>JAWNMD010000052.1:0-2400000 GCA_035044365.1 Drosophila neotestacea | reverse complement strand
CAATTCTCAACGCCAGATAAAGTATTTCGCTACTTTGCAACGATCCAAGTGCCGGTCGCCGATGATCGCCATGAGGTTTACATGACACCAACTGATTTTTTGACTAGTATGACGCCAGGCATGAAGCAACCAGATGGTATGTGGCTTAAACCACAGTCTTCAAACTAACAGATGATCAATATATTTAAGCGAATGCTTTAAATCATTTTTCCACTTTTCAGGTTTGGGTTTGGATCAATATCGTCGCTATGATCCCAAGGTAAGCAGATTATATTAATAATACCTATAAAATCATTTACTTAATCTCATTTCTTGTAGTCTGTCGGGGAACAGTTGAATTTGCAGTTGGAGAAGAACAGCATATTCTATAAGCTGGGATCCTATGGCCTTATCACCTTCTCTGATTACATATTTCTGCTCACAGTGTTATCCAGTAAGTACATTTATTAGAGTACATTATTACACCAATCCTAACTCAATTTAATTATTTATAAACTGTTTATCTTTTGCAGTTTCGCGTCGTCATTTTGAGATCGCATTTCGAATGTTTGATTTGAATGGCGATGGAGATGTGGATTGCGAGGAATTTGAAATGGTAGCGACCCTTGTGCGTCAACAGACGAGCATTGGAACACGTCATCGGGATCATGCAAATACCGGAAATACATTCAAGGTAATTAATGTTTCAATCGAGAAGAGCTCTCTCAATTAATCTGTGTTGTTATTGGGGGGCGTGTATTGAGAGTGCGTTGAATACTAAACCATATTTTATATTGTATATTCTCTATATCTCTTGGCTTCATTCCTATTGTAAACGAGTGTCGTAACTGTGTACATAATAATAATACTTCACTTCCTTTTTTGACTACTAACAGTCCTTGAAGGTACTTTTGTGAATAACCAAACAAACAAACGCTTAGATTACTTTTTGCAACCACAAACCCTCACACAACTTTACTTTCATCTAATAATTGCACAAAACAACTGCACGCTACACGTTATTCAATTTATTTAATAGATTTTAAAAATATTTTATTGGGCTTGAACTAAAAGTATTTTTTAATTTTATTAGGGCGTCAATTCGGCGTTGATTACGTATTTCTTTGGACCGAATATGGATGAGAAGCTGACCATTGAAAAGTTTTTGGACTTTCAAGAGCAACTGCAGCGTGAAATTCTATCGCTGGAATTTGAACGCAAGGATCCGAATGAGGAGGGAAAAATAACTGAAGCAGATTTTGCCGAATTACTTTTGGCCTATGCTGGATATCCGTCCAAGAAGAAGCAAAAGAAACTGAAGCGTGTTAAGCGTCGTTTTCGCGATCATGGCACAGGGATATCAAAGCAAGACTATCTTGACTTTTTCCACTTTTTAAATAACATTAATGATGTGGACACTGCATTGACTTTCTATCATATTGCGGGTGCTTCGATTGATCAGCAAACGTTGCAACATGTGGCAAAAACTGTGGCAGTTGTTAATCTCTCCGATCACGTTGTTGATGTCGTCTTTACCATATTCGATGAGAACAGTTAGTAGCATTCATTTAGACAAGTTTTATGAAAGTTTATTAACTATTTTCTCTTTATTTTCAGATGACAATCAGCTCAGCAATAAGGAATTTATTTCGGTCATGAAGAATCGCGTGCAACGTGGTTTGGAAAAACCCAAGGATACGGGTTTCCTTAAAATGATGCGTTCAGTTTTCAAATGTGCCAAGGAAACAAAGCCTGTACTATTGGATATATAATTAGTTCATTTGAATGTGAATTCTCTCGTTTGACCAGTGCTTTAAGCGCTTCCCTTAGTCATTTCTCTTACGCTTGCTCCTATTTATGTTTAGTTAATGATTACGTTAGTCCAATTTAACAACTGACTTTATGAATAGTTCATTGTATAAACTATATTATCAGTAAGCAAACAAAATACATTTGCTTGTTGCTTAGTGTTATAATGTAACGGATATAAGAGAAAATAATATTAAACTAAAATACTAATATTTGTATTCACGTTTATATATTAACTTATCATTGCATATTGCTCTCCTCGAAAGATTGCACATGAACTATTCAAGTTGTTGTTATTTAAACGAATTTTTTATGTATATTTAAACACACATTTTTAACAACTCTTGTGCACTTAATACGTTTACAAAATATATATTAATATTTATCATAAATATAATTTGATCATTATAAATGAAAAGTTGAAGGTAACTTATATTTATTCCTTATGCCAGGATACTCCAATAGTTGGACATTTTTCCTTATATTACAATAGTTGAATTTCGCTCATGGAATGTATACAATTAAGGAAAACAGTTTATAAACTGTTTAATAACAATGTTCACTTATAAACTATACTAGGCCACATCGACTTCCTGATCCTCATCGTCCAGATCATCGACACTCATACCATACTGTTCCAAATCGTGTTGTTTAAGGTGCGCAGTATAGGCATCCAGTTCACTAAACCGACTTTGACATTCACAGCATTCCAGCCAATCCTCGAGAGAACTATCACCATCTTCACTATCCGAGGTACGCTGTCTGTGCTGATTGTTTGAATCCGTGTCCTGTTGTGGCTCCGGGCCATGTGTCGCCTTGTGTTCCGTGTAATGCAGATAGTCTTGATATTTGGCAGGACATCGAGGGCATTTATACAAACGATCACGTACATGGGTAACCATATGTTTCTTGAGTGTGGAGCATTCTCGGAATGGTTTGCGACACTTGGTACAGCTAAAAGGCTTCTCTCCGGTGTGGATCATATAATGTCGTTTGAGATTGTGACGAGTGCCAAAGGGACGATGGCACAGAGGGCAGGGATAGGAGCGTCGATTGCGTGAAACTCTGGCTTGAACTCTTGGAACTGCATCATTGCTTAGCGAGGATGAGGAATTGGCGCTGCTGCAGCTTCGTGGCATTGGCGGACGTGACGGAGGAGCAGGGACCACATTTTGGGGCGGATGTTGCGTTGGCGTGGCTAGCGGAGGCACTAGAGTCACCAGCAACACGGGTGGTGATGAATCCAAAGCTGCAGAAGCTGGTGGTGACATAATCTCCTGATCCTTCTCCTGGTCAAGATCTTCCTGCTCCTGCTCCAGCTCCGCCTCTTCATCCTCTTCCTTTTCATTCTCCACAGCATTTGCACTAATGTTCCCCTGCATATCCTCTTCATAGCTTTGCGGATCAAGAAACAGATTCTTTCCCTCGCAATCCACACAGCGCGTAGAGTCCTGCTCCGTGGGTGGACATAGTCGACAGATCATGCATATATAGCGTGGATCGTTCAAATGACGCCGTCGATGCTTCTTAAGATCGCTGAATTCTCGAAAACGACGGTCGCACAAATCACAAGGAAAGGGACGCTCTCCTGTTTGAGATAAGAAATTAAAATTTAACTTGGTAAATGAACAACGTACATAAAAAATCAAAATCTTTTTTTAAGTTAATTTTTTAATTATTTCAACTAATTTTTTTATTATTAAAAGTTTTACATTCGCTGCCTGGACAACTCCCACCACATTTTCTAAGCTAAACATTGTAGTGGAAAGAGCGTATTAGATTTGATTCCAAAAAATGTATTAAAGTATTAGGTAATATAGAAAAAATGATTTTAAGAGAGCTCAGCGAGTATAACTTAATTAAGGTAAATTCATTAAGAAAAAGATTGTTGTTTTAGATAGAACCTGTTGGTAGTATTTAAAGACACGCCTCTTGAACAACTGGAGCTCTATTTCTTACTTTGTTTATACGAAGTTTCTTTCGCAAAACTACAGCATGAAAAGTTGTGTAAGTAAAATGTTTCATGAATTTGAAATGTACCCTAAATTTAACAATGAATTCTTTGACATTCCATGAAATTAATTAACAATTTTCTCATTTCCCGAGATACAATTTTAATTTGGTAAAATAAATAATTTGTAAAGTGGAGTTTAAAAGCCTCCTCCTTTAAAAGCCAATGTACATATATTCGAAAGTTGACTATGTTTTTTTTCGTTTCAAGATATTCAATAAAAAACTTTTCAATCTTTATATGAAGTTTTCTAGTTTTTCTAAAATTCATAAAAATGCTCCTTATAAACCGAAAATCTTGTAACTCACCTGTGTGTATCATCATGTGACGCCGCAGATTGTAGTTGGATTGGACCTTCTTGCCACACGCTTGGCACTGATAGAAGTGACGACCACGACGTTTAACATAGGGTCTTGTAGGCCGCTTTTTGGGAGCAACTTTTGTTTGCTCTGATTGGAACTCTTGATCTTCGTCATCCGATTGGAGTACAATAATCGGACTTGGTTCATTAAGTTCACATCTAACTGTTGTTAAGGGTAAATCCCCATCTCTGTCATCCTCATTCTCTTCCTCTGCTTCACTGTCACTTAACTCAATACTGGCCACAATTCGCTGTGGTTCCATTAGCTTGGGGATAAGTTGTATATCTGGTGAGGATCGTAAGCTTCGCGCTGCACCAATAATCATCAATGGCGGTTGTTCCACAATCGCCTCATCATCATCCAAAAGCTCTATAATCTGCTCTTGTTGCTGACGCTGCAGTTCCTGCTGCTGTTGCTGTTGTTGTTGTTGTTGTGCAATCTTGAGCAACAGACTCTTAATCTTGGCATCGTCAATGGAAACAAAGTTCTCTTCGGGCTCATGGTACTCATAGCTGATGGCGGCATCTTGCGGCAGCAGTTGGCAGTTCGCCTCACAACAGACGGCGTCGCAACAAGCGGGGGAGGCGTTGGCGCAGTCTGTACAGCAATCGGCGCAGCCAGCAGACGAAAGCTCCATCTAACAAGAGAGGAAGAAAGAGAGAGAGTGTGCGTGAGTACAAAGAGAGAGAAAGGGAGAAAGCTTTTAAGCTTGTGCGCCTGTGCATATGCTATGCTTATTAAAAGAGACATTTGCATCCTTTCCAATAAACAAATAATTAATACAAACCTTACGACCAGTACTCTAAAATAACGCTAACAAATTTGCAAAGAATTAAAAACAAAGCAACAAGTCTCGTTTTTCGCTTTGCTTTTTTGCCGTGGCCGTTTCGCGTTGTTAGCCGAGGCCGAGTGAAGAAGAAACTGGATTCGCGGCTCGTTCGCCCGGGCTCAGCAACCTCGACAAACGCCAAAAGTCGAGTTTGCAGTCAGCTCGCTGCCCCCAGTCTCTGCCGCTGCGCAGTCTCTGAATCAGCGAAGCGAAAAGCAACAAAAACAACGCGACGCGTCTCTGCTAACGTCAACGTCTGCGCTCCAGGCTTTTTTATTTTTTTTAATGCACGCGCATATTGAAAAAAAAAACAACAACAAAACGATCGGCAAGCAGCTCCTCGTCGCTTCTGCTTCTTTCACTGCCTTTACACTTCTCCCCTGCCCACACCCTGTACCGTTCGTTGCGTGCGTTGGCTCTTAACTTGATTTTTCTTTGGGCACCAAAACGAAAAACAAAGAAAATGCGCAGGGCGAACCGAAAGACCCAACAACAATCGCGCAACAAGTGAGAGCAGCAAAAAAAAAGAAGAAATAATAAAGAAACCAGCGAGCGCGAAACTCAAACTAAAACTCACGATTTTCAAGATTACTTCGAGCAGCGAAGCAGGCGAGACAGAGGAGCACTGAAGCAGACGTCGCGACGTCGGGCGCCAACCACGAAGACGACGAAAGCGGGGCGAAGTCGGCAAGCTCCATTAAAGCACGACCGAAGCGAAGCGAACCAACAACAGCAATCAAAGCAAAAACAATAACTTCTACAGCAACAACAACAACGACAGCAGAAGCTGCTCGGCAGCAGCGTAAGCTCCGTGCACAACCGTTGCTTTGTTGATCTTTTTCCTTTTTTGCGCATTTGCCATGTGGTTGTTGTTTTTGTTGTTGCTCTTGTTGTGAGTACATTCGTTTTATTGTTTGAGCAAAAGCTGTGACTACGTCAGCCTTTGGACAGTGTTGAGCAATGACACAAAAGGGGGGCCCTTCGCGTTTGCAAGAGTGAGTCAGAGAGTGTTAGAGGGAGAGAGGAGCACTTTGCCAATTGCTCATTTGTATGCATTTGATGTGGGTGGTGGAATCTAAACTGATTGCACGTCACAACCACGATATTCTCTCTCTCCTTACTCTGCCTTCCCTTTGCTCATCCTCCAGCAACACAACCGAGCATTGCGATCGTGACTGCAACTACGAACCGACTATGAAACTTGTTTTAGATCAACCACGCACACACCCACACACCTAACTTGGCTGGGAATCTATGTGACTCCAAGCAAACGGCAATTGTCTACCTGTCCCTATCCCTGCCCCCTATCCCCTGGTGAGCATGTGGGGAGCAATGCTCGGCGCTCCCAACCAGGTGTTCGAACTTTTTCTGTATAAGGCTGTGATATCATTAATTCCGTAAGCCTTTTAAGATTTACAATTAAATAATATTTTACACATTTTCTGTGTGCTTAAAAGTAAGGCAGGAAAGAAGAAAATATGATAATAAAGGAGGTTGGAATGAACTTTGCCGAGAACTGTACATAGGATTTCTTCAATAAGAATTCTAAAGCATTTCACTATGGACGGCAGACCACGCTAGTGACGAAGCAGCACGAAGGGTGCGAAGGGTGCGAAGGGTTATACAACTCGATTGTAGTATAATATAAATAGTACATTTAGTCATGGTTTGATCTATAAATTGATTCTACATTTAAAAATAGTTAATATTGATATTTAAGGGGTTAAGCTATTTGTAAAAGTTTAAATTGATTTGTATAATAAAAATTAAAAATAAAAGTTAATTCTTCTTTAGGTAACTCAATATGATTTTTTTTTAAGCTCCCACTCTTATTTGCGATCCCTAAGAAAACCAACTGTAGTATAGTTAATCTATTGAAAAATCTTGTTTATTATGTATGTATTTTCGTGTTCATTCTAAAAAAAAAAAGAAAACCATCTCGAAGTTAGGTTTTGTTAAATTCACATACGATGCACAATTGGATCGTTGGGCAAAATTAATATAAAGATGGGATATACGCAGATATCCAATATTAATATCCATAAATCGAACGCACTGAAAACGTGGCATATACTACATGTATGTATATACATATATATAAGTATATATAAGAAACATATTTGGCAAAATTGGATTGGTACTATGATCTAAGCGGGCTAACAACTAAGTGTACCGTAAATAGAGCTACATATATGTATGCTATGTATAGAAAATAGGTGATTTATCCCTCATAAGAATATGTATGTATATATCATATATGTCTATCGTCTTTAGAAAAGACATTAGTAATTGGTAGCTGGGACATATACACAAAAGATCGTGCTCACTCAGCATGACAAACAAATTAAAAAAAGTTAAACAAATGTTTCTAATTCAATAGAGAGTTATAGTTAAGAAGGGGGGATGTGTGGGTAGGAATGGAGAAGTGTTAGTTATATAGATAAAGATAATGATGATATGCAAATCTATAAAGAAACAACTTAACTATTTACAAATAGGCTTAAAAACTAAAGCGAACTGAGTAAAGCTCGGGACATTGGGTGGGTGCTGGATTATAATAACGCCTGGATTGAATTAATGCCATCATAAGAACTACGTCTATAATTATCTGTTAACAGCAGGATCAAGAGCAGGGGGCTGTTCTTCTTCATTTATCATACAATGTGATCCATAGATCACTTAAAGCTTTTGCTGCACATCCACTTTATTGGGTTTGCTCGGCTCCAGTTTCTCGTGGTTCACAATGAACTTCTTGGCCCCAGAGAATCCCTGTTTGTTAATGTAGAAACTCTTCTGGGCAAGCGGAGAAACGACGCCATCATCAACGGCAAGACGATTGAGAAATGTGGCTGCTGTTTTGGCGCCACTGTCGCAGGAGGAGGATTCAATGCTGATGGTGGAACAGCCGCCAATGGATGAGGTTTCACTCTTGGCGTCATCCATCAAAGTGACATCATCAACCATATCGTTGACCAACAACTGAGGACCACCCAATGACGAGGCCGTCGACAATATGGAAGAGGTGCGACTGCGACAATTATTTGTCTCACTTTCTGGTATCGAGATGCCCTCATCAATGCTCTGACTCTGGCTATTCCCCGCCAGACACATGGCATCCAAGCCATTGCCAGTGAGCACACTGCTCGGCGAGGCAGAGACAGGGGAGGGGCAACCACTGCTGCTGCTATTGTTGTTGTTATTGGAGGATGCATTGTTGTTGGTGCATAGCTTGGATATAAACAGCTTGGGAGTTATGCGTCCATCGTAGGTGCCCGAGTCGGGGCTAGGGCACACTGATGAAGGCGATTGGCACACAGGCGAAGAGCCGCGACTGCAAGGGAGACGGACAAAGTATTTATTGTATATAAGAAATATTCAAGTTTAATCCTCAAGTCATTCTTAATAGATATCCTCACTTACCTATCTGTAAAGATCTTCTTGAGTGGCGGTGGCGAATAGACGCTCCAGTTGCTCACACCGGCATTATTGTCGTCCAGCTCGAACTTGCGCTTGACGGGACCCAATGAAGAGGGACGCATTGCAATCGGGGACATGGAACGTCGAGAGGTAAACGTGCGACGTGTCGGGGAGGGAGAGTAGGGCAGACGCATTCCAGCCCTATTGTTGGTGGGACTGGGACTGGAGCAGCTGGTGCTATTGCTGCTCCCGACTTGCGGCAACACAACTTGCAATGGATTCGAGAATTCATCCGATTTACAAGACCAATTCTCGGCCACCAATGTGAGATCCTCCCAGCTCTGTGAGATTTGTATCTCACGATGAACTTCACGCTCATGATTCACCTCCCTACTGTTCAGATCAGCGCATTCCTCCTGCCGCAGCTGAGAGACACGTGGCGTGAGGCAGAGAGCGGAGCCCCCTGCTCCTGCTCCAGCACCACCCGCTGCTGCACCGCCCAAAGCTGGACTGTAGCTGGCGGAATAACGCCGCGCACGTGGTGTAAACAAATTGAACATGGGAGCTGGTGAAACTTCTCTGGAATTTGGCTGTGATCTGAAGTGTATGTTCTTGCCAAAATAAGTGTTGTTATCACAGCGCTGTTGTGGTTGTTGTTGGTGGTGGTGTTGTTGCTCCTGATTCTTCTTTGGTGTCTGCTCATGCTCCCGGGCCGCAGCTGCAGCGGCGGCGGCAGCGCGCGTTGTCATCGGCGTTGGGGTCAATGACGAGCCTTTGCCCGCCGGCAGATGGCGTATTATGGGTACGCTAAGACAACGTTTTAATGTCTTGGAACTGGTGCTAGGTGGCTCCAGGGTATCCATCGGCACAGCAGTTGTTTTCTCTGTCTCTGGTGGCGTCTTACTGCCCTGATCATCACTACTGCTGCTGCTGGCGTTCGTATCCATTGAATTTGGTTGTGTTCTATAAATAAAAACTATGTATTTACTATTTTTTGCGCTATGTGTTGACGCTGTGGGTATTTTTAATGTTTTGTGGGTTTCAACTCACACACACATGCGCACAGACAGTTGCTCAAGTATTTGTTTTGACAAACTGAGAACTTCACATATACCAATTTAAATTTTGAAAAATAAGTTATTTATTTTAAATTTTTTTAAGAACCATTTGCAATCATAATAAAATGAAAATCTAATTAATAATATAGATTTCATCGCAAAACCAAATTAATTTTGTCAAAAACCTTACTTGACAAACTGTATGTACATTCACAACAACAATAACAACAAGAACTACACACATTTTTGTTCTTTCTCGATCACACACAAACACACACACGTTCACTCAGCTGGCGCTGGTTCATTTTTATTTTAATTTTTTGTTATTTTGGGTTCAGCTCGAAAGGCATGTGGCGCAGTTTTTTTTATCAGCTCCAATTTAGCATCTCTTCCCAAAATTCTCATACAGTTTATTGACGCTGCCTCAGCTTGTCAATCTTTTTTTTCCCCAAGCAACTGCGTGCGCTGTATGTGAGGCCAGTTTTTGACTGCGTTTTTATGCCGCTTATTTGCAACTAACGTACGCAAATTGTGCGCATTTTAGTTGTGCCACAATTTGTGTCAACTTTAAACATACCTTTGGTGGTACTACAACTTATCTAATTGCTTTAAATTACTTACAAAGTTATGTCCTGTGGTTATAATTTTCTGCAGCCCGTTTTAGTTTTTTCTTAGTGTTGGTAAGCGACAGCTGCACGTTGGCCTCGCACGTTCAGACTTTCAATGAAAAGCAGAGTGTGCATTGAATAAATATACGCTGCTGCTCAAAACGCAATTGTTACTTACTTCTTTTCATTTATAAATGTGCAAAACAATAGACTCTCTTAATGAGAAAGCAAATGAATTAACTGATTAATGCTTGTTGGCAAAACGCGTGGCGTCAATTTAATCGACCGTATATGAAGAGTCGCACTTCTATGTTTGACCACAGTCAGCATATATTGACGCTGTGCAACACTAAACGCGCGCTCATTTGAAAATACAGTATTGTTCGTATGTAATACTTTTTAATATTCGTTTATTTATTGTCAGCTGTCAACAATTGACACAAATTCAATTGAATTGTGTAATTTCAAATCAGAAATAAAGAATTTTTATACTAGTATGAATAAAAAATGCAATGCAGAGACACACAGAGAAATATATCGTATTTATTTACTATATGCGAAACTTAGGAAAAATTATCATACATATATTTGTATGTAAGCTGGAGTTATAATTTGATTGATAACTTAACAAAAATCACAACGAATTATAATAACACAGTTTGAATATATTTTCATTTAGTTTGCAAAAACTAATCTAAGCTTTAAATAAATATAAAATATGTGTGTGGAACTTAAATTGTTTTTGGAAACTTCATGAATTCATATAATACTCATTTTAATTATTTTTTTTTTTGCGTAATTTCCGTGGATGACTACAGCTAAATTACATGTTAAGCTAATTTCTTTGTTAGTTGACGCCTGTTTCTTCTGCTCCCACAATCTATTTTTGGATGGTATTATTTGCGACAATTGAAATCGTTTACATAAGTATTACTTCACTACGTGTGTATAAGAAAAAATCAAATCAGTTTACAGGAAAAGCAACCTACAACTATTTTGTAGTAATATATTGTAATGAGCGGCATTTATGTAAATGGAAATCGATTTGTATTTATAGTTGACTATGTTGGCAAACGCAAGAGCTGCTCTGAGCGGCGGGTTTATCGAGTCGGGACTTTTAAATTAACCATCGGCCAAAGCAGGCGTAACCCAGCCATATTTCTCATGTGTTTTCACCAGCGAACGGAAGGATTCCTCCGCTTGGCGTCTGAAAGTGCATAATAAAGTTAAACAAATTAGTAAACGTTCAAATTAGAGAGCAATTCAAGGACTCACCGACTAAACTCCTTTGTACTTTTTGGTTTGCGCGCAATACGACCCTGACCCTTTACAACACTGGCCGCAAACTGCATGATAACCGCCTCCACAGTATAGGCACTAGCCCAACCCCTAGGTGTAAGCAATTCCATACATATGGCACCACCCTCCATCACGTAACCCTTCTCAATGCGTGGTTCCACAACCCTCATAAATGGCGGTGCAAAAGGAAAATTGTCGGGAAAACTCAAATGCAACAAAATGGCCGATACGCCCATTTCAACCATGTCACGGGCCAACGGTGAGTCCGGATCAATCACATGCAATCGCACGTGCCACTCAAAGAGACTGTCATTCACCAGATCCACCTGAAATATAAATTGGAATAAGTTTAGAATATACAAATCAAGTTATTAGATTCTTTTGACATTACCGTAAAGACGGCATCGTTCTTGCACTGCAGGCGTTCCATTTCACGGTATTCCTTCATCAGACGGCGCGATCTTATGGTCTGATCTGGAGCTGTCACCAGCGGGCGTCCATTTGACGGTGCCACTCTGTGGGGGAAAAATAAACATAGTAACAAAGAAACTCTAGAACTTTTCGTCCTTTACGCACTTGTGATCCTGGCGGCGTCGTTTCCCTGGTGAATCGCACACGGCCAGCTCGGCTGCCACACGTACAACGGCATTCTTTGAGCTGGGCTGAGCTGCTCCTGCTTCGTTTCCAGTTCCAGTTGCTCCTCCACCCGATCCAGCTCCTGCTGTGGAGGCAGTTGCTCCTTCAAGAGCCGGATTGTTGTTAAGATTATTGTTGTTGTTGGTGTTGCTGCTGCTTGTGCTGTGCTCGGCAACATCAACTTTATCGCAGCTTCTATCGTTGTTGTTGTTGCTATTATTGTTGTTGTTGTTATTGTGGTTGTTGTTATGGTTATTGTTGTTGTTATTGTTATTATTATTATTACTAGACTTGTGGAAGATTTTGCGAAAAGCGGTGACGACTCTCTCTTTGGAACGTGATGACATCTTTGCCGTGGTCTTTGTTGGCCTCTTCTTCAACGGTGGCTTTGATTTCTTTAATTGCAAGTATTGTAGTGTAGTGTAAAGTGTGTGACAGTGGGTGTAATTTTTCAGTCTTTTATTTTATTTGTTTTATAATGTTTTGTTTGTTTGTGAATGCTACGACAATTGTGCTGCAAAAAGAAAAAAAACGATAGATTAGTTGTGGAATGTTAGTAGAATATAATATTTTTTCTTTAAATATATTTAGTTGTAATTCTTAGTGTGGGTAAAACTTCTTAAAATAATCTTACTTTAACATTAACTTAATATCAAATAAAAGAAGTTAATAAAATAACGTAAGCCAAAAAGTAAAAATATGATTTTGAATTAAAAAAATGTTTAAAGTTAAATGCATGTATTTAAATAAAATAAAAGTTTAAAACTTGAATTTTCTGGACATAATTCCAAAAAGTTAGTTATGAAAATACCAGAAAACCTCAATCAGATCGATAGAACAAGAAAAAGTATTAGTTCTGAGGGCTAAAAAGCTAGAAGTATGATTCATAATAGCAGAAAAAATACGTTTATTTTTTCCATTTGTACAAACTTATAACAACTACTTTTAGCTTTTTTTCTACAGGGTATAAAACTATGCTTTTAGCATTTTATTGGCGCTTGAATGTGTCCCTGACCTACGCCCATTTCATAATTGCAGGGAATTTTCCAAGTGACCTTGCAAGTAGAAATAGCAAAAATGTTAGTAAAAACTGCTTTTATGTGGGCTGCTGGACTGCGTATATACCCTGTAAGCAGTAGTTGGGTAAGTTACTTGGTGACTATTCCGAATAAATTCTTATTAAATCCAATTTGATAAATTTGAGTTAGAAATTTCTCTTTTGTTAAAATAAAAACTTTATTGATCTACATGAAAATAATCTGTGCTACAGAATTTAAAGGCAAACACGAAAATAAAAGAATGTAGACTCTTCAAACTCAGCTATTAATACAGCAGCATTCTCGACAGAATCCTTGACAACGTTTTCAAGCTTATAAAAACAGCAGCAAAAAAAATATGTTAAATACTCACAGCCAACAGAAACAACAACAACGACAACAAAAGCTCGTAAAGAACAAGAGAAAAGGAAAATAGCGACAACAAAAACGACGATAAAAAGAAACTTATTGCGACGCAGCCAACAACTGTTACACAGAGAAAAAATCATTTTAAAATATAATAATATTGAAAACAATAATGATAATAATCATAAAATATATTTATATATAAGACTCCTATATATTTAATTTATACCATTGTTTAATTAATTTCGTTTCCTTAAGTAACTAATTTAAAAATTTTAATAGAAGATTGATTAAAAAATAAAAATACTTAAATCTCAATAAACAAAATTATATATTTAAAAAAAGTATAAGTACAAGTTTAAATTTCTTGACTTTTTCTTTGATACTTTTTGTATCAAGATCAAACTTTTAAATTAGAATTATATCCGGATCAAATGTCAATATAAAATATTTGATTGAAGGCAAATTTTTTATAACAAATCCAATAGTATAGTTATTAATGAACCAAGTACCAGTAGATTGGATTAATTTTATCTCGAATGTTCCGCATTTGTTCACTGTGTAGAAAATCAGAGATAAGGGGTATAATGAGATGTAGGACACGAGAGAAGAGTGAAGTGTAGGGTAAGGAGAACCCTCCAGCAAACAACTTTTATGGCAAAAGTTTTGTGCGCCCCACCCATGGTAAAGTGGATGCTGTGTGGGCTCTGGCTGTTGTGGAATTTATTTATGCACGTGGGTGTCAAGCTTAGGTGTTGACCATGGGCCTAAATTGTTGCCCTCGCCCATAATTGCCTTTAAGCCACAATCCAGGCAGCCAGACCAGTTATGTTAGCCGCCTCAAGGGTCCAGGGTATCACATTTTGTCTTATGCTTCATATTTATGATTATTATGCGTATTATAAAGTGTGGAACAGTAAGCAAGAGAACGAAAGAGAAAGTATCAAAGTAAGGTCCTTTCTCTTGAGTGTGGATATAGGACGGCGAATTTCAGAAATTCAAACGCCTAATGAATTAAAAGCGTGTCGCAAATTATAATTAAATAGAAGCTGGAAAGTGTCTACAATTTTAATTTGCACACTTTTTTTATATCTCTCAGGGATTTTTACCCTATTCAGCGGTAATGGAAGCAGAAGTTTACCATTAGGATTGCACTTAAGTTTATTTTTAACTGGAAAGATTTATTAAAGCCTTGACAGCCTCAAGCTTTACTTTCATTCTGCGCAGTTCACAAGTTTACTTTTAAGCAGAAGAAGCAATTAGTTTAGCCAGTTAGTTAGATTTTACGAAGAATCTATAGATATTAGAAGTAGAAATAGTTCCAAGAAGCAATTTATTTCTCAAAGACGTAGCTAGATAAAATAGTTAGCATTTAGAAATAATGTCAAGTTTATTAAAGTTTACATTTTGAAGTTAATTTATAGCAGAAGGTTAACCAACTAGCTAGACAAAATTATGTAAAAAAAACTAACTTATTAAAATGCTTGTGCTTATGTTGTGGGCCTGTATTTAAATATTATGTGTATGTATATATTACCTTCCTTAGTACTTTTGTTTTACAATATATAAAGCAAACTCTATTTTTCCTGTTCATATTTTTCTCTGCTTCTACAATAAATCTTCGATATTTGATAATGACAATGAAATAAGCACATTTTAAGCACTTTTCTTTTCTTTTTTGCTGTAATATCACCGCTAATACTTGTTTTATCAAAGTAAAGCAGTGCAAAAGTCTTTCAAAACTCAGTTGTTGCGTTTCCATACACTATCTATCTCAGAGATTAAAAATTATGATGGATGGATGTTTCGCTTGACAGTCTAATGTTCCACTTACAGTCAACAAACATCATTTACAGGTCAAACGACTCACGTTTGACTAAATATAGACAAACTAAAGGCAGAAAACTCATTAAGAGCTATTAAAAGGAAGAAGTTCATCAAAGGTCGATTTGGTTCAACTTTCGATCCAATTTCCATATTGAATAATTCCTTGTAAGCGACTTGAGTAGCGACAACTACGAGTATTTTTAGATTGCTGCAAATTTTTGCTGTTGCACTTTTGCTTTCAGTAGGAAAACAGGCAACTGGGGAAAAGACGACAAAGAAGAGGAAACAAGTTTCAAGCACACACAGGGAACTGAAAACAAGACAAGCTTGTCGAATGTGGGCAGAGAAATAGACAGAGAGAGAGAGAGAGAGGGAGAGAGAAAGAGGTAGGATTGTAATTCAAGGAATTGTTTACCAAGATTTGCCAGACATTTTGGCCTTTGCCTTTTTGGCATCAACTCTACTAGAATATTCAGCTGAAACATTGCAAAAGATTTTCGAAGCGACATTCATTTAGTTAAATCAAATATTTACATTTCAGTTTAGCAAATAAAAAATTGAACATTGCGTGGAGCTATTTGACAGCTCGGAATTAATGAGCAACAAATTGGCACAAGGGTTGGCAATTTGAGCTGTGACTTTTTGTTATTTTCCGTTCCTGTTTCTATTTTTTGTTCTCTGTATCTAATCTTATCTGGCGCCATAAAAATCGATAAAGCCCCCTAACTGACCTATCCCTGCAGTTAAATGTATATACACATATGATTATAAATAACAAACCGGACAAATTGATGATAATTTTAGATCCACACCATGTAGATAGCGAGAAAATTGACAGTCGTAAAATCAAAAGCACCAAATTGTAGGTCTAATAGCCAAATGGGAACGTTAAAAGCAATGCTGTAGTTAAATAAGCTTTTAATTGAGTTCAATTGACATTGAACACTAATACAGGGTGCTCTCAACTAACTTTTTACAACATCGATTCTGTGAGAGATTCTTGTTTGTATCTCGAATGTTTTTATTGCATATACTCATCATTTATTATGTAATTAATTAATTTTTATACCCTTTTATAGAATCATTGTAATTCAGAAAGTGTCTAGACCGCACAACATTTTCTTTTACACGCCTTACAACACTGGGCGTGGGAAAACTGTCACATTTCAACAGCACTACAATTAACAAAATTGTTACAGTTAATGCATATTTAAATATACGTATTTGTAAGTATATACAGTACATACTTAAGTATGTTTGTATCTGTTTTGACTGGTATAAACAACATTTATTGTTGTTGAGCTGACATGCAAGTTCCGGGCTATTGATGTTGTTGTTGTTGCATGCAAATCAGAAGCGCAAACACGATACTTCATACTACTACTCTATACTATACTATACTGTAGTATAATATACTATACAATACTAAACTTCAGAAATACACGAACCGCAACTCGAAAAAAAATGTATATGCTAATGGTAATACTTATGGTACAATTGTACAAAGTACATTTTTGTATACTTTTTAAGTGCGAAAATTAACAAAAATAATTGTAATTTTACAAATAAACATCACTAAATTGCATAATAACTTTGATGATCAAGTAAGTTCAAAAAATTCTACTTGAAAGATTAACCAAAAGAGGAAAATTTAAATACAGCATCAATTAAGATGTTAAGCAGCAATCAAATTTATATTCCGCACGGAACTCCGTAAGGGTTTAATAAAGTTACAAGAGTTCGAAGTTAAAAAAAAGGGTTAAGATAAGCGGGAAACAACTTTTGTATTTTCAAATAAATTTGAGTTTATCAGTGATACCAAACTTTTGATCAGACTCAATTTAGAGGTCAGACGGTGATCAAATTGTCATTTCACGTAGATAAAACTAGTCTTGGAAACAGGCCAAGTTATGACGAAGTTAGAAAGTAAGATTGAAAGGATTGAGATACGGAAACCATTTGCTGCGATACACATCTACGAAAAGGGTTACATTTATTATTCCCACGAATCACAGTTTTCACAATTATACGTTTTTAAATGGGTTACGAAAAATATGTGCATATTTCTGCACACATGTAAGTCAGTAGGAACTTCCGTGTACTCGCAAGTATTTTGCACAATATCGATTTTGGTTGCTGCTCGCAATGAGTTTTAATTGCATTTTAAATGATATGCAAATTTTTGAATCCGCGTCATTAATCAACACTGGCGCCAGTCAGTAAAAGTTTTTAAAGAAAACTTACTTAATAAAAGCACAACAGTTAAAGACGGACTGCATGCAAGGAAGATGGAGACACTGAAAAAAAGGGGGCAGAGTGAAAGAGAGAGTGTGAGTGTGAGAGCGACAAGAGATTCATTGCTCAACAGTTTCTTTGTTTGTTTCTGTTTTAATTTTTCTGCGTTGCACTTTGCGCCTGTCATGGCAATCAGCTGCTGATGTTGTTGTTGTTTTTGTAATTGTTGCCATTGCGAGAGCTTCCTCTCTTCTCCCGACCCTGCAATCAATCTCACGGTCTCCCAGAGCATGGAAGTATGAAAGTGTGGGTGTGTTGTTGTGCTTTTCTTTTATTGCCATTCCATTGTTCTACTTGCTCTCATTGCTCATTATTGCAGCTTTTGTTCTTTTATTCACCGTACCCCTACCCTCTCTGGTTAATTCAAGCTAATTGAATTAAGCATGGCTTTTAATGTGCTTTCGTATTCGCATTAATCAACTTTCTTAAACTCTTTCCCTCTGCATAAGCTTCCTGGTTGACTGCTAACCAAATTGAATGCGTTGTCCAGTTTTTCAAGTTCGTTGACTGCTTTAAGCCAAGCTCTCTAATAGAGTGACTAACAGAAAATTCAGATCAAAATGATCAGTTATTTTCCATGTGATGAAAGAAGGCGAATCGTAATATTTTTTAAAAGTGAAATTTAAAATTCCAAATTATTTGTTAATTTGTTATCAAATTACTACAGCAATATTTTGGTACTAATAAAAATTAACGATCTCTGTTTTGAATATGTATGATAAATTGCTATCTAATTACCATATTTGTAAGTAGATAAAGCTAGCTTTATATTAAATAACTATAACTAAGCCATTTTTATTTTAAAGCCTAATACAATTACTTTCTAAGAGTCCAACGAATTGTATCCGAGTTTTTTAATTTCTTAGAATTCCGGTTATTTCCGTCTATTCTACCTTAATTCTAATCGAGTTGTTACATTTCTAAATACAGTATTGAAACACCCTCAGGCAGGGTATTTGCTCAACTTTGACCTTGATATGTCTCTGTTTATTTATCAGTTATATGTATGAGTGGCGCCATAACTGAAGTCGCGCCTCCCACATCTAGAGGCATTTCATTTATGTTTATATTATTTGAATTCGCTTTCGGCACGTATTAGAGAAGCCGCAGTGCCCAAAAGCAGGCAACACAATATGCCTTTTATCTTTACAGACTCATCATTATTTTTGGGGCGAGAAATAAAAAGGATGCAAGGATGAAATTTTGGATGGGTCTGGTCTCTCAATGGCTCCGTTGCGCGTGTCCTGTGCAAACGGAAGCCATTTATGAAATTGCTTTCAACAAGAGGCAACCAACAGCAACAGCAACAACAATAACCATATAGAGGATACTTGGATACTTGGACTTGGGGGCGTCGTGCTGACGCGTGTGTCATATATGTACGTATGTATGTGTGATGACGACAATGGTCGCTGGCTTAGTTAGCGGTTTGGTTCGATTATGGCCCGTGTCAGATGTGAAGTGGTATGTCAGCTCGATTGGGTGTCGTCTGGAGAGCCATTAAAGACAAGATGAGCTGCCAAACGGTTCAAGGTGTTTGGGGGGTTTATCACAAACATGAACACATCTTAAATCACTTCGCACGCAATTTCAACAAGTTAAATAAATACATTTGATAAGTAAGAAAAGTAATATACATACATATATTACAATATTTATTTAAAATATTTATTAACCAAGCTCAAAAAAGACTTATCCAGAAATTGAACAGGAAACTAATTTGCTTAAACTTTAATTAAACTATATAAAAGCATTAAAAATTAAAGTTGCTAAGATAATTTGATTTAACATTTCCGAAAACTACGATAAATACTCGTCACTTTCTTAAGTTTTTTAAGTATTGCTAAATCTAACATAAGAGATCATTAAACAATTGTTAAGAAAGCTTTTACATTAAAAGCTTTAAAAATAGAATAACTTTTCTTACATTTTACTTAATCCAATCAACTTAACCCTTGTTTAAGTCTCAACTAATAACAACTCGATTATTCTTGTGGCACTTAGGAAACAAATGCTGACGTCAATGGGTCAGGATAGCAAAGAAAGGATGCATAGGTGGAGGGTGGAGGGGGTACCAACTACAACAACTACATGGCACTTGAAGCCACCTGGCTGACATATGGCTCATGTTGATAGAAATTGTTTATCACCGAGACTCATTCACCTGCTCATGTAATATTCATAAATCCCCTGGAATAACGCAATGAAGTTTCATCTAATAGAAGCAGCCTTTTTTTCTATTTATAGACCTGCTAAAGGCAGAAAAAGGAAGAATAAAACGATGGCTGTTCATACATAATCAATTGACGACTATAATTCATGAAAATTAAATGTCTACGATGCAACAATATTACGCAAAGTTAACAGTTGATAAATTAATTGTTTGAACACAGCAAAATTTTTCACACATTTTGGTTTGGAAAAAAACGTTGCAACTTTTTATTATAGCGCAAAATTAATGTTACCAACAGGGCTTAACTATTTGAAAAGTAATTAATCAAATACAGCTAGTCCATTATTTTTTTTTGACATAGAAAAAAGATTGTTAAACTCAATGGACCTCATTTTATTTTTTTAAATATTATTTTTATAAATAAGAGCAATTCTTTCTTTTAATAAAACCTATAATTGTTTTTTCTGTATTTATTTGTACAAGGAACCTGAGCAACTATAATTAAATAAGGCAAGAAACCGATTATTTTTTAGCTAAAGTATTAATAATTTTTATATCTTCAAAACAACATTTTAATGCGATTTTTTTCTTTGTAAACCCTATTACTTGACTAACTGTATATTAAGGCCCCAAGCTTAACAGCTGATCAACTGCGATTTAAATGCAAAGCGTGTGAAGGAAACCCCGTTCTTCTTCCCTCCTCCCACCCACCTAGTTTCTGACTGGGTTATTCATGAACTGGAACAACAACAATAAAAGCTCAACGGTCTGAGCTCTTTGTGTTACATGAGCAAAAGCTAAAAGAAGATAGCATACATTTTTACCCTGTCTGTTGTCTCTTTTGCACTTGCATATACTTCCGCATTCCAGTTTTGGACGCATTCAATCCATTCATGAATAACACACACATAAACATACATAAACACATAGTATACAAACAATTGAACGAACTTTGGCTTCTTGACGTAGCGTCGCGTGTGGGCGTCGAAATGTCAGCAGTAAATAAAATTTGGCGCATTTCGTGCCGCTTGATTTTCTGTGTATTTTCCGAATTTTCCCTTTTTCATTCCTTTTCTGTTTTTGTCAGAAACTCATTTGCAGACGCTGAACATCAAGGGTTATATAAAAGTTGTATATTTAAAATATTTCACATTAATTAAATCTAATAACCACTTTTGAGTTTGTTTTTGAATTTTAGGCATAAATAATAGTAGGGGGAAAGCTTCTGTCAAGCATGCCGGACTGTAGGAGACCCTGTACTTTTGAACGACATTGCGTTCACCATTCACCTACTTTCTAAGATTTCGATTGTCCTAGAACTTTCAGGTCATATAGGAACTCCAATAATTCGTTCTTACGATGTACGATATAAAGAATATATAATCTTTATAATATCGAATTGTCTCTGCTGCCTGGTACTTAAACTTAAACCAAATAAAACCCGAGGTATTTTTTGAGTAGAGGGTCT
The DNA here is from genome assembly GCA_035044365.1 of Drosophila neotestacea. Lineage (NCBI taxonomy): Eukaryota > Metazoa > Arthropoda > Insecta > Diptera > Drosophilidae > Drosophila > Drosophila neotestacea. The sequence continues at coordinate 2,378,826 of JAWNMD010000052.1, read as the reverse complement.
AATAACGTTTACAAAAGCTTTGTTTTCCGATATGTTTAATGATAGGGAAACAAAATATTCCGAAAGAGAATATGCTAACAGAAGAATTCAATTTCATATGGAACTTGATAGATGCGTATCTTAATGTTTTTATTTATTTGTTAATGTAGTGCAGTGTAAGATGGAGGGTCTCCATTGGAGACTCATAGGTACATTTTTTCAAAGTCTATATAAGTTCTCAAATAACTATCCGATATACTGACGTTAAATGTATAGAAACTTATGACAAATTCAAAGATATCTATCAAATAAAGGACACTGAAAAATGTGCTTTACATTTTAAATACAACTGATACTAGTTGAAAAAACACTCTGAAACATTTACAAAATTAAATTAAACGTAAGTAGTTTAGCTTCATAAAGTTAAAGAAACCCCTATGCTGTGTTCTGAACTTTCTTTGTTGTTAAGCCTTGAATACTACACATGCTCTGTTCTTAGAATTGTTGCTTCATTGAGTTAGTTCTTTTTTTTTAAGATTTCATTTCAGATTGGCGGTTTTGAATGAGGTCATACAAATTATACATACACATACATATAATGCACATCTGTTTTAGTCTATTGCATTACGTTAATATTTGAGTACTGATAATGAATCTGGAACAGTGATATAATTAGTAATGCCAAGCCGGACCTTGCATAAGACGTTTCCAAGTGTAAATGCAAATAATGTAATCTAGAAATGAAGAATACAAAAATTGGATCTTTCTTTATATTGCAGTTTTGTTAAAGTATTTTTATGACAAGGTTCCCAGAGATATAGATGAAATTCCTAATAGGTAGAATTGCATACAAAAGGAAATTTTTTGAAGAGCTTCGAACTTAAAATTTAAGTAAATAATCGTTAAATCAAGGAATTGATTGACATATTTACTCACGCTTTCAAAAAAGTGGTATCAATTAGTAGGCTAATTTGTATAAAAGGTATAAAGCTATTTAACAGTTACTAATTACTGGTCCTCTATAAAAAACTAACAAATACATACTGATTAAAATTACCAGCTAAATACCCCTATTGTTCATGATAAACGTCAAAACAATGACAGACAGTTTACAGTTTGACATATTGTATTTAACGATATTGAAAGCTAGGACAAGCTACAAAATATTCAACATCGATTTATTTTCATTTATTTCTTTAGATAATTTCAGATATTGGATTGCTTAAGAGCTTGGACAGATCTAGCTTAAAGCTTTGAGCCTTGGCATTGACTTTAGCCTTCAGCCTTGCACAAAATTCCACTCGAAATGTTCAGTATCAAGTTCAATGAAAAGCTGACATTGAATAGAAATATCCCCCCCCCCACCACCTATTCACCAGCTGCAGCTTTTAAAGCGCTCGAATTGTTGGTGCAAAAAGCAATATCAAAAGCTAAAGTGCAATGCATAGACAAAAACACACACACACACACACACACAAGTGGGGTGGGGGGAAGCTGCTTGTCAATGACAGCAAACACACACACATGGACATTCACGCAGAAGAAAAGATATTGTTTTCGCTGTGGCTATTGAAAATAGAATCTATGTATCTATTCTATATAAATAATATAAAAGTTAAAGAACACTGTTCATTCACTTGGTGGGGGGGTCGAAAGCTTATAATTGGCAAATTGATGCTGACAATTGTTACAGTTTCAGGGCAAAAGAGCAGAGCGCCAACAAAGGGATAGATAACGGCATTCTCACGCACAATCACAAACGCATGCATACTATGTGTGTATATACACCGTCTTTTATTTATAGTTGTTTTTACTGAGCTGTGTGTGTAACACTTACCAAGTGCAAGTTGCAATTGCAATTTTTATTGCTATCTTTCTCCACTGTCACAGCGCTGTTGTTATCAATAAGCTGTCTCCGTTTTTAACCAATTTTATTTTCTTAGTTTTGACGTTTTGCAAATTTAACTTTGGTATGCCTACTGCCTTAATAATAAAAAAAACACAATTACAGTTTGTGTGGCTTGTTGCCCCTTCCGTCGCGTCTATTTATTTATTTTTACTTTTTTAATAAGTACTAATTAAACAACTTTAACCGCTAACAGAACTTTGCTGCAACACGCACGAATTAAAACCAGACGAGGGACTGAAATTTTTTTGTTTTGAGTGGTGTTGTGGGATTGTAAGAAGAAGAAACTAGTTCTAAAAGTAAACAATATGATAGGTGGCGGCGCTAACAAGCAAAAGTTTGGCGGAATTCAAAAAAAGAGGCAGCCAAATTCATACACTCAGAAATGGTAATAGAAGCAATTTAATTAAGATTTTGATTGAATTTTTGTTAGAATTCTGTTCAGTTTTCGAGAATTGTTTAGAATTTTGAGAATTTGAGCTACTTTTCCCGCTGATGGTTTTACAGGCACCAAACATTTAGTAAAATTAATTTCGCTTAATTAAATAAAATTTATAGTTCCATTATTTTTACTTGTGTTACTTGTAATGTAATCTTAATTTTATTAAATACTTAACCTGTAACCTCCTATCAATGTATCGATGAAATAAATCATCCGGGCTGTACAGCTGTTATCTGTAAGTGCTGGAAAATGCTGCATTTGTGTAAAAATTAATTGGTTTTTTTTATGTTGGCAACTCTATCTAGCAGTGCTGCCAGACGAAAAATTACCCCATACTCCAAACAGCTGTTTGAAAATTGTTCGTTACTTTCTGTTTCCAATATTAACTTTTGTTCAATATAATTTATATAATAAAATCCAAAACGAATAAAACGCAGTGTTTATTAGTTGTATCTGTTATATTTGATTTAATTCATGTTGTATGCAAATATTGCTTTTGTATTATATACTTAGTAATATACGGATATTTAATGAATAGAATAATTTGTAGTTACCACTTTTCGAGAATACAAAAAGTTCTACATTGAAATGCGCCCAAAATTTACTCGACATCGTATTAGTTGGACAGTTATGCATAGTTATGATATATGAGTATTGATTATAAGTAATTCGTTACAATTGGAGTTATTAAAAATAAAATGCTTGTCAATGTGGCCAACAAATTTTTCATACTAGTACTTAATATTTTAGCTACATATATGTATGTATATGCAAACAAGATATCTGCTACTCACTAATCAACAAATTCTTAGGCAAAATTTCAACACATTTTTTACTTGTGGAGTTTCAAAATTGTAATTTTCTTAGGTTCATTTTTAATATTTCATAAATATTTTCAAGCACTTGAATTAAAGTTTTGCTTAATAATAAATTAGTTCATTAATTCATATAATTAATTGTGTGTAGCATTTTCAACGGAATCTCAACATTGCAAGGAAGATATTTGGCTGCGTTTCGTCATTAAATATTAATTATTTTGTTATATGTATACTTAGACTTATGAAACTTGCTATATATAAGTAGCTATATAAATTTAAATATGTATATATATATGGGTGTGTATTAAAGTTTGTGTGTGCTAAGTATTCAAAAGGAAATTATGTGCCAATTGTGTATGAAATAAATAAAAAGAAAATGATAATTTTGTTTGTCGTTTGGTTTTATTTTAGTTTACACATATAGTATGTTACTTAAGCCTTAGCTAATAAATTCCGCTATAAAATCATAACAATTACAATATATTCTTATCATTTTGTTTAATATCGAGATTAACGTTTTGTTATCAATTATACATTAGTTATGCATGCTTTCAACTTACTTGACTAAGAGGAATTGACTAAGAAAATTGTACACGAAATTATTGAAACAAGGTCGTTTGCTTTCGTTTGAAAGACCTTCAAGCATTTGCCAAATAGTATACAATATACTAGATATAATGGATATGTCTGTCTGATTTGATAAACTTTTGGCAAATTGCTTGAAAAGGAACTTGCAACGGAAGCATTAAATTCACATACTAGTCGCAATTTAAATTAATATTACACAAAATACATTTATATATATAAGAAATATAATTATTGCTAATTTTTACTAGAAAGATTTCACAAATAATATATAATTTACATAGGGATTTGAGAGGAAACCCCCGAATAACAACATAATGTTCAGCTAAATATGGGATGAAGTCGAAAAAGAAAAAAAGATCTCACGAAATATTATTTTTTGTTTTGCACACATTAAATTCCAAAAAAGTATTATTCTGTTTTTTGCACACAGCCAATCAGAGGTATGATTTGGAGGCCTGTTTAAAGTATAATCTCTGTGGAGCATCGCTGGAGAGGATCATTCCCAATTGGTGAGAACTTGGAGTTACGCTTTGTGTTTGTTGTTGTTGTATTGGTAACTCCATTGTGAGTTGTTACAGTGGTCAAAGTCAGCGGTTGTTTGGACACTGTGATCACGCTGGGCGTTAAGGTTGCGGTGGAGCTGTCATTGCTGCCCGTGGCAGTTGCAGTTGCAGTGGCAATTGCAGCCGTTGGTGGGCGTGGCAATTTGGGTGGCATGCGACGCTTGACGGGAGTCTCTTGCAACACTGCGGTTTTCCTGATCGTTTGTTGCAACAAGGCGTTTACATCGATTGCTGGCCAGGCGACCAGCGAGACACTTCGTCATAAATGCGAATCCAACGGTGAGGAGCTACGTTTAAGGCGTATATGTTTGCTCCAAGGTTTGGTACTGTTGCTGTTACTGTTGCTACTGCAATGTGGCTGCTGCTCCCGATCCTCTTTGGCAGTGGATGTTGCTGCTGAAAAGTACTCGGCGGACTGACTAAGCGATGAGGCATCGGCATCTGTAATGCCATCAATATCATTGGCAATTTCACTACGCATTGTGTGCTCTTGACTGCTCAAAGGTGTCAATGTGCTGCTGTGCAAATCCTCCTGGGTTGGCGTACTCACAATTGTATGATCCGCTGCCGTGCAAAAGGATTCACGCTGTCCCGTTGTCTCATCATCGTCATCGTCATCCTCATCGCCAGCATATTCCTCATCCTCCTCATTGCTGCAACGTCCACAGCAACAGTTGTTTGTGTGGCCGGAACAAAAGCTTTTCAAGCTGCTACGTCGACTGCAATGATGACAATCTGCAGAGACAGTCAACTCATGGGCCAGATCCTCATCTAAACTGCTGCAGGAACTGGTCCTGGCCTGATCACAGCTACAGCTGGAGCAACGTGAGCAACTGCTGCAATAATCCTGCATGGCATCGGGCACAAAACGCTTGCGTTTAATCCTCACACATTCATTGCGAGCTGGAGTTGCACCAGCAAAAGCGCGTGCTGTGCTGCTGGAACTACTGCCACCAATAGCTGGTGTTAGCTGCTCCTCATCCTCTGGCTGTAATCCCAAATGCACATCATCATCATCATCATCCTCATCGTCACGGGATAATTCATCCGTTTCAATGGTGGTATTGGAGTTGAGGGAAGCACGACGTCGTTGACGCTGTTGCTCACAAAGAGGTCTGAGATTAATGGGTGCACCACCGCCCTCACTGGCCACCTTATATGGAAAATTGGAAGTTGCTGTGCTGCTGTTGTTCTCCGTAACAGTTGCTGCATCAATCTCAATGGCAATGGCAACTGAATGCATCTGCGGATGATGCTCCTCACTGGTGTCCAGGGAAGACTTTAATTTCCGTTGCTTTTTATTGTGAGCTGGAAGCGGACTGCGCTTGGCCTGCAGCAATTGTTGCTGCTTCTGCTGTGGCTTTTGCTGTAGTTGCTGCTGCTGACGCCGATGACGTCGCTTTGACTCGTAGTGATGATGATGACAGTGGTGATGACAATGATGGTGATGTGTTGTCGTCACATGACAATGACAACTGCTCATGCAACAGCAACGTTCCACCGATGTCTGTGTGGCATTGTGACGCTTGCGACGATGACAACAACAAGTTCGTGTGCCATTTGCAAGCATTGGAGTATTGGGTTTATGTACGATAACCACCTCTAAGGCATCAAGAGCAACGGCCACAGCAGCTGTGGGATTGCTATCGTGTTTACTTTGACTCTGACTTTTGCCACTGCCACCAGGACGTGGCAACAACTTGTTGTTGTTATTGTGATGATATTGAAAGGCGCGATTATCATGACACTGGCCATAGTCCAACACCTTAAAGTGTTCATCATCGGCGCGTGCAGTCAACAAATGATCATCTCCGCTGCTGCTTAAAGTAATTGGTTGCGATAATTGTCGCTCCTCGGAATGCGATATGTGCAGATCGTGCTGTTGTTGTTCTTCTTCATTGTGTTGTTGTTGATGTTGCTGTTGTTGTTCTTCGGGGGCAAACTGCTAATCGCCGCGTCTAAGATCACGCGGCTTCGTATTGTTGCGATAGATCCACACCTGCAGCAGTATGGCAATATCCAGGCTGACCTGTAATGGGAAAAGAATTTGATTAGTATAGTTTATATTGTATTGTATATATTGCTATATTGATCGTCTACACACCTGCAGCGTGCCACAAATCCAGAACTGCGATGGTGCGTTTCTTGCCACAAAGTAACCAGTCTTGAACATATCACCGAGCGTCCACATAATTACCATGTGTATGCTCATACCATATGTTGATTTATTCTTAAAGTTGCGCAGAAATTGCGGTGCACCTGCCAAGAATCGAAAGAATATATAAAGATTAATTAAAATCAATTTAAAATGTTTAATCAAGTGTGGACCTTACCCAGCATGGCCTCTGTAAAGACGGCCACAAAGCCCATGGATTCCATGAACCAGTGAACGGACAGCATGAGATATGTGATGGCAGCTCCAACTGCCCAAACGACGAGCATTATGTCCAAATACGATTGAAAGTCTGTCCAGTTCCAAAAGTATTTGAAATCCAGATCTAAAATTAAAATGAAAAGAGCTTAAAAATTGTGCATATGGTATATAATTTTATATGTATTTATTTTTTTAGTTTCATTAATTTTTAATAATAATAATAATTTATTATTTTTGTAAATGAAATCCAATCTAAATTGAATTCATCATTGTCCTTCATTTTAAAAGTGAACTACTATACTTTCAGTTACAAACTGGTATTTGAAATGTACAGAGACTGTTATACAGAGCTAAATTTATGCTAATGTGAAATTCTTGCCGGCACTTTATAGTCCACAGATCATATCAAAATTTCTTAAAACATTTAAAGAGTCTTAGTCAAAAAAAGACTGGTACAGAATTAGTATTAGAAATGCTTTTCGAATTACAGTAGGGAAAAAACTCCTCTTAAAACCTATTATACAGTGATATATGTACATATGTTACTTACATTGTTCACTGTTATACAAATTAAACCGTTATACACCGTTAAATCTATGCTAATGTAAAATAGTTGTCGACAAATTAAACTGTTCACTTGTTTGAAAATCAATCCTTCTTATTGTTGCCTACTTTTAAGCGCAGCCCACACACACACACTAGCACATGAAAGTCAAGATAGCTAAGAAGCCCAAGGCGTGCCCCTATAATTAGCTCAACGTTTCGCCTGCTCATTGATCAATTTATGGCCTCCATTTCCGCCTCCTAAACCAGTTTACTAGTTTATTGTGTTGTTGCCCTGCGAGGGTCGTTTGATAAGGATTTGATAAGAAAGTAAATGAGCAAATGCTAAAATACTGTAAATGGAGCGTAAAGATATAGATAGAAATGAAGGAACATTAAATTGGGAGGAGATATTGTTATGTCGATTGAAATTGAAACTGGGCGTGTTTTTTGTGTGCTTTACTATACTACCCGAGTTGTGGCTATAACATGTCAGGAAGCTTCTACATTAACGACGATGGTGCGGAAAATGCCATCAACTGTCGCTGTCACGAACGAGAACGAAACTGAACGCGGTAAATAAAACTTTCTGAATGAAAACTGCACCTTAAATTGTAGACCTTACCATTTAAATAATGCCGGGAACGTGCACGTTTCAATACGCCTGCATCCGTGGAAACTGAGGCGCCGGTATCCGTGTCCGTCATCACTTTTGGCAACTGCAACTCGTCACCTAAATGGCCAAAATATGATGATGAATATGCATCCAATAGGGAGACTCAAATATAAGTTACCCCTTAAAGCGTGCTCCCTTGTATTCGCGTTCATTCGCTTCACCTTCACACAGAGATGGATCATTAGGAACATGGTGACGTTCATAACAACGCTCTGCACCAGAAGTGGAAGCTCATAGCGGCTGGAGAACCTGCAAAAGGTTAATAACATATATTAGTACACATATTATCGAGTAAATGGCATTATAATTGCTATAGATTGTGCAGTGTCATAAAATCAATGTAAATTAGCTTATTATATACTAGAGAGAGAAGGAAAGACAGCTTAGCAACTTGATTATAGCACTTCTTATACTCTTGCAGAGGTATTTACTGAGTCTACTATATATGCGGTATATGAATATATATAAAGGAATGATCTGTCAAAAATATAACTTTTGTGTATAAGCTAAATTAAAGTAAACCTTTCTTTACATTTTGGCTGTACTTAATGTTATTTTATGTTAAATCTGTTATTTTTAAATCAGATGAATATGAATTACCTCCATTAAAGCGATACACACTTTGTGTCAAAGCTATAATACCCTCTGTAAGTGTATAATTACTTTCCACATGTATTGTATTCTTTCCACAAATAATGTTAAACTAAGCTTCTTTCTTTGTTAAAGCCCCGGATTAGATTTCCTTAATTGCATTTTCAATTTTAGAAACAAGCCAACACAAATATCTATAGCATACTTTTTGGAGTAGAGTTAAGAACCTTCTATTTTAATTACAGCTTATCATAAATACGTATAATTATAATGTGTGCTGTCTGTTTTCCATAAATTAATTCCGCAATGTCTATTTGTGTTTCCAAAGCCTACAATTTTAAAATTGTCTGTAAATGACATTTTTTTAATGATGAATTAAACGATTTATAATAGAACATTGTCAATTTCTAAGAGTGTTGTGTACTCTAATCATAATTCAAATGATTAATTATTTTCCCATTTTGTTTATGAGCTGCTAAACAAAATAAATTGACACACAATTTGCGTAAATAATGATTTATGTATGTGAGAGATACTAAAAAATATGCTCGGGTAGAAAATCGATTGTGAGCTTTAAAGTGAGCATTAGAAATATACATATACTATATATTTATTTTTAACTTTGAGGCAAGGTTGCGGTGTCAAACGAAAACTGTCATAAATTCGTCATGTCGGGGCCTAAAACAAGAATAAGCCAACAAAGGAAGAACTGGAACGTGTTGCACATTTGGCAAAGCACCAAACCCAAAACCCACATAAACTAAGCCAGAAAGGCAACAAAAAGCCAACCGACAACGCATTAGTTGAGGATTTGTTTGTGTCGATTGGAAGTGCCATTAAAAGCTCCTTTAAATGCTTGGGCTTCTGTTCTTTTTTGACTGTTTCGACTGTTTGTTAGTGATAAGTTCCCAGTTGTGTCACACACTCCATTATAATGTTGCAACATGCGTAAATGTATTTGTATTTATCATCGTAAATGTCATAAAGTATATGTATGTATATTTACGCGCCTAAATGTAGACCACATTTTTCATTATCACGATAACAAGTTTGGCATTTTAGTTTTGGTTTTGGTTTCCTCCTTTCTTTTTTTTTTTGGCATGTCGTTCGCAGACCTAAATTGAATTACAAGTTCTGCCATCTAATGCCGTTTCATTTTTAGGGCCAAGCCCACGCAAATTGGCAACACAGTCGGCTCTAAATGACATGCACAAATGGCCAACAAAGCAAATACATATTTGCAAATTGTTAGTGTGCTGTTTGTGATGTAGATTGTGACTGAGATATTACCATGGGTTGCTATGTAGTTGTTGACTATGACGGGGAATATAGTCATTGTACAGCTAATAATGTGCTGTATAACACTTAATACACAGTTGAGGAAAATGTTATTTGTGAATTACTCATTGCAGCCTTAAGATTTAAGTTTGTATACTTGTGATTTATTAGCAACAGACTAAAACTAAAATAAGTGATCGAAAATAAGTTAGGTTTTGAAATAACAATCTCTATAGTAAACAAAGACAAACTACATATGTATATTTAAATTAATAAATAATTTAATTAATAAATTGATTAATCCATCGAGCTTATACAATTAAAATTAGATATGAACATGTATTTAATTATTATAATTCATTCAAATAAAAAGTAACCTGTTAAAAACACATATTTTACTCGTATGGCAGTGAAAGAATTGTTTATAAAAAATAAACACAGTTATAATAAGCATTTAATAGTTATGAAAAATAATTCAAATAAAACAGTTAATATTATTTATGATCCCAAAATTAAGCATAATTATAAAATTTAATTTAAATAATATATTTTTCTTGTCTTGAATCATTTTTTGCATTTATAACTCTGTATAACAGTTCATATATGTATGTATATATAGGTACATATAGCAGTTTTATTATTTTCTCCCCGCTTTAATCAAATTTAACGCTTGCTCGACTCGGCCAACAACTGCAAAGTGCATTGTTGTTGACATTTCCAGCCATAACTTGACTCCAGCTGCTCAAATACTTCCCCCCACACATCTCACTTCCCTTTTTTCCTCTACAATTCTTAGACTACTTTGTTGACTTGTACCTTTTGCGATGGCAACGTATATTAAAAATTCTGAAAATGTTATTGCTGCGCAGAGACAAAAATAAGAAATTGAAGAAAGCGAATGAATGAAATAAATAAAAGATATGTAAATGCAAGAGAAAAAGTTATGATAAGAACAGCAGGTAAACAAAAGACAAGCCGGTTAAAAGAGAAAACCACAAAGTAATAAAATGTCAAAAGATGAAAGAGAATTTGCAAACAAAATGTTGTGATTAAAAATGCTGATTTTTCTTAGTTTTTCACTTAGTTTCGCTTTGCTCTTCAATTGGCGAAAATAAACTAACATCAAAGCACACTTACACCCACACACACACACACAGCATGTTTTAGTGTGTAAAATGTGTGTGAGTGTCTGTGAGTCGTAAAAAAATCGATAAAATTGCAAACGGCAGTCGGCTGAACTGCAAAATGAAATATTTCCACTTGCCTCCGATATAATGTAAACAATTTCCGCTATGCAGACCTGTGGGACTGAATGGCATGTGTTGAGCGGAATTTATACAATTTTTGTAAGGAACTGTTCATGTGGTAGGCACAGCCACAGGCGGTAGGCTGAATATTACACATGCGGAACGTTCACTGCTTATTGCTGCATATTATTCAGCAAACTTCATTTTCAATTTGTTTATGGAGCGAATTCGCTGCTCATGGGTAAGTTACTGTTTCTGCAGCATCTCTGAAACCTTCACTGATTGATTCTGTGTAGAATTCGACTTTGAAGTTAGTTCAAAATTTCTGGCAAGTAGAGAATTCTTTACTGCCAAGTAAGCTACAGCTTTGATTACTCAATAAATATTATATGCTGAATCAAGCAGTGAAAGTTTCTGTGAAAAGGAATTAGTAGCATACCCGGGTGCAGGAAATTCACTTACTTTATACCTCACAGTTTGCTAAGTATAGTTTTTAGTGCAAAAAGTCCCACAGGTAAGCTTTTCATTTTCCCACCACATGCATTTGCGGAACATTCAGGCGCATTTATAATGTCAATTTGTGTAAATAGCCACAACAATTTGGCTGAATGACTTGTGGAGGCGAATGTTGCCCACCCCCCAAAAAAAAGAACATGTCACTTAATGTTGATGGAAGTTTTATTGATAAAATTCAAGCCAACATATATTTTTATTTTCCTCCTGCTCTTTGCACTTGCTGAGCAAATGAAGTCACAGAACATTGTGTTTAGGCCATTTGTGTGTTTGCTTCTGCCTTTTTTCCTTTTCCCTCTTCCCACACAGTCTGTGCAGGATGTCCGTCTGTTATACAGTCGTATGTGTATACATATAATTAAAACTGTGCCAGCTTTAATGCAGTGTTTGCTCAAGTGTATGTGGCAGCGTTTTGTTTGCTCATAAACACACAAACACACACACATGTAGAAATTTAATTTGCCTGGAAGTAGGCTACACTCATTGTTGGGCAGCAGGCAGCACTCAAACCAATTGAGAGCATGTCATCATCGCCGTGTTAAGGGTCCTTCTAACGAACTGAATGCCTACATCCTTCCAAAAAGCGACACTTATCCGAGTAAAAGTAAAAGCTTGAATACTAGAGAATACACCGAAAGTGTAATATCTTTCATTGAATGCGCTTATTTAGCGGCTATATGTGTATGTCCTCTACTTAAGTCGCGTCTACTTGTCTGACCGCCAAGATTTGTGTAAACAAGGCGGTAATGATGAGCCGCTGCATATGCCCATAATTATCCTTATAAAAGCCCGCTGAGTTAAATGGAAAGGCTCGACTGGGCTTTTGTAATGAGGCTATGAATGAATGGAAAAACTAGGTCGAACTGCATGTATTGGTTTGTATTTTATTTAATGGCCTTGAAGGGATTTAGGCACAAGTCGATAAGTGTTTTAAAAGACTGTTATACAAGCTGGTATACATATAAAAGCTGTTATATGTCTAGAAATAAGCTGCGTACGAACTGACTCTTATCAAAGAAAACAAAACTTAATATGTAACATATTAATAAAGTAACTGTTATACTTAGCTGTTATACATACATATAAAAAGGTCTGTTATACACATAGCTTTAAAAACAAGATTAATAAACCTTAACCTAGGGCTCTACTCAAACAGCTAAACTGTTATACACTCCCAACTAGTTAACTACTAATAAAATGTTCAAAAGATAAATAAAACTTAATTTGTAATATAGCCTTCTATACCAATAAATTAACTATTATAATCCCCGACTTGACTGCTTAACTTTCATTTAATTCTTGCTGCGTTGCTCTGCTGATAAATTGAAATACATAAAAGCAATAAGTATTTCATTATGTTGTTTTATTTGCTCAATGAAAATTAATATGCACATATTCGACAAGAGGCCCCACATGGTGTTAAGCCCAGCATCAACAAGAAGACAAACAACCGCTGGCCTGGCAACAACATTCACTTTGAGTGTGTGGTATAAAGCCAGTCACTTCAATTTACGACTCACCGCCAGAAGACGAAGAAGCGATAACAGAGGAACAGAGGAGTCCAGGAACAGATGATAAACAAAGGCCAAAAGAACACAAGGAAAAGTGCGCAAAAACAAAAAGGAAAGGCCATGTCGCAATTGGAAGCTGTGGCAGAAACAAAGAATAAAGCGTACTGTGATTTGCATATGGATGTAATATAATGTTGGCAAGTCAATGCCAGATATGGTTTACAGATACATATATTTGAATGTTTACTTGCCTACGCCCCTACATATGAGTCATGTGCCATAGATAAGGCAGCTATCTCGCAGATACTTCAACAAACTCTTCTCATGCATATTTTAGACGTGTTTTGCAAAAATGTTTAACAAAATCCGATTTGCCGCAAGGAATTGTAGCGTAAAAGCAAATGTGACTGTTCTTGGCTTAAATTTGACTAAGCTTAAAGAAGATAAGTGAGGATAAGGCAATAAATGTATACTATGACAAACTGTTATACTATATAGCATGAGTATATTAAACATAAAGTTAAATAAATTATTTTTTGGCGTAATTTAGGTTTTACAATTGATTAATTTGTTATACTAACTGTTATATAGTTTGATAAACTGTTATACAAACGGTTATACTGGCGTGATAAGCTGTTATTTGAAGCTGATAATGAAACACAATTTATTGGAGTCAGAAATAAATTTAACAAATTGTTATACTAATGTGTCAAACTGTTATACACGTTTTATTTCAGCCAATTAGCTTTCAGAGTCACAAATTAACTACTAAAGTGCTTTAGAAACTGCTATACATACTGCTAATGGAACTACTTAGATGAACCTCATGCCAAATCATTCATGTTGCTACACACTGAAAATGTAATAAAACAAAAGTTGAACTTTTTTTTTATGGCAATTGGCAAATTGAAAGCTTTGTTCTAGGCAAACATTTGCAGAACACAGTGCATATGTATGTGTGTACACTGTACAGGAAATACAAAGTACAGGAGTACTACGCAAAACTAGAGGAGGTTTTTTTGAAACAGACCGAAACGAGCAAAGCACTAAAAATAATTTCAAATGGAAAGACAGCGATTGATGGGTATGTATGTATTTGCTGATGTTGCTCTATCTGTAAAGTAGTATTACAATTGTTGTTGTTGTTGTGTTGTTGTTGCTGTTTTGACTTTGCGATTAGTTTTATGCGTCTGGTTTGCCGCATTTGCAAACGCAAGCAAATTAAATCAGAGAGCTTAAAGTCGTTACATTGGCTTAAAGTGGAATGCATAGGAAGACCTTTAAGCATTCAGCACTTGGGGACATGGGAACAAACAGCGAAGCGAGCAGCATTAAAATTCAATTAGAAAAGCGTCTTGGCCAACACACACAATGAAACAAAATTGCTGAGCTTGACTTCTGAGCTTCTGTTGTAAACTCACTCACTTGTGGCAAGGTCCAAGGATTGTCCCCAAGCACGAAACATGACGTGTTTTATTTTTGTTACACGCGGCTTTCCTTTTGCCTTACACTTTTCTTTTCTTTCCATTTCACTTTTAAGCTTTTAGCTTTTTAATTACGCAAAAATCTTGAACACAAAAACGAGGCAAAGTTGCAGATAAGTGCGACAGCGATACCCTCTAAGTTGACCTTTTGGGTTAGGCCAACTGACCGCACCCAGTACGAGTAGACAATCAAGACAAGCGTCGCCTTAAAAGCTTCTCAACTGAATGATGGCATTACTTTGGCCGTACTAAACTCAGATAACCCATAAATCGGGTCACGTTTAACAGTTCTATAAGCGTTTTGTGATTAAGCATTAGTTGTAATGTTCTAAAGCCTGTGAATTGGTTTTGATTTTATACTAAGTGCTGATTAAATCAGCGGGAATGTTGAAATAAAGAAACAAATTAAAGATTATTTTAAAAAGTTGTGTGTCAACACGAAAAAATAATTAGGAATTAAATCAAAGCAAGTAACAAATTAAAGATTGTTTTATTATAAGCAAAGAAAAAGGGTTTTTAATTATGAAAGTAGTACAGTTTTTTGATGTTGAATGGTACTAATGAAAACTCTATTTAATAAACAAACTAATAAACAAAAGTTGCTTTAAATCTCATAAAACTTGTAAATAAAAGTGAAATACCCTAAAAGTCAAGTATTTAATCAGACCAAGAAATAAATTAAACATTGTTTTATAAAGAAACTGATTGTTGAAAAGGCAAATATTTAAGCAACTATATATAACATTCTTTAACCAGACCGATGACTAATTTAAGCGTTAGAACATATTACTTGTTAAATATTACAGCTAAAGCTGTCGATAACTGACCCCGTTGATTCATATTTCCAACTGTTATAAAGATTGTGGTTACTTTTTGAGTGTGTTATATCAGTTTACGATAATGCACATTAGTTTATAAATGCATTGTGCAATAATAATAGTGATAATACTGCACATACAATAGGAATCAACAATCCTACCCCTAAGTCAAGTGTTGATACACGACAAAAATTTACAAATTTCTTTAAAATGTATATAAAGCAGATTCCATGTAGAACTCATCATCATCATGATTATCATCATCAACTGGTTAGAAATTTTTAAAATGGCTCATTTGCATGCAAAAGGCAAAAACAAAAGCATTAAAGTCAATGGTCAAATCCGAATTTTTTGGCAACGTTTGTTGCCTGTTTTTGGGTTCGGCCCAAAAGAAAAATTAATTGGATGCCGCCAACACACATTCCTGTGTTCCTTTCTCTACAACCCTGACCTTGATCAATTATTTCCAGCGGCATTGTGTTTACTTTTTAATAACATTTGGAAAGCGTGACCACTATATAGTACTCATATTAAAAAAATAAATAAACCACCACTAAGTGGGTCAAATGTGTGTATTATAAATAAAACATCAACGCTTCTTTTCTTTCTTATTTGCTCTGTTTTTTCACAAATAAATACCTGTTTGAGTTCCGTTTATAGGGTAGATAAGATTGACTGGCATTATGATTATGGCAATATATAATTTATGAATCGATAAGCAAAGCGTGCCACATATACTCATAATTTAAAGTGTCAGCATTAAAAGAAAAAGAACTTTTTACTTTATTGAAAAGTCTAAGAAATTATAAACAAAAGACTGTGGATGAAACGTGTTCTAATTCCATATTTAAATCAACTGCTCAGTTAACAAAATAGAACAGAATCATGTTTAATAATTTCAATTTGTAATCAGTTTATTTTTTTATTGAAAAGTCAGAGAAATGATTGAGAAATTGAAATGAGAATAACATATTTTCCAGGTCAACAAATTAAACTAAATATTTATCACACACCATTTGATTCTATAGAACTTGTTAATTTCCAATTTAATTGCTTAAGTGATACAGAATTAAGTTGTTCGTTTAGTGGAACATCCGTTCTCTAATTGACAATACCTTGTAATTGTCCCATTCAATTTGTTATCCATGTTTATGAACACTAATTCCTCGTATAGGCCATTAGCATTATTTGAATACATTACTTTGGAAGCTTCTTCGTCAGCTCTTTTTTTTTGATAATTTTTACGTAAATAAATTAATTGTCATACGAGGCTTTAGTTATCTAGTCCAAACAGTCTATTTAATGGAGTGGCTACGTTTATACTATATACGGTTGTATGTATGTCGGCGATAAGAAGCGTCGTCAACTCAAGTGAATTGTTAATAATAATTATTATTGTTGTTGTCCGTCTATACACACAGATTGTAAAAATGAATGAGGACGCTTATCTGTGACTAGATTGCGTAGAGAGTACTTGGAGAGACTCTACATGAGAGGCTTATCTGTTAAGGAAGCGCGTAGCGAAATATTATAAAAGTTGTAGATTTCAGAAAGTAATCTAAGAATATTTCAATGGGTTTGTTGGAATTTTGACTACTTAACATCAAGATGTCTTGATTAACACAATCTTTTTAGTACAACATAAAAGATCTTTCAGAATTTTTTCATTATTTAAAATAGAGATAATAAACTTTCAGTTTAATTTGTCTTTTATTAAGTTATTCTTATAAAACTTCCTCACTTGTTTCTTTTGTAAACTTAGTTTATTTTCAATTTCTTCTCATTTAATTTTCTAACTATTAATAATTTTATTTTCAATTGGCAACACTTTAATCTACAACATTTTAAGTACTTCCACATGAATCTAGAGTGTTATACTTGCCACATTGCTTATATTGAACACCCTCCGATCCCCCAAAAAATAAAAACCGCTCCATCAAAATGCTGCAATATGAAAAGTTGGCAAATTGTGTGCCACTCTTTTGGCCTTTCGCAAGTAAAGCGGCTTTTAACTTTGCTACATTTGCCAACTGCACTCAAAAATTTAAGTGCTGGCTCGTGTACTTAAACATTATGTATATACCAAACCACACACAGACGCAAACAAAATTATAAATATAAACATATTTACACATACATTGCACATATACTAATTACAGACGACGGGCAATTTAATAACAAATTTTCAAGAGGGCATTACTTGATATTAATACCCAGTGAACAAAAATATTAGAAATGGGTATGAGCTAGATATGTAAAATATTAGTGTATTGTGTTATCTTTGATCAGGGTTCATCATTTAATATGATACGTTTCTTTAAAAGTTAGATATATAATTGAATGTCCAGTTTTTATATAACTATTTCGAATAACTTTCAAAAACAAATTATAAAATATAAACTATAAAATATTGCCTTAATATTTGATTATTTTAAACGATTTTGATAATACATACAACTACAGTAATATTATTACAACAGAGAGAAAAGCAGGGTATGTTTTTGTTAATCACTCTACACTTAAATTTAAAATTATATTCGCTGACAATTTGTACAAATATTTATTCAAACAAATGTGAGAAACACAAATAAATAATGAGTCTTAAATTACTCACTAATGAAACTATTTAAGATTATTTTAAATTGCTTTACATACAAAATTGTTAACTGGATTTCGAATTCAAATTGATTTTATTACAATCAAATTGATTGTAAGCTACTTGTTTAGTCACGCTTCAAGACACAGACCACAAGTTGAGTCATATGCAAAGTGTGAAGTTGTTTTTAGTTTTTTTCTTTTGTTGGTTTGGCATTTGTCTGGATTCCCAATTGGAAATCTGACGCCTTTTCTTTTTGTTGAACACAGACAAATATCCAAATACAAAACTATCAGTTGTCAAAGTCCAACACAACCCCAGATATGATTTATGAGTCGAAACGTTGACATACCCAGGGATTAGTGATAGAATGATGATGATTACTAGTATTTGCAGTAAAAACATAAACTTTGAATTCCTTTATCTGTGTAAACAATAAATAATCAAATAAAAACACAATTTTTGTTATGTATTTTTAATTTGATTTATCAATTAATTATTTATGTTCAATATTTTGTTTTACTATACAAATAGAAATCCCAACGATCCCTAAACTATATGATTTACAGGGTATTAGCGTAGGGACTTTCTATCTCTGCTAAGCCTCGTCATATTTGTGATGATTAATATACGTGAATCGATGAGATCATTCAACCCGACGACCAGTTGGATCCCAGCTATATGCCAACTGTGGGTGTGAAAATAATTTAAAACTACAATAAATACATATATGTATAGTTATTTGTACATCAACATTTATAAAATTGAAATTTGTTTATTATGCTAACCACAAAGTAAACCTGACAATGGGGATATAATGCAAGTGACGACAATCTTACATTGTCCGGCAGATAAAAATTACAAAAACTATCCTAAGCATTTCAATCACTGCAATATAAAGACGCAAATATGTACTTGGAAATTAACATCTGTATTTTTTATAGGTTTTTAATGTGTTGCAGTTGCTTTTGTTGTTGCACATTTCTGAGACATGCCCCTTTCTGGTCGCACTTCTCATTTCGTCTGGCAAAAATTGCTGAAATGCAAAAACAACAACACACTTTACGACTATTTAACTATTTCATGTGTGTGTTTTCCACAAATTGTCCGACTGAGGTTAGCCAATGTAATTTGAGGAGGGAAAAAGGGGAAGAAGTGTTTGGAAGAGGCTTTGTCCATACGACGACGATTAGACAGAATAATGATAATTAACTTGTCAGTGTGTTTTTCATTTGGCACAGGGCTAATTTCTATTCTTAAATGCTACAAATAAAAAGGCAACAATGCAACAATAATAAATCTTAAATCTTACAGCGTCATTTAAATCATTTGTTGCGCTAATGGTAAACAACATTATTAATATCTAAACAAACAAAAAGCTTATGAAAAAACTAATAATAATGGAGAGTAAATAAACTTTTTTCTCACTAGGTTAGATTTTCTTGAGAAGCTATTACAAAAGAGGTGATAACTGATCTTCATGAGAAATAATAAGCTTCACTTTAATTACAGGAATTAATTACGTTAACAATAATTAAGGTAAATAATTAAATTGACATTTAAACTAATTAATACTTCACATAATCTGATATTTATTCTGGAGAAACTAAGTTTTTCCTCACATTATAGTTTATTTCATATGAAGAGTTAAACAAACTGAAATTTGAAAAGATAAAGTGAATATAAGGAAGATAATGTAATAATTGTTTCAACAATCAAACTCTCAATTAATCCAATCAAAAATTAAGCTTAATAATCAGTAATACAAATATGTAATACAATTGATTCTAAAAACTAATAAAAAACGTTATATACTTGTACTTGAAAAACTAGGTTTTTTCTCACATTATTAGACAAGTTAGAATGTAGTTTATTTGAAGAAAAAAAAACTGAAAGATAATGAAATTATTTCTACATCTAAACTCTCTATTAAATTTGGAACTAAAATTAGCTATATTAGTGTACATAATGGCATCACAAACTAATGCAATAACTGCTTATTTATTACATTTTTCAATATCATATCAAAGTTTATAAATAGTGAAAATTAAACAATCCCAAGGGCTCAATATATTGAAAAGCCTTCACGCCCTCATGGGCATATAAGTAAATGTTTCAATGTCAAAAGCTGTGATAATTGTGAAACTGAGCGAATGGGGAGTGTTTATATATATTTAATTTGAGATAAATATAATAAGTAAGAGTTTTCTCTTGTTAAAATGTAATTCAAATGTTGTTTGTTCACATTTTGTTAATCAACGGTTGTGGCACAATCAAAATTGAGTCCATCTCATGCTGGCGCCTCGGTGGCACAACGCAATCGCGTGACACAAAGTAACTTGCCACCCGCAGAGTCACGCTATAAATACGCTTACTTAAGAGGTGGTAAATACACACAAACATATATACATATATGTATACAACTGTATCATAAAACACATACACACATGTGCTCTTTTTATGTGGCATTGAAAAACGTATTTGAAAACAGCTGATTCACTTGGCAAATACCAAGTACCTCGTACCAACAATTAAATTATTGATTGATATGCGGCAGACAATTTGACGACTTGCCACCAGTTGATTCAACTTGCAACTCGTCGCTCGTCTGGCCAAAATGATTCTGCAATTAATAATTTATCAGAAGCTCCGACTGTGAGTGACATTAAAAATGCATAATAACAAGCGATAATCACACACCAGCAGGTGGAAGTTGCTGACGCTGACCCTGGTTGCATTCACGTTTCACCTCAGACAGTTGTTTGCCTCCAGTTTAATAAACAACCAACAACCAACAGCAAAAACCCGTTTTGGGCCTTCTCTTGTTATTGTTATTTTTGGCTAAAATCATTTTTACACAGTGCAGACACATCAAAGAGAATAATATATACTATAGTATACACTTCACTCAATTGCCTGATCTGTTTAAGTATTTACAGACTGTGAATATAAACAACAAAAGTTTTCAGCAATTCTTTGTGATTTAAAATAGATTTTAGTAAACACACATAAATTTAAAGTACAAATAATTAAACATTTTACTTTGGTAACTAAACTAGTTTTGAATATAATTGAATTCGCGAGTCTATGCCTATGAAAATAAAATAACTTACACTGAACAAAATGAATAGAACAAAATTAATTGAATAGAAATTATATATATATATAATATATATATATATATATATATATATATATAGATACAATAATACACTGATAAATACAAAATACATAAAAAATAACAATAAGATTTTATACTCAATGCGTCAAGAAGTAAAGTTTCTTATAAATTAAGAAAACAGCTTTGCTCCAAGATATCAATATTGTGGAGCTTCGAGAACGAGTATTATATATCAGCATTAGATTGAATCTTCTTAAACATTTTTAAAACCTAAATTAAAGTTTAAAACTTCTTATTACGTAATTTAATAGAAATTATTCTCATTCATTAGAACAAAGATTTTAAAATTATAGCCACACTTAAATTAAAAATATTGTAGTTATAGCATGTATTTCTCTTTAAAATTTAAAATTTTAAAGTTTATAATAGGGCCTTTGTCTGTCTCTTTCAAATGAATCATAAGCAGTGTATGAATGAATTGGGCTCTTAGTTTAAACTGGTTCGGTCCGAAGAAACCCTGACATTGATAGACATTTGCACAGTTATACAAATTGAATTAATATTTGTTGGGCTTGACTTTGATTCATTTGCGTTAACGATGATTCATCTCGAAAGGCAATTAAATGTGTCATCGTTATCATTTCAGAGCATATAACAAAAAAAGAACAATACTTTTATATCGAGATCTTTTCAGAGAGAAAAAAGAGAATAATACTTTCATATCGGGATCAGTTCTACGTATTATAATTTATAAATCAAGGGAATTACACGTGATTTCTAAAAACACATGAGTTAAGCATTTTGTATTTTTTTTTGCATTTCCGCTGATTGTTTAAAAGTTTCCAGAGCCAGTAAGTATAGTATATAATAAGTTAACAATTTTACATGCAGTATTCTCAATTATTATTATTAAATTGCAAGTTGCCAGAATATGAGGAAAACAGTGTAGTATTTGCGTCATTATTTCGTTGGTCAAAATGAACAAATATTCATGATAATGTCGCGAAATCGAACAACACCAAAAACACCCAACCATAAAGATAGAGTACACTTAAGATTATGCTGGTCCTTGGACAATGTAATAAACTTGTACAATCTAAGGAATGAGCTTAGGGCTAGAAATCGGCTAAGAATCATGACATGGCTAGACACATGCCATGAGATCATACGAGCGTGTTATAAACATTGTCCGATAACCCACTGATAAGCAAGCGACTAAGTTTATAAGTACCAGAGTGGAGTACAGATAACAATGTGAACACAATCGTAACAATGCGTCAGCTGGGGATGTTATGGGGTTTTTAGTAGTGATGTAAACCCAAACAGTACATTGATCTTTACATGGGTTTTTAAAATTTACAAAAATAATAATTTCTGCAACAAAACGGAGGTAAAATTTTGAGGGCAGAAACGGATAAAATAATAAATATACCATTTATTTATTTATTTATTGTTTTATCTTAGAAAAAATCCTCAATTACAATATGATTTAAAGCCAGAGCAACAAAGGCCTTCAGGCTACATTTCTTACAACCAGTTTCTAAGGAAGATATGTAATGTAAATCCTAACATTTCTGTAATGTCAATCCTAACATATTTGATAAAGGGAAATATTAGACTCACCAAAAGAGTATCCTCAGCGAGTTTGCCACCAACAATGCGAGGCAGACATAGAGGGAAAATCCATCGGCGTCCTGTGTTTTCTTAATTTCCACATACTGCGGGACATAGGGTATAACACCACCGATGACCATTGCCGAGGCAGCCGCCCAGCCGACAACATGCCCCACTGTAAGTCCCAATTCATCGCTGATGATCCAATCCATGTTAGTGCTATTGTAATTATATTATCGGGCCTTATAAACTGTACTTAATTTGACGGATATGTTTGCTTGTTTCTATCTTTTTTTGTTTTGTTTTTGTTGTTGTCGAGGTCGCGTCCCTTTTGTTTGGCAAAAGGGGGAGGGTGCGGGTGTTATTTTTTTGTTGACTAGTTGCGAAGAAAACGGCTGGAAGTTGTTGTTGTTTGTGTAGTTTTTCTTGTTCCTGTTATGTTGTTGTTCTTCTTATCTTTTGGGCGTTTTGCATCTTTAAACGGCGACGGCGACGTCATAAAAGACGGCGTAGGCGTTCATTAATTGGCTCAGCAGAGCAAAGTGAGCGAGAGAGAAGGAGATACTGTCAGCTGCTTTGTTGTTGATGCTGTAGTTGTAATTGTCACTCAGGTAAGTGTGTGTGTAAATGCGTTTGCAAATGCTCAAAGAGGAAGTTGATTACCGTTGTTGTTGTTGTTGTTGTTATAGCCACTGCTGCTTCTGTTGTTGCTTTGATTCTCTCTTTATTGTTGTTGTCTTCTGCCTCACACTCTCACACTCACATACACACGTGCACACATTGAAAGACAGCTGCTTTGCCTTTGCCTTTTGCTTGCTTTCTGTCTGTGCGAATATTTTATTTCTTTTCTCGTTTTTTTGTTATTGTCGCGCCGTTTTGTATTGAATTTTCCAAAATTTTGCCACGCCACGCGCGCCTTTTACGATCTGTCAGCAATTTTCCTATGCACACTTTTTAAGCAATATCCTACACTACTACACCTACAACAAAAGCTGAAGAAGAAGCACTCCGTTTCCATTTCACACTTTTTTTGTTGTTGTTCTCGATTTAATTTGTTGTCTGACTTTTCTCGCTTATTTTCAATTTCGTTAGTCTCTTGATTAAGTTTTCATTTCGCGTTCGGGAAAACTAAATTTTTGTGTTAATTGGTTTTTGCAAACGTTTGCTTCCGTATCGTTGGCATTTTGTTTGTACCCGATTCTTGCGCATTGTTTTTTTCGCAACCGAACCTCACGCAACGTCACTGGTTTGCTTACTATTTTATTATTTCTTTTAATTTCACGCGCGACCGTCCCGTTCGACTCGACGTCAAAACAACAACAACTGTCGCAAGTGAAAAAAAGAGTGTAGTTCTAAAAGTAACCAATACGTAGGCGGCGGCGCTAACAAGCAAA
Source organism: Drosophila neotestacea (assembly GCA_035044365.1). NCBI lineage: Eukaryota > Metazoa > Arthropoda > Insecta > Diptera > Drosophilidae > Drosophila > Drosophila neotestacea. The sequence continues at coordinate 2,354,770 of JAWNMD010000052.1, read as the reverse complement.
AGAGTTGTTGAAAAACTATCGATAATGTCACTGTCGATATTGTTGTGCGATATTATTACCGCTGCTTTAAATTAGTTAATACATATTCGCCCCCGAGAAGTTACAAACAGAAAATTATCGTTTAAAAGTTCCTGCTTAATGAAAATAGTGTGTAATTGAAAAAATCTGTCTTATTAAACAATTGTATTAATATAATTTAAATTGCACGCCAAAATATGTAATGTTAATTAACAGCATATGTAACACTCAAAATGGCACTGTTAAATCACAGTTTTGAGCAGTGTGACCAACAATATTTTCAAGTCATAAAATACTAGTAAATGCAGGAGTCTGTACATGTTTGGCGCTCAATTTAAAGTTAATTAAAACTATTGTTTAACTGTAAGAATATCATAAAGATAAAAATGATAATTTTAATTGATTTTTTTTTTAAGTTTTGCGTTTAGTTCGACTTTATTTTTAGAAAAATCTGTACAAATCGTCATTGGTAACGTTACGCAGTGGTTATCACAGTAAAAACTCAAGATTTGTATATGAATTAAAATTAAACTATGCAAAAAGACATTCGACTTTAACACTAAGAAATTAAACTAGCAATAGGTGACAAATTAGTTTTTCTTTTCTTCTTGTCAGGCTGTGACAATCCCTGGGATTCCTGATATTGTCGCACTATTTGTTCCTGAATTTCGGGCAGACAAGGCGAATAGCGTGAATATTCCATAGTGAATTCACCCTTACCCTGCGTACTTGAGCTGAAAATACAATAAAGAATGATTACAATTAGAGACAATAAAAATTATAATTTTTAAAATCGTAATCAACTTACCGCAGTTCGCTGGCATAGCCAAACATGTCATTGAGAGGAACCTCAGCGTAGACGGTGAACCAACCCTCTGTTCCCTCAGTTCCGGTGATGATGCCGTGTCGTTTACTCAGATGTCCCATGACAGCACCCTGGAACTCCTCGGGCGCTGTGACCTCGACAAGCATAATGGGTTCGAGGATTTGCCAAGAACCATTTTGGAAGACTTCCTTTATGGCACCGTGGGCGGCCAACATGAATGCCAGCTCACTGGAGTCCACAATGTGATGGCCACCATCCTGCAGACGGAATCGAATGCCGGACAATTTATGGCCGGATAACATGCCACGCTCGGACATCTCACGATAGCCTTTCTCCACGCCGGGCACAAATTGTTTAGGCACATTGGTTCCCACGGTTTCATCCTCAAATTCCAGCAGTGTATTCTGATGTGGAGGCAACGGTTCCATGACACCAATAATGCGAGCATATTGTCCAGATCCGCCAGATTGTTTCTTATGGAGATAGTCAAACTCACAGGGTCCCACAAGAGTTTCACGGAATGCCACTTTGGGCTTTCCCAGCGTTACAGGACAGCCATATTCCCGTTCCATGCGCTGGGCATAGATCTCCAGATGCAATTCACCCATGCCTGAGACGAGAGTCTCCTTGACATCGTTGTCAAAGAAGAAATGGAAGGTGGGATCCTCTTTGGTGAAACGTGCAATGGCCTTTGAGAAATTGTCACGATCCTTGGTGTTATTGGGTTTAATGGCCATGGAAACAACGGGTTCGGGCACAAAGATCGATTCCATAGCCATATTGTTCTTGGGATTCGTGGTGAAAGTATCTCCCGAGGCACAATCCACGCCAAACAAAGCAAAGATGTCTCCTGCATAGACTTCACTGACATCCTCCATTTGATTGGAGTGCAGACGAACAAGACGAGCAATCCTCACTTTTTTGTTCGTACGTGCATTGAAGATGTTGTCGCCCTTGCGAAGAACTCCCTGGTAGCAACGGAGGTAGGTCAACTGGCCAAAGCGTCCGGCTTCCAGTTTAAAGGCCAAACCCATAAAGGGATCTTTGCCATCGCGTGCAGGATTGAGCACAATTTGTTCCTTCTCCTTGCCCTCTTTCTCAATGAAAGCGAGATTCTCAACTTCTCCGGGATTGGGCAGATATTCAATGACAGCATCTAGTAAAGGTTGCACTCCTTTGTTCTTCAAAGCCGTGCCCACGAGAACGGGCGTGAAAGTCCTTTTAATGCAGGTACGTCTTAAGGCTGCCTTGATGTCCGCTTCCGTAAAGGGCTTCTCTTCGAGGAACAGCTCACCCAAGGTTTCATCGGCATTGCACAGATGCTCGATGAGCTCCTGACGACGCTCCTGGCTCTCGGTGCGCATATCCTGTGGGATTTCATCCAGACGTATATCCATGCCATGTTCGCCTTCAAAGTAAATAGCACGTTCCTGTACCAAATCCACAATACCCTTGCAATTGCTCTCCACACCAATCGGCAGCTGTATGAAGGCCGCATTGTGATTCATCTTGGAGCGCATTTGAGACAAGACTCTATACGGATTCGAGCCCATGCGATCCAGCTTGTTAATGAATGCCAGGCAGGGTACATTGTAACGTTTCATTTGTCGGTTTACCGTCAATGTTTGACTCTGAACACCACCAACGGCACAGAGAACCAGGACAGCACCGTCCAGAACACGAAGAGCGCGTTCCACCTCCACTGTAAAGTCCACGTGACCAGGAGTATCAATAATATTGATGTTGGTGTCCTTCCACAGTGTATAGGTAGCTGCCGATTGTATGGTTATACCACGTTGTCGTTCCAGTTCCATGCTATCCATCGTTGCACCCACGTTATCCTTGCCACGCACCTCGTGCATCTCAGCAATACGTCCTGTATAAAACAGAATACGCTCCGTCAACGTTGTCTTGCCGCTGTCTATATGTGCCGAGATACCAATATTACGTATACGTTCGATGGATTTATGCTCTGCATACTTGGCATGCGAGCTGTAGCCGCATTGCAGCTAAAATATTCAGGATTAGTGGAAATTACATAATGAGCCGCTTGAGAATGCTGGAAGAACGAACGAAATTCGCTGCTAATTACTCACCTGGCGCAACGAATTTATTGCATTAATGCGCAGCGACAGGTTGCCGTTCAGCACACGCGTAATAAGCGACATTTTAGTTGCTTTTTAATTGAAAATTAGTCAATTTTATTAAAAACACGCGCTAGCTGCAAGCGGCAAACAGCTGGTAGGGTAAAGAGTGTTGTAAAGCGGCGACCACGATAACAAATATTTAATAATGCAATGTTATCGGTTAGTTAACAATCGACTGGCGATCTGCGAACAGCTGATGGGGAAAACAGTGCTGTAAAGCGTCGACAGCGATAATTTAATCGATTGCTGTTGTGCGCGCTATTTAAATGCCCATGAAAACACATTTGATAACATTTATTCATAATAAACTCCGGGAGCAGATAGTTTGGAATGTTCTTACTGAGGTTATTATTTTCTGTGTTGATATGTTCACGTCGCATTAATTAAATTAAATGTTTGTGAGTGTGTTTTTTGTGTTCTTGCAATTTTGTGCTATTAAACGCACTGGATATTCTAAGGGACGGCGACTGTAACGGTGGTTTGTACATTAATACATATATAATACCATAAATATAGACATATACGAGTTATACATATATAATTCTTTGGCAAACTAAATCATCGATTCAAACGGATGTTTCTGTTGATGTAAGATATCCACGCCACAATTGCTTCGACGTATCAAGTTTTGGGTTCTGAAAATATGAAATTAACGGCATTAATATTGAACACTGACTTTAGATAGACTCTAGATCAGATCTGTCAGTATACATACACATAAAGACAATTTTGATAACGAGCGATAGCATTCTATGTGGTATTAAGACATCAACACGATGCAGATGATTTTACAATACCTAATTGATGATTGATTGATTGATTGATTGATTGATTAACTGATTGATAGATGCTTGATTCGTTTAATGGGAGCAGGCATATACCAAGATATATTTTTGTGCTATTTATATGTATGTATGTATAATGTGCCACACTGAGAACTATGCACAAAATACACTGAAACAAAGGAGATAGACTAGAACTAGAGTTGGGCACAAAAAAGGAAACATTGAAATATTTAATATTTACTTTTATTCAATATTTATAGGTATATTTAATGTATGCTTGTGTTTGTGTGTATTTGAACTTAGCATAATGTATAAATTATAATACATTTGTTTACAAGTTTACTTTGTTTCGGCTTCTGTTATAAGTTTTATCAGATGCATTTTCTGGCTAGATTTTCTAAGACGGCTTTTCTATAATTCCCAACATGTTCTAAACCAAAAACCTTCACAGTACTATAAGATCACAGCTTATCCAACCCATACCAATATTAAATGAACCAAAGTAAAATCTAATGCGAAACTAAAAAAAATTTCAATTATAATCATTATAGTAAATAGTTATACAGGGAGAGTTTATATTGCATAGAATTGACAATGGATCATTTGGATCGTATTCGTATTTTATAAAATTCCTTTAAAAAACGTGTATACATATCTGTTTGCATATTCTATAATATGTAAAAATAATACTTGTAAATTGTGTACCTGAGCCCAAAATCTTTGACATTATTAAATTCAATTTTTATTTACCGTCAACTATTTAGGCATCTGGTAAATGCTACTACTGGCACAGCTAAACGTTGTCAAAAAACCACTACGATTAATTATGTATATTTAGTTATGATACTGGTATGTATATTCGACATTCACACTTTGATAGATTAATGTAAAATGAATGTATTTTTGTAAATCTTGAAGTCCCATTTCAGATCCGATCTACTAAAATTGTGCATTCTTTTTCTATACGACAATCTATTTATATAGGTAGTTTGGTAATTCTTTAATTTTTTTTGGTATTGCTGTAGTGCCCACTATGACCCATTTAGACTGGTGTTATATTGGCTGGGATCTGTGTGGAAACCACGGTAGCATCCAACTTGCCAGATGCCTCCTTACAGTTGTTAATCTGCGGTTGATTCGATGTGGACATCGTTGTTGTGGTTGTCGTCTTTAAAGTCGTTTCATTATATTCATCGGCCTCGTGCATGGGCGATAGGCGTGGCGATAGGGCAGCATTTGTCGAGGAACTGAGAAGCGAATGGTCGAATGCAAATGAATGATTTTTACATACTAACGCTCATTTACTTATCAGACAGTCATAAATCAAAAAAATATCTTTTCAGAATTATTATAATAGTCATTTTTTTCTTTAAAAATTTGTACATTTAGGACAATCTTTAAGTCTGTTAGATATGCAAAATTGTTTGCAATATCATGATCCATATCATGTGAAATTTTCATGATCATATCTTGTGTACTTTTCTGAATTGACAACTTTGAGCTTTTTAATTTATGACAGTTTAGTAAATGCGCTATATACATATTGATAATTAATTTAAAAGTACTTATAAACATAGTTATTTTGGGATCTCATGAGAGTGTGACGATGTTTTGAATTGGTTCTCGGCTAGCCGCATAGAGTGTGACTACACGGACTCTTATATCATCGGGTACACTTACTGGTTGCCATTGATTTGACGCACTTTAATGTTCACGGGTATGATCAACTGCTCGGAAGTGCCATCTTTGTTGATCTGTTGCCAGACAGCAGTACGATTAACTTCTGGGGGAACAGGTCCCGTACCATTATTTCCCAATTTGTTTCCCGATAACGGTATATGTATGGTTGTAGCACCCGAACCGGGCCCGGAACCGGAACCAGAATTACCGGAATTGTAGGCAGCATTTGTAGTAGGCGCTTGATGTTGATGATGATTGTCCTTCAATATATAAGACAGGCATAGCATATTTTTGTTTTTTTCTTACAACTCACAGAGTTTGAGAGAGAGATATGAAGAGAGTAAGTGAGAAGTAGTGAGGTAGTACAGGAAAAAGAGAGATCACTAGCGTGAAAAACTGTGTGTAAGTGAGAACGCGTGCTGATTTTGATCTAATTGTAAGAGCCAATGGTGGTGTAGTGTTGTAAAATGTTTGCTAAGAATTTTCTTTTTGCCAAATAATTGTTTTTTTTTATTTTTTTTTATTTGGTGTTGGCCTTTTAATTTACATCAATGTCTCTACAAATTTGTTTTTATTTTGTTTGCCAATTACTCTAGGTTTTGTAATTTGTTTGTTTTGTTAGTTACTTGTACTATGATCTTCTTGTCGTTGACTATAAAATTATTTAACATGTACATTTAGTACGTTTACGGTGTGTGTAAACGATTGCGCAAACTACTTAAGCTAATGTTTTTATTAACATTTATGTATATACTATATAGATATAAATACAAATACAATATAGTATCGTAGGAATAGCGTATGTATATGTATAGATAAAGATATATAGAGATAACACATTTTATAATTGAATAATATGCATTAGAAAATAACAGAATTTCAGATAGCATATAGTACAAATAGGGCCATTTTCGTTTCGTATAGCATAATAATAATAATTGAGCATTATATTTTGGAAAATTAAGAAAATATAGCAAATAGAGTAAACATATATAAAGTGTTCGTTCATAAGCAGTTCAATTAAAAACAATTAAGATCAATGGGAGTAATGTTTAACAAAATGCAAAAAAATTGCATGCTACTGTATAAAAATTAAGGAAAAACATTTACAGAATACTGGTAAAAAAACACGATCAAATATATCCACTCGAGTTATATAAAAACCCATTGTATATATGTATATATATATATATAAGTAGTATGTATCTATATATATATGCATTTTTATACAACAAAATGCAAAAAAAAATCTCTAAAAATAATTTCCATTATAGGTAGAATACCAACAACATTAGACACAAATAATTGTTCTTGGTGGATTGTGCAGCACTGCAAACGCAAACGAAATGGGCAGCACTGTTCAGTGTTCTTTTCGTTCTCTATCGTGAAGTGTTGAGTGTTGTTGTGGATGTGTGTGTGTTTCATTTTTTTATCAGGTGGTGCGTGTGCGTGTTCACTTTTTGAGCAGACTACTTTGTGCCTCGAATTCCTTCTCATTTGCATTTGAGGTATTGCACTTGATGAGAGCAACGGCATTGGAACCGATATTGCCATCCAAACCACCATCGAGGCTACCCTTCGGTTCGCGCTTGCCACGCCCCCCGAAACAGGGTAAATATTTCTGACAAAAGCCCACCTCAGCGTCCAGTTGATGTAGATCATCGGCTGCCGCACGTTTTGTCATCTCCGGCATTATGTCATCGAGTATTTTCAACTCTCGTCGAGTGAATACAAAGTCCAAGGATTTCCTAATGCCAATCATGACGACCAACATAAGTGGGAACAATATTGATGTCTGTGAGAAGCTCTTAATCAGCCACAAGATAATAAGACAGGCCAGCTGAATAATTGTAAATAGATGCACGCGCTTAATGGGAACCTAAAAGTGGAAACAATAAATTGTTTAAAAGAAATTCTTTTGTTTTTAGCTTTAAAATTTACTCACCTGACGCAGGAACATGTAGTCTGGTTGATATTTGGCTGGCATGAACATAATCAGAATGCGATCGAAGAATTGCAGACCCTTGAGCGAGGCCACGCCCATATATAAGAAGACACCAAACAACACTGGCATCGGTATGTATCCGAGCAGCGGTGTCAACAGAACCGAAACTCCAATGGTCAGGAAAATCATAATGTGTGTCACACGCTGCTCGCGCACACCCAAGAACTGTGGCTTTTCACCAGGGGCACTGCACTCCGATTCCAATTTCAATGAGTTCACATGATTAATGCTCAGCACTGTGGCGGCCACAAACCTGTAAGGATGGAATTTAAAAAATATGTTAGGACTAAACAGAAATCTTATTTTTGGCATCCCTAAGATTTAATATTAATATTAGTTCTATAATATCCAACATTTCATCAGGAGTTATATGACAATGTTATTAATATTTATATTAAATCTTTTCTATCACATCGGTATGGCTATGATCAGATACATGTATTTTCTAACGTGTTACATATCTCTGGACAAATTTATAATACACTGCAACATAATAATTATAAGCAAGAGAAAAGGTATAACTTACCAAGGCAATCCCATTATACTGCAGATGGCAATCAGTCCAGAAAGCACAAATAGATCCAAGTGATAACCGCAACCCTTCTTCAATTTATTCTCCTTGCGATTGACAATCACAGCCGTAATTTGTTGATCCATAAAGATGAGAATGGTGCCGAGTAAAGCTGGGAATACTGCTATAATCGGTGTCCACCAAGGATTCTTCTCACTAAATGGTGGTATAAGCCAACCACGACTGCTCAGAGTGGGTTTCAATTCATGTGGCACTTCCAGTTTCTGTGTAGGCACACCCAACGAATAATCAAAGAACGTCATGGCAAAGATAACGATGAGTACGGAAAAGTCACTAATATATTGTCGCACAATCGATGGGAAGAACAAAGCGTTCTTAAACTCCTTGAGTATCGTCGAAAAGATAAAGGTTCCAGCACACAAAACCACGGACATTAGGAAGACATTCTCGGTGGGTGGAGAACCGCAATCGCTGCCAGCTAGATCACCACCATGGGACTGCAATAAAGAAGACAGTGTTAGGTTATCTAAATGATCGGAGACTGACATAACTTAGTAAAAACTGATCTTTTTTCATGCTGATTGTCATTCTAATCAGGATATGTCCTAAAAATTCATTCTACATCAAAACTTTTTTGATTTCGTAATAAATTTTAATAAATTATAAAAGTTTCGAGCACTTACCTCACAGGAATCCCATTTGTATTTGGCAAACTCCAAGAAGGTGGCATTACTATGTTCGGGCGGTGTGCAGACACAATTGTAGACACCTTGATTCACCGGGAAGTTTGTACCAATGACGACAACATTCTCTATGGCTTTATAGACAAAGATAACGGCAATAAGTGTTGCAAAATTCTCCTCGGTGAATCGTGTGATGTAACAGACTAATGCACTGGCATCAATTGCGGTCAGTATGACACAAATGACGGCGACCCACATGCCGATCCAGAACCGGAAAGTCATATAGTCCCATCCTTGAGATATTGAGAACTCATAGACAATTGACTCAAATACCAGTACTGGACCAGTGGACCCCAAAATTGTTAACGGCTGACCAGAAAAGAAGCCATAACCCATGCCACAAACAAATCCAGAGACCAAAGATTCCATTGCAGCCATATTTTTGCCCGTCGCCTCAGACAACAGACCTCCAAAGGTGATAATTGGAGACAGACATGCGAAATACAAAAATATCCAAGAGGCAACACACTGCATCGAGAGTGCATCACGGAAATCGCTCCAATACCAAGGAGACTTCCGTTTGAAATCATTAATCAGACCACCAAAAAGTCGACCTGTCCTCGATAATCCTGACTCTTCACGCAATCGCTGCTCCACTTCCTCCTCATCGATCTCCTCCTTGGGCAACTCTGGAGGTCGCTTGCGAATCTCCTGTGATGGTATTGCAGCTGGTGGTTCAATGCGTATTGTTGGATCCCATTCACCGGGTGGTAATACTGTCACTGCATCCAAGAACTCATCAACGCCGGCAAGTAAATGATCTCGTTTTCGTGCCCGATATGCCACCTCGTGGAAGATCTCATCCGACATCAGTGTGGCCATGGCTCGTCCAATCTCATGGAAATTACTCTGGCTACCTGGTGGACCCAGTAGTATGAAAATGAATCTGTAAAACAGTAAGAAAAAGTGAATGAGTTCAGGTGTCGTTTTTTGGGTGGAAGAATTTTTATTTGTCTGTCTAAATTATCTTTATAAGTTTTACTAATCCAATCTAAAGTTTCTATTGACATTAAGGCTACTTTCACTAACAGTTTTAAGAGTTACTTCCCTTATTATTCCTTGTTAATTTTATCATTCGATTTATTTTATAATATTTAAATACAAAATCTTGTGTCAAAATCATTTTATTTGAGCGTTGGAAAGAATTCCTTCCTGCCTCTTTTTTTTGTATTCCAATAATAATCGAATAGCAGTTATAGTAAGGTTCGAAAACTCAATTTAATTTCAAAAATCTTTTTACTTTATTAAATTGTTTTTAATTATTTGCTGTTTCTATAAAGTTATTAGGTCTCCGTTGGGTTTCATTTTGACTTGGACAATCTTTTTCTATTACATACTTATTATGAACTCCCGAAAAACTAATATCATTTCAACTTCAGATTGAAATTAACAACTCACCTGGTGGGCACTGGCACTTCAGTCAAATCGCCCATGACTGTCGCTTGACTCAAACGTATGAAACAGGAGAGTTGTCGCTCCAGGAAGTCCACCTCGCCCACTAGAATATTACTGGCCTCGGCTCCAGGGGGTATTTTTCGCATAAAGTGCGTATTTCCCTTGTGTTGCTGTTCGGCCAACTCAGTGCCACTTGTTTGTCTGGCCATGGATTGACTGCTGGGACTCTTAACCATATCCTCTGTGATCACAGGTAGATTTTGTGCAGCACGCAATTTTTTGGAATTTGATTTTTTCTCTACATTAGTCGAATTCGGTATTCGCATGGTGTATTTGGGTTGGGTTTCAGTTTTTTGTGTTTTTTTTTTTGTTTTTTTGGTTGCAGGCGTGCGGGTTGTTGGTGTTGTGTGGTATTTATTGGATATTGGCATTACAACAACAGCAACGACAACAAAAACATAAAAAAATATGTTTTCAAAAGAAAAGTATAAAAAAAGTGCAAGAAAATTTAGTTTTAAAGTTAAATTCAGGATGAAATTAGAAATGAAAGTTGTTCATGCAGAGTTAAGATTATTGTATACTGTGATCGATAAGCGTGCATATGTGTGTGTATTAGTGTGTGTGTGTGTGATTAAGCTGCAAAAGTATCGATAGTACAATTCGATAGTATCTATCTACTATCGTTAAAAAACAAATTAAAAAGAAATGAATGATAATTTTGATAAAAACAAAACTAACCTATTGACTGTACCATCGATTGTTTTGCACCTTTTTCATCTAGTTAGGAATATACTTTAAAACTCTGAAAACTATTGCCTTACTCGTAAAGGTTCCAATGCTTATTCTTCCATCATTTCACATGCAAATTTATCTTTCTTTCAGCTATTAACTTTAGTTCTTTTTTAGTACTACCAAACAGAAAAAACTATGTGCCGTTTCGAATTGCAGCTAATTTTGTAAGAAACAAAAATGGAGACACGCAAACGAACGGTAACGATAACGATAACTTTTGGTTCTTGATAGTTGGGATTTTTTGAAGTTTCTTTTTTTACCAAGCGCTCTGTTGCTGGGTTTTCCGGGCACCGTTAGAAAACGTCCCATTCCCATTCCTAGGGCATTGGAACTGCCATTAGTATTGCCAGGTGGTCCGGGCTCGCTGGCGGTAAGCGATAGCGGCGTAGTAGCCATTAAAGCGTTGCCAGACTGTTCTTCAACTGTAAATTGTTGTTGATTAAAGTTGATAACAAAAAATATTGAAAAGTATCGAAAGAAAAACCAAAAATGATATCTTAGAATCTCGCGTTAAGTCTGCTGCATCACGTAAGAATTTTGGTATATTCAATCTGGAATCTGGTTATAATAATCTGGTCCAATAATCTCAAATAACTGTTGGGCATGTACAAATATCATCAAAGAAAGCTCATAGACGGGTGAGAGAATTTATAGATAGTAGCAAAGGGGGTGAAGAAAATTTAGACAAAGTTCAGGAGGATTCAAAAAAGCTAAATAAATTACTTAGGTAGAGAGACAGAGTTAAAAAGAGAGAGCGAGAGAGAGAAAGAGAGAGGTAGTCAAACTAGTTACATATCGTGCTATGGTAGAGTACACTTTACGCAAAGAAGTAAACCATATAAAGAGTTTAGAATAGTTCTAGTTAGACGATTACTTGGCAATTGATGCGATGAATGTCCTTGATGCGAGGGCGAGGCACCCGCATGGAACCAGGTGGTAACGCCAATAGCGCCCATGTCGGCTAACGAGCGAAATAAGAGGGAGAGGCAAAGAGCAAGAGCAAGAGCGAGAGCGAGCGATGGTTAGAATTCCCGTTAGCAAACGCTTTGCAAACACGTTGCACAACACTGGTCTTTACTTAACTAGAATAGCGTGTGATTAATTTAATGAATTTGAGCTCGTGATGAAATGCTGATGTGAATGCATGAAATGAGCTGGCATAATTATTGTATGATCTTAGAAGACCTAGTATTTTTTGGGAGCAGAATTTTGGAATCTGCTTTCAATATCAATACATTATTATTTATTTTGCTAAGTGGGTGCGGTGCTCTCTATACAGCTTGGTGTGGATCTGGAGCATTTTTATAGTGGTGCGTGGACAGCGATTGTGAGTTTATACCTGTGGGAACAGCGAGATAACAACCACGCTGATCCTTACTGGACATATAGATCGGCGTCACGGGCGTATGACATCCATCCAAACTGAAACTCGGCGATGTGGCATGCATTGCGTCTAAGCAACCCCATCAAGTTCAGATTTTAAGTATTTGTTTTTTTAGTTTAGTAGACAATATGAAGGTTTAGTAACAAACTCAGCTTATGATGATGATGCGCAACAAACGAACGAGATGAGCTTAGAATAAACTTAGGTGAGTTTCACAAATCTCTAGAGAAATTAAAAACAAGGGAAGAAAAGGTCTGCGCTGTCAGAAATCAAATCAACAAAACTTTATTTATTGTTAAATTTTATAGTAAAATCTATTTAAGACTTATCAAAATATTTTCTTATAATTTTATTTATTTTTTTATTTTTGGAATTATTTATTTTTAAACCCTAACACGCTCTGATTCCTGATTTTAAGCATATATAATTTAAAAATAAATTTGTTTGAGTACCATTATTTTAAATTTAATAAAAGTGGTTAACTACTTAATTATTTTGGCATTTGAAATTATTGTTTGCTTGATTTCAGGAGCATCAATGATTGCTTTTCGTTTGCTTTTGATTTGGTAAAGATTTGTGAAACACACCTGAGCAATAAGTTTTGATTTTCTACTCACTTTTAGATGATGACTGATTTCGCATATCCGCCAGGGATCGTATAATGGGCAATCGCGTCTTCTTGGCATATTCATGCTGATGACGATGTCGTCGTAGTAATGCATCCTTTACCTTATCCTTGACACCAGCAGGAAGAGTTCCACTACTTACCATTTGATCGCAAACTAAATCGGCGACCACCTCTAAATTATTCGCCTCCATGTCGAGCATTACACTGCCATTGGCCAAAAGACCACGCAGCTCGAACAGTGAGTGCAAGGAAAGTGTTGCCACATGTGGCTTAGACCAACGATTGCCACCCTCTTCGACATCCTCCTCGAACTTGATCCAACGTGCCGTTTCCTTCCATTCAATTTCATCACCCTCCTTCACCAATGTGCCCATCTCTGAGAACAGAGGATGCGACACATGCGAACCATCGTCCACATCCTCGCCCAGTATAAACTGTACACGTTGTGCGGGCGGAGTTGCTAAAGAAAAGTTCAAGGAAAAAAAAAAGAAAATCAGAATTAGTTTAATAAACATTTATGACACTCGAGGAGTCAACGTTGCGAGCATAATCCGCTTAATTGCCCCCATAATTTGGGGCCGATCCGCTCGGGAATTGCTCTCGACCATATGGCCATTTAGTTAGTTGCTGATTAGTTTAGTTAGTTGATGTTGCGAAATGAAAGTGAAAGGGGCAAATGGCTTGCCCTGTCGCGATGACCCTTCCTATCGATTATTAATAAGAACAGACGTCTTTTTTGGATTGTGGTGAAACTTTCATTGCCTAATTATGGCAACATTTCTGTTGCACTTTGCAAAGAATTTTGTGAGCAGTTCAAAGCTTGTTAATGTTTATTATTTTCTAACGATATAGAATTTCTTAATTAAGTTCCCCATAATTTAATAAATGCTCTTGATAGTATAGCTTCGAATATAAAAATTGAATCTGAATTCTTAACATCCTTTGTATCTTTAGCTTCTTTCGATTAAAAGAATTCTTCAGAGCTTGACATTTTTCAAAATTACCAGTTTCTTATATTACCTTGCATTTTTAAAGCAGATATGTATTCAGAAGATGCTTTTTTAACTGGCACTAACTCAGCAACATAAGCCAAATAAGCCTTAGATATTTAATTGAATTGCGAAATTGTTTTAAGAACCCAAATAGTAAAAATATTAGCTGAGATTGCATTTAAAATTAGCATTTAAATAAATTATTTTTAACTCAACTTTTGACACTTTTTTGATAGACTTTATCGCAGTAATAAAATTAATTTTAATATTACTTTCACTCCTTTCATTTCAATATACTTGTGGTTCACTGTCTAGAACTGATTTGTCTATGTTTTACTTTCATAGTATCCTTATAACCTTCATAGACAAATCCCATCTCATTGCGTTTGAATAAACAATCAGCTCTGATTTATCCAATGTCTGTAATTTGTGATTTCAGCTGTCTGGGTTTCCACATCCTGTAATTTGTTATCATTTTGATGCTGTGACATTGATTGCTGCTCGTGACCTTCTCCGATTCGCAATAATATAGTGTAGTAAAACCTAAATACACATTGGGCTGCTTTATGGCAACACCCACCTGGACGTTCCGCTTCCTGTTGCTTGTCGCTGATGCTATCTCTGGTTGAGCCAGTGACACCACCAGATCCTGCAACTGTTGAAGTTGCAACACCAGAGCCACTATGATGATGCTTACGGCGACGTGTCGAATGGCGTCGTCCTCCGGGCACGTGGACACCCACATAAACGGTGTGTGCACGGTGTCCTGCATGCGTGGATACAAATTGAATGCGTGTCGTAATTGATTACAGTTGTTGCAACAACAAATACAAGAGACAGATTAACGAGCAGAAACCGAAAAAATAAAATAAATACTGCATGCATAATTCCATTAACACGCAATGCACTGGGAAATGTTTATTGGAAATGTCGGTCAGCCTGATTTTCATGGTCGCTCAACAGTTCTTGATAAGAACCGACTATAAGTTGATAATTTATAAAGTCAAGTTTCGGTTTGCCCTGCCTTCAATCAAATCAAGTCACTTGTTGCGCATACGCCGCGTTGACTCATCGCCGGACGCTTTACTGTCTGACTGGACGGTGCTCTGTGTGTGTGCCTAATTACAATTTAATATGCTCATATGCAGTGGGTAAATATATGTACATTTCTCTCTCTTTCTCGAAATTTCTTAGTCCTATGACAATTTTCATTTTAAACTTCGACAAAGTCAAAGTCGGTCCGTCGACTAATTGTGATATCATCTGAACTAAGTACTTGCAGTTGTATCTCAACTTGATCACCATTTAAGTTAATTATGAGTAACCATTTGTTTTTTTTTTTTAATGCCAGCGCACATCTCGTGCTTTCAGTTGTGCCTGGACTTAAACATATATACGAAATATATCTACACTCAAATGTATACAGTTGCCACAAGGTCTGGTGGGCGTATTACGAACTGCTGTTAATGCATTTAATTCGTCTACGGATAAACTGGAGATTGCTAAGAGGAAACGTTGGGTAAGGCAATCTGATATATGGTTACGGATAATACGACAGTGTGGAGCAGTTTAAGCTGGTATTATGTGGAATTAATGGGAAGAAAACAATGAAGGTGTAATGTTAATGTATGTATGATATAAAACGAGGATGCAATGTGGATTAATAAATTAGCAAAAGTAATAGTAATAATGTAATAATAATTATAGATAAACTTAAGAAATAGTATAATAATTATATTTACTAAACAATAATTAAGCAATTATCACGCTGGATTTGAATATCATTAAGTTCGATAACTAAACTTTATACGTTCAGTTTCGTTTGCTTGCCTAAAAAGTTCATTATAATTTTTTTAAGCCAATCTGTAATTCATTTCGGTAATTGCCACAATAGACCCGGAACTTTATTATTATTATCCACTTAGAAAATTCATTCAACGAGTTTGGCTAAAATATTTGTAATTATCATCATAATAGGCAATATTTTTAAAAATTCATTGAGTGCTCTCGTAATTTTCGTTAGTTTTGAATATACAATAATAATAATTTAAGTCTTTTATGCACATCACGTTTTCTTTCAGTTATTTACGCTTTTAAGTGCCCAGTTAACACAATAATAAACTCATAACTCTACAAAGGCATACGAAAACAATACAAACAAAATTAAAGAGGGAACATATTTAAAAAGCTAATTTTCAATAAAAAAAAATAAAGTTCGATCTATATTTAAAGCCATAAAAATGATTATTTTTAACTAAAATGTAATACTCCAATTAACTTGTCGTTTTCTGTTCTATATATATCATTTTTCAGCTTAACTGCATTCTTGACTAATAGGTTAGAAATTTATTGCCAGGTAATCATTCAATCAATCTTTAGTTTAATATATTTTGACTAAAATTTGCCAGTAAATTTGTTTCGTAACTAGCATCTGTAGGTGTGCAGGCGTGTCTAGAATCATTTAACGACTTGCTTGCATAAAGAATCAACCTCGGAGTCAAGTTAATTGCATACCAATGCATTGCGTATACGCTTGGTTGTGCACTTGAGTTACATTTCATTTACTTACCTTCGAAATCGTTTTCTGTAAATTGTTGAGTAAAATCCTCTCCGCCGGTGCGCGGATCCTTTGGCGCCTCATCGTCACCACTTGAGGAGTTCATATTCCAGGGTCTGTAAAAGCCAAATGAAGTTGAACAGACAATTAGTTGAGATAAGGGTTCTTAGCCTTGATAAGTGTGTAAGAAATTTAATTTGTAAATAAATCATTCACACATTCTGTATAAATTGCTTTAAAAAGTTGAGCCGCACCCAGAAAAAAGTTAAAAACCTGAATACCAAAAACAAAAATCAACCAGTACTGCATATGCATTTGGGTAATTGAAATGCGCCATTAATACCGCCATATAACTGACCGCCGACTTGGAATCATACATCGAACAAAACAAACAACTTAAAAAAACGAACACTTGACAGCGTCATCGAGTTGAATCAAAAATGTTTTGTGTGTTCACAGTCACAGTCACTGTCACAGTCACTGTCACTGTCGCTGTCACACTTACAGTTCGTCACAAATTGCCAAACAAGGCAACTTGCCATGTCTCATATTTCAAACATCAAAACATTTTATACGAATTTCGTGTGCCCTGTGTCACTGTCATTCCAAAGTTAACATTTGTTTTGTCTCCATTTCACACGCGACAAAAAATTATTGTGGTTCTCATTAAGCTCTAGTTACTTGTGCTTGGTATTCTAATACCCTGTAATCAGTCTAATTAAAACATAACAATATTGGAAAAAACAAAATTATTTCTAAAGTATGAACTTATTGTTAAAATAAAACAATACTGTAAATATAAGAAATATTTTAAGATAACTAAAATAAATAGTTAAACAAAATTAATACTAGTTTTATATATACATACATACATATATTCGCTTATATTGCAATCGTGTAAATGCAAAAGGTATTCTGTCTATAGGGTGTGCTCTAGATGAGTGCATTAAAACTTGTTTTTGTCGGGCTTGCCATAAATGTAATCACTTATGTATATTTATATAATACTCTCTCTGTTAGGGTACTAGAATTTAGTTACAATATATGTAACTTATCGTAGAATTTCATTAGGATTCCAAACATTTATTTTGGAAAAAGTTCAACAGATAAATTAATGAATTTATTGGTTCTTTGAAAAGATTTGTGTTGATATTTTGTATTTAATAACATTATTTATAAGTCTTCTGTTTGCCAATCTCTCAGCAAGTGTATTAAAACTTCCACAGTTCTTACTTATTATTCCATTTATTTGTTCAGCTTGTGTGTTGTTTTTAAATAAATTTTGTATTAAGAATGCGTTAATTTGTCTGGTTGTTTAAGTTGGCAAATTTGTATTGCTTTAAATTTAATTGTTTCATGTATTTTCAAATAAATTAGTAACGTAGTTTGTTCTAAAAAAATGTAAAGCAGTATATAAGATTAGGCATGAGTGTCATCACCTTTGACTCTATTAGAAATACAGTTGGGAATTATTCAACAATTGTTATGGCAACAAGTACAAATCTTGAGAATCTTTGTCTGGAAGATGTCTGGCTCTGAGTAATTTAGATAGATGAGATGCCAAAATATTTGGACTTATCTTTATGTTTAATTTGTTTGACTAATATCAGAATTATTATCACGAACTTATGTATGGATTGTAAATGTTTTTTATAAAACAACTACACATCTTGTGTGAACGACGATTGTATCGACAATCTAGAATCCTTATCTGTATGCTGTATACAGTATGTATATATAATAAACTTCTCCCACTGATAGGCAAACCCTCCAGACTATCTGTCGAGTGCCGGTATAAACTGGGTCGATCCCAGTCCAACAGACTTCAAAACACTTTCCACAGTCCCTGTGCAAAATGATTTCAATATCAAGTGACTCACATAAATATCACTAAATTATAAAATATAAAAACAAACAGAGCAACGGAACAATCAAGGTTTTTTACAGTACAAGTGTTTGGATAAACTTTATAGGCGACGTTAAATGTTAAACAAAAGATATATCTTTACGTATATAGAACAAGTGAGTGAGAGTTTAAGTACTCTCTGTCCTTGGTGTCTGTTAAGATTGTTGTTTATCGTCTTGAAGATAAACCTGTCAATTGTACGATGTCACTTTATAATGTTATAAACAAACACTTGATCTTGACTTTTACACTCAAGTGTGTAAGTACTTATTCCTGTCTTCAAGGCAATCACAAAATTATATACGATTCAATTGCATTTGAAATTTTAAACTTGTTTCACGATTTACTTACGTTCCGCCTTCATTATTGTGAGCCATAATTTGTAGGCTCCAATCCCGAAATTTTATACCGAAAACCACCTAACAACGATCGCGTATTGCTTGGTTCGAATTGCGCGTTCGATTTGTTTATCACTCGGATGCGATAGGCGAAGATAGGCGTATGTGTGTTAACAACAACACTATACAATTCTATATATGTATTCCCCGCTCTCTGTTCTATCGACTAGCTGCAAGCCCGGACAATTGCAGACTAAACACTAACTGGCCGATCTTCAAAGCGAAGCAGCGTTGGCGCTTAACCCGCTGCTGCCGCCGCAGCTCTGCGATTAGCGACAGCAGCGACGTCGAACAAGGCACAGTGGTTCCATGCATGAGCGAGAAATAATAAAAATGATGGGTCGAAAATTGAAATGGAAATTTTATTTTAAAGGAATTAAATTTGTTCAAAGCAAATAAAACATAATATAAATAATAATTAAATAATAATAATACCAATCTTCAACCAGCAACTTTACATTTCAAAATTTAAGCTGACATTTATACGAATAAATAAAACAGAATGAAATAAAGAATAACATTAAAATCAAATAATAAGTATACAACTGAACCAAAATTAAAAATTAAAACAATTATAGAATTATCATAAATAAATATTTAAAGATTTCTAATAATGTAAACTGAAAAGTGTATAATTAACTAAAATAAAATAAGAAATGTTATTATTAAAACCACTTATAACTACAAAAGTTAATAAATGGAATATAAATAAAAATTTATAGTTATTTAATCTTGGTTATTTATTTGCTTTATTGATATTTTAATTTAACAACATTTATTTAAATTCCCCTTCAACTGGCTGCAACCAGCAATTATTAAATTACAAATTTAGTTTAGGGTCCATTAAACTGGTGTCACAGTGTCACAAACAGTATGAGAAAGAGCGCATATATGTATGGAGAGAATACCATATAACATATACTCGTTTACATACAAAACATAAATATCAGTAGATTTGTCATAAATTGTGTTTTAAGCCGTTGATTATCTTTTCAGACTTTATCGATATTCACAGTATGTATTCTTATCACTGTTGTTCCCTTAGACATTGCCTCGATTGGCTTCTTATCAGTTAGTTTCCTTACCAGACTGTTTACTCAACTTGCAATTAAGTACTATATTTTCCCTCTTTATTTTTTATTACATTATTCGTTGTGGTGTTGCTTTGTTTTGTCAGCTATTGTTTTGCTGTGATTGCATTCATTGAAATTGTCAGAACTGGTTACAACTGCTCCATACCAAAAAAATTTGTTGGGAGAAACTAACCAAATTAGTTGACAGTTGGCTGTATCCAATGTTGACAATTTTGTTTGAACCAATGTGAAATATTATTTTTATGTTGTTTTTTTCCATTTAATTATAGCGACAAATACAAAAACATTTGTTTGTCCACACATGTGTCGTTCACCTAAAACAACTTAGTTAATAATATGTATTTATTTCAGTTTTTATTGCATGTCAAAAAGGCTCGACTCTTTGTTATCGAATGAATATGTGAATATTTAAATTGTATTTTATATATTTGCATAAATACGAGACATGAGAAGCAAATTTATCAAATGTATTTTGTTTATGTTTTTATTTTCATCTGTTTTGAACGTATTTTCTATTTTTGTTTACAAACATAATACTTTTTTGGGGACAAGTCAAGGCAACTTGGGGTAGTATTTCAAATGGTTCTCTGAAGAGCTAACATAGCGGAAAGTTTTATTGATAGCATACATTATAATGTAAAACTATTGAACTGAATTTAATTTGGTTTCTGTTACAAATTTACAATCTCTTAAGCATTGATTAGGTAAATTTCGATACTACATTTCTTTATGGAAATTTTATTAGCTTGATTTGTATAAATCACTTTTTCTCTGTAGGCTTGACAAAAGTTTCCCAATCTTTAAATGTTTGAATATTTTAAGAAATGTCACTTCCAGTGACCGCCCCGAACTAGTATCTACTAACTAAACATTTTGTTTATCATATGATATGAGGACACAACACACATTGAACAGAAAGTCTGAAATAAAAAGAAGATGAAGAAATCATCGAGCACGCGTCGTTCTCTGTGGTTTTTTAATATGTTTCTCTAGTCTGTCTGACGCGACACTTTCCGGCTATGCATAATACCAGCTACTAACGGATTGTCCACATTTAAGT
Source organism: Drosophila neotestacea (assembly GCA_035044365.1). Lineage (NCBI taxonomy): Eukaryota > Metazoa > Arthropoda > Insecta > Diptera > Drosophilidae > Drosophila > Drosophila neotestacea. The sequence goes on along the minus strand of JAWNMD010000052.1, from coordinate 2,333,828 downwards.
GTGTATATTTATATTAAAATACATATATGCATTCCCATGCTAATGAGTATTACCGCTCTGAATCGGAAAACAGCTGTGTGGTTTGGCTAAATCAAAAGAAAACTGAAACAAAACCGAAAGTCAAAGTCGAAGAAAAAGAAAATGAATGAAAAAATAATCGTTTTTTACTGTATGTGAAGCGTGTTGTGTTGATTTTATAATGCCTGCTAGTATTTATTTAAATTTAATTTGCAACGAGTTGTTGCCCGAGTGTTAGATGCGTATTGACGCCGACTGCGACGCCAGCTGCAAGGCAGCATTTTTCTGGCTTAAACTAGAAAGCGTCAACCGTGTCGAGTTTTGCCGTCTCACAAATAATTAGTAGCACCTCAACACAGACTTGAATAAACTGACTGACTGACTAACTGATTGATTGACAGACTGAGATTGAGACTGAGACTGAGACTGAGACAAAGACAAAGGTAGTCAGATAATCTGATAACATATTGATCTTAATGACGTCTGTTAAGCCTCGGAGATCTTTGTAAACTCTTAGTTCCGAACTGGGGTTAAATAATTAGTTTATTTGCCTAAATCATTTAATTGATTTCCGCTTAAAATTTGTCATTGCTTAGATCACCTCAAGTCCTCAGCAACAGTTTTGTTTATTTATTGTTAATAAATTCATTTTCTGCGAATTAGCAATAATTAACACCCAACCAGTTCAAGCATAAAATATTGATAAATTGATGTTGATTTTGACATAGAACACCTTAATGGCACGTGTGCGGCATTTTACTTGATCGATAGCAGATAGATGACTTAACGATAAAACTTTATACTATATTTAGTTAAACATTTATTGTCAAGTGTCTCTAGTACAGAGTGTACACAATTAGTCAGAAGAAAGCTATAGATCTTAGCCGCATTGACGTCAAATCGCCGAATACTTGATTACAATCAAAATAAACAAGCGTCATTTTATTAATTCCCAGTAGAAGGAACTTTGTCATAAACAAGATTCAGTTCTATTTGACAAATATATTAAAATCAGTGTTGTTATTTTGGTTCATTAGAGTAGATGTAAAATATTTTCAAGAGGTTCAACGAATTTAATTTAGAGTAAAACCATAAAGCCACAATATTGTTTTAATTTTTAATAAAATCCATTTCTTTAGAACATTTATTTCAATATCAACATTTTCTCTATGGGTTCTGTTCCTTTTTAAAACTAGCTTTTAACTGTCCAAGTTCTGCCAACACTGATTTAAATTGTTTTTTATTTCCAATCTACAATTTCTGGTTCGTAACTTATCGTTAGCTCTTGAGTATGTATACTTGGTAACTAAATTGTTTTAATAAACGTGACAAGCTCCGCAATAGAGATGATTATCATTATTGTTAGCCCCGTCATTGCGAAACCACTTGTAAAACAATTTGATAAGGTTTCAATTTTAGATTCTTGTTTTCCGAACTCTTATATATATGACGCTGCTTGAGTTTGATAGGTTTATGATTTTGACAAATTTCACAAATTCGGAAACGATTTTTTTTTCATAAGAGCTCTAATGCGTTTTTAACTGGTACTAATGAAGATATGGCCGAATAACCAGTTTAGTGTCAGATCAAACAGGCTTATAAACATTTTTGTGTGCTTTACTTTAAGGCTTTTGGCATGGAATTTGTTTATATTAAAGTAACAACAAATTTTGTTAGCACAATTTTATTATATCTCTGGAATTTGATAAGAGCATTTTATTGTTCAATTAGCTTTTAAACAGACAACCGCTTAGACATCAAAGTAATACCTAGATAGCTAACGAAAGAGTCTTAAATAAATCAGTTATTGACAAACGTGTGTACTTAGCTATTTCATAGTTAAGACTATAGCTTAAATATTACGAGTGTATAAAGTAATAAATAAATAAAAAGTCCATAAAACACAGAATTTAATGATTTATTACCCGTCAAAGTTACATTAAAATGTGTTTAAACTGTAAAGTTTTTTTGGAAAGCAACACTTTTATACTTTAAATGAAATTCGAAAAATTTCTGAGTCAAAATAATACAAATATACGAGATACTCAAAGAAATAGCTTTGATAAAAATAGTATAGTTGTTAATATTTATAAAAAAAATTAATTTTCAACATGTTTTCATATAGAAGAAAATAAAAGTAGTGAATAATAACATTATGTACATTTTCAAACTAATTTTAATAGGTGAATAAATATTATCATCATCTAGATTTAATCTTCGAAAATTAAATGACTATACAGTTTATTTTACTATAATAACATAAACAGTTTATCTTACTATATTAAAATCCTATTAGGAATTAGTATTATTTAGCTCAAATAAACTTGTCTCTCTTTATTCCCATCCTTCTCGGTCCAAGATGAGCTAAGTCTTCAGTTGTTGCCATGGCCATGTGATAAGTATTATGAACTTTATAAGCTCAGGGTCAACAGTTGATGGTTTGGCTTTCTTATTGCCACTGCTGTTGGTTAAATATATTCGACCCTTTGCCTTGAGAGCCGTCAAAGGTTCCATATTAAGTCGTGCTAAAATGTTCTATGTATTCGCTGATGTCATTGTCTGGCATTTGCTTTCAGTTTTATTGTTCTTTGAGGGACGCCATTTAACGCGTTAAATTTGAGGCGTCAGCTGCAAGGACAACGAAAGTCCTGCATATGACAGCCAAGGACAATAAAACAAAAGAAAAAGACAAACTATTAAATTACACGAAATGAAATGTATTTAAATGAAATAGTAGTTTGCTTTCTCATGGTTACATTTCTCATGTTTATCGCAGGCAAACAATAAATTTCACGCGTTAGGCGAAAACAATTTACACTTTAGGAGTGTGTTTTTTTTTTTGACTCAAGTTACTTGCAATTAACAGAGCGACAATTAAGCCGTAAATATTGCTAAATAATATTATATTGTTGTACTTGCACAAGTACAAATAGATCAACGATGGGGTAAAAAGTGCTAAAACGTCTCCCAAAAGGCACGTGCCGCTTGAGGCATATTCAGACATGGTTGCATGGCGGAAATGACATACATAAGATACACTTGGAATGTGGGTGGGAAGAGGAGATGGAGAGAGAGAGAGAGAGAGAAGTGAAAGAGGTAGACGGGGGCTCAGCCAGGCAAATGGGATCAATGTCCCCGCTTGGATGTCGCATTGGAGAATGAGGCAAGCAAAACAGAAATGCCAACTACTGTAGCCAAAGAGAGAGAGAGAGAGAGAGAAAACAGAGAAAAAAAGTGACAAAGAGAGAGAGAGCAGGCCACCTTGCAGAAACTTGCTGCAACTGCGAGAGCTGCAACTCAGAGTTGTTGCACGCTTATTGTTCGCTTATCGAATGCTTCCTGCCACTGCCCTTATCATAATACACAACAACAAAGGATTTTGCCCGTAGACAGTGCCAGACAATAACTATCTGCACTTGCCATGTTATTGACCCACTGCAGTAGGTACAACAATAGAGTCCACACACACACACACACTCTCACACACCCATCACTCCCTCACACACATGGCCCTCAAAACATATCTCAAATAAAACGGAAAGTAAGCTAAAGTTTTTCAAAAGTTCAGCAGAGGCGACAGGTTTCATTGTTTTGCTAGAAGTTTGGTTTATTAGACCCTGTACTTGTAAGGAACAGAGAGTCTATCAGGGTTGTCGCAAGGGAACATATACTCTTGATTTTGTCTGTTCGGTACAGTAAATTCAAGGAGAGAACAATTTTACTCTAAAAGTTATAGTCCTTACGATTAGATAGTAAACTTTTAAGTACAGGGTTCCTCCAAGTCGAATTCTTTCGATCTTAGCCTTGTCTACCGTTCTGTTTATTTTTTTTGATACCTTTCCGACAGCTGCCACTTGACGTTGTGTGCGATATGGTTAAAGGCTTTTAAGCCTGTCATTCGCTATACGCTTTCAATTAGAAGCCATCAAGTTTAATTTATGGCCTAATCGCATTTTAATGACAATACCCGCAATGTATCGTGCTAGCTCATGAAATGCTTCTAAATCATAATTTGTTGACCTAATGATTGGACGTAGACTATGAAGCTATACCTTATACTATTGTGGGGTAGGTGTGCGTGACGCGGAAGTTCCTATTGTCACTTAATTGGGGGCACTACGTCTATAAGTAATACGCCACAATTTGCGTACAAGCAATATGGAAAAGCTATTGTGCTTAAATTTCTTAGATCTGTCAGCGTAAGTTTTATTTTCTTGGTAATTTGAATACAACTTGGGTCTCTCCCTATTGTGTTCTAGTCTATGGCACGTAAATAACAGTTATTATTATTAGTTACAATTTAAAAAAAGTTGCTTCAAGCTAAATATAGTAGATGGCTTAAGTAGCAGTTTTTTATTATCATAGTTTTTAATTGAAATTCAAAACAATGACTAAATTTTGTTCAACACTGACCAACAACGAATACCTGGATCTTTCTATTGAAATACTTATCAACAATAGCTGTTTTTCAATTATGTTTCTGATTTAAACATGAAATAGATCGGAAGTTGGGCAGCTGTTGGAATAGGAATTTTCACAATCTTTAGCAAACAAATACCTTTTTATTGAAGATAAAATAAAAGTACAGTGATATGGAAATTGCAATACGTCTTTTTATGTTAACTGAGTTCTTCTCTTTAAATTAGGTACACTAATAAATTGCTCTTCGCACTATCATTGAAATTCAAAATCTTTCATATTTCAGATATATCACTAATAAAACTCGCCGATCCACATTTTCTTGCATTCATATATTGTTTATACGCCCTGTTGACTTTTATATTATTATTTTATTTTCTAATTTGTCATAGTATCCATAAGCACTTGTTTTTATATCTCTCTGAATAGAATCTCCGACTATAAATGTTTAGTGTTTATAAATTCATCATACGCTCTGTGGGCTTATAAATTTTTATTTCAACCCCTTATACACGAACGTGACTGATCTAAAATATTATTGTCTAAAATATTACAAAAATCTATACGTTGCACATACGCACTGTTGGCTTTTACGCTTTTGTACTATTACCTGCTACTATCCGTTGTTATCACTTTTGGCAACCTGCCATGACCATGGATATGTTTGAGTTTTGCCTCTGATTGGGCTTGTTGCGGCATTCTGTTAACCACGGCAGCACTTTACTTATCCTCACACCGGTACCACGAAAAATTTAGCAAATTAACAAATTGCAAATGCCCGTTGTTTGTTTGAAGACAAAGACACGGCGGGTTATTGACTCGACTTGCAGCGACGTCAACGGCAACGTCGACTGCGTTGTTGCAGACACAAAGAACACAAGAACTTCAAAAAGCTGGCAAAAGGAGTTGGCCAACGCCAAAGTTTGGCAGCAACAAATCAAGTCAACTCAATTCGATTTAAGAGCTAACATTTTCAAATACTTTTCGATATGCATAGTTAATAAATGATTTTCGATTTTGGCATCACTTTAAGCACTTTTCCGGCACTTTTCCGGCTAACGGGTAACAGTAATAATAACTGTAGCCGTATCCGCATTGCATTGAGTCTCGCGCCAGACTAATCCGGCCGGGTTAAAACTAGCGAAGTTTACACCTCGCCAGAGTTTTTCTCGCTCAGCTGTTTAACGACGCTGCATTCTGCTCTCTCTCTCTCTCTCTCGCGCACTCTCTCTCTTTCTGTTTGTGTCTGCAACTGTTGCACAGAGTATTACTTGCATTCTCTACTCTCTTTAAATATTTTACTGCACTCTCTTTGGTCCGTTGCATTAATGTGTTTACTTTACGGCTTCGCATATAATTATATCGTTATGAGCACGTTACAAGTTGGTTCAGTTGTTGCCTTTGCAAGCGGAAACCGGCCAAAGGATCCCAACGTGGTAATGTATGTGGGTGTAACTAACTGTGAATGTGTGTGTGTGTGCTTGTTTGTGTGTGACAGTCTGTGGTTAGATGTTTTCATGTTTATTTTGCTGTAACTGCAATTTAATTAAATTAAATTTGCACAGCCATTGACTGAAAGTCTTTCAATGCAAATTTTGACATGAACTCAATTAATACAATTTTCCAGTTTCCCTTTACAAGGTCAATAAAAGAGTTTTCATTTTAGAAATTAAAGCAATTAAAGTTACTAGTTATCCATTTTTAAGTTCAGCTAAATAAGTTAGTTAAAACTATTTGAATGGTAGCAATTAACACATTAGCAATTTTTTCGAATATTCCACAATTTACAATCAATTTATTTCTGAGTCTTTAAACAACATTGTCATTGTTTAGGTGATACAAAAATATTCTTTTTATTTTAGCATTTAAGAATATTTATTTGCTGAAGGTCATTTTTTTCAATGTTCAGTTAAACTGTACATTTTAGATCGAATTATCATTCTGATAATTATTTCAGAACTTTTATAGGCATTGAAATAAGCATTAATACTTTTGTATTTATGTTTTATAAATGTTTATATTTATAAAAACTAATCTGTCTACTTTTAATCTCAAGTCTTTAGTTTAGCAGCTGTTTAAGTATCTTTAACTCCATTAACTTCATTTGTAGTTAAGGTCTCAGGTATGTGACTGAATGTAATTTTCAAGTCAAATGTTTGTATTGAAATTAATGTCATAATATAAATTAACTCTTAATTATTTTACTTTGTTATATTTTTCACATTATTATTTAATTTAATTTAATCTCTAAATGGATTTTAATTATACATGATGTCTGATTAATGCATTCATAAAAGCAACCTTCATAAATTACGAAATCGAATTATGCATTTTAAAGCTGGACTTTAGCTGTGCATCAGGAAAATGACATTTTCCCATATCAAAAATGGCATTTTCACATTTGCGTTGCACATTTAGTGTATTTATTTTGTATATGATTTTATCACATGCCACGCCCCTCGCAAGCCCCCTTTTCCCATCAATGTCATCCACGCATTGCATTGAATTATCATATTTAACTTGACGTTTTTGGTTCGTTTTGTTCCTCTTTGGCAGACACATAACGGATGTAAAAAGTGTAGCCAAGCAAATGTATGTTGGTCTATAGGAAAAGTGGACCTATAAAACGTGCGAATGGCAAGGCAATTGGCCAATTGAAGGGAGGGGAAAGAATGTGGAACATGTGGGGCATGTTTGGCTGACTCGTGCCTATGTCAAGTGTAAATAAAATTTTCAATTTCGCAGCGTGTGCTAAAATCGGCAAATGAAAGGAAAACGTTGTCGGTATTGATTTTTCTTTTTACTCATATATGGTTACGAAGCCAAGGCATTGAGACTAGTTAGATAGCGTTTTAAGGTCGCGTGGAAAGTGTTGCGAAATACGATGATGTGACTACAAAAAAGCCACAGACAACACCCAACAATGTTTTACATGACATCCATACATGACATACATCTAGTATATACTTGCATGTAACCTGGATAATTCGGAGGGGGCTCTCATGGTTTTAGATTTAACCACTTGCCTGACACGCGCCCAGAAACGCACTTCCACCACAAACCACTCAAAACGGCAGGCGGTGTGCCCATTAAATCCAGTGTGGTTAAATATAACCAAGGATGTATATTTCTGCAGGTAAAAAGGTTTTTTTTTTTTATAGAGCTCGTCAACTCTTTGGTTTAACGAGGAATAAAGATGACTTTTTAATAAGCCACGTTTTGAATTTGAAACCTAAAATTAAATCGATATGTGGGCTTACTTGGTAGCCTGCATAAAGTTTTGGCATTGGCTTAGAATGGCTTAACAGTATTTAAAAGTTGAATTTCTTTTGATAATTTCGTGGAAATTATTTTGATAAGAAAAGTTAAAGTATGCTGGCATGTCTTTTACATTTAATATCATGGTGATTTATTAAATAGATTCCGTTGAAAATGTTGTGAGAATTTATAAAAAGGGAAAGATTAAAAGAAAAGATTTGTAAGGCCTGTTTTACTATAGCTCAGGTAATTTTTAACTAAGATATATTTTTAAATTGTTTTTATCTTTCCAGATTTTATTACAAGTTTACTTTATTTATAGATTTAGTTTTAATTTAATCTAGTATGTATAATTTCTATTTAATTACAAATAAATTTTCACGTCAGAACATCTTCCAGCTCGTTAACTCAGACTCATACTAAATAACATATATTCCGTAAGAAAGTGAAACTACTTAAGTACTCGTGACTATCCTATTTTATATCACTGCGATATGCTGTTCAGACTAATTCGTTACACTAATTAATAATTTGGTAAGATTTTTATTAATATAAAGGGAAAAAAGTCTGTAGATAATTTACACTTTACATTGCTGTTGGAAATTCTACTTTCCTTTGTAAGTGTATCTGAAAGTCGTAAAGTAAATGAGACTTAGCTGTAAGCAGGTTAGTGTAGAATAAGTAGCAGTACTTACATACACGCTGTCACTTGACATGACTAGCTTGGAGGGTAATTTTACATACGACTACACACCACACACTCACGCACACTTCCACACACACACGTGCTAATTATAGAAGGACTTTTCAACTTGTCCGTTGGCTTAAGGTGGCTTATATACATATTTTTAAGATCCGCATACCTAAACAGTGTCAAATTCCCTTGGTGGCTGTCAGGAATCGGAATTCTTAGCATAAGCTATGCCACATACCAATTACGGCAATGAATTCGTAATATGGCTAAAACAAGATGGAGGGCCACTCAACCACTCAGCTTTCAGGCCGTGTAAAAATAACCATCGATTGGAGTCAACATTTTGCCGTTGACGATTTATATGTGTCTGTGTTCCTTAATGTCCTTGTCCCCAAGGCTTTAGCTAGTCATCGACATTGCATGTGTTAGAACTTTAGCCCTATTTGGCAGAGTGTCATATGAGTTATGGCCTAAACACATGGCCAACGCAACTCACGCAACGAATAGTTAATAGTCACAGTCAGTGAAGTTTAACTGGAAAGCTCTATTTGTTTTATGGCGCCGAATAAAGCTCAATTTGTTTGACTTGTTCTAAGTATATTTGTCGAACCTTCAAGTTACGCAATCGTATTCGGTTATATGGTTAGACTATTGCTTACAATACTTTCTGTTAAGTAAAAACAAAAAAATTCTCAACTATCTATTTAAATAGTTTTGATTGTATCGATAATCAAGTGGGAATACCTAAGTAGGCTTGAATTGTTTACATATTTCATTTAGAGTAGCTTAAACAATCAACATTTAATTGGTTTGTACAATCGATTCATTCGAAATGAAAAAACTTCATTCTTTTTAGTCTCAACTCTTTAAACACCTTGATTCTTATAATTATCTCTTTATTTTACAGAAAAAACCACAGATTGCAATTGATATTAATCACAAACAATTTATATGCAATTTATTTCATATTTAATTTAGAAATAAAATTGGTATATTTAAAATAATGTTATTTTATCCAAAGTTCGATTCCAAATTGCTAATCAAAGTTGGCAAATTATCAAGCATGCCTAAGGCTTTTAATACTTGGCAAGACTGGAATGCCAAAAAGCATTTGGTTATCTACAAATTAGGATTCACCATCTTCAGTTGACAGTGGCGCCAAGAAAAGTGACAACAAAGCACTTAGGGGTATACAAAAAAAAAAACAAAACTGACCCTCTGACCCGCTGACCCGCTGACCCGCTTTTTAAAAGACGAATCTCTGACTACCCACCGCATTAAAAATACAGTCCGCTGGTGAGATACTCTGTCCTAATGAAAGCTGACAGCCCAAGATCCCGGGCCTTATCAACAAAGCTTTGCCAGACACTGTGGCAGCAGTTGTTTCCTCTAATGCACCTTTCAAGGGCACTTCGTATCAGGTGGCAACATCAAAACAATGTGAATTCCATGAATTCTCCCATTAGCCGATACACGTTTATAGCATTGATTACCTTTCAGCCAGTTTCGCATTACTCAGCTTGAAATGTGTAGATATGCTTGTCATTAACTTGTTTGTTTTCAAGCAAAAATTGCAAATTGATCACATTGTAAAGCTCTTTCGGTGGTTGGCGCCACTGTTAACTGCACAGTAGGTATGTTCTGCACCTTAAAATTCTCAACCTCTTTGGAAAAAACTTATGAATTAAAAACGGAATAAATTTCCAGAGCACTTGAAAATTATAAATTACTGTACAGAATAGACTTAAGTTTTAATTTAAGAAAGAAAATATTTTAAACTATAAAATTTTAGATTGTAAATATGAAAGGCAAAATTCAGGGTGTAAATAAATAAGCCATTTAATCATGTTAAAAGAGAAATACATTTTTTAAACAATTTACAGTTAAAAAAATACGTTAAAAAAATAAAGTCTTAGTTTAAATAAGAAAATATTTGAAACTAGCTCAGATTGTACTATAAATATTAAAGTCTGTATATAAAAAGAAAAACAATCAGATGAATAAGAAATGAAAACTGAATTATACTTTCTTTCCAAGTCAATGCTTCGATATTTAAAACTATAAGAGGAACAATATTAAAACAATTTCAAGCAGAAAATTAAAGTACTATTCATTATAATTTATTGATTATTCCAATACTTGCAATAATTTATTTGAGTTCATTCAATTTTGATAACTATCCAAAAGGATCGTATGGCAATAAAAACAAATGAGCACTTTTCTGGCAAGTCGTAAATTTAAATTTAAAATCTTTATGGAGTGCTACTAAAGTTTCTTTAGTTAGAAATGAAGATAAACTTGAGTTTTTCCAACTCAAGTGGTGCTATAACAATGAAAAATAACAACAATAGGAATTGTCAAGTAAAAGTGAAAAGTTTGCCCCAAGACTTGACTGTTGTGAGTTGAGAGTTGAGAGTAACTTACCGTGTTTACCAGGAAGTCCTGGCCAGAAGAATGGAGGTGGAGTAGTTGAATACTTGGCAACAGTAGCTGCCGTTTACTGACCCAGTTAGTTACTGATGCTGCTGCTCTCCTCTCGTTGTTGCCCCTTTTTAAATGCTGCTCATTTAGTATATGACTTTAGGTTTAGATAACGAATCGGTGGTTTAATTGGAATCGAGTTCAATGCTTTGCTCGTTATGTGGCAGTGTTTACTTTCTCAATTAAGAGAATTACGAAAATACCAAAGCATAAATTACATAGGTATTGGCCATCATAGGTAATGGTCTATGGAGATGCTGGTATTCGTATTTATTTTTAACAAATTTATCGATTTTGGCTTTGGTTCACACCTTTTGCTTTGCTTTGCCAGTTAGCTTGGCTGATTAACATAACACACTGTGTATAAATATGGGATTGGTACGAGTATTTGGCTAAAAGATTCTACGTACGTTTTAAATGCACTTTTCGTTAAGGGTACGGGTTTAGGTTGTTTGGTTTAACTTTAGGTTTTACTCTTTTTCTATATTTTTTTTTTTTGGCTAGTTGAGTTTAATTCTAGGTAGACACACACACACACATTGATAAAGTTATGCACAAAACTTAACAAGAAAATTAGTTAAATAGATTTCATTTAATTGGCTGTGTTGCATTTCGATTTGTTTCCTCTTTCTATTCGTTTTAATTGATTGACTTTTAGTGGGTGTGTTTTTGTTACTTTTTGTTGTAAACGGTTTTTTCTTTGCAATTTTTTTGTAGTTACTAGGTTTCGTGCAGGTTTTTCCGACCGAACTGAAAAACACGTCCGCACTGTGCCACGAGCCAGGAGAACCTGAAAATCAGCACACATTGCCCCATAGGCCTAGACTCGGCTTGTCAATTGCCTCTCTCTCTCTCCCACTCTCACTCTTCGCTCTCTTGGTCACTTTCTCTGTACTTTGGTAAGACTCTCTTGCGCCGTCGCAATAAAAGACACCGCATCCTGCATCTACCATTAAAGAGAGGGCATGGGAACTAAGATAGAGAGAGAGAGTGTTGACCGTTAGTTTTGGGGGTGATGTGAGGGGTCCAGTGATGCCAGAATTGTTTTGGGCTAAAAAAAACTAGATTTATTGTAAAAAGTAGCTAGAAATTTCTTAGAATAAGTGAAATCTCCTTAAGATAGTAGTTTAATATTATTAAGATTTAAATAAAAATATTTGATTTCTTTACTTGTAGAATAAAGAGTTTATAAATTATGCAACTGTAAATTGTAATATATATGCATAGCTAATGACTGAAATATATACTTACCATAATGAAATCTGCTTATTATTTCCTTTAATAAAATATTCCAATATAGTCGAAAAAAAATAGTGCCGTTAAAGTTGTTTCCCAATATGTAGTATGTAAACATTTCCAGAAATATATTAATTTTTATAAAAATTTTGGTAAAGAATAATCGAATTAATTTTTGTATACACCCAGATTTCTAGTTGATATCCTTCAAATTTCTAGTGTTTATTTGCAATAACCAAATTGCCATATCTAGCTATTTAATAGCTAAAAACGCAACACTGGCAGGCGGCTGTCATTTGTTTTCATTTTGTTCTTTTGGTACAACTCCTTTGGGGCTCGCTCTTTTGATTTTTTAGTGATGTGATATGAATGTTTTTTCTGCCCGATTTGGGAGACATATGTTGGCATGAGTTGCCCTACATCATAAACAATGGGGTATACGACACTGTTAAGTGCAAGTGGGCAATTGATGATAAGCTTTGTGAGCCACAATTGTAAGATATTAAAGATAAACGAATAAAATATGGGAAAAAAGTTGTGAAGTATATAGAACAATGTTTTTTAAATGCTATTATTAATTTCATACAGAATTAAGCTTAACTAAATTTAAATTTGAATTAAACACCTTTACAAATAACAAGTATTTTTTAAATTTAACAACAACACAACAACTCACACATTCAAGTTTAAGTTGAATTGATTATTCAACAAATGAAATATATTAATGACTTGTATCTTATAGTATAACCATAATTCCAGTTAGTGATGATTCTAAAATAATTACCCCGATATAAGTATGTTCATATGAATCTTTTTTAAATTTCAGCTGAATTGGTTCCATTATAAAACATAATTTTAATTGAATATTCAATTATTCTTAATAACAATTCTTTTAGTTAATGAATTAAAATGAAAATTAAGTAACATTCCCGTCTTACATTTAGTTAATCATTCGGTGACGCCCACAATTGAAACATTGTCTTTAATTGCGTATTGAAAATCTTTTCGAATTTGAAATCAAAATAGATGCTTTACAACATTGCATGAGACGTTTGCGTGTAAAATCACTTAACTTTGCAAGGTAATGAGCGGTTGTGGGTCACTAATCAATCACAGCCTTGGCCATATCATTAGGCCTCGGAATTTCCTTTGCTCGTCTGGCTCAACAATGTTTCTAAGTGTCTGACGAACATTGGATAACTATATTATCAGGTGACTGGCCAGTGGCCAGCCAGTGTCATTTTGTCATTAGGAGCGCGTGTCTGACTCTCATTGACTGACAAGTGGATATTCGAAAGGCTCATAAATTGAGCAGTTCAAATGCTACTTATAAACCAATTGAATTTCCAGTGCTGACGTATACAACCCAAATCACATTTGGATTCATCATAGAATTGAAGTTGCCTAATTACAGCTTGTGCTAGTTATATTTTGTTTATTTTGCTGTTTGTGGCTGTTGATGGATGAACTGTATTTAGTATCATCATTTGAAAGCTATCAAATTATCGACAATTTCTAGAACAAAGGGGTATGCAAGTAATGTGACCTTTTGCTATACTCTAGCAGAGGGTATTATAAGTGAAGCAGCCTCCATAAAGTATAAATATATTCTTTGAACATATACAATATTATATTATAGCCTCATTTGCATAAAAACTTATTAAAAAGGGATTTACAATTCATATTTGACTCTAAATTTACAACAGAAAAGTACATATTTTTATTGAGAGTAGGATTTCAGTAAATTTATTTTGTATTTTACAAAGCTACACTTGAAATACCCTATAAAGAAATGATAAAATTGTTAATTAGTGTTAATTGTTACTACAGATAACAAAATACATTTATTGAGAATATACTTTGAGATTAATTTATCTTGAAGTTTATTATAAAATAGTGAAGTTACTATTACTTAGTTACAATTGTAATACCCTGTAAATTTATGGTGCACTTGCTTATTGGGGGCTTGATAACGCCATAGTCTTATGCTAATTATACTAGGTAAAAAATTGAATAATTAAGTATATTAGGTAAAGAAACGTGGAGCTACAGGTTGTGGATAGTCCAGATGATGATCATTGTCTCTCTCCCCATCGTGCTCCGTTTCTTGCTCCCGCTGCCTTTCTCTCTCCCTTTCTCTTGCTCTTTCCCTTTCCCTCTCCTGACGATGTTCAGCCTGGCAAGGATCCGCTGTAGGAGAGGAGGATATCTGGGAATGTTGCTCACGTGACCAAGGAAGACGCTCAGCGGATCCATCATCATAATACTGATCACTGTCTTGATCAAAAGAGTCTAGATCTTCCCCAGAACTAAGTCCATAAAGTGGATTAGATCGTCCACGCATGAGTCCATGACTTGGAGGCTGTGAATTTGGAACTGAAACTTGAGCTGGAGCAAATCCTGGTCCACGACGTCTTCCCATCCAGATACGCTGTGGCGATGTTGGTTTTCCATTTCGATAGCGTCTTGGTTGCAGGGATTGCGGATGGGAAATGGGATTGGGATGGGAACGAGGATGTGCATGTCCATCTCCTTCATCATTGCACTTCAATCCTCTTACGATATTGTTCATGTAGATCGAGTGAGGTATTGGCTCTCTGTACTTGGGTCTAGGTCGAGGCATTATCTGTTTGTTGCTCACATAATAATCCCTTCTCTGAGGTGGCAACATTCCAATGCGTTGTCTTGGCTTTGCAAACTGTCCCTCGTATAGAATGGGCTCCACATAGTTCTTTACTGGTTTCCGATATCGCGTTGGCGGTGAAAGTCTCATATTAGCTATAAGAATGAAGTTTAATTATCAGAAAACAATTTAATAGTGTTAACATTAAAAGTTTTTTCTAAGCTCACCTGGTTCCTCGGGCGCTGAGAACTGTGGACATAGGTTCGTATCCTGATCTTCAGCATCTTCACAGTCTTCGCTAGCCGATGATAACTCTGTTGGCAAAAAAACACAGGTTATAGACAAGCTAATGCCTAGTAACTTCTCTAGTCTAAATGGACTAGTAACTTCCTTAAACCTTATGACTAGAAACTTTCCTACTCCCCAATAGTAACTTCGCTAGTTTATATTACTCGTATATTCCTTAGTCGCCATGACCAGATACTTCCCTAGTCGTCATGACCAGTAAATTCCGTAATTCCCATGACTAGTAACAACGTCCTTAGTTCATATTTTGATAAGCGTGCACAGCAGTCTGTATGTAAATTTGGCTCGTCTTGCTCTTGGAGTCTTTGAAGTCTTTTTGTTCACACAATTTTCTGATCATGAATATATATAATTAATATCCGCCTCTATCCGCCTGTTACATACTTTGCCACAAACTTATTCTCCCCTTGTGTTGCTTGGGTACAGTGTGAGAAAATTTACCTTCAGTTTCAATTCCATTGCTGGCTCTTCTATCGCTTTCTACTTCACTTGCATCTTCCACGCAGTCTTCTGTTGATGACTCCATTCTATTTGATTTTGTTGTGGTTTCCGGTCGTGCTTTTATTGCACCAACTTCAGTGCTGTGAAATACCGGAAGTGCATCGCTGGGCTGCATTGAACCATCCAATTTGATTTTGGGAGTATCCGGAACACTTGGACGTTTATTCTTACGACGTCGACTTTTGAGGGATTTGAGTTGATTTTTTCTAGTGTACACGGCACTTGTGGTGCTTGTTCTTGTTGTTGTTGTTGGAGTTGGTGTTGTTGTTGTAGGCAGTGGTGGTGTTGTTGTATTCTCCATTGTTGTTGTCACCTCTTCGGTTGTTGTGTTTATTATTGTTGTATTGGCTTCTGGCTCTATCGTTGTTGTTATTAGCATTGTTGTTGTTTCTGCGGTGGTTTCGGGTTCTGTCCGTGGTGTGCTTGTAGTCACTGTACTGGTGGTTGTAGCTGGAGTTGTGGTATTATCATTGCTGGCAACTCGTGGCTCCGGTTTGAGTTTAGGTTTTTTCGGCTTTGGTTTGCACTTTCTAATCTTCGGTTTCGGAGTCGTACTTGTTGTCGTTGTTGTTGTTGATTGAACTGAGGCCAAGGTAAAATTTGAGCAGGGATCTTGACGTAACATGGGAGTACGTAGGACGATGACGCGTACAAAACACGGATGATCCATGGGCAGCAATGGACGAGGACAAGGTTCGAGTTGAGTTGGCACTTCCTTAGGCGCATCACAGGGTCTACCATAATCTCCACACTCTTCACTGTCATCCAGATCCTCATCGAAGAAGTTATAACTGTCGCTAGAGTCTTCCGGCAGACTGTCTTCACAGGGCACCGAGGAGGCAAACAGCATGGGACTCGAACGTTGACTACGTCCACCAAAATCCGAGTTATCCACACCCAAAATATTTCGCATCATTTCCAGCATTTGTAGCTCCCGATTGGCCATTGGAGTGCTGAGATCAGTTTTGGAAATTTTATTTATTTGTGTTGTTTTTAAGGTTTTTCGAAACTTACCCGTTGGTTGGGCCACAGAGTAGGAACCAAAGTAAGAACATTTTCAGCAGCAGCATCGATGAAGTTGTTGGCGGCTTGGCACTTTCCATGGAAATGTTGCCAGTGCTCGGTCAGCACTTGGCTTTTGTTTTGTGGCCTCTCAGAACACGTATCTTTCAGATACAGATACCGAATGCTGTTCTCGCATGCAGTTCGAATGCAGCTCGAATACTGGCTCTCACTTTCTGGCAATTGAGACAACTTCCCCCTCAATCTCCCACCCATGTTTTGTGTGGGTTTTCGGTTGCCAAAAAATCAGAGTTTCTTGTCAGCTTTCTCATTAGAACGTCTCTGATCATCCGTCTGTCTGGCTGTCTGTCTTTTTGTCTGTTTAATGCTCTGTTTGGTCTTCGCTTTCGTTTCGCTACGTGACCACTGAGTTTGTTAATTTGTTTTATTTTTAACAGACCCTGTGTGCAAAAGGGGGTCTTATAATTTAATGTAAGCATATTTTACAGTCAGATAAAATAAAGTATATACAATAGATTTAAGATGACAAGGAATCATAGTTGAATGAAAATTACAGAATGTAGAAGACATTTTTAACATAATTAGATACAAACGATAGTAATATATTGAAAAATAGCAGCAATTACAAATTGCTAGTAAAAGAGAATTAAATTTTCTTATACAAATGTGTGTATGTTACAGATAAAGGAAGCCATTTCTAGATTTAAATATATTTTATACAACAATGTATTCTAAATCAACATTAAATCTGAAAGAATCAAAAGATTGCTACATGTTTGTTGCATCTGTAATCTAATTACAGAGCATAACAATATCAAGCACACTCGCTAACAACGTTCCTAGTTTACTTGTCTTGAACTTTTCGCTGCTGTTTTTTTTTCACTCGACTTGCAATTTGTTTTCATTTCCATTTTCATTCTTATTTTCATATTTATTAATTTTTGGCGTTGTTGTTATTATTGTTGTTGCTGTTGTTGCTTGTTTGCAATTTGTTGTTACATGTCACTTGCCTTGTTTGAGCTTTAGTTGTATGCTAATTGCTTTATCACTAACTAATAGTAGTAAAACTAGGGTATAAAAGGGGGAAGTGATATCGCTATTGATTAGGTTTAGTAATTAATACTGTCACGGAACTAAAACAACATAAAAAACAACAACAACAACAACATTGTTATTGCCATATTCTTTGTCACATTCTGCGGTAAACATCTGTTCAATTTGAATGCGTCGTAACCAAAGGGAGGGGTAAGGTTCTAATTGCTTTAAATGGAGCTCTGTTTTGGATACCAAAAGATTGAGTTACATTTGGCAAAACGTGACACTTGGTGGGAAAAAGAAATATGTAAATGAAAAGTACTTGGCGATTGGAAAACTGAGTCGAGACCAGTTACACTTTCACTGATTGTAAACAAATGCTAGAAGAAGAGAAGGCAAAAAAGCAAATGAAAAGAAAACAATTTAAATTCATTGCTGTTTTTCGATAATATTTAAAAACTTATTTGCATTTTTATTGTTGGTAGAATATGTGATTAATTGTTCAATAATATTTACATAACTTTGTTGACTGACTTTATGGCGTTAGTAATGACACTTCTCATACTGATTATCATAATTAAGCTGTCCTTTATCAGGCCATAAAGATAATGATGAAAATAATATATAGATTACTTAGTAAAATACGTTGACAAATAATAATATGTGGAGAAGATATCCAATAGAAGAGCAAACTAACTTATTTAAATTTAGCTGTGGTTTCCCATTATTCCAGAACAAGAAAATTGAATTTTATAGCCTCAAATAAAAAACTACAAATTATATATTTAAATAGGGAGTAATAATAATTAATCCCAAAAGTCCCCTTGATCGCATTTAATAAGAATATAAATATAAAATGTCATTTAAAATACAAATATGCCAACAATATTCTGACTTAAGACTTTAAGAATTTTTTTCACTTGCTCTTGCCCAAACTTTACAAAATATGTATGTTAAGTGTCTCCCTGCTGTCGTTTTGGGCACATTGACTGCTGTCAAATTGTCACCGAAGCATCCGTTAGTGAAAATGTGCTTTATATGTGGGATAAGTATATTTGCTTGTAAGTATAAGCATTTGTTAGTATAAGAATAAAGTCTTGTGAAAAAAGGAAAAAGTAAATTAAATTTAAAACAGGCCGGATAACACCTATTGGCATTGCAATTAAAATTACCTTTCTTTTTAAATTATAAACTTAAGACATGAGTCGTGACATTTTACCACATAAGGCATACTTTCAATCAAAAATGTGGTATCCACAAGCAAGTACTAGAGACGCCCCTTCCTATGGAAATTGCCCATACAACCTTCAAAGAGAATATCGGCGATAGCCTTCCTCGTCAGAATTCGTTGCGTTGGCGCAATCTCCTCCTACTGAATGGCATAAGATTTGGCTAATGCTTCGGAGGCTTCGCTTATAATTGGCGATGAGTTCCCAGTCTTTAGAATCTCTACACTGCAGTCAGAGCCATTAAGGATGAGCCGGTTGGCTCCTTAAAATCTGACACAGTGGTATTGTTGGCATTATCCATTTTAATGTCTTCATTGTGGCCGTGTCTATTGGTTTCCATACACGACTCATTGTCGAATATTTTAATCTTTGGGCTAAAAATCATACTTTCGTAGAACTATAACGTGGGCTTGCACAAGTTCGGATGCAGTTCAAGCTCTTGTTGTTTCCAAATACGCATCTGTTCCCGTCTGTAATTTGTCCGGAACATTATATATAAATTCGAATCCATTTGTTCTCAAATTATTCAACAAAATTTCATATTTTAAATTTAAAGAAGGCGCCAATCGGTGAGCAAATTAGTTCCTAACATGACCAGTGGCGGCGCTCTGTAGTTCCTAACTTGGCCGTTGGCGCTAACAAAACAATCAAAATTGCAAGCAATTTTTTAACCAGGAAAACGATATTTAATCAACAAAACAAGTTAATCCGAAATTAGACAAAATTAAGCCGCTTCCTTTGAATTATGTCTTAATTTTCTGGATCCACTGGGGGCCAAGTTCCGTTCGCAGCCTTTTGTATAAGCTGCGGTTTTTACTGAAAAGCTTAGAAAAATCCAAAGAAAATTCGTGCAAATTTTTAATCTAATCCGTGAGCACCAAATTTTGAGGTGAACAAATTTTTGGCTCATTTAAAATCAGAATCCAATCAAAACCGCCGTCAAAAAAATGGATCATTATTAGTTCCGATAAAAGACAATAGATGTCGCTATTTTATTTAGTTCCGCTAAAAAAACAATAGAAAGCGCTAAAGTGGCAGGGAAATTTCACTTAAAAGTGGACCATAAAATCAGATATTCAATGAAATCGGTTTTACTACCCTGCGAGGAGGATATGTTAAGTTTTTGGAAAGGATGTAACAGACAGAAAAGGAGGCGTGGCACGTGGGCTAAAACTACCATCACTACGTCCCCTACTCGCCAACAGTCGGAATTAAACTACAACCAGCACTGGCACTGTTTCAAGTTAGAGATACCCGACATAGGGTATTTTACAGTCGGTTCAACCAAAATATTTGTTGTTTTTTAGTTGTAAGTCTTTAAAAGTGTAAGAGCCCTTTCTGTTCTATCACTCTCCTCTCTTTCTCTTTCGATGCATCAGAGATACATAAAGTCTATTTATTCCCAATGCAAATCTTTTAATTCGTTTCTTGCGTTTCGATCGAGCGGTTGCATATTTTTAAAACGAATTAATACAGACTACTTAATTATTTGACAATATTCTTACATTTTTTAAGTTCGGGTGTGGTTTTTTTTAAATATTAAATTTTAAAATTTGCTATCTAATTTATCCAATAAAGTCATATTTCAAAGACGTCAATATACTTTTTATAAAATATTAAATACTTGGAAATTTAGTTACTGTACAATTGAAATTTTTTAAGTTATTGTTTTCGAGTGTTGACTGTGATCACGTTTGTGTGTGCTGCACACCTGTATCTGTGCCAATTTGCCACAATTAATTCAAAACAAAAATAAATACAAAACATTCAATATCCCTAGATTTTACAAAAGTGCAGCGGATTATTATTAGCCTGACAAAGTTTCAATGGCACAGTTGTTGTCTATCTTGTGTTTTTTTTTGGCGTGAGTGCGGACACTTTGTAGCTAAATATAAAGTACAAATAAAACAGCTTTAAAAATGTTGAAAAACCCTCAATACAAAATTGGCAAATAATTTTTTGTTCTATTTAATATTTAATAAAATATAATATACTCAAATTGGGGAACTTTGGAGCTGCTTTTTAAGCAGCTCAAGTCGACTCGTAGGTTACGATAATGTGACCCCATTACAATTGTAATGGCCTTCCCGTGGTGTTCCCTGGGTACCGATCATATTTTTTTTGATCGGGAGCCAATGCGAGCGGCGAAATATTTATAAATATCTAATGCATATTTATGAATATTAAGTATACGTAACATTCACATTATCATCATTCCTTCCCTGGGGTTTGGACATAATATTTAAAAATACGGTCATGCTTCTGACTTATAAACTTATAAATTAGCAATATATAAAAACTATTATTTAAGGTAAAATTAAGTAAAACAGGAACAGAGGAATCAACCACAACAAGCAAGGAAGACTTCAACTATTTGGGTTTTTACAGTGTTTTTTAGCGATCAAGAAAATGCAAGTATTTTTACTAACATATATTTACGAATATTTATAATATTTGTTATTTTTTAAACAATGTATTTACAAGAAAAACACCATAATTGTTTGTAATATGCAAAAAGGAGTATCGTGTAAATGAAAAATTATAATAGTTAAACTATCAAAAACCGAAAGAATATAAAGAAATAAAAAATTATATAATTTTTTAAATACTCGAAGGTATAGAAGTTATGCAATTTTTAAAGTAACTATACAGTTTTGGAAAAGTGTTATATGGATATAAAAATGATATATTTCTATTTATTTGCACTAATATTATACTTTTTATTAAATATCTTTAAGAGATATGGTAGGAGATAGCAGAAAGACAAGCGTGTTGGGAGACAGCTCGAAGACAAGTATTCAGTGCGATTCTTGTATGGATAACGATAAATTGTTGGCCCAGATAAAAGGTAGTTGTTAGCACAACAACTTGTTCAATGTATATTAATATTCATATTTTATATTTTCCACTTCTAGATACCATGAAGCAGGAAATGGCCATATTAACGGGTAGCTTCTTGTGAAACTTATTTAGTGTGTTACAATAGTGGTTTTCTTTAATTACAGATCAGTTTCATATGCTCTTTATTGAGTTTGAGGAACAAAAACAACTACTAAAACAAATGCTTGGAAGAGAAAGCTCCTCTAGCCTAGGGGATACTGATGAATCTCCATTTCGAGGAGGTGTCCGACCCCCGCGACGCAAACACCCAAAACATTAACAAAGTATTTCAAGTTGAAAGACATGTATACACACATATACGCCCAGCCTGTAAAAGGCAAGACTTTTCCCAAGACTCTTCAATACTTATAAAGTTGTTTAATCCATTATGTTTAAAATATCCATTGTCATTTAAAACCTATAATTATGTATTCTTGCTCATAATGTAAATGTTATTTTTCAATCACGAATATATGTTAAATGAAAATGAAAGACATTATATGTTTGAAACTTTCCTCTAATATCAACAAATATATTTTAAACGACATTATTATTGAAAATTAATATTGTTTAATTGTTAAACACAAACCACACCTTTATAGGTCAACTTACGTTATGCAATTCATAGCAAATAATGTAGATATTTTCGAGTGTGCTGGACTAGGAAATGTTTACCAGCATACCTCACTTGACCATTTGATTGTGCTACAGTCTCCACTTTCCAACAATACACACTTCTAAAATTAATTAGTGATCCTTGTATTTGCATGAGCTCAGCCGCAACCTCAGATGCTAGAAGCCAGATGGGTTGGCTGTGTGTCTGTGCTTAATGAGCACAATTGAAACAACAAATGTTGATTTATATACAAATTGGTTGAATTTTAAGATGCTTGTTCATTGTCAGCTTATGCCTGTGCCAAGCTTTAAGGTCCATTGGCTTTGTTGCTCCCAAATCTTGGGACTATTGAAATTATTAATAAATATTAAGGAGTAAGTATTTAGCATATTTGGTTTACAAGTGGCAATAATTTAGAGAATGTTCAATTATATGATATGCTCATTGTACAAAGAGTCAGTTGATTTGAATACTTTTTAAATGTAATACTTTTTTTCGGTACTATGAACATCACATAGCATCACATAGCATCACATCGCATCACATCGCATCACATCGCATCACATGTCAGCTATATGATATAGTAGTCCGATTGGCTCCAAATTTGGTCAGACAATATAAATCTGAATCAAACACAAAACCTGTGACTTTCGTTGAGATATCTCAAGAAACAAAAAAGTTTTCCATACTTAATGTTGATTTCGAACCGTTCGTTCCTCATCACATCGTATCACATCACATAGCATCACATCGCATCACATCGCATCATATCGCATCACATGTCAGCTATATGATATAGTAGTACGATTTGCACAAAATTTGATCAGACTATATAATTCTGAATCAAACACAAAACCTGTGACTTTCGTTGAGATATCTCAAGAAACAAAAAAGTTTTCCAAACTAAATGTTGATTTCGAATCGCATCACATCGCATCACAACGCATGAAATAACATCACTAGAATTATAGAATTTTTCTTAATCACCACTAATATTAGTGAATTAGTTAGTAGATTTTAATATGTGAATAACATTTTATTGTATGCATTTTATTAATCATACGACCCGTGTGCATCTTGTACTGTATTTGATGTCAAATCAATTATGTGGCATGGATGTAGAAACTAACAGTTGTCAGTAAACCAGACCATTGCAATAACAAGTCCAGTTGAAGTTGTTCCCATAGCTGTTGATTGTCAGAGGCAACACTAGGCAGAGGAAGACAACGCCATTGATGTTCGAGTTGCATGCAAACCGGAAGTGCCTGTTATGCCAACTGGGCGAGCAACGTCTTTGACAGTGCATGAGAAGGGCATGATAATGATGGTCATAATGATGACTCTTCCGTTATTGCCAAGGTTGTCTTAGCCTGTTTATTAGACTTTGGCTGAGGACTCTAAAGACTGTTGAGTGTTTCTATGCTTCTTCAACATGTCGTTGCATGTTCTCCAATTGTTGACAAGTCACTTGCAATTTGTTACACTTTAATCAAGAGTAAATACATAAATGAACAGTCTGACTATACATCTGTACATATATGTATGTGCATGCTTGTTTATATGTTGCTATCAAATGGAAAATAATCTTTATTTGGTTTTATTTGTGTTATTTGTGACTTGTTTCGGGGCGTTGTAAAAGTTTATTGTTATCTTTGTGTGCGAATTTTATGTCTGTAATTTGTTCGGAAGCTTTCCATCGACTTTTATGGCGTGACATTTGGCTTTTCCTAAGATAAGATTCTAATTAGGATATCGTATAGAAATACAATCAATTACCAGCTGCTCTCGGATCGAAGAAAGGTTATTGCAAATTTCAATTTAATTTTACTACATTGTTTTGGATGTGGAATTATTTGATTTTCCTTTGTCTATGTACGATTATTTCAAGTTGGGT
Organism: Drosophila neotestacea; assembly: GCA_035044365.1. Taxonomy (NCBI): domain Eukaryota; kingdom Metazoa; phylum Arthropoda; class Insecta; order Diptera; family Drosophilidae; genus Drosophila; species Drosophila neotestacea. Next base: position 2,309,615 of record JAWNMD010000052.1, on the reverse strand, counting down.
GTTGATGACGTTCAGCATTTAGATGACATACTAAAAATGTTAATAAAACAATCTTCTTAAATCTTTGAAAATCATAATATCTTGTTAAGAATTTATTTAGTTTTTATTTAGTGCATCAGCTGTTTGACTTTCTAGTTCTGATACTCTGTAGTTTATAGCACCCTACTTAGCTACGAGGTATAAAAACAAACAACAATGCCAAATGTGCAGACGATATAAGTAGAAAAGTCATGTCCCAAGCCACAACTATAATTTGTATAGCCTACAACAATGTGAAGATATACAGAATGAACATACCAAGAAATATGTAAATTAAGTTGACTAAAGTTCTAGTAGTAGACAAATTACGTGCAAAGCACAGAAATGGCTTTTAATAATTTGCCAACCAATTTCGCAGTTCAAGTTTAAGAAAACTTTAGTGTGAACAATTGTCACAAAGTAAGCAATGCTTAAAATAACAAGAAATAAGCTAAGAAGAGAAAGTCGAGCAACAATAATAAAAATTTAGTATTTTGGTTTTATTTCTTCACTTCTCCTCTTCTTACAAATGTTTAGTTTCCGAATGCAAAGCAAAACACAGTTAACTGTTCAGTAAATGATTTTGGCAGGCAACAAGAGCATTTCAGACAGGAAGTTGTGTGTTTGTGTGTTCGACTTTGAATATATATGTACATATATGAATGACTGTGTTACCAGAAACTTAAAAAATTTTAAATAAAATTCTTGGATATTTAAGTCTGCTTTGGGTTGAACTTCAACGACTGTTGACAATATCAGACAGAATACTTATTTTAGGTAATTGAAGGTACTATAGTAAAAATCTCAAATAATTGTTTTTTCCTGTCCACTTACAATAAACAATACCAGGCTAGCTTCATTAATTTGTGACTCAAAATCGAGACGTGAGCATTGTTTGTATGCGGATGCTAGTTAGCCATTTTCACAGTACAATAATCAGAGCACATGAGTTTAACGAGAAGGACATTACTTGGCCAACTGACAAACTGTCTATATAAGAAAGGAAGAAGAGAGAGAATTATAAATTACACTCATATGTAAAGTCAGACTGTTTGATTATGCAGATGTCACATGAGTCCTACAGTGAACACGTTCTGTATATTTAACATGCTGGGGAATTTTAATTCAATCCACAGGGTCTAAGGAATCATTCGCCCCGTTTAACTTGGGGTTAAGCATGGCTGACCTGTTCACCGGACGTAGCATATAACATACACAGGACCCACAACCCAGTTGCCAGAACTGAGAACGTGGCTATATCCTTACCTGCAGCATCTCATTGCAGGCAAACAGAAACAGACGTGACGTGGACTTCTTTGGAATCTGAAATCCCCTCAGTACACTCGATATGGTAGGCTGCTCCAATTTTCTCCTTTTTTTCACTCTCTGTCTCTCTGAAAGGAGAAACAAATTGTTGTTAAAGCAGAATGAGGTGCACGAAGGCAGCATTGTTAATGAAGCTGCTTGTCATCACTTTAATTGCATATCCTCGTGTGATGTGTAATATATGCGAAGGCACACAGCATATTTTCGTGCAGAGTTCCGAGTGCTCAAAGGGTTAATACGCTGGCGAAATACCCCTTTGACAATTTCAAATAAGTATATATTAATTAAGTATTTTTACCAATAGTTAATAGTTACTAGTTAAATAAAGTAATTGAATGCTTTCAAAAAGATATGCTAAACAGATATTTTAAATCTCACAGGAACTTGCATCAAAGTAAAAAGGAGTATTCCTGAGTCCATTAAACTCACTTTGTGTGCCTACGTATTTATCCTGCAGTATTTCTCGTACTCCGTTGCAGCAGCCAATAATCTTGACCAGTTTCTGAACCCGATTTGTGAATATTAAGTGCTTGATACTCACATGCCCATCGAATGGAAAAACGAGATTGAATTAGCTAAGCTCTTTCGAAATGGGAAACACAATTTGCTTGTATTTACATAGATCGAATGTTGACTTTACAAAAGCAGTCTAAGGGCCTTTTATTAAAGAATAAGTGCAAATTGTCGAATGTATAAAGACTTTATTTTCACTACAAGCTTATGTACTTTTTCGAAGTCGTTTTGTACATTTTGTATTCCCTTGTAAGTTACACAGGCCACAAATATTTAATTCTGAATAAAATAAGTAAGATTAAAATCAAAGAAATATTTACATTAACTTTATTATGAAGGAACATATGAATGATGATACTCTTAGACGGTAGACGGATATAAATATTTTGGTCATAGAATTTGCTCATTAGCTTCATAAAAGAATTGCTATTTTCAGCACTTGTTGGCAATGAATAAATAATTTTCCCTTTCAAAAATATCCTTGTCGTTGTTCTAGCCATTTGTTTTTTATTTGTTTTTCTTGTCAATTTTGGTTTGGGCCCTGGCCAAAAGACATTTTCAAAGGCTGGCTACTAATTGAAAATGTAAAAAGCACAAAAGTTTACATACATTTTTATCATGTTGTGGAAATACCCCGTATTTTCTTAACATATCTGCTTAACAATGGGAAATTAAGCGAAAGCTTAGCAAAACACTTTGGGTGCTGGAATTCCCGGTATATATAATAATGGGAAATTTGTATCCAGTTGCAGCCAGAATGGGAAATGTTAAATCACATTTTAGCAGGCGAATTTCATACTCATTAAGAATATTTTCAAAGTCCTAACCACTTTAAGCCATGTTTAAAATTCTGAACTCCTGCGTTGCATTTTCCAAAAGATATGCAAATACATAGCATCACTTAACCCCATAGTACGTGTCTTGAAATTGATATCTTTTTCGATATCTGCCTTTGTTCTTGTCTGCTAAATTGGGGTTAAAAGTTGTGACCAACAAATTAGGCTTGTACTGTAGCGAAATCTATATTTAAATGCTAAAAGTGTCTGGGCCACAAAAGTTGCCACAAATCAATTTGAGATTCTAGTCGAATTTGGCTTTGGGTCAAAAGCATTTAACACGCACACATTCACAGACATAAATATACAAACAGCTCTCATAGCCATGGGGCAAACATGTTGTAAGGTCAGCTGGGAATTTGCTGAGTTGAACTATGTCTAGGAGAAAGGCAAAAGTTTCCAGCAATAGCTTTAATTTTATATTTTTGTAGATTTTATTGTTCATACTCGGATCACAAATTTAATTCATTTTTCAAACATGCCCAACTTTCAAATGGTGAAACTTGTTTTGTTTTTACTTCAACGAGTTTGAATTAATTTAAATTGTGGGTGTGAACAGCCTCAGGAGTTTTGTCTTGAATTTGAATTCAAAGTTGTGAGTTATTTTAAAGTATTTTTTAGCTCCATTTCACTAGAACTGTGTCCCTAGGTTGTCTTGGCTACAATAATTTCGTATCACTCTCTTTAGAAAGTGAACCTAGTTGAAACTTTCAGCAAAGTTAAATATTATCCTTCAATAGAAATTTCACCAGCAACTAACTTTATGCCTTTAAAGAACTTTTCTTTTCTTTGTAAAATTGGTATCCGGCTATGCTATGCGTATAACTCATACGTCATGTGGGACATGAACATTGACAAATTCATGCTTTCAGTCGAAATATTGGTTTGTTGTTCCACTCGGCTATGATTTATTAAACAACTTTGCTTCAAAGTGTTCGATACATTTATTTCACAGGCCAGTCTTGGATTTTTGTAACATCGCTAAAGTGCAGTAATTTGTAAGAGAGCTGCAGATATTTAATCATTTGACACATTACATTCTTACTCTCACTCGTCTTGAGCTAAGTCCGTGGATTGCCAACTACGAGTACATGCAAATCAAATTGAAGTAGTTATTTGAGTAACATGTAGGAGTCTAATCCAATTTCAATTGCCTAATCCACCATGACTGGCACTTTGTCAGAAGTTAGAAGATGCCTGTGAGACGCGTTGCGATGGTTGTTGATGGGTTGTCAGTCAGTTGGCACTTTTGGTTCACAGCACTTAGAAGACTTACATTTTCTATTCAATTATACAGGCACACTTATGTCCTCTAAGCTCACACACTCATCTGTCAATATATTCGGTTACAATTACAATTTGAGTTTAAAATGTTTAAGGTTTGTTTGCTTGATTTAAGAGATTATATTGTAAGGCTAAAACTAACGCTACTCTGTCTATAAAGAGAAATAATTTCTGTTTTAACATAGATTTTTAATCTTAATTCCAACTTATTTTCTTTATTTATATTAACCCAGGCTTCCACAGAAACACTGCAGGAGGTTATTCTCCCTCCTGCAGAGTTACTTAATAAGAGCAAGGAATAAAAAAGCACATCCAGAAACATTGATAATAATAATTCACAAGTCATTTGTGTAAATGACATACACGCTTAAATTAGTTGCAAATAAAGTTTAAAATACATTTAAAATTAACTTTTGTACTTCGACATTTGAACAATTACAACGCTGTTGGTTAGTTAATATTTATTTCAAAGTCCAGTTGCAGGGAAAATTTTAATGCACCAAGCAGGAAATCTACAATATTCTTAACCAACTTAGACTTGACATGCTATTAAAGTTTATTGAGGAAAAATGTAAGAAGTGTTCCTCATTTCCACTCCACATTTGGCCAAGTCCCCCTAGAATTTACATAAAAACCTCATACACACAGATGTGTAAAGTTTTTTCCCTGCCACTTAATGATGTATCTTGCACTTTGTTACTGTTTATAGGACAGTCGGCAATTTGTTTTTAATACATTTTTAAGTTTCGTATGTGTGAAGAGAGAATGAGACAGTGTGTGTGTAAAGAGAAAATTAAATTACACTTTCGGCACTTTGTAACCGAGGCCATTGGCAAAGGCGACCTATTTCGTTTATGTTGAGTGCATACATACTCTCTTCAGTTTATTCTTGACAAGATTAACACCAAAGTTATTATTCATCTGGCAACATTGTAAAAAGGAATTTTAAATTAGTTCTCGTTTTACAATTCAGAAATTTTCTTTTTTACGGCATATGCTAATTTGAATTTGCTCAACCTTAAGTTATTTATTCAGTTTGCTATGCTCAACGACAACTTTACGAATATTGCGTATACACCATGTGTTCCTTGTAAAGTAAATTAAGGTATAAATTGTAAATAGTGACCGTCAATCTTAGTTTGATTAATGAAAATGGATTTGACAGGCGAAAGTAATTGGAAAATGTTTATTCTGATCACAAAGTCAGCAGAGCGAACTTGCTAAGGTACATACGAAATCTGAAGTAAATTCACAAAATTTATTTATATAAAGCTGTGAATCAAAGGGCAGCTACTACTTGTGTTTCCGGTTTTAAATTGCTTGCAGCAATCTATTTTTTTTAGCTTTTATAAATTACTAACAGTAATTTATGCAGCAGCAACTGCAGTAGCTCATAGTAAATTCAAGGAAACTTTTTACACACTCGTATTTAACAAAAACTGCAATCACAACAACAGCGACTACGACAACGGCAACGGCAACAACAATAACAAAACTCATTTGAGTTGTTGCTCGACAATTTCCATCAGCTGTACCAATCCCTAGTGTACAACCAATCCCTTATTGAGGTTTGACTGTATGAGAAACTTGTTTGGAAAACACGTCCAGGCGAAAAGTGTGCATTTCAAGGAGTCTAGTTTGTTTGTTTGATTTTGTTTTCTTTTTTTTTTTTTTTGGTTGATGCTGCCACAATAACAACACGTCCTCTTCTCCAAGTAGGCTAAGATTTTTTTTAAATTTTTGTCTACTTTTATAAATAAATAAATAAACAACACGTAAATCTGGTAGCAGCTGTCAAGTACAGAAATTTCCCTTGTTATGCCTCTCAACAGCATCACACATAGTAGTTGGAAAAACTCACACCATCCCAGTGAAATTGTTATGCTAATGAATGGAGTAAAATATTTTCTGATTGTATTTACTTACGGCTTAGATATTAATTGTATTGTGAGCTGGGACTGTTAATTTAAAAACTATAATTGGTTGTTCGTAATGTTCTTGAATCAATCAACTGAAATTTTACCTCTCACTTGATGTTTGGTGCTGCAGGTATAAAAAGTTTTTGCTGGGGATTGTGTCTTAAGTTTTAGTTTTGTTACTTGCCGCTCAAATGTGAAAAAGCCAGAGAGAAAAGGTGACCAACCACACCGCAAAGGCACGTGCCAGGGACACATGCCAAAAGCTAAGACATAACAAAGTTTTAAGGATACTAAGTAGGGCAGAACGGACGGATAGAGTATTGAGCAGAGAGACAGAGACAGAGTAAATGGAAAGTCAAGGAATAAGAAAGCAGCTTAAGGAGACCCCAAAAGTCGTAAAGCCGACTGCTGTCACCTGCCCAAATTTAAAATCCTGAAATTATCGCGACTTGCGCCATGTGATAAAAACAATGTTGCATACTTTTATGGGCTAGCGCATCAAGTAATTGAATTTTTATGCTTTTACACTTATTACTCGTATTACATAGTTGCTTAAAATTCAAAAGATGACTCCAGCTGCTTTTCACTCGACGCCAATTTCCATAATTTGACAATTTTTGCCTTTATTAACTGACAGACAAATGCCAGAAAACGTAATTGTGGCATAAAACTTTCTACTTTCTCTCGGGAATTGTCTTAGCTCAAAATTTAAATGCTACTGTCACATTTTGAAATTAATGCTACTTAGGTAGTTACAGTATTTAAATTTAAGCAGAATGGAGAAAAGGTATTTAAGAAATCAAATTACGTTATTGAGAAATAAAGAACTACCCTGTAGGCTGGCCAAATTATGTATTACTCCTACTCCGGGCAAATTGATCCTGATGTGAATCAGAAAGCCATCTAATGATGCGAAGATAATGTTCCATTCATACACCCAACTCACATGACACAAATCTTCGTCTTTGCACATCAATCATTATGTTCGCAATATGAATCGCCTAAAGCATTCATAACAGTGGGTTCCATAGCTGATTTGCTCAGCTAATAGTGAGATGTTTTCTGTTATTTGAGCGTGTTTGGTTCAGAAGTGTAAATTGTCTTTGGGCAGTGCTTTGTTGAAAGCTGATATCAATCTGAGTTTGATTAAAGCTTGTCTGTTTTCCATGTATATAATTATGCATACTCGGAGAAATTACAGGATGTTCAATGCAAATATGTATGTCCAAGTTGATATGCAATCTTGGCTCACAAAGGTTGCCCGTTGCATCAGCGAAATTAATTTTAAAGCTCTGATATAATTTAAAATCTGTCATATAAGTTTTGGCCTTGAAGCATATTAAAGTTAAAACTTCTTTAAAGTGCATTCCCTACGTCTGCATCTGTTGTATCTATAACTATAAAAATGTTGATATTCATAAACCGCACATGTTGCAATCACGCGCCATTCACGCAGACAAACATACAAAAAATTGTTAATTTCCATAAAATTTTTTTATAAGAAATGCGCGTAAATAAAATACACATGTTCTTCTATCAATGTACAGGCAATTTCATAAATATTCATATGACCTTTAATTTTTTATTTAAAGTTTATAGCAGCCTTAAAAAGTTTTATGAAATCTGCTAAGGGTCATTTATTAAACATACAAAATAAATCATTTCAGTCAAACTTATTCAAATATATTTCTTGTAAGACTCCGAAGCTGTATTTTTAATATCTTTTATTTTAATTAAAATCGAAAACAAAATAAGCAAGGTAAAAGCATTTAAAAAGGCAGCCTTAAAAATGAGAAGTGAAAGTTTTGTATCGGAAATGAAGACCTTTTTAAATTCAATTAAAATAAATAATTAAAGTAGCAGGAGAATGTAGAGAAAAAGTTGCCAACTTTCGAATTTTGACTCAATGGTCAGCAAATTTTCCATTCTTTTTTTCTGTTCCCAATACAATTCATCAATAGAGTCCTTAGGCTGTATGTATTTGTTAGAACAGGAAACAGGAAATGGGCTACTGGCCATTTTTCCATTTAATAAGCGTTATTGGGCGCAGCAATTTTAGTGGTGCTTTTTTGAAAGCTATTTAGTAAATTTAGTTGTGCTTTAAAATGATTTTTTCATTGTGATTGGCCGCACTTTAAATGGAGAGTGGAAACTTGATTCCGTAATTCACAATTTAGTTTGCTTTTAAATATTAAATAACTAACTTTACTGACTGTTTTACAGTTACAGTTTCTTTAATGTAAGGAATAACTCATCTGGAAACACTCTTTAATATTCTGAATGCTAGTCCTTCATCCATTTAAAAATCATGAGCAATTTAATTATTTGAAAATTGTACTGTTTTTCTGAAGAGTCGAGAGACAAACTGTCGACGAGGTACAAAAGTCAACTTAAAAGAATTGCATTCATAAAAGCCAAAGCAAAAAATCCAATAAAACTGTTTTTTCACGCTCAATTGCAAAACGCTCATTGAGCTTACAAATGGTCGAAGGCACGGACAAGCGGATGAAGGAAAAATTTATCACAGTTTTTTATGCAACCAGCATCAGTATATTTGTGTGCATTTTATCAGGCGAGGAGCCTACGCCTCATTGAAACCAAATCATTGAAGCAATATAACCAAACAAAGGCAATAACAAAGACAGATCTCAGTTGAAGTCAGGATAATCGAAAGGAGATGAAGCATAAAAGCAATTTGTATTAACTATCAATTGAAATCAATTAAGCTAAGGATTGATACTCCTATCAAAACGTAGATGCACTTTCATGTTGTTAAGGTCTGATTGTCCCTAAGTCATCCATTATTCCTTGAATAAGAGAACCAACATCAAAAATTGCATTTGTCTTGCCTTCGACTAGAACTGGAAGAGCTGAACCTAGAGCTGAAGCTAATTAGTAGCAAATTTAATTTTAATTTATTTAAATTACTCGCATATTTCGTGCCAACTTTGGAACTCAAAGTGTCTGTAAATTGTTTGCTTCCTCAGGCTGTGCATATAAAATCAGAACCACTTAAATATTCCCAACAGGCAGACCACGCATTAACAGATTTGATGTGCATTTCTCGCCTTGAGGATTTCAACAAAAGGGCAAAGAAATTGGATTCGGTATGAGAATAAAATGGCCATTGAAAATATTTGAATAATATATATGTATATGTATGAATAAGTAAGGAGCAAGGAAAAGTTTTACAATCTCTTTTGTGAACGATGAAAGGCGGCAGAGAGAAAAGTTGCAAAAATGTCACAAATTTCAGCAACGCCTTAGGATGATGACAATGTCCTCATCCTACTGGGATACAGATGACCTTTTGGAACATCTAATGCAATTGACTGACTGAAATTGTGGTAGAAAATTACAAGTGCGAAAGTTCAATGCACTCTCGAAGAAATTATATAGTACTTGTACTTGTGTATAAGCAATGCTAATTTCACAATTATGTTCATAATGTCTCATGATGATTTCCTTTTACTTATCGCTTTCAAGGACTTTTGAAAACCGGCGCCGGAATAACAAACAACAACTTTGCCATACTTGAGGACTTTTTAATGTCTTTGCGCGAAAGCATTTAAAACAACCATAAAACGAATAAAAAGACTTTTATTGTCTTTGTTTCTATTGAGACTCGTTCTTTAGGCATTCTTACCCAAGAGCATTTTTCCGCTGTTTTTATTTCGTCTGGCTTTTGCCTAGGCTGCTTTTATGCCAGTTGAATTTCTGTGGCCAAAACAAAGGAAGTGTTAATTAAATTTAAGGAAAAGTGCTTTTGATTAGTAAAAACAATCAGTATGACATAAATAGACCGAAAAATTGTAAGGCTAACTTGGCATATAATTATTTATACTACTGTATATCACTTGTATACTTGAATATAACTGCTAATTAGGAATGATGCATTTATTTGCATAGGAAACTCCAAAAAACTATTTAAGTTGGCTCAATTTGAATTGGTTCTTTCAATGAAACGTTTCTTAAGAGTTTGTTCAGTAAAAAATAATAGACAGAATAAATTGTTTTCACATTTTCAGTCAATTTCCCGATTGAAATAAACACTTTGACATTGAGCCCAAATTGCCTGAAACAGTCAATTACATCTAAATATGTGTGTGTGTGTGTTTAAGCCAACTCGGCACTTAACCAAAATCATTAGGTATTGACGTTGTCTTTGACATAGGCTTGAATGTCATTGGTATTGGCATCGAAGGGATTAATTTATGTGAGGTTAATTGCCTTGATTGCGATGGGATTAAATAAAGCTCAGGAACCACAACAACCTCACATCTTTGGATCTTTGGGGCCTAATGGCCTCTGTTAATATGCTGATTCAGTAGTGCCTAAGAAATTTGTGAAGCGTTTCAACTTTTTATGCTCTATGCAAATTTAGAATACATAATTCAAAAGAATTGCGTCAGTTATGGATGGAATACAAAATTTAATTCATCGAACATAAGTAATAAACGAAATTTATTATTTTTTATGGACTCAAAATATGGTTGGCAGTAAAATTCTAATTTATTTATTCAATAAATTCAAATTCTTTCTTTTAGTGATTGTGACTTGGAAAATGGTTTGTTGAAAATAGAGAAATACTTAAATTCCAATTTCACATTATAGTCAACATTCTTAAAGTTATATCGTTATTATAAATTTTAAATTTGTAATGCAATAATGTAATAAAAAGGAGCATTGTGACATAAATGCAATTAAAAGACATTTGCAGCCATTAAAATGCCATTTTGTGTTATATTTATTGGTTTATTCTCTGGGGCCATTAAACTCATTAAAATTTGACACTGTCCCAGTCCCTGGTTGTCAAATATGGACACTGTACTGCAGAACAGTGTGCTTCTTCTGTTCACCTCTGTCTGCATTTCAGTTACTGATGTGATTAACGTTCCTGGTTTTGTCCCCCAACCAATTGAAAAGACGAACGGTTTGCAACTGAACCGAGCGTTAATCAAATGTCAATTAAGCTGCGGAATCCACATTTGCTGTCAGTCTGGTTTGCCACTGTGACTCTTATTTAGACCGTGTCCGACTAACTCCTGCTTAATCCTTTGGACTTTGGGTTTCCCATCAATGCACACATTTGCAGAAAGAAAGTTCTCCTTGTTAAACTATTTCTGCAACGAGTTTCTTTTAAAGACTACTTATCAAAACATTTTTTGAGTTTCCCAGCCAATTAAATTATGCATTTTAAATTTATGCATCACACAATGTTTAAGTTCTGTGTCCTGATGCTTTGACAGCTACTCCGTCAGAATTTAGGCCAGCATGTTAGTAGCCCCATTTTGTTGGTTAGCCTCCTGGTCAACTACCTAATTAGCAAGAGGTTGCCAACAGTTTCAGCTACTTTAAAATTATATTCATCAATGGAGAACACTATAAATGTACTTCTTATTCTACAGAAATACAACTTTAGGTGTTTTTCTACTTGATTACTTAAGCCATATTAAAGATGTCTTACTAAATGTATTATTCTATGATACAAATCGCTGACAACCTTCAGCTTGCCGTCCAAATTGCTTATTTATCTGATATCCACACAATATGTTTTCCACACTGAGTTGTGTGTTGGAGTAAGTCCATGACCTACTTAGTCTTGTGTCTTAGATTAATCCTATTGTATTGCACAATACTCAAGTCATGCTGTTGCCTCGGTCTCTGTTTATTTTTTGGATTGGTAATTCTGTTTGCAGCAAATTATTTCTAGACACCACAAATCGAAAGGGGCAAAAAAGTATGATTTATTACCCTAGTTGGGATGGCATATGTATAAAAAATGAGTTAAACAACATCAGTTTATGACGGAGATGATAAAGAAGAATAATTGTGGCTTCGTTTTAAATAAAATTATACTCAAGACTTACATAAGGTTAGAAAAACATACTCAAAAGAAATCAACTTAATCAGCAAGAATTTGTTTGCATTTTCATGCCTGAGAATTGTTTGAGAATTTATCTTAGGAAACTCGTTCTTTTAATTCGGTTAATGACCCTCCGAAAGTAAAAGCAAAAATATGTTCTTGTTGAACTTGTTGGGAATATGTAAAATTAAATAAAAGAATGCTTAAACAAAATTTGGCTTGAATATGTATGTACCTTTCATTACAAAGTTTACATTAAATTATTATTTTTTTCGCAGAAGAAAATTGTTACAAACGTTGTTGCACATTCTTTATAAATAGATGCTGAAAGTTATCAAAAACAATCGACTTGATTAAAAGTTAAACTATATTTGAAAATGTCCACAGGATTCTCTTTGAAAAAAGTACAGTAAAAAGATAAGTTGGCTTATCTTTATAATTTTTAGTTAACAGCTATTAAAACAACTTAATGCCTTTCAGATCTAATATAATCGCCTATTAAATCAGTAGATACAGTCTTTGATTTTGTTGTACTTTAGATCTTTAGATTTGATATCAAGATACAATCCACAGGAAAGTACTACTTGCAACATGTTGCAAGCTCGATGGCGAACATTTAGAACTCCTGTAGTTGCCACACTTTGTTGACTGAGGACTGATGCTGTACCTGCAAATAAAAATAAATTATTAAACATAAAAACAAATCTGGAAGGCAGTATGGTAACTGGGACTTCTAAGAACTTGACATTAATTATATTTAGTAAACTTGTAACTTACCGTAAACCCTTTTTTTGAGCCACGAGTATCCCTTACTTTTGGGGTAGATACATTAACAAATTGTCGACTTTTCTAGGTTTGCGTAATGCTGTCGCATAATATGCAAAGAATCTTATAAATGCTGCCCCAAGGATTAGTCCTTTTGTTTATAAAGGAGCAACCTCTTACCCAAAGTTTTAATACGCATAATTATATAAACGCGTAAATATATACTCAGGTTTTTACCGAGTCTGCTTCTAGCTGATAGGCCTTTCATTTAAGCAGACTTGACCTTGAATTTGGTAACCTACTTTTGTGCTCCCCAATTTATTTTGTATTATAATTTATGGTGAAGTGTTGTTGTAAATCTGGTAGGCCGATTAAATGGGGGACTCAAGTTTTGCTATACTTTAAATTAGTTAAAAGGTAACTTATTTTTCTTCTTTTTAAAACTGTTCAATAAGATGCTTTCAGTTTTTGACAATGCCAAGCACGTAAAAAACTTCTGTGACACTTACTGTCTCAGCAAAACATTTTCTTTGATGTAACTTAAAACGCTTTCTATTGACCTTTTACCCAGATATTTAATAAAAGTTTCACTTACATAGCTTTAACTTCAATTTAAAATTCAGAGCATGGCTTTAAGTGAATATTTGTTATTCTTGTATATCAAAATATTAGCTTAAAGCATTGTTTTGCAACATAGCACTTAATTATTAACACTTTTGTTATTGTTTGAATAAGCTGTGTTTGATTTATTTTATATATTCATTAGTTACATGAAGCGATGCTCACTTTATTGATAGATACTCTACTATAAATTGATGGCTTTTTCACCTGAGTGTCACATTTTGTGAATGCTTTGCAGTTTTTATTTGACATGCAAAGCCTCCAGGTGCATAACATCACTCGCCATCACTTCTAATGAAGTTTTCGGTTCAATAACTGTCAGTTTTAGGCCCTCTAAAAGCTTTGCCACTCCTCAAACTACGCATATTTACAATTTCATCTACGAGTTTAGAATATCATCATCAGCATTTCACAGTTATCGTTTGACAGCTAGATATGAAAAATATCTAAAAACTTTCCTCTTTTTTATTTGCCTTCATAAAAATTTAAGTACAATTTAATGACAGAAAGAATTAAATTGTGCTGCCAAAAAGTGAGCATTCATTTTCTACAAATTCTAACTGAGGATGCATTCTAAAATGTTGCACACTTTTGTTTGTTTGACTCACGTGGCACAAAGTAATTGAATTCTCGTCAAACTTCAATGATATTTTAATGAACATTTTTGGCTTTGCAATGTTCCTGTTAACAGGCTTTTCCTTGGCTTTCCCTAAAAAAAAAACAAATCTAAAAACATGAGATTGTCAACTAGCGAATCGGGGGAAATGCAAACAAATGTATTTTAGACAGAACACAATCTTGTGCCCTAGCCTGTGTCATGTCGTGTTCTGTCAGCCTATACAATATTTACTTTTGGGAAAAGGCACAACGATGCAGCACTAGACTGTACAATGGCAACAAATTCTATCCAGATATTGAGAACGCTTGCACAAAATGCAAAGGCGTTTAATGTTGTAAAATTGCAGAATTTTTTAAAGAGAATTTCCCTGAACTGAAGTAGAAATACATTCAGTTAAAGTTGGACTTTAACCAATCAATAATAATCCAATTAGGTCTGTCAATAAGAATTTATAATAAGTTTATTCTGCTTTTAAGAAAATGATTTCAAATAATTAGATTTTAATTTTAATTTGTTATGTGGTACATGGGAATTTAACACAGACTCTCAATATCGTTAGAGCAAATTTCAAGCTTCTGCAAACACAATTTTTGAAACATCACATAGTTTGTGACTTTATTTGTTTAAATTAACTAACTATATTGTTCAATAAATATGTGTACAGAAAATCATTTTGTTTTTGCTGACACAAATTTGAGTTTCTAATTTTCCATTTCAATAGAACGAATTGATGTATTCAAATAATTCGATGTCATTTGCATGATTATGTTTATTGGAAATGTCGTTTGAAATCGAATGTGTTGCACATTTTGATAGCATATGCTAATATCTTTCAATTGAATGACCATATAAGATAGTTTGAAGATTAAAGAAAATAAAATAACTGGTTTTCAATTAATCGCTGGCATGACAGTTATTGTATATTTCTATTTTGCCGGGAATATCAATGTTTCACAAACCACAAAGGAAAATTTTATCTCTGCTTTTATTGAAAGGAATATTTAATTGAATTCTCGACTGTGGCATTTTTTGGGAAACTTGTCAAACGATATTTATTTCTACTGGCTATGGAAATACAGAAACGAGTACAATTGTGTTCAAATCAAATGCATATACACGGAACGATTTTTTTCTGAGCACTAACAAAGTCAGTTTTTTCACAAATGCACTTTCCTTTTTAAATGTTTATGGCTGTGACTTTCAATTGCAACTGGATATAAATGAAAATGGGAAATAATAAAGGAGAATTAGTTCAGGATTTGTTCTTAAATAAACAAAATGATTTTAGATAATATTGAGCTACAGATAAGTATTTTTGTGAAATTAATTAAATTGACTGATGAAACTTACTTAAAAGAAAGAAATGATTGGTTTTTCTTAAAGGGATATAATTTTGTTTTGTTTCGAAACTATTTTTAAAAATTTTAAACAAAATTCGATCTGTTTCACATGCCTTTCCACTTTATAAAAGCCAACACATACTGTACCCATTTTACTCCAGGTGTTAAACTTTTACCACTGAAAATGAACATGTTTAGAGTCACATAAATTCTTGCTATCAACACCTCGTGGGGGCAAATCCACATTTGTGTGTTGCAAGTGGGTCAGACAACTGGCATTTTTCGGGTTTTACTAAATATTATTGCAGGTCATTTCCCAGAAAAGACTGCTCCCCATTTGGCATGACTATGCAAAGGTATCTGTGATATTTTTATTGCACTTTTATCTGTCAACTAAGTTGTTAGGGTAAACTTTAATGAATTTATTTTTAAAGACAGCTTGAAACTTCCAAAATGTCATGTTAAAATGTGGCATTTACATTCTTAATAATTATATCGTTGGACCAAAAGTACTTGAGTGTGGCTTGCAGTTGCCCAAAGTGAAGCAAATTACTTTAACGAGCTATAAATAACTCATACGCAGCGTATGCCAGCGGTACTTGAGCATAAAACGCTATGCTAATATAGCCAAGTGGATCATAAAACATTTGTATTTATAGGCCAACATTTTATGGATAAGCTAGCATTCTCTGCTCTTTTCAGTTGAAATACTGACGACAACTTCCACAGAATTTCGTCTATATAAATTTGTTTGTAAAAATTTCCCGATTTAACGATAACTTTTACTTTTCTAAACAGGATGTTTAAAAGCTGTTCGACATAGAGATACTAACCTCAACTGCCTATTACGGTCCAAGGACCTTAAATATTCTTTATTTTTTTGAGTCTGGTATAGAGTATCAGAGTGTCGCGTAAGCTCGACTGTAGACTTTCCGAGTTGTTTACCATTGCACTTTACTCTATTTATATTTCAAATATATTTCTTTTATCGTATTGCAACTAGTTTGTTTTCACTTTACTCAAATTTATGGGGAGGATCAAAAATCAATTGCGGTTGTGCCAACCGATTTTCCGTTTCCTCTGTTTCACTTTGCAATCGAAGATTGAAATTTGTTCACGTATTTCTAAAAGTAAACAAATTTTTATTTCCTTTTAAAATTGAATTAAATATTTACTGAACTTAATACTTTTTAAATATACTTATTAGTTGACAGCATATTATTTTAGTCATCGAACGAAAAGCTAATAAATCACGAAAATTTTTGAGTAAGCTGTAAATACACAATTTAATGGCTTTCGATATGACAACTTAAAAGTTCTTTATCACATAATTTGTTGCAGCAATAGACAAAAAATGTAAATGTATGCAAATTTTGAACGCCAAAATGTTATATTATTTTACGGGAAGCTATAAAAAAGACAACAAATCACCGTGACAGACGACAAAGCAAACTCATGGTATCATCAATCTTTGGCTGAAAATCCGTTGAGTGCATGACCTAAGCAATACACAAGACGCTTGAAGATTGAATACAGACTGCAAAAAAAACAACGAGCTTTAACGGTTTGCTAAATTTAAAATCAGATTTTAATTTTATAATATGTTTTTATTGTTCCCAATGCAAACATAAAACTCAAATAAAATGACGAAACTGCTGGAATCATATTAATAGGCATTCATTAAATTCAAATTGTGCTCTGCCATATAAGTGAGCCATCACTAACTAACAGTTCTTACTATCTTCATACTTTTACCTTCAAATCCTTATATTTATATTAAAGTTAGTTTTCAAAATTACTTGTCATTGGACACGAACAAGTATCCTTTGAATGATATGTTTAAATTTGTGCATTGCGTATTTAATCTGTCAACGTACTTATACCTTTTAACGTGTGGCCGTAATCTTCTCGTAAATATTAATTAAAAAACCTGACAATGCCAGGTATTAATTGTTTTCAAGTTTACATCAGATGCTTAAGTTTACTGCAAATTAATTAAGTACAAATAATTCTTAGATGAGCTCAATCTCCAGATGCCATTTACACAGATGTGAAAAACATTAAAGTAACTAAAGAATTTCTTGACAATGTGAGCAACATTTTTTAAATCCTTTTCCGTAGTTTTAACTTTTAAGTATCTGTATAGATCCATTATACCCTTTTATTCCTTCAAATTGGCAGGAACAGGGTATAATAATGAACTGTCACTGACATCATCAATCATACTCATAAATACTTACAAACACACATTACTATTTGTCTGAAAATCGTACTTTCAGCAGATTAATTGAACTTCAGTTGGCTTTAAACAGGACATGATGAAAATGGTTTATTTACCCCGGAAAATCTCAGATAAGTGGCTTTTAATGAGGTTTCATTATTGCAACTACGTGACAATAATAGCAACGAAATTAACTTCATATTCTGAAAGGTTGAACAATTTATTCGGATGGATTTTTTTTTAAATAGTAGCAATATAAATAATTGAACTACATGTCATACTTTAATTTTATTTTTGATATCAGAAATAGGCACTTATACAATTCGTCGAAAATCTACATTTATTGTAACTTCTTCAACAGTTTCAAATACTCAAATTGCAATTTTGTTTAAAGCTGAAGTGTAATATTTATTGCCATAAAATGTTCTAGTCGTCTGTAGCAAAGTCAACATACTAACAACATACTTAAAAGAATAAATACAAATATTTTTGCACAATTCCAATTGTTTTCTATATTCTGCGCATAAAAATGTGCAATTGGAATAAAGTGAAAACAAACACTACAATCAGATAAACAATTGGCAAATGGAACCTGTAGAAAATCGAAATGATAAGAGCCTTAGCCCAGCAAGTAAAAGAATATATTTATTTACTACATCAAATTGATTGGTGTCTATTGGAATTGTTTTTGCCTCGTTCAACAAAAATCATAAATTATAAAGTTGGTGACAGCAACATGAACATCATAATAATTTGAATATACAATAAATTGAGAAGGCTAAAGTACTTCAAGCAAAACGCCATTAAAGATGCCAGAAGGGAGTTGTTAAGGTAATTTATTATATGAATAAGTAAAATAAATCCTTAGTTTCTCTCACTCTTGACATTTAGATTTTCAAATGACTTTCTTATTGCTTACAGAACATCATTAGAAAAGCAAGGAAGGCTAAACTACTTAATTACTATTAAAGGATAATCTTTTCTTAGTAAGTGGCAAATATCTACAGGTACATGTTTAAATCCTCTTATGATTTATATCATTTGCTAAATTACTCAGCTCAAGTGTACCCATAGGCTGTCTGTTCATCGATTGACAGCAAAGTTAAGTTGTAGACACGTTCAGGCTCATTGTGTGTCACTTTCATCGACTTGTAAAAAAATATTCCATACACATGATTCATCAGAATGTCGTAACCTTAATTCAAAATCTATTCAACCTAATTGACATTTGATTGAAGGTAATGCCAATGAGTTTACCTGAAACTGAAAAAGTTACCAGGTTTCTTCGACGTATTCTGTGTGCATGTCGAGTCTGTTTAGGAGGAAATCAGGAGCTAGTAACTAGGACAGTCATTAATATTGTTGCTAGACTTGCGTTGGAAGCAAATTGTGGTAAGCAGCTAGTTTACTTATTTGAAGTATTACTTATTTTATAGAAACACAATTTAATCTTTTTAAAATTGTCCGTCTAAAAAGTATGCCAGTCATTCATATCTGCATTATTGCATTCAGCATATTTTACTTACTCTCTATTATTCTTAATGCAGAACCTTCATCCAAGGCAACCAACAACAGTATCTCTCCTTTCTCTGCATTTTTAATGAAGTGGAATTTTATTACCCTCGAAGACCTCCATGTGGTCATGGTTGGATTCTATGTAGAATAGGGTAGATGCTAACTAACAAAATTAATCATGCTAATTAAATGCAAAGGCAAGCCATTATTACTAAGGAATGTTGTCTATACATACAGTAAAAAAAAAAATTCCGTAGAATATGAAATATAGATTAGTATTAAAATATTTATTCCAGGTTTCATTCAGCGTTTAAATTTATGGCAAAGTCATTTATAGAAATGTTACTACATCCTGTTCATTCAACAACAATACATTCACACAATTCCCCAGTAGGTAAATTAAAAACTGCAGTCAAGTTGCTCAACAACTTATATTAAAAATGAATTTTCCCATGAAAGCTGAGACACAAAGGGGCAGCCCAGCTTCTGGCTTTCCATTGTCTGAGTACTGCAGAAAAAAAAGCAGGAAGCGCCACAAAAAAAAAACATATAAAAAGCACGTCGATAAAGCTTGCCTTGGAGATACCCTACATTCACAGCTGCTTTACGAATTGCATTTAATTTACTTGTGAACAAGAGTCATGGCATAAGTATACAAATTCCTTAGTACTTTTTACACTTTCAGCTACAGGATATTAAAATATCCGTTCTGAAAACGCCCTGAGGATTTACTACAATTCATTGGCGCCTCAAACATAAAGTAAAACAGTTAGCCGAGTGTGCTAAATGATTTTTGCTTTAAAAAATGTTTAATCTAGTTGGAGGAAATCCTTCAGGGTGCATTCTGACAGACAGTCGACAGCCAGAATGTCCGTCAGACAACTGAATGTGGTCACAACCGGTGACTAGAGTTTATGTGTCTTTTCTCTTTCTCTTTTCTTATTGGATTCCAGTTTGTGGCCACATTTATTTTCCTTCTACTTGCCAATAGTTTCGTTGTGTAAATATGAGGGAGACAAAGATAAATAGAGACAGATCAGACAGGCGAACTGATAGGAGAACTGACCATGCTTATAGCCATCTTTCACCTGTCTGGGCCATCTTTCTGACCACAAGCAGTAGCAGCAGCTGCCTGAGGTTACCAAAGTAATTTCACAGTAGTTTCTTTTTAAAGTTTGCCTTGAATGTGTGTCGAGAACCTTACAAATATGTACCTGAGCAAGATTGCTACCAAAAGTAAATAAAAAGAGAGTCGAATGTGGTATTTTTTTGGACTCCAAATTATAACATTAATTAATGTTCAAGATATGTGTGTTACTTTCACATCCCTTTACAGTGAACAGTCTTTAAAGAACTTGCGTCATGAAGTATACAAATGATAGAAGTTTTATACTAACTATATGTGACCTAAATTTCTGTACTTTCCTCCTAGTATACTGCTGTAAATATTGAAACTTTCAAAACGACGCAGGCATCAAGCTAAAACAGAGTCAATCAGTTAATGTAAAGCTTAATTTATTAAAAATATTTCAAGCTTATGCTTTAACTGTCTAAATTGCAGACTTAGTTTTAGTTGATGGCGAATAATACATAGATAATTATTAAGGTAAAATTTAACCACCGTACCTAAGCTCCATTAAGTTAGTATCCAACTGGTTTTACTCTACTTTGTTCCTGTCTGTGCATAATTCGTGTGTCAAACTTTGCTCTAGTCTAACTAGTTGGCGTTTTTACAGCTGAAACCCTAATAGGACCTCAACCGTTACCTGATAAACTTTCAAATTTGCATGCTAATGAATACCGTGGATTCCCTGGATTTCCATGAACTTTTTAACCTATGCTATGTGCGTTCTAAACAAGTTCCTCTGCTTTAGTATTTCACGATTTATTCAGATGATGGGGTAGATTTGTGGTGTGGTGTCGGGAGCTGAAGTAACCCACATCACATTAACTAAAATAGCGGATGGTGCCTTTTAACGATTCTTTCCAAAAGATTACACCTAACAACAAGAAGCCTGAGCAAGTTGAAAGTTTTTGCAATGGAAATATTAAACGGCAAGTTTTCTAAAACAGTGTTGAATAAATCGTCAAAAATAAAATACTAATCCAAACTTCTCATCTAATTCTTATAATCTAAATAGAAGTATTTCTCATTCAGCAAATAAATTCAAGTAAAGAAAATATCACTATAAAATGTTGCACAATTTGTGCATTGTTGCAGCTTTTGATTTATGGCTTTCAACCACAGATTGAAATTGAAGTACTGCCAACAGCTGTTTCAATTGCAAGTACTTATTGTTTTTGTAGCTGCAATTTGAGAATTTATTGCTCACTATTTTTGTTGAGTATTTTCTGTAGTTAAGCATCGATAATTTCCTTTATTTATCGTAATTTTTTGTGCAAAAATTAAATGTTGTGCGATTTTAAGTGAACTTTCTGTTTAAATTGCCATTGAGCTTCAAATTAAATTAAACAGGGAACTGAATTTAATGTTAAATGAAATGTTTATAGATATCTAAATCATTTTATTCACTCTGAATGACAATGTATAAAAATCTGCGTAAAAAAAGATCCAGCTGTGTGTGGAATTCCTTAAAATCTTGGTTTATGCAAATTTTGTATGCTTGGTTGGTTAGATATGCTTCTGTCATATGCTGCGTATGAGTTATTTATTGTATGCATCACTTTAATGACTCAGCCCAGTTCTGCGACACATAATAAAAATAAAAGCAGTTTATTTAAGTTGGTTTTTGTTATTATCAGACATACAACGCTTTTTGAATGTGTCTTTGCTTTGGAGCTAGGATAATTCTTAAAACCGATTAAATTAAAATAGCCTTTAATACTTTTTTGTAGCTCTTTTTCTGTAGCTTTTGTCACTTGCTTTGTACAAGCAATGCCATTAATATCAGCGATGGTAAAATATGGACAATTTCAAATTATATTATTGGACTTACGCTTCAAGATTTGTGGCTCCCTCCTGTTAATGGATTTGGCTTTGAACTGTGAGCGTAAAATGAAAAAATAAATGGAAAATCCTTTGATACTTAATAACACGAATATTTACTTAGCAAACGAACCTGCACAAAGAAGCTGGTGAAAATGAGAAAAAGCTTAAGAAAAAGGTTGCCTCAATTGAGGGAAAGCAAAGTGTAATAGAAATTAATAGAAAGGGATTTTTTACTCACAAGCTCCATTAAATTTATTGAATTTGAATTGCAGGTTATCATTAGTACACTTCATTTAACTTCGAACATTTAGAAGTGACTTTAATACTTTTTGGTATTACCTTGACAATTATAGCCCTAACTAATTTATTAATTGAAATTAATAGAAGTGTCATCCAAATCTCTCACTTCCTCATGTATAGACTGTCGTATACTTAATATCGCTGACACTAAAGCTCGCATTTTGTGTTGATAATGGATTAAATATTAAAAGCCTCTAACCATTTGCTTTCTAAACAGTTATAAATAGTTTAATTTACTCTCATCACGTTAACTTTTTGCTTAAGTCAGCGCTAGTTTTGGCAACCAAATATCATCAGTTTTTGCGTAATATCTCTCCACTATGTATTTTAACGGCCTGTTCAATTTCAGGGCAACTCGTTATGTTGTTTTTAGCTTTTAGCCTTTCAGTTCAGTTGTTTTCCGTGTCAGATTTAATGTGTGACTTCTTCTCTGATCCTTCATTAAATTATAATGTGTGGCTTTTGCTTCTGCATGATGCAGTCATAAAGACCTTAAAAATTTTAAACGATTAAAGGGCTTACATTTATTTTAGTTATACCCAACCTATAGGTTTTTATTGTTACAACTGATTATAATGCATATAAATTGCAAAAAAGGGATCTATACTTACACTTGAGTTTGTCAACCAAAGAAAAATGTGATTTTTCTTCATACAAAAATCCAAAGTAAGCAATCTTCTCTTTTCTGTGTCATGCTTGCCAACATAAGCATAATCAATGGTTTGAAACTGGAACGGATTCTGAATTTTGGCAACTCCCACACGAGTTTTTTGCTTTAACATTTCTGCATCATTAAGTAGATGAGCAAGTTGAGAATATGCTAATAACTGAGAAGCTGACACACACATGAGCTTGCAAAAGCCTTCTGAATTACTAAGAAGGATGCGGCGTTGCGCATACGCCGCGTTGCGTGTAAGGAAACAGTTTTGTATATTTTGTTAGTAAAACAATGGCATAGCTTTTAAGCACTATGGCCTTATGTGTGTATTAAAGGCTAGAGCGTTTAAGTCTGCATACGAAACTTTCAATAAAGCCGAGACTTGAGAAAATTCTTATGGAAAAATATATTTTAAATGCCTTATTCAATGAGAAGACTGCAAAGCATTTAATTTGGTCTTAAATCTGCATTTATATAAGAAGATTTTTCAGACTTGTGAATCGAAAGAGAAGTAATCAGGATAGTGCCAGGAATATTTGTAGGTACATTGTTATTTATTTAAACAATTAATGGGAGGTATAAATTGTATATTGTGTGTGCAACGTCACTAAAATAAATTATAAGGATAACTGAGCTGATAAATGTCTTAATGTGAGACCAATGATTTGTTTAAGTTTAAGATTGATTATAGAAATATAAGCAAAGATCCATGAATTGATTTACAGAGATAACTTGTCAACCATTTTCTGTTTGGCACTTTAACTACCTACATATGTTACTTTTGTTTAGCGTTGCCAAAAATGAGAAATGAATTCAAATGTCATATTTACTTGCCTGTCTGTCAAGAGTGGTGTATTTGGCACAGAAACTATGCGAAAGAGAACTGAGAACATGTACATACGTCAGAAGTATGACAGCAGCTTTTCCGAGTTAGTGCCAACATTTTGCACACTTTATTAGTGTACCAATAAGGTTGGCACACGGCGTATACGTGATGCAGCAACCTTCAAACTAACAACGAATTCTGTTGAATTTCCTGAAATTGTTGCGCTGTGCGTGAAAACGGAAAACTGACAATATAACTAAAATGTATGAGAATTTAGATAGTTCAAGTTGTGAAGTCAAAATATACATGAATGAAACACCTAGAACTGAGTATGTATGGCTTGAAATAAACTATTATTCGCATTGGCTCTGGGATTAGTTGAGTTGCAGATCATTTGTTGATAAGAAGCATAAGTACGCACAGAACCTGCCACTTTAATAACCTTTACATATAATCTAACTAAAGGTGGCAACAAATTGGCATTCAATATCAATCAACAACACAGCCCATGACTGCAAAGCATCTTCTTTTCCAGCTCCAAGTCAAGCCAACTTATACAAAAAGAATCACGTGGAAATTATGCACCACAAGCATCAATTTGCGAATGTTATTTTGTGCAGATGAATAAAATACGAATCAAGATTCATCAACAAGCGGACAGAGTGTCGAAAAAATTATGTTTTTCTTTGTGGTTGAAACGTGAGCAATTGCGTAAATATTATTAGAAGGTAAGGAAAAGAAATGGGTATGTGTACACAGTATACTAAGTATTTCCACCTGAATACCCACTTCACTGAATTCTTATTTGAGTACGTCTCTATAATCATTGTAGTAACTTATGATCTTAAAGTCAGCTTTGTTTTGCACATATTCAACATAAAATAAACTCTAGCAATATTTAATTCTTATAATAGAAATAACTGGGAATTTGTGTGCTCAGCAAATACTTACTCAAAATAGAATTGATTTGAAAATAAATAAATGTTTTCGTATGCAATTCCAATTGCAATTAATGAAGTCATTAAAATAATATATATTGTATTCCTCTTGTGGATGCTGTGCAAAGCTAACTATTTGGGTAGGTAATTTCAATGAAAATTGTTTTGTATGGAATTTGCAATAATAATACGGCAATTGCAATATGTTAACTACAATTTGATAGAATAGACTTCATAAATTAGATTATCACCTGTTCAGATTCCTATCAAATACCAAAACTAACTAATAAGCTAATGCCATAATTTTGACAATTGACATTCTCGTATTTATTTACACACATATTTTGTGCATCAGGGAAAACCATTTCCAAATGAAACTTTCAATAGCAGTTGAAGCAACTGAAATTCCATTGAAGTTTGTCAGCTGCCTGTGGCATTTCAATTACTTTATGACACAGGATTGAATAGTTTGCTACATTTCTTAAATCAGATTGGTTATTTACTATATAAAACGCAGACACTTGTTCGATGTGTTATTACTCTCAGCAATATTTGTTAATTACTTATATTCTTTACGAGCCTTATTCTTGCATTCTGCAGTTAAGTCAAATGCATTTTTTTTTTAACTTTTCCATACTCTGAACTCGAGTGCATTCATCCTTTAATGCGTTGAGTTGAACACCTTGTTGATAGGTAAAGCTTTTAGTGCACTTAAGCTTTACAAATTGAACCTGAAACTTCAGTTAGCGCAGTTGAGCTTTGAACAGTATTTGATGCTTGTGTTGTTTACGTCTTTAATGGAAAATATTACGCATACGTTGAGAAGGACTCTCTTAATAATAAGTGTCTTTATATGTTGAGCTTTTTAAACCCTAATTATAATGACATTTTGATTAATAAATAAATATCGAGCTTAAATATTTAAACGAATTTGAAATATATATGCTTATATTTGAATGAATTTATACTCTGATTTTAATTAAACAGTGGCTTGCCTTGAAAAACTAATCAAATTACTGAAATTGCTTCTTACATTTGATAAATTATTCTGATTTATGTCACATTCTGACACTTGCCTTAATATTCTCAGTCAGTTTTAAGACTAAAACCATCTGCTTTGATTAGAAGGCTCAATTTGCAAATCTCATGAATATTTAATAGGTTTGGTTATGATAAATGATAAGGTTATTTAGTTTAAAATTTAAAATACTATTACAAAGAATTTGATAGGCAATTAAAACCAAACTGCAAGTGAGTGGACGAAGAAGAATATAAATTTATCCCCACTCCTTGAGGGCGGTAAGATTTTGACATTTTACGTGACTTCCTAATGACAAATATTTTGCTTGCTGCTCCTTCTAGAAATTTAGTTTGCTTCTAAGCAGAATAAGAAGCTGTCAAGGCATATCCTTTACTTGTTAATGGCACAGTTGTCAGTCACGACAGGACATCCGTTGATAGTTAAAACAAAAGCAAACTAAAATGCGACCAATGTCAGCTGTTGTTATGTGATATGAGTACTTGCCAACAATTTAAGTTATACCTGTGACGCTGCCTTCCAAAGTCAAAATATGGTAGAAAGTTTAAATTTACAGATTGGCAACGTCAAACTTCTTCGATGCTCTTAGTGGCACTTCCGTAACCGGTACTTCCGGTACATATGCAGCAATTTAGCATATCCTTTGCCTACATTTGCCAGGACAATCTACTGGCATATGTTAGCAGCAGCTAGTCTTGTGTGAAATTTGTATATATATCATTGAATTGACTTTTATAAATAATCGAATACATAAAACCTGATTCATCAAAAAATAAGTAGCTAAGGAAAGATCTATCAAACTTAAAGTAAATAAAAAATTTAAGATTAAGTCAGAAACATAGACTCTTTCTAATAAAAGTCAATGTGTCAGTCAAGGTTAAAATCCATTATGCAATTTTATTAACTCACTTTTCAGCTGGGCTATTTCCATCTTCCTAGTCGTCAACAGGACGTAGGAGGAATATTTATTCAAATGGTGAGATAAAT
The DNA here is from genome assembly GCA_035044365.1 of Drosophila neotestacea. NCBI lineage: Eukaryota > Metazoa > Arthropoda > Insecta > Diptera > Drosophilidae > Drosophila > Drosophila neotestacea. Next base: position 2,283,074 of record JAWNMD010000052.1, on the reverse strand, counting down.
TGAAAGCGTTATTCAGTTTGAAACGTTTGGAAAGTATCTCCAATTGCCACGAAGCGACGTCCATGGCTGGTGTCAAATTTTAATGAGTTTAATGGACCCACAGAATAATGCAATAAAGTATACAAAATGGCATTTTAATGGCGCTTAATGTCTTTTGATTACATCAACTACATATTTTTGCTTTTAATTTTCAATAAAAAGAACCTTTATAATGGTTGCATATTGTGTGTGAAAATGTTGTTAGCTAACTGAAAAAATTCACTATTAAATAAACACATTTTCAGCTTTCAATGGTTTAATTAAAGTGATTGTCAATATTTATTTAACTAAGCTTTTCAGTGTTTATTAATCGTGTAGAAAATCCAACAACAAAAAATTATAAAATTGTTCACTATAAATTGCTTTACAAAACATATCTGTTTACAAAATGAGCCCAATTGGATCAATATTTTAAATTATTTTGAATAATTTGTATTGCCATAAAGCCATACATACTTTGTATATTCTTTTAAAATTTAATTCATTTTTAATTTAAGTGTGTCATTTTTAGTGCAATTAAACTAACACAGAGCCATGTTTCACATAACTGACAAAAAGAAAGAAATAATCGACAAAACGACTATACATCAATAGATTGAATATAAAATATTGATTGTTTCAATATCAAAAAGCAAAGTCAATACATATTGCAAACTGCAAATATTTTAATCCAATAACACAAAAAGAAAACTCATGCGAATTGGAATCACGTTCTGGCGACAACAATAATAACACTGTGCATCATGGTTTGCATAAATAAATAAATATGAAATTTAAAATGGACATTGTTACAATATTATAACTGCTCGTATAGTTATAGAGAATATGCATTGTTTATTTGTTTATCACAAATATTGCGTTAAATATTAATTTATATTCATACGAGTGCACTTCAAGTATATCAAATACTAATTACGATGTATTCATTTCAATTTTTGAAATGAATATCACTCTCTCTCTCTATCACTCTCTTCTATGCATCTGCCTCAAATATTCATTCAATACACCGGAAATTGTATGTGTACTTACTCGTACCAGAGGGAAGTAACCAAAGATATTTTAACAAAATGCATATCCACAACTGGTTTCATTTTTTTTTATGACGGAAAACAATGCAACTTTAACTGCTTGTCAGATGTGTGTAATCTATAGAAATGTTTGGTTTGAGTAGATGCCACTTGGTGCATACACAAAAAGGCATGCACCATGCGGAAACGGAAGTTAACAAATACAAGTACATATGCATACAAGCATATAGCCAAGGGGAACTCGAGCATATATCTTTATTTTTTTGAAGAAATGTAACATGACAGTTGCAAGTTGTACTTCAGATTGATCCAAAATATTTACTCAAGCGAATTGCAGTGATGTGGAATTGCAGAGGATGATTTGGTTATCATATTGTGCATATTTGCATTTGTTTATGCGTAACTTGGGGCAAGTTGGAATCATGCTAAATTATTGCAACTCGAATGCATTTCAATGAGTTCGATTGACTTGATGCTAAAATCTATAGTTAATATGAAATGCGTCCAAGACTATTTGGTTTCACTACATAATCGTAATTAATATTTGCACAAGCTAAGCAATCTTGAATACAAATTGAAATGAAGCTCGACATGAAATCCTTTAAAAAAATTGTGTGTACAGCTCGGTAAAGGGAAATGACTAGGCAATCAGCATCACAAATGCGGTTCACTATACACAAAGCTGCCATAAACTAGGATTAAATATAAACTCAATGCGATTGTGATGGTCCATCTTTGAGCTTATAAGCTACTCGCAATTCCAACAAAGCCTCACGCGGTTTAATCCTTTAGCTGTCAATATCACAGACATGGCTTAGGTAAGTGAATAAGCCAAACTCGATGACGAATAGGTCAACACGTGACAGACATCATGGACTAAATTTAGCATATGTGGGACACAATTTCAATTCAACAGAACTGTTCTTTGAATAATTAATTTTGAAATGTCACTTACAAACTCTTGCATAGACAAAGTTAACTTAATGGAACCCTTTACTTAGAGAACTATCTAATATTATTTTTGACAAGAAACTTTAACTGTCCCACTCTATTTGCTTTCACTTAACAACATTTCCTAATTAGATATTTTGGCTTGAAGCAGTTTTTTTTAATTAAATTAACAGTGCTTTTCTTTTGGACCCAAAAAGACTAACAATGTGCAAAAAGGCAACAATGGCAAAAGCCAAAAACCGAATAAAGCTGTGGAAAATTGCAAAAAGGAGCACGCTTGAAAAACTTCTTTCAAAGAAAGCGAAAAGGAATAGAGTTCATTCCTTTTATTATTGTTTTAAGTACCATTTAAGGTCTTTAAGTTTGGCAAAACAATTGATGAAATAAATAAATTTCCTGCTGTTCATTTGCTGTTGATGTCAACACGAGAAGAAAATCTTTTTTTGGCCAAATTGTGGCATTTTTGCGGCTTTATATATATTAATTCTTAAACTTCTCTATTTTATGTAAATTTAGTTCAAAACAGTATCTTAAATCTTGAGCAACGCAAGACACAATTACTTTATGTAATATATTTATATGTTTCAATTAGTGCGTGTAATTAAACCGCAACGAATCTCAACCACAATCTAAACCACTTTCCAAGTGAGGTTCACGCTTTTATGTCAAATAAATTAAGCAATAAGGGTTATTTTGGTGCGGAGTTTCCACGTCAAAACAATAAATCGACATGATTTTAATTAAAATGGGACAACAATACGCGACAAGGAATAATATTCAGGTAAACTTTGTTAGTTCCGCATAAAATTCAGGCAAAAACTAATTTAATTTGATGGCCGTTAATAGAGTCAAAAAGCTAAGACAATTATCACATCAATATGTGTGGTTTGAGTGTTGTTTCTTAAGTGATAATTACATTTGTTAATTTGAATCAATTTGTTTATATTCTTATTTTCTTTACAATCATTAAGCAATATAATAAAATTTCTAGGTTTAAATATTAATTACAACAGAATAACTGCAATGCCTCTAACACAATTACTTACTTTACTCTTTTACTCAACAGTTAGTTTCTTAATTCTAAATCACTTACTAAATGTTTTGCCATCTCAAATTAGTACAAAGTTTAATTTTCATTTTAACATTTTTGCTTCTGATTTGTAGCATAAAGGTCGAACTTTTTATTGGGATTGAATTTCTTTTGAAAGCTGCTTTCAAAGAAGTCTTAAGTTGGCAGCTAAGTTATTAAAAGTAAATTGATTTTGAGGTTTCCAAAAAACTGCTGATTGCAGAGTAGTTAAAGTTTCATTAAATAATGGAAAAGTATATTTGATTACAGTTTCTGCTTGCTTTTGCTAGACATTTTCCACAGTTAAATTTAAGATTCAAAGATCTAAATCCCTGCCTTGGTTATCAGTTATTAAAGACCTACAAAGTAATCAACGCATCATCAAATTTGGTTTTATAGCCCACTCATAAGCAGTCTGTTTGGAAATCCATTACGAAATGATGACCAAGTCTTTCTTATGGCTGAGTAAATAATATTAATCTTGGTTCTGGCTAAGCCTAAAGCTTACAGAATTCATCACAATCACAATGAAATCAACGAAAATGAACAGCTGAAAGGCCAAGTGAAAATGCTTTTGTAAATGGCCAACACAAACGCAAACGCAAACACTCTCGCAATTGTACAAAAAGGCTCTAACACAAAGGATAACTGAAATTGCTGTGGCTAATAACATTATTGAATGAAAATGCGGCACGTTTCTCACTTTCTTTCTTTTGCCGTTCCTCTTGAAACCAATTTTCTTGTGCTTGGTGTAAACAAATAAAGAAGCTGGACTAAAACCTCAATCAATTGTACTATTATTTCAGGGAGCAGGAAAAAAAGAAATGAAAGAAAATGTTGACCATTCAAGCAAAATTGAAACGAAAAGCTTAGCAACGAATTATTTGCTAACGCCTCCTTTAATATGATTTTAATTAGAATTGAAAAGTTTTTCCATTTACTTTAATTGGCACTGATAAAAATCAACGTTTAATTGCCAACACTTCTAAGGCTGCTTCTTTAAACGGTTCGTTAAATTCTAAATGAAAATCTATACAGATTTGTATACCATTATTCTTATGATATGTTTGTGATTATAAATTAATGTTTATGTGGCTTTAAAAGTAATCAGCTTATGGATTTAATTCCCAATAGTTAATCAAATATCAAAATTAATTGCATAAGTAACCGATTCATAAGTACTAAAGGAATGCTGTAATAACATGTAATATTGATCTTTGTATCTGCTGTTAATTAATATCATTTGACTTGGGCATGATAATAATATTCGCTTCATTGCTTAACCTATAGAATAACCGTTGTGTCATACTTGTTATTTATTGATTTAATTTTATTGGCATAATAGATTGAGTTAAGCCATCTCGATAATTGACTAATTCCCATTGAGCCTGCTTTATATAAATATGTATATTCTGTGAAAATTCCCAAAAGCAGATAAGTTATCTGAGATAGCCAATGAGTGAAATAATCTTTGTCCAGCTTAATAATTAAATATGCAGAGAAATGATATAGTTATAAAGAAACAGATTGAATCGGATTAATTTAGAGGAATTCTATAAAGTATTATAAGAATATTTACATTAGGATATTTACTTCAGACATAAGTATATAAATTATAGAAGAGAAGTTCTATTAAAAATCGTAACTTAACACCTGAAAATATAATTATTTCCAACAGCTTTTCATGAGAATTAATTAGGATAATGTAATAAGAGTTAATTCATCTTTTCACTCTTGTCACTCTTGCTTTCTGTCAGTTGCTTTTCCACCGCAGTGTTGACAGATTTTAATCTAAAGTGCGAACTCATTTCCCATTTTACACTTCAGTGCAGTAAGCACGCACATATGCACAAACATGCATACATAGATATAATGAAGCTGAAAAGCTTGTAAAAGCAATGACAACATTCAAAGTACAACTACAACAAATGCAACAACTACAACATAAACAACTCTCTCCTTATCTGTGTTTTGCCGAGAGGCTCAAAGCTGTGAATGTGTTGAAGCAGAAGCCATGACATTAACGTGCTCTTAAACTTTGTTAAGAAAAACGAGGCAAATAGGAGTCAAAGCGATAAAAAGAGAAACATAGAGAGAGAAAGAGATAGAAGGAGAAGTCAGATTAAACTTATGTTAAAGTGCAGGCAGAAATTTAAATGATTTTCTTTTACCATAAAATAAGTCATCATAAAAAATTAAAGAATATACTGGAAGACTCTATACTACTTATAAAGTCTCTAGTTAGGCAGCAACTAATTTAAAAAAAATAATTACATTATGCAATGTTGTTTAAGCTGTTTACTTATGCACAACTAATTGATATCAAGTGCTTCTTAAAATGAATTTATTGGCAGGATAAAATAAAATAAATAAAATGAATATATAAATCATGTAAACTCGAAAGCAAAACAAATACAAAAGGAAACAAATTCACACTTTTATCTAAATTAATAATCTATCTGTTGGTGTTGCAAATGAATGGACTTTTACGAGTACAATAAATTTTACATTTGATATTGATTGAAGTGCATTTTTATTATAAACGATGAATACAATCAATTTAGCAATTTTCGACATAAACAAAAGTGATTAAAAATGTATATATAAATGACTTCTAAACCTGGGGGAAACCCAACAAATTTTAAAAGAATATTTTGTTACAATTAAATTCACAGCTTAACTCTGGAAAAACTTTGTTATTTAATTACAACATGTAAGGTAATTAAAAACGTTGGAATGCAGGTGCACAAAATGAGTTTGGTTTTAATTACCGAGTACTAAAAGTAAGCGGAAGACCAAAAAATAGAGCACAAAGAATTAACGTACACAATTGCCAAAAGAAAAGCATAAAAACTGTGACAATAGCATTTAGGATAACCATCCGAACCCCATATGTAATTTCGTAAACTTTTGAGAATAAATTGTCAAAATAAAAGTGTCATAAATGAAATTTGCTGGCACTTTAATTTGCAATTTCCACATACTTCATGTAGACACACTCACATGAGAATTAAAAATACATTAATACAAAATGCAGTCTGTGTAGTGTAGAGAAAAGAGCGAGAGAGAGTGAGAAAAAGTGGGAAATTCGACACCTCATTAAGTGCAAAACCGTTTAGAGGGAGAATAAAATTAATTGTCTAACCGCATCCTTCAGAATTAAAACTAAATCTTTTGGTGCTGGTAAGAATCAGCATTATATTAAAAACGACAATTAAATTTTTAAATTGTGCTTTAAGTTTTTTTTGTAGAAGATATTTTTATATTATCCTACACTTACTCCACTTTTAATCCAGAATTAAACTGACATTTCCGAAACAGCAACTTGTTGTATTCATTTAAAGCACCTGACACATGTGTGTGTTGTTCCTTAAGTTAACCTCGTGTCTCAGTAATTCAATTGTAAATTCCTGGTGTGTTAAGATGTGAGACAGAAGTGGCAACTGATAACCAAGAACCCATCAAGCTACCAGCTTTCAACTTCACTTTTAGTGCAAGTCACGCCGAATTAAGTTATTGAAATTGGGTTAGGAGCTGTTTGAGCATACATCTTCACCTATAACCATAGACTTGAAAAGTTAAATATAAAGTAAAAATAGAATTGAGCAGTTCATTGAGAAGTAAACTGGCTAAAAGATTGACAAAGGGTTCAATTTAATTTTCCTAAGTAAAATAACGCATAAACAGCACTTTTACAAGGCTTTAGAAATGTTTGAAAGTAAATTAAAGTAATTTTTCTTGGCTGAAAAAAGTTCAACTTGTTTATTAAAGAAACAACACCCGGGAGCATTTAAGTAAATATTTGTATTTTCGTCATACTTTCAATTAATCTCAAACGCTGCCAAGAAAGTCAAAAGAACCTTTATATTTTTGTATAATGAATTAAATTTTTTTCTATTCGAAAATTAAATCGACATAAGTATGAAAAACAGGCTACCACTTGAAACTTTGGCCTTTTGCCTAGCCGAAGTTTAGCACTGAAAATGCCGCAATGACCTCAGAAAATGTTGGCCCACTGGGTGTATGAGTTATGGGCGTGTTCAAAATTGTTGACCCAAAGCCAAAGTTAGCACACTCAGCAAAAATTTTCAAATTGATTTCGCTAATTTGTTGTGTGAACTTTTTTATGGCGCAGACATTCTTAGCACTTAAATTTGGATTTACAAACCAAACAAGCCTTAACCGCCAGCCGCAAAATATTTCAACCAAATAATTGGCAATTTTTCGCAAACAAAAACAATGCCAACATTCTGTGTAATCAAAGATACTCCTATTAGCCTCGTAAAGAGACCCTTGAAACCCTAGCGACCAATTCTATGGGGTATCATTAGACATGCTCACATGTCCATGCCAGATTCTTTACTTAGCATACATACCATACATATAATCGAGCTTGGTAATTGAAACAACGCCTGTGCGTGATATACCCCACAATTTATGTTATCCCGACAAAAACAAATATAATAAAAGTGAAGCAGGATATTGTCACAGTCGTGTTTGATGCAGCATGTTGCAAGCAACACAGCTAAGAATATGTTCATCTCAGTTTGAATGCTCCGCTGTTGAAAATTTTCTAATTTCTAACTATGTTATGGCACTGTTAAGTCAAAACTGATTATATGGGGTATCATTACACACACTCACACGTCCACGACAGATTCTTTACTTAGCATACATACCACACATATAATCGAGCTTGGTAATTGAAACAACGCCTGTGCCTGATATACCCCACAATTTATGTTATCCCGACAAAAACAAATATTATAAAAGTAAAGCAGGATATTGTTTGATGCAGCATGTTGCAACACAGCTAAGAATATGTTCATCTCAGTTTGAATGCTCCGCTGTTAAAAATTTCTTAATATCTAACTATGTTATGCCACTGTTAAGTCAAAATGATTATATGGGGTATCCATTATACACACTCACATGTCCACGACAGCTTCTTTACTTAGCATATATGTTCACATATAATCCGGCTTGGTAATTGAAACAACGCCTGTTCCCCACAATTTATGTTATCCCGAAAAAACAGATATTATAAATCTTAAGCAGAAATTGTTTCAGTTGAGTTTGAAGCAACATGTTGCAAGCAACACGCTTGATGTTCGTTTCAGTTTGAATCCTTCACTGTCACAAATTTCCCAATATCTAACTATGCTATCCCACTGTTAAGTCAAAACTGATAGGATAAACACTTAAGACACATGTTAAGAAATTAGTTCATAGCGGAAGTCGGACGTGTGCGGTTCACAGAGCGGATATTCAATATTTGAATCTTGGATAAATAATGTAGTAAAGTTCTATGAAATCTTTTAAAGACAATAACACGCAAGGCGCATAATTTAATATACTCGCATTTCTAAATTCGAAATATTAATTTACATTTTGAATAACCAGTAAAAATGTTAAAAAAAATACAAGATAATTTATATTTAAAGTAAAAAAGTGAATTCAAAGTGTTCAAATCAAATGCTATGCAAATAATCAAAATGGAGTAAAAAATAAAAAAGTGAAAAGGTTTTCAATTTAAATGCAAAATATGAGGTATTAATGTCGAATACAGCTGTCATCAGCAGATGAAATTCGATTGTGAAATCAATAATTTAAGTCCTTGTAACCATAAGATGAAAACTCATAAATAAACATGAGTTCACATGGCTTCAACCAACGATTAACGTGTATTTCCTGCTTTAAATACGTATACGCATCGTGTGACATTTTACGTAAACTTGATAAAAGGGATAATTGAACACAAAAGTGGCGAACGAAAAACCCGTTGGGAAATAAAGCATAAATTCAGTGAATCCGTGACTGGTTACTGATATCCATAATTATGTCAAGTTTCAGTGACTCCATAGCACAATAAACAGTATACGGGCAGTATTTGTTCATATGATTGTGAGTGTGTGTGTGTAAGGGCAGTTTCAGTTTTTAGGAATTCCGTTGCAGAAATTTTTATGACACTATATGAATGTCAATTGATGTGAATTTGGGTTAAGAGCAAGCCTAAATAGCGTTATTTAATGCCAGAAAAGTCCTCACAAAAATTTTAAAGAGATAAACGAATTAAAAATAAAATAAAGCGGATTAAATTGCTACCTTTAAAATTGAAGGGATTTAAATTCAAATTCAAGAAAAATAGAAAACATCTATAGATTGACAAATGTCTTAAGTTAAATTAAATTAAGAAGCTTATATTGAAAAGAAACAACATTTTAGGCAATCTAGATACCCATGCTGAATGAATCAGCTTCCATTTTTTCTACAAGCTACAAGCTTCCCAACAATTCTTCATTATCATTTTACATTCGTAGTGAACAAGTCGTTTTTATATTTACAAAGTTTTTTTTTTTACATATCAAAATGTCTCGTAAAATTCCTGAAGAAAAAGTTATTGGATATATTCGAAACACATTAGAACCAGTTTCCTTTAAAATGCTTGTCTCAAAATTTTGTAGTTCAAAAGCAAAAGAAGAAACCCGCAATTCGGTGAAATCTCAGTTACAGGATATTCTGGCTACAAACGTGAATTCGGGAGAATTAGTGCAATGTAGTGACCATTTTTATTGTTCATCGCTGACGGATGATGTGCTAAATGTTTTCGATTTGGATGGGGAGGATGATTTACCATCTGATCACAGCTTAATTTCGTTCTCGAGCTGTGAATCTTTTAATAAGAACGCTGCAAATCAGGATGAAGCGGATGCAATTAATTTATTGAATTCAACAAGTAACTTATCCCAAAACATCAGCGTTAATTCAAGTTTAAGCTGCAAGTCTGAAGATAAAATTGAGGAAAAGAAGTCAAAAACCGAATAGCATACAAAATCTCTGTTTTTACCGCAAATTAACGTTAGATTCGATATTTAGATTGAAACTGAAGTTATATGTAATATAAGATACGTTGTGATTTCTATTGCGAAGTTATATATCTTCTACTAAATTGGACCTAATCGATCAACAAATATTCAAAATAAATTCAGTTTTCTAATAATTGACCAGTAATTAATTGGAATAGCGAGTTTAATATTTTTAATTTGATTTATTATAAACGATTTTGGTATTGTTCTGCCTTTATTGATGATTTCGTCGAGTATTCTCAAAGGGCGAATAGTCAGTGCCTAATGACTGTAATTTACGCGTCTGAGTGTGAATGCGAATGTGATTTTGTGTGCTACGCGTCGTATGAGTAATGTGGTACGATTGTCCGCAACGTTAACTTTATGACGCGACTGTGAATCGTAAAATGGCGCAATTATTTATAACTTGATTTTTCGCTGGTTTTAGAACACGTATCTCGTATCTCATGAACGCAATGATGACATAACGAGGCAAAATCCAGGACACACTGGTCCCAATGGTTTACCACCTGTTCAAGGTGTAACCAAGCATTAAGTCAGCAGATAGAAACCCATTCCATTCGCGTCTCAGTTAAGCAGCGAGCACATGACCGCGTCACGAGCGGCATCCAGAACGTGACACATGGCGATGTATTTCTATGCCAGTAAAATATCAGCAATCGCCTGCGGTTCCCGTTGCAAGCAGACCGTGCTGCAAAAATCACGTGGTCAACGTGATCGTGATAAACGTAGACACTATCGAGGTAACCGACATCAGAGCAGCTCTGAAAGTGAAACAAGTGCAGACGATAATTGTTGTGGCATCGATAATGAAATAGCTCCTCAACCCGACTTGAGTGTCATATCGATTGATGTCAGTCATCCAATTGTATCCAATCTTGGACTTGGACTTGCAGTTGGTCAGATTAACGAGGGACTTCGACTTCGACGTCGACACAGCGCGGAACAATTAAGTGCACAAGACTTAGAGCTGGGGTTTCAGCAGTTAGAGGTGTGTTGAATTTAAATTAAATTTAATTAAGTTAATTATTAACTTATTTATTGTTAATTCATTTGCAGCTTGCCAATACAAATTCAAGCGGAGCAAGGGATGATCTTATTCAATATGATGTGCCCAAAAATCCGCACAAGCGCAGCCAATGTGATATTAATTTTGAGGCAATTTAGCAAGATTTATTCCACTGCTTTTAACTTTTGCTTTCGTTTTACTTTTGTCACAACTTTCCCTAGTTTTAAAGTCTTTGTTGATTTTTAATAATGTTTAATATTCATTTTTTCAGAGCTCTGTTTTGGGTTCCGGCGGCATTATGTATATAAATGGTAGAATAGTTTCTGGTCCGCTGGAGTCCTTTACTGAGGTGCTCATACCTAAGCATGTCATCGACTTAGATAAGGTAACTAAAAATCAATATCATAAAATAGAGTATTTACTTTCTCTCGCAATATACTTCCTTTATCTAATGAAAGTAAAAGAAACATTTATGTTCTTGGCCTTATTCAGCTTGATTTAATTCTTTCAAGCAATTCTTACAATTTTCAATTTAATTCTTTTGTTACTTTTCTTGGACTATTGCCAAGCGCCTAAATTTAAATTTCCTTGGCACACGGCAAAATCTGCCTACACCAAAGTCCAGATAGCCAAAGGCAAACATGTAAACTTGCAAAAGCCAAATAGTGAATAGGAAGAAACAAAGTGGAAAGCGCTTGTGGTAAGCATAAGAACCACAAGGAACAAGTGCCAAGTATTTACAATGTTGCTAAGATATCCAGAGACTTATACTCAGATCTTAATAAGTAGCACTAATCTGTCTACGATTCTGCGGAATCATAATAAGTAGCTCTAATCTGTGTACGATTCTAAGGAAATTCCATTTTCGTTGTTGTTTATTTATATTATCTTGTATTTATATTTTGCAGGAATTTCTGTTCTCATTCTTATTATCATCACGTTTATTTCTGCGACCCCATGAGCTGCTTGGCAAACTGTTGGATACAGTACCTGATAGTGAATGCTTAGAAGCATTAGTTGCCCTCTTGGCCGAATGGACTCAGAAATTTCCATATGATTATCGTGATGAGCGCATGATGAATCATGTCAAACATATCGTTGTCAGGTAAATAATTTCTCAACTGAATTGACAACAAAAACCATCTAAATTTCATATCTAGATGCTCGAATTCTCATTTGGAAGCTATAGTCTCCCAAGTACTAAGTGCCTTACTTAACCGTTTGACTGATTTAGAGAGACACGAGGGCGACTTACGTGCCTGCCAGACCAATAATGACAAGGTGAGTTTTTTCAGATTCAACTTTCCAATAATTATAATATAATATTCTCCTCGGATCAGCCGACTTCACCCCTCAACTGCTTGACAGCCACACAATACGCACAAATCTTATGCCGGCTGGAAAAGAAATTGGCCAAGCACATTGGACCAGAGGAGTTTCTGCAATGCAGTAACTTGGTGCTATTGGATAAACAGGTAATTCTTGAATAATAGTTAACAATAAATTAAATAATAAGTGAACAAGATTTGATATCCTGATAGCCCTAAAAGTTAAATAATATCAGTTAGTTATGTTCTACTAATGAAATAGGAATTCAACTTGATGGTGGACCTAGGATATTTTTAATAAGTATAGAGATTATTTTACCTATATCTATTTATAATTTATAATGTTACTCGTACTTATCTGTAGATTGAACTTAGTCGACATTAAAATAAAAATAAAATAAAATAAAATGTATCCTATATTTGGAAATGCTTTTAGAAAACATTTTCAAGCTATATACTTTCTTGTCCTGCTTCCACTTACAGAAGAAATTAGACCAACCATCCACAGGATCCGGACTGCAAGGAGCGCAGGATCCCAAAAAGACTTGTAATCTTGAAACTTATCTGGATTGGTCGTCACGTCTGCGTCTGTTTGTCTGTAATGAGATACTGCAGGTGAGCTCAGATACTTTTGACTTCTTAATCGAGCCTGAAAGAACCTTGGGCACTTTGTATTCATTACAAAGTATTTGATTTTTAAATAAGTACAGCTAGAATAATTTAAGTAAAGTACAACAATTTTATTATTTTAAATAGGGATAATTGTAACTTTTCTTAATTTATTAAAGAGTTTTATATTTTGGATTTGAAACATTAATACGGAATATGTCTCTGTTTCTCAATTCCAGCTCTGGAATATTATAATTTTATTTTAGTTTGTCTAACGAGGACAGTTTTTCTTTCTAATAAAATATATCAAATAAAACAAAATAAAATAAACACTTTCAGTGCAGTGGAATTGAAGAGAGAAGTAGAACAGTGGAGTTGTGGAGTGGTGTGGCTCAATATTGTCTGCTGGTTGGGAATTATAACAGTGCCACAGCAATTCTGGAATCATTAGAATCACCTGCCATAGCCAGGCTTAAAGTGACGGTGAGTGTGTAGCATTTTAATTTTAGCTTATTTCAACTTGCCTTTAATTAAAATCTGATATAAAATAAATACAAATGAGCACTTGAGGAAATTCAATGCAAATAAACCACAAGTGCTTTGGTTACATCTTAACACACATATCGACTTGTATAGAATAATCATCTTTAATATATATATTTATGTGATTACAGTGGAGCAAATTGCAAGTGACATGTCAGCAATTGGATTGCATGCAACGACATGCCGAAGGGCATGGACATTTATGGCAGAAACAGGCAATCGTCTTAAATGAGCAGCAGCAATGTCTAAAGACTGATAAGCAGGCATCATTATCGAGCACCAAGGAGTCTTCATCAGCAGCAGCAACAATAATAGCAACAACAACAACATCGACAGTGACAATGTCCTCATCATCCACTGGCCAAGACAAGTTGAATGAAGATGGTTCGTCCATTACCAGTGGGTGTCCAATTGGCATAAAAGGCACTTCCGGTATGAATACAATTGCAACAGAAATGGAGAACTCGACTCAAATGATGCCTGTGGCTAGCAACAGCAATGTGACCGCAACAACAGCAACGGCAACAGCAACAACACCAACAACTACTGTCAAACCCAATGATTGGGTTGTTATTCCAGTGTTTGCGGATATTGTTAAATTGGCACTCGGCGAACGCGAAAATTGCTTACATCGGTAAGTTTGATTTTCTTCTCTTTTGGTATTCTTAGAAAAATAATTAAAATTTAAGCCAATTTGTTAAGCTTTCCATTTGGAATTTCATAAATTTAATTAACCACAAAATGTGGAGGAATGAACGATTACGTGTCAAATATTTTAATACATATGCAATTGACAATAAACTTTTTTAAATTTATTCATGAAAATTATTTAAAACCGTTTTTTTTCAACTGAGAATGAATGCGTTTCAGCTGAAAACTTTATAGAAAACAAACAAATGTTAATTGAGTGTGAAACAAATGGTATTTTGTAAAGTAAAAGATGAAATGCTATTATTAGTTACTCAAATAAGCTTTAACACGTAAATAATAATTTAATTCATAGGATATTGTATTTAATCGAAATATTTATTGAAAAACTGTCGAAGCGAAAACATTTTTTTATTTTAGTCTAATTAGCTTACACACACGGTTACTTCTGAAAGCAATGCAATATATCTCTGTGTAACCTTTAACCGTTTTGATTTAAGAATCAATATCAAATATCATTTTGTAACATAAATGAAAACATTTGATTTGTATGAACTTATATTTCAATAAAGTTTTTTTTTAACATTTCAAACTCTAATCTTATTAACTTCCGCAATAGTCAAGCGCCAACAGTCCTCAACCTTTAAATTGAAAGTCAATCAACGCATATTTTGATTACACTACTGTAGGACAATGAAACCACTTTTAATCACACTCCATAAGAGAGGGACATTTCTTTAAATTTAAATGAGAATGTAAATATTTTACAGCAAGTTTTAAACAGTTTTTGCATTTTTTCTTCCATTTTTTGCACTTGTTTCCTCTCTTGGCTTGCAGTTTACCAAATGGCCACATCGATATAAATGCATTCGATCGAATGGCAGCCATAGTTGGAGCCTTTACCAAGCACATGCAGGCAATGAAATCGACACAGGCGCCATCTGGCGATGAGTATGAGCACTTCTGTTCCCATATGCAGCAAACTACAAAACTTGGCGAAGCGGGTAAGTTATATTATTCTCGTACTATGTCAAACTTTACACAGCGTCATAAGGGTTCTACATTTTTGTTTTTCCTACTTTTTTGCGAAAACTTTTTCCCGCGCATTTTCACATTTTTCTCCGACACTTGGCGACTTTTTAGTTTTTGTTTGTTCAATGGAAACTTTAAGTGGACCGCGACCAACTGGCAGCAAATTTTAAGAAGCTAGCAAAAGTTACAGTTTGTTTTTTGAGTGTATGTGTGCAGGTATTTGTACTATATTTTAAATGCTTGGGGGTAAAATTAAATCAGCTTGCATAACGAGCTTTCAACTTCATTTTATAATTACGGCAATTTAAATATAGTCAAATAAATACACACTTCACTCATTTGACATATTTTTATTAATTTAAATTTATTTATACTGCAAATCACAAGTTTATATTTTTGTACAACCTATTTTCTTTTCTCTTTTCAGAACTAATGATGGCATCTTTTGATTGCGAAGAACCCAATAATGCTGAAAAGCTGATGTACGACCTAAATTAATGTAAATTGAACAAAAATTATGTTCACATCTCAATAATGTTGATTGATATCAGTTTCCTGCGATAAATGCATTTTATTTTAAGTTTTATATTTAGACATATATGGTTATGTATAATAAGTTGTAACATATAAGAATAAAGTGATTCAGTAATTGGATAAGTAATTTATATATTTCTGAACAAGTATTCTTATTTCCATTGATTTCAAAGCAACCTAATTGGCATCTATTCTGCACAACGAATCGCCTTTAATGGGGTTTCAATTAAAATATAGCTCATTCTCAAATACAGATGCTCGAATGGACAATGATTAATCAATTGATGCATTTTGCTGAGTCTGCTTTGCAATTATTCGCAAATTAAACTCAGCTCTTTGGCTCTGATTATCTTGCTCTATTTTTCTGAGCACCTTTTACCCAATTCACAAAGGATCAAATTAATTATTCGCTAATCAGGCACAGACATTTTTGTGACTATTGGATTTTTATATCCTCGTTGTTGCATTGATTTATTTTAATTAACAAAGCATTCATTTTTCTTTAGAGATTTTTAATATCATTTACCATAGTCTCCTTTGTTAAGCTTTGACATTATTATGTCAGTCTTTTTAGATGCTGTGAAACTAAAATGTCACTTGCTATGTAATTTAAGTGACATCAACTAAACAATGCCATTATATTGTCAGTAAGTTCAGAGCTCAATGGTGTTGGCATTACAAAAGATGTGATAAAAGTAATGAATACCTAACGGACTTGAATTCTTGCGGCTACCATAAATAATTATTTATGCTTTATAGTTCCAAAATACTCGTATACTTGTATATAGGCAAGGTTAACCAGTGGTAAAGGCCATTTGGTCAGCTGACTGTAAGGCAAAGGCTTGCCAGGCTTGTGGTTAATAGTTAAAAGTTACCCGGCAGTAGGTCATAAAACGGATGAATGCATGAATGCACAGTGAGTGTAATTCAAATACAACGTGTAGAGAGAACTGCAGCAATGGGGCCAAATGTGAATGTGAATGTGAATGTTTGTACAGTTGACTGCGTAAACACGTGCAAAAAAACAAACTCAATGACCAACAGCAACGTCCTTGGCCTATGTACTATTACTGTGCCATATGAATGTAGTAACAATAACTATATAGGCATATTAAACCTTAAATGAAGTCTGTATAATATGAGCTAAATATTTATACAATAAATAAATCATACGCAACGTATGACATGGTGTACCTCACTCTATAAGCTGTCTAGGACTTTATTTAGATAGACAGATGAATAGTTACATTATGCTTTGAAGAGTAAACTATCTACATAGTGACTACCTTGAATAAATTCATTAACACTGTCAGTTGTCAATGCCAGAGTTTTTTACTTAGTTTTGAAAATATCTCTGAACAGGGTTAACACCCGAATAATTTAAAAAGTTGATGGCAACTCTGTGGATTTGCGCTATTCATTAGCATGCAAATTTGAAAATTTATCAGGTGGTAGTCGTGGTCCTCTCTAGGACCAACTGCAACTACTCGCAGGACAAAGTTTGGCACACGAATTATGCACAGGCAGGAATAGAAAACAGCAAACTAGTTGGATGGCTTGTTGGTCCAGTTTGGTTATTATGGTCAGAATGTGTGGTTAATATTATCTGAGCATAACTAATAGCTGTCTACTCGAAATATGTTTGAGCTTATAGCGGATGGACTGACAAGATCTTGCTTGGCTTTATCTGATTATTTCCATTAGTTGAGTCTATATAACTATGAATATAATATGAATTTCATATCCTACTTCTTTTATAGCTTATAATAATTATTTTATTATATGTTTTGCTTTTATTTATTTGAATGCCATACTTTTCTTTACAAAATATTTTTGCTTTTAATCTTTTTACATTTTATTCTGATCCAAATTTAAAAAGCAGCAATAGAGTAGGCTTTGCGTTATGTGGTATGGCATTACATTGCAGTTAGAGTTCAGATTTCAAATATTAAATAATTCTAAACATTTTAAAATATTTAAATGTTGACATATTCATTTTGAGCTGAACTTTTTCCTTAAATTTCCCTAAGCCAGGCACGTAAACAATTTCCGTTAAGAATTTTGCAACCAACTCTCTAAGACAACTTTAGCTTAAGGCATTTAAACCCATTAAGCTTTTTCATCTTAAATTAAATCGATTTTACTTTCCTTTTTATGCTTCACTGGTAAATAATAACCACAACTTTAAGATCTTTGCAAAATTTATATTGTTATCGCAAGTATCTCGTTACACACTACCTGTCATTTCATATTTATTGATTATTACATTTCTAATAAGAGCACCAGACATTACTTTTGAGTTATAGCTATATAAGTACTTGACACCCAACACAGACTGTGACTTAGGCTCTTTATAAAGCCTAATGAAGTGTTGGGTCTAATGCAAGTGAATGAGATACACAAAAAGCTTAGCTATCAACTGGCTGAGTTCCTAAGTGCAGTCAAGTTTAATGGTGGCAAAATGTTACGGAAATTCCTTCGTAAAAACCTCACAAAAGAGATTCACGTAAATTGAGCCTAGTATAAACTAGACAGAGGAAGAATTTAACTGGGCATGACCACGTTGTAATGTATCTGACCACTTAGGTTGGCTGCTTGTTTAGAACTCTTACTACCACCAGCTTGTTACTTTTAAAGTTTATATTAACCCTTAAATAAACATCGTTGATAACTTTAAAAAATTAAATTAATCAATCCTTATGACTGTTTTATTAAAAAACCAAAACTATCAGCTATATATAAGTTAATTTAATAAGAGTCAAATACTGTTTGAGATAAGACTCTTTTATTAGCTTTTTAAGTTTAGGGTTTTAAACAAATATACTTATAATTATTTTCAAATCCTTAGCACAGCAGTTTATAGCAGCAATAGATCTAAAAAAGTATGAATGCACAACTATTTGTATTCTTCCTTTGTCAAGTCCTCACAAGTCCACGGATATTGCAGCTGTTGCTCATGTGATGTGACGTGTGGTGCATGCAACCTGTCAAGTGGCACTCATTAAAACGTCAATTACTCATTTGTTTATGCTACTCAAATGCTGTTGACTACAACAAGGACTCTTGTGAATGCGTGTATTTCAAACACATTAACAAGACGGCACTCGGACGCATAAACAGCGCTAATTGGTACATCCTTCCGACAGGATGTCTGTACTCGTTGTAAAGATAGTTTCCGGTCAACATTCAGTGGCTATAAACACAAGTGCTTCTCGCTAATGGTCATGCTTGTACACACACAATAAAAAAATAAAAAAATATAGCAGAAAAATGTTTCTCTTTTGAGCTGATTTGCATCCTGGTACTGTGGCTTGCTAATGGAAAATGGTTACTCGAACAGTTAAAGAATTGTGTAGACGATTATTTGAAATAATAAAAATTATTACAAATTAAAATACAAATTAACTTAATACAAAATCAAACTTTAAACACAGGGTAACTAGTTGCGCACCAACTTAACCAATATTGAAACCACAATGAAAACCCAAAAGAGAGACCAAACAATTGACAGGGCTGTTAAAAATGTAAACAAAAGCCCAACGCAATAATCACAAATGGAACAAACACGAGTTGCATTTACCAAATATAATTTTAATTAAATATGCAATATAATTTTGAGTGCAATTTGTGGCTGGACATGTTTTTGTATTTACTGCGTAAATTTGTACAAAAGACATGTAAGTGCAACAGACTTAAGTATCATTTAATGTGTATTTTTATATACATTCTACTCTATCTATTTTGGGATGCTCCTATTAAATAAAAGTTTTTCCTTTTTTAAGTATGGGCAAGACAGGAGGTTTCTAAATTTGCGTCATTCCGTATACGCCGTGTGGCAGCCACAAAAAGCCGTCATGAACTCAGCCTAACAACCACCGTATGTCTGCTGTTTTTATGTGAATGTTGTGACATTCATTGAAACCAAGTCGCAAATTGATGTCTCAGCTACGCACAGACAACAAGAAAAATTGTAGTTGGTATTGCAAAGCAAAAGAGCACAGTTGAAATGAATAGACATACATGGAACCACTCCAAATTTATTGCTATTGTCATATGTATATAAAAGGCTATAAACGATACGAGATAATTTCAATTTAAATGTTGTCTGCTGTCATGGCGATAGACGAACCAAAAAATATTGTGAATTTCAATGGTCTGGACTGCAATGATTGAGAATGAGGCGGTTGGTTAATTGGGTGGATCTCTGTTTATTGTGCGGTTTCTTTGTTCTGTCAATATGAATGTTGACAGTCCACTCAATATTAAAAATAATTAATAACTATAGTAATGGCCATCGTTATAATAACAGACTTAACGGCATTTTAATCTGCCAAATGAATGCCGCAACACAAATCATTTGTTTCAACTCGAAGAACTCAGACGGGTTTTAACAACAAACGATTCACAGTCACCCATAACAAGGATGTTCTCTTGTTGCGGTGTCTTTTGTATACATTTTAATTATTAAAAAAATAAAAGTAGTAATATTCTGAGCTCGCTCAATGAACTGAATGCATCATCAATATTTATAATCAATTCCACCAACCACAAAGAAACATTCAATCAAGTTGAATCTTATAAAGTGAACTTTAAACCATTCAATAAAAAAAAAACTTTATTAATTTAGAGTACTTGAAATGAGAGCTACCCTTTACTTTTCTTTATCTATTTGAATTGTCTTATGTTTGTCTCTTTTATTATATGGTATATCGGGTATCAATATTTGATACCTATAAATAAGAGTAAGTTCACAGCCAGTGAATAATTCTCAATAGTGAAATATGCGCAAAGTGCATAAAACGTAAACTTGCTGGCACATAAATTCCCACTGTAAACACTTAAAATGGCAGCCACTGTGAATTGCATGTGGGTCAGACATAAGGAAGTTTTGTGGGTTTTTCTTAAACTGGAATAAGAAATTTACTCCATTTCAAAGCATGAAATATTTGCCGATTCACTAGGGAATTATTGCACCTGGCAGGTTTTATGTGAGAAAAATAAAAACTAGTAATCCAACTATTTTATTGAAGACACTTTACGTAGTTAAACTCATTCAAGCAAGGATATAATTGAATTATCTTCACTTTAACACCAGCGCGGCTTTATTATATTTATAAACAAAGACTCTTCTCAAATAGGTCAAGATTCTGACTTTTATTTTCATATGAAAACGGAACCTGTGTGTATGCAAATTCCTATTGAGTTTTTCTAATTAAACCGAGTAAGGCATACACACAGCTGCACAATGAATGATTGTTTAATCAATCATTCCATTTCACTCCGTCTGCTTGCAATTAGATTATTCGCAAATTAAGCACATCTTTTTGTTCTGATTGGCCTGTGCTATTTTTCCAGATTTTTCTTTTGCTTCGTACGCTTTACGCAAATCACAAAGGATTAAATTAAATTCTCTGTTAATCAAGCGTAAGAATCGTTGTGCAATCTACAATTAAACGCTGAATTTATCTTCAATATGATTGCAACGTGGAAAGCAAAATTGCGAAATAAATTTGTCAGTCTAGTGATAGTAAGAGTAAGTAATTTTTATTTAAATATCAGTAGAACACTGCTTAAGCTTTTTTACGCAAACTTTAATCCCAGCTACGGGAAACGGTGGAAATGCACTGTAAAATTATCTAATTCATTAAAGAAGTGTTTAATTCAAATGGTCAATTGTTTTCCAAATGCTGCGGATTAACTTTGCTAATTTATTTGCTTTGTCAAAGTGAAAGTTTTTTAAGTGCAAACAATTTAATGACCATTTTGTAAGAGGGTACTGCTAATTTCATGTCAAGAAAATTGATCTATTATTGTCGCTGAGGGGAAAAGACTGAAGGAAACTTTTGTTATTGTTTTAAATCGACCTTCTTGCAAAATTAAATTTGTCTGTAATGTTAGAATCAGTTGAACTTTAGCCTAAATTGTCATTTTAAATTAAGTAAATGTCATTCATAAATATATATTTAATATGACAAATATAATACCCTTGTGTACACGTTATAGTGAATAACTGATATTGTAATTAAATGTATTAACTCTAAACTCAAAATATCTAATTAAACATATCTAATTACTGCTATTTTGCAATATATTAATTGGAAATAAAAGCCACGGTGATAATTGACATTTTTGATTCGATTTAAGGCTTCACTACAGATAAGCTAACATTGTGATGGTCTAATAACTAACATTGATATGAAATATAAAGACTGTATTAAGTAAACTAGCTAAATTAAACATTTTAATTGCATTTGAGATTACATTGACATGGTCATTCATGTGGTCCCTCCAAAGATATCGTGTTGCCAATCATCAATTAATTTTCCAGTCACTAGATTATGTGAAAGTGAGTCGAGGCACAACTAGCTAGATATATGTAGGTATGTTGGGAGCATTAAAGCCCAATTAAAAATACAAACTCAACGACATACTCCAAAGGATGTTATTGAAATTATTAAATGTAAGTGAACATTTCAGATAAGCAGCTTACTTTGTTAGTCGTCATAAATAATGCTAGTTTCCATGTCCAAAACAAGCAGGCTTAAAACAAATCACTTAAGAAACATATGAATACTGCATGAACACATTTATGAAATCCACTTGCTTTCGACAAGCAACATTTTGTGAATATCGTTTTAATAATTTTAATGCTCTTATGAATTAGTTAACAAGATGACAATCAATTTTAAACAGCTGAGAAATTTGCATTATTATAAATTATTTAAAGAATTTGTTAAACACTCTACTTACTTATATTTAGCTACACTTTACTGTGTATCGCATTTACTTTCATCACGCTGATGGTCAAACATTTGAGGAAAGTTGCATTTATTATTTGTATGTCCTACAATTGGGGTGACTACCGTTTGGGTTTGAATTTGTCGAGTATTCGCAATCTAGAACATACTATACGAGTACAACATTGTCCTGCCCTGCAGACATCTATTTAATCCTGCTTTGCGCTTATAACAATATAATCCACATGCAAGGACTTTGAACTAGGGCATAATAACAGTAAATGCAGAGAAACTAAACGATGTCCACACTGGACCAGGATAACTGTGTGATTTCCGTCAGCTTGTGTCCTCATAAACGGAACGTAAACATTTTTATGACTTTTGCCCCTTTTACATAGAAGCACCGTAACATTTTTATTATCCGAATTAGAGCGCCAGAAAATGTGCTGAAATTATTGTGTTTAATAATAATTTGATAAGAACAAAAAATCCTTTTTAAGCGTACATCAAATTTTATCAAATGACAACCATGCTGTATTAAATTTAAATTTTTTTAATGTGCTTTGACACTAGAAATGTCAATCAGAGAAATGAGCAATTTTGTCAAATAAATTTAATTAGACGCAAAATATTGACAGTTAATAATTTGAAAGATAATCTTATATAACTAAATTGTTCTCCAGTTACATTTTCATACATGTGCATAAATATTGACAGAAATGTTATATCATATTGAAGTTGTTTTCGTTATTTTATGCTCGGTTAAACTAAAAAGCGGCTATTGAAGTGATATCTAAGTTGTTTGTCCACTTGATTGAAAAGGACACTCGTGCGTACATTACACACACACACACACACGTTGACATACACAGGACATTGGGAAGAAAACAAACCCATACAAAATGGACACAAAATCTCCGTGATGCGTGCTACAATATTTGACATTTTTGTTTTTCAAGGATGCTGGTGTCCTGGCACGTGTTTGATATTATTCAACATTCTGTAGGCTCTGCTTTCGATTATTTATTTTTATCACGTACAATGGCGCCCAATAACCTCAAATGGGTTCCATTGAGACTTGATGTAAACAAAAGTTCGAATCTACTTAAAATTTATGAACCTGCAAAGTGGCAAATTTAAATTTTATATTTGTGTAATGTCCTAGAAGTGTTGCTTTCCGGAAGTTCACTTAGCATTTTAATTTATTCGAATTAAATTTGTATTTCAATTAATATATCGATTTTAAGATTCTTTTGGGCAACTTTAACGTTGAAGAAAATTCAACGATATTGAAAATTCCCACATTTACCTCGAAAAGAGAACTAATTGGTTTTAATAATCATTTAATATTTAAATTTAACAATTAAATGACATCGAATATTACATATACATATATTTGCATAATTGTTTAACTATTTATGTGATTAATGTATACAAATTAAACAATTATTGTCACACAAATTGCTGTTAAAATTGTAAATATTATTATATGTTATGTAAATTTAATGTGACTTCTGTGTTGATAAATACTTAAATTTAAAATTCCTGACAATGCAAACCAAATGTTGTTTATAATAACTAGTATGTATATGGCACCATCTCTTTACTTATTCATCTTGTTTGGCATTTGCAAAATGCTTTAAACTTATACGAACGCCATGAGAATTATCTCTGGTCTCTGGGTGAGCGAATAGTTTCAGTAGGCACTGTTCGCTGACATGTGTGTTGACGGCAGTGTATTTGTAAAATATGTAAAGCACATCCTTTTTGGCTGACAAAAGTTACAACAGACAGGTCAAAAGTTCATCGCTTTGAAGAGCTTTGTGCATTGTTAACTCCTTCTGGCCATATTGACTCACTTTTGCGTAAAGTATTTAGATGTACACTATATAAGTAAAATTTAAACTTTAAATTATTAACCTAAAATATTTTGAGCTTACTTTTGTTTCCACCTTCATGCAACAGATTTTGCATGCTCTAACTTTAACTTTATTTCAATAATTTAATTAAAAAGCTGTCATGGAAGACCAAGGTAGAAAGTAAAACTAGAGCTCTGAAAATGACATCGCTGGAATATATTTATTTACCCAGGAAGCTACCATGTCAAATAGTGGCAAATACTTCATTTAACTTGGCTGCAAACTTTTCGTGTCTTAGTTTACATTTCACAATGATGGCTTTAAGTTTGGGCTAAACTTTTGAGTTCGTGGACAATTTTCGGTATTATGGCTCGGAATACAACTAATTTAGAAGCCATTGTTGATATCTCCTGTAGAAGTTAGAACTGTTGACTACTGGCAGACCATTGATATTGGCGAGTGGTCTTTATGCAAGTTAATTTGGCTCTTGGACTAACAATACTTCAAAAACTCACTTTTCTACAGTTTTAACCCAAAATGAAAATTTGTTTTTAAGAAATATATACGTGCTTATTTGTTTTCTTATAAATATTTTTGTTATCCTCCACTTAAGCTCCTGTTGAAAATACACTTTGTTACAATAGTCACAACATACCTTGTCATGTAACTTGGCTGAAACGATAACGGTTTGTTAATAGGACCAACTGGAAAGAGCCAACATAAATGATATGCCAACTTTTTTGTGTGTTGACTATGCAAAAGTCCATTCATGACACGTATTAATGGAAATTTTAATTCAATCCTCAGGGCCTAAGGATTTATTTGGTACGTTTAACTTGGACTGCGCATGGCTGACCTGAACATGGTACCATGGTACATGGTACAGTGGACACAGACGTGTATTACAAGCTCACCTGCTGCATCTCAATGGAGAAAAACAGATTCAGACGTGCCTTGTGTCGTCCAGTTTAAATATATATTATATGTAGATGGTTGGCCTCATTTTTGTGTGTGTTTTTTTTTTGCCTGTCTGAGGAAGCAATGTTAATGAAGCTGCTTGTCATCATTTTATTTGTAAATCCTTGTGCATAGCAAAAAGTAGGCCTCAATCTTTGCCTTCAATATATCTACATATTATAGAAAGCGTCTATGTAGCATTAAATTAGAGCTGGAGATCCTAATTATCTCAATCACTTTAGATTTATAGCTAAATACACAGACTGAGCTGGGCTCAATTAGCTTCATTCCTGATGTCCTTGTAGACATTGCAGTAGTTGTTGTGTATCCTTTTACCAAAGGCATTGCACATTAGCTCTATTAAATTAGCGTTAATCTCGCAATTTGTTTACAACGAATAAATTATTTTTGCACTTACTTTTCCTCTTCCTTCTGTCCAACCACAAGACTGTCCTTATATATGCTTATGTCCTGCTTTCTTGTAGAATATTTTATGGGCCTTCTACTTTTGTGGCTTTTGCTTTTGAACGCATCTGGCAACTGTCCAGAAGCTCTAAATGTTGGCAACTGATTTCCGCTTAAATGTATGTACAAGTATTTAATTAAACAATCCATTGTATGTATTTACAATTATACTAAAGTGTTGCAAATATATTTAAATTTTCAGCAAATATTTCCATAAAGTTAATAACTATTAAAAAAAGCAATATAATTTTTTTGTGGTTTATATCCGATTTTATATACAAGTGTATTTGCCACAAAAATTATACGCAGTAAAATACATTTATCAATATTTTGGTTTTGCATTAATAGATATGTATTGTTTTCATGCGGGTAAATTTATTTAAATGAAAAAATAAATTATTTAGCGTTAAATTTTAAATAAACAAAAATGATTTGCGACTCTTGAATTTTAGATTTCCATTTTAAGTAATTTCTACCATTTTTGTTTTGTGTATTTAGTCTGCAATACAAAATTAAAACAATTTCCGTTTAATTCACAGCATTTTGGTTGCATTTAAAACGAACTAAGTAAACAATTTTCGGTATTCAATATTTACATGACTCCCGATAAATTTGTAATTAATTTTTCATATGCATATAAAAGTACTTTTGGCATTTCATTTTATTTTGTTTACTTTAACACCACGAATAAGTATTGAGTTAATCAAAGCTAAGTAAATAAGCAAATACATTTACATCAAAGCATCAGCGCAAACAAGTTTATGATAAAATAAATATAAATAACAAAAGCATTTGGTAAATGAAGCATGGACAAATTAAAAGAAATAATCAATAGAAAAAGTGAAAAATAGCTTAATTGACTTACATATACATATTTAAGTTTAAAACAATGTGTGTATCCCAAATATTATTTTTGATTTTAATATCCTTTAATATAGCGACTTTTTCGGAAAGCTTTTCCAAAATATTCTTTTCTAGAAATTGTCTCCCGTCAATTGCGAACAACTGAAAAAAAGTTTGAGCCAAATCGGCCCAGCTAATCTTAATTAGTAATAACCCATACATTATTTACATATATTAAATATTAATCTTTGTTTTTAACAAACTACAGACAAATATATTTTTTTTTAATGATAGTTTTATGTGTATTTTAGAGAGAGTATCTTACTTTTACTTGTACATTGTTGTGAAAAAACTGTAAAGCAGGCTGTATGGCTGTTCTGTTCAAATTTGCATAATATTATAGATGTCCTGTAAATTTGTCCCTAAAAACTACCAACAGCTGTGGCAGCAAACTTTTCCCACTCGACAGAGAAAACCTTTCGTTCAATTTTGTCACATTAGATGGGGAATATGTTTTCTATAAAACAAAGAATCTCTATTGCATGTTTTTGATTATATTAACAAACTTTTCGGGTAACAAAAGTTACTTACAGCAACAGCTTACAATTTTGTGGAGCTTAAAAAAAATATAAATTTTTTACAACTATTGTATAAGTATTCTTTTTACTATACTATATACCATACCCGAATTGTCATTTTCGATTGCCTACAAAATATTTCAATTTTGATGCCAAGCTCAGTCCTAGCCGCTAAATTGCCTTTTTTAAATGCAGGCTTACAGAAAATGTTCATTTTATGATAGTTTTTCGCATTTGTTTGTCTCATTTTATATTCTGTATACTGCAGCAGATGTATTTATGTGTTTTTACATGTTAACTTATGCCTGACACTGTTGGCCGAGCAATTGAAGGGCGTTGTCTGACATATATAAGCCACACATGTTGCAAACACTCGGCTCTCATAATGTTAACAATAATGGAATATTTTTTTCTGGTTTAATAACGTTGTAAAAAACTATTATGTATTTTTAAATAAATTGAATTTGCTTGTTGATGCTTGCTGCAATTCTTTAATATTTAAAATCATTTCTATTGTTTTTTAAACAAATTGAAATATTATATATTCCATAATATTTTTTATGACTTCCACTCTGCATGTTTTAGCTTATTGCATTGAATTTTATTTAATCTGTGCTGATCTGATAATTGGATTGCAATATTTTTTCATCTTTTTTTAAATATTTCCACAAAAATTCGTATTATTTTGTTGAATTTAAAATGCTTTAATGTTGAAGCGTAAATATATTAAAGAAGCAACTAGACCAAAAAAAAAACGATGACAAAAAGCAGGGAAATCTTTTATTTCATGTTGAATTGCATTCAACAGCCTTCAATCAAATGACACAGGCTTTTAAATGGTAAGAGAGATAGGCTGACAGATAGGAGAATAGTTTGTCACAGTTTCTATGGAAGCAACATCAGAATACTCGATTTTTGCTGTTGTATGTAGTTCATCAGGCCTATTCTCCATTGAAGCCCAAGTATTGGGTACTCAATAACAATGACAGTTATGAGTTGTTTTTTGTTTGAGGCACAACAATAACTGAATTGGCAGAATCCCGAGGCAGTTAAATGGAGTTACAACTCATTCGTGCTTTCATGACATACGAGTAAAATTTCGGGCTCTCATGGCCTGGCTAGAAGTTATTAAACACTATAGGCAACTCAGTCCAGTTGTCAGTCAGTCAGTCAGTCAGTCAGTCAGACATCATGTTGGGCACTAATGAAACTGCGTTGCCTGTAAACAAGTATCAACAGCCCAAAACAATGACTCTGGTCAACTGCATTTCGTGTTGGCCACAAAATTTCATTTGCTTTTGGGAAAGAATTTACGCGTCCTAACACGAGACACTCCCACAAAACAAGTGATAAATGAACTTTTAGCACACACTGTTGTTGCGTTTACAGTTTTAATTAAATTCTTGTCGAATTATTGTGTATTTTTTTGTGGTACCTCGAAAAATGCAGTCCTTGGAAGCTTTTGATTATTTATTACTATTTTCTGGGGTGACATTCAATGACGGCAAAGTAAAGACACAATTTTTATTTTAGCCACAATAAATTCGTTTCTTGTTTAACAGTTCTCTTTTAGAGTAGTTGGCACCAATTTAGTCAAGCTTTTTTATAGACAGCAAAAGTTCTGTGTGTCAAAAGGTTAAAGAAAATCTTTGAACCCAAATTGCCTTGACTCCAACTTCAGACTGTCATTTGTAGTGCCTAATTTGGCGTGTAACCAAAGTCATTAGGCATTGACTTTGCTTTTGGGATTGCCATACTAAGGGATCAATTCGTATGGAGTCTAACCATATTGAATAGAATGAATTAAATGGAATTAAATGGAATTGCGTGTAGCTCATAAGGTTGATATCCGGAATCAGTAGGGTCGAAGCTAAATGTATGTTACAATGAAATCCTCCTTTATTGTAGATTTGAGACCTGAGACCCTTAGTTATTATGCTGATTGTGTTCACACATTGAGAAGGTTGTTTACCGTGAGTCCTTTGTTACGGGTTTTTGAAAGCCTAGCCAAAAAAAAATAATAAAAATCTCTTTATTGCAGACACAGAAATTTGTAATTCTCCTTGCATTGTTGGAGAAACCAAAATCACTCATTAAAATACATTTGCAGTAATTAACATAAAATTTCGTGTAATTTATTTCATTAATCTGTGTGTCTGTTAAACTCATTAATATTTATGGCTGTTCATGTTGGTCGAAGGTGATTGTAAGTATTTCTCCCTTAACATTCCATCTTCAGTTAAGCTTTCAATTTACCTTAATATCTGTTTGTGGCTGTGTCTGATTGCCGACGTGATTAACGTTGTTGTACTTGTCAATTGGAGAGATAAACAGACAACTGAGAGTTGAGCTATGCGTTAATTAACTTTCAATTACGCTGTGGATTCCAAATTGGATGTCAGTCAGCTAGCTGAGAGTGATATTGAGACCAAAACCTGGCTTACTGAAAGACTCAACATTTCCGGAAAAATGTGCCGCTAAATCTTTTTGCTCTTTGGTTTTCCATTTTCATCTCACACTCGTTACTTGTACTCGTACTCTTATTGCAATGTACTGGTAAAACTGGCGTCTTTCTGGTCTTTTGCTGCAGTTTTGCCAGCCTTTATCCTTTATGCAATTTGTCTTATACACTCTCTTCTTTTTGTAGTCTTTTTACGTGCCGCGGCTCGAGTCTGGCACTTTGAGTGGCTGGCGGTTATAAGATATGCTCTCTTCCTCACGTTGCCTGCATTTTAAGTTGCATACTTTGTATGTTCACTTTTCATGTGATGGCTCTTAAAGTTTTCCCAACTCTGGCGGATGCATGCATATTAAATTGAACAAATTTTCCACCAAACCCTGCGGCACTGGCAGGACTTGAAATTATTCCCACATGCGTCCCTCACACAATGATAATGTACTTATGATTATTGGACCGTCGGGTGCATTTGGCAGATGCATTATCGTTTAACGGCCTTTGTGTACCACAATTTCAAAATTTGGCCAACGCTTTTGTTAGACAAACAATGAAAGCTTGAATACTATAGTGTATAAGATTAGCTAGTTATTGTTTAAGACTTGCGAGTGTCATAAGTAAGTATAATGTGATATTCAGATGAAGAGTTGATCGATTTAAAAAAAATAAATAAATCTAACATGCTTTTCTTTTAAATAAATATGTATTCCAAGTCTGTTATCCCATTTAAGAGGTGTCTATTTGAGAAGTATCTCAATGAACTTTACAGAACTTTGTCATCTAAATACTACAAGTATTATTTCTCTAACTTTATCCGCAAAGTTTATCCTTATATTATTATTCCACAAACATTTGGCCGACAGCTGTCATCGGTCATAGTGTCCAAACTAAAGTCCCAACTATCTACGGATGTTCTATTGTACTTGTAAGCTGTGACATTAACAAAGTGAAGGAAACTCTCTCCTGTTTTAATAGAGGCAAACTTTGAGAACATTCAACAAGCAAATTGTTTATGCAAAGGAAGTCACGTAAAGTTTTCTCTCTTAACGAAAACTAATTCGGTATGGATTTCTAGGAATTCACTCAATTAGATCTTTTGTTAAATATTTAATGTTGATATCTTTAACATGTTCTCTCCGTAATTAAAAAAGCATTTAAATTGCACCATTCATTTATCACATTATTTGCTTAACGTTTTTATTGCTGTCTGATTTACATATTTTAGCTACATTTATTGTAGTGGTAATTGTTTTTTATTTGTTTAAAACCACTTTTTTCTTGTAGAAAATTGATTTTTAATTGCATTTGCTTTTATACTATTTATTTAATAAAATGTTTGTTGAATTATTTTACTCAGTGAATGTGTTGCGTATTTTAATGGGCGCTCACTGTACTGAGCGGTGTGAATATGATTTAATGTTTGACACTCGAGTGTCATGCATTACGTATACGCAATGCTTAGCACACAACACAGAGTCTGACTGCTGTCCAGCACTCAAGGGCGCCTAATGAACTTTCTGGTTCAGTGCGTGTCATTAAAGTGCACTAAAAGCTTTGCTTCTGCCTTGGCTGTGAAGGGAAAGCGATTACAGTTGACTGCAGTACAGTTGAATGGCTACAGAAAAAAAGTAAAGAAAGTTTCTTTGAATCAGCTGGTTGACTTGGAAAAAGAAAACACATCGAGCATCACGTATATTGAGTGCATCGTGGTGTCTTGAATGGAACAACATGATACGTGCTTATTTGGGACTGTTCCCCTGGCATTATGTTGCGCTTTTGCTGGCCAACACACACACACACACACACACACATAGATATGCTTGAAAGTATAATCATTAAGACGACAGAGAAAAAGCTAAAGAAACTTAACTTGATACCACCGAAAATCTGTGGGGGCTGCCACAAAACCATCATTCATGATTGGCACACCACACACGTAGGAAGCCCAAGAAGAATGTAGCATACTTTTATGCGCTCGTCCGTTCCCTCGTGGCTTAAAATAATTGAATTCCTCTGTAAGTTGCCAAGCAATTCTATTGCATTTTAATGAACATTTTTGGCAGCTGCAGCCAAAGCTAAGTTTGTATTGGAAATGTATTATGTACATATAAATAAATAAATACTTCTTTGGCAACCTGCTTATTTGATGACAGTTCAAACAAATATTCTGATTCTTAATTTGTTTAGGCAAAGACTAAGGCAAAGCATAGAAATGCAAAACTAATCACATTAGTAGACAATAACTACGGCTTCCATGCAAGTTAACCCAATTATAGAATCCCATTAAATAAATAAAATAACTGACAAGATGAGCGTTTAATTAACCAACAGATTTATTCTCATTCTTTGTTCATATTTTAGAATTAGTTACGAATTGTGCAGATAAAACCTATCAAATGAAAGTTTATTGCATATTTTATATAAATTTTGGCTACCATCTGTCAAACTAAATATAAATTTAATTTTATTGCGGCATGCTGAGCTCCGAATGTCACATGTCAATTAAGGTTTCATTTAAATTAAAACGTAATTAATTTACTAACATATGAAACTGAATTTCCTTTTCCTTCCTTTCTCTGCGTTTAATACTTTAATTTGATTTATAAAATGGAAAATTAATTTGAAGAGCTTGTTTTTAAGTTTCTGAGAAACAACATTTGCCAACATGATTTCATTTAATTTAAATTTAAACAATTTAATAACTTTTAGGTACAGTGTTTAGTATGAAAGAATATTTATCTGAATTTAAAATAAGTTTGTGGCATGTGGGTATTCAGTCTCAGTTTAAAATACGAGCAAACGCATACTGAATTTATAATTATTCTTTAGAAAAAGTATGTCATTGTGACAAGAATGCAAAACAAATAATTTGAAAAATAACCACAATTGTGAAAAAAGAGAGAAAAACGGGACAGGAAGATGACGGTAAAACTCTGTTCTCAAATGACACTATAAAAGTTTAGTTGTTATTATTGTTTTGTATTGTCAAGTTTTTGTGACGTGCTTCAATTAAGAGTTTTATTCATGCATTTTAATCGAGCGTATGAATTCTATTTTCACGAAAAGTCTGCGGACAAGACTGTCACATACCCTGTACTCAGTTATTGAGATTTGGCATATTTCTAGCTGATATAACCATTTGAACTACTCCTGTGCTCCAGGGTATGAAAATAAGCGGAATTGATATGAACAAACATGAGTTCACTGAAGTGTGTGAGGAGTGACAATTGGAATCTGTATGTGTCTGTTTGTCTTTTCGCATCCTGCTTATTTTCCTTATTTTTTCAGCTTCTGTCATTTCTATCGTAAATAAAAATATAATTTTTTCGAGTATCTATCTCTCATAGGAACGTGATGATCATATTATTGCTTTTGTTTGTGCAAAACAAAATCACACGGAATGATTATTTTAAAAACATTATTGTTGTACTGATAAAAGGTATTTAATTGAAATATGCCATCCAAATTATTGCCACCATGCCAAATAACTTAACAATCTAAATATATATAATTAAGAAAACACTTATTATATTTCCTTTAGCAAAAATAAAAAGAAACTCTTAATGTTTTCCTTAATATTTTAAGCATGAGTATCGTTATTAAAGGATAATGTTCGCTTATAACAAATTCATATAAAAACGCACTCAAAGAAATTACTGATTATTTTGGGATGCTTTTAAGTTCAATTTTGCATTTACGCTTTTATCGAGAAAACCATTTGAATTTTTATTGACACTGCTAAAATATTTGAAAATGGAAATTGCATTGGAAATAAAACACATGCTCAATATTTTCATCCAATTTTATGCGTATCGTGCAATGCATTCAAGATCCAATCAGTGATACGAAAAGTGCTTTATAGCATGATGCTCACACCTGAGAACGCTTGAAAGGATCGAAGGTAATTAAATCGAAATAATAAGCATGAAAGCTCATTACATATATTAATATCGCATCTGGCATAAAATAAGCTGCTCTTTGCCATCTGCATTTTCATCATCATTTGCCAAATGGGTTTTATTTCTGTTTGACAACTACGAGAACTCTTATAAAAAATACGAGCAATTGAAATAATGCCATCAATTTATTGGATTGCAATCATCTTGCTTTATGTGGTCGGTCTTGTTAAATCTTCCCACTTAATGAACGTTTAACTCTAGAGTTAATTTTTGACTCGTTTTCTTTGTGGTCAATTGAGAGAGTTTTGCAAGGGATTGCATTGTAAATTAATGCTTAACTTATACTTGTGTTTGACTATGACTAATAAAGTCAGCAAACTAAAGCATATTTAATAATTCCAGCTAATAAAGCTCTAAAATGTGCAGTTTCAACCGACCAAATAACGAAATTCTACTTATTTTTGGGAGCAGTATTGACTTGCCTTTGCACATATTTAAGGAAGTCCTGTACACATGGTGAAATTACTTTGGTAACCTCAGGAAGTTGCCACCAGTGAACTGATGATCGAATGGATGTCCAGACTGTTGAATGATTGCTTCTAGCATTGCTGTCGAACTGCAACTTTGTATTTGTGTCCTTTATTTGCCCACTGGACAAATCCCTTGGCAGGAATAAAGAAAATAATTTTAACCAGAACTAGACTTCAATATGAGATAAAGAAGAGACTGTGTTGTCCTTTATTCACAGGTAACTGACCACAGTTACTTCATCTATTTTTACAGGACTGTCACTTGGCTGTCAGGACACATCCTGCTACAGTGATAAACCTATCGTTAGATATAAAATATTTAACCAACTCCCCCAGCTGTGGGACGTTGGTCAACACTGGTAGCTGAGGTGCCAATGAATTGCGGTAAATTTGCGGATACTATTCTGTCTTCTTTTGTATTGCTCTTGTGGTGAAAGTATTTTCATCCTATGTATTGGAGGTGTGGTTGCTTCTTTATATTCAAAATGTGCATCAGTTACGATTGGCAAGTATTAAACTACTTTAATGAGTTAATTTAAATTTTAAAGAATTTATTCCAACATAAAGTGCACAGAATAACTACATTAAAAGAGTTCTGCAGAAGCATCATTTAGAATTCATTTATTGAGATTGAAAATCATAAATCAGTTTCATATTATGTAGTTCTCCTCTCTGTTGACTAAACAACTTGCTCTACTAGACATCCTTGCATAAACATTGTCCTGTCGCTGTCTACTTTCAACAAGTCTCTCCACAATACTGTCCACAAATGCAGATGGAGCTCGTGGTCAACTAAATTGCTCTTAATTATGCAGAGAGACGTCAGACAGTTTCCGTTGGGATCCTTATGCTTGTTGATATTTAAGGGGGCAAAAATACAGAAGCCAAAAAGCAAAATGTTGGCACTACTCAGCACTAATGAATTGTTTAAGAGGAAAGTGGACACACGGAAGCAAATTTAATTTATAAACAAATTATGGGTAGTTAACTAGATAATGTTTACCTTAAAATCTGTGATATTTTAATGTTTTATAAATTTGATTTCGTGGTTAATAATAAAGCTTCCCATACTAATAACGTGTAATTTAAAATTTACACAATTCATTACAAGCAAGCTTTAAAAATTATCAATGACAAGGATTTCCCCTAAGACCTTCTGTCTCTATTGTTATGACAAACTTAAATAAAAGGATAACATATTCTGTCAAGTGACAGCTGTGTTGTTAAAACTAATCTAAATATCATAATCCTTTTGAGAGGCCTGCAAAGCATTGTGGGTCCGGCAAGTTATAGCAAATCTATGATATATAAAATACTCATAAGTGACAGATGACTAAAAAAAATGAATAACTTCTACACATCTGTTACATATTGTAATTTACATATTTGGTTCAATAAATAGCTGATTTATCTACAATCTCGTGCAATAAAAAATCTATTACAATCTTTCTGGAAATTTGCATAACAAAGAAATATGATACATGGCATACAAGTATTTGTAAATTAGACAATATTTCATTACTTCAACGTGTCGAGTGTTGCCTTGTTTTGATTTCTGAGCAACTTAAGGATATCTTAGGATTCGTTGTCTTTTTGGCATTCAGTTAACTCAATCTACAAGCACCTTTTATGGTGCGTTTCATTTGGGGAGTTAACGGCAAGGACTCTTTGGCCTGTCAAAGATTATCAGCTTCACTTCAAATTATTGTGATGGCCATGTTTTTGTCGTCGTCGTCACCCTTGAGTCAGCCCGCCAAATTACGAGCTGTCCTTGAACAACAAATATGGCAAAGGACCACAGCTTGAAGATGGTAATAAGGGATGGGAATGGAAATGGGGGAAATGAAGGAAATGGTTTTGCCAGATTCTGAAACAAAGGCAGCGTTTATCAATTTGGTGTTTGCCTTTTCACTTGTGGGTTTTATCTTCAGTTGCCACGCTGAACATTTTGCTTAGCTTTATGGTCAATTTTATTCTTGCTGCTTTGCTTTTCACTTGCTTTTCTTTTCCTTTCCTTTTGCCTTGCACTGAACAATACTTACATTCTAAATATTTTCCATTCCTGTTTGATGCTATCATTTCGTTTTATTTTGCATCAGTTGTGCAGCTTTATGTGTCAGATCTTAAATCAATTTCCTTCTCACCCTCCTTACATGCCAAGTCAATGCAAATTTAAGCTTGTTTTTAGGGGAATATTTATATAAATTTCAATTCCAACTTCAGCTAAGCAAACACAAATAAAAGTCATAATAAAGATATCCATTTAAGCCTAAGTTTATTATGAATCAAATAAATAAGTTGTAGTTGATATTTGTTTACCTTAAAAATGTATCAATTACATTGTTATAAGTATATCAAATTTAAGCTAATAGTTAACATAATTAAACACAAATTAGCACCTGATGAAATGAACATTTTAATATAATTTATGAGCGTACTAACAAGCGCATAAATGTGTTGACAACTGAAATGTGTCGCACATATCGTAATTATGATAATAAATTATTATTTACCCCATCTCTTCAGGTCGTCCTTCCACCCTTACGGTGACCTTAAGACTCAGTCAACCTTCAGACAGAAATAAATTTATATTTAACGCGCATTCATACAAATCACTCATACATTATGTAAATGCCACGCAGAAAAACTTTTCAACTTTCTCTGAGTGCAATTTAATGATGGTTTAAGAAAAAAGGCGACTGCAATTTGAATTTAATGTATGCGTCAGAATAGAAAATGAAATTATCCTCGTTCTAGGGAGCAACAAGGTCACATCTGAAAGAAATCAGCTACTTAATTCTTGACAAGTTTAATGAACAAAATTTTTATCTTACGTAAGTATATTATTTGTATACTATGTACTTCTCTTAATTTATTTAAAATAACTATACATTAGGTATCAAACACAATTTAGAACATATGGGGTATTAAGATAACATAGTGTCGTATATAATAATTTAAAACATTCAGATTATCGACTTTACATTGCAGAATTTGGTGTCAAATCAGAGTCACTTATCTTTCATGCACATTATACTAGTTTTAGCTGCATTAATAAAATTAAATTGATACAAGTCAATAATTTATTTATCCACAAATGTTATTCTAAATAATTTAATATCAAAAACGACCCAACTATGTATACCATGTTCACAGTACGTATACGTGATGCGGTTATTTAAACAAATTCACATCAGGCCATTTGCTGAGTCACATAAAACAAAAAATATCTACAGTCTGTTATTTCGAACCTCTCATAAATATTATATTGGATTTTTCAGCCACATTTATCTCTTGTATTGCTAAAACTATAACAAATCACAAAGGCTAGTAGTATAATAAATTATTTCGATTTGGTTGTCTGCAGCCTTTGATTAAAATATAATTTACTTTTTACACATTTGTTGTTAGTTTTTTGGTGTATGTATAATCCCAATAAAAATATTATTCAACTCATACAGAAATATAACTCTACTAGATTTATTTCAAGCATATGAAAAGTCAGATGCAATCATAAATTCTAATAAAATGAAATAATAAATTACAGACAAGCAATCTGCCCAAATTGCCAAAAACTTTCAGATTTAAAATGCAATATGTAGATTTATTTTATTGTTTTAAATTAAATGAATTTTTTGCCTCTCTTCACACTTGATCACATTTTTTTGAATCAATTTAAGTCTTGGTGAATTGCCTTGACTTCTGCTTTTGATTAGTTTACCAAAGAAGTAGCTTCCGTGCAGAAAACTCCATTTGCTTCAACCACAGAGGCATACACACAAACACAACCTTCTCTGAGCTACTTAAAGAATCTCTTTGAGGCCAAGTCATGTGAATCAGTTCAAAATTACAGTACAGAGTACATGAAGAATGCGTTTGGCTTATTTCATAGCCAGAGAAACTTTTACGCCGGAAATGCAAAGAAGATAAACTTGTCTGACCTGATGTTTACTCAATTTTTCCACTCACAAGCAAATTGTGCACTGCATCTGCAGTTTAAATGTAAGCGTAGGTAACTTAATTTAAAGTACATCCAAGGTAGAATCGACTTCAAGGAATGCTGAGCCAAAGATTGTTGTGCTGATAAAAAATTGAGTAATAAAAATGAAAAGTTGTGTCTTGCAGTCCATCTCATTCGTGATCAATCTTGCAAGGCTTCCTTCTGTCAGATATGCGTTTTTAAAGGTATTAAGTAGGTCTACAGCTTTATCGCATTAGATAACCTATTGGACTGTTAAACAATACAAGGTTCCCAACCAACGGACAAACAAGAAAGTTGACATTAACTGACAGATAAACAAGCAAATTGACAGTATAATACACATACCAATGAATGGACACACAATAAAGAGAAGCCACCTGCTGGAAATAAACAGAGAACTACAACAGTTTGTCAAGTCCAGGACATTGTGATAGGGATCTAAAGGACAATTGCTGTCTATCATGATGTTGACATTTATTATGAAGATTTATATTATTTTGTTTATCACGTCACCGATGGTCAATTCGATTTTATTACAAAAAATGTAGTAAAAAGTATAAAATCAATTTTCTTTAAACAACTTGATTGATTAGAAAATAAAAATCTATTCTAATGGCAACAAAAATGTATTTATGTGTCAACAGATATTTCAGTAAAGTTAGCTCATAACCAATGCACTTAGCCGAATTTTGGGCTTATGCCAATAAATTATAACTACGTCGACATCCACAGCAAATGGAAGTACGAGTATTCTACCAACTAGGCTCCAATTCGTGCCACATGCTCTGCGTCATGTGAGTTTGTGCAACTGCTGCAGAGCTGCCTGCCCCAAAAAGCAGACAATAGAAAGAGACGAGAACTCGTTGAAAGAGAAAACTTCAGACAGCAAACGAAATATTTTTAAATTTGTGTGGTGTGAAATATATGTTCCAGAGTGTTGCCAAAATAACGACAATAAATGTCTACATTTTCCAAAAAGGAAAATTTGACACGAATTTGTTTGCTAATTAAGTTGTTGCGTTAATTACATGACGACATTTAAGTGTCTTTCATCGTTTAACAAAATTAGCAGCTAAGTACTGGTTGTCAACTGTCAGACCAAAAGTTAGAAAAGCAAAGAAATATATATATATACTTGTTAATGGCTGTGGCAACAAGTTTGCCATAAAGGAAAACTTTTACTGTCTGCAGACCGCAGCAACATCAAGTAGCCGACTAGTTGGTTACAATATGGCAAGCATAAATATGGCAATAATCAATTTCTGGAATATCTGGCCTAAAAATCATATAAGTCAAGGACACCTTTAGTCCTTTTTCAGTTGCTTACCAAGAAAACTATTTTGGCATTTCGGGAGACCCTCTTTTGTATTCAGTTGAAATGCATTCAAGCGTCTTAATAGGACAGTTCTAACTGAAGTCAAGGTAAACTGTGCGTAACCAAGGCTACTTGACAGGTCGAACTTAATTGGCTCCTGAGAACTGGCTCTAATTGGTCTTCTGCTAAAGTGTGTGGTACTCCAAAGGTGGTTAAAGTTTTCCTGTGTCATTGCTGTACCTGGAACTCATTAAGAGAGACATTTTGTAAACAGAACTGTAATGTATTTAAAGCTGATTATTTGCTCTAAGGCATGTTGAGATGAATATAAAAGTTAAACCTTTTATTTCGGTAGCACTTTAATGTGCTACTCCTACACTTGACAATTTAGTCTGAAAGCCTTTCAGTGACAATTGTTTTATTAAAATTGATGATGTGTTCGTTTTTAAACTCCCAGTGTTAGTTTTGCCATAAATCTGCGTTGTCATCTCTCTTGGCAAGGCATCGAAAAGTTTGATAATAAAAAAAACCTAAAGTTGTATACTGCTTTTAGATGTTTTCAGAATATATATATTTATATACTAATATTAAAAACTCATCAGCAAATAATGACAGCTATTATAAGCGATAATTACAAGCTGGAAATCTAAACAATTTAATAAATTTGTCCAAAAATGTTCAAAAATTACTCTTAAATGATTAGAGAAAGGCATGTCATGTAAATTGGCGGAAATTTTATTTACACACAAGCTGCAGTTGGTTAGAATTTAACAATTTGCATGAAAGGCACTAAAAAAAACTAAGCGAATTATAATTAAATGTAAATTGGTGACCAGACAACCAATTTGCATAGCGGTTATGCAGTGTTGTGGTCCTGAAAAATATTCTACGAGTAAACACAAATATGTGCAATGTTTTTAGTCATTTTATATTTAATTACAATTGATTTCCGATAAAGAAACATTTGTGCATTGTTTGACATTTTTAAAGCGTTAACTCGAGCTGCGGAAAATAGGATAAAGAATAGGATCTCGAATTTGTATAGACAAAGGCTTAAACAAGATTAAAGTGATGATTATTTGCTTGGTATTCAAACAGAGAGAGGCACATGGATGTAGTTACTTGCAGTTAATTATTTACAGACATTGAGTAGCCAGTTTGCAATACCACTACATATTTCAAGGCTGTAACTGACAACGAAAAAAGTATAGGTACAGATAACATAGTTTAATCATTAATGCTAAAATGGTTTCAAGGATTATTTAAATTGACCTGGAATGTAAAGCCGAATGCAATTCACATGTGTTTTCGTATTCTCAAGTGTGTTCACTTAAACAGCCAAGTACTTACTCCCATTTACATACACTTGAACTATTTTCGTGTTTACAAAGTACCTCATTCGGTTTATTTTACAACAAGACTTTCGTGCTTCTTTAGTTTTACCAAAATATCCACTTAACATTTTCCATGCCTGCAATTACCAGTTGCCCATTTTAGGCAAAAAACACAGCACACAAAATGTTATCCAGTCCTACCCTAGAGGCATTCATATTCTTATTCCATGCTACACTTGTATGGATAACAACATAATCCTCATAAGTATAAGAGCCTTGAACCAGGCCACAATAAAAGAACATACATGGAAAACTAGACAATTTCCAACATGCTTTAAGATAAGTGTGTGATATTCCACAGCTTGTGTACTCATTAGAGTCGCGTTTACATTCTAGGACTTTTGTTTGGGGCAAATATTGCTGCTTCAAATGTAATGTAAGTCGAATATGATATGAAAAGTGTCAAAATAAAATAGCATAGTAAATATTAATAAATATAATAATAAACATATTTGCTCTTTTATTTTATGTATCTGATTTTCCGCAAATCTTTTTTTTCACCTTCAACGTTTGCAAATTTCAATTTCTTTCTTAACCATTTAATTTAAGACTACACTTTAAGGTCTTATCATTGTCGTGTAGCATAATTGCCTTGGCCATTTGGTTTTATTACAGTCACATAAGAACACAATGGCTGAGCCCTCAGCCAATGAGTGGCCCATGTATTTACTTGGACTCTAATCATTACGCACAGATGCCAAGAAGCCTGTCGTTTGCCTAATGAGCACAATTTATATAACACCTAGACATATGTATAGATTAGTTAAATTTAAATCCCATATCCCTTCTGTCATGCTGTTTGTAGTGTAAGAAGTGTGAGCTTGTGGGTTGTTGGTTGTGGCTTGTTGCTGATGCTGTGGCTTTTGTGGCTTACAAGTTCTGTAAATGAATTAACTTTAAGCTGTACTGACCTATTGTTGTGCCGAAAGAAATGTTAACTAAATTTAAATGCTAGTTTCAACAATTTAATAAAACAATTTTAAATTCCAGACAATGCTAAAGCAAATATTATTTCAAATTATTTATATTGCCAAGTTTTTACATCATCGCTTTGTTTATTCATTCTGTTTTTCTGTGGCATTTTTCTTGCATTCTTTGCTGCCTCTAGACAGAATGCAATTTTCAATATGCATAGCTCTGTGTAATGTATGTATGTGTTTTTATAAGCATGTGTGGGTCGGATGTGGGCCAAATCGTCTGACTTTGGCATCCTATTACTTGCTAACAAGAGCTTCACCGACACAGAAATTAGTTTAACCGGGAAAGGGTTCAACCGGAAAAAGTCTCAGCATCACTTTGAAGTGGCAGTTGAGAATATAGTGCCACCTTTGACCCTTCTGGCTATTTAAGCAGTCAACTGGTTCAGTTTAAAGTTTGTTTAACTAAGTGTGTATCTGCATTTCCTTTTAGTCATTTAATTAGAAAGTTCTCAAAGATTAAAGCTGAAAACAATATTTTAGAAAATAACCTTTACTCAGTTTCCATTTTTTTACACTGTCAATGGGAATTCTTTCAAGAATCCACTCTGAAAGTTGAGGATAAAACCAAATCCACAGTAATGAGAATTTACGATAACCAAGAGATGTGTAAATGAGTTTGATACAAAGGAAAGGAGATTACTGAAAAATATTTATTTGTTCGGGCAGCATCCGTGCAAAAAATGTGACAACAAACGCCTTTTTCTTGGATAAAAAACTTTTCGTGGTTTTGTTTTCACTTCATTTTGCTGACGATGACTTCAAGTTTCACCAAACTTCTGGGCTAGAGGACAGCTTTGACTTTTGTGGTTCGAAACGCAACGTGATTTATAAGTTATTTTGCTTGCAGTCTAAAAACTTGCCACAGAAAACTAAAATACAAACAAATGTGGCTCACTGAAAAATAATTTAAAAATAAGTACTATATTTTACATATGCATAAAAAAAATGCTGATACTTAGACTAGCTGTTAGAAGCAAAATAAAATTTTTATAAACTTATAAACCTGACGGGTTTCTTAATACAGTTTTTTTGAGTATTCCACCATTTTTGGTCCTGTAATGGGATCTGTTTATTTAGTTCTATGCTCATTTTGTATGTTGTGGCTGCTGCTTTCCGTTACTTTTTCTTTATCCTGTACTGCAGTTTTTGTGCCGTGTTTTTGTCCTGTGCACATTCCGTGAAAAAAAACATAACAACGTACAGGGCGTGCTGACAGCTCCAA
Source organism: Drosophila neotestacea (assembly GCA_035044365.1). Classification (NCBI taxonomy): domain Eukaryota; kingdom Metazoa; phylum Arthropoda; class Insecta; order Diptera; family Drosophilidae; genus Drosophila; species Drosophila neotestacea. Next base: position 2,240,202 of record JAWNMD010000052.1, on the reverse strand, counting down.
GAAGGATTTAAAAACTTTTTGTGCTCTGGCAAAACAACACGTGGGCCACATTTTCTGTCCTTGTTGTTTTGGCGGAACTGAATTATATTTGTGTCAACGTAAAGGGGGTCTTACGGGCATAAGGATTTTTCCAGCTTGCATTCAAGTTTAAATAAGCTGAATCAAATGAAAGAAAGGAGCTTTACTTATAGACTGCAGGTGTGCGAAATATAGTTTCTATCTTTTAAGTTTCTAAGAAGACACTGTAAGTAGACGTGTGAGTAATTAAATTTACAGGTATACTTAATAAACTGTAGGAATGTCATATTTATGTTGTGGAATTTATTCATATTTTCTTCCTTGCAACGTTTTCTGTAATTACACCCTCACTGAGTGAGCACAGAAGCAAGAAATTATTTTACCATCGCATCCGGTCTAAAATAAACAAATTAATATGCAGAGTATGGTAATTAGTGAATCAATACAAATAAGTTTATTCGAATACCAAATCATTTTACTAATTAAGTGCAGCGTGGAAAATCATTTTATTTAGTTACCTCTAAATTCATTTCTCACTTGCTGAGCTTGTTCGGATATTCATTAACATTTTGCCACTTTTGATAATTGTGTGGAATTTTGTAAATAATTGCAAATGAGAAATTATATTTGATTTGAATTTGAATTATGCACATTCAAATTCAAAAACAAATAAATCCTCTTTGATTGATAATTGTTAATTCGATAATCATTTCGGTCTTAGTCTCGTTCTGTTTCAAGCCAATTTCTGACTTTTACTCGTACTTGAAAAACCAAAAGCCATGGTGATAAAAAAAATACTGTCACATTTTATGATTGATAGCTTAATCTTGGGGTCAATCAAAGCACATTACTCATACGCCACGTGCCATGAGAAAAATCACACACTCTTACAGATAATCAGGCGAATATCACAAATGTCTGCCTGAAATTATTATCCCTTTGAGGGCACTTGCCACTCATCAGGCACACCATCAATAAGGACATGACCCTTAGGAGCGGACATCATTTCAATTCAATGGTTTGCCATAAACTCTGTTTGATAGCAATCATTAAATCTCTGCAGATAACCTTAATCATGCAGTACAGAATTTAGTGCCTAAAACTGCTACCAATACGCATAACTAAATACATTATGAATTTAAGTATAGAAGGTTCTGGCTGTGAGCCAATATCTAAAATATAAACAAAATTCAATATTTATCCATTCTGCAAATTAATCACGACAATGTTGTCATTTATTTTTGTATAATTTGTTAGCCTACTCATTATGTGAACAGCGATAGCAGTGGGCGTGGCTTTGACATTTTGAGTGACAATTTGAATAATTACAGCATCCAACAGTTTCATTATTAGTGTATGCCATAATAATTAAATATGTTGATAGTTTTATACCCGGCTGCAATTTTAAATTTTCAGCAGACATCTTGTGGCCAATATTAAATTTAATAAAATTGAAGCAATATGTAGTTGGCTTTTATCTCATATAACTTATGAATATTTTGTCAGCGAATTTTTTCTTTGCCTCCACATAAATGGCTTTTTTGTCTAGGCCTGCGAAGTATATTTTCGCAATATGTGACACGCGGCGTATGCGTATTTAATAAGACTTAAAGGAGCAGTCAGCCGGCAACATATGCGATATTATTTATTTATGATATTATTAAAAAAATTGACTGGCTGTCGTCTGTTGCTGACAGCTTTGTTAGCTTCTTGTGTTTAAAGCTCTCAGCCCACACGATAAGAATTCAAATATATTGTAGTTACTTAAAAGTATTGTATAAGTATGTAAAACAAATTTAAATCTCTAATCATTACACGTCTATTTATATTAAATTGACTTGAAAAATAAATACGTAATAAACTGTTTTGCAGTTTATGTAATACAACGAATTTTCATTTATCGAACCGCACACATTCAGAGTCTGCAATGAACTAAAATGTTAACATTCAGAATTTGTTGTTGCAGAGATGAGACTTTTATTTACAGAACTGTTAAGTAAAGGGAAATGTTGTCACGATAACAGCTTTCTGTTGCAGACAAACAGAATATGTTGCTTTTCATGCAGCATGTATCTTCCAACATGTTTTGTATTAAGTCCAAACACAACAGGTGACGATCAGAAACACAGACCTTGGGACAAAGTGTCGTTAATCAGTAGACCCAAGACATTTTCGATGATTAGTAAGTGCAGCTATAGAAAGTTTAAGACAAGAACACTTAAATAGTTAGTTGACTGGCGAGTTGAACGAGTAAGTCATAGTTAAGCACATGTGTTTTCAAATAACATTTTAAACACCGATAAGAGTTTGAAATAATAACAGTCTCTTTTGGAATCAAAACTAACTATAAAATGAGCGACAAGTTCGAATAAAAGTCAGTTCTATATTTGCCTTTAACAGTAGCAAAATGAAATTAACTTTGAATATTCTCTTTGTGGTTCTTGGCCTGTGGTTTCAGTTCTCTGTAAATGATTTTAAAGCCGAGGCATTGCCATGGAGTCCGTCATATGTTCATAAGAGACACACTCAATTAGTGCCACTCGCAAAAAACTTAACAGAGGTACGATTACATCAGAAAACTTTGTTTAACTCTCTTCACATTTAATAGTTATTTAATTAATTTTAGCCACAGCGACAGAGGCTCATGGAGGACTGCGGTGGATATGGCATGAAATGCACTCGGGCCGAGAATTGTTGCTCTCTAAAATGCTTAAAATACTCAAAAATGTGTATTCCTTAGAATTCTATATGACACGATGTGTTAGTTCTGTTTAAAACGAAACAATAAATCTATGACGGAATAATAAAGTTGATAATGTATATCGCCAAAAGCGTCCGAAAATTAGTTTCTTCCCCAGGCTGTGCATATAAAATTAGAAGAACTTAAATATTCCCCCAGGCCACTCGTGAGTTGACAGCTCTGACTTGTCCATCCCGCCTGGAGATTGGGTATTAAGTCAAATTGTTCTTTGTAAATTTTTAAATTTTACATTTTCTTAGTAAGTATGAATAAGTAAAGAGACGTCAAAAAGTTGTTTGCTGCTAAAGAGCCACAAAATGAGAAAGCAGAGTTATCTACTGGGATTTATAATGATGAATATTTTGATAGAAAAGGGGCATTAATAAGATTATTTTTTTCATCAACTGCTTTACGACCGCAATTGGGTTAAAAATGTGTAATTATTACAAGTCACCTTAAAATAAAACATTTTTCTAATTTCTATTCTTTTTATCGCAGAAATGACATTCGAAAAATTAACTGAAATTGTCACAGACTATAAGACTTTTTAACATTTTTCCGAAAGGCATTAAAAGCAACAATAAAAAAAGCTTTTATTGTTTTCTGTTTTCATTGAAATTCGTCCTTTAGTCCTTTCCCCATGAGCATTTTGCTACTGCTTTTGTACAAATAACTTTTTTGTCGTTATTTTGGATTATTTCCTTTTGTGTGGCCAAAAGAAAGTCGGTGCTAATTAAATTAATTTAAACATATTTTAGGATCGTAAAGGATCCTAAAGGATTTGTATTTAATATATAATTATGTACTTTAGCAGTTCAGAATAAGAAAAAGTGTTTAAAGCTTTTCGTTAATCAAATGCCAAATACAAATGGAAAGAATGTCAGAATCCAATACTGGTAGACTGATTGCTATTGAGACCGCAGCTTACAGATAGTTCTCCAATTGCAAAGCTCTGATGCTAAATTTTCTCCCAGGTTGGTTTTTTCGTTTACAGCATTTTTCTTTCCATCACATGCACCCAGATACAGACAGCCGTCCTTCATGTCCTTCATGCCCTGCACGTCCTTTGCTGCGGTTACCCCGTCTTTGACTTATCTTTTCTGCAATTTGTCTTTATGCATTCCTTCCGAGTGCCTTGCCAAGGCTAGGACTTGGCACTTTGAGTAGCTGGCGACCTCAAGATACGCTTGTCCTTATTTTCAGTTCAGCTTGTTTCTTAAATCGTCTTTTGATGGTTCTTGATTTTCCCCCAAATCAGGCAATTGCATGCATATTAAATGCTACCTTTTGCCTTTATAATCTTAAAAAGGTATAAGAAAATCTCTTGCCACTTACAGTCATACAAATTACTGAAAATTGAGACAGGCTGTTCTTGTGCATATGACAGATGAATTAAATCATTGACTTGGAAAAAGGAAAATCAAACAAATTATACCTGATTGTATGTCAAGAACATCTGTTTTAAGAACTTCTAATAAATGTTTAAGGCACAAATCAAAGTAATCTGTAATTTACAAAATTGAACTTAAAATCAATTAAATTTACATTTCAACTCCCTTTACATATATGAGTACCAATTCGTGTAGCACAGATTTTAAGAACAATTTAATGTTCAAGTACTTGCAAGGTAATTATTCAGGTAATGTGTTACATGTTTATTTAACTCTTCAAGTAACACTTAATTATACGTTAATTAGCCATTCATTTGTATGTCTCGAGTGTTGTTGTGTGTACATATTATCTAAATAGATTAATATATACATCATTTAAAAAATCAATAAATGGTTCTTGATTAATACCTATGGTTTAATAACTTTGTTTGTAACTCGAAAAGAGTTAACTCATACAGTTTTTAATAAAATGGTGGAATATACAGTATGATGTGTGGCTAGCAAACGTTTATTTTAGCAACAACCAATAATACTTAAAAGTACGTTTGTTATAAGAATCGATTATCCAGTTTACAAATTACATTGCATTTTGTAGTTAAAACGTTTTTAAAGAAACTCACAAATTCATAAACTAAAATTTTGTGTATCGCGTATACGACGGGATTTCACTCCATATAAATTCCATTAAATTGTTGTCAAGAATTCTTGTGATGCACCAAAATGCACTCAAAGCCAACGCCTTAGGCCATTTGAAATATGTTGTCAGACTAAAAAGAGCAACACAAGAATGCATGATTTAAATATTTATAATTATAAGAAAATATTAAAGATACATTTTTGCAATATAAAATTTATGATGGTAAGAATTGGTAAACTAACCCAAATTAAATTGCTGAATTAATATTTATATACATCAACTTAAAGCGAGTTCTCCTTGTTTTAAATTGAATTAACTTTTTTGCTTAAATATCTCAGACTATAATGCTCTTTTAAATGGCATCTCCATAAATAATTTTACATTCGTATTGAATGCAGCTCATAAATTTCCTTTGCCCAACGATATTTTGCGAGCTGCTACAATTTAAAACAGGTCAGCAATTTACTTGATTACAGTCATTCTGATTGGATTTTCACTGTCTCAATGAAGTCTTTCATTTAATATGCAACTTCAAATAATTGATACTTTTATGAAATAATGATAGATTTAAAATAATATATACTACATATATTAAATATATTACTGGTGTCAAAAGTAGGTATATAAAAACTTGAGTTAATTGTAGTACACTGTGTAGAAAATATGATTTACGGGGTATAAAAACTTGTAGACAATATTTCTGTGTTATGTATGTATGTACATATATTCAAGCATGATTTTCTGACTCTTTCATGCTTTTTACCGCAAAATGAAATTGAATAATAGTCGTCAGCCGTTGTTGTTTATTGTTGATAGTGTTATTTCAAATAGATGTCGGCGATTCATTACCATTCAGTTGAACATTTGCTGCTTTCTACTTTCAAGGATTTATTCATTTCCATTCCTCATTTTGAGCATGTTTATAACAGAAAATTAATTTTCAGCATGCGTGTTCTACTCAATTAAACAGACGTACTACAACGAGATGAGATGTAAGCATAAAATGTGTAAATAGAGAACAATAATTAAGTAGATAATATAAGACATTTAAAAGCAAAGAAAGGGTTGAGCTTAAAAACTGGAGCCACGAAAAATATATTTGTATAAATAGGTATATTCCACATGAACAATTCTTATATGGCTCATTTTGAAAACAATATTAGCTTAAATATTTAAATGCTTATCACAACCATCAGCTTTAATTCTTGTTTATAACTAATTTAAATAAGTTATACAATAATAATTAAACTTCATATTTTATTATTATTTTTTATTTATTATTTTGGAATTTAAAAACATTTCTTTTAATTGAAATCTAACTATTATTCTATAACACTTTCCCATCCAATCAAAAATAGAGTTAGACATTAACCAGACATTTGAAAATATTTGTAAAATAAAATTATTTTTAATATTTTCCTTAGCTAGTATACATAAGATAGTTGTAAAAGATTATTCTGCTTCCTTTAATAAATATTAAAACAAGAATTGAAATAACAACTGCTGATACCAAATTTGTAAAAACTACACTCAATCGTAATTTTCACCTGCCACAATCCCAAGCTTAGAAAGCAGACATCAAAGCTGCCTTCAAATAGATGGTTAGATAGATTCTAGTCAGGTTGAATGATTGTTATGAGTACACGTAATTCGTCTTCTTGCTATTTACACGGTGATCGATTGCTTTGAACAGAACAATGGAAATGAATATGGGGATAACTGGCATTGAGAACGGACTGTGACCACAGTCACTTCATGTGATTACCTGAGCCTCTCTAACTGTCTGCTGGCTGTCAGGAAACAACCAGAGGTTGTGCTTTAAAATTATTTTCTGACAACAGTCGTTTAACAGACGCTACCAAGTGCTGTCCATTGTTTCGGTCTGATTGTAAGTACTCCGGGTGCCACGATGCTGCCACTGAAATTGCTTTCAGTTGCCCTGTCTTGCCTTTTTGTCGTTTAGCCCAGAGTGCTTAGACAATGGTTAAACGTTCCCTCTTGTTAACTGAACTGTGCAACCCGGCTTAATTTATCTTCCGGGGAATTGTGTGAACGGAACAGAATGCAGTAGCCTACTCGTAGTGCAGTGAAATCAACAGGCCTGTTACCCAGTGTTTCTATGGCCAACATTGCATAATATAACTAGAGGCAGGTTCCAGTAACTAGAGGCAAGTTTATATAACTAGAGGCAAGTTCATATAACTAGAACCTTGTCGGTGTAAGCAGTCGATACTAACTCTATTCAAGCCTGAACCTCAGGGACATACATAGTGTGATCTAAAAGTAACCATTTCAGAAAATACTTTAGCACCTGAATCCAAAATAAAATGACTTTGAAAAGTCTATGGAAAATCTTTTTCTAAGTTGCATTCAAATCTCAAATGTGAAGGTTCACATCCTGTAAGTAACTTCCTCTATATCACGAAGCTGAAATATCGTCAACCATTACTCATACGCCACATAAACCACTCAAACGAAAGCTATTTTCTAAGCTACTGGCAACAGTTTAACCAACCCCAAAGTTCAATCAATATAAATAATTGTGGTATCCCTTAAAGGGTTTGCTATTTGGTCGATAAAAAACATTAATTCAAACCAAGTGTCATAAAAATGTGCATATAAATCAGTCATAAAAATGTGCATGTAATTCTCACAGAAATTGAGAGTCATTCAAATGTGTCACACTCTCTGATTTTATTTAAAGTAACACCTTTACAAGCTTTACTTTAGTAAAGAAAAGCTGAAAATATGTTCTACTTTAAGTTGTGTAATCAATTGCATATGTTAAACTAAACTAAGCTGATATTTTCCCAACATTTTCTCAGCTCAGACCAAGTTAGCTTGAAACACTTGTGTATTCCATTTTGCTTTAAAGGTGAAATATTGTCAACATTAAGGCTTGATATTTTATTAGTTGCGCAATTTGTCAGACCAAATCGCAAGTGTCTATTTTTTTTTTGAGTGACAAGCACAACTCAGAGGTTCAAAAAAGGGATAATAATCTCAGCCATATGGCAGCTGTGAGCCTTTTTCTAATCAAAATATCATAATCAGTTGAGACATGTATGCCTTGCCAGATATGCAAACAAATGACAGTGATAAAAGTAGACAGAAGACCGAAAAACTGACAGGCTTAAGCGTACAGGATAAAATTTGCATATATTTTGTTGGAACTCCTTGTTGGTAGAACAAACTGTGCAAAACTGTGTGAAATATTAAAGACAAAAGCTTTAAAAGCATTCAAGCTTAGCATCCTTAGTTTTAATATGAACCATTCGTACAAGTAAGTTAGAAAGTATATAAGTTTTTTAGCTTTGTTTTATCTCAGCCTGTTTTTCACACCACTCAAACAGCGAGTGTAACAAAGTGATCAATATATTATACTGAAGCGGAAGAGGAAGTGCTGCAACAGCAATCGATTTGTCTTAGACCATGCAGACGCCCTACATGTCGTATGTGTAACAAGTGCAACACATAAATTCAGGAGCAAACAACAATACCACAAAAGAAATAAAATACAGGCGTGGCAATAAAATAGTTTCGCTTTCAGCACTCTTAAAAGATCTTGGTTTCATTTAGAGAACACGACTAGCTTGAGATACAATTTATAAAGTTGACCCACAAACTCAAACTAATCATAGAATGAATGCCTATTTATTTACAGAAAAATTTAAAACTCTTTGTATTTTATACCTAAGTAATACTTAGTATTGTTGAATTAAGAGTCTTGAGTTTGACCATTCAAAAAAAATGTATCCTCAGGTGTTTTTCCTGTTTTTCCACGTTTTTCAACATTTCTTTGCACTGTTTTCGTCATGTGCACATTCCATGAACGATTTATAAAGTTGCAGGACATGCTGTCAGCTCTAAGAAGGAATTAAAAACAATTTATACGCTTATAACACAACACGTGGAGCACTGGAATTAATGGTTCTTACCTTGTTGTATGCTTCGACATTTAACAAAACATCTTCTTTAGAATTTGTACATAATTGTTAGGACTTAAATAAATGGCTTCCCTTAATAAACAATCAAATTGTATAAAGAAAGAGCCTGTATTTTATTTTTTACTAGGTACAAAAACATGCATCACAATAACAAAGCAAACAAAATGTGGCAACAAAATAAAAATCACAAACAATGCGGTTATTTTTATGGGCACTTGAGTTTCCTTTAGCATCTATTTTCCAACAAAACAGAAATACTTACAACAATGGGAGAATACAGCATGTAAAGTCACTGAAATATGCAAATTAAATGTTTAAATTAAATTAACTCAAGTTTTATAGGGAAACAACGTGCAAAGCCAAGAGTTCTGCACAGTAAATTAAGTAAGTAAATAAAGTTGAATATTTCAATGTTATTCTTATGAAAAATAAAAATTAAAGTAACTAGTTAAATTAGATTGATTAAGTTTGAGCACACTTATACATATTTAAACAATCTCTAGCCAAAATCTACTTCTAGACTTTAATGATTTTTTATAAATTACATTTATTTATCGCATCTTTACTTTTCTCTTTAGGGGCAAGCCATAACTTATGAAATCTTATGATATTTCATTTTACAATTAGTGCTCTTCAAATTGAGTTTGTATTTCCTTTGTAGTTGTGAAATTTGAACATCATTTGTGCATGAAAAGCATGTCCTTGCCAAACATTTCACCTCGAGTTACACTTTCAATTTATCTCACTTTCTGTCATTGTCTTTGCCTTTGTCCCTGTGTCTGTTCCGTCTGATGTGATTAACGTTTCTCTTTGCACTGTTGTCAACAGTTGAGTTGTGATGAGCCGAACTGAACGCAACGCTGAGCTATGCGTTAATCAAATGTCAATTACGATGCGGATTCCAAAAATGGATGTCAGCAGCCGCGAATAGAATCGAGCCTGGCTTGCTGACAACGCAACCAATTGCAAACTTCTGCCAGTTGGTTTTCCCTTTTCCTCAGTTTTTCTTTTCACTTCTATTGAGCTGTGCACACACTCACATATAGATAAAGATAGGCGTTGCTACGGTCCTTTGCCATAGTTTGCATTTCCCTTTCCATTCCCATTTGGCAATTTGTCTTTATTCGCCTATTTTGCAGCCTAACCGAGTCTCCTGTCTGTCTTCATAGTCTGTGACTGCATCCTTGTGATAGGTTCATCCATACATTATCATCCTTTCAAGTCGCAACACTTTGCTATTTGGTTCTTAAACCAAAGCAGCCAGTAAAAGTTTCTTAAATTCTACAGAGCTACCTGAGTTTACCTCAGATACTTATTCATGATGAATTGAACTTAAAGCAACGTGAGTCCATGACTATGTTTTAAGTAAGACAAGCTAAAAAATTATTTACTTAGCGGAACGAGCAGCGTATCCAATTGGTATTTATATTTATACCCTGTTAATATTTGTGAAATTAAAGTGGGAATTATCATGTAGTACAAAATTCTGATATCTAACAAAAATTAAGAGATACATGTTCCACTGAAGATGGATAATACATCAAAGTACAATAATAATTAAAAGGATGAACTGATTTAACTAAGACACAATTTTCTTTATTTGTATAAAGAACAGCTTTAAATGATTTCTGAAATATAGCGCATCTGTGAATTGAGCAGACTCGCCTTCCAATTTCAACTATTTTTAAGAAGATAAGTTATAGCATTTATTTCCGCTGCAAACTGTACTCCTAACTTAAATAGCGTTCCAATTTTTAAATCTATATATAAATGAATGAATTGTCATCTGGAATTCATAAATTACTCTCTAGTAATATTCTCCCATCGCTGCATAAGATTTGGGACAATTCTGTGCGGCAATCTTTCCATAGGCGGTATTCGAGCCGATCTTAATTAGTTCTTCACTGGACATCTTGTTCCATAAATGTATTCCATACGAATCATTTGTCCTCTCTAAAGTTTCTTCCAGGTAATCTGGTTCAAAGAAGTTTCGCCATTCCCTCCAATACATCTCATAAAAAGCATTCCAAGGTAATACCTTAAGTTCCGGGCAACGTTTCTCATCATTTAGTAATGTCTTGATGCTTTTCGTATTACACATCCTATTTGCCACACGTGTTATCAAATAAAGACCATTCTCACTCCATTCTTTGCCATTGAAATATACCTGAAAGTCACGAAGACAAGAAGCCGCAAAATCATGACCAAACCCAGTGGGACTCAGTCTCATAACTGCATTGGATAAAAAGTCGAAGGACTCAGCACCCACAAAGTTAGGAGGCATATTCTCCAAGCTGCGCAGAAGAATAATGTCCAAGTCCAGATAGATGCCCCCAAAGCGATACAAAGCGATCAAACGTAGAAGATCCGATGTGTGAACAATCGGATAGCTGGACATATTGATCGAAAAGAATTGTTAAGGAAAGTGAAGGATACTTGAATATTAGTTGGATCTCACCTGGAGCTGTATAGTTGGCCATTCTTAAGCCAATCCTCAATTGGAGTACCTGCAGCAAATCTATTTAGATGCAGTTGACGTAGTTGTACATTGGGATAGCTTAAGATGGCATCAATAATAGGATCATTACTGCTGTTTTCCTGGTGACGATACCTGGGATTAACAAAGAGCACAAACACTTGGAAATTGGGATTATGCAAGGCAGCTGATTCAATGGCACAAGCCTGACGAGCCGTCATATTTAACATATACCGACTGGCATTAGGATAAGAGATACCGCTGGTCTCCAAAAAGAATATACTTCGACCAGGAATTGGTTGCGGATCCGTTAGCAGTACATCTCCTAAAGGCTTGGGTAGCTCACTAACTGTGTATTCAAAATCCGTTCCTTGCAATGCCATTATCCATTGGTAAATTATTACTATGATGAGGACAAAAAGCAGACTTATTGCCAGGAACAAAAATGTCATCCGACGCTTGGAAAATGAAGCTGGAAAAGTCGGCGTAAAAAACACCATGTCGAGGCTGTCAGATGTTAATGAGTACTAAACACTTTGACGAGCTTGACGAGCCGCATATCTAATTACTCTTATGCCCTGTAAACAAGTTATCAAAAGGGGTTTTATGAACTGCAGCTGACATATGAATTATTATTTGTGAAAATTAACTTATTGTAAATGTGCAATCCATTTATAGATAAAACCATGACGAAGTTAATCAAGTTTGAAGTCTGCTGACTCTTCAATTTTTGTCATATTATGGCAGAAAATGGTAAATATGATATTTTTGTAATTATTATTTCACGCACTGAACCAATTATTTAAAGCTAACGTTCAATGAGTAAAGTATATTTTACAAAAACAGCTCGTGTTCAAGATGAAATATACTTTCGAAGATTCGGTTTATGTTCCGGTTCGCAGAATGCAAATATAATTTCATACAAATTCAGTATTTTGCGAGTTTTTTATTCCGACGTTCATTTCTCCATCATATATTCAATATATCTAGACATGGGGTCGTATAATGTCCGCATTGACTCAACATTTTTATAGGAGTAACTGTAGCATAAAAACCAGTTCCCAGCTTAATGTGCATGTTAGTATATGATTAACTTGGCAAAAGTAAACCAGCAAACTCCTTTATGCCAATCAAAACTTATGATGCATTTATCCACTTCCTACTGAATATAAAATTTTATGTATGTACATATACGAACGTTCAGATTCTCTTTGTCTCATGCAATTCCAATGCAAGCCAAAGAGCATAACAATAGCGAAAGTCATTAAATTGAAGTTCAAGCCGAGTTGCCAACCCCTTACATGTTAGTCAGCCTTTAAAGTAGAGACAATTGAAATATAAGTAAAATAGCTATATATATATATATATGAGTGTGGAGAGATGGATGCATTCCTTCTTTAAAGTAAATAGCTACATGGTATTTTATATTCGATTTTTCATTTAGAAGCCTTGGTAGCATTGACAATGATTTATTGCATAAATGCTACTCGCACATCATCAATTATAATAAAAGAATTCTTATTTTGGCATTAAATTCGATGCAATTCTGTAGAAAATTCCATGACTAAAGCTAGTCTCAATATGGTGAGTGTTCAATATACAGCGAATCAACCACTATGGTTGGCTTTCTTCTCTGTTCTATCTAGATTCTCGCGTCTCTAATAATTGTAATAATTTCATTCATCATTACAGTCTTCCCACTGGTAGAAACTTTATAACAGTGACATTAATATTCGTCATGAATTATTATCAATTATAATTTAAAAGAGTGCTCTCATTTCTGTAATTTAAAATTCCAGTTGTATTCAATTGGAATTTCAGACGCATTCATAATTTGACATATCAACAACATTTTCATTTTCAATAGGATGAGAAGTGGAAGCGAAATGGGGATCTTCATGTGTAAATAAAGTTTCCCGGCTACACTTCATTAAAATTCCTTCAAGAGCATCCAGTATGACTTTATTTCCTCATTCCGCTTAAATTCAGTCCAATTTCTTAATCCTCAATTGGTTCATCGATTTTAGCATGGAATATAAAGTGTATATATATGTATATATATCCAGAAAATCCATTGTCTTCTTGCATCTATAATTTTACAGGGAAAAAACAAAATATACTAGTTATGTTTATTTATTGTTAAAATGTTTGTTTCGTGACAGTTGAACAAAAATTGTTTTTAGTTTATTCGAAATAGTTCAAAGCTAAAACTTTTATTTATTCTTAAATTTTTTAAGTGAACGGTTAGAAGTTTCACAACCAAATAAAATGCTGGATAGCAGTGCTGATGTAAATAATAAAGTCTTTAAAGTTTTTCCCAAGGCTTGCTTGGGCTTTCTTGATATGGATTTAAAACTAACGTTAATTTGTCTACTTTCCAAAGGCTTACTTAGATACAGTTTTAGTTATTCAGAACAATCGATTATAATTTTATTGATATCATAAATATTTCAAAACTCACCGAAAAAAAACAAAAGTCACTCAAAACCAATCCTAGTGGAAAGTTTATCATGTTTTTTGAACTTTTGAGATTCCGTTTTGCCTTTATTTGGATCAACAATGTAAGCTTTTCTTTTGTCTTTGTTGCACATTTTACGAACAAAAGAAAAGCCAAAAAACATCCAGAGAGCTCAATTTGTGCCAGACAAAGGTAAAAATATTTGAAATTTGTTAAAGTGGTGAAATCAGAGGTGGAATTAAACGAATTTTAACAAACTTTGGTATTATTTACTGGCAACTGCAAAATCTTAAATCGTTGGCCAAAACATAATATATTTATCTGAGTATAAAAACTGATTTGGTCTAAAGCTTATTGAAGCGTCAAGTTAATAGTGCGTACAATCAATGCGCATTAATTATACGCCCCATGAAACACAAAATAACAAGCCTAAACCACAACGTTTAATCTTTGGCTATTAATCCTTTGGAAACTCATTTTAGACTCATCAAGCTATAGATATTGTGTATGCGTTTGTCATTAATAAAGGCAAGCAAAAGAAGCTTTCACCAAAATGGCTTACCACCAATATCAACTATTAAATATTTGTAAATCCTTAGAAAGTGAAAAATTTAACATTTGAATTGAATCATAATTTTAAAATAAATTAAACTATAAATCATCCTATCTTTGAAGAAACTTTGATTATAATTATGGGGGAAGAGAATATTTGTTATTAATATTAAGAGTGACTTCAATTAATTATTTAATATCATTTTATTTTTTAAACATTATTGTCATTGTGTTAAGCTACGGTTGTAAGGTTGACTTATCACAGCTATTTTAAGTTTTTATCATAAGAAATATACAATAAATATATTTTTGTTGAGAAAAAAAAGAGGGGAATTTCCAACATGTTGCTTGCAACTTTTGTGTTTCTCAAAGGTACTGAATTGAATTTAAAGCACGTTCTCAATTAACACAGTGCATGTCAGGTAGAGCAGAAACAGTTAATAACGAGAAAACAAATGGCAAACAACAGCCACCGAGAGAACAAACACAACCGAAGAGTATCTCATTTGTGTATCATTCACACTGTGCTGCTGAGCAACCAATTACTTCCTTCACGTGGTGTATAAACAATGTCGCGTAATTTATTTTCCACCTCTTGGCATCAACTGACAAATAAGGTGATAATTTGCCTCAAGCATTTGGCGCCTTCCATTGTCAAGGATAAACAATCTATCTGTCTAGCTGTTGACTGTGGAAATGAATTGGAATATGTCTATTTGTTAAGATAATGCTTAACTGCATTGCATGCTATACGATTAATCATAAAGCACAATATGATTAAGCAAATACATATATCACAATCTCATTTGAATGATTGAAACGTTACGGTTACTTACTCACATAACTGTAAGCTTGTGATTTCGGTTAGCAGAATTAGGTAATCTTCAAAAATTGAAATATGTTCAATTAACAATAGTTGCACTTAAAATCAGCAGTTGTGTAGTTATTAAAGCATTTAAAAAAAGCAAGACAAATAAAACGGTTTAAAATTAATCTTACACAGAAATATATTGCCAAAATTAAGAAAAAAAATGTTCCTTAAACGGATGTTTGGATAAACTATAATTGTTTGCTTTAAAAAATATGAATGTTTGTTTAAATAAAATATGCATACATTGTGAATTAGGATTTCCCTTTGGCTCCCACACTTTAACATTTTCCGGAAAAAATTAGCAAAAGAGAATACTCTAAAGTTGATTCTGAGGTGCTTCATTTGTTGTTGTAAAAATTCATGCCAAAAGTGACAAAAAATGTATAGTTGCCAGTTGCCCAAGGGTCAAGTTTGTTGCTTTGGCTGGAATTTTATGGAATTTCATAAAACCTTCCATTACTTTTGCTAACTTCGATTCCCAAAAAAATTGTAATTGGAAATTTGATATAAAATTTTCCATCATTAAAAATTGCAATTTTTTGTTTAACAAAGCCTGTTTCTGGTTTCATAGCATTTTTTTTAACATGGTTTTTAGCAGTTGGTTAATAAAACCACACAAAATCAAAACTGAAACACAATCATCAAATATTTCCCTCCAGCTATTGGCATTAATATTTCATTATTTTGTGTGCAAGTTTTGAGCTATGCAAGGTTCTATTGAGTCACAACAGGGCGAAATTCTGTCAGTTGTTGCCAAATTTATGTGTTGTTATTGTACAAGCCGCATTGAAGAAAAAATTAATAACTTGGCTCTTTTATATGCTCATACTCTGCCCTAAGGTATTATATAAACAAGTTTCACACACATACTAGTACAAACACTCAAAAGGGTCAGAAGGAAGAAGGCTGGCTATAAATTTACATGGAAGCTCATAGTATGCTTCATGGAAATGGAACAGCTGATGAAAATGGTTGATTTAGGTCTCGAATGCAAGTTATTGTTATAGTTCTCGTAGCTCCAAACTTTAACTGAATTCATTATAAATGTTTGTAGCTGCTACTGTATAAATTATTGTTGTTAATTTATAAAAACTACTGCTACCTCTGGCTTCTATTGAAATATGAGTAAGTTACTCCATAAACTGCTGCTGTTGAATAACAAACTGTATGGGATTTCATAATAAAATTTGCCTTATTATTTATTTTGGCCTTATTAGCATTGGTCAGTTGTTCAACACCTTGTGTTCATTTGCTAAACTTACAAATTGTAATTTTGCAGAAAACTCTACTTTGTTGGGAACAAAAGTACACTTAATATTAATATTTATTTATTTCTTATTGTTCATTTTGTGAGGAACATTTGAAGCTCATGATATATTGATAACCTTTTGGTCAGGCTCAAAGTTTTGACAAAGTTTTAACCCTTTTTTGATAGCTGCCAAGTGTTTCACTTGCTACAAAATTTGTTCTGAAACAATATTGAATTCTCAGAACTTTGAATTGAAACATTTTAAAGCATCTCAACCCACAGGAGGAAAAGAAGTATTTTTGCTGAGCTTTTACATTTTGTTTGAGTCTTTCGCACCTTTTAAAAGAATATTCTAACATTTTTTATTATCCATGCTCAATTTACCACATTAAAGTTGTTAAATTGCTCTAAAAGCTAATTCACAAAGGTTAAGTTCACACGGTATCTGTATATATCAAACTGTAATTTTACCCATGTCCTTGTCATGTCCTAGTCAATGTTTATCCTTTCGACAATGTTTGCTTTCGGAATATTATTCAGCAAATTGCTGTTTGTTGTTTTAATATGTAGAACAAATCGAAAGTGGCAAAAAATATAATTTATTGCCAAAAGTGCTTATGAGGATAAGCAACTGACTTTTACATAGGCACGTTTCTGTTAGGGGTTGGGCTATTTATAGTTGTCAGATGGAACTATATTGGACTTAGAGATAAAGATACGTTTAATGTATGCCAACTGAGGAGACTTCCGTAAATAAACGAAGAAATGAGCTTGTTGTTAAGTCACAAACACTTGACCAACAGCTGCCAACAGTCGCAGAGTGACATTCATTTCAGTCAGACAAAGTCCAAACAATCAGCGGATGTCCTGTCGTGTCTGAAAACAACGCAGGGACATGTCTTAAGGCCATCAGCTCTTGTTAAATGGAACTTAAATTCCAGAAGCAACAACAATCAAGTTGTTTATGTTAAGGAAGTCACGTTAAGTGCGAGGACTAAAGAAAAACAAGAAAATAAACCAAACTTTGGTTAGGCAGGATATTTCAGTGATGTAGTCCTTAAACTATGTAAGTTGTCCTTTGAAATTTAGATTGTTTTGATTATCATATTTATTTTGCACTTGAAATTAAGGCAATACTCCATGTAAAAAAACGTATACAATTTTCATACACAAGTCTCTAATTAAACCAAATTGTTTTCTCAATCCACAAAATATCACCACAAGTGTCAGAAGTGCGCCAGTAACTGACGGCTTTCCCACTTTATCAAGGTTATTAATCAAATGCCAAAAGCAATTTTTTAGCACTGGCATTAACTTGATTGATTTCCCGCGGCCAGCGTGCAATGAACTGTTAAATAAATTAAGCAAAGTTCAATCAAACCGCAAATTCCCAAATAAATTATAGCTGCCAATGTCATTGGATATTTATGACTGATTAGTTGGATTTGCCAGTGCAACGTTTTACATTTACAATTACAAACTTGAGCGAGAGTGATATTAAATTTATCTGTTGCAAATAAAACCTAGGCAAATTTTTAAAAGTTTTTTCAATCAATGCATCTTCAAGTAATTAATATTTAAATAAGTTGATACTAAATATAAATCTTTCACTCTGCTCTAAGAATATTTTCTGGTTAAAATTAATCAGAAGGTAAGTAAAGTTTTATTCGATGTACACTAAGGATGGAATGCCAAGTCCTGAAGCTTTCACTTTTTAAAGATATTATTTAATATTGTCACTACTCCGGGCTAAGCATAAATACAATGGCGTTCTTTTGTTACCTTGACTGAAATTAATTTAGGGACCTTCTAAAGAAGCGCAAAAGTGTACTAATAACTAAGGATTATCGCTACATTTTCCACCTAATTGATTTGCAAGCCTGGTAAATGTCTATTTACTTATAACTTATCGCTGTTGTTTTCAAAGTGGAAATAAATATTTTCCGCCCACTTTCATTACAACGAGCAAACAGAGCAAAAACTTTTCTCATAAAGAAGCTCGATACACTTCATAAAAGGATATATTAAATTGACAATACCAAATTGGATTATTGGATTAAGACAGCAAAACGCGCTGCTTCAGTTCTTTTATACATTTAGCTTTGATGTAACTCAATATAAAGTAAACGGAAGGAGAAAAATAAGCATAGATGTTTCTAAAATGCGTAATTGAAATGAAATTGTCAAACCTTTTTAAGTGTAATGTTTTAACTCTCTTTTGTCAGTATGGCAAGTATACACAGGCAATCGACTGGATTGATGACAGACGGGAAATTCTGCATGAATTTTCCTCAGGGAAAACCTAGCAGCAGAGTGGCGCAGTGGAAGCGTGCTGGGCCCATAACCCAGAGGTCCGAGGATCGAAACCTTGTTCTGCTATGGCATTTACTTCTGTTTTTATTTGTTGCATCAAATTTAAATAATAATAAATCATTTTATATTTCTATTTACATCGACTGTGGTCAGCAAAGCTTCCAGCTTTAAATTCAAATTGAAATATGCTGAATACATATTTACAATGGCCAAAGGCAACACTAAATACAAGCATAAAGCAGCTAAATGAAAACTTTTTGGCACTCTTAATGAGCATTTATTTGCCCAGTGGCAACTTCAATTTAAGAGGTGCCACAAAGTTTGGCAACCAAGCCGAAGGCGTTTGTTGAATTAGCAGCAGATGGATAATTGTTAAGGACATAGAAGAACATTTATGAAATTCAAATTTATTCTAATGGACAATTGAATTTAATTTCAAATTACATTTTATAAAATGTGAAGATTCTTTTTAACTTCGTGCAGCAATATTTAAATATTTATATAAAAGTATTTAATTATATTAAAAGTATGGAGTTCTTGTACTGCATTGATAAAAATTCTTATGTACATGAGCATATGTTGCATGCAACCCGCAGCTTGACATTAATGTATTGTATATACATGCATTCATTCAATTAATCAAGTCAGGCAAGCAAAAATGCAATTATTCATACGCCACGTCAGCCCAAAAGTCTCGGATAACCACAAATTGAAGGCAATCAAAAGCTGTACCTGAAAAAAAGGCCAACCAAATTAAATTCTTACATTTAAACAAAAGAGAATTAATGTTTACTTTCAAAATTACACACAGATAAGTTTTTAAATTGAAATAAAGAGAAGTTGTTAAAAAAAAATACAATCAATAGATGAATCAAATAGAGAAAAGAAATTATTAAAAATTTGCCAGCAACAAAACAAATATAAGAAAGGTAATTAAACTAATTGTCAGCAATTAACGCGAGCCAAATTGAAAAAATCAATCAATGCGAAAACTTTTTCAGTGCAGGACGAAAAAACGTCCAAAATATAGTATGAAAAGGAATTCATCGATCCATTTAATGCAAGTAATTGCACCGAATTGGAAGAGACACTAACTGCAAAAGCCTTTTTTATAAGCTTTTTTTCCACTAATTGGTAAATAAAATACGAATAAGATAGCGTTGCAAATTAATCAGACAGACTTCTTACCTATAAGCTTAAGGCTAACGGAAATATTGAATAATTTAGTGTTTAACTCTAGAGAATTTTGAAAATAACAAAATGCCATACACAGTTTTTTGCAAAACTTTTCTTTAACTCCGCACTATAGTATTACAAGCAGCAACATTCTCAAGTCAATTTTAAATAATATTTACAGACAGAGACGTTTTGCAGGTTGCAAGTTCCACCATTTTCACTCTTCAGATTTGTTTCGTTTGAAAACGTGTCTGATGCCCAAACTTGTTTACATTAAGTTGAGGATGCTAATTAACATTGAATGCAACACACTAAGGTCTACCAAAAGTTGTACGAAATTAATTAGACATGCTCTTCTGACTCTAGTCTCTCTCAAACATTATTAAATTTAAAGTGTCTAGCGAGAAGATGTCAAGCAACGATCAAAAACGTTCAATTTATAGTGTTTAATTTAGGCAAGTTGAAGGTACTTAAGAGTCTATGAATGATAACTAGATGAAAATGTGAATAGTGGTTTTCTTAAAACACACAAGTTATTTTACAAAGCAAATGGCTAATTAAGATATGTGGTTAAGCCACATATGAACATCCTTAATGTCCACTACTTGCTAGGCAAAGGAAGCTAACTAGCCGGCTACTTGATGTGGCTGTGGTCAAGCGATGATAAAAGCTTTCAATTTTCGAATTAACTATGCATTTTGCCGTCACTTTGACATTTTCTCACCGGTCACATCGCCTTGGTGCGTCAGTTGGTAAACTTCTCAGCTGTTGGCTTCTATTTGACAATGTCTGCCACTGAAAGTTCGACATGCAATTAATTTTAGTAATCTCTGTTGCAACTAGCTTGCATTTTCTCGCTAGGAAAATGTCGAAAATTCAACGCTGTTGGCCTCTCACACATTTTCCACACATATGGCAGAGCCATGGCATCAGTTAGACCATTCATTAGCATGGAAATTAGAAAATATTTCGGCTACTAACTGAAGTTGCTCCTCTAAAACCAGACTCAGTTTCATTTATGTTAAAACATAGATGTCTTTTCGTGCCAGGCAACCGAGCAGCCACGGCACTAACTGCATTAACTTCTATAGCAAACTTTGCCAAAAATACGAGTACGTACATAGTCCACATTTAGGAACATACATAGTTGGTGGCCTGCTACAATTTAGTGTGGCTAACATCTGAAATAATTTATTATTGCCCGGAACTCAAAGTGTTTGCATATGCACAAATATAACTAAAATAACACTTGTTTCATTAATTACTCCATTAAATAACATTGCTGGTATTATTTAACTAACATAAAACTGTCTTTAACATATATTTCAACTGATGGAACATTTGTGTTTACTTTAACTTTGCTTTATTTTTTAGCAGAGGATAATATTATTTATATAAACCCAATTTCAGCATAACAAGCTAAATTAAACCCAAGTGTGGCTTCATCACAAATATGATATTTTCAGCAGCCAACGAGCAATTTTAATATAACACCAAAGTGCACTTAACTAAAATGCTTCAGGCAATCCCAATTTGTTTCATGGAAACAATATGAAACTGGGGAAACATTTTCAAAAATTGTAATACAAAATTTATTGCTGATTATTTTAATAAGCTTTTGTTGTGAAAATTTCGTTCTCGTCAGAAACAAAGAATTTCCATGACATTAAAGTCTCTGTGTATAATAATATATGCAACATAATAATTTCAAATATACAGTGTACAAAGAAATAATTACAAAAATGTCGCCCAAGATGGTTTATATATATTTATACTTGTGACTGAGTTTACATGTATTAAGTTTATTTTTCTGTATTTATTTTGGGTCTTATCATTATCTGCACCGATTTAAGAGTGTAGCCCGGTCCCTGCCATTCATCCCAATAAATGCCATGCTCAGAATTATCATAATAATCATCCTGCTGAGTGTATTGACCGTTAAGATTACTGCAAGTAAAATGAAAGATGATAAGTGAAAACGAACCCTTGAATTATATTTGTTTTGATTTGATATGATTACCAACCTTAAGCCGCATTTGTTGTACCACCAACCACCCAAACATGTCTGGGCGCAATTAAATTCGCTCACATCATTATCTCTGTCGAAGGTGGTGAACTTTTGATGCTCATTATCGCGCATTGAATCACCAGCGGTTCCAGAGTATATGCCTAATTCTTTGAGAGAATATTGCTCACTCTCTCCATTAACAATAATGTTATCATAGTGTGCATAGCTGCTCTCGTTGTTGAAATCGGTTAAATGAATATATAGCTCGTGAGGCCTTGCCGAAGTCATTCGATGTAACTTCTCAAGGCCTATGAAAAACTCTCCACTCAAATTGCCAAATCCCTCTTTGTATTCCAGCCAGTTTCGATAGAATTTAACACCTCCATCAATCCTACGTTGTACGACAGTCCAACCAGGACCAGACAGACGGGATTCACAGGGCACCTCGAATGCTTCGCCTTCATCAGCCTTTATTAAATGGATCTCAGTGGAATCCCCAAATGAAAGACAGCTATTCTCTTCAATATCCGTTGTTGTACTTGTCGAGAGGTCCTCAAGATTTTTAAACTTGTCAGCAATCTCTTTTGTTTTGGTTTCCATATGAAAGATTATTTGGGTTTTAATTTGCAGATCCTCTTTTAAAAGTTCTATTTGCTTTGCTTGCTCATTAATAATTGTTGTATAGGAGCTTATAGTCTCTAGACTTTCCTCTATTAGACGATCCTTTTCCTCTACAGTGGTGGATCCATTATCCGCTTTATTCTGCAGATCAGCGATTTGTTCTGCATAAATTTTGTTGAGCACTTCAAAAGCTGCATTTTGTTCTCGACACTTTGAAAGTTCATCTTTAATTTGACTATTAATATCTTGGATTACATTTTCATTTTCCATTAGTATAGCTTCTTTTAGTTTACTTTTATACTTTGCTTGTAACTTTTCTATGTCACTGTATGAGTTTTTCAACTGATTTTGTAACCGAAATATTTCCATTAAATTCGCCTGAACATTTAACTTATGAAATATTGCAATTAATAATAAAACACATAATGTTTTTGTCATTATGTTGATATTTATTTGTTTTTCACTTGTGTTTGACAACCGATGTTGCGATCGCGCGAAAGAGAACTAAATACTGTTCAGCAATGTAGAATAATTTAATAGAAATCAAAATAACACATTTTTGGAATAAACATTACCACATATATATTTACTTGTACATATATTAAATAATACTCAAGCGTACTGTATTTATTCTCATTTTACAGATAAGAAACTTCGGAATGAGAGAGCTGAGACTTCGTAGCACACTTTCACAGAACTGAGTTCAAATGTCAAGTGTTATCAGTGGCCACTTAAAATATTTGTAATAAATTAATTAAGGTGTAATTTGCAACGATGTTTTTATTGAGGGACTAAAAGTTACACTATATTAGTAACCATTTAATTTATTTAATAAAATTTGTACACTTCACATTTTGTAAACTTTTGTCGTAGAAAATTTTTTCATTGTTAATAATGTACGTTAGTTGAAATTTATGCAGACAACAAGCGGGTATTAAAGTATATATGGATTATTTAAATATTGTTTGTATTGTTTATTCAAAAATGTTTATACAACTGATAATTAAAGTACTAAATACATAGATTCTATACTAAATATATTTATAATTCAAGAGAAACAATTCTTCAAATGAATTCATTAGGGGCTTCCAAACAATTTGTCATCTCATACTTTCAAAGCCATTCAAAGATTAATCAATTAATTATTTAATATTTACACTTATCTTACTGAAGGTATCCTAAAAACCTTAACCGTTACAAATTTGTTGAAAAAATAAGAGCACACACTGAAGCTTATGAAAATAGGGTCGCAATGCCATTGGAGGAACTATCTTATCACTGTTCTATTTAAGTGTGCGGCAATAACTTGAATTAAAAGAGTGACAAACATCAGATTCCTTGATAAAATAATATTAATTGTTTGCATTCAGATACATTTAAGCGAAAAAATAATGTTCATTACTAATAACTATGTATTACAAATGCTGTCCATTGCTATTCGTTTAAAAACAACAAGTTAACTAACATAGTTCGTGGACAGTTACCTAAAAATGTCGCCTACAAATTGGTATCCGAACAAAAACCGTGGCTAACTCGATAACTTTTGCAATGTGGTACTAGCGTCCATGAGAAATTTCTCTAACAAGTTACAGGGAAAAATTATTTAGTCATTAGTCTCCACTATCACCCCGGGTGACATAAATAATATTTTTCCGCAGTTTGCGGATCATAAATCCTAATTTTGCCATATTTTCCCAAAGGAATTTGGATGTTAAAACACTAACGGATTTCCCAAATATATAAATTCAATGACATTGGAAATTCGAGTAAGTGCGAAAGTTAAATGGCATCAGTGCAGAGATTTCATAGCTATACTTTAAAGCTTTACCCCCTACCAATGACAATGTGTAGATATTGAGTTCCAACTGTGACAGAGCTCATAAACTTGAATCTTAATACGAATCCTTTGGATTGTTGAAGAGAAATGGTAGCCTGAGAAGAGTGCGATGATGTGAGAAGTATATTCGCTCATACTCAGAGTCTTTCTAAAGGCAAATCTTTTATGCACCACTTGGCTAGATAAGGCCCGCATAAGTTGCCGTTGGCATAAGCTGCGTATGAGTTATTTACTGTTTATTTCAGAAAAGATTGCCCCATTCTGTGTCTTTTTGCAACTCAACAATGAAAATATATTTCATGGCTGCAATTTAAGTTTATTTTCGCATTGTGAAGACTCAGACTTTACTGGCTGTCTGTCTTATGCATATGCTAAGGTTATTCCGTCATTCAGTTGTAAGTCAATTGCATATTTTAACGTTTGTTCTACATGTTAACTATGCACACATTTGTCTTTAACCTCGGTATTCGTTCAAACATTTGTTGTACAAATTAAACTCAGTGTTGCGAACTTTGCAAACTTTAAACCACACCATAGTCGGAAACTTACCTATAAAGCGAACTCTGTGGTTGACAACTGTGCACGTCATGAATGAACAAACAATACAAAATACGATTATTCAATTTATATGACAAGAGAGAAATTCTAAACCTGCATAGGAACTGAAATCAAATTGTTTTCAGCAAGGTTTTCTTCAAAGAAATTAATATGAGAGAAACAAAGTTGTCGAACATTAAATATTGTCATATGAGGCTATGAAATCAAGTAAAGTTGAGTTTCTAATGCATTTCAAAGTTTAATAAAATGTTATTCAAAGCCAAGCAAGGCAGAAAATTCGTTAACGAAAACTCAAGGACATAAGTATATATTTACTTTATTTTAAAACGAGTTTAATTATACAATATGAAACACAATGGAACAATCTCACATAATTACGACATATAAGTATTTAAGCAAGTAAATAAATCGGCTTTATTAAATCTCAAACAACTTCATCGTATTACTTCTTACGATTGTTTTCCGGTGCGAAACTTTGATTTTAAGATTTGATTAAATTGCAGTATAGAGTTTGATGCTCTTTAAATCAAAACTATGTAGTTTACTTTAGACTACAATCTTCGTTTTCTTCTCAGAGTTTTTGTCATTGTTTAGGTCATTGAGATCTATCAAAAAATGCAGTTTTATTTTTCTAACATTTTTATTTTTTAAAGCCGATCCAACATGTATTTCCCTTCCCCATTTCGATAAGCCAACAATAGAAAGCAAGAACTGTGTTAAAAAATTGTAATTGCATTGTTTGACATTGCTTTTGCTGCGGTTTTCAAAAGTTCATGCGCATGAAGTGAGTGTGTATTGTGTTTTTGATTTCAATCGGCTGCCTTTCAGCGTGTTTGCATATTTTAACCAACAGAAATAGTTGCACAGGCCCGTTTTTGACTTACTTTCCGCTCAAATAAAAAGCCAGCATAAAATGCATTTATTTATAGAGTACCACTTGCGGTACGCTTTGAAGTTTGCAGAGCAAACATTTTTTTATGGCCCCGTAAAACATGACCACTGACTAATGATGGCCGCCAAACATTCTAAAAGAGTTGCACCAATTAGTACTTTTTATGAGTCCAAGCACTGACATCTTAATGTGGCCAACAATCATGGAGGCACTCAACAGTACTTGCGCTGTACAAACAAATGGAAAATTAATTAATAAAGTGAGAGGTATAGTCAAGGATATACAGAAACTACTCAGGTGTCGGGTGAATAAACTCAGATCTGACATTTATCTATCAAACCAAGCATGGCTGATGTCATTTTGCTTACTTTTTCTGAAATTTCTTCTAAAGTAATGACTACTTAAGTTGTGTAAAAACTTTTCTTGTTCTTTATTTCCGTTCATTAATGAGCTGCAATAACTTGCTCAAATATATAAGTAAATAACTGAATATTGCAAAACGCAAAGAGTTTGCCAGCTCGACAGACAGAAACTGTTCTTGATAGATATGATTTAAATTCCTTTAACCTGTTAACATGAACACAAAAGTGGAAATTAGCTTGCACCGCAAATACTTAAATGTGTGTCGCCATTTCCGGCCAGAGATACGTTTTCTGCTCCAGCAAATTGTTAAATTAGATACGCTGCTGGTAAATAGTCTGGCGGCAATCTTGAACGTGTGTTAACTGGTCACAAGAGTTGAGCTTCCTGCTTCCGGTATTCTAAACATCAAACAATCATAAAATTGTTTCATTATGAAATGGAAGATTTAAAATGAATGTCCATTTATTTACCTGAGACAATCGGACAATTTCCTATGCCATTTTCATGCGTTTCACATTTCTTTAAACTTAATTGAATGTGTAATTAATTTTCGTGCAGTTAATTCTTATATTTGGTTTAGAGAAAGCTGATTAATGGAACGTGCTCATTAAGCTGATGTCATTCTTTACAAGACAACAACTAAGCATTGCGCACATACGTCCAACTTGAGAATAAGTGTGTGGTATCTGAAATACACAATTTAAAATTGGTTAGCGGTTTTCTTGTTTGTTTATCAGCGCAACGTTTTAACATGAATAAATTACAGCTTGTTACTAAGATATACTTACTTCTATTCGTCTAACAAGTCAGAAAAAACCACACAAGGTTTTCAAGTAAGCTCCTTTATTGTGCTCACATATCTAGCAGTGTATAAAGAAAGCCAGCAGGACTGAACACAAAAAAATAGTATACGTTTTTAATGAACAAGTCCTTAAAGTTCTGGCTTTAGTAAGTTCAGTAGACACAACATTATGACCTTAAGCGATAGGACCAACGCAACGGAAGACCTTCCAAAG
Source organism: Drosophila neotestacea (assembly GCA_035044365.1). Taxonomy (NCBI): domain Eukaryota; kingdom Metazoa; phylum Arthropoda; class Insecta; order Diptera; family Drosophilidae; genus Drosophila; species Drosophila neotestacea. The sequence continues at coordinate 2,213,079 of JAWNMD010000052.1, read as the reverse complement.
AGTCGCTAAAAGCAGTACCTAGCTCTTAATATATTATCCTAAAAGTCTCAACTAAACACGGGGTTAAAGGACAAAACTGAATTAGCACGAGAAAGATACATTAAACAAAAATGCTTGCCATTGTGAAAACTTATTTGAAGGCGGCGCCATTTATTAGCATATGAGATGCAACCGACATGTGCCTGATATTTATTGAATGGCATTGACTCTAATTTTGGGACGATGTTTTGGTTTATGTTGTTAGGCATCGCATAGTTTACAATAGAGCGAAATATTTTGTTGAGGACAGGTTATTCTTCAAAGGACATTCCAAACAATGATTCATGTCTCATAGGAAAGTAGTACTCAGCTCATGAATGAATATAAATGTCAATTTAATTAGTGCCGTGATAGTAACTTTAAAGGTATGAAGGTTTTTGGTTGATTACTCGGCTGTTTAACTTCACCTGCAAATAAAAGAAGCCTTAACAAAGTACAGCGCTCATATAAACAAATACTTCCCGTCAAATCCTCTTGTCCTGCTGTACAGTTAATGTTTCACTCAGGACTATTTAACTAAAATATAGCAGCATCAGATGATAGTAACTTATTTTATGTCAATAACAAAATTATATTGCTAATGTTGTAAAGCAATGAATATAAAAACAAAAGTGTAACCGTCTGAGGCAATTCATAAAATACCACAAGAATTTGGTATTTTTCAGTTTGTCAAAAATGGACAAAATAACGACCCGTTTTGAAACATATCGATGACACTATCGATTATTTCATTAAGAAACGATTGTTATACTCCGCGGTTGCTTGCATATTTTTTAAATAAATCTCAATAATTTTGTATTTCTCTACTTTAAAGTTTTCTGTACTTACAATATTTGTACTTTAAATGGCATGTAAATACATTTTTATTGATATCCCAAATATTCAATTGAATTTTTAATATACTCACATTTTTATTTATTATGGGAAAAGTTTTGAGACACACAAAAAAGGTTGGATAAGAAAATAAATAATTTCGCATTATTTTTAATGATGTGTACATTTTATTTATCAAAAACTGGGCTTTGTTTGTTTTGTTGTTAAGTTGTAATCCCTAAAATCATCAATCAAATTTATATATTATTAAATTACATATCGGGGCAGTATAGTTGGCATCGATATCGGCTTTCACTATTTGATACATTATATTATTAAAATATATTTTTGGTTGTTTTGTTCGTTTTGTACGATATAAGGTTAGATTTAATCAGCATTTATGATCTCGACTCGAAAAATGGCACTGCTCAAAGATCATTATCAAAAGAGAAAGAAACAGAGAGAGTGTGTATCGTTGTGGTTTGAATTGGTGGCTGTGTTAACGGATAGTGATAGCAACTTAGACTTAATAATTATTTAACTGCTACTTAGTATGTAAACTGAACTGGCATCTAAGGAGCGTGGGTGTCATCGCGCGGATACCGACGGTACTGGGGCCTTCCAGCGTTATGGTATTGATTGCGGTACTGCGACTGACGGTTGTAGTTAGCAGGTGGTGCTTGAGGCTGAGGTTGTGGCTGTCGCTGTTGCTGACGGAAATCTACGGGGTACCCACTTGACCAGCTTGAGGATGATCCCGGTAAGGGTCTCACTCCTGTCGACCATGAACTTATGCCTGAGCCGGTGCCAGAGTTTGAGCCTGGGCCACCTTGCCCAAAGTTAGAGCCTTGACCAAAGTTAGAGCCTTGGCCATAGTTAGGGTCTTGGCCATAGTTAGAGCCTTGACCATAGTTGGACCCTTGGCCATTGTTAGAGCCCTGACCGTAGCTAGAGCTCGATCCAAAGTTAGAGCCTTGACCACTGTTAGAGCCCTGACCAAAGTTAGAGCCTTGACCACTGTTAGAGCCCTGACCACTGTTAGAGCCCTGACCAAAGCTAGAGCCTGATCCGGAGTTGAAGCGCGAGCCAGAGCCCGAAACAGATCCAGAGCTTGAAGCAGATCCAGAGCTATACGATGACGAAGAGCGCTGACGCGTGATGAAGCTATCGCCACGACGACGGCACACAGTGCATCTAAAATACATAAATATACCATGATGTAATGCCATACAAATTAAATGATCACTTAACCCACTTACCTGCTAATCTTGCTAGTTTGATCGGCCTTAAGCGTTTGTTGACGAGGCTGGAGGAACTGATCCTGCTGCTCGATAACAGCCAGCCAGAAGGAAGCCAGAGCATCGTAGTAGTTGCAACGTCCATGACCGTGACACTCGATGACGGGATTGGCACGGAACTCCTCCAGACAGGAGCCGGGTGAGACAAGGTTTTGTCCGACGCCACCTGTATTATCCATAGTGGTCTGCAATGGAGAAAGCAGTTAGTGAAGATGCGTACATTTCTGGAAAAACAAATTAAGTTAAACTTACCATGTAGTAACTGAATCCAGTCCACATCTCCTCCCAGCCACCAGGGCAATCCGGAATGGACATGGACTGTGAGTGCAGTGCAATAATTTTCGTTGTCGTCTCGCAAACAACACAGCTGCAGAAGATTGAGAAAGATTAGAGAGCAATCCAAAATAGGCCAAGTAAAAACTTACCGTGAAATGTATTTGATGAGGTCCTTGGATTGAATGGGATCCATAGTCATGGGCATTGGTTCGGCAGTGGAAAGCCACAGACTGTCGTCATTGTTCTGGGCATAGTTACAGACGTTGTTGAAATCGCAGAACATGTACGGCATGGTGGTGAAACGCATGAGGCAGGAGCCGGATTGTCCAAGATCCTGACCGACGGCACGACTGCTGGCGACATTTCCGGACAGTGAGTAGCCTTCCCACATCTTGTTCGTGTTCGCTGGGCACTCGGGAATCCTCACGGACTGCGAGTGACGAGTGAAAATGAATCCACGGCTCTTGGGTGGTGGCGGTGGTGGAGCTGGATCACCAGGTGGACCTGGCGATCCACGCAATCCCACACGTCCTGTCAAACCAATTTCACCCATATCGCCTCTTTGTCCCTGGGCACCGTCCGGGCCTTGATAGCCCACCTCGCCAACATCTCCACGATACCCGATAACACCTCGCATTCCAACAGCTCCCATATAACCAGCAGCACCCTGGTCGCCTTGCTCTCCCTTAAATCCATCAAGACCAGGCTCACCTCGGTCCCCAGGTCGGGCATACGTATACGAATAGGTAACACCAGCTTCTCCCTTCTCGCCGTCCAGACCGTCAATGCCATCGATACCACTCCAACCGGCATCACCTGTTGGCCCACGTGGTCCACGTGGTCCAATGAAGCCAGTGCGACCCGGACGTCCGCTGAAACCTTGTTCACCCTTAGCACCATCATAACCAAGTGCACCCTGTTCGCCTCGATCACCGAAGTCGCCCTGTCTGCCTCTGATGGCAAAGCCAACTTCACCCCTTTCGCCCTGCAGCCCGATATCACCACGTTCACCCTTAATACCCATTAAGCCGTGCATGCCATTTTGTCCAGGTGGTCCTTGATAACCATGTTCACCATGCGGACCAGGGGGCCCTTCGCGAACGGGACCTTGGGGACCGATTTCACCGTTGAGTCCATATTCACCTTGTTCACCGGGTGCGCCCTTTTGACCAAATCGTCCTGGACGTCCGGATAGACCATCATAACCATAGTCGCCTTGCTCGCCACGCTCAGCAGTTAACCGAGCTCCAGGAAGACCACGTAGACCCATGTCTCCTTGGATACCCTTAATTCCTGGCATACCATCCACGCCAGGTAGACCAACGAAGCCAATATCTCCGCTTTCTCCACGGGCACCTCGGTAACCGATAGCTCCTACGTCACCAGGCATTCCAGGGGCTCCTTCTATGCCATTCAATCCATTATCTCCGGGTTCTCCACGACTCTCACGCATATCGGAAAAAAATATTTGACCGACATCACCAATTTCACCTGGCTCTCCTACTTCTCCTTTTACGCCCTCTGAACCATATTCGCCAGGAGCTCCTTCGTCGCCTTGCATTCCATGTGCGCCTGGATATCCAACATCACCAATGTCTCCGAACTCACCTGGTGAGCCCATGGGTCCAATTTCACCGGCTTCACCTTTCAGGCCGATAATTCCATTGCGGCCGGGGTAGCCAGGGAGACCGTCGACTCCTACATCACCAGTCATGCCAGGATTGCCAAATAATCCAAATTCACCGCGTTCACCCTTCAGGCCGTTTAAGCCGGACATTCCATTGCGACCGGGCATACCGACTTCGCCCTTGAAGCCCGGTAGGCCATCAGAAGCGGGCAGTGAGTCTCCTGGCTCACCACGTTCACCCTTGAAGCCAGGTGCACCATCGTATCCAGGTGGACCTTCCCAGCCTGCAACACCGACCTCGCCCTTGATGCCACTGTAGGCAGATACTCCCTTGGCACCCGGCCTACCTGGCCAACCTTGATCACCACGAGCCCCCTTAACGCCAGGCTTGCCAGGCACACCAGGATAACCAAATGGACCCACATCTCCGGCAATACCTATGAAAGACAAAATCATTATAAGCATATTATTAATTCCAAGAACTAACTACAAATTGTAACCTTTAAGTCCAAATTCGCCGATTGCTCCACGTGGACCCAAATCACCAGTTTGTCCAGAAAATCCAATGTCGCCACGATCGCCTTGCTCTCCGGGAATACCGGCCAACCCTGCGATGCCCTGTTCACCAGGATAGCCTGTTGGTCCTGGATCACCAACTCTTCCAGTACGACCAGAAAATCCAATGCTGCCCTTAGCGCCAGTCTGTCCGAATTGTCCGGGAAAACCGAATTCACCTTTCTCACCCTTAACACCGTGAAGAGCTATGCTGCCAGGTCGACCAGGCTCGCCTTGAGGACCCGGACGTCCAACCACTATGTCACCACGTTGTCCCTTGTTGCCAGGCAGACCTTTTAGGCCCCAGAGACCATCATCACCCACACTGCCCTTGGCTCCTTTTGGTCCGGGTCGGCCCTTAGGGCCAGGGTATCCAATGTAACCCTTGTCACCAAGAATTCCCTTAATGCCTGGTCGTCCAGAAGAACCAATTTCTCCAGGCAGAATGTATTGCCCTGGCTCACCTCGTTGTCCTTTGTAGCCTGCTACGCCAGGTAAGCCGGGCTCACCATCTCTACCAGGATTACCGGGAAGGCCATGTAGTCCATAATCGCCATTTTCTCCCTTATAGCCCTTGGCTCCAGGTATTCCGATTAAAACTTCACCAGGCCTACCTATGGCGCCAGTTTCACCCTTTAGACCTGGTTCGCCACTCTCGCCTTTGGGTCCACGGAAGCCGGGCTCACCAGGGTATCCATGATCGCCACGTTCTCCTCGGTTTTCAATTATTTCTCCAGGATGTGGCTCTCCCTTGTCACCCTTAGTGCCTCCGCTTCCAGGTTCTCCACGTTCTCCCCTGAAAAATAGAATTATAAATTTGTATTTTGTCTCTTTGGTTTCTCATCATTATCAACTGGGATTCTCACTTTCGTCCATTGTAGCCAGGCTCACCAACTAGGTATGGTTTGGGTGTTTGTGGTGGAGTACCTGGTTTTCCGTCGCGACCATCGCGACCTGGTGCACCATCTAAGCCTGGCTTTCCGGCGTCACCAAAATCTCCACGAAGACCGGGTTCACCCTTTGCTCCAGGAGCGCCGTCCCAGCCATTTTCTCCCCTTTCACCTTGGGCACCTTGCTCCCCGCGTCGTCCATTGTCACCATCATCACCCTTCTCAGGAGCCCTCAAGCTGCCAATTTTTTCGATTATGCCAGAAGGACCCTGTTTACCAGGGCGTCCTGCCTCACCAGGAATACCTGCTGAGCCACGCATTCCCTTGAAACCACGCAGACCCGGCTTACCCAGAATTCCCTTAAGTCCACGAGCTCCAGTAATGCCAGCCATGCCGCGTGCTCCGTGCTCGCCTGGATAGCCAGCATCGCCCAACAGTCCCTTAATGCCTCGAGGTCCGGCATGGCAGATGCCACAGTCATCACCTCGAATACCCTTGTCACCAGGGAATCCTCGGTAGCCGGAAGGACCATCGATGCCGGGCCTACCGCGTCTACCAGGTGGACCTTGAGAGCCTGCAGGTCCAACAATGTTTAAGCCTTCACCAGGCAATCCCTTGTCACCAGTCAGGCCAACCTCTCCACGATCACCACGATAGCCGTCGGAGCCAGGGACTCCAAACTGACCAGCCTGACCTTTTGGTCCGTACTGGTTAAGGCCGGGAGCGCCAGGAAGGCCGTCGCGACCCATGGGACCAGCCTCTCCAGGTGCACCTTGCTCGCCGGGAGGACCCATCCAACCGTAATCTCCATCTTCACCTTTCTCGCTGCGTCCAGGGGGTCCACGGTTGCCATTAAGTCCCTGATCTCCGGGCGGGCCGGGTGGTCCTTGGGGGCCACGGCGACCTTGTTTGCCAGGAATGCCATTTAAGCCAGGTAGACCACTGGGACCGATATCGCCCTGCGGTCCAATAGGACCGGGCAATGACTTGTCCAAGCTGGGATCGTAGACACCGGGTGGTCCAAGGGGACCCTGAATACCGGGCATGCCATCAAAGCCATCTTCACCACGCTCACCAGGTCTGCCATCTTCACCGTCCTCACCGTCATAGCCTGGAGCACCCTTCATACCCTTCTCACCGGGACCGCCTGGGCCGCCATCACGGCCAGGCTTACCACGTTCGCCACGTGATCCAATGTCACCTCGGGCACCAGGTAATCCATCTCGTCCAAATTGTCCTGGCTCGCCGAAAATTCCGGGAGGACCAATTGCACCACGCTGACCAGCGTAGCCTTTGTAGCCCTTTAGAGTTTCATCATAACGTAGGGCTCCAGGCTCACCTTCACCGGGCTCTCCCTTATCGCCCACAACACCTTGCAGAATTGGATAGCTCTCGGGAACACCCATCTCACCCTTATAGCCTTGGAGACCTTCTTCACCCTTTCTGCCCTCCATGCCGGCAAATCCTGTGTCACCCTTGATACCAGAAACGCCTGCAAATCCACGCGTACCATCTGTGCCATCAGGTCCACGCTCGCCGCGATTTCCCTTGGTTCCCTTGGAATTAATGCCGCCCTCGCCAGCATCACCTGTTGCGCCAGCTAGACCGGGCTTACCCATGGGTCCACGCAGGCCATTTTCACCAGGTGGACCAGCTCTGCCCTGTGGACCGGGACGACCATCGCAGCCATCTATGCCACGTGGCCCATTTGTACCATCTTCACCAGGAAAGCCCTGCATTTGATTTCAATAATTTATAAATGCATCATTATTTTCTTTCAAGCCGTTATACTTACGCGTGGACCAGGAAAGCCGTTCTCTCCTTGCAGGCCAGCATCACCCTAAGATATTGATAGCAAATACATTTTGAGCTTCACATTAAATCGGATTAATCTTACCCGATGTCCCTTTTCGCCCTGTTCGCCGTATTCACCGAAGTCACCTTTCTCGCCAAAGTATCCTGGTGGTCCAAACGGACCCATATCACCGGGTGAGCCCTCACGTCCGGGCACACCACGACCTCCTATGGAGCCAATGCGTCCTTTAATGCCCTTACAGTCGCACAGCGTTGTATTACAGTCCTGAAATGATAAATTCACCATCAGATTCTATGTATATTTATGTTGGAAGCACATAAGTCAATTTCATAGACGACGAATGAGCACGATTCTTGATTGCCATTGATTAGCACTTTGATTTAAAAGTGACACGATTGTCATCATTCTTAATTGAAGTCCACAGACATATGATATCAACTGCTTGTCCTAATTCAAATTTAAAACAGTGTTTCCTTACTCTGACGTGCAAAGAATGTAGGTCTATATATATACTGTGGCAATAGGTCGATTATGAGATATAAAGTGGAACGAAGCTGTTTTTATTTATATGTTTCCTTAAAAAAGAATTCCATGGTTTATCTACATTAAAAATGTAATAAATTTTTAGCTAAACTGAAATATTTCCCATACAAGAATATGAGAAGATTTATAGAATTTATTTATTATAATAGCTATAAAAACTAATGTATATATGTTTCAACTCTTGAACTTATCAACTCCCACATTTTAAGAATTAAGGTAAATATTTAAAAAAAAAAAAAAAATAAGAAGTAATAAAATCTACAAATATTTTTCTCATCTTTATAAACTGTACGTCAAATACAATTATGAAGCGAAGGAAATCTGAGAGATCTGAGCGAAATACCTTATTAAATGGTTTACTTTATTTTTAGACCTAGTTTGGATGCAATGAAATTGCTCAGTTAATAGCTAGTTTTTTATGCTTTATGCACTTTAGATATTTTCCCATTTTAGATATTAGTCATAACAACAACAATAATAACAAGATGTTGGGGGTGCAAATTTGTATAGATCTTGTGGCAAGTACCGCACAAAACTCGCAGTTGCAACGCAGCCAAGCCACGCAACTTAAATTTTTGCTTTAATTGCACTATTTCCGTTGCAATGAGATAATCTTCTATATATTTTGTTTTGCCATTCCATTGTTCTCACTGAACATCCACACTTGCAGCTGCCTCAACAACAATTGCCCTCGCATTTGTTTCGAGTGCATAGAACACGATCATCGAGCCCCAGAAACAATATAATCCTCAGAGCAAGTCACAGCTGATAAATCTAATGGCTTATCCACTGTACAAGTAATTAGCAAACTATTCGAAGATAAGTTCTGTAAGCTGCTTAAGAGTTTATAGAAGCTAATCCTAAAATTATTGCTAATGTCAAAACAAAGTCACACTTTGATATTTGATTCTCAGAAGTTTGTACAATCATTTATACATAATAGCCCCTTAAAAACTAAATACTTGATATTTTAAAGGTTTCTTCCGGCTAGTGACTAAATAAATTACTTAACTTGTAACTAAATCGTCGTAAATTCTGCCAGTTTCTTTGGATTTTTCTTAAACTCAAGGTCACAGTGTGATAAGCTAATTAAGTGACATTTTACAATACCGAGCTTTAAAATTAAATCATAGACTTTAAAGATAATCAAAAATAAAAGAAAGCCAAAACAAAACTTAGAACATTGCATACTTTTAGCTATTAAGTATCTGCAATTAATACTCGTATCTTGCATCCATGAAGTACGTACTTAAAGTCATGTCAAAGCAATTATGATGCAAAATTATTTCGTTTTTCAAAGTATAAAACCCATATTGTTATGCTTTCGACCTCCAGGCACTTGAAGTGATCATTAAATAAACGTGTTAGTCGTAAACTTTTGGGGCTGACCGAATTGATCTGGAAGCATTTTTACACTTGCAACGAAATGAAAATTCTTTCACATTGCCTCAGGTTCCACTTCTCCTCCAGTTTGTAAACTGTTTGGCGACATCTGTACCATTTAAAAGAGTTTATAAACATCCTTTATTTGTTTTGTATTGCGAACACACACAATTATTAATAGAATTGACATAATTCCGTTTAGTTTAAAATCAAAATTTATTGCTCGGTTCATTAAAATGACTTTGAGCGTCGTTGAAATCTTGCGTCCAGTTTCTTTAAATTTTCAGATGAAACAAGAATACAAAAACCCAAAAAAAAATATAGATCAGCACACATGTTGCACGCATGTTTAAAACAAAATAAAAAGAAATGAATTTAATGTTTGCACGCTGGAAAATTAGTGTCAAATATTTGCAAAGAAACTAAAAAGGAGAATTTGCTTAAAGCAAAATGTACAAAATTGTTTATAATCTCAATAAACGGCAAGTGCAATTTCTGATGCAGTCGGCAGGTTTCTAATCAAAAGTTCAAAGCACCAAAAACAAGTCAATTTCATAAAACGGGGAATTCCGAGAACAGTGCGAGTGCGATGGGTCTTTTGGGGTCTTAGAGATCAAACCATCTGTTAACAAAATATGCACATGACGTGTAAATCAGAAAATCAGAACGTAAAACATAAACAAAATTTAACAAAAAAAAGAAAGAAAAAAATGGAAAAACTATTTTCTCAAGTTGAGGAAAATGTACGGTGTGTGGTAAACCAGAAAATTTGTTTTCGCGTTTCGGCTTCAATAAAAAGAATAAAACCAAAGCAAGTCGAGAAAACACAGACGATGACCAAAAATAAAATTCACAATGCATATGGCAGGTGTATGTGAGAGTGTATGTAAGTGAGTGTGTATGTGTGTGTGTGTGTGCGTGTAGGTGTGGCATAGTTAATCAGTAAAACAATTGCAATGAGCTTTGCACTCAATTTCTGGAAAAAAAAAAAATAAGGTGTTCTTACACAAATCTGTAGAGATTGACCAGCAGGAATTTTATGGAAGAGTCTGCTCAATCATTAGATGCCCTGTAGCAAGGCTCAGCCCGTTTGAATTACCTTTATAACTAAATCTATTATTTAATCTATTCATATTCATACTTGTCCAAGAAATCTATATCGTACATAATTATTTTTGTTTTTAAGATATTTCTAAATTACGAAGTCTACCTTAATGAAATAAACTTCTTTTATAATAAACCAAAATACACAAGATACTTACAGAGCTATACTTCTATACATGGGTGGCCCAGTAACCCAAAATCTGGTTAGTAACATGCTCATAAGTAAGGTTGTGATTTGGTAATAAAAGTCTTGTATATCATGCATTCCTTCAATTGAAAAAACGGCAATCGAAACCCAGGTAAAGCCTTCAAATTTCATTCAATCAATTGCTAAAAACAAAAATTCACAAATGTCAAATTCAAGTTTTTCGTTTTCTTTTTTTGTTTTGTCCAACGAAGCGAATGGAAACAGGCTTAGAAAATGACAGCTCAGCAATTTCCTTGAACTTGACACTTGCCAAGCAACACAAATATATGCCATCTAGCATGATATATATCCACATTTATATAAATATGTATGTAAATGTATAAAAGTATTTGCATATATGGGGTACACAAATTTATACCACATTTAGGATTTGTCACAGACAATGCACCCGGTCGACTTGTTAGTTTTTATGTGAAAAATAAAATAAATAAAACAAGGAAAATAATAAAAAATGAGCGACCATACAAGAGAGACTGTCTACCGTTTCGCCCGATTTGTGTGCATATGTCTATATTATATATATATAATATATAATATATGTGTGTTTATGAATAGGTGTATGCTCAACCGATTTTGTCGACGTCAGCTAGAAAAAAGAGACATGGGCAAAGGCCCCAAAAAGTGTTGGGAACTCAATTACAATTCAGGTTTATGGGCACGCGTGTATTACGGTGTCTATGTGGTTGGAAATTGAGCAGTTTAGGTTGACATAGGTACAGGTATGGCTTGCATAACAAAAGATACTTTGTGAACGTTTTATTAGATCAACAAGAAAAAGCAAAAATAAAAAAATATATGCAAATATAAATGAAAGGAAAATTATTACAAAAATTATGTTGGAAATAACTTTAATTTTATTTTACAAATCTTACTCAATCAAAACCATAGGCTATGTTCTATTCATGAAAAATGTTTTATCAAATCTACAAAAAAGAAAATAACAATATAAACATAAGGAAAGCTGTGGTTTCTTCTTAAAAATCTCTCGATTTGCACAAACTGCAATCTGTCAGCTATCAAAAAAATACAAGAAGTAATACTCATCGAACTAATTTTTTGAAAAATTCTAAATTTCTTAACTATTTAAATATTTTATTAAAGTTTGACTTTTCTTTGACTGCTGTGCCTTTCTCAAAGCTGCTTGCTACGCCACTGCACATTCAAATTTTACGTGGCGTCTGCTTAAAGTCGGTCGCAGTATTTATTTCGCTATATGTGAATATATATGTACATTGTCTTTTGGATGATCTGTGTCAGTAGCTCACTTGAGCGCATTTACACATGTTAATGTCAATTGTGTTGTAGTGCTATCTCTTTCTATTACACTTTCTCACTCGCACACAGCAGCTGAAACAGGCGTTGCAGTTTAAGGTCAAAGTTGGCTTCCCCGCACATCTCATAGTAGTAATTTCAGAGCGACAATTGGCACACCTACCCACGCTCACTGCAATCCGTAGATGACTATATAGTATAGGATAAACATAGTATATACTCTCATATATATGTATATATATACATATGTAAGAAAAAAATGCACGTGTGTGTCGCGATCACTGAGTACATTGGCCTGGCTTCTCAGTCTAAGAGAAACAGATGGGTAAGGGGAGCAGGAGAGTGTCTAATGACGTTCGACACTGGAATTCACAAGTTGGGTTCCGTTGAAAAAGAAATGTCAGTGATACCACGTACTTAAGTCTTATAAAGAACATTATGTTGTGTGCATAAAAAAAAGCAAAGCGCAGCAAAAAGACAAAAAACCAAAATTGAAACCAAATTTGACAGAAAGAGAGAATCAGTATGAAAGAGAGAAAAAGCAGGAGAACTCTCGGTTTTGGATTTAGAGTTTAAGTTGAATCAGTTAGTAGTCAAAGCTCATAATCTATATGCTAAGTATATAGTCGCACACAAGATGGCGACTAAGCGGCCCCCGGATGTGGCACATTCTATATAAGTATATAAATCATGGCTGATAAGACGCTGACAGCATTTTTTTTTCTTGGCTTGACATTTTAATTAATACATTTTTTTTAATTTGGCATTAAATTATACTCGCTCTTAAGTTCATCCTATACATAGTATAGATCTCTTTCTGTATGTAGTTGCGTATTAATTTCTTGAGGAATTGTGGAAAAAATAAATTCCAAAAGATGGATGGACAAAGGGGTTATCTGTTGATATTCAATGCGTACTCATTGTTGCCAACTTGAGATTGCAGGCAAAACTTTCGACTGTAACGAGGTCCTGTCATTTGATCGTCCATCACAATTGACCCAATTTGTCAAATGATCTCAAAATGCAACAACACGCGCCATCAATCAACATTTGATCAGCATCATGTATGAGCGAAACAACAATTGCAAAATGTGTACAAGTGCATAGACTGGCATCATAAAAGTGTTGAAAGTATGCCAACATCAACTAAAGTCGACTATAAGATACCCTTTGCAGATAGGCGACACCTAAACAAAAAAAACCTAATGATGTTAGAAATAATATTCCAAAGTATTATTTAATAACTCAGTATTTTAAATTTCTATGTATGCATTTCTAATGTTTAAGCTACTGAAATGAAATAAACATTATAAGGACGTGAAAATCAAGAGCAACTGAAATTTCCCTTTTTTTTAGTTTTTTAGTAACTACAATAAATTTTGTAGTATCCTAAAATTGCATTAATTTTTCGATGGCATTTCTTTATTTTAGGATAAGATAGGATTTTGGATAATGATATTTTAGTATCTAACAATTTGAAGACTTATTTGTAACGCGAAAAAAGACAAGTAAACAAAAATATAGGATAAGCAAAGAAATAGGATATAAGTTTTAAGGATTAATAAAATTAACTTCTTAGCTAACTACAAAAATCCGTAGCAACAAAACTTCTACATAAATATGTATTAAATATGTTGTGTTGCTTTATAATCACAAAAGATTTTTAAACAAGTTTAGTTTTCAATATAAATCTTAAAATAATAGATAGTCCTGACCAAAATATATGCCCTGGCTGGCTAATGAGTACAGGGTATTTAAATAGAATTGTATATGGAACAAACATATGAGCAACGTGTGATTGACATGAAATCTCATGCCCACACAGACACACACACACACAGACACACATAGACAGAGACTGAGAATGACTATAGAGCATAATGAATGCACATCTGGACATCTGGACTGCACAACTCGGGGCTCTGCTCATTGCTGTTGTTGTTTTTTTTTTTGTATTAGTTGTTGTTAATGTTATTGTTGTAGCGCTCTTGCAGCATGACATCATTTTTGACATCATAAAGAAGCGTGAAGACCGAAGAAATCTGCAAATGCACACAACACAATTTGCACATGGAGATTCAGATTGAGATTGAACACCCACACATACAGAGAAAAACGAGAGAGAAGGAAACAGAGACAGAGACGTTGTCGATTCAAATAGCAAATTTTAGCTTGTAGTTTATGGCTTACATTTTACAATTTGTTGTTTGCATAATTGTTTAGACAAACGCTTGACAGATGATAACTAATTGCCGCGCACTCAAATTACACGCAAATGACAGCAAAGCGACTCTACAACTGTCATACGTAAGTTGATAACCCCTATCAATGATTCTAAAACTATTAATTTCTACGAATTTGGAAAAAATTGCACCTACAGCAGTTTTTCAGAGGTTATTAAAGTGATTAACATTATATATTATAATTAATTTTTAATTTATTTCTAAAAATCATTTCTAATATTGGCTCTATAATCTATAAAGGTCATTAAATTTGAAATGTATTTCTGATTTTTTGTATACTATATGTTTATTTTTCCTTTAGAAGGATTATTTAAAAAACAGTCAGTGCATGTCTGAATATTATAGTCACACTAAAAACTCAATACATTATTACTTTAATTAGATAATTCTATTCTTTAATTTAAAAAGCTCATTATTTCCTAAAATTGTGAAAATTATTAATTCTACTTATTAGAGTAAAGCCTTTTGTTAAAACAGAAATGAATAACAAAACCAGAATACTTTATTCCGATATTCATAGTTTTTCGATATATCTATTGATACTATAACGAAAGTAAACAAATTGTAATTCACTTGAAATGTTAACTGGAATCTCTTGGGTATAATTATAATTCTTAGTTGCAGATACCACAGAACCGCAACAACAAGAAATTTCCTCAAAATTAATAAATAATAAAAATAGCATGAAAAATAGAAATCTTTTGCCTTATCAGAAAGCTGTTAACCTCATAGTTGACATTTTCAATGCTTTGGCAATAATTTGTTGAATCAAAAACCTATTTTAAATTCTTGTTAAAAAAGTTAAATGCCGCCTGAAATTTAAAGTGTGTATTTTTAGCAATGATGTTAGACACATAATAAAAAAGAGGGAGAGAGACAGAGAGCATAAAATAGAAAGAGTAGGACAGTGACACATTGACAGAGAGATACGAGTGTATGCATATATTTTTATGAGTTTTAATGAATTCCAATTTCAAAAAGCTGCAACTAAATAAAACTGATAACAACAATAACAAGAATGAAACGAAACTGTGAATGTGACTGAGACTGAGACAGAGACTGAGTCTGAGATGGCTGATAACCCAATTTCTTGCTTTAAGCACAATGAACACAACATCAAATAATCGCTTTAATTTATAATTTTCACACTGTGCTGCACAGTTGATAGTTGTTGCTGCCCCTAGTTGCAATATATCACTTATACGACATGTTGTTCATATCAAACACACACACAAACACATACTCAATGAGAGAATAAGAGAACACTTCGCATAATTTCCGCATTCAGTTGCAGATAAATAAATAATTGAGTCAAATTGAAATGCAACTCGCCAAACAATTTTCAAGATGCACGCAAATAAACTTCACTCATAAAGAAAGCAAAGTATTCTTGTTCTTGTTGTTGCTTTTACTTGGGCGGGCTCCGTTATGTCTACAGCTGGTCAGTGATTTATGTATGTGCTCATACATACTCCTCTGTATGTACATATGTATTGTGCTTAGGGTCAGTCTAAGGACTGAGACATCAACTGAATGCCTTTTGCATAAACAAAGCTGCTCCAATGAAATTGGAATGAAAAAAAATCAGCAGCAGTGTTGCTAAATTTGGCTACTTTTCATATGCGAAAGCTGAAAATTAAAATGCTTTTAACTAGAAATTTACAAATGATTTAATGTGGAATCGAAAATGCGCAGATTGTATTACTTCAAAACACAATTTTTCGATTGCAAAAATTCTACAGACACGGCAAATGTTTTTGCAAAAGATCTGAAAGTTCAAATAAAAAGGATTTTAGAATCCTTGAAATACAAAGCATTAGAATACTAGCATGTCGCATTTCAATAATTCTTTTTGTAAATTTTATATTTTTTTTTACAGTTTTTAAAGTTAAAAAAAAACTAAAGCCTTAAATTTTTCACATCTTTTGGGTGTAGCGTAAATGTAACCGTTTCTAATTTTTAATATACTTTCTTCCTACATTTTTATTTGGCTTTATTAACTATTAAATTCTGGCAACCGATTGTTTATCATTTTGTTTTGATGATTTTTTATTTCTAGCAACCATTCCTTGAATAAATTAGCTATTTTAACCCTTTAAATTCAGGCAACACTGATCAGAGGGAGTTGTAGAAGAGGAGGAGAGGGGGGATAGGGGAGCAGCCTCATCGAACGAACAACAACAAACTTTCAATTCCAATTTGAAATGAGGCAGAGCGTCAAAGAGCGCCGCAGCTGCACCCTTTAGCCCCTCTTTACCAATCACTTGAGCTGCTAATTGTCGGCAGCAGAAAAGAACACACACACACATAGACACATAGACAGACAGACAGACAGACACAGAAATTTCCATATAAAAATGCGTTCAAAATGCTTTCATTCTTCTGTTTTTTATAGACAGATGCTGTGCAGTCTAAGCTGAAGTCGCTGCTGATAAAGTAAATTTATCAAAATTCATTCATAGAAAGGCAGACGACGTCATCACCGGCAACAACAACAGCGTCCACAGTTAAGTGCAGTTGCTCGCACACACACACATACATACATATACACGCGCACTTGTTGCGCACTCAGTGAGCACGCTCTTAAATAAGAAACGCAAACGTTCTCTTCGATTGACGCTCTCTTTCAACTCGTGCGCTCACTCTGACATGTGTGTGTTTGTGTGAGACGGAAAAGGAAATCATTTGGCTGTTAAATGTAGCGCAATAAATCTGTTTGCTAACTGCAAAACCAGTTGGCATGCAGTTGAAGAGCAACTGGTGTCGACCAAACAGTAGCAAAAATAAATCAAGTTTTCAAGCAACGTTTCTTGCGGTTTTTCTTTTTAAAGCCACAAGACGTTGACGCTCTCACTTAACAGTTTGCAATTGGAGTTAGTGTTGTTAGATCTTTAAGGGATAAAAAAGATTGTTTTAAGATCAAAAGTAGCTAGAAATTCTAAAAATAATATTATTAATATTAAGATAAGAACAAAGAAGCTAAATTTAATTTTTATCATTAAAAGTACCTAGAAAAAGCTCCGAAATATACATAATAAACTGCTAATAATAAAAAGAATAAATGTGCCTAAAGATTTACATTAAGTTTATAATAAGAATGCTTAGAATTTATGATAGTTATTTGACTACAAGACATTTTCGAATCTTGTACTGGTACACTAAACTTATATTTGTTGAATTCGGAAAAACTTTTAAGAAAATTTGGTCTGTTTTTTGCGTATGTGATTATAAGTATATCCGCCAGTTTTGTATTTTAAAGTTCCGCTCAATATATTTCTGTATTTATAACATTTTTCAAGTCGACAAATTTGACTTTACCAAACCACAAGTGTATCTCCTCCTTATTTCTTCATTTATATATTGCAGCACCTCTCTCTATTTATCAGTATTTTATGTTCAACAAAAAAATTTATATAAATTCTCTGACAGCACTTAATGGAGTTAAAGCTAAATTTATAAGTACCATGGCATTGACCACGTAACCGAGTGCGAAAAAATGCACGGATCGTATGACAAAATGCCATTCAAATGAGGCTGAAACACGTGAGTCTCTTAAACGTGGTCTGAGCAAAAGTATTTAAATATGCTTTTAAAATAAGCTTTGTAAATAGAAAAGTACGAAATGTTATAAATATTTTTACTATCGAAGTATTCAAGCTAAAATTAAGAATTTTTAACTAGAATTTTATAATGATTTTTATTCGCATTCAGTTAAATTGTATGTGTATATTGGCGCCCTGGCAAAAGTCAAGCCGATAGCCTCTGGCGTTGGCGACACTTTGGAATTCTATTTTCTATTTGATTCCACAAGTGCTTCCACAATCAGCAGACTATAAGCTATCAACCATCAATGCCGCCAACATAGCAATAAACCTAATTAAATTTCAACGACTTCTACTCATCATCAACATCATCATCGCATATAGAACAGATTTGATAAGCCTCCTAAACTGGAATCACAGCTTTGAAATAGCCTTTGCATAGAATTTAGAATAATGTTTATTAATTGAAAACATGACGAAATTGCTTTTGATTTAATTTTGCAAACAATTTATAACAAATTCCTGCAAGAATTTTAAATTTTATTTTACCAACTTTATTTTTGGTAGCAGTTAAGTTTGGCTGCAATTGTTATAGCCTACTTCCAGGGGCCCAAATGTTATGAAAACTTGCTTCAATTTTTTTCAACTGTGTCAAAACCTTTAAAGATACTCATCTAATAATTACTTAATGATTTTTGCAGATTTGAAATATTTGGTTTTTTATTTTCTTCATATTTCATTGCTAACCGGAAATATTCAATGGCAATTCTGAAATGTTATACAATGCTGAAACATAATTACTTTTGTCTATTGTGTAGATGAAACTGTGTGGGTTATCAGCTATTGATAGCACGCGTTAACCTTTGTCAAAGTAAGATTGCCAAATCTGAAACTGAATTAATTATTAAAGATGACATAATAACACTTGGCATGACATCGATTGAACTCTACGCAAAAGAGCTTATAGATCAAGGAACTCACTTATGTATATACAGAAACCAACAAAACTTGTACTCTTTGAACGTTTATCAGTCGCTAAAGAGTCACAATTGCCCCGGAAATATATAATATATCATGGAATAGACTGAGGAAATATCTTTGAGGCATGTGTGCATTGTGTTTGCCCTTTTTGGCTGATTAAAAATGCTGCAATGCTGACCTAATTTCCTTTTCTATATGCTCAAGTTTTTCTTACTCTGTTTCTTCTTTTTTTTTTTGTTCCTGTAGATTACAAACTTCAGTTATGAATCAGTTGCGGTTACAGCGTTTGTAAAGTTCTAGAAACACAGTTTGAGAAGCGCTGACAGTTTGAGAGGCACTGTCAGAGACTTAAAAAATTTCCAACATTTATGCGAGAATGTTTTTTATGTTTAAGACAAAAAACTGCAGTGTTGGCGAAAATAAAAAGAGAATTTAATAATAGAGGAAGTCAAGCTTTTCTAGTCTTTAAGACCTACTTAGGTATTCTTTCAGAAGAATGAGAAGATCATGAATTTATGTACTTTATGGGGGGTCCACGCACATTTTTTTTGACAAACTTAATAGATGGGTACTTTTCTAATTTTTTACGTACACTGTCTAATTAATATTGATAGTATAAAGTGTAATAATAATGGACTTACCTTTGCATCCGCAAAGGACACAACGCTGGCCAACAGATAGACTGCGCCTAGCACACCCGAGAGACCCGCTAGATCTCTGGGCAACATCATGGTCCTAAGCCTTGACCACAAACTCTCGATACGGACAAATTACAAAATGTCACTTGCGGAAAACACACACGAAACTGCGAAATATAAACAATTGAGAATTGAACGTTTTAAATTAAACATTTACAACAATTACAAGATGAAACACAGTTTATAGATATTTGGGATATTTTGAAAAGGGAATATTAGGGAATATTCGCTGTATTGTATTATGTTTTTCTGGAAACTAACACAATATGCTGCTGCGTGCTGCGGTTCGCCACTTGGATTTGCTGTGCTGCTGCGATCGTCGAGCACAACACACTCCCCACATGTGGAGATCGTCAAGCGTTCAAAGTGTTACTAAAATCGGGCGGCACAAAAGAAATTTGAATTCGTCGTGAACGCAAACCGAGTCGTAACGATCCGACTTTCGGTTCGTGATCGTGCTCGGCTCTCGCACACATTTGCAGCATTTTCGTTTTCGTTGTATTGGTGCGAGATCTTGTCTAAAGGGAGGGTATGAGATGGGGATTAGGGGGTTACGTTGGGCCCGCTTTGAATTTAGCACTTTGTTGCCTTGAAATGAGGAAACGAGCGACGGCAACATACATTTTTTTTCTTCTTCTGTATATTTTCCATATTATAATTTCCCTTCTTAGTTTATTTAGTTTCTTGTTTTTGTCGCCAGTGAAGCGATTAGCCTAAGGCTTTTTCATTTAGTACTAATACTCGAAACTGAGACTCTGTGGCCTGATAACATGGGATAAGGTTGCGTATTTCCTGTTAGAAAAATGAAAAATCAACTCGAACGCTTGCGCGAGCATTTAATAATTCTAATTAATTAGTACGCAGATTTATATAAATAGAACTTTACGAAATGTCCAAAGCATTTGTTTTTGGGGTCAGTTTTGAAACCAAAACTAAGTCCAAGCGTAATCAAGGCTTTGTCCGTGTTTAGCAAGATTAACCCAAAAACAACTAAGACATACAATCGGTTTACTACAGGGTCGGTCAGTGGGATGTCGATTTGGGTACACGACCTACTAGTCTCGTTATAAAGTGGACTTATTTATTATCACATCTAAAAATAAGCTCTTTGGAGTGTACTATCCAAGGTTGCGAAACTCCAGTCTACGACAGCGTATGGAATTTGAACCTTGAATGATTCCGAAAACACTATAAATTTATATTTAAAAAAAAATAGTTTAATATATTTAAATCTAATTTTGTAATTCTAATTTTATTTCGATTCATTGCGAATCAGTTCCTAGTAATTTCTATCTGAAATTTATATATGAAAAAACTCCGAATTTGAATATTTGAAACATGGTTTTAACGTAATATTATTCCTCAAACCAAGTACAATATAAGCATTAAGTACATCATTTAAATCACAAGTTTTCAGATTTATGAATCCCTTGAGTTTGTACTAATAACATTTAGTTTGAGTAAAGTTCTACCCAAAAAAGATGACAAGATTTATAAAAATAAATAAGCAAAAGTATCATGCCTTATCAGAGCTTTATAAATTTGGTTGACACTTTGCCTTGACTTGAAGAAACACAAAAAAATCATTGATTTAAAGTGAAACTAAAATTTTACAGACAAAATAAAAAATATTATTCTTATATAATTTATAAATTTAAATTGCCAAAAAGAAAAAGATTTACAGTCTACCTTATTTTTTTCTTTCCATTTCCAAGTTAATGTATAATTTTCTTGGTTTTAACAAATATTTGTTCTTCATTAATGAACGTATCTTAACAATGGAAACAAATCCGTTAAAGTGCAGAAAAATTCATTTTGTTTGTATTAAATAGAGGGTTTGAATTGTGAATCATTTTTTTTAAATGCGAAATGCAGCTAGTTTTTTTTGTACTATAGAGAGTAGGACTTGGAAACTAGCACAAGAAGCCAGGCCATGCCGGATCAAGCCCTATCAGAGCGTCTAAAACGAGCGGGCACAAACGGAACTCATGTGCCCGATCTTAGAATTGGGCTATCAGTGCAGAGTTAGTAGGTGCTTTAGGGGGAAGTAAAGGCATTGAATATGGCAATCCATATCCCAAGACTTTGCCTGTCGCTTGAGTAACCATATCGCCCCCAACAACACCCCCAGCAACAATGAAAATAGGAAAAGGCTATAGTAGAGTATGCTCGACCGTGTGCGTCCCTGTAATTATGGACAAAAAGAAAACCAAAACATAAAAAAAAAATAATAATAATAAGGTATATTCCTGACAAAGAAAAGGATTACTATACATAATTGAAATAATTGTACTTGGTAGTGTCAGTATTCTTGCTCAAAAATTTTCAGGACAGATTTGACCAACTTTAATCGTGCTCATGTATTTAGAATTTCTAATTTCAATTGACATGGTCGGAGTGTATATGGGTAAGCCATAGAGCCATCTATATACAAATTTGGTTTCTCTAGCTCTTGTGGTCTTCGAGGTCTAGACGTTAATACAGAAACACAGTTGATGCTGATCTGAATGAGGTCTGTTACGCCTCCTTTTGCTTGTTACACCGATTATTTTGACAAACTTAATACACCCTATGTATTTGTAAACGAACAGGCTTTTATAATAACTAAGAACCGACTCAGTTTTTTTTTATATTTTTACTTATCACCAAGTTTCATTCATATTCTAGTTAGGTTAACTGCTTGGTTTAGTCTTGCTACATAGTTGTCGCCCATCCGTTCCACTTGTTCCCGCCCCAAACGAACCCATAAACACGCACACATGAACACATCGACATAGACAGTGTATGTGAGCCGAGGAGCGATCGTGAATTGTGATCGTTTTGTTTCGTGGCTCTTCGGCAGGCAATCGGGCGTTTGGCTGTTTGGTTTTTGGATGGCTGGAGCTTATACTATAATTAGTCGTGTTCCGTCTTCTCGAGTAAGTAGGCTGGGTCTGCTGTCTGCGATTCTGTCTTTAGTCTTTAGTCTTTTAGTTCTCGGCTAGCTGACTGGCTGGCTTTCTGTGTCTTTCGCTCGTGCTCGCTGCGCAGCGAAGTCGGTTGTGTGGTTTTTCAGTACGCTCCAGTCGATCCATAAAGTTGGATCACATTTCTGTAAGGGATAATAGCAACAAAAAATCAAGAAAAGAACAAATAAAAGACCAATAAAAAGCCAAGTGAATTTATTCGCTAATTTCTAACTAAAAAGGAAGCATTTAAAAATATCAAAAAATTATTTTACAAAAAGAATTGGAAACCTTAGCAAAAAATAAAAGCAGTGCATGTTAAACTGTAATGTGAACTTGAAATTAAAACTATCTGAAAATTAAATGTTTTTTAAATTTGATAAATATAAATTAAATTTTAGCAATGCAATTATATTAAATACAATTTATTGATATTACAATTTAAGTGCCAAGAGGAGAGAGAAGAGGAGCCAAAAAATAATCAAGTGCCTACTTTTCTGCCAACTTTTTTTTAGGCCAACGACGGCAACATATTTTTAAGTCGATAAGGACCGCGATAAATAACTGTGCAGGCATTTGTGCATAGGGCATAATGTTGCCCCACTGGAAGCGGTAAGTAAATATGAAAAAAATTAATTATTAATTTTAAAGAAAATCTTAAAAACAAAAATTAAAATTTCTTTAAATAAATTATTTGTTAACTCTAAACTTAAGGTATTTAAAAGTAGCAAGTATTGGCGATATATATTTTGTCCAGTGCCTTTAATGCCTTTTAATTTCCACTATCTCTCAAATTGTGAAAATCGAACGCACACAGCAACAGTTGAGATTGTGATACAAAGAGAGTGAGTGTACTCTCTTAAGCAACGACTCTCTTGACAACGCTCTCACTCTCTTAAACTCTTACAAGTATACGCTCGCATGCAAGATAAGAGACTTAACATTATCAGGCAAAAATATTGCAACTTAGTTAGAATATGATCCATTAGGATCCTAAGTTCTTAAGTTTATTATTATCATTTTATTTGTTTAACTAAAATTAATTAAGCAAATATTAAATGTTAGCAAGTAGTTAAATATATACTCACAATTAAAATATATATGTAAAAATATATATTTAATTTAGAACTGAAAGTTAAGCAAGCTAAAATGTTAAATTAAAGAATTTAAATAAATTTTATTCAATTAAGTTTGAAAACATAAGCTATTTACTTAAAATTAAAAGCTTACAAGTTAATCTTGTGACCTTTAATGATCCTCAACTTTTTGTTTTTATTTCCGTTTTTCTTTTACAGGCTGCTGTTCGCCGCTGTGATCGCTGGAGCGTTGGTTTCTGCAAACGCTGTAAGAATCTTTAAATTAATGAAGAATGTTTTCTTTTAATAAATTAGGAAAATTAATTTTAATAGCAATTCTGGAAGAATGCTGGAGCCACTGGCTCGATTCAAGAATCAGTCCGACACCATAGCAGAGAAGAACCAAGAGACACATTTTCGATTGACGAGAGTTACGATATTGTAGATTCGGCTAGTATACAACGTGGTGGACAACCACCCAAAAACTGCACCAGTGGATTTGCGGGATGTGTGCCAAAGTGCATTGCTGAAAAGGGTAATCGTGGTCTGCCTGGCCCCGAGGGCCCGACTGGACCCAAGGGTATTATGGGTTACGCTGGCCCGGATGGACCTCCCGGTGATAAGGGTCAGAAGGGTGATCCCGGACCATTTGGAGCTCGTGGCGATAAGGGCGAGCGTGGATCACGCGGTATTCCCGGCTTGCCAGGTGTAGGTGGTATTCAAGGTCCTGCCGGTAATGCCGGTTTTCCCGGTACTCCTGGTAAGGATGGCTGCGACGGTACAGATGGTCTACCTGGCTTGCAAGGTCTTTCTGGCATGGCTGGTCCACGCGGTTACCCAGGCGGGCCAGGTCTTAAGGGTGAAAAAGGTGAACCCGCTAAGGAAAATGGTGATTATGCTAAGGGCGAGAAGGGTGAGCCCGGCTTTGCTGGACGCTCCGGCTTCCCCGGACCCGAAGGAGAACGTGGAACAAAAGGAGAACGTGGGGACACTGGTCCATTCGGTCCACCAGGTCCTCGTGGTGATCGCGGTATCAAGGGCGAGAAGGGTGCAGCTTGTTTCGCCACCGCTATGCCTGGTGAAAAGGGAGATAAAGGTCAAAAAGGAGATCCGGCCCCAAAACTTCCCTCTCATGGCACTGAAGCTGTAATGGGTCTGCGTGGTGATGATGGCCAGAAGGGTGAAATTGGGCCTATGGGAGAAAAGGGCGGATTAGGACCTGCCGGTGAGCCTGGACATGATGGACAAAAGGGCGAGAAGGGTTTGCCTGGTGGTGCTGGAGATAGAGTAAGTGCTGAAATACGATTACTGCGACAAAGCAATTATTCTAATTTATCAATTCGTAGGGTCGTCAAGGTAACTTTGGCCCACCAGGACCTGCCGGACAAAAGGGAGATCGTGGTGAAACCGGTCTGCATGGCTTGCACGGACAACCTGGCATGAAAGGTGAGCCTGGACGTGCTGGTAATTCTGGAGAGCGAGGCTTGATGGGTCCTCCGGGACCTCCTGGTGGCGGACGTGGTCAACCTGGTGCTCCTGGACCAAAAGGTCCTCGTGGTTATACTGGACACCCAGGTCCTCAGGGCTTAAACGGTGTAGACGGTGCCCCAGGACTTCAAGGCTATATTGGACCTAAGGGAGGTCCTGGTCTGCCAGGTCATGCCGGTAATGAAGGTCCTGCCGGACAAAAGGGTGACAAGGGTAACGCTGGACGCTTAGGACCTCAGGGTCCGGTCGGTCCTATCGGTCACAACGGTCCTCCAGGACCTGAAGGCCAAAAGGGTGACCCCGGTATCCCAGGCTACGGAATTCAAGGACCCAAGGGAGATGATGGACTTAATGGGTAAATGCGTTAAGCCTAATTTTACGGAAATTTCCTTAACTTCTCATATCAAAAATTTCTTACTTATTTATTATATTATTAACAGTCAACCTGGTCTCAAAGGCGCCAAGGGTGAACGTGGTTATAAGGGCAATGCTGGTGTTCCCGGCGACTCGAAATTAGGCAGACCTGGTACACCTGGTCAGGCTGGTACTCCTGGACCTGCAGGTGATGCTGGTCGCCCAGGTATTCCCGGCGATAAGGGCGACATGGGACCTAAAGGTGATGCTGGTGGTAAATGTTCTTCCTGTCCTCCTGGATTTAAGGGAGATAAGGGCGAACGTGGTTTGGATGGCATTCCCGGCAATCCTGGTGCAAGAGGACCTCCTGGTGAACGAGGCTACCCTGGAGAACGTGGTGATGACGGTATCATTGGACAGATGGGTCCCCCTGGCGAGAAGGGAGATGATGGTTTCCCCGGTGCTCCTGGAGCTACTGGTAAACCTGGTCAATCTGCATTTGTTGACTTAAGTCTAATTGCGACCGAGAAGGGACCGAAGGGCGAGCCTGGATATCCTGGTGCTGCTGGAGTCAAGGGCGAACGTGGTGACGCTGGAGTACATGGATTCCCAGGCCTTAAAGGAGAATTTGGAGAAAAGGGCGATAAAGGTTACGTTGGACCATCCGGTATGGACGGTGCCCCTGGCAGTCCTGGACGCGATGGCTTGGATGGTTTCCCCGGACAAGCCATTAAGGGAGAACCGGGTCGTGCAGGTTTTGACGGTCTCAAAGGTGACAAAGGAACGTTTGGCTATGTTGGACAGAAGGGTGAGCCAGGCACATGCGCTGCCAGCGAACTTAAAGTTCCGTTAAAGGGTAACAAGGGAGAACGTGGTGCGACTGGAATGCCCGGACCTAACGGTCCGATGGGACAGAAGGGTGACCTCGGTTTCCCTGGAGAAATGGGTGCTACTGGTCCCCAGGGTCCTCCTGGAAAGGTTGGACCTCGCGGCATAACTGGTCCTCGCGGTGAGAAGGGTAACCCCGGACAGTTTGGTGCTCCCGGTAACGATGGCAAAGATGGTCTTCGCGGTCCTCCTGGTCGATTTGGTGAACGTGGACAGAAGGGAGAACAGGGCATTACTGTTGCTGGCCCACCTGGACCCCAGGGTCGTGACGGCATGATTGGAGAGAAGGGTGACCGTGGTGTAATTGGTGCTCCTGGTTTATTGGGACCTGATGGCAATCCTGGTTATCCTGGAGATAAGGGTGATGCTGGCTTCCCCGGTCAACCTGGTGCTACTGGCTCTGTCGGCGAAAAAGGAGAGCCCGGCCCAATCGGTCCTGAAGGTCGTTCTGGTCCTCCTGGTAGTCCCGGTATCGATGGTGTTCAAGGTCGTGATGGTGCCAAGGGTGAGCCAGGTAGTCCTGGTCTTGTTGGTATGCCTGGCAACAAGGGTGAACGTGGAGCATTTGGCAATGACGGACCTAAGGGATTCACTGGTCCCGTTGGTGCTCCTGGCAAGCGCGGACCACCTGGTCCTGCCGGACTTTCTGGTAGGTCCTCTTAACTGACAATTCCAAACTCTGAACTAAATAGTTTTCATATGATATACAGGATTGAAGGGAGACAAGGGAGCACGTGGATTGACTGGCAACGATGGCCCCATTGGTGCCAGAGGTCCTTCTGGCCCACCCGGATTGATGGGAGTTAAGGGTGACATAGGTCCACAGGGTCTTCGCGGACAAGATGGATTAGATGGACTGGCTGGCGAGAAGGGTGATCAAGGTTTGCCTGGTTTCGATGGACCTCAAGGAGAGCCTGGAGATGCTTCAGAGAAGGGACAAAAGGGTGAACCTGGTGCCCCAGGTGTGCGTGGTCAAGATGGTCAACCTGGAAGACCTGGTCCAATTGGTGACAAGGGTATGGCCGGCCTTGCTGTGCATGGACGCCCAGGCCCACAAGGTGAGAAGGGTGACGCCGGTCATGACGGTCAACATGGACAAGATGGATACCCAGGAGAGAAAGGAGACCGTGGGTTCCCTGGTGCTCCGGGACCTAAGGGCGACAAAGGATTAGCTGGACAAGCTGGTACTCCAGGTACACCTGGTCTTGATGGTCTGCCTGGACCACAAGGAAATCCTGGACCTATCGGATATCCAGGTCCTAAAGGATTCAAGGGCGACCGTGGTCTAGCTGGCGAGAACGGCTTGAAGGGTGATAGGGGTATTGACGGACGTCCTGGATACCAAGGCCAACCTGGTATGAAGGGTGACAAGGGTGAGAAAGGTCTTCAAGGTCCCTCGGCTGTTGTTGATGCGGTTAAAGGAGATAAGGGTCTTCCCGGTCTCCATGGCATGCCTGGTCAGCCCGGACAAAAGGGAAGCAAGGGCGAGCAAGGTCAGATCGGTTATTCTGGCGAAAAAGGGGAACGTGGTCTGACCGGACCAGCTGGCATCCCTGGATTGGTTGGACTTGCAGGAATGAAGGGAGATATGGGCTTGCGTGGTGAGACCGGATATCCCGGCCCTGTTGTCAAGGGAGAAAAGGGATTGCCTGGACGTGCTGGCAAAAATGGACGTGAAGGTATAAAAGAAAAGCCGGTTAACTATTTTTTTAAGAATTGTATAAAACTTTAATTAAACTTTAGGGGCTCCTGGAATGCCTGGCATGAAGGGTGAGCGTGGTTTAGCTGGCTTGCCTGGAAATGATGGTCTTGTTGGCTTGCCCGGTCCAATCGGCCCCATCGGTGCTAAGGGAGAACGTGGTATGCCTGGAGCTCCTGGTCTCAATGGAGCTGCTGGTTTGCATGGTGCACAAGGAATGAAGGGAGATGCTGGTTATCCTGGACCAAAGGGTGAGCGCGGCATTGCTGGCTTCGAAGGAAAAAAGGGAGATAAGGGAGACCAAGGTTCTGCCGGTATCCCCGGTTTGCCTGGCTTGGCTGGTCTTAAGGGTGATATGGGTCTGCCTGGTATGGATGGGCATCCGGGACCAGTTGGTGCACCTGGTGAGAAAGGTTTCACCGGCCCCAAGGGCCGTGACGGTCGTGACGGTGTTTCCGGACAGCGTGGTCAAAAGGGAGAACCTGGTTTAGTGCCACCACCCGGACCCAAGGGTGAGCCTGGACATCCAGGTCGCGATGGACAAAAGGGTGAAATAGGACCAATTGGTGAGCGTGGTCTCATTGGCATCCAAGGAGAACGCGGCGAGAAAGGTGAACGTGGCGCTATTGGTCTTACTGGTGCTGTCGGACGTCCTGGCATCAAGGGTGAGCGTGGAGAGCAAGGTTTGATCGGAGCTGAGGGTGCCGTCGGTGCCATTGGTTATAAGGGTGAGCCCGGTCTAGCCTGCACCTCTGCCCAGGACTACTTGACTGGCATCCTGGTTACACGTCACAGTCAAAATGATCAGGTACCACAGTGTGCTCCTGGCCATGTCGAACTCTGGACCGGCTACTCACTGCTCTATGTCGATGGCAATGATTATGCCCATAATCAAGATCTCGGCTCGCCCGGCTCTTGTGTACCACGTTTCTCAACACTGCCTGTTATGTCCTGCGGACAGAACAACGTTTGCAACTATGCCTCACGCAACGACAAGAGTTTCTGGCTATCCACATCGGCACCCATACCGATGATGCCGGTGAACAATCAAGAGATAAGCAAATACATTTCCCGTTGCGTCGTCTGTGAGGCACCAGCTAATGTGATTGCTGTACACAGTCAATCGCTGGCGATACCCAACTGCCCTAACGGCTGGGAAGGCCTATGGATCGGCTACAGTTTCCTCATGGTAAGAAAAATGAATGATTGATGCTAGTTTAAGTTGTTTGATAATGAATGATTGGTGATTGGTGATTGCTGTTTATTGTTGATTGATTGATGATTCATGATGATAGATGATGATAGATTGACAATAGATGATTATTTATTGATGATTGAGGATGGTTGACTGATATTTTATGTCGATTGATGATGATTGGTATTGATTGATGACAATTGGTAATAACTGATTCATGTTTAATGTTGACTGATGGTAATTTATGATGATTAAAAATGTTTTTTTTTGTAGCACACGGCCGTTGGTAATGGCGGCGGTGGACAGGCACTACAATCGCCGGGCTCCTGCTTGGAGGACTTCCGTGCCACACCGTTCATTGAGTGCAACGGCGCCAAGGGACACTGCCACTTCTATGAGACCATGACTAGTTTCTGGATGGTCACGCTCGAGGATAGCGATCAATTCCAGCGGCCCGAACAACAAACCATCAAGGCCGGTAATCTGTTGTCTCGTGTCTCCAGATGTCAAGTCTGTGTGAGGAACTCCTCATAAGCGGATCATGCCATACGCAATAATTTTAATCTAAATGTAATGCCTTAACTATACCAACGAAAAACAACAACAACATACACACACACAAATACAAACACACACACACACATACACACGAAGAACAAACACTGCTACCAAATTCCTTAAACTAACCAAAAAAAAAAAAAGAAAGAAAGAAAACAACAAAAGGTCCGCTCCGATCCAAGCGGAACTCGATGCCATTTTTGTATCTGCCATTTTTATATCGTTTGCCAAACAATGTTCTAAACAAATGTAAACTGCTTCTTAGTTACGTGTAAGTTAAGTAAATCAAGAAATAATAAACTAGCCTGGTAATATGTACAACAAAACGGGGTTAAAGCCACAAAACTCGATCATAACATTACGATTACTTATAATCTTTGACTTTTGCTAGCACTATAGAATCCAGCTGCCCAGAAGAATCTAATTTCGAGAACTATGTACCCAGTGCTATACAGAATACACACACACATATTGGAAATTGTTTATGTTTATGAAACAAAAAAATGGTAAAAATAAAGAAAAATTTTATAAATACATTAAAAAGGTTTGTTAAATGATAACTCTTAAGTTCTTGATCCGACTTTACTAAAAACCAAATACATCTTCCTAACTGAGCAGATCTTCCTCTAAAACTCTTCTTTTCCATGCCAAAATAATATTCAGAACAACACATTTAAAATCATTTAGATTAGCTGATTAATCCTTGAATTAAGATTCTGCGAAATGATTAAGAAATATATAAAGAAGTTTCTATTTCTTATCATTTTTTAATATTCAAAGTTAATCTAAATAATATTTAAGGGGTTGATGATGGGCGGTACGAGGGTGGTTTGTGGTAAGAATTCTTTTGTTAACAAAGCCGACAGTGTTATCCAAAAATCATGCAATACTCTGATGTGCAGGGAAACTCACCACTTTGCTTTCAACTAGGCACTTGTGCGCATGTCGAGGGTTAGGGTTTGGGGTTGGGGGCTGGAGCAGAGGCAGGGGGTGGCATACGATACCATATGATAATGATATGTCTAAGCACACATACAAATTCCAATTGGTGGTGGAAAGAAGACAAGGAAAAAATAAATACCCGACTCGTTCCAGCTGTGTTCATGAAATAGGGGTAGATTTTTGGACTCGAATTGGAAAAATCGAGCAGAATACAGCGAGACATTGGCGAGTGCGGAGTGCGAAGAGCGTCGACACCATTCAATGGGAGTTACGACAAGTTGGCGATAACCACACTGAGGTGGCACTCTAAATAAAAAGAGGAAAATAGATTTCAAAAAAAAACTAGAAAAACAAGAAAAATGTGTAACTAACAATTGTGGCAAGTAGCAGTAATTTTGATTTTACAGTAATAATTTGTTAAGAAAGTGCTGCAAGGTGTGTGCAAGAAATAAAAGAACCGGAAGAGCAGACACTTGAGTGCAACACACCTCCCCGCTAACCTCCAGGCAACCCCGTCGAATAGTTAACCTCCCCAAACAAAAGACGAGCAACCCCATTTATTCTATATGATTATCGTGCTGTTGTTGCTATTTCAATCGCTGTGCCTCTACTGCCAACGTCTGGTGCTGCACATCCACGACAGATGCTTTCCGAGGAACGCCCGTTTGCTCCAGGAGGTGGCCGAAACGGTTGGAGATCGTAAGGCCCTACAGCATTTGGAGCACTTGGAACTGGAGCAAAGCAAGAGGCGACAAAAACGTCGTATATTGGAGCCAATACTTCCACTTGGTGCTGGTGTAAATCTAGAAGCCTGTCGCTTTTGTGCCCATAGTCCACAAGGCTATTGTCGTCATCATTTTCATCTACAGCTGCACAAGAGACGCCTGACAGGGGGAGGAATCGGTTATCAAGGCGGTGAACAGGATTACAAGGAACAGCGCAGAGTACGAAGAGAACTTAAACGCAGTCTGGAACAGCAAAAGCCAAGGAACAGCTATCAAAGCTATCAAAGTTTACCAAACTATCAGAACTATCATAGTCCTAGTTTCAGCTCCTTGAGCAGTGGCTACGCTTCACTCTCGCCCTCGCAGGCGGAGACGCCACAGGAGGAACAGGAGACAAAAGAATTGATAACGAGTCATTTGTAGTGTTGCCTCTTAGAAATCAAGTAGGCTTTGAATCTAGTCATTCAATAAATTCCCTGTGAATGCTCAAGCAAACAATTCAAACAATTTCACACAATGTCCGATCTGGAAGTGGAACATCCTCAACAACCTCAACCACGACAACATCGTCGTCGTCAACCACGTTGTGAGAATGCTTGTGGTGATGGCCAAGATAAGTGTGTGTTAACAACAACAATGCCTTGTCCCTTGGTGAATGGCATCGAGGATAATTGGACATGGAGTAAACGCCATCGATCAAAAGAGGTTGTCCTCAGTGGTCCCAACTTTCGTACCGTACACTTTCATCCCAATTGGAGTAAAGGTACCGCTGGTATCCAAGGCAAAAGACCTTTAAATAATGGCCGCTACTATTGGGAATTACATGTCTCACAACGTGTCTTTGGCACCTCCATTATGTTTGGTATCGGCACTAGAAATTGTCGACTACATGCCAATGCCTTTCGCAATATGCTCGGCGAGAATGAACACGGTTGGGGTCTTTCACATAAAGGTGTGTATATATTATATAGATTTCTTTAGCAATTTATATGGCTAATTTAATTTGTTCATTCTCTTTTAAGGCGTTCTCTGGCACAAGGGCGTGGCTCTGTTATATACTAAACGATTTCGAGAAAATCATCCCACGCAAATTGGCATACTCTTTGATGGTATTGAGGGTACCTTGACCTACTACAAGGATGGCAAATGCCTGGGAGTGGCCTTCAGGGGCTTGAACAAGGTAAAGACTTTAAAAAAGATGAGAACAAGTTGAGATTAAGTAACAATAGATAAATCCCAAATAACTACTTTACAAGATTCTTAAGTATATATCAAATACGAAGATTATACATACATCATCTCTATAAAAAAGAGATTACTGTTTATTTTTGGAGATAATACACATTCAATGAGGCTGTAATCCGCGCCTAGCTCGGATCTTTAAACAAGAATAAGAGATAAATAATTTACAACATTTAAGAACTATTTATAACAAAGCCCTAAAATGACTACTCTTTTAAATATCCTGCAGTTCTTTGCGAAGATTTATAAGTTTTGTAATTTAATCTTAATAAATATGAGACATTATGATTATAATTGCAGAAATAGTTCCTATTCAATTCTTCAGCTCTTTAATAATGCAGTAGATTCAATTTATACCCAATCGATCATATTTCAGCTTTTCAACAAACTTTAAGAATCATAATATACATATATGATGTGATAAAACAGTATCAAATTATTTGCTGAGTTTTCCTAATAGCATAACAATATAATAATAAAATCTGCAATACAATATTAAAAAAAGAATAATTGTTCTCGAATATCAAGTATGTACATATATGAATATTATTGTCTGAAAGATCTCTCGACTAAATAGGATATTAATTTTGATACATACTTAGCAGAAATTACAGAATACAGTTAATGACATTCTTTTGATTGCAGGTGGAGGAACCGTTGTATCCCATCGTCTGCTCAACAGCTGCCAAGACAGAGATGACTCTAAAGTGTGCACGTCGTGAGTTTGTTAATCTTCAGGATCGTTGCAGGGCGGTGATAATGCGAAGATTGCGTACTGCAGCTGATCTGGAGAAACTCAAGTTGCCGTTGCCAATTAGCGAATATCTGGGCGAGGTAATTGATGATATGGAACCACTGCGTCAGGTAGACAACTATGATATATTGTGTGATTTTTAAAGATTTGGCAATTATCCAGTTGGGATTATGTGGGATACATATGTGTAAATGTTTGTAGTATATGGTAATCTATGTACATTAATAGGTAGATGATTACGAGATGCGCATGATGATTTATGACTTAGAAGTTTAAGATGTCCCGTGAAACTGAGAATTGTGCCATAGTTTGGGGGCCAAACTGAAGTAACATGTTTAAGGGAAAGTAAGAATATAAAATGAGTTCAATTGTAAATTTCATGTATCTGTGCATTTTGGACGTATGAATTCATTATTGTAATTATGCAATTCATTAATATAATTGTACCGACTACTTTGGGTAACTTTAATTAGTTGCTACATATTCACTTTAATTTCGTTTTCGTTTCTGTTTTTTATATTTTTGTTGAAAATTTTAGCTAAAATGTTTTCAGTAATAGGCCAATTAGGTGCAATATTTGTGATATAAGGCAGAGGCAAGAATTGTGTTAAGGAGATGTAACCGTGGATTGCAAAAATAGCACCCAGTTTAGCAAAACTTTAGCGCTTAATATAATAATATTGAATATAAGTATTCTATATAAAATACAACATAGCTTTAAGTATATAAATATGTATGTATATGTATTTTGGTACGAGTGTGAAATCTAGTCAAAGAAAGCACGTCATGGAATCCAAATTTGTATAAGTTGGTAACCCATTAGTCAGCTGATAATATTAAGAACATGTTAAATTGTACAATTAAAGTGAAACCTGAATAATTTCAGTTGAAATCTAGTCAAAAAATCGATGGATCTCGATTTATCTATGTGGAACATTTAAGATAATATAATAATAATAATAATACACGCTATTGTAAACTGTATAAACATTTATAGTTTTATAGGCTTTAAGTACGTAACAACACACAAACAGACAAATAATTTAGTAAAAATTATTTATTAAACATATGTGTTCGTATGCTATGTTTTATTATTGTAGAATCTTTTTGGTGTCTATATAAATTACTACATACATATAGATCTTTTTGCTTATGTATAATTTATAAATGATCATGTAAAGAAAGCGATTTGCATGAATAAAAAATAAATTTACTAACTAAATGAATAAAATACAATACTAAGCACAGATCCTCTGTCAAATTCGTGATATGGATTACAGCTCGTCGGCTAAATGATTTATATTTTGCAAATGATCACCGTAATCGGTTGCCTCGCTGCCCACAAATGTGTCGTAGTTATTGAGAATTTCCAAATACGACAAACGATCATCATGATCCTCATCCGTAGAGACAAACAGATGATCCACCTCATCGTCGGCTATAGCAGTATTGCTGGGCACAATCCAGGATAACACCTTAAAGTGATAATGAAAGTTTTTAGAGAGATTCCAACCATCATTTGACAGTCTTACCTCATCGCCTGCAAGAACTCCATCGCCGTTTATATCGTGATCTTTATCGAAACGTTCCTTTTCCGTAATTAACCATTCCTTATCGTGATGTGCGGCTGCATGTCCTACAAACTCCTGGAAATCGATTTTGCCATCATGATTTGAATCCTTATCCTGCATCGTATGCTCAAGTAGAACTGGCAACATTTGTGGATGCTCTTCGGGATTTTGAAAGAACACATACTCCTCCATATTGAGTACACCATCTTTGTTAGTATCGGCTGCATTAAACATTTCCTTGTCCTGTTTTATCATATTCTGCTCATCCTCATAACTGTCAAAATCAATGACTTCCTTTTTAAAATCTTCATCCTCCATGCCATAGGTGTCCAGCAAATACTCTTTCCAAGTTATTTTATCATCCGAATCCAAATCGAGTTCTTCAAAACGATCTGCAGCTTCTTCCTCGGACAGTTTCCTATAGAATGCAGACAAAAGTTAGTAAGTTTTTAATGGATTAGATTTAATCACAGACACATGCGTCAGGCAATCAGGTAGACACGCTAAATAAAAGCATTACTTGGTGCATAGTTAGTTAGCTGGGTTAATCAACAAACAACACTCACTTAAAAGACCTTAATATCCATGCTTTTAACTCATGTCGATCGATAAATTCATCCTTATTTAAATCCATCATTTTAATGAGAATGGCCAGACGCCGTTTCGACTCTTCCGGCGATAATGTGTCGAATTCCTGTGCCTCTTTTGTGTTTCCTGTAAAGAGTATTTAAATATGCATAAGAAATGAAAAGTATACCCAAAAAGAGCACGTGTGCGCACAATGAACATGCGAAGCATATATTGACGTGTTGCTTTCAAAATCCAAAATATTAAATAGAAACACAAATAAAAGATTATCTTCGACACGCCGAAGATTTGCTACCCTTGCAGAGCCTTGATTGAAATTTCGTCTGATCATCGTAGTAAACCGATTGGAACCAATTTTGGTCAGTATATATCAGACATTAACAAATCAACAATCTGTGAGTTGAATTAAAATATCACAGTGGATAACAAAGTTTTTTATAATAAATTTACACCGACTTTAACAACATTTTATTAATATAGATATAGAAAAAGGCGGACTTGGTCCTGATCAGGAATATATGTATGTTTATACTCTACGGGACCTGCCACATCTCCTTCAATGCTTTGCACATTTCGTGGCAAAACTATAAAACTCTTTTCAAGGGTATATGTATATATGCGCAAAGATTTTAATGAAGAGTGAAAAATCTCGTAAATAGTATAGCATACATATGTAGAAATAAACAATATGTAGGGGCTATAAAGTGGAAATTGTTTGTGGTAGGCTAAAAAAAACCAGTGACTCAATCTCAATCAATTCCAATTGTGTTTACTCACCTATAATTGCCTCATGATCAAACTCCACATTATGTTCACCGTGCTCTCCATGATGGTGTGCGTCCCGTGGTGCATAGATGCCATCCTTGACCCGCTCTTTGCTCGTGTGCTTCTCATGCTTATGGCTATTGGCCACAGCTCCATGGGTGGGCATTGGTCCAACAGTGGCTAAAATGGCCAGGGCACAGAATACCATTGGCCAAAACGACATATTTTTGGGCATTTCAAGTTGACTGCTGACTATGCAATGTTTGTTTATGTATAAATGTGGAAAACGATTCTGCGGTTGTTGCTCACGGTTTACTCGCTGGGCGCACACTGAGGTTGCCTTTTTGCTCTTGGATGCTGAGCGTTAAGAGCACACACACAAAAAACACTCACGGATACACAGAAAGTAAACGAAGGCACACACAGATACACAAACAGCCTGGCACTTAAGATTGAGATTCTATGTAGCTGCCGGCGACACGTAATAGCCCCAAAAAGAAATTAATGAACTCTAATGAACCCAGTCAATGAATTTGCGTAACCTGAAATACACAGATATAAACCCCACATAAGTATATGTAAATTGTCAATATTCCCAAACATCTCATTCAAAATTGATGGTTTTTTCTTACCAGCTGTTTGAGGCGCACACACAAATTTGCTAATTAAGCGCAATATTTCCTAATGCATCAACGTTTTTTTAACATTAATAGGTTGCACATAAACTCAATTGTTGTTTAACTATAAAATTCAACTATTTATAAACATTTTGAATATTTTTATTTACTAAAAGTGGCTCGTTACAACAATCGCAGCATCTTTTCTGCGTTTATCGACAAACTAAACAAACTATCGATGAATCAAGCATACAGCTGACAGCTGTCTATCGTTCTGGCATATCGATATAGTGCACCACCACAAGCTATTGTTATTGCAAAAAGAAATTTCGCTGATTTGACAAAATTTGGAAAAAGTTTAAATAAAACTAGTGAAATTATCAATTATTCGGCCTACAACAGTCAACCGTTTTCAGCTGTGTCAACAAAAACCAAGTGAGTAGATAAAGATAAGGAAAAACATGTGAGGAGCATGAAAAATACCCGCAGCCAGAACAGCGTTAAAACAGGAATTGAAATTTGATTAAATTCAAATGACATCATTGAGCCAACACCTAATTTGTAGCGGCTGTGTGCAAACAACAGTTTCGTTTATGACTCGCGCATTTATTTATTTATTTTTTGTGTCCGCAGAACACGCAAAAGGATAACGATAGCTCGCAATTGAATGGGTTGCTAAAGAGGGTGCGGGGGTGTAAGCAAATGTTGTGTGTGTGGGTGTGTGGTGCAATACAAATCAAGCTTTTATGTGGAAGTTGTTGACCGTACAGGTGCTACTATTTTTAGTTGACTTACGGAAATATTCATTAATTTTGGTGTGGGGGGCGAGTCAGCCTAATTATATAGCTAACGGTCAATTGGCGGTGACTCGAGCTTAACATGCAACTGGTCAGTGGCCACTAGCCAGCCACCCACAAATGCATGTGTGTGTGTTTGTTCTTAAGTTTGCTCTCTCTCTCTCTTTTATCCTGTCAAAGAGCGAGGGATTATCTATTGCTCAACACTGCGTGTGTGCATTGCTTACATTTTATAGGTTAATCCAATAAAGTTGCTAACTATTTCAGAGAGCGCGCAAGAGAGCGACGCAGCGACAGCGCCTATTAATAATAAACAAAAGCAAGCAAACATAACAACAACAAGAAAAACAACAAACAACAACAGCAGAAGCAATAACAACCACTACTGCACGGGGAAAACCTCAAAGCTTTTGAAAACCATATTCAGTCGTGAGCCAGCCTTCAGAGTCAGCACAGCAGTTAGCTTTTGTCGTGTTACGACAAATTAGAGTTTTATTTTTCGGTCATTACGAGTTTGAACCGGTTACTTTTGCAACGACCTCCACGCCCCGCCCGCGCTAATTAATAGAAAAATAAAAATACATTAAAAAACCGAAACAGAAAGGAGAAAACAGAGTATGCCGTACATTATTATACGCGGCAATCTAGCCTCCTACAGTCACAAATATCCATGGCGTGTACTCGTCTCTGGATTGAAAGGTAAATCAGCAATAACAAAATCAGCAAACAAAAGAAAATAGCCAAACTAGAGCTCTTCACGGTAGTAGTGTACTCAAAATCACTTTTACCCTATCTTAACCGTTATTTTTCTTATATATTTTGTTGGCGTTTTTTATGGCCGGTTTGATTGTTGTCTGTTACGCTTTTTTTTATTATTGCGCGACACAATTAATTTAAAGAGTGCTTTGTCATTCACACACTTCTACAGTAAAGCACACACACACACACACACACAGGCACACCTCACCTACAAATTTGAGCGTCTGTTATTTTTCTTACTCTCTCTCTTATTTCTTTAGTTATTTTACTATGTATGCACTGTCAGCTACTTTCTGAATGGCCCGGCCTTGACTGTATCTTTGTATGCGTGTGTGTTGGCCCTTAGGAGACAGTGGCATCCCGAAATATTGTGCATGCTGCACATTTGTTTATCAGATTAAACTTTTGCTTTCGCTTTGATCGCAATAGCAACAATTGCAATTTTATATACACACGCAACTTAATTTACACTCGCAAAAAACATACATATGTACATTTGAATGTATTTCAGATGAGTGTAGCGCATAATTTAATGCCCTTACCGTAAGAAAAGTGATATATTTTTTTTATTGTTTTGTAACATAAATTGTACTTTTCAAAATAAGTTTACTTTTGTCTAAGGACTTTTTTTTAATTTGCTATTCCTCTATAGATAATTTAGTTTATAATCGGTACAAGGTGTATCAAACTGCAAACTTGCATAACTTTTTTTAAACTTAACCGATTTTCAACCGAATATAATTTTACCAATGTGAATATCAAATTTCTAAATCTTGAGACTTTACTTTTAATCAACTCCTGGTGCCTAAATAAGTATAAAAGAAGTCCTTGAAGCCTGGGTTTTCCCAGATCAATAAACTCTATTTTAGTCCAATATCTTAGCTTTCAATGAGGAGGAATGCATTTCATTTTTCAAATTAAATTTTTTAGACAGTAAAAATCATTTAACTTTTGACATTTGCGCTCCAATTTGGTTAAAAACTCAAAACCAGTTGCCAAAGAGCATTTGTGCTTCGGCATCTGAACGAATTAAGTTTTAACTCCCTCTCTCTCTTTAGCACATTCTCTCTCTTTCTTTCTGTTATATCTTGTTTTTGTCGCACATTGAGTCGCCGTCAGTTTCATTTGGATTCGCGTTGAGTGCAGTTGAACTACGCCTGTAGATTGCATGGTGAGGCACACACACACACAAACACACTCAAATAAACAAGTAGACGACCATATAAAGAATTTATGTTTACTACAATTTCTTTATATTCTTTTTTTTATGGTAAAGTCAATGCACTTTGTGATTAATCAACAGTTGTATAAATATTTTCAATAAGAACTTTTACATTAGTATTAAGAAATAGCACTCGAATTGTCAGGTCTTGACTTTCGTTTAATTAGCACACAGATACTCACACACACACACACACACACACACTCACAGTGACCGGGTGCTGACGTCATGTGCTGGCCACAAGTTTGATTATTATTATTATCTTTGCTCCGAGCTTGTCATACTTTACTGTATAAACACTGCAAATTAAACAATATTAAGCCGAAAAAAAGATATTTCGATAAGAGTTAACAAAAAACCTTCCCCGGAATTTTTTAGCTGACGATATTGAACAGTTGAACAAATTTTCATGTGGAGGCTACAGTGATGAATCAACGATTGTGTATCTAGTTCATCCGTGTCGCATTTTGTCAGCGCTAGAGGCAAGTATAATCCCCAATATTAAGATGTGTATTCCACAAATCTCTAGAGATTTTCAAAACAAGCGGTGTTCCTAATATGTCAGATAAATCGAACGCATCTTATGGGCTTCAAAACAATTAACTATTGGTATATATTATACAGTAAATAAATTAACAAATTAAAAGGCTTTCGTGCTTGAATTGAAATCTGTATACTCTAAATTTTCACATTTAATTTTAATTGAATTGTTATAGCCAACCCAAATATTCATTTAATTGAAATTAACCATTTTTTTTATAAATTATTAAATTTTCAAAATTGTATTTTGACATTCCAAAGGATTTAAAATCTGTTTCCGAAACAAGTACAATTAATTTTACATTCCTTTGGTTTGCTAGAGATTTGCAGAACACGCTTGAACAATTAAAAAATAATTCTAATAAGTTATAACTAATAACGAAAATAATTAAATTGCATTATACTTAGCAGATTTTGGGCTTCCGAGTTGTGGCCAGCTCATCGACGGCAGTGAAACAGGACTATAACGAATATATGTGGACCATGCGCAAGGAGTTTGACGAACCCGAACCTGAGTCCGAAACTGTATCCGTTGTCCGTGAAAATTTATCAAATATTGGTCGCGAGGCGGCAAGTTTAGGCAACTATCACAAGGTTGATTCGCCCGAGTAAATTTCCTCTTTTATTTTTGCAATCCAGTTTGTCAATATCTTCAAATTCTCCTCATTTACTTAGTTGTGCGTGTTTCAGTATATGTGTATGCGTTGTATGTGTGTGTGTGAGTGTAAAATAATTGTAGGAAAAACTATAGCAACCTAAAAGAAAGGAAAACCAAAACTAAAACCACAACAGAACAGAATAGTACAGAAAGTTGTACAACTTTCTGACAGTCTCTGCGGTACATTCATCATTTATTTCATATATATGCGTGTTTAGTGTTAAAAAGCAAAGTATGAGCGATAATCAGCCACCAACCGCACCAAAGGAATCCACATTAAATTGCGAGTGTCCACCACCACAAGTTGCACCATCGGCCACATCCATTGCCGGTTGTCCAGCAAATGTTGTGACCATTCCAGTGCCCATTTTACAAACCGAGGGCACCTTTGCATACGTAACCGTCAAGGGTTCCTTGCATGATTATACTTGCACCGTTTTTGGCCTAAATCAAGCTGAAGTGCAGGCTTTATCCCAAAGGCTATCTGTTAAGGCTTGCGTGAATGGAGTTTTGATTGCTGTACCGCCTATGGTTATGCTGAATACTCTTGCACAGCTCAGCTACAAAGTTATTTGCAGTTGTGGAGAGGCCGAAATCTGTTGGACAATGCAACGGGAGGTTTAAAAGGACAAGCATAATTTAGCCAATTATTCAAACATCAATCAGTCAATCAATTGGATCATCTTCATCAATCAGTTAGCTAAGGAAAATTTGTTTAAAAATGGATCAGCATAACGCAGATAATTGCAAGTGCCACAAGCACACCCAACCGGCACAGCAGACGCTCTCCGACATGGATTTCGATCGTGGCATTTGGAATGCAGGTAAGAAATGATAAGAAAATCCATTGATTGCATATCAGACTTATAAGTTTTTGTTTACAATCCTTCTCATTTCGAAAGCTATCTACAATGAACTGGAGCGAGTGCGTGATTTCATCAAGAAGGGTCAAGCCATGGCACGCGATGATTGTGACTACACTGCCCTTCATTATGCAGCTCGCAATGGCAACGAGCAAATCTGCAAGTTGCTGCTGGAGGAAGGCAAAGTGGATGTGAATGCGGTGAC
Source organism: Drosophila neotestacea (assembly GCA_035044365.1). Taxonomy (NCBI): domain Eukaryota; kingdom Metazoa; phylum Arthropoda; class Insecta; order Diptera; family Drosophilidae; genus Drosophila; species Drosophila neotestacea. The sequence goes on along the minus strand of JAWNMD010000052.1, from coordinate 2,171,340 downwards.
CAAGGCGGGTGCAACAGCTCTACATCGTGCTGCCATGATGGGTAATCATTTAACACTACTCTCTACAAGTTGAATACCTTTGCTACAATAATATCCATTTCGTAGGTCATTTAAACATTGTGAAAATGCTGGCGGAGCAGCCCAAAATTAATCTGTTGATACAGGACGAATGTGGCCAGAGTGCTTTGCATCGTGCAGCGTTGCGTGACCAGTTGGAGGTGTGTCGTTATCTGTTGAAGCAGCAGCCGGAGCTGAAGCTGCTCAAGGACAAAAAGGATAAAATTGCATTCGAGTATATTATGGAGAATGCCAATGATGATTTCAAGCTGCTCCTAAAGCCCTAAGTGGAGTCATTAGTAACTTTGTAGTCTTAATAAGTTTTGATTGAATGCCCCCGAAACATTAAACGGCGGATTCACGGCAACATTCAATTGACCCAAAAAGTATGATAATTGTTAACATACGTATTATACATACATGTATAGATGCGATAGGCGTAGACAATTTACTTCATTTGTAGTATTTAAAAGTGCTTCATATTTGTTATATTTCCAATTGTTCTTCTTTATTGTGTCCAAAAATTTTGGTAAAAACGCTAAAAACATTTATACAGAATTGGAATTTGAAAATTATTGCAATGTTATCCGAAATTTCCGTTTAAAATGTAAAACTTTGGCTTTGTAAACAACCCTAACAACATATAGAACATTGTTATATGATAGATATATGATATATAGTATACTATATGGGGGCTATTTGAACTAGAGAACTTGTACTCGAAACATTTAAAATCTGCAATTTCACAATAAATAACACTAATACTATGGGGCAATATACAAACTAACAATACCTATGCTACAATACATACATACATTAATAATTAATAAATAAATATACTTTAGAAATTGCACACAATATGCAAATGTTGTTGTATTTAATCCCAGGACTCTATAGATCGTATAAGACGATGATACATATGTGAAACACGAATTGTGGGTACCTCTGAATACTCGCTGATATATTTCTTTAGAGTCATTGGAATAGATAACTCCTCATCCACAATGCGAGCTAGTGTTGAACTCTGCTCTGTGGGTGGATATTGTTGGTGGAGCGCTGGTTGCTGTCGCAACGACAGCAACAGTTGCTGGCGTATCACCTGACGGGACAGCGACTGCAGCGAGCGAGGTTGTGTGTACAATTGTCGCAATTCCTGCTCGATCTCCTTGGAAGTTGGCCTAATATCCGTTGGCCTTCTCTCAATTGGCAAAGGAAACTTCAAGCCAGCTTGTGCCAAAAGTTGGACAAAGGCTAAACTATGTATGGATTTGACAGTGGATAAATCCTCGACAACAAACTCTGCAGAAAGCTGAGAGAGATTACAACCTTCTCTGATCAACAGTTGAGCAATATCCAATCTCTGCAAGCTGATGGCACGTGCCAAAGGCGTCTCACTATAAACAAATCCACAGACAAGAGTTGGCGCCTTGAACCTATACAAATCCCGACGAGCACTTGGCAACTTGGCTAGCAGTATTCTTAGTATGCTAGTAAATTCTTTGAGATCATCAATCTGCTGTACGGCAAAGAGTAACAGACCCTCATCGTGGGCAGCTGTATATAATCCTTGGCGACGTTGCTTCTCAGCCTGGTCCAGCATATAGGCCAGCGTCTTGGGCAACTGGTGATGTATGGCCAGCATAATTGGAGTACAATTATCGCAGTCCCGTACACTGAGACTTTCTCCGTTTTCCAGCAATAACTTGACCATTGCGTGATCTGCAGCTTGTGGACCAACACAATGATGCAGCAGATGATGTGATGGCAATCTCCGAGCACCGCGATCCAACAATAATTGTGCGAGTAGCAAATGTCTTCCAAGAGCTGCAAAATACAGTGCGGTATTTCCCCGTTTATCCTCGAGATTGATGCGAGCACCACGATTGATCAACTCCACAGCTATCTCATGAAGACTACAAATAATAGCCAACATCAAAGGTGTTTCTCCCTCATCATCCGATTCATTGATGTTGACATTCGTCTGGAGCAGCAACTGGGCCGATTGAGTGCAACGATTCTCGATGGCCAGATGAAGAGCCGTCTTGCCATCGCTCAAGGTCTTGGCATTAACGAGAGCGCCATGCTTGATCAACAGCCGAGTAACCTCAACAAATCCTGCTCCTACATGAAGTGGAGAATAACCCTCGCTGTTAACCATATTGATGGGTGCCTGATGCTTGAGGAGCACAGCAACACACTCGGAATGTCCCCAGGCGGATGCGTAGTGTAGAGGAGTCACCAAGTTCGAGTCATAGAGATGGGGATCCTGTTGCCGGCAATTGGGACAGCATTGCATGAAAAACTCTCCAGTGTTCTCAAAGGTCTTGGCATAATAATGATATAGCTGAGAATCTTCAGTAGCTCCATTTCCTCCTCCTTCTCCACCTTCTCCATTTGTATTCTCTGACCAGCTTTCGCCTTCGAACTCGTCCACCCATTCCAGTTTCTCCATGCCGTCTGGTGTGCTCTCAACCTCCAGAGTATCCGTGTGAGCTGTGAAAATAACATCTTTTTAATATTATTTGTTTCAAAGAAGATTTTAATTGTCATTCTGAGATATTTTTCAATTCAAGACCAACGTGTAGATGTTGTTATATTTCTCTCTGCTTCTGGGTTCCTAATTTAACAGTATGGAAAACAAATGTAAATCCAATAATTCTGGGGAAATTAAGGTCTGTCACACCTTAAACTACTACCTGTCTCTGGGACTGCAGTCAACATACTGAGGTATCTTTAGAATACTTCCGACAAGTGCACAAACTTCTTTTGTTTTGTACAACTCGACTACCTTAATTCACACCTCAAACAACCGGTTCTGTAACATTCTTCAACTTTGATCAGTCAGTCTTTTATTCTTTCAGTTTTACTTATATTCTGTATTTTTTACTTTGGGAATATGGGTCATTGACAGAGTGCTACACTATGCAACAAATTAAAATAAGATAGTTATGTTTTGTAAGCTGAAACCACCCTTCGAAAATGATACTAACCCACCCCAAAACATTGCACATGATTCATACATAGTTATTTATTATAATAGGGATGATTTGGAAGGTCCAACACATGCCAAAACAATTAATTGTTGTCTGCAGTTAAGGTAGGAATTTTAACTGTTTGATCATTCCTATTTACCTTATACTTTATATACTTATACTTTGTACACATATATTTATCTAGTTATATTTTAAGTTGTAAAAAATAAACGTTATAAACTATAAATAAAAATATAACAAAACCTACGGTCCAATCGCATCTTATCATTCAGAACGCGACTCGTAATTGTGGGTTTTGTAATTTTTATCTATAACCCAGTCTACCTCTGTTGTTCCGACTGAACTGATAACTTTGGGCTCATTTAATGTCAAACTATAGACATCGGAATCTCCTACTATTTTTAAGTTAAGTTTGTTTTATACTCCAACAAATATTCTGAATATATATTCATAGATTATTAGATAGATCGATTATTTTCATTGTGTTTTGTTGTTTTTTTTTATTTACCGGCCCTATTAATTTTGAAAATAAAAAGTTTTAGCTGAGTCGATAATAAATTCATATGTTTGAGTGAGCTAGGCTGTTTACTTATAAAAAAAGTGACTAATTGAAATTTAATAAGACTTTGTAAATAGCATTTTATCATTTCTATATACATAATTCGAATTTTATTAACAAAATAATATTTTAAAAAACAAACACCTACAAAAGAGAAAATTACATATATATGTACAAAGATATGTACATTTATTTTGACTGAGCTGCTGGGGGTTAATTTCGGGGAAACATTTAATGCATTGTCCACATCATTGATTTTCTGCGAGTACAGCTGATGACCATGAACCCTCTGGGCTTTGTGTCGTTCGTTCAACTTACTTGGATGAAATATATTTAGCTGCGGCTCCTCACAAGATTGGATTAGGAGTTCAAGTAATTCAGCGTCTCCTAGAAGTGCAGCGGTGCCAACAGCGGTCCGACCGCAAGTGGAGGATACGTAGGTGGCCTGAGCACCTTCAATAATACAGTTGAGGGCCTGACCAAAATCTCCGCTATGAACTGCAGTCAGTAAGCGCTCGTTGAGATCGTAGGATAGCATATTGCCATTTGGGTTAATTTAATTGAAGCCAGTTGCAATGCAAAAAAAAAAAGAATTACCTAAAACTAATTGACAAACAGCTGCCGTGGAAAAAACTATTAGCACTGCACGGAAAAGCGCACGAAAAGAGACTGAAGCAAACAAAGCAGCGAGCTAATAATAGAGAAACCCACCACCCGGCCTGTGGCACGCGCCATGTGGGCAGCCAGAGAGAGAGACTTGCAACAGATACAGAGAGAATTGAGATAGACAGAATTTCGCTCAGCTGTGGCATATGCACTTACACACAGCTACAGAGTTGGGTTATTGTTTATTCTTGTGTTGTGTTGTGTAGTCCCTGTATTTTTAGACTCACTTTCAAAATTTCTTTAACATAAACTAAACTATTTGATCTCCTTCGTTTCCTTGGCATTCTGCAGTGATTCCGTAACAAAGAGTTTAGCCAGCGACTGAGAGCAGAATTGTGCAATGTGCTGCGCATGCGTATTGATTTGGCCAGAGGTAATTGTGGCCGTCAACCTTGCCGGTACCGGCATGGGACGGAACTGCTTGATGACCTCCTCCTCGGCCACTGTTGGCTCGCCCTTGGAAGTGCGCACAGCATTCTCTGCCGCCAGTTTGGCCAGAGCACGATGTTTCTCCTGTCGGTGACAAAAAATAAATTATATTTAAAATTTTATCAAGAGGAGGAAACCAAAACTTACCGTGTCCTGCTTAAAGACCACCTGCTGATACTTGTTATAGCGCACAGCCTCCTGGTAAAGTTCATCTACGCGCTCAATGAGACTACGCATATGATTCTCCAGCACAGAAGCAGTGCCCAAATCCAGGAAATTATGACCCTTATCCTCGGGCAGCAGCTCATTCAGTTCACTCATCATTATGTTAGTCAACGGCGAGTTCTTGATGACAATGGGAATCTCGGCAAAGAGACTCTCATAGCCCACTTTCAATGTACGGAATGCCTCGGGCGTAAAGTCACCATCCTTATACATTTGTATGGCCTGCGGGGTAAGGCGATAAGCCTTCAGGCACAGGAAACCACGGGAGGACTTCTGTGTATCGTAGACAACGACAACAGATTCTTCAATGCTGGTCTGGTAATGATACTGCGACTCGAGCAGGGCCAGGGACAGACTATTGCCCACATCGGAGCTCTGATACCAGCCGACATGCAAGTGATCGACATTCACACGACGCAGACGACGCATCACAGTCAGTTGATACATCTCCTCGTCCATGGTCTCATCGCCGCTCTTGGGGAATGGAAAGCAATTGGTGATTTCCAGGCACTTGTCCACTACCAAACCCAATAATGCACCCTGGGCCAAATCCATATTGCTGGACTCCTCATGGCAGTGCTTTACCATTTTCATAACAGCCTGGAGAACAGAAATAAACAGGTAAATATAAGTTTTAAAAGGACTGCAACTCTCTCGTTCGCTCTTCCATTCTACCGATTTGCCATTCTCATTTTGCAGGCACAAGCACACACATGCAAACAAATTTGCCATGCCCAGCGCGTGGCATGTAAAAACACCATTTAAATGCGTTGACTGGACACGTATTTCATGGTGCACTTATGCCTCCGTTTAAACACTTTGTTGATAACTTACCAAACCGTCACATTGTACATAATTTATGGTATTTTCTGAATCCTCAGTACGAGCATGACGACCACCGCGGTTTGCCATTTTGACGACGACGAAAGAGAAAAGACGTGAAGTTGGCCGCAGACAGCGCAAAACAATGTTTTACAGCACCAATCACTTTGTAGTTTTACAGCACTGTTCAGCAATCAGCTGTCGTGCCGACTGCGATAACAAATAATAGTTTTTTTTAGTTTGTTTATCTCTGTAAATTTAACTAAATGAAAGTGCTGAGCTTGTCAAAATTAAAGGGGAACAAGCGTTACTGATTGTACAGCGTCAACTTCGAGCTGTAGCTTGACCCTGGAATACTTTTGTCTGTTAGTTTAACTTCGCTACGCTGGCAAATAGAACATAGGCCGCAACATGACAAATTGGCGTGAGCTGTTTCCCACAAAATTGACTTTTCTCATATTCCTACTGTACATGTCATTGTTTATTGGACAAGGTATGTTTAACTTCATTTACACTGTTCAACTTATTAATAAATTACACCATTTCGCAGGCATATTCGTCACTGCATCTCAGGAGTCAAACAATTCTTATAGCTATAATACTGTAACTGTTGTGCTCCTCACAGAAATCCTTAAATTGATAGTTTCAACGTGCCTCTATTGCAGAGAGTAAGTAAAGAACAATAGAGAAAGAAAATTTGTATTTCTGTTATTTTATTTCTATTTCAACTAATTTAGGAACAATCTACCATCTTTGGTGCGCGATGTACGCAAGGATCGACATGTGCTGGCCTTATATATGGTACCCGCATTTCTATACTGTCTTTACAACAATCTCGCCTTTGTGAATCTCGCCACTTTCGATCCGACAACGTATTATCTACTGCTGCAGCTGCGGGTCGTTGTCACAGGCGTTCTCTTTCAAATCATCTTTAAAAAGTATTTGTCACAGCGTCAATGGATCTCGTTAATTCTGTTAACACTCGGCTGTATGTTGAAGCAAGTGGACTTGAACAAATTTTACAGTGATGCCAACGATGACAGTGAAGCAGCGGCCTTACAAGCAGGTGTGGGAGCTGTAGAAAAAGCTACAGAAAGCGTACAGAATGAGGCTAAAGCCATTGGCAAGAATATGACAGGATTTGATTTCAGTATTAGCGCTGTATTCATCTTGGCCCAGACAATATGCTCTTGTCTGGCGGGCGTCTATAACGAATATCTGCTAAAAGATAAGGGTGCCGAGGTGAACATCTTTGTGCAGAATGTCTTCATGTATCTGGATTCAATTGTCTGCAACGCTGCAATTCTGCTGCTGCGTGGGGAGCTGTTGGATGCGTTTAGTGCCCATAATCTTGGAAGTATCATGCGTTTCAGTGTGATAATTATAATCGTCAACAATGCCGCCATCGGTATTGTGACTAGTTTCTTTTTAAAGTACATGAACTCAATACTCAAGACATTCGCAAGTGCATTGGAGCTGCTCTTTACGGCCGTACTGTGCTACTTCCTCTTCGCTATACCGATCTATATAAACACCGCTCTTGCCATTGCTGTGGTTTCGTACGCCATCTATTTGTATACCCAAAGTCCGGTTGTTAACCTCGGCAAGGTGCGTCCCTTGGCAAGCCTAAGTGAGGTCACTACCAATCCCAAGGCTAAAGAAAAAGAAGACGATCGCAGGCTGTTGGATGAAACAGGTGATACGGACTTGGAAATGGATATAGTCTAACATAATTGTAGGCTAAATGTGTAAATAGGTCTTGTAATAGCTACTTTAGTCACTGCCTCTTATTTTTTGCAGTGCAATACCCTCTCTCCACGACTATCTTTAGATATATTCTTTTCGTTTGTGACACACTTTTCGATTATAAAAACTGTACGTTTGTTTCCTAAACATCTTTGTGGAAAGATGATATAAGTGCCTCCAATTGTTTTAAACGAAAAGCGAGCGTGCAATCTTTGTTCATATGTATGTATGTGCGTACATCTTTGTGAATGTATGTACATATGTGTAAATAGCGTTTCCGTTTTAGATATTAATGCATATAATAATTAAACTTTAAATTCACTTTAACAATGAAATTGTGTTTGATTTAAACGACAACTGAGCTTTGTATAGTTAGTCAAGTCGATGTCTTGGCAAAGAAAATGAACTTTTAAATATAATGCAGATAATTACATATTTTTTATTTGTTTATTAACTAATACATTATAGTTCTTAGAAGATGATATGAAAAGATTATTCATTGGGTTATAAAACTAAAAAACAAATGAGTTCATATTTTTGATAGATGATATAAAGAGAAATAATAAGATTCATTGGGGTATAAAACTAATAAACAAATGTGTTTATATTGTCTTTTTTTTTTTGTCATGACAATTATTTGACACACTGTATTCGATAATGTCCAAAAGTACAATCTGACAGCATCATATCAGGAATCAGGCGGTGATTGACGAGCTTGTAATGCAATTTGACGGTTAGTACGTTCGTGGAACTTATGATAATCGGCACATTTTATCAAATGCTCATCCATTTCTTCCTCCGGCATACGATGAGTTGCATTATATTTACAAATTGCCAGCGGAGGTCCCTTGTAATTGCGCATACATTTTATAATATGGCCAGGCATTCTAAACAGCACAATACGATGGTCCTTATTGTAAGGACATGTGCCAAATTCGAAATCACTCATTTTAATTGCTGTATAAAAAGATTGTTTAAATAATTGCAATTCTTTTACAAAATGTGATTTACGCATACCTTGAAAATTCAAAGTACCGCTATGTAATTTCGTTCTGAATAAGTTCAGATGAACGATTGAACTGATTCAGTATTTCTTGAACTGTATCGTTCATTTTGTTCAGTTGGTTAGTTGCTCATCAATGAATTTTTTATACCTTATTCAGTTTTGAGTTTCCTTAAATATCGAGGAAGCGCAGTGGAACTTGGGTTGGACAAATTGACTGAATTAACCGAATATAATCAACCATTTATCGTTCATGAACAGCTGACCAACTGAATAGAAAGATCTGTTCATGTCGTTCATCGTTCATAGATCATAAGCAGCTGAACTAAAAATCTCACCACTAGTATTGACATCGATAGTCAGATGGTGGTAGTACTCATATCGATAGTTACGCATATTACATCAATTCTAGTGGTGACAGAATTCGAAACACTGCAGGCCTGTCATAACGATAAGTTTGGTATGCAGCTCACTGAATTGCATTACATGAACGCATAAATGCAGCTTTTTATCATAATACATGTATATTTAAAATCATTTAAACAGAGCAAAATTAAAAAAGTTAGAAAAGCATGCTCAATACATGAACATAACTTTTGCTTACAAACTTACTGAGCTTACGTAATTGCATAATAGAAGTATTTTGCCTCGATAGTTTGATCATTGTCATTAAATCGATACATTTGGAATGTTCAAAATAATCCAGCAGTCTCGTCTCCACCCGACCCCTTTCATTCATTGAAAAGTTGTCGTACAGTTCGGACGTCTCTTAATCTGAAAAAATCATTTTTTTCTATAATTGTTGAAATTGTGAAAAAGGAATTTTCCACATAAAAAATGGCTCGTACCAAGCAAACTGCGCGTAAATCGACTGGAGGAAAAGCGCCTCGTAAGCAGTTGGCCACCAAGGCTGCCCGTAAATCAGCCCCATCCACGGGAGGTGTAAAAAAACCCCATCGCTACCGCCCTGGTACCGTGGCATTGAGAGAAATTCGTCGCTACCAAAAGTCCACTGAATTGCTCATCCGCAAGCTGCCTTTCCAGCGGTTGGTGCGTGAAATCGCCCAAGATTTCAAGACCGATTTGCGTTTCCAGTCTGCCGCTATCGGAGCATTGCAGGTAAGCAGCAATTATTTGGCGGGAAGGTAAAAAAAGGTGGGAATGATTATAAGAAGGGGCGGGAGTGTTTAGGTCATCATGTAATGACAATTTCGTCATGTATTGTAAAACGATTTTTTAATGTTCATTTGCAGGAAGCATCAGAGGCCTATTTGGTTGGTCTTTTTGAAGATACAAATTTGTGCGCTATCCATGCCAAGCGTGTTACCATCATGCCCAAGGATATACAGTTGGCCAGACGCATCCGTGGTGAACGCGCCTAAACGACGTGTCCGCCATCTTTAATTAGAAAAGCATCAACAGACGGCAAAACAACAACAACATCGTTCATCGCAGCTGCCGCAGCCGCTTAGTCTTAAGTTTCATAAGATATATTCTACTTTAAATACTTATATATTAAGTAACTTCTAAAAAAAAAGCAATTAATATGCGAATTTTGTCCGTGTAATAAAAATACATTTTTGTTTATGTAAAACTTTTGCTCCAAACAGAAAGCAGTTTTTATTTTTCTTTGTTAGTACGGGTGTGATTTATGTTTTGTTTTTGGGGGTTGTTTTTATGCTTTTTAATAGCAAATGCAATTTTATTTAAAGACAATTGTGTCCAGCATAGCTCCTAAGCACTGTACAATATTATTCTGCATGACCTTGTCCACTTTCTCCTCCAAATGCCGTTTCGGGTCCTGTTTTCCCACATTCTTAATCGCCAGCTGTTCGGGCGTCATTTTCTCCTCGTCTTCAAGTGACTGTAAAATTGAAATTTTTTGGGAAATGAGTATAAGAATGTGCATGAATTAAATAATTAGGGTAGAACTGAAATTTCTACAATATATCAAAAGGATTTAGGACTTGGTAATAGTAAATTTAAAAGTAAATTATATTGTGGAAAACCTTAATTTTTCAGGTAAAAAGGGACGCTTTTATTTAACTCTCAAGAAATGTTCTAGGCTCACAGTGCATCCCTTCGTATCCTTTGGGATCCCATTTCAAACAAATACCATATAAATATTTAAGCTAAATTTTTTCAATATTTTCATTATGTTATGAAATTTTATTGGAAAAGACGAGTCAAAAATATGGAAATAGGGGAAAAAAAACAAATAACAAAGACAACATTTGATGACTCATTTAGTTCCTGGTACTAGTTCAATCTTTATAAACTTTCCATACGTAGATACATATATGATCTTTCAGGGCTGCAATCTTAGATATTTTGCTATAGGTATCAGAGTTGCAGCCTTGTTCAAAATTAACTGCATACAATTTAAATTAGATTTCATCCCTCAATTTGAATATTACATTATTTACATGTAATTTATTTCATTTATAAAACTAAAATGTTAGTATCTAATTTTGTTAAAAAATTTTAATTATTTATTTTCTAATGCTTTTAGTCGACGTTAATTGAATAATTAATCATTATTGTTATTTTATTTTTCACAACTGTAGGGTATTCGAAATTCGTTATGCGTAAGACAAAATTGGTATAGCCGGGATGTGGAAAATGTTAACTAGAGGAATATTGGACAAATCTCCGAAGCAGAGCAATCAGCTACCCCAAATAATAGTATATAATACAGTATATACATATATCCTAATCGGAAGGAATAGTGCTAATATTTGTCAAAGGCATCTATTATCTCACCTGGAGATTTCTTAATTTTACTGGTTATAATAACTGACATATTACACTCACCTTGTTGTAGTTCTTGGCCAGATCCAACATCTCAGCGACTGTATCTTCATTGATGGAGCAGTGTTCATTGTAATCAGCAAGTGTGAGACCATCCTTCCATGATTTTTTGTGCAAATTCAGTAGCATTTTCTGCTCAAGCTCGTTTTTGCGGTAATTGATACTGATGGAATAATAGTGACGATTGAGGCCATGGATCAGTGCCTGCACCGATGGCTTCTGCAAATGTCCCAGATTCGAGGTGGTCTGTCGAGGCTCTTGGCCCAACACCAACATGTTGGGATTGATGAGACGGAAGGCATCGATTACCACCTTGCCCTTGACCGACTGTATGGGATCAACGACAACGGCCACGGCACGTTCCGAGAGAGCTTCAAAAGATTGTTGTGTGTTGATATCCACGCCGGATAACCAACAACCAAAACCAGGATGAGAATGATACCAGCCTACGACCATTTCAGGTCTTCCTGTCTGCTTCAACATGTCCAACATCTTGGCTTGGAAGACAGGATCTACAGCTTCCACAGAAACGCCTGTGCCCGTTTGTGGCATGGCAAATACATCAATAACCTGCACCGTATAATCATCGACAAATTCACCCAGCATCAGTCCCATCACCTCCATGGGGACGCCAGCTCTTCCGTGCTTCAGCATCTTTAAAAGTGCCAAAGATGAGATATACACCTGCTCGGCAGTGTCCACAACGGGGGCATCTGTTGGTGGAGCAGCTTGTGGCATAGAGCCGCCTAAACGTAGCAAACGATCCATGATTCGACTGCAAAATGTTGAACCTAATAGTTAGTATGCAACGATATGAACTATACCAAAACAGTACTCACTTTATTAGTATTTAAACGACTTGTGTTTAATGAAAGTTTTTAACTTAATTTATGTTGAATTTTGCTGGCAGCATACAACAAACACAAAGCACAATTTTTGCTCTTGCTTTTCGTTTTTGACAGTCAGCGTCGGCAAAGTGCAAGTAATAGTTGAATTATCGATAACAGCTGAAATGGCAACGCTGCCAAAACAGCTGTGCATTGAAGTATCGTGGGTATATCGATAGCGACATTTCACGATAACAATTCTTTCAATTCGCTGTGAATGTTTAAATTGTTTTAAAATCACGCGGTAAAAATGCAAGTTAAGCAAGTTTGGCCTGGCAATGTGTTCCGCTAGACCGATTGCAAGTTATGGTGGCAGCTTCTTGGCCTACCTTTAAAACTGTAACTGCCATGTGAACGCGAAAGGTATGTAAGTACAAGCAATTGTATTTGCAGGTAATTGCATTACTGCCTTTCACCTAACGCTCATTTAAATGCCACAAATTCCCAGCCCTAAAAATCATTTAAAATGCCATCTCCGTTTGCCAGACAGGTCGTTGGTCAAAGGTGGGCCTAACTTGATTGCAACATTTGCAGACGTTGCCGTTCAGTCTGCTACTCCATTTTCTGTCCCGCTTGCACTTTAATACAATTAAAGTGGGTATGTAAGTAGCATAATAATAAAAGTTTTTCATCTTCAGCAAACATTTTCCAGTCGCTGCTTTTCAGTTGCAGTTTGTCGTTCGCCCCACGCGCTTGTTTTAACGTTAACAACACCGTTGCGGATGTTTTTTTAATTAGCTTAACTACGCTAGTTAATTGTTTATGCATACAACAACCTGTGACGTGAGTAATTTTTTGCTAAATCAGCCTGAAAAAGGGGTAAATAAACTGTTATTATTAAATTTCATGCACAGGTATATTTGTTAAAATATTTATTTTTTCGCTGAGAAAGCTTCAAGCAATTTGTTGTCAATGTTATTGCTCTTATCAGCTGCAACCAAATTGTTTTTGTTTTTTGATAATGCCAGCAGGGGCTGTGTAAATACTCTCTGAGAGGGTTTTATGGGGCGTACGTTGAGCTATCAAGTTAAACAGTTATATTTAAAGATCTCGATAGCAATTGCTCGTCAAATGCCATCACGTTACTCTCGATATCTTGACGTCTATCATTGACCTTGTCGTCGAGTTCAAAGAAATGCGTTTAAAAGCATTCCGAGCTATCGTCATTAAATCTCGTTAAAAAACGTGGCAAAACACAACAGCAGAAACAAGTAAAAGTGTTATAGTTTAAAATGATTGACTAGCTGCTACCCTGTAAAGAAAGTTTGTGGAGTAATGGGAGAAAAAGAAATAAAGCCATCTTGGTTGTAAATTTTTAGAGACATCAATTTAAAAGTTTTCAGTCTTGCGAAACTTCGAATCTCTTTTAATGCGCTCTTTATGAAATTCTTGGAAGAGGAAGATAATGATACTTATTTAGATTGTGTGTAATATAGCGAGCCACTGTTCCTAAAAATATATCATATTGTTATGTTCAAAAATGTAATTGGTAGCAATTTCAATTGACCCGCTCTAGTAATCATGGGAAAAATCACATCCGCTGTTGATCAAAAATAAAGTATCTATCTAAACCTACCTTCTCCTCTCGGTTACCTACGCTTTCTACCATTTAATATATAACTTTTTAACAACTACAGGGTATAGAAACAAATTACAAGCGGCAAACTAAAGCCAAACAATTTGTTCATATGTCCAAATCCATTTGTACGTACAAAACAAAAATAAAAACACGTTTGTTCAGCTGTGAAATTGACCTTTTATGGCCTAAGCTCAACTGTATTTTACTTTTTGGCTTGTTGCCATTGTTGTTGTTGTCCATCCATAAGAAATAAGCGGAAATACTTTACAATGATAGCTCAAGAAATGTTTAAAGTCTCGAGCAGAAGATAATCGGGCCCTTGGCGAAATCCACTTAATGGAGAGTTAAACGTTTTCTTTAACAATTTTCTTTAATTTTTATAATTGGCGATTTGTGTCTACATTTCACTAATTTTAGACTCTTCATCGATTATACCCAGTGAAAACGTTAAGAACTTGTCACAACATGTACCAGTTTGTCAATCCCTAAATTGCTTTATCATCATCTTTTCGTATCTACCTGAGCTCAAGCATTCCACTCACGAAACCTGAGATAAATGCGAAAATCTGTTGATATATTTAAATGAATATCAAATCTTTTTCATTATCATTATATTTTCCGAAAGTAAAAGTTTTTTTAACGTTATTTCTTTCGAATTTTCTTCTTATTACAGTCAGTTTACTTTTTTTATTGATTCGTGACAGAGGTGCACATATCAAATAGCTGTCAAATTTTTAATGAGAAATAAAAGTATGCCAAATGTGAATACATAAAGATCATATTCCATTTTCCCATGCTAACCTCAGGCATTTTTCGGTAGTTTCGAATTAAAAATTACTTTTAATTAACAATTATTTTAAATGCTAACATTGTTGTAGAGGACTTAGACTTCTAACATGAAATATGCCTTGGCTAAAGATAAGATCTTTAAAGTCTGAGAAATTTGAGCTTGTACTTTTATCAGTGGATTAGGCACATATATACCATATAATATTTATAGTAATGTTAAAAAATTTGCACTAATTTATTAGCACTCAGCTATTTACTAATAAATGTGTTATATTGTACTCCATATTGTCAAATTCAAAATATATATTACATTGTCAATTCATTGTTATAACCTTTTCACAAATCAGATTTTTGAAATCATATTTTTACTGAGTTATTATGACATTTTATAATTTTAAATTTTTAATTATGCATATTATAAGACCCCAAAAATGCATTGCAAGAGTTTTGAGTAAAACACTCGTAAAATATCTATAATTTTAAACTTCTGCCTTGCATTTTCTATCATATATTGATTAAACTCAGAAACAAATCAGGTAAATGTTAGCAACACTCAATATTAGTTAACATAAACAATGTTGTTATTTAAATTAATTGCAAGTTTTCGTAAACTTTCTAGACTAATAAGTAATTGCCAATAGTTAAACAAGTTTTCCAAGCTACATTAAAGATTATAGTATTATAAATATATATGTTAAAGTGCAATTTCAACACAGAGAAGTTGGTTCATTGTTGGTGTTGGTTACACTTGCCACAAAGTGACTGAAATGTGTGTACAGCTGCTTTTGGCTCAAACCAAGACTTGGCAATGGGATGTTTACGTAACTAGAACGCTATAAAGACTATAAAGATATACCTATCCATAACAAAAGCCGCAGATCTGTTTAAAAGATATTGTGAATTTTTTAAAATTTCATAATGTTCCACATGCAATCGACTTCAATTTCACTTTTTATTGGAAAAAATTAACTTAAATCGTTGCAAACAAAATGCAATGAGAGAGAGAGATGGGAAAGGAAGGGGTCTCATTAATTGTTTAGATGAAGAAAGTTTTTAATTATTTGGATTGGCGAGCATTTAAGATAATGAAGCTTTTAAGTCGTGCATTCATTTGAAAAATTGCTCAATTTTGAAAGTGCAACACAACACAATACAACAATAACAAATAACAAAATAAACAATGAACAATTGGTATAATTTGCATTTTTGCATTTTCACTTTCAGCAACAACATTAACAAGAAGAAGACGGACAGCAAAAGCGGCAGTGATGACGTCTTTGTTGCCACTGGATACGTCATCCAAGGAGACGCAGGAACAGAAGCTGCCACATATAAATGCAACATCAACACCTACAACACTTGCAACACCACCCACACGTATTCCACATCCCAGTGTTAACGATTTTGTTCCATTGCGTCGTTCCGCTTCCATGCGCTTGCGCGGCACAAAATCGAATCATCATCATCAACATCAAGAGTCCAATGGTTCCACCGGCGATTTCAGTACGCGCGCCAAGCTCCCCGAGGGCTCATCGTTAACGCGTCCACGCCCTAATCGCAGCTGGAGTAATTTAGGCCAAAACAACACGTCCACAACGTTGCAGGAAACACAGGAAACGAAGACGGAGACGGAGACTGAGTCGGAGACGCCACTCCATGCATTATGCAGCGACACACAGTGCCTATCCCAGCAAGAATCTGAGCTCAATAACAGTCTGGATATGTCCGCCTCCAAGTCGCGTAATATGGTATGTTGTTGTTGCTCTCCCACTGTTCTAAAGATTGCGCCTTCTGGCACACATTTTGTAGTTACATATATCGATTTTTTTTAATATTCTTTACCCCGTGCTGACCTACGTAACTTAAAAAACCGCCCCCGGAATGCAGACGTAACACGCGTGTCAATATCATGTCCACTTTCATTATGAAATTCGCCCTGTGGGACTCTTAACAACCCCACACAAATTTCCATATCGAGCGTACTCTCATAGCTGTCATTATTCTAGGAATTTTACATAGCCTAGCCATCAGCTAGCCGGTGTACAGCCTAAGGACATGTCAGAAGAGCTCCACATTTGTATGTAACTGGGGCTGTCATTATAATTATAATATTATATCCTACCATATACAGAAAAAAGCCAAGGAACTTGTTCTGAGGCGTTCTTCAGGGTTCAAGGGGTCAAATGAGTTCTGTTTTTATACCCTTTAAGCCATTTAAACTTAAGAAAGGGTATTATTCATTTTAGTTAGTGTATGCAACTGATAAGAGTAGATTCTCCTTCTTGTTTTAACTTAATACAAGGAACTAAGCTCACATTTAAAATACACTCAAAGCTTTCACAACATAGTATTTAGTTCTATTTTTTCTCCAGCCTTTACAGATACATTTTATTTGAGTTAATTTCGAATTTAATATCAACATTTAAGGTTAAGATGTCTTATAGCTAGTTACCTGCCGAACTGATACCGTAAACAAATATCCCTTCTGTATATTCAAATTATGGTCTGTGTATATTCAATTCTTAGCGACCTCTCTCGAATATCTTACTAGGTATTATATAGGTTTTATAGTATTCGCAACAAACAAGTTTGCTGGTTACAGAGTATTTCATAGTCATTGTTACTTGATTATACATAATTAAGAAGTTTCGATTTGGCATTCCAATTTCCTCCTGCAAGTCGCTCATTGTTAAACCTATTATATTTCCATCATTTCATACAGTATAATTTAAAAATTGATTACTAATTATAATTTTAAAATTATGTAATATAATTACATATTTATATCTGCATATCTATGTATATTTGTTTTTTATGAGTATTTCCATTTCCCTATTATAATTTTTAACTTCAATACAAATTTGCAAAGTTGAAGTAACTGCAAAACATTTTTTTTGAGTATGGGAAAGTGAATGTTTGACTTGGTCTCTTTCTCCGTCCGGAACTAGTAAACAGAGCAAAGTTTGCATAATCTGGCTAAAAAGCGATGAGAACAACAACAGTCGCTCGTGTTTAGTTCGCAGCTGTTTCAATTCCATTTTGTGCTTGTTGTTCCATACCAAAGTCTGTACAGTGTGCAAACAGCTGACGAGGAGGGCAACAACAAGGAAATGCAAGTGGGCAAAATCGCAGCTTTTGCAAATATTGACAATGGGATTCAAGAAAAAGAACCAAGCTCATGCACCCCCACGCACTCTCTCTGACTCACTCTCTTTTGCTGTCACACTCTCTGTCAGTTTGGAGGGTTGGTGTTGTTGTTTTCTTTGGCTGCTTCTTTTTGGGCATCTTCTTCACTTTTGCTATGCCCCATAGTGATTTGCGTTTCAGTTGATTTTTTATGCTCAAAGTGAACGCGTCTAAAAGCTCTTCCCATTGAGTCGTGCTTCTTGCTTTTTTGTTATTGTTTAAACTTGAATTAAACAAAACTTGGGCTTTCGTGTGAATTACAAGGTATATAAAGTGTATGTGTAATTGTGTGTTGAGTGTAACGCATTCTAAATTGTAGGCAATGGCAACAGTTTTGCGGCAAGCAGCTTGAGGCATGTTTTAACGTGCTTTTTAAATGGTAATTATCTTATGGTGGCCTTTATTTAAACACTGCTTACAGTTCGTTGGCCCTTTATTTTTCAATGCATACATAAATAATAATTATTGATAAATTGTGCAGTGTGCATTCAACTTAATTGAGCCGCATTAAATGATTCAATGAGCTACTGAAGGAAGCGTAATATATAGTTAAAAATTAATAGTAACAAAGAGACTGCAAATAAGTTAATTAATGTTAGTTAACAATAAAAGAAAGGGAAATATTTACAATTATTTTATAATTGAAATCAATAAAATGTAATAGGAAATTTTTAATTATTAAAACAGTTTTTATTATATGTACATATCTCTAAATCTGTTTACTACATTAACTGAACAAATTAAAGACATAAATTCACATTTTCATTGACTGAGTTCATTATATGAAAGATTTAAAATTGCTTTTTGTTATGTTTATTCGCATAAATGTTCAAATTAATTGAGCTTTATATGTACAGTAAAGTTTTTCTAAAACGAACCATTAAAATGCCAAAATCTAAATACAGTTAAAAAATAAATAAAAAGTACCTGAGTCAAGCTTTCCAAAAGAGAACCACTAAAAATATAAAATAAATATATCCACAAAAATATTTTAAAGACAAAATACCAAGTCGCAATACAGTTACATGATGAAAAAAACTACCACAGTCAAGCTTTCTTGATGAGAACCACTAAACATGCCAAATTAAATAGTAGTTACTAAAGTCAAGCTTATCGTTAATATGTAATAGCTTTATATCAAATACATACCCACTGAACAGATTTAGCCATTTAAATTAGGTATCTTATGCGATATTTGTTGTACCATCCTTTTCTTCCTTTAGTGACCCTGAAAAGTAGGCTAAAAATATTGAAATGATTGCCAAAAAGATGCCTGCACGTGCATCTGAAATAACTTTTGACACAACTGTAAAAGTATCTTGGCAATGATCCAACTGGGCTATTATGACCATTACGTGGCAATTGCAAAGACAAAGTACACCACCTGCCTGACATACATACATACTCATAGTAAAGGTGGTACAGGTAGCACTCAAATCAAAGCTATCGATTTTTCTTAGTTGGTTTGCTTAAGTGATATGCGGTCCATATAGGATAGGACGTGACTGTAGTGGACTTTCAATTGTTATTAAGTTGAAGATTCGTTAACGTAACAACTATGCAAATTAGCCCAGTTAACATGGTCTCGAGTTACAATAATAAACACTTTTAGATAGTCGTAACTTTGTATTATTTTCGTATCTTTAAGCCGACTTTACCGACTTTGCTGTAAGCTCGTGTGTAAAACTCATTACGAGAATTTTTAAAGAAGTGCCATCGCGTATTCTCAGTATTTTCCAGCAGTTGAACAATTAAAAATAGGGCAAGAAACTCATTAATGATGATTATGAAATATGCATGAGGAACGTGCTGAGGGCACCTTCTAAATTGTAGGTTTCCCCCCCTTCAGAGTCTTTGGTTTTAACCTGATTTGCAATCAACTTTCTGCTGTTTTGCTTTTAGCCAACTACTTGCAGCAGTCACTGACTACATATGTGTCATATATTGTATGCAGTCAGTGAAAAGAGCTGACAATAGAGCTTCAGTAACCAATGACCAGTTGGTCAATGACTGCCTCAACTCGAGAATGGGAAACTCATTCTATATTCTAAATCAATTCCCATGTGGGTCACTCAGAAACTGCCAGACAGGTAGCTTTTTTGTGTTTTCTTTTCAGCGTCAACTGAAACTTTACTTTTGTTGGCTCATATCATATTATGTCAGTGCAGCGAATTCTAGGTAGTTTGTAAATATAATACTTTTTAAAAAAAAAGGTCATTATTTATAAGAGCCTTATACCATTTTAAACTGAAATTTCTTTTGCTCTTTTGGAAATGTATTATCTAATATAATATTCAAATATTTTAAACCAGAATCACTAAGCAAAAATGAGTTGTGAGTTTATAAGATCTTAACTAAAAGAACGATCAGTTTTTTATTCTATTATTATTCAATTATATATCTAACAGTTTACATTTTATGGTTTTCAAACTTAACCCAACTTTCAATCATCTCTAAAGCTAAATATATATGTATATTCTATTAGTCTGTCGGAAATTATCTCGATTTTGTTTAGGGCTCTAGCCACATAATGAAGGCTCCCCTTAGCTTAACCCCCTCGAGGGTAATAGGCAGTTAATTGACCACAAAAATGCTGCTGTGGCTGCAAAGGGAAATGGGAGAGAGGAAAGAGGAAAGAGGGGATTACCACAATGAAAGTAAGCAACTTTAGTGTTCAAAATGTTTTGTAAATGTATAACAACAAATTGGTTTTCGGGGCGTTACGGTATTCGGTATTGTCTGATGTTGTTTTCAAACTCCCTACAACTTGGACGGACTCCCTACTTTTCCATCCCCAATCTCTTTTTGATATTTGTTGTGTGTAGTTATTTTTTTTTGCAAACATTGCGAACTATGCACGAGTGAGCAGCAAAGGCAATTGAGAGATTTAGACGCAACAACCGCAGAGATTAGTAGCGAAAGCAACAACAAAAAAAAAGAAAAATGAAAGAAAGAAATTAAACAGTTAATCGCTCTGACTAAACATTTTTCTATTTGCAGTCTTTGAAGCTAAACGGTGGCAGTGCTGAGACAACTGGCACCTCGACGTCTACGTCCACTCCAAAGACACCAAAGACACCCTTGAACGGTGCCTGTCCAGGTCCAGTTGGTCACACCTGCTCCCGTTCTTTGAAAAGTATCAAGAAACACGACTCCATCAAATTGTCGACGGTGCATGAGACTAAGATATCGCCAAAGACGCCACCAGTGACACCAGATTCACCTAGCACCTATCTGGATGATGATCTAGACTCGATGTATTCCTTTGCTACCACAACCTCGGGTCGTTCCACCATGTCCTGTGAGCATCCTTACGTGGCCAGGTAAGTGTTGAAGACTGAAAGAAAAGGTGGTGAAAGAGAATAACTAAAAGTGCGACTGTAAGGAACAGAGAGTTGTTAAATTCACAGTCAAATCTGATGACAATATAAAGTCCATTTCAGTAAAGGAAAGATTACTTTTCGCCTAAGAAATTTGATATGTCTTATAATAAGTATTCCAGTTTAGAGAAGAAACTTTTACTTTTTAGCATAGGAAATTTAATATTTAACTGAAAAAACTCTAAGACTAATATAAGTATTTTCTTCTTTCAGAAACGGAACCACGTTCAGTGGACGCAAGATGAAGTATGTGGTGCACTGTTCGAACTATGCGGGTCAAGTGGGTCCGGAGTATTTGACTCCCACACAACGTGCTCAGCGTCAGATAAGACGCCTTAAAGAACTACTGTGTATAGCACGGCAAGATCTGGAAGCAAAGGATACAGAAATAATGCGTTTAACCAGGGAAGTTGTGGAACTGCGTTTGTTCAAGGCATCTCTAAGTTCACCAGAAGAACGTTCCGCCTCCTCGGATGCGGTTACAGTGCGTGAGGCAGAACTAAAGACCTCACAGGACGTCTCCCCAATTGTGGACATGGTGGATGAGGCCAAATGTAGTCCAAGACATTTGGCACGTCATCAGCAACAGCAGCAGCAACTGCAAATGTCAGCGGAGATGCAGAGTTCATATGCAGATTCGGGACACTTTGAGGATCTAACAATGTCGTCGGTGCACTCGAAGGATTCCCAGACACAGAGCGAGATCTGTGACAGTGCCACACCCGAGGCAGCAGCCAGCAGCTTGGAGAACTATGAGTTGCAACGTCAGGAGCTAATAAGTATGTATGAGCATCGAATTGAGGAACTCATACGTACTCAGGATGGGGCAAGTAGTGACATGAAGCGTTCCCACAATGACAAGGTTGAGGCATTGCTACAAAAACTAGCTGAATGCAACACACGATACTCGGACATTGTCCCGGATTATGAGCATGCCAAGCAACGTATTCGGGAGCTGGAGAAACAACTGGAGGATCTGCAGCGTAAACTGATTGAGCATGAGGAGAAACAAAACAAAATGTACTTGCATATGTATCAACAGGGCCAGGAGGCCGAGCGCATCTCACGCGCCGATCAGGTACAGTCTCGTTCTGGACACCATCTTGTATTAATATTCGCTATTTAAAGTATTAAATGGGTAAAAGAAATAAGTGACAATTTATGAAAGAGGCAGATTCCAAAAAAGTTTAAATTTGTGTCCATTTGTCGGTCTGTCTGAATATTTCCTGGTTCTCTAAAAATCTTAAAGAAACATTTTATAAAAGAAATTTCAAATTTAAAGCTTTTAGTTCTTGCACACTTCATACATAAGTCAAATTTGCCTTGAAAATGAGTTTTGATCACATATGATAAATACGCTAGGTCCTATCTCGTCCGGATTGAATAAAAATTATATAAGTTATGGCAGAAACAAATTTTGTAAATCGCTTATGTTCCATTCTACAATGTTTCAGGCAGGATATATCTTCCCGTTAGGGATGCGTTCTCAATCACTTTAATTATGTTCTATTTCACATTGTTTCAGGCTATGGAACTGGCACAACGTCAGCCTGATAGCAAAGTGTCCATCAATGAGCTATTGCAACAACTGCAGAGCACACAGGATGAGCTGGAGAATATACGCGTAAGATTCTTCAATATATTTCTTATATTATTTTCGGTTTTGTTTTGTGTGTTGCATTTTGTTGCATCGTGATTGTCGCGCGACTGATCATCAAAAAACACATCAACAACAATCACAGCCACCACCACCACAACAACAACAAGAACATCAAGAACAAGAACAACAAGAGAACACATCAATCAATCAATCATGTGTGTGTTTGTGTGCTTCTGGTTTAGGACGTCGCATTTCAATTTGGCGCTTTACCTGGCTGGAAAAGCTGCAATTAATTGAAATGTGCGTCAAAGTAAATGCAAAATAATTCGATTATTGCAATTATCATTTATAGCTTTTAAGTAATCATAACCTAATAATAACAATTAAATAATTAATAAATTTTTACCATTTTACCATTTACAATTTACAAATTGCATTCAATTAAAAGCAACGTTTTGATTTCAAGTACACATAATTGTTTTTGTTTAATTGCTTGTTTCATTCCGTTGCGTTCCATTTGCGAGTTTCAAGTTTTTAGAAAAAGTACAGTCACGTAGAGGAAGAAAAGTGCATGCATGACTCAAGTACAGTCTTACAGTTTTATAGTTATAACTTGCATGCTCTCAATATATTTGATAATATTTGTAATTTCTTTTAATTGACAGCTGATTTATAGATTTCCTTATTGTTTTCCTTAATATTTTGTTGGCAATATTTTAAACAATTTCAATTTTTCAATCTCTTTTTCTATATATAAACATATACTTTTGTCGTATAACCAACAAAACAAACTATTTTTGTAGGCATCAGAGTGTAGAATGAGGGAGTGCGGCAGTAATCACGCTCTCCTTACTGCAAAGGAGGCGATTTCTTTGTGGGTTCTTGGCGCGCGTAAGGTTTGTAATATCCGTAAAAACCCGAAAATTAAAATCCAAATAAAAAAATTTCCCAAAAAAATTATCAAAGTGTACCTAACCAAAATTATGATTTATTTGCAAAAAAAAACCTTAACAAAATTGTTTTTTTTAAGTATTAGTTTCTTTATTATTTAATCATTGGCTATCGAACATTTTGGACTTTCATCAATCCCACTTCCTGAAAACTTAAACATTACATTTGCATTCGCGCCATCATCATGTGGTACAAGGTTGGAATTGGGCTGGGCTGGGCTGGAATGCGTAAAATGAAACACAAAATGTGTTCTATTTCACTTTGTTTCGCAAGTTCCAAGTGGAACGTTGGCATTTTATATTTTACCAAACGATATTTTTGGTATGATTTAGTGGTAACTAGAGGTATGTTTTAATATAAGATATACTTTTAAAATAAAATCAAAGCTAGATGTGTTGATTTCGTTGCTATAGTGCAACAGGAAGTAAAAACTCTGATAATTCCACACACTTTAAGCTAAATATACCTTATAAGTAATTACATATAGCATGTGGTTCCATAAACAAATATATCCTTAGACAATCCATTTGATCTTTGCCCAAAAACATAATATGTATACTACATTTCCCTTTAAATCTTCAGTGTTACATATACATAATTTAAATGTTCATATGTCATAAGCACCAATGAATCAATTTTATGTAAATACCATTACAACTTATTATATTTATTTGTAAAATTAATCTAACCTCACATTCAATATATACTCTAATCTATATGTTTACTAATCTCAAGCTCTCTTCTTTTTGCACTCTCTCTTCTTCCACACTAACCGCCAAAACCCAATTGATCTAAATGTAGACTATTTATCGCCGCTTGTTGGAGGCCCAAAAGAATCGGACCCATGTCGATCCGGAAGTAACGTTGCAGTTCCTTAAAAGCGCTATTTTCTACTTTCTAACGGATAAAGAGAACTCCCAAGGCCATCTGCAGGCAATTGAAAGTATACTGGAGTTCACCGATGAGGAGAAACTGAAGATCAATGCAGCACGATCGCCAAAGTAAAAAATATTATCATCTTTACTTAGAGTCTGCAAAATAATGTTTAATTTTTTAGTGTCGCTAAATTCATTGTTTTGTGTCTTGTTTATATTACGAATTTATTTTCAACTTTATTTTGTGTTTAAAATAATTTTGACAAATTGAGACGTACCCAACTATTTTTTTGGCGACGAACACAACGAAGAAAAAAGAACCTTGTAAAAATTGCCCATAAGCTGTATATTTATTTATATAATTTTTGTTAAGCAAACGAGTACGTCCTTAAATAGAAAATGCAAAATGCGATACAAATATAAATAAAAATTTAATTTTAAAAAATGTACATCCTTTCGATAGTCCTGGTTGTCAAATGAAACTCAGGCAAAAGCAAAAATCACATATAGTTTTGATCGTGTTTCAGTAAAATTTTAATGATAAATAAATGCTAAACTAGTTAAAATTGGTAATTTTTATTTTAATTTAAGTTTGCACATATTAATTTATGACAAATATTCTGCTTATTAAGGTAAGTCTTTGTAAACGAACAAAAAGTACTTTTTAAATAACCGCCAAGTAGTGCAAATATGATTTTTATCGATAAATCAACTAACCTATCGGAGAGCTAGCTCTTTTTTGCGTCGGCAGGATCATTTTGCGCACGTTTGACATATCGATAAGAGCGAAAAGCACAAATTCTTGCAATTTAAACGAAATTCATTACGGAGCGAAACATTTGTTGCTAACTTTTGTTTTTACGTTGATTGCTCAGAAATCATTCAATAGTGATTAGTAACATTCAAAAGGCCAAAGGATAAAGCATGTCAGAAGATCCGCGCAATGAAGCTGTTGTGCGGAATGTCGAGAAACTCATAAAGTGCTTAACTGGTGACATCCTAACAGCGAATGAGAGGCGAGCACAAGAACAACAAGCATTTCATAAAATACGCTCCCATCGATATTTAAGCACAAGTGGACATGGAGTTCGTCGATCCGTCAACTTGATGATTGAACGCTTTAATAATGAGGGTATGGATGATATTGCGAGTGCTATACGAACAATAGCTTCAGCGATTGTCGAGAATCCCGGCTGGAAAGATCACTATGAGGTTGACATACAATATTCTATACTGGATTTCCTGCTCAGCATTACCTATGAGCCTGTACAGAATGTAAGACGCGACAGGATTGGAATGGAGCAGCGTGTACAGACCATTTGTGATGCCCTTTCCGCTGATAGTGTGCCTGTTAATGTCCAAGAAACGGACACAGACATGTTGGCACTGCTAAGCAAGGATTTTATTAAAAAGCCCAGCCAGAGTGTGGACAGCGACGACAGTTTGTCTTCCTGGTCCTCAAATGCGAGTGACACTGATGAGTGTTCCATTTCGGACTTGACCAGATCCTCTAGCCGTGCCACATCACTCGATCAAGACAGGATGGTCGACCCTCCTTCTGCTGTTTATTGCTGTTCGGGATTGCCAGCTTTGAAGCCACCAGAGCCGCAGACACAGTATACAACAGCTGTCTTTGAACCCAATCATCTGGCCACGGTAGCTCACTCAAATTGGTGGCGACAAGACTTACATTTATATACCAGGACACCAAACAACGAAGCATGCACAAACTTTGCCATTGCCCATGTGCAGCATTTAAACAGAGAGTCACGCAGTACTGAGAAACTTTCGCTGCCCAAGACAGTGTGTGAGAGCAGTTTGGTCCGTGAGATCATCTTCATGTTCTTTGCACCCGTTAGCTGTTGCTTTTTCGAGGTGGAACCGGAACAAAAACAGATCAGCGTACGCGAAAATATTTCCATCAGCAGCGTGAGCAGTGGAACACTGAAGGAAGTGCTGGTGGAAGAGGTGTTGCCGGCGATTCAGGCGATGCAACAGTTGCGTCAGTTAATCAATGATCACACGCTTGCAACCAGCTGTGAGCCGACGACAGGAACTCTGAGAAGCTTTGCCTGGTCATTGCGTGAACTTATTCAGCCCATCAAGGATCGCCTGCTTGAATTTGAGCGTCGTTTTTTCGATGAGGATAATGAATCGAGTAGAACTCTGATTACATTTGTGCTGCACATGAGAAAGCAATTTAAACGTTTATTGCTCCTTAAATGGCTGGCGACTCAAGCAATTACCAAGGGACCACCGTATCTTAGAAGCGCATACTTGTTGTCATGGATCTACAAGCAGACCAGGTTAGTTGTTCCCCATCAGAAGTTGGCCACAGCTCTGTTGTTTGCCTCCATGAGGCGTTACTGCAGTATCATGGAAAATTGGTGGAGATTCGCCGACTTCGATGATTGGACTGGGGAATATATTGTCGAGTGTTTGCCCGAGAATTCTGCCTACTATGGCCAACGTATTCAGGAACGTTTGCCGCGTTCCGATACAGATGATAAAGGTGATCCGCATCCGCATCTGGAGATTATCAAAGAGCTGCGTGACTGTCCTTTTTATCAGTTGCTTCTGCAGCAAGCTCTGGAGGCTGGCGAGACACAGGATCTGTTGGCCAGTGTGAATTTGTTGGGTGATTTGGTTTTAAACTGCAAAAATGTTGGTTCCGTCTATGACGATCTCACCAAACAGCTCTTTAATAAGTTGAACTGTGATACAAGCTATGCGAACGACGCAGAGGATTCTGATTCGGCACTGAAGCAGAACGATGCCCAGGTTCTGGAAAATGTATTAGGCTTGGGCAATCCCGAGTTAATGAGCATATTCACTTATCACATCAGAGAGGCGCAGGAGAAACAGGAGCAGGAACATCAACTGAAGAAAACAAGACCAGCTGCTCAGGTGCTTGACGTGTTGAATGCCTTGAAACGGAGTTCGAGCATACATGAACCGTATGTGGTGCAACGATCTTTGATCAAGGTGCTCCGGGAACGTTATACAATTGCCAATGTCCATGTGATGCGATGGTATCGCGAAGAGCTCCGCCTGACGGATCATTTGCGTTTGCTGCGACATCTAATGCTACTCGAGGCGGATTATTTATTATATCCATTCTACACGGGGCTGTTCCAACAGATCGAGAGAAACGAGGAATGGGCACGCTGTTCGTTGCTCTCCTTGGAGTTACACGATCTACTGGAACCACATTATGGATCCCTTGCTAATCAGATGGAGGTGCAGGTCGTCTCGCTGGTGCGATCCAAATCGAACAAGGTCTACGAAGCCTTGGATGCCATCGAGATTGAGTATAATATGCCACTGTCACTACAGAGTATTATTACCAAATCCCAGATAATACAATATAATAGCATTTGGCGTATCGTTGTCAAAGTCAAGTGGGCCGCCTGGAAACTCGAGAATATGCGTTTCCTGCGACGTGTCAATAAGGATCCATTTGCTCCATTGGATCTTCTTGGTTTGACACTGCGTCGTTTGGAGATTCTACGCTTCTGGCTCATCTCATTGATCAATAGCATGCATTCTCATCTCTGCACCCATGTGATGCAAGCCCTGGGCGGTCAATTTGAGCAACAGATGAGCACGGCGAAAAATATTCGGGAATTGCGCAACATGCACAGCGATTATATTCAAATGTTATGCAAACATTGTCTGCTTACGCCGGAATTTGATGGACTTAATAATGCCTTGGATCAGGTATTCCATTTGATCTTTGTACTCGACATGGAATGGAGCACCTGCCCCAGATTTCTTAACGAATCTAATGCACTCAGTCTCGATCTGAGCAGTGATGCGTCCATAAGTGATGCCTCCGATCGAGGAAAGGACTTGGAATACCTTGCCCTCAACCAGATCGAGGATATTGAAAACACCTACGTACGGGTCCATCGATTGTTAGCTAAAATACTCACAAAACTAGTCTATGGCCACAATCACAAGTTTTTAAACTCCTTGCAAGTGGTCATAAATGCAAATGTGCCGCATTAATAAACGAATTTTCATTTTAAATAACTATTGTATTTTTAAAATTACAAGTGACAAATAAAATTAAAAGAAAACTGAACTATATATCAAATTTTAATATAAGCATCGATTTAATTCGATATCAATATGAATTTAAAGTTTAAATTTTGAACTGTTGTGACCGATAAAACCGCCCAGACCATGCCATCGCTATATGTTGCCCAACAAGTTAAGTGCTTAGACACATTTATCTCAGCAACAATTGCATGAAATGGACAACAATTTCACATTCTCTCTCTATCTCGTTCGCACCCATACTTACCGGCGTAACAACTGCTGGCATAGTGCAACATACCCAGCAGCATGTTGCTAAGCAATGTTTACAGCAAAATATCAGAGCGAAATGATTATCGATATATCGATAGCGCTGCAGTTTTTTTCACTCATTCTTTTTCGACTCAACAAACTGTGCGGACGCGTGGCGTGGTCTGTTTTTGTATGTATTTTAAAACAAATTAAGCGTTTGCTCATGTTTTCGTGATATGTGCTGTGTATTAAATATATTATAGAAGTATTAACCACACCTACACAATATACAACTACGTAAATACATGAAAGCAGCTGTAATTTTAGTGCCGGACGCGTTTGTTTATAAAAAAAATTATAATTTGTGAAAATTGAAAGTGTTGGTTAATTGCAATGAAAAATTGGTAAATTACGCGCTGTTTTTTTAGTATTATTTACAATCAAATTGAAAAGGGAATATAAAAACTCACAAACGCAAAACACCGATAATACCTATTAGAAATTTTTGTATTATGCGTGCGTAAAAGTATGTGTATGTGTGTGTGCGCAGGCACTTGATACCTACTATAAACTACATGTATTTGTTGTAGTTGTAGAAAGTGCCGTGGAAGGTGGAAGGGGGCGCGGTCAGTTCCCTTCCATATTAAATACAACGTGTAAATAAACCGGGTCGCCCACATTTTGCGGTAAACGTGTTCGCATTAATCCTGTACAAGTGCCTTGCCCCTCTTTCTTTCCTTCTCTCTCTCTCATACTCCTCATTTTAACTTCTTCAACTTCTCTGCAACGTTTCCTTTTCCAACAGGAATTTTTAACCGCTGCCTACCACAAACAAAACGACGCCAGCTGCGTAAGAAGAAGAAGAAGGTAAGAATCAAATTTGTAAAAGAAAGCACAAACAATAAGAAAGAAACTCTAAATTGTTGCTTTTATTTAGTGTACTTAATATTATGACTTATTATTGGAATTCAATGCATTTAGCGGCTTTTGTAGTTGTTTGTTGTTGTGAACTTGATTCTTATTGGAGGCTGACACTCAATTAAACCGGTTCCGCATTTCCCCTCCTCACATCCCTTGCTCCCCAACGTTTACTTTATGCTCTCATCTTTAATTCAGTCTCTGCCACGGCTGCTGCAGCAGTTGCAATTCCGCTTTTTGTGTGCTTTTCGTCTATGTGTATGAGTGTAAGTGTGTGTGTGTGTTTTACTTGTCGCAGGTTTTCTTTTATCTGCACTGCTCTATGCACTAGTTTTGACATTTTAGCTATTAAGTAGCTAGATTTACTATAATTGCAATTTAAGGAAACTAGATTAGCTAGAAATACGGCTATATTCAAAAATGAATCAACAATTTTTGCTGATAGGCAGATAACAAATGTGTTTTTAGAAATGTTAATAATGTTTTCATATATAAAAATAGTAAAAATGAATTATTGAAATATGTAAATGTAGAGAATGTTTAGCTGATAACATTGTGTCAAGGGGAAATCCATTTTTTCAGTTGAAATTTACTGCTGTCTCACAAACGGTTCAACGAATTTCAATTCGTTGAGAACAGTTTAACATAGATAGTATCTATTAGATACTGTTTAACAACAAAGAAGCTATATTAGCTAAAAAGTTCTGTCAGCACTGATATGCATTCATTTGCTTCCTCTGCCGCTGGCTCAGCTGCTGATATCAACGTCCAGGGGACTTTGCATATTTGTGCTATTTTTTGTAGACTTTTTTTTGTGTTTCATTTTACTTTTTGTCAACCGAACGCTCTGCACAGTGGAACCGAATGCATTAAGGCCGTCTTTGCGATGTAATTAATGCTAAGTGCTCATCCCTCATCACTTGACCCACCTGAAGAAGGGGGGGATAAAAGGTAACGATGTGATTGCATTACGTTTTATCGCTTCTCTACACTCTGCAAAAAAAAACGTTCTTTAAAATTGTCAGTTGATTACCACGGCAAACTGCAATTTGGGTTTCTTTCGAGATAGAGCCCATTATCTACATCTATTCAAATGTTGTCTTTTATTATACAACTATGCTTAATATATTTAAGTACTCTGTATTGCTCTAAACTTTGTATCTATACAGAGCCAGCTGCCTAAAAAGCAGACCCACAGAACTATTGTTTATGTCCAGCCAAAAGAATAATCCACTGAGTAGAGAAAATCCTATTATGAAAACCAAAAGCATTTTCAGCCAAGCTTTATCAAGATTTTCAATTGATTTAACCCAATTTTCTGTTGATTTTGATCTAATTTGCTCACACTAAAAATTGGGAAGATGAGAAATTATTGTTATAAAATAACACTAAAGATGAGAAAGAGAGAAGTTTGCTTAGCAAAAACCTCTTACTAAAATCTTGTAACTAGGAAACGTAATTGTAAACTTTAAAGTTTTAATATACAAATGATATGAAAATTTGTATTATATTGTTATGTAATCTGATCTAACTATATTTTATTGTATAAAATATGAATATAGGTTTATCTAGGATTCTTAGAATCTTGACTTAGATGGTCACTTTGGTGTAATCAATTTTTTTAACATATGTATGACATTCATATTATTTTTTAAGCTTAATGTTGCTCTCGTCACTGACCCAACTAGGCTGGCTTGACTTTAGTAATTCCTATGTGACTTTTTCGCCAAGTGTACTTGGCCGGGTGAAGTACTTAATTGCCTAAGCAACGGTTCCTGTAGTTGCTGCCACTGCCACTGCCACTGCTGGTTGCTGTTTCTGTTTCAGTTTCTGGTCAAATGAAGCTATAAAAGTGGGCCATGGCACTGACCACAAACAGATAACTAGATGCTTTTAATATGCCCAGATCGTAGTTGCAATGACCAAAAGTTGTTTTGAGAGAAAGCCATCAAAAGCGCGCAATTCCCCCAGAGTCAGGCACTAAAACTAGACACATACATACACAAACATACACCTGCTATAGTAGTAACAAGATTAACAGCAAAAACAACTAACAAACCAAAGAGCAAGTGAACAAATGAACAACTAAACAACTGGATGCTGTTTAGATTTCCCCACAGTACCACATGCGGTTGTTGCTATTGTTGCTGTTGTTGCTGTTGTAGTTGTTGTTCACTCTATAAATGTACAAGAAGAGATTTTAGTAGCCCGTCAAGAGTCTTTGAAAATGTTGAAACATGTCATCATAAAAATCCACTACAGCAATGAGAATTAAGTAATCTTAGAAAAGCTTTTCCAACAACATGTCACTCCATCAAAAATTAATCTCCCATTGCAATAAATTTGAAATTGTTGGAAATGAATAAAGAAACGAGTTCGTAACTAAAAGTTGTAACTGGCAAAATATAACCTTTTGAGAACTAACAAAGGAACATAACTACAATAGTTTAGTTCATGGAAAATAAGAATTGTAAAATATATAACTTTTTGTTGTTATAACAATTACAAATTTGAATGATTAGAATTAGGTTTTTATGCTTGAGATTCTTAGCTGCGTTATGAACAAAACAGTTGAATACACAGCATGAAAAAAGTTGTATTATTTTTTCAAAGCTTCTTTACTTTACTTTATTTGAAAACAAAAACTCTATGGCATACTTTTTGATAATAATAAAGCAAATACTCTAAAAGTTATTGTGTCACATATGGTAGTTTCATGAGGGAGGGAGATTACCATAAAAAGGGTTTCATTATTGTGTTCATATTATACAGCATTATCATTGTTTTTGTCCTTATTACCAATCAAGAACTAATAAAAGTGAAATCACATTTCACAACCATTAAAAATAGTACTGCTAAAGAAATTACATTTTAGTAGCATTAAAAAAGTAATGATTCTGCAAAAACATTTCATTAACACTAAAGATAGTACAGCTAATGAGATGGCATTTCATTAACATTAAATATAGTACATCCAATGAGATGGCATTTCATTAATATTAAAAACGTAATGCTATTTCAATTTACATTTTGTTATTAGACAAGAAATGACTTAACAAAATTTCTGTTCATTAAAATTAAAAAATGAGTAGCAATGAACAATAATTTCATTAGGATTGATATTTAAGTTTACTGACTCTCATGAATTATACTTCTATTTGGTGTGATTTCATTATCATTTTGTTTTCAATGCTAATGAAATGACTAATGCATTAGAAATATATGATATGATAAAATAAGCAGCTTCTTCCTAGCATTCTACTTGAATATGCCTGCATTTACAGGATATCTGCCAGTCTTTCGCCTATAAAGTAATCACTAGTTTTTTTTAGCTTTTCAAGGCATCATTGCATCTTTTTTGCTGTTGTTGTTATTGCAGTTGTTGTTGTTGTTGGTTGATTGACTTCAACGGGGCTTTCATCAGCCTGCGGCTCTCACATGAAACGTTAATCACTTTCAAAGCTTCGCATTTTGCATGGTGTCTATTTTGTTGTTGTATCTTTTTCTTGTGGTTATTTCTTCTTCTTCATCATCATCTTTTTGTTCATTTGTGCTTTTGCGTGTGTCTCTCTCACACACTCACTTCGACACTCACACAAAAGAGTGTGATATTATTGCCTTGAGACTTTTAGCAAGGCCTTAACTGCACACCCGCAACAACAACATGAACTACAGCAACAACAACAATATTACCAACAACGCTGTCAAGTTGGCTTCTACTCTTGGCTACAATTACAAGCATCATTGGCCTTATTTCTTTTAAGCTATTGCTGCCGATGCAGTGTTGCTATAATAGCTATTAAGTAGCTAAATTGTAAATGTAAAATCTTTGAAATTTGACGAAATGCTATTAGCTAGATATCTGGCTTTTTCCAAAAGTGAGATACAAGTAGAAGATACGACTACTTATTTCAGATAGAATGATTACCTCAGATTATTTTGGAACATTTCTACTGACCAAAGTATGCAGTGAGAGTCTGTCTTAGAAAGTGTTGAATAATTTCTAGCTACTTTTCATTGTCAAAAACAGCTACTTAAATTACCTAGCTATAATAAATATTTTCTTATCAAAACTTATTAAATTTCAAGCTATTAGCATTTTCTCTTAAATATTAAATAGCTTTTTTAAGTTATTTCCAGCTACTTTTTCTAAAAGCCGACAACACTGTGCATCTTCCAGTTGCTTTTGCGGCTGTTTACTGTTTGAAATTTCTGCCACACACACTTACACACACACACACATATTACACACTCACCCATCAACACACACGCATAGCTTTATCAACAGCTGACGTTGCCCCCTTTGAGTATTTGCTCAGCTTTTACTCAATTTGCTCTCGTTCTCTTATAGTTTAACTTCTCCTCTTTCTCCTGTTCCCTTTGCATCTTTGTTGTTGTTGCTGCTCTCAAGTTACTTGGAAGCTTCCGAAAATGATTACGCAGCATTTTAGCAGCCACTTTGTGACTTGAGAACTTCACTTACCGTAACGCTTCCTCCTCCCATCTTGCCACCCTCCTCCTCCCTACCACTTTCCTTCTTTTATGATCACCTCTAAAGCTCGTGTTCGTGTTCTTTTAAACTTGACGTTTATAACTCTTGCAATTCTATTTTTAGCATACGTGGTTTTACAACCAGTCCAAAACTAGACCCTAAGTAAAGCAATTGAAAATTCCAAAGAAAAGACAAACTGGCAAATGCCGAAAATTAAATACTCTTCTGCAAGAGTTAAGTTGCCAAAAATATACTTTATCACAAATGTCTTCAAAGTTCTTTAAATTTATTATACATTTTTATTAAACAATTTAGAAATCACTTTTAATATAACTTCAGTATAAAACATTCCGAAAGTAAGCTTGATTTTGTATATATGAATTTAAGTTGTATTGCTATTTCATAGCTTTTTATTCGGATCTAATAATAAGAGTTCTTTTATACAAGGCATCAGATACTTTTAAATATAATATCTATATTTTAAAAAGTATATATATAATTGAAACTAACCATTCGATTTGTTAATTAAATCGTTTTGCTGTGAAATATGCTGACAGCTTACATAATCTATAAAGATCATTAATTAATTGAAAGCATTTATGTAAATTTGTGTTTATTTATGAACAGAGAACAAAGCAAACTTGTATTGATTATAGGTTTGTCATTTATAAAGAGCATACGAATCTATACATATTTAATACGATTCCCAAAATGTCTCTTTCAATATGTTACACATTTCATAATAAAAATTTAAAAGACTTCTCTCACGTTTAGGGTATAGAAACCTAGTTAATGTGAGAACATTTAAAAGAAATATTTTAATAGCCACTTACTTTCTTTGCACACGTTGCTTTCTGCCAACTCAACTATTTCTCACTTATTCTAAGTTTTTTGTGCCTACAGAAAGTATTTTGATGAAACTAAAACTTGGTTGAGTTATGAACACTTAAAGTTAGTTGACATTTACGGGCATGTAAACATAAAAGCGTGTTATTTATTTATCTAAATATGTTTACATTTAAATAGTTAATGACTCTGAGATGATGTAACAGAACAGATGTTAATAACAGAGCGTAAGAAAAGAACTTTACTAATGTTAAGTTGTGGAGAAATGTTATACAAATCTTTACAAAGATACAAATGTAATTAATTACCTAAGGTAAATGATTATATACTATATGTTTGTATACCTGTCTGTGTATTTGTTAATGTACAAGGGCATAGCAATTTTTGTGGACCTTTTACGCTTTCTTTTAATTCACATATTTTTTTGTGTCTTTCTTTTGACTTTTGCTTGATGAATTTTTCTCTTTGCCATCTTTCAAATGTTGGCTAATGAAAATTGCTTGCTTATTTATGAGCATAAATTAAAAATTAACAGCACACTGCACACAGAAAAACACACACACACACACATACACTGATAAATGTATATACACACACACACTCGTAAATATACACACACTCACACAGACAGACTTAATTCAATTATGCTGCAAAATATTTCATATTGCAAAGCAGCAAGAAATTTATGAGCCATGGGTTTCCCTCTTCCGCCCTTTGTCAGCTTCCACGCCCCCTCAAGCCCAGCAGGTCCATGGCCATTTGTTGTTGTACTTGACAAAGCCCTGGAGCTGCAATAACAACAACAATAATAACAACAATAACAACGTAGAATCAACGCCAACGCAGCAGCAGCAGCAAGCGCAGCATTTTTGCCAAGGCTGGCATAAAAACAAAAAAAACTTCATCGAAGTTGCAGCAGCAACAAACAAAAAAACCAACAACAATAACATTAACAATAATAACCAGTAGGAAAGACTAACAGTGGATGCCACTAGACTGTGGGAGACTCTGTGTATCTTCTATCAAAAAGCAAGTCATATGATACGTTTAATAAACAAATTTTCCCCAACGCTAGCTATGTTGAAAGTTTTTCGATAAAAGTATCTTGTGGTAGCAAAGTAGCATAATATGTGATTTCTATGATTTATAATTGGTATCATATTACAAGAAATTTTGTATCATAATACAATATGAGGCACGTTCTCCAGAAAGAACAGAGCAATCATCTAAACTAGCAGGGAGCTAATTATTGTGGTACCAATCGTTTCTTAACTTGGTTATTGATTTTTGGATTTGCAGGGCGAAAGAATGCTTATAATTGTTATAATTTGTTGAGGAACCTTAATAACAAATTGAGTGTCTCTGGCTCTTAAAGCTTTTGCTATAATGGTGTCCATATCCCCTCGTCTGTTATAATTGAAGTTCAAAATCCCAATTAAATGATTTATTGAGTTCAAAACCCATTGGAAGAGAAAATTCTAAGTAAACAATTGCTGATACTGTAGAGAAACAGACCGGCACCAGTAACTATTTACCTTAAGCTTAAATTTTCATCTTTTTCAAAAGTTTAATCAAAAAATTCAACTAAAATCCAGTTGATTTGAATGATAAGTGGAGCATAAATGATGGATACAACTAATTAAGTCAAATTTTTATTGCTGAAGTATTATGAAGTATTGAGTATAAGCTTTATAGGGCTTGCCACAGCTCCTTCTGCTTGTTATGCACATTTCCCTTTTCTAAAACTCGTTAAACCTTGTATACCTTTCAAATACAGGGTCTGTTAACAACAAAGCCGACCCCATAAATGTTGATCAACTGTTTGTTTGGCTGGGCAACAACTGGCAACAACTATTAGCGCATGAAACGCCTGCCACGTAACTAACAAGCGGAAAAAGTATGTTGAAAAGTCGTATCAACACGAGGGTTGCTCATTAAGTAATTAGTTGCACTTATTTGGAATCACAACTTTGTGACAATACCAAGCGAAAGATAAGGTATTGCTTTTAATTATCAAACACTACATAGATACACTATCTTAAAGATGCACTACATGTTTATGTAATTTAATTTGATTTCTTATAAGTAGTTTAATTATTTTTCTATTTTACATTCAATAAAATAGATGTACTCTTTATTTTATGCTTAATTTTTGTGGCAATACAATAGATTTTTTAATTGATCGCTTACAAAGTGCACTCTCTATTCTCTTTAATCAATGATATATCATTAAATTTCAATGTAATTAATCTTATTCGCAAATAAATTAAATGGTATTAAAAATGTATATGTAAAAGTATTATTTACTTTCCTCATAGCTAGAGAAAGTAATCATTCTAATAAATATTTTAAAAGTATCATAAATCGATTGATTTTGTTTAAACATTTTGAAGAACATGTGTTATTTGCACTCATTACTTAATGTACAACCCACGTGGGGTGCATAGGAAGCATAACTAGAGTATTCACTGATGGCCTGACATCAATTCAAGGTATATTTGCTTAACATATTTTTCCACTCAGTAATTGTTTAAAAAAAAACAATATCTAAAAATATACGCTATTTTTTTCACAGGTGCAAAACGTGCTTTTTAGACACTGTCTATAGTTGCATATCTCAAATTGATTGTCGTTCTGATAAAGAGACATTGTCAGACGACAATCTTTGTCTGCGTAACGCTTGACTGCACTCTAGCTAATTGCCAAGTTTGTCAAATAGCCGAAGGTCTTCTTCTTTTGTATTGGCCATGCCCTCTCAAGGTAGGGTCAAAAGGGGTTGATTGAGGGGCTAAGTGATCTAAGAGTTACGCAACTTCTTAATTAGTTCAATGTTTTTGCAATGACGCCTCTGCACAAGCATATTGAACTAACTTAAAAAGGGAGGCGTATTTTAAGCTCTTATCGATTTTAAATAGAAACTCAAACAATTTACATACAAATATGTTTGAAAGATGGGATGAATCCAAAGTTGTTGTTGTTGTCTTTATTATTACTCTGATGGTTCTTCTTGTTATACTCACTAAAAATGGTCAAAGGGGGTATTTCAGCTTTGTTCAAAAGTTTGTAACAGCCTCTAGCATGAAACTTTGAACATTTGATCTTATAAAGATAATATATTCGAAACTATAAGAAAGAAACGAGTCACAAATGTAAGAAATTCTTACTACCGCAACATAATGTGGTTTTAGTTAGTACAAAGTATATTAACGATAGACCCGATTTGACCTGAATTTGGTATTATGATTGGATAAAAAAGACAGAGCTTATAGCAGAAACTGATGTTATAGAGTCTAGAGAGAAAGACACAGCTCTAGATTTTAGCACATAACTGTTAAGTTCTATTCCCGATCTTATTTGAATATCTTATGATATTTAAATTATTATTATTTACATAATAAACAAAGCAGTTATGGAAAATACATATTTACATAAAGTCGGAACAAGGAAATAAGTAATATGTAATGTAAACTCTAATGACAATCTAATATAAAAATGTCTTTACTTTCAGACAATAAACAGGAAAGTTATGAACAAATATAAATTCAATAATTTGGAATCAAGAGAAGAAGAAGTAGCTC
This sequence comes from Drosophila neotestacea, assembly GCA_035044365.1. NCBI lineage: Eukaryota > Metazoa > Arthropoda > Insecta > Diptera > Drosophilidae > Drosophila > Drosophila neotestacea. Next base: position 2,132,655 of record JAWNMD010000052.1, on the reverse strand, counting down.
CAATTCTACAACTTACTTAACGCTGGGTATTTCATAGTCTTGCTTTCTCGATTACAGCCTCTTTGAGATACTTGTTCTTATAGTTGATGTTGTTGCTTTATTATAAACATAATCATAATAGACGTGACGCAGCTAAAGATGTTTTTTTGTTTGCAGTTTGGCTATAGTACAGTAGTAGAGAAGATGTTTGGGCTGTGAGGGGTGTGTGTGTGTGTGCTTGGGTGTGTTTGTGGCGCCACATACTCGACACACAACTGAAGATTACGTGGCCGCGTCTCACAAAGTTTATGCCACAGAAATGTGTTGGCATTGTCATTGGCACGCAGACAACTTGGGTCCACATATTGTCACACTCACACACCGTCAAACTGTCAGTCTGTCAGTCGGTCAATCAGTCCGTCAGTCATTCAGTCAGTCACATGTTGAGCCTGGGCATAAGTGCTCCCCAATGGAAGCTGTTGTTGCTGACGAGGAAGGCGATTAAGGCTAAGGGCAATAATAAGGAAATAACATTTTAATGGGCCCCACAGTCAAAGAAAATAAAAGAGAAGCAGAGAAAAAAAGTGTGGATGGAGAGGGGAAGAGAGGTGGTAAGTAAGGGAGAAGGAGATAGGAAGGGCAAACAAAGAGAGATGACAAGTATTTTGGGGTTTGCATGAGAAAACCACAAGACAAGCAAATGATGTCAACAGCTGTTAATGTTCATACGTGCACGTTATTGTGATAAATGTCGGATGACTAACCAAAAATAATAATAACGAATTGGCAACTCTCTAAGCGTTTTAATGTGGCTAATAAATCAGCTTCAAGTAGTTTTTATTAAATTGAAACTTATCACATTGAATTGACAAACATGAAACTTTTTTCGAGTCAATTTATCATAAAGATAAAGCATGACATAAACTTTCTGACACGTCTAAGTTTTTTTTTAAGGAAATTGAATTGCATTTCTTTGAGATAACTTAAATATTTTAGTAAATTAAAAGTGCACTTCTTTTAAGATAAAACGTTATCACGAAGATAAATGAAGAGATACAAAATTTAATTTAAAAAGAACACGTCTCATTGCCAGTATAAAAACATTTCCATATTAAAAACGAAATTCTTCCAAACACATTCATAAAGTTATTAAGACTTATTGTTTCCCTTTGAAATTTAACCCAATTGTAATTAGTTAACATGGTATAAACTGACAATATTTTTGTTTTCTTTGCTGTTGTAATGATCACATAGAAAAAAAAAGTTAATGATGCGGGTCGAGCCACCGTCCGTTGATGGGCTACATAAAAGGCCATGGACCAAATGTCAAACCTCAACAAACTTTTCTTTAGCGTTTTTATTTTGCGTATTTTGTCTCATTTTCGTATACTTAACGGCGCTAAAGGGTGTCTTCATTGTAAGAGATAACATCAATTATATAAAGTAGCCCAGAGGAACGTAGGTCGTAAGCCAAAGATACAACTGGCACTTGGACAAAAAGGCATAAAATAATTATGCTCATGTGAGAGTTTTTTATTATTCATGACTCTGCGAATCTATTTGAGCTAATTACTTTTAAAAACTCTTACAAAATGTATTTAAATCCACGAATAATGTAACTAACATTGTGTAAGAGTTTACTATTTATCGATAGTATCGATAGCTTAGAAGCATACCACCCATTTGCAGCTGTATAAAAGGTTTAATCATTGATAGTTACTCTATTAGTTATGGATACTGAACGATTAGATTTTAAATGGAAAACTATTTTCAGACTTAAATATCGCATTTCCATTATGTTTTCCCAAGCTTACAGTTTTAATATCGATAGTTTCGATAATGAAACATTTCACCCGACACTGCTTAAATACTTACAGTTTTACTATCGATAATATCGATAACTTGCTGTTCGCTTACTGTTACTTTACTGTTTACAGGGCATCTCATAGTCAGCTTCCTTGTTTGTTCCGCTTTCGATTTGGATGCCACTTTAGTAACAAAGTTTACAAAGTAAAAAACACAACTGCTGAAAACTGGGCAACTTTTTTTATGCACTCCTCTCTCTCTCCTCGCTGACAAAGAGCAATGGGCAATTGCTATGCAAACGGTTTGCCGCTTACCATATTTCTGCTTTCTAAACCGCAATGCCACGCCCATCCCTCAGATGGGGCGCTCATCTGGTACATTTAACAGCATAGTACTCCCGAATCAGACTCAGAATCAGAATCCAAATCAACTGCGGGCTTACCACAGCAGCTTCGTAATTCCGATGGGCATTGTGGGGGGGCAAGCTCCCTAGTTTTTTTTTGTTCTATTCTATTCTATTTTTTTCTCTATTTGTTTATTTTATTTTATTTTTTGGCATGAGAATGGGGAAACTCGTGCAACTTACCATACAAATTGTTGGAATTAGCGCGGACTTTGCAGTTGCTCCAGTCTCTCTCTTTCTCTCTCTCTCTCTCTTGTTCCACAACCCACGCCTTTGTCAGAGTCTCTATTTGATTTTAATTAAAATGCGTGTCATGAAATTTTTGTATACCCTTTGCAGGGGGTATTTTAATTTTGTCATGGTATTTTGAAAGAGAAGAAAGGAGGTGCTAGCAACCACATAAATCTATACTCTTCTATTGTTAAGAATTTACTCGATAGATTTCTTTATTAATTAAGGTTCCTCTCCATGATTGATTAAAAGACTTTTTCTTTTAAAAAGCAAATCAAACTGTAGTCCGCAAATTTACATCTTTCTTTAAATTGCAGAGCTTTTCTTAAATTTAAGCTAAAAAAAGATTTTAGGGAATTATATTTTTTATATAAAATATTATACAAAACTTATAAACTATTTCTATCTACAAGTGTATTAAATGTTCGTCATTCCGTTAACAGTTTTATTTTTGTATATTTGGGTGAACAGATTTGAGTGCAGCAATCGCTTTATGAGCTGCTGAGAAACAAGTAACGCTCGGAATAACTGATGGGATTCGCATGTTAATGATGATGGTGACGGTGATGATAATGATGATGATGACAGCTTTCTTTACTGGGCAGAGAAATATAAAAATACGAGATTGCCAGTCAATCCACACATTTCGACGCATTTCTCACTTTTTGCACATTTTGTGCCCATTTTTCTTTAATTTTTCGCTTGCTTTACCGGATTCATCAGATGGATATTAATCACAATACCCCGGATGCCTATTACATGGGCTTTATACAAATTGTTAATAATGTTTTGTTGTTTCGAAGGCTTTCTTTTAGTTATTGCTTTGAGTTTTCTTCCACCAGCTGATAAATTACTTCGTATATTGATAAAAATAAGAATTTTGTGTAAACAGCTGTTTGGCATTAACGACTGTTGACAACATACTTATAAGAACAGACTGTGTTTGTTCAGCCTTTCCAAAAACTTTAGTTTGACGTGACAGTTTCATATTTTGTCGTTTATTTAACCAGAATTGTTTATATATATGCGCAATGTGAATACGTTTACACTCTTCCCCTTAAAAGTATTTAGTTCTTACTGATTACATTATTCACAATAAATGAGCTTGAATTAAAAATTGAACTATCCAACTAGTAAACAAGTATTGAGAAACAGCAATAATAAAGTTATTGATCAATAACTGTAAAAACAAATATTTATTAGTATTGCAAACTGTTTCTTATTTAACTGAGGTAAATCTCTTGAAAGATGGGGTTGATAAACTTATTTTTAACGACAATATTAAGGTAAAATATAGACTAGAATTTCTTCCGAAAATTTAGTATAATAATCCAACTAGAATTATTCTCTAGTTATTTGAATATTGTTAATATAATTAAACTGGCAATGTTTATCCTAAAAAATAATAATCCAGGTAGAACTTTCTACTTAGTTATTCTGTGGCTATTTAACAACTACAACATACAAATTATTGGGTATCTTTATACAAATTAAAAAGGATTAAGAAACCTAATTTATTTACATTCTTAACTAACTATAAAAGGATTAAAATAACTAATATATTTACATTTTTAACTAACTCTTTCTAGAATCTTGTAGTTTCTTTAGCCAAAGGTTCAATAATAGATGAATCATTGATCACCTTGAGCCGGTTTTAATATCAGCTCAGCTGATTGATCTTTGATCAGTGATTGTCTCTGTATGTCTAGTCAATATAGACTAGGTGTACAGTTAATCAAAATACGATAAGCTAAGCCGGTTGGCAAATTAACATTTTATTAGCTGAAATTGCCGAGCATCTCTCGGCGTCTCATCGCATAGTTCATTAACCCTTATTTGCCGGCTTCAAGCGACAGCGAATTTGTTTATGACTTTGACTTGCTGCCCGATTGTGGATTGTATTTGTAACAGTAGTGTGTGTATGTGTTTGTATGTATTTATAGCACACTAATTTGTATCTGTGCCGAGTGTGGATGCCAACATGTAACAGAAATAAATTTTATTTGTGTGCATTTTAAATTACGCGCCTCTCAAAGTGGCTCCTCCAATCGGAGCAAGTCGTCTGACGTCGGTTGGCGGCCATCACGGATCATTAAAGCGGCAAGTGCAGGGTCTACATGCAACATCTGCTGCGTCATTTCAATCACACACACCACACACTATACACTCAAAGCCCTCCTTGTGGAGGCGGCTTTTTGATGTGTGTTCTCTTTCTGTATCTGTATCTCTTTCTCTATCGGGTGCTTTGTAAATTTATGCGAAATTTTGTGGGATTTTCTTGTTGTTCTCATTGTTGTTGCTGCTTTGTTTTTATGCCGCTTTTGGCACTATGTGTGTGTGTGTGTGTGTGTGTGTTTGGAGTGCGCGTGCTTAATTATACAAAATGTATTTGCGCTCGACTTAACAGCCAGTGATTTATTTTGGTAGCGCACTTGGGGCATTTTGAATGATGAATTTATGTGTGGATTTTGTGTACGTTTACAACGATGAACTGTATTCATCGCATGTGGATTGCATTTGGCAACTAACTGCATAATTGTTCACACAAAATGAGGAAAAACCCTTCCGGAAAATTTAAACGAAAAGGCAATAAATAGGACAAATAGTTTAACTTTTCTTTACCACCAAATCATCAGAACTAGGCCATGTAGGACATGAAACATATATTGATAAGATTAACCAAGACTTGCTGTATTTCCAAGACAAACCGCTCTAAGTCAAATAAATCTCTGCAATGTCTTTGTTTTTTAAGCCTCTGTTACAATTGACAGAAAGGAATTTGTCTTGAAACAATTTTATTTCCTTAATAGTTTCTTCATTAAACTATTCCAATACATAAAATTATACACTCTGGGCTTGTTTGTAAACAATTTTCAACGGAGACTATATTGATTTTCTTAAGTTTATTGAAGATATCTGCACTTTATAGCTTCAGATTTCTAGCTAAAAAGAGTTCTATTTACTATCTAGTTTCTGCCTTTGCAAAAACTAGCTATAACATAGCTAAATAAAATAATGACAACACTTATTTTTACTTTAAGCTCTCATTTCGCTATGTGAAACATGTGTGAATATAATTGTATGCTATGTTAAATATTTATGCCTGTTAACATAACAGCTGTGGATTCTTTGTTTAGCCTATTTAATTAGATATTCTAGCTCATGAGAACCTAAATTCAAACTAACTGTCCATCATCATCATCATCATCATCATCATCATCATAATCATCATAATTATCATTTGGGGTACTATCTATCTGGTCGCACCGGCATTTTGTAATTGCACAATTTGTCAATTTCATTAATTGCGTTTAATTGCTTACGTTTTTAAATTGGGTTTCACTGTGCTTTTGTTTTGCCGTTTCTTAATTGCAATTTCTGTTACAGTTTCATTTGTAATTTGTAATTGTTGTTGTTTTTATTGTCCCCATTATTGTCGCTGTTTTGTCTTTGAATAGTTGTTGTTGTTGCTGCTGACCTTTGCCAACTCGCCAATTTATTAATGAGAGATCTAACACTATAGTTATTAAATTGTTTGAAGTACACGTCAAATTTTACAAATCGAAAGAAACATAAATGTACAGTTAGTCAAAGAAACGTTTTGACAAACTGAATAATTTACATAGGTGTTACTTATATTTAAAAATTAACTTATTGGTTCAACTTAGATTATATATTTACAAAAAGGTGATTTTATGTTTTTTAATCAAATATTAAAAAATAAGAAATAAAAGTCAAATGATAAGGAAATGTATTTTTTTTTTTTAATAACAAAACAAAACAGTTTTTAGTTTTGCGTTTATTTTTAATCACTAAATCTTTTTGTATCTTGTTTAAAGAAATATATCTAACTCTAATAAAATAAAAAAACCAAATAAAACCACAAACTCACATTTTTTTCTAATCTAAAAAAAGTTCAATCTAATAGCTATTTCAATATTTGTAAACGTGCCAAAAACAGTTCAAATAATGTAAATAATGTAAATCAACAATCAAGGACAATTACATCTATTTTCAATAAAATACCTGAGTGTTTTACTTTGACAAACCACTTACTTGACTAACTGTATGTACGTACATATGTTTCAGTGTCATTATCTTTGATTGTTACTGTCCTTTCACACCGGAGCTTTTCATGTGAAATTGACATAGATTTTCATCAAATTAATTGCTGTGGGGCGCTTAAAGTGCGGATGCACTCAACAAGCGTGCTAAAGTGTGCTACAAGTGCCGCCAACTCATGTGCCCCGCCTACATTTGGGCGAACGCCACGCTTATCAGTAGCAATAAACAGCAAGCAACAGTCGGTCTTATTAAAATGTTGCTTCCGCTTTGCTGACTATGCTGGCAAAAGAGACAGCAGAGAGAGAGAGAGAGAGGAGAGAAAAATAGGAAGTGTGAGTAACAAAGCGGGGATGGAGAAATGTTAACTGAGCTTCGTTTCAATTTATGACACTTTGACAGCTTTTCGAAATATTGCGAGTCGCGACTCGCAACTCGCGTCTGTGCAACTTTTAATTAAAATACAAAATTAAATTTACGCGCAGTGCAGCGTAGCCGAAACCTTGACAAAATGAACACCGATACACAAAAGTTTACACACAGTCAAACACTTACATACAATGTCAAAGTGAATAGAAGTAAACATCAGGGTCGTAGACAGAAAGGGGAGCTAAATTATTTCTTTTTCCTATATTAATTTTTTTATTTTGGTTGCCATTAAAAATATTGTAGCATATAAGGAATCGTTTACAGTTTTTCAGTTACAATTTTAATTACTGAGTAAAATCAAATATACAAAAAATCTTTTACCGAAAAAACCGACAATATACAGTTGCGAAAATTGTCCTGTTCTTTTTATTGATTAAGAACATTCTTTTCTTTTCTCTCAAATGTTTCAAAATAGTATTCATATAAAGAAACTTTGTTTCTTTTTTTCCAATCAGGAATTTAAACCTGAAATGAATCCTATAATACGTAATCGATACCTTTCGATTTGGTTTTCTGTTTCAAGTGAAATATTTAGAGCTATCAATTGAGTGGTTGAAAATTGAATCCCCTCTGCCTACGCCCTTGGCAAAAACACGATAATTTAAAATCAGAGCAATAGTTCACAGGCGGCGTCGTCAGCATCTATGTACATTCTTACACACCCACATACTTGTATGAATATTTCATCAATTGTTATTGTTGCTGCTGCTGGAGGCGTACAGTTGTCCCCTCTTTCTCTTTTTCCCTCTTTCTCTCTCTTTCTGTTGCTTATTGCCTGTGGGTCTGTTGACATTCGACTTTTAACATTATAGCGACAGTTCCTTCTATTTAAGCGGCATTTGTCTGATAGACTCTCGACTGATTGTTGTGTTTTTGCTTCAATTGCTTTGAATTGAATTATAATTAAGTGCTAATGTGTTTTTATTAATATTGTTATCGTTAATGGCATATATCCAATTATATCTGAACATTGATTACATGCTGATGAATGCTGACTAACGTAAAGAGATTTATAACAAATCTATATCAATTATGTATCGATACGAAAAAACAATATTATTAAAGCTTAAATAATATTGATAACATAGTTAGTATAAATATTTCGGTGAGAATTTAATTAGTAGTTGGTTCACTGGTTTTTATAAAATAGTATAATTAAAATTATTATTATAACAAAATAATATTTATCGACACTTCAGTTAAGTCCAATGCTATCTCTGTTAAACATTATACAGTTCAACAGCTCATTAACATTCCATTAGCATGAGCTGCTGTTAATTCTGTTAATTAGCAGTGGGTGTTACTTTAGTGGAGCCTAACCTTGAATACCCCACTTAACAGAAATACTACACTTTCAATTTCGGCCCTAATTGGGTTACACAAAGGATTATCAAATAATAGATTTTAGACAGATAATCTGTCTAGATTTATTGTCAATGCATAACAAAATAATTTATTTGACAATCATAAATAGCAGTGTAATTATATTGCAATTGAAATATTTGCATAATTAAAAGCCATATTAAAGCCAAAAAATATCAGTTTAAATTGATTAATATGGTAAGAAATATGAAACGTATTGTTTTTAATTATGCATTATTCTTTTTTTGAATAATTAAAAGCAATTTTTTAAGCACTTCCTGAATAATATATCAATTAAAATGTGCAGCTTTACTTTTTGTTGTCTTTTTTTGTGCTGCTTTTTATTTTGCTGTGCCCGTTAATGCAAAAAGCTTTTGCAAAAATCATGCATATGAATGAAAGTATGTGTGTGTGTGTCTGTTGTACAATATAATCGCATCAACTGGAAACTCGTTTTGTATCTTTGATATTGAATGCATTATTGACAAGTCGTCCTGCCCACATTGAAGGGCACTCCTCTGGAGATCTGGATGCTCTCTGCCTCTTGTCATTTGCCACTTCATTTTTAGCCTCTTTCGGTTCTGCACATGCAACTGCATATTTTAACAGTTTTGCCCTTTCACAGACTCTCCTCTCTCTCTCACCTTCCTTTTGGTATTCCTCCTACCAGACAGCCAGTCATCTCAACAAGCTTTTCAACAGGGTGTGCGTGTGTGCATCATGTTATGGGAAACTGGTTTTGAATGCGCTTTTCTTTCCCTCTTCCTCCCTCATCCGCTCTTGGTTCGTCTAGGAGAAGCTTTGGCAGTCGTCGCATGCCTTATGAATGATTCAAATGCATGTTTTTCTGTGCAAAAAGAGAAGAAAAACACAACTTGGCACAAAAATACCGTTAAGAGATGTTGCGCTTTTTGTTATACCCCAGAGTCGAAGGCTTAAAACGGGTCCATTGGCTGTCCATCAGTTCTGCTGGAATTTGACTGTTAAAAACAGGACACATTTGAAAAGCTATATAAAAAGTTAAACAAGGAAAAACGTAGAATGACATAAAAAAGTATGCTAAAGGAAAGATAATATTAGATGCATTGGAAAATCACAAAAATCTATGTTTAAATCTTATACAACAAAACAGTTTTATCAATTTTAGGATTTATAAAACAGTATATGCTTCGGGAAAGGGATCATTTGACATTTTTCCCAGCTAATGTTATTTTAAAAGGGCAGATTTATCTTTAAAAAGGCTGAGTTGGCAACACTGCTGCTCATAAAAACATCATTTGTAAGGACATTTCAGCCTGTCACTTAAAAAAAGCATGATGAGTGTAGCAGTTGTCGCTTGATTGAGTTTCTTAAATGTCAACAGAGTTAACAACCAAATAAGTACTACATTGGGCTAAAGGTTAAACTACTTGTCTTGTCTTGTGTGGATTAGCAAAGGGTATTCTCCAAGTCGAGCTTATTTTTTAATGGCAACATTTTTCTCATGATATTTCGATGCCGCTGACATCTCGTTTGGATGCCGGTTTTTCGGTTTGTCGTTAGTCTTGCCAAAGTTGTTTTTTCTATTTGTTGTTGTTGTCTGTGGCATTTTTAGGAGTGTTGTGACTATGACCTTTGTCAATGGTATTTGGGTCCCATACTTCTTTTTGTTATTCCTTTTCCCGTAAACTGCTTTTGCATTTTCTGCAGAATTGTTTTGACAGAGTAACGAGTATTTTTGCGGTGAGATCTGACAAAAAAAGTTATTGAATGTTTACTTTTATTGAATTTATTGATGCTGTTGCGGCTTTGCTATTTGCATACCAAAATAATACCGATAAGCTTATATAACCCTGTCTATCTCAATCATCAAAATCGAAGATATGTGATGAAAATTTATTTTGTATTTTGTAGTAACCTATCTGTGAAAATCAAAATTATATTGAACACAAAGAAGACTAGGAGTGTATCTGTCAGAGTGTAAAATAACTGCAAGATACGTTATAAGAGACTAGATTCTATGCATATTTAACAAGAAATCTGTAAAGTACAAAAGTAATTGTAAGATACAAAAGTATCTGTAAGATACAAAAGTATCTGTAAGATACAAAAGTATCTGTAAAATACAAAAGTAATTGTAAGATACAAAAGTATCTGTAAGATACAAAAGTATCTGTAAGATACAAAAGTATCTGTAAGATACAAAAGTATCGGTAAGATACAAAAGTATCGGTAAGATACAAAAGTATCTGTAAGATACAAAAGTATCTGTAAGATACAAAAGTATCTGTGAGCTACAAAGATATGTATCTGTAAGATACAAACCTATCTATTGCATACAAAAGACTTTACAGAGTGTGAATCTTTCAATAAGAAATTAAAGCGTTGAAAATAATTACAAGTCATGTCTAAACAAAAAAAATGCCGAGTATAACTTTCATTTTTTATTCATATTTACATAATAAGTATGTAGTTGTTTTATTTTTCATCTTTTTTGTGTTATTATTAATGGCCATTTTGATTTTGCTTTCTTTACAGTTGAATAATATCTCAAGGTCTTGCGTTTTGTGCGTGGAACTGAAAGGGAAACAAACAGAAAAATAAAAATAAAACTGGTTGGGGCATGAGCTGGCCGAGGCGACACTGGGAATTGGACGTCGTCTCAATGGATCAGCCAACAACTTTGAGAGGATGCAGCAGCAGCGACAAGAAGAAGAGCAACTAGTTGAGCTGAAATTAAAGTCCGTCTGTGCGTAGCATGAGACAGAGACAGAAAGAGAGCAACTGCTCCACATATGTGCCAACCTAACCATAACAACAACAACAACTAATTAACAGCAATTCACGCTTCAAATCAACAGAAAGAGAAGTGAGACAGAGATAGAAGTAGCTGAGTTCACAAACGCGTGTCTAACGATAAGTCTGATAAGAAAAGTTATACATTTTAACATAGGGCAACCGACAGGGCAACAACAAAAAACAACAAAAACAAACAAAACAACAATAACATATCGTCTAACATTAACAGCAGCTTTCATAATAACAGAATGCTGTTAACCTAAGTAACATACAAAACAACTTAACATTATCATCACAAAACACAAGACAGACAAAAGCTGATTGCTGCCAGCTGACTGATTGACTGACAGTTACAAATCAAATTTGTTTCACGCAAACAATAAATAAATAAACAAATAACAACTAAACCGACAACAACAACAACAACCATAACAGGTTGTTAGAAAAGTTAAGATGTCATTTCAAACATTCACACGCAAAATGCGGGGACGCATGCGTTCCAACACCTGTCGCATTGTTCTGCTCACATCCCTGGTCTGGGTCATCTTTGACTTTGTACTCATTGCTCACTATTCCGATTGCATAGGCAAAGATGGCTGGCGTTGCAGAAGAGCCGGCGAATATGATGTGGAGGTAAGTAATCCCCATCTTAATCAGGGATCGTTAAATATAATTATTGTTATTTTTTTGAGTCAACTAAAAAGCTAATTTATACCTGTCACAAAAGAAAAAGCATAACACTATAATGATCCTTTGTAGAGATTCTTTGCACTATGACAATAATTTAACAACTTGTTATGTTTAAAGACTATTTTTCAATAATAAGTATTAGACTTCTTTTGTTTCTTGACCTTGTGACAATTTAATCGATATACAAGCGGTAAGCCTTTTTGATCATGATATGTCTTCCGAATTCATCTCTAGTTTAAAAGTTATTAATTTTGCCAATAATTGCTACCATAAAAACGGGGTTATCAAATCTTTTCTGTAATTTTATTGTCATATCTTTGTTATATTTTCAGATGCCCAACGCTGAGCGTTTGGTGGACGATAATCAATTGGTCGATGATAACGAAATTAATACAGAGAAATCTCTGGATGGTGGTGATAGCGCTGGCGTTGCTCCCATCATGGGCCAGGGCTTTGCTTCCGGTGGCATTTCGATGACGTATCGCAGCCTGGTGCTTAAGAAATGGTTCCAAGCGCCCACGGTGCGTGAAAGCAAGGGGAAACCGGGTGAAATGGGTAAACCTGTCAAAATACCCGCTGATATGAAGGATCTCATGAAGGAGAAATTCAAAGAGAATCAATTCAATCTATTGGCCAGTGATATGATCTCATTAAATCGCTCGCTAACGGATGTGCGACATGAAAAGTATGTTAACGATGAAATAAATGAAACATCTTTATCATAATTCTTTCAATCTTTCAGTTGTCGTCACAAGCATTATCCCTCAAAGTTGCCTACCACCTCAATTGTGATAGTTTTCCATAACGAGGCTTGGACGACATTACTACGCACAGTTTGGAGCGTCATCAATCGCTCACCGCGTTCCCTGCTCAAGGAGATTATTCTGGTGGACGATGCCAGTGAAAGGGGTAAACAAAGAATAGTATAAAATCCCCGACTACATGTCTAACCATTCTATTCTTTTGTAGATTTCCTTGGAAAGCAGCTGGAGGATTATGTGGCCAAGTTGCCGGTTCGTACATTTGTGCTGCGCACTGAGAAACGCTCTGGTTTAATTCGTGCCCGTCTCCTTGGCGCCGAGCATGTCACCGGTGAGGTCATCACCTTCCTCGATGCACATTGTGAATGCACAGAGGGTTGGCTGGAGCCACTGTTGGCGAGAATTGTTCAGAATCGTCGTACGGTTGTGTGTCCCATCATTGATGTCATTTCGGATGAGACATTCGAATACATTACCGCATCGGACTCCACGTGGGGTGGCTTCAACTGGAAACTAAACTTCAGATGGTGCGTTAAATTGATTTGTTGTCTTCATATTAGTAGTTGAAGGAAAAATCAATGTGGAGCTGTAATGATAATTGTTTTAGCAGATCTCGGATTGCAAAGTTTTTGTTTTAAGAGCTGTAGGAGCGCGTTTAAACTCACTTAAATCTGAAAGCTTAGCTCTAGTTAGTCGTAAAAGTAGCATAAAAGAGCAATGCAAATGTAAAATAAGTTCTTGTAGAAGAGCTTTTGGATTAATAGATTTAAAAGCACAGTAAAGCTCTATACAATTCTAAATGTAATCATACAAAACAAGAAACAAATTTAATCTCACTGAAAGCTGAATAAACCATTTGTACAATTCAATACAATATTAATATTAATATTAATGTTAATATTAATGTTTGATTAGTAAGTTAAAGAGGCATAGTAAAGCTTATATTAATTCGCATTCTCCACTATTAAACTACAGTTCAATCAATATTACTTTTGAATGTCAGCTTAAGTTTTGAAATTTTACTAATGTTCTTATTCTTTCAGGTATCGAGTGCCTCAACGTGAGATGGCCAGACGTAATAACGATCGTACGGCTCCGCTGCGAACACCAACAATGGCTGGTGGATTGTTTTCAATTGATAAGGATTACTTCTATGAGATTGGCTCCTACGATGAGGGCATGGACATTTGGGGTGGCGAGAATCTGGAAATGTCGTTTAGAGTAAGGCAACAACACAATGCATATTATCTTCTATGGTTTTTCTATTTGTTTTTACAGCTACAGCCAAGCCGCAAACAAGTGTTGCCCATTTGCCTATATATACTTATGATATTACGTTTATTTCTCTTTATTTAAGTACAAAGTATTTATTTTTTTTATCTTTTTATTATCTTTCTAAAAAGAAAATGAAATGAAAATTATGTTAAAAAAATATTTCTAATCACAACCAACACAAACAACAATCCATGACAATTCTCAGATATGGCAATGCGGAGGCATTTTAGAAATTATACCCTGCTCGCATGTGGGCCACGTATTCCGTGACAAATCGCCGTACACCTTCCCCGGCGGTGTGGCCAAAATTGTGCTGCATAATGCGGCGCGGGTGGCCGAAGTTTGGCTGGACGAGTGGCGTGATTTCTATTATGCAATGAGCACAGGTTCGCAAATATACAAAAAAAAAAAAAACAAAACAAAAATCTCAAAAACAACTACAACTACTTCAAAACAATAATAATAATTTAAAAAACGAATCACAACAACTACATAAATTTAAAACAATTGCCTCTAATACTACATAACTTATACTTATACTTATAACGTGCATCTAACTCTTTAAGTATACCAAAATTTGATTGTAATTGGCTTTCACACGCTACTAAAAACAACAACAACTACAGCAAAAGACAATAAACTAAAATTTACTTCGGTTTGCCGAAGATATTATACTCTTGCCGATCCTATGACTTCTTGAAAGACTAATCAAATTTGTTCTGAAATTTAAATAAAGTTGAAAAACATCTTAGAGACAGTAAAAATAGTCCATCTTCATTAGAGTGAAATATTCCGATAGTCGAATGTCGACATAATAACATTTCTAAATACTATCGATAGTAAAATATCAGTTAACTATATTCTGCTAAAATCGGTTAAAAATAAGCTGATTTCGATAACAATTTAGTAAAGTTGATCTGATTTTTTCTCTCATATTAAGATAGATAAACGAGTAATTAAAACTATCGATAGTATGCATAACATCAACCACTCTTCAGCGTTATCGATAGTATAACAAGCATAAACTAAGGTTTCTGTTTCTTCGAGTAACTATTTTAGAATTTAATAAGGGGTATCTTCAGTGTGATACAAAAGTTGATATCATAAAACCCTCCGCAAGAGTATAACAGTTACAAAACCCCACAAAAGGTTCTTACTAACACTAATATACTAAAACATTAACACGACCACTACAACAAAAACAAGAATTGACATTGTTTTGAGCATAAAAAAGCATCAAGTTTTTAATATCTAATCTATAAATAAATTAAAACTACTCGTAATAATAACTAGCTAACCTTATAATACATACATATATATATAAATATAATGTACCGTATAACATGATACTAAGTAAAAGCTAATGCCTCTGTCGTCATTTAAAAAATGTCTAACTTATATCTAACACGCACTGGCATATGTTTTAATCCATATTATAATTATTTAGTGTGCTCTTTGATATATATATATTTTTTTTTAACAAAACTCTTTCTAAATGTTCTTGAATTTTGTGCTCATGCTCATGTCTAATGAGACTAACCACAACTACTACACACATTTAAAAAACAAAACAAACGAACAACATCACAACACATGAAAACCACAAAGCGTTATATTAACGAGTATATAACACATGTAATACTTACATACGAGTAAATATAACAGTTGTATTGAAACCTTAACATTGAACTTAAGCTAAACTTATAACGTACATAAATGTACTTACTCTCGTTGCTTTGTTTTAATTATAATTTTAAGTACTTTGTTGTTAATCAAAACACTAATTGGTAATTAATTTTAGTATTTAGTTTATTATCTTAAGTTGTTACTAATCTTCCTTTTTGTGATATTATTACTCGTTACATCTATATGTATTTTAATGATGCGCCTCTCGTTGTTGCCTCGGGTTGTCTATTCAAGCACTTTTACGTTATGTCACCAACGAGTAAGGACGTTACTTTAACTACTCGTTACGGGAACGAAACGAGCATACGTCAAGAGTCTTGTCATTTACAAGTACACTTCAAGGCTCTAATTAGCCCGAACTTACTACAAATCTGAATACCTTTCATACTTCAAGTGTTGTTACTTACGAGTGATCTACTTCAAGACTCTACTTAAAGACTTTTGGTTTATTAACTGAGCTTAACTCGTTTCCTATGCGTACATATTTAACTCTTGCTCGCTAGAGTTACAACGAAAATTTTCAACTTGGTCACTCGTTACTCAAGAAACTACTCATTAGTTTAATTCCTTCGTGTGACTGACGTCTTAAGTGCTTACAAACCCAATCAAGCAACAATCTTTTCTACTCAAGTCAGCTATTAGGAGTCGCTCCTCGCTAATTCCTAAGTCTCGTAACTCTTTTTTTAGGTAAAAAAAAGAATGTTTCTCGCCCCGATTAGAGGCACTTTTGGTACTCGCTACATTTGCGCTTGGCTATATAAACAATTGATAAAGATATCTGTTGATATATATAGTATATAAATATGTATATGTGTACATCTTTCTCTCCCACTTTCGCCCACTTTAATTTTTGCTCGATTACCGATAACTTCTGACAATAAATACGAAAAACAAACAAACAAACAATGAAAATCCCGCCGCTCCTCCAGGTATGGATGTGTGGCGGTGTCCTCGAAATAGCGCCCTGCTCTCGGGTCGGTCATGTCTTTCGAAAATCAACGCCGTATACCTTCCCGGGCGGCACCACGGAGATTGTTAATCACAATAATGCGCGTCTGGTTGAGGTTTGGCTGGACGATTGGAAAGAGTTCTACTACAGTTTTTATCCAGGTTAACGAATAAAACAAACAAAACAAAACGAATGCTTCTTCACTCTTTCTCTCTCTCTCTCTGTCTATCTATTTATCTCTTATTCTCACTCACTTGCCTCTTGTCTTTATGTCTCTATATCTCTGTCTTATATAGTTATCTGTTTCGTATATATATTTATCGAGCAAGCAGCACGCTCTGCATTTTGCAATTGTCTGTCTTATATACTCTACACACATATATTATATTAATTTTAATTATGATATCAATCGATAAATATATAATTTATGGCATGGCCGTGACAATTCAATCAATCAAACAAATAAATCAATCAACCAACCAACCAATCAATCACCCAACCGCAACCCTTACCAACCAAACAAAAATTCTCACCCTGTATATTTGATTTTGCAAATTGTTTTTCAGCCTCCAAAAAAAGTTTCCATTTAGTTTATGTAAGGTTTTTTGTTTTTCTTTATCAATTCTTATTCCTTTTCTAATTGTTTTGTCCTCGAAATTCACGTCGCCTGTTAAATGTCCCCCCACTCGTATTTCTTTTGTAGGGTATCTGTGAGTTGAATACCCCTCTTGTTGTTCCCGATTACTTTTCTACTTGTAATGCCCACCTTTGCATGCTTTTTGAATGTGTTTTGTACTATATCAATGTTTATATCATATTATTATACTATTTATAGAGAGCTTTTGCACATATGTACACTTCCTTTTGCCGAGTTGCTTGCAAAACCTAACCTCACTTAATGTGCTGTATATAGCTTTTAACGGACACGAATGTAGATCCAATACACGTACACTCACACTAACATAGATGTTTGAATTGAATATCGATCTTGTAATTCTTACTCAATATTTTTTATATTTTTTCCCCCTTTTCTCCGATTGATCCTCTTAGGTGCTCGCAAAGCTTCTGCTGGTGATGTTAGCGATCGAAAAAATCTACGTGATCGTCTCAAGTGCAAAAGCTTCCGCTGGTATCTGGAGAACGTATATCCGGAGAGTTTAATGCCACTGGATTACTATTATCTAGGCGAGGTAAGATTTGATACCACTGCAGATCCTTTTAAATTAAAAGAAATCCTTTGTACAAGTTAACACTGCACACAATTAGTTATAAAGAAAATAACATTTAGAATATAACTTATATCATTGACTGACGGACATCTATTCAGTTTTTTTGTTTGATCAAATGTATATATCTTTTTTAGACGTTTCTTTTAAAGCATATATCCTGACATCATTTTAATACCCTCTACAACAAGACACTTGAATTGATATTGACATATTTCTTTGATAGATTCGCAATGCGGAGACGGAAACCTGTCTGGATACGATGGGTCGCAAGTATAATGAAAAGGTTGGCATAAGCTACTGTCATGGCCTGGGTGGCAATCAGGTGTTTGCCTATACAAAGCGACAACAGATCATGTCCGATGATCTGTGTCTCGATGCGTCCAGCTCAAATGGGCCAGTAAATATGGTGCGCTGTCACAATATGGGCGGCAATCAGGAATGGGTCTACGATGCGGAGGTAAGACTAAAGAATTATTTCTCTATGTGTGAGTACATATATGTTTAACGTTTCTGTATGTTTCTAGGAAAAATGGATTAGGCATACGAATACAGGACAGTGCTTACAGCGTGCAACAAGAGATGAAGCCAGCACGCCGCTGCTGAGACCTTGCAACTATGCAAAGGGGCAGCAATGGCTTATGGAGTCCAAATTCAAGTGGCAGGCGCACTAGCTGACTAGAAATCGACCCCTAAAAACGAAAAAAAAGCAAAACCAATCTACAATCTAAACTAAACTGAGAACTTCCAATTTTGTGTTTATAAACTGTTAACTAAGTTGCCAGCAGTATAAGGAAAAGAAGCAGGGGGAACAGGAAGAGGAAATTAAGCAGCAGGATTCACTAGCAAGGATTTCAAGCATTTTTCGTTTACTTTAATGCTATTTAAGTTGTAGGCCTAAGCAGATAGTTATTCTACATAACTCTCTCTCTCTCTCTCTCGCACTATCCTTGAGTGTGTTGTGTGTATGAGTGTAGTGTGTGTGTGTGTTGCGCTATGTCTTCCCAATTGATGTGTGTGTATATATACATATTTAAATTAATATATATATACATATATTTATATGTTGTATGTGTGTGCGTTTAGTTTTATGTATTTATGCATTATGCAATTGCATATATATAATTGTAATATATGTATTTACCTAGCCTCGACCAAGTACCAATAAATTGGCATTTAAATGACATTGTGCTTCACAACAAAAACAAAATGTAACTAAACTAAAAAAACAGCAACTATAATTGTAACTAACTAACATGTGTCATAAGGTGAACGTTAAAGGCAAGAGTTGAGAAAGAAGAGGCGTGTTCCGAATTGTGATTTCGCACATCTTTAAGAAAAGTAAATAAAAGATGTAATTTACTAACGAAATCGCGAATTAAGGAACACTGCCGTATAGTTATGTATATGAAGGATGATAAAGGACCCTGCACATTCCCTTAGCTAATACAAATTTGAGTTGTGTTTTTTGTATACTATATTTAATATTTAAGTTTGCTTGTTTTCTCTTGGTAATTTTCTAAATCTATTTCGCTTTGTACCAAATTATTGAGTTGTGACCACAAAAGGCGCTGCATATCATAAACAAATGAAAATTGCTTTGAAAACCATAATCATTATACAAAATTCGTAATAAAACAAATGCACGCATATCATAATACAGTGTAAAAACTAAATATTTATATATAAAATCTAACTATATTTATGAATGATATAAAAGTAAACTAAACTAAACGTAAACGAAAAATGTTGTATATAAATTATGAGAGATTAGTTATATGAAATTATACATTTAAATTAATTATTTATACATATGTATGTATATGTATGTGTATGTGAGTGTGTCTGTGAGAGTGAGTGCGTATGTGTGCTAAACAAAACTGTACTATAAATTTGCATTTAGCATTAAGTAATTCTCTAAGTTCGAATTTAGAGTTTAGACTTAGTCGAAAGTTTTGCGTAGTTCACATAATCCACAACAACAACAACTAAAACACCAACAACAACAACAGCTCTTATTAAAAAGATACTACATTTAATATATGTGCTCAAAGAAACTTTACTCGATTCGCTGTTGTGTAAATATTTATCAAATATTTAATCAAAATGCAACCTGATAAACTATAAAAATAACTGACTTAAATGTTGTCCCTAAAAACTATCCAACAACAAGTGTAAAAGCCAAGTAAAACTTTTTAGCTAAATTAATTTTTTAAACCATATACATATACATATATTATATATATATATATATATATATATATATATATATATAGGAATAGAGACGATATATATATAACTGGTGACGGTGCAATTTTAATTTTAGCATTAAATTAGCAAAAAAAAAATAAATAAAAAATACCAACAGCAACATTCAATCATTAAACGATAAATGAGGGAAACACAATCCTCGTCCGGGCCAGTTAGGCATCCAAAATCTCCTATTTAGTTTAGCTAAATATAATTTATAATTGTTTTTGATTGTACAATCTCCAAGAAATACAACCACAAACCATTTGAAGTAAGCCACAAGTTTTAAAATGTATTTTTTGTTTGATTAGAAACTTTTTAAATTTTATAAATAAAAAAAAGAAATTGAAAAATTATATGACTAGTTTTATTAGAACCTTGGATCTTGGAGGGGGATAGTAATAAAAGAATGGTGTGTTCTTTTTGAATAGCAACCCAATTCCATATTTGAAAATTAATTTAAGCCGTTTGATGTCATTTCAGACCGAGTAGTAATATTCAATTGTATTTTAGCATGTTTAACTTACTTCGAATATCTATTCCTAGTTTTTCTTCAGAAAGATTCTGAATACTTCACTGTATTGTAAAAACGTTAATCAATGCTTTGGGAAAATAGTGATTTTATGTTTATCATTATAAATTTCTTCAATTCTCGATTATTATATTGATCGTTCAAACAACTACTGGGATTCTCTCCATTTTTAATGAAATTGCCTTCTCAAACTATGCTAAATTTTTTAGTAGTTGTAGTTTTTACAAGGTCAAACTGTAAGAGCTTAAAT
Organism: Drosophila neotestacea; assembly: GCA_035044365.1. Lineage (NCBI taxonomy): Eukaryota > Metazoa > Arthropoda > Insecta > Diptera > Drosophilidae > Drosophila > Drosophila neotestacea. The sequence goes on along the minus strand of JAWNMD010000052.1, from coordinate 2,111,986 downwards.
ATACATTTGTGTTCAGCTAACAAAATTATATAAGAAACCTAGAAGATCAAGTTACTTGGACTGTTTTAAAGAAAATAAGGCACAACATTGGAATTAAGATACTATACATAGATTCCAAATTGCCCGAGGTGTAGAAATATACCATATAATAATTCTCCTTTTACTAGTCCTGTTCTTTTACTATTTTCCAAATTTACTACATTCAAAATAAATTTCAACTCCATATATTGTATGTCACTTGAGGTCTACGTGATCCAGTTGAAATGATCTTAGATGGCTCCCGCTCTCCAATAGAGTTGTACAGCTTTTAGAAATACCCTGTGCAGCCACTGTCATGATTAAAGAAACATCACTTTCAAAATTTTACTGACATAAGTAAAAGAATTTTTTATTTTCACTTTTGCTTTTGGAATAAAGCAGAACAGCTCTTTCGACCGGCGCGGCGCAAACCACAGAAAATCGCGTTGTCTTCATTAAAAACTACGGGAACTACTAAACATAACGGAGCATTATAACATCCATATATCAGTTTACTGTTCCTTGGTCTCACGCAGACGACGGACGGCGGAGCGCACGGAAGCGGCAGCTGTGGTGGAATAAACCCAGGCACCACCGGCAACGGTACGCTTGCAGCGTTTGCAGGACCAGATGCCGACAACGGTACGCTTCATGGAGTCCTAAAGAAATAGAATATGTATTAGCATATAATTCCAATCAGAGCAAATCTTTCCAACTACTTACCTTGCCGCAGAACGAGCAGGTATATTTGCTGTGCTGGGTGATTTCCATCTTCTTGACCATCTTACGAAGGGAGGCACCATAACGGGTACCATATTTACCAACGATTCCAACCTTCTTGGTGCGCTTGGCCTGTGATCATAAAGATTAAAAAAGCAGCTTAGTATACATCAAACATACACAATTTAAATGCACTTTGCACACAAAATCAAATAGGCAAACAACAGCATATACTCTGCTTGTGCATTACACAGTATATTTATTTCACAAAGTTAGCCGATTACACATATATTTAACGATTTTTATGATTTCGTACCATTTTTGTGTTGTTGATTTGTCAAAAAATTCAACAGGAAAGAGACGGCCTGTCAACGCCATGGCGTGAAGTTGGCTGCGTTTGAGCGCATGACAGACAAAAGCTAACAATCATGCGACTCAAATTGGCGGCATAAAATATTTAAAATAATAGTTTAAAATATAATAAAATAATCATATTAAACTTTCAAAAATATAAGAAATCATAAGTGTACATTTTAAATGTAATAACACTTACAAAAGATTTGATTTTGCAACGTAAAAATAAAATTTGTACAAATATCGATGACGTAGTATTGTCAGATAGAAATATCGTGCCAAAGTATATATCGATACATTAACACTTAATCAGCACTGCAAAATGCGTTTGTTGTTACATTGCCAGTGCTGTCCAATGTGCGGTTTTGATAAAAAAAACAAAATTAATTTACATTGAAGCGTTAAAGAGATAAGTGCGCATTTCACAGCGTCCACACTCACTACGGCCGTCAACATTTTGTCACGTTTGAAGCGCCCTATTCAGCGTACTCTGCACAGAGTGTCGTCGCTAGGTAGTAGAAGAAGAAACATGCACAGCTGTACGCTCCTGCAGGATGAAACTAACTATCAGCCGGACACGCTGGATCTCAATACAGATGCCAAAGCAGCGGCTTATTGGTTTCCCTGCTTTCGTGAGCTGGTAATTAAATTTGCCAAACAGGCAGCCAGCAGCCAAGTGGATGATGAGACTGCGCAGCAGAGGGCAGCGCAGTTCCAAGAAGCGTACCTACAACAAATAGATGACTATCAAAATAATATTGCCAACAACAGTGGAAAAGTTGTTCTGGGCACCAGTGAGCTGCTCAAGCTTAATGAGACTATGCTGCGCCGCTTTGGATTCACGGATCCCTGGCTGAGTCAGAAGCAAAAGGAGAATGCCTCAGCCAAGGCGAGACTGAAGCAACGTCTGCAGGAAATCGATGCCATTGAGAATGAGGATGCACGCTGGACGGAACTAGTGAGAGGAGTCCTTGCTGGCAACATGTTCGACTGGGGTGCTCAAGCCGTAGCTAGCATACTGGAGCAGGACAGCAATTTTGGACTGCATGCGGCATTGGATCGTATTGAGCAGCGTCCCTGGTTACTGGATGATCTGGATGCGTGGCTGCTGCGTCTTAAGATGCCACCACACAAATGTGCTGTGATCTTTGTGGATAACAGTGGTGTGGATGTGGTGCTGGGTGTACTTCCCTTTGTCAGAGAGCTGCTTAAACGTGGCACCAAGGTCTTACTCTGTGCCAACAGTGAACCCTCGCTAAACGACGTGACCAGTCGAGAGTTGACCACGTTGCTGGATGATTGTGCCTGCCACTGCAGCATTTTGGAGAGCTCATGGCGCTCTGGTCGCCTCCTTGTCTACGCCAACGGACAGAGTGGACCCTGCCTGGATATGAGGACACTACCGCGCGATTTGTGCGATGCCATAACTGCCAATGAGACTGATTTGCTCGTCATCGAGGGCATGGGAAGGGCGTTGCATACAAATCTAAACGCCCACTTCAAATGCGAGACCTTAAAGCTGGCGGTGATCAAGAACCGTTGGCTGGCCAAATACCTTGGTGGCGATAAGATGTTTGCAGTCATTTGTAAATACGAGCACAGCTAGTGCAGCCCGATAGAGGATTGATTGTTATGGCTATTGCATTGTTTTCAAATTATTGTTATTGTTTAAATCCGAAAAATGAGATTGAGATTCAGATTACTTACGTCTAGCCAGTCTGTGGGAATGTGGTATATAAGATATTTATGTGGGTTGGCTAGTGGCAAGTGTCCCGTTGTATTTGTCTACTAAATAATTAGATACGTATAATCAGAACTGTAATTAAAAAGCGTGCGTAATTATCTAATTACATCAAATTAACTGTAATTGTAATTATTCAAAGAGTGACAAGGAATTTAGAATTTTTGTTTATTAATGCAGAAATTCCATTCGATGAGCTTTGGCGTTAAATGTCAATTATTGTAAATCGAAGCGATTCCCACACACAGAGAGACTCGCAAACAAACACACATGCATAGTTTTTAATTATGAAAAGTATAAATAACAATGCCTTGCTTTATCAAAAGTAGCTCACATTAAACACTAACTTTTATCGGTCATGGTTATAAATTAACTGCCTGATAAGAGGCATAGGCCTCAACCACAATGGATTAAAGCTGAACGTCGATAAGACACGTATGTAACATAACTAACCAGTCAGAACTTTTGATTATATAGTGCTATTGTTTATGCAGACGTGATAAAATGTATAAACAATATACAATAAACAAGAATATGGCCCTAAAACAATTTGCTAATGTCTCAGATTTATTTCCACTAATTGTTTGACTCGCTATAAAGCTCACTATCTCTCCCTCTATATCTCGTTCTCTCTTTGAGCTGATAAGCTAGTTTTGGAAGCCTGGAAGCAATTACTCGACCTTATCGGGATGGAGCTTAACAATCAGCTGAGCACTTAATGAAATTCATGCGCTAGATTTGGAATGCAATTGAAAGGTTTCCTGTGAATAATTTATACGTTTAAAGAAGATCTTTTATAGATCTGTTTGAGGCATAGCTTTAATGCTCAATATGATAGATCTAGTCTTTCTAATCGCTGAGATCGTCTGAACATTGCATTAAAGACTGAGCTGCTTACAATTACAGGGTATACAAACAATTTATAAATGAAATTAGCTTTTGGAATTACTATCAGGTGATCGTTTTTTAAAGTTGGCAAGTAGAGATAAGGCGAAATTGCAGATATAATGTGAGAGAGTGGAAAATATTGGTAAAGCTGATTAGATAAAAGATTTTGGTATAAGGAAGCCCAAAGAAAAAAAAATAAAATAAAAACATAGAAGGCAGCAGTTCTGATTGATCGACTGGGAAATGCCCTGTGCCCACATCAGAGTTATATTCTTAAGTAATCCACAATTCATATCAAAATGTACCCACACAATGAAGCCCATATACACTTCAAAAAACACCCTATAAGAAACTATCCCCCTTGTTATCAAATTGTACTTAAATCTTTAGCTTCAACAAAGAATGTTGTAATGTCAAGGCTTTACTCTTAAAATTGCAGGTAAATTTCGACGTGTCTATCTTCTATAGTTCCTAAGATCAGGCAATCAAAAGACAAACTTTTTCGAATTAATAAAAGAATTCATGAAATAATTCCGCATAAATTCAAAGTATATATTGTGTATATAAATTATGAGTATAGTTACAGAGCTTTTACAATATGAAAACTAGATATTATAAGTAGTAGTCTAAAAGACAATATCAATCTTTGAGTTTTGACTTAGCTGTTTAAAAAATCACAATGAGCCAATAAATATTGACTTTTAAACGATCGTTCCTATAGAACCTGTATCATCTTATACTCTGAAACACCTCATTTAATGCATTCTGTACAAAATCATAATACTCAATACACATATATAATTGTTGATATACTTGTTTGTCTAAATATAACAGAAAAAGATTGAGCAGTCAATGCATTTAGAGTAGGAAAGACATATAAATAGAAATATATACAAATAAAATAAAATATTGAAATTGGGAGAAATGAATTCCTAATCAGAAGAGTGTTATCAATAACAATAATGTTGCCTGAGAAACGCATTCAGAATTTGCAATTGCATTCGTCGTCTCAGTACAAAACCGGAGGCTGGGGCTGTCGTAATATAGAGCGCGGAAATATGTATTTAATGATCACTGTACTGTTGATTTTGGTGCACGTACTTTTATTGCCACTTTACTTTTATTTAACATGGCATCATCGATATTGGCAAAGACGAGGATTAATTACAGCAAAGCCTTTGACGCTACTTGGAACATATCCTGGACTTCTCACACGTAAAAGCAATCTGGTTGAAGATGTGCAGCGCGTCTACAAGTGAGTAGTATCTTCAAAAGAAACTAACTTAGTTTATTTCATCAAAGGAATTATTATCTACAGCAAATACAAGGGGAAGTATCGTGCTGTAGGCGTTTTTGTGACCAGACAACCACAAATCCTTGTACTTGATCCGGAGTTGGCTCACGAGGTGTTGGTTTTGAATTTCCGTTGCTATAGAGATTCGCTTACCAGCTCCTATATTCGGCATGCCAAATGGGATAAATATGCGAGTCGTAATCCCTTCTGGGCATCGGGCAATACCTGGCGTCGTCTACGCACTGAGGCACAAGCTGGTTTATCTGCCAATCGCCTGAAGCAAGGATTCGCTATTTGGGAGCAGAGCGGCATGAAGTTAAGGAATTTTATGGCCCAGGAGGCAAATAAGCATCACAATATCGTGGAGACCAGAGATGTAAGTAGAAATGGGGTATGGTAAAGAAGGAAGACTTACAAAAATTTCAGACAAGTTCAAGTGAATCTGCAGTTCAATACTGTAGAGATAAGGTCTTAACTTGAAATGAAATGACATAAGGTCGAAGTACTTACAGGAATTTCAGAAATTTGTTTTCTTTAACCCCTTAAAAATTTTGGATGCCTGTAGAAAGCGATTATTTAAAGGAGAAATTAATTGTTATTAACATTATTGTAGAGACAGGTGTTATATTAGTTATGCAAATATTTAGCTGTAATTTAAATCAAAGTTAATATATAATAGATAAAATCTTCCAGTAACTTGGTAGATTTTGTTAAATATTGGCATATTATTTGATGCTGTCAAAGTTTCATTAGCAAATAAAATTTCGCAGCCAGAGAGCATGGATTAATCTTATTCGCTGATCTGTTTTGAAAATGGTTGGTTGGTTTTCTTGAAGTAGCCTTATTTTCTTTCCTCTATTCTCTTGTCTTATCTGATTATCTTTTTTCTTTAATATACTGCAATTTTCTTCCCTAACAGCTCTGTTTTCGTTATACCGCCGATGTGATGTGTGATTTCATTTGGGGCATTAATGCCGGCACTTTGTCCTCAAATACCGAACAGCCAAATAAGGTGCAGGAAATGGCCAGCAAGTGGACCAGTTACGCCTTCTACATGTTATCCATCTTTATGGCCACAATAATTGCACCTTTTAGTAGAAAATTGTTACGTATGCGTTTCTATCCCAAGGAGACGGATGATTTCTTCTCGAATCTGACTAAGGAATCTATTGATCTGCGTCTTAAGTCAGGTGATGAAATACAACGTGTTGATTATCTCTCTCACCTTTTGAAGCTACGTGGGGAGAAAGAAGCCTCCCATGATGATCTGGTGGGACATGCTCTAACTGTCATGTTGGATGGTTATGATACCACGGCGACAGCTCTTTTACACGCACTGTACTATGTGAGTAAATATATATTACAGTTTGTGTATGTATTTAATTTTAAAAGTCCTTCAGCTCTCGGAAAATCTCGATGTCCAGCAAAAGCTACGCTCGGAGATTCGGAGTGGAATGGAAAACGATCAAAGTCTCAGCTTTGATCAATTGTATGAGCTACCTTATCTAGAGCAGGTTGTCTATGGTAGGTAGTAAATAGTATATATATACTATATACTGTAAGTTACATTACAACTACCTAATTTATTCATTTCTTCCTAGAATCCTTACGCCTAAGTAGCTTGATACCACAGTATACCAAAGTCTGCACACATCCTACAAATATCCAACTGAATGAGTTTAAAAGACTTGAGGTTGAGGTGGGCATGACCATCATGATACCCAATTACCAGTTTCATCATGATGCCAAATACTTTCCCGATCCGGAAGCATTTCGACCTGAACGTTTTGATAATGGGGCTCATCATGAGCTCATTCGGAAGGGAATCCTTTTACCCTTCAGCGATGGACCACGAATTTGCATGGGTGGGTATTAAAAAGAGTTCATGTCAACCTTAAAACTATATAATATATTTATTATATATTTTCTGATTATTTTCTAGGTCTGCGTCTGGCTTTATTGACCTTGAAATCGGCTTTATTTCATATTATCAGCGAGTATCAAGTTTCACCAGGTGGGGATCCGATAAAGACTGCTGGAGATTCTGGTTTTGGAGTAGTTCTACAAGGCAATATCAATCTGGAGTATCGTCGCCTCACAAAATAGAATAATTTCGATTCTCACGCTTAATCTTTTCGAATAGTAATTGTTTAAATATTGTAATCAAATCAAATAAAAAAGAGACTACAAGTGTATCATATAATATGCAATTTGAATTGAACCACGTTTCTTAATAGATAAGCATTATAATCCATTATTGAAAACAAAAGTGTGTAATCGAAAAAATGGTCCGAACACATTTTAAGAATCACTGCTACAAAGATTATACGATTTTAAACTAGATGGATCCTGTTTCAACTTTTATTCTATAAAGATTCATGTGTTAAAGGTCTCTTGACTTGTAGTCATAAATCATTTCAGTGGAAGTTTTACATTTATTGATAAGATTGTCTTTATGTTTATTATATATACTTGTATATAAATAAATATCACAACGTCAGAGATTGATGACTTGGGTTCATACAAGGTTTAATAACACCCGAGTGTGTTCCAGTAAACGATTTCTAAATAAATGAGAGAGTCAAAAGTGTTTTTCCTTCAAAAATACAAGATGGGAACGTTCCACTCAGGACTGTTCTTGTTTAATATCCTGTAGAGTCTTCTGTGTATTATACTCCCCCTTTTAAGAAAGATCAGTTACGGAACTGCTTGTTTAACTACATATATTATTCATTAATGTTTCCAGATAGGGACTGGTTATTATTTTTTTATCCTGTATTAGTTCTGAATTAATGCTGTTCAAATATGTATGAGGGGTGTAAGACCCCCTTTCAGAAAAGATCAGCTACGCCACTGCTCGTTTTACTACATATATTATTCATTGATGTTTTTAGATAGGGTTTACTGCCTCTTTAGTAGCCGGTATCAGCCGGTAGTGCTCAACATGAAACTCGCCGGATCGTTGAGCAAACAGTTCTCAGCTTGTTTCCATTGCGATTAGTTGTATTCGTCGTCGTTATGTGGACACTGGTCGCTCTATTGCTAGGCTTCATACATGTTGCCTTTGCGCTCGTCTATTTGTACTTGACCTGGTTCCATAGCTATTGGGATAAACGAGGTCTGGTCACAGCCAAGCCACTCACACTCTTGGGCAGTTATCCGGGTTTGTTTGGCGGCGACTCCACTTTTATAGGTGACTTAGGAAAGATCTATAAGTAAGTGCCTTTCCACAAGTCATATTTAAACTACTTCCTACATTTATTTACCATAAAGATAAGATTATAAAAAAAGGCATATACTTATTTAAAGGTGTAAAAGTAGTAATATATTTATATTAAATTGCTTAAGTGCGAGTTTTTTAGAATCTTTAATATTGCAGAACTGTAGTTTTATCACTAAAAATGTAATCTAAAACTTTTACAATCTTTAATTAAAATCTTTTGATAGCAAATACAAGGGAAAACATCGAGCTGTGGGTGTATTTTTGACACGGCAACCTCAAATTCTAGTGCTCGATCCGGCGTTGGCTCATGAGGTGCTAGTGACGAACTTTAGTGATTATCGCGACACTGTGACGAGCAGTTATGTGAAACAATCCAAGGACTACGATAAGTATGTGGCCAGAAATCCCTTCTTCAGTGCAGGAGAAGAATGGAAGAAGCGTCGCACAGATGGAGGAGCAGGTTTGACATCCAATAAACTGAAGCAAGCTTATGCTATATGGGAGCAAACTGGACAAACTCTGCTCGATTATATAGGAAGATACATCAAGGAGCAGTCTAACAATGTTATCGAGACTAAAGATGTGAGTAGAAGGAGGTTTCTGATTAATTTATCGATTAATTCCATTACCATTTCAGTTGTGCTACCGTTATACAGCCCAAGCCATGGGGGATTTCATCTGGGGTATCGATGCGGGTTCCTTGAGTGGCGGAATCAATGAGACTAGTCAATTGCAACAGGTTTCCATGGGTTGGGCCTATAATGCTTTCCAGAACATGAGGAAATTTAATACCACACCAATTGCTCCCATTGTGCGTCGATTGTTTAAGATGCGTTTCTTTACCAAAGAATCGGATGAATTCTATCTGAAACTTACCCGAGATGCGGCAGAATTGCGTCAAGGAGGCAGTGGGGCCACTCGTAATGATTACCTTGCTCATTTGTTGCAGTTGCAACAAAAGGGGGCAAGTTATGATGATATGGTTGGACATGCTCTAACACTACTCATGGATGGTTTTGAGACTTCTGCGGCGGTGCTCTATCATTTTCTGTACACGGTAAATACGATTGCAAAATGTTCTGGAACCCTATTTCACCATATTTTTGGTTGATAACCAATAGCTGGGCGAGTATCAAGAGCAGCAGGAAAAATTACGAACTGAAATTTTGAATGCCCTAGAGACTGATAAGAACATCACCTATGAACAGCTCAATGCTCTACCTTATCTTGATCAGTGTGTCAGCGGTAAGTGTAAACAATCGTGAAATAATAAACAAAAGATTATTTCCTACTTTGTAGTTATAATGTTATTTACTTGTAGAATCAATGCGTTTGACCAGCATAATTGGTTTCTTTATCAAAATCTGCACAAAACCCACAACAATGAATTTGGGCAATGGCAAGATTTTGAATGTAGAACCAGGTGTTACTGTGGCCATTCCCACCTTTCACATTCATCACGATGAAGCCTTCTATGCAGATGCTATGGTATTTAAACCTGAACGCTTTGATAATGATGCTGCCAGTGAATTCACCAAAAGGGGTTGCCTTTTACCTTTTGGTGATGGTCCACGCATTTGTATGGGTGAGTATTGGTTTAGTATCAACTTAGGGAGTGATATATAATAATTCATATAAAATAAAAGGTAGACTTTAATGCAGTGAAAAGATTTGTTGATCTGCTCTGTTAGAGTTTCCAAAACTTGTAATAAAATTCTAAACTTTTCTTAGACGCATGGCTCATCTATGTATGATAGAACTTTTTTTTAATATAATATAGAGAATCTTGGCGTAAAGGAATTTTCAAAAATGTATCTCCATACTTAAATTTTAGGTTGTGATCAGAGACCAAGTCCTTCTGTTGTACCACCCTAAAAATACCTAGATTATTGATAGATTACTTAAAATAACTTGTATTTAGATAGCTTTTGTCTAACTCAGTGTTCGTCAAAAATTGACAGGCAAAGAGCTTTTAATTTCTTAAATCCACTTTACAGCGAAATTTAAGATAATATAATTTCATCTACATATCCTAACTACAAACTCTTAACCGCTTTATTTGAATTTCTTTATCAGGAATGCGATTGGGATTATTGAATGTTAAAATGGCTGTGGCACAAATCCTATCGAAATACAAAATCGAGCAAACTACAAAGTTGCCCCTCAGCTCGGACTCAGGACTTGGTATCATTTTGAATGGTGATGTTAATTTGAAATATACAAAATTGTAATGCACAAAGCACAACATTTCAATATCTCATTTTGTAGCAGTCTTTTTTTTTTGGGGACACTTACGAGTATTACGACCATGAAAAGTCTGTTGCCGAATGTGTTGGACTTTTGGGGCCAACCGCAGCAAAATTTAATTTAGCGCAAACCAACCGCAGACCAACTGACACCAAGGCAACACCCTAGCCCCTCTCTCTCTCCCCTCTTTCCTGTCCCTCTATCAAATATTGTTGCGACCCTCAACTGGGCACAAAACCAGCTGAACTTTATACTATGTGTGTGTGTGTGTGTGGAGTGTGTCAATGTGTGTGTACAAGTATTTTCATATTGAGCGACCACATGCAGTGGACGTCGCCAATGCAACTCTGGTCTGCACCATGTGCATACAATTGTAGGTATGTGTGACTCTATGAATGTGTGTGTGTGTGTGGTGTGGTGTGCTGTGTTATGTTGCAGAGGCTGCGTTTCAGAATACCCTGTAACGGATTAGGCAAATGGGGTGTTAGGGTTTTTGTTACACAACTAGAAGTAGGAAATGTGTAGATTGGAAATAAAAGTTTTAACAAATTTTTAATCTGAAAAGTTTATAATTTTTGAAAGTATTTGCTAATCACATTGAAAGTTAAATATATTTGCAATTATTAAAATTGTTTATCTTAGGTATTACTTCATAATTAATTCAATTCTATCTGAGCTTGAAGAAGTTAAGTTTTATTACAAGGATTATAAAGGTTTTGAATATGAGGTATAGATAAATCTAATAAATTCTTTACTGTCAAAATTTAAACGTTATTTTCAAATACTTATTAATGATACTGATCTTGTTTTTTTCTAGATATTTAAGCATATTTTTTAAAACTTACCTAAAAGAGTGAGTTTAAGTCAAAGTCACCCGATGGCTAAATTGTTGTTATTTACAATAAATTCTTTTATATTCATTTTGCCTTTGTTTTGTAACAAGCCACAAAATTTCATTTGAGCTTGCAATATGGCGCATTTAAATTTCGTTTTTGCATACCCTGTAACCATTAAATAGTTGTAAAAGGGGTATGATAAAAGTATAAAAATAAAGTAAAATGATTCCTTTGATTTATTGTATGAGCTTAAATTTTGTTGTTCTTTTTATGTTCTGCTAACTAAACCCTGTACTTTACAAAAATACAAAGTGTCTATTAAATTATGGTTTTTAACACTAGTTGCTGAAATTACCCTGTATTTTTTTAGCGCACATCACGAGAGAAAAAACTGAATGAAGCAGGGCAGTAGCTTTTCAGGCATTCCTCATAATTGCATTTGTATTTTAGTTTTATATATGTTTTTTGTTTATTTTATTTTTGGAAACAACTCAAAATGCATAAAGTTTTTGCTGTGGATAAAAAATACTTAAATATTGTATATTTATGAGTTTGTATGTGTGAGTGGAAATTAAATTTTATGACACCATCATCGCCATTTATTTATTAACCTAAACAAATTGTGGCTTAAATAAATTGCGAGCTCGCATAACCACAAATATTTATATTCGATTTGAATGGAAATGCAGCTTTGCTCTACTGGAGGAAGAGCAAGAGAGAAGAGGTGGAGAATAGAGACAAAAAGAGAGAGAGAGAGAGTGAGAGACACTATAAAGCACGCCCAAAGTTAACGCGCAGCGCCATAAAAAGTTAATGACTGTCGCAGTTAACGCGAAACGAAATGAATGTAGCCAAAAATACAGCAAAGTCTAAGCCAAAGGACGAAACCAAATTCAAAGCCTTCATTTCATGTTGCAACAACACTTGAAGATAAGCAGCACGAGGAGAAGCAGGAGCAGCAAGGACATGCCACAGCCGTGAGGCTCAGCCCGTGGCAGAGGTTGTACCTGGCTTGTGGCATGTGGCAGGCTTCATGCTACGTTGGCTTTTATCCAATTTACCTGATAACCACAAATGAGCGTTAATGGGCAAATAAATAGAAAAGTGGCAACTACGACGCGACGGCGCGTTAACTGAATGAAGAGAGACCCACCTCCCTTCCCAATTGCTCCCCATCACAACCACGCCCCCTTCTATAGCTGTATGTACCCAGTTATATTGTCATCTAGGTGCTGTCGCGTATATTTAGTACATTTACTAAACAAATTTAATGCGTTTACCCAACTCTCACTGCAGGCAGAGACGCAGGCATTTGTTTGCTTGTTTGCCAAGCGGTGTGGAAATGTGGAAATCTCTGGCGATAAATTTAGATGGAACTCATAAAAAGCCATCAGCATGTCGATTAAAGCGTTGCCTCTTAAAAATTCACTCTAAAACACTTGAGCTGTTCCTTAGCGAAATTGTCATTTCATTTACCAAAATTGCATAAGTGCAAATTGTCAGAGGAAGTTGGAGGTGCTTTTAATGAGGACAGACTAGAAAACCCATCAGATTCGTAGTTTATGTACTCTTCAAAAATATATATGTACTACAGACAAACGAAGATATTTCGCCACTTGAAGTTGTGGAAGGTAAGGTGGTGGATAAGGTAGATGGTACAGGTATTGAAATTAATATATATTATATTTAAAAAAAAACTAATTACAAAGCTTAGTTGTTAAAAAATATTTTGACAATACCGTGTTTCAATGAAGTATCTTTCTGTTATTAATTCTCCCTTATTTATTATTGTCTTTAAAAAATTACACATTTTTGCTTATAAGAAGTTCAGTTTTGATAATTCTATGACTATCGTTGTGTACTCTAAATTTTTTTAATACGTCTTTCTCTTCAATGTTTTAAACTTAAATAGTTTCTTGGATTAGTTTGACATTTTCATTGCTATCTTTGTTTATTTCTTAGAAAATAAACTAAAAAAGAGAGTAAGTATGTTAAGAAATTCTATTGACAAAGAAAGTAATTCAAATATTTGCTTTTTCATTCTTTATTATTTCCCTTTTTAGCATAAACAAATATAATTAGGCAAGACAAAAAAAAGAATACTCCAAGATATCTTAAAAATAAATACAAATAAATTATGTAAACGGTCTTATTCGCCTTAATTGTGTTTAATAAATGATAATCTTTCCACTCGAACCCTGACATTGTCTTTCGAGTAGTTCGACACTTAAACAACTGTCTTTAAATATTAGCCATTATATTTGAATAATCTATTTTCAGTTAAACACATTGTGGACAACGAATTAGCACAGTTCCAAATGCAGTCCCTTGAGCTGAAAACAAACGTTTGACAGACCAGTTGAGAGGGCAAACAATGTGGCAATTTGTAGCCTAGCTGGAGGTGCACAGTTGATATGTGTTGAAGGTTGGGAGGTAGGAAAATGGAGGATGAAAACCGGGAAAATTGGGTATGGGGATTGGCGAGTTACGAAACATTTGTGCATGGTAGCATTTGCGTCAACCTAACATTAATTTGCGCACGTTCCATTTGCCAGCGGGTCTCGTGTCCGTGTCTGTATCTGTGTCTGTGATCGAGTTGAATTTCGTTGACGTTGTTGCAGTTGCAACAGTAGCTGGTGTTGTGTGGGCATTGCAACACTTTGGCCACAAATAGCAACGCAAAATGTAGCCAGGAAACAGCTAATGGAATTAGCAACAATTTAACCATTAAACACATCATGTGTATTGGCATGTTGCACTTTAGCATGGGGATTCAGCATCCAGTTGCATGCAACATTGGACATCCTACTCTGGTATCCGAGTGTTGTCGAGTGTAAGGTGGGGTCGGATTGCCTGTCTGTGTTTCTGCTTGGTTAGCTTAGATACAAGTACCTCCCTATTCATTGTCTCTCTGTCTCTCTGTCTGTCTACCTTACGCAGTTTATTGGCATTAAATCCCCAAAACGTTACCCTTGCCATTTTGGCTTCACTATGCTTAATAGACTTTGGGGTTTTATTGCCGGCAACAGTTGGTCAGAGCGCTGATTTCAAATTGCTTGCATTGTGCAACGTTGCGCTAATTAAAATGAAATTTCAGCTCAGCTTAAACGCAAAAACCAAAATCGTAGCTACTTTAATCGTTAAGGGTCTTCATTCCTTCCTTTTGGATGGCCCAATGTCAATGGCAATGTGTCAGCATAAGCCCTGGCTAAGTATTAAAGTAGTACTTTGCCTTTATGACAGGTAAGTATTTGTGTAAGCAAACCAAATTTTTGCTGACTGGCCATAAACTTGTTGACCCACTGCACGTATACGTAATGCGAGTGTTGGTCATTCAAGCCAAGCGGTTCCTTTGCCAGAAACTAACTCAATCAGCTTAGTTTATTACTGCTACTCAAAAATAAACGTATATTCATTTGCATTTAATTGGAAATAATAAAATCGATATCAAACATTCGATAAAATGTTTGTCTGTTTGATCAATAAGTTTTGTTTAATGAAAACTAGCTTGACACAACTTTAAATAAACACTAATCTAAAAATGTACAAATTTATTAAGCATTTTATTGTAATATATGCATCAGTATAAAAATATAGCCTACAGAAAACAAACATCTGTTTCCTTTTTAGAATTTATTATAGCAAAAACTTAGAAGATACAGTATTCGTCTAAACGTCTTATAAATAAATTCAAAAATATTCTTTTAAAAAAACGTTTAACAAACAAAACCTTTTCTCAATAATCTATGAATAGGTTTATTTTCATTATATACATAAACATGCCTAAACTGACGACTTTATTTTAACAAGCTGTTGCCTATTCTTATGTAATCCAACTTTTGATCAATTGAACCAGCTCAAATCTGAGCCTTACATCCCTTAACTCAAACAGCTCATGTCTTATATAAACACACACATGCCCAGTAGGTTGTTTTTGGCAGTTTGTTTGTTTGTTGATTTGCTTGTTATATGAGCGTTGCTCATGGTCAGGTAATTTGCTTCGAAAAATGGCATCATTAGCCTAACAAATTGCCATTTTGTTGTTGCACATAAATCGCCGAAAAGTAGGCAATAAGTAAGTATATAGGCTGCCTGAAGTAAGACAGTCGCTTTGTCAGACAGGCGTCAGCTCTTAATTAAAATTGAAAATACCCAAAAGTCATTGGAATTTCGTTTGTAATTCCCCCGTTACAGTCTCCTTCTTCTTCCCCTTCCTGCCCCGGGCTTCTTGCTATTGACTTGTGGCACATTAAGATTTTCATTAACGCTACGCTCGAAAAGCAAATGAATATTAAGCGAATTCTAAATGAAAATAGACAGCAAATGTTGTAGCTTTTATTCTTTCAGTTTATTTCTTGTTGTTATTGTTGTTGTTGTTCTTTTGTGTGATGTCTAGCCATTCATAAATCATTAATATGCAAAAATGTGAGAGGCATTGCTATTAAATCTATATATACAAAGTACAACTTAAATATTACGTATACGCCCACTTGAGCAAGCAGCCAGCCAGACAGACTCCTCGTAACTTCCTGTCTGTGAGTGTTTGAGAATTTTTGTGTGTTGCTGTGTGTGTGTGTATATGTGTGGTAGATAAAAACTTTAAGAATTATAACTTTGGGGATTTTAGGAGCCCCAAATGTCGCACAATGACCACAAAAGTAAATAACGTGCCACTGTCCACATGAACACATACCACAGCCCAGAATAGGAGACAACAGAACGGAAAAGAATAGAAAGAAACGCGGAGAAGTGTGGGAGGCAGATGGACAGTGACAAAATGAAAAAATAAAATAGCGAACTTTTAAATATAATTTCAGCTTTTGTGCTGGTGCGTCAACATGGAACATGATATGCCAGAAATGTCCCCATGGACGAGTCCAGTTCTGACCAGACCAGGCCAGGACCAGGAACAGGCCGGAAAAGGAAGAGGGAGCAGAGAGATAGAGACAGAGACAGAGACAGGGAGAGACCTGGGCTAGTTTAGCTCGAATGTTGTCAATATTTGTTACACAATCAGCAAATAAGAGCAGTTAGCTTGTGGCTTAGCTTTGCTAGTTCCTGTCGCTTTGGATAAGGTTAAGACTTCGTGTACAAATAAATGAAGCTGTTAGATATTTGTTCAGCGTGGATGTAGGAAAATAACAAAGTTGTTTGGCTTTAAGCGTATCGAATGCTCTGTCAAGCTCAATTAGAGTGAGTTCGCATTCCTTACAAAATGTTGGCCAAAAATTTCAAGCAATTTGTTTGGCGTCGTCATATGAAACCTGCTGACTTTGCTCCACTGTCAACTCTCTTTCTCCTCCTGTCGCTAATAACATTGACAACTGTCAACGCTTCGCGGGAGTAGCTGTCACATGCACACACACTCCCACACACGCACACCCATACACACACTCGTACAGAGAGACTGACACATGGGTGTACACTAGCACTGGAGGCAAAGCTATCAAGCGCTTTTCCCAACTGTCAACTGACGGACAGCGGTAGCGGGGCAAAGGGATGTGGCAAGTAGAGAAAGGGGAAAGAAGATCTGTGTGGAGGAAGCACTCACCATACACATTCGGACTCGGGGCACAAGCCGCTTTACTTCTTAACTTCTGTCAGCTTTGCTTTTTCATTTCAGCTCTGCTGAAAATTCATGAAGATATTTTTTAAAAATATGAATCATGTTGCACTCGCAAAAATGGTCATGGACATATTTGATAAGCGCTACACTTTAAACAGTTCGTATTTACTTTTCATATATAGTTGACTTTATGATCAATTAGGAGAATAAAACCCTTTGACTGCAAATGATTCAAATTTTTTACTAAACTGTACAAAGAGCTAAAATAAACTGACTTTTTAGTTACAAAGTTTAGATATCATTAAGAGCACATGCTCTACTCCAATGGATTTTTTAATTGGTTTTATTAATTTAATAAACAAAGTTGCTATATACCTGTCTTAACTTTTGTGCAAAATACTTTGTTAATTAAAGTTTTTGAGTTTAAATTTAAGAGTAATACAAGCGCACACAATTTGCAACCTTTTGATGTTGAAAGTTAAGTTTTAATTCAACTATATTCTTTTTTTTTTACATTATAAAAATTTTAGTTATGCTGCAAATTGTGCAGATGAAAAATGTGCATTTTTATTACAGATAAAAGTATGTCAAAACTGAGAAAATATATCTATTTCAGTTCATAAAACAAATTTATTATTTAAAATTAAGTCACTTTCATTGCAATTCATTCTTGCAGCGTATTCAGTTGTGGACAGAGCGCATTCAATGATTTTTCAGTCATTTTATAGGGTACTTTAAAATGAAACGAAATAAAATAAGTGCGCAATTTATGCATATTAAAAACTATATATTTCGACTTACACACCTACATAACTACACATGCGAATATGCGAGTGCAACTTCATGGCCATATGATATTTCATATGCAGTTCAGCTCTCAGCCCGATGCGTTGGTTTTTATTTTGTCCTTCTTCTGTATCTTTTTTTTTGACGTAGTATAATTTTTACTTCCTGAGTATTGGACATTGTTGCCATGGAGCCCGCGAACTTTTGCCTTGGCCCAACTTTTGTCAGTTTTTTGTTGGATGGCCGGAGATGCCAGCGACGCTATCCAATGCCACACCAACGCCACCAAATTTAATGCGCAATGGATTCGGACTTGAAAGCGGCATTGCACTCGCAAACGAAACTCGACAAAAGTCATAAATTTTCATGCTCCACTTTCAGAAGGAGGCATCGTGTTGTTGCATTCTGTATGACGTTCAGAGAGAGAACAGTAGCCAGAAGATTGAAGACAGTTTTCAATTCGGTACCCACTCATGGTTTTATGGTAGCTGAGAAAATATGCTATGAAATAAGTAGATGCATATATAAGATAAAAAAGCAATTAGAATTATTTACGAACAAATTGAAAACATTTTAGTTTTAAGGTGATAGAAAAATTATAAAAAAATAAAATCATTCTTTTTTTGATTAAAACTTTTTATTTAAAAGTAAAAAGTTTTGATAATGTTAGGAGAGTTCAAAGTTGTATAGAGAGAGTATCAAATAATCAAAATATTCAGAAAAAACTTAATACTCCTAAGTGTTCAAAGCTTAAATGGAAAATGGAACTGGAAAGAGATTAAGCAAATATCATAAAGAAATTGTTCATTGAAATCATTTATAAAAGTTTGATATGTGCAATAAATACTTCTTTAGGATATTTCGTATTCGGCTAACTTTAAAATATATAACGCATTTTAAGCATACCTTTCTTTTGTAATTTTTCAGCATCTTTTAAGATTTTGTTTTATTTATTTAATGAACGTCGTTAAAGTCCTTTTTGGGTCAGGTCTATAACGATTTTCACGACATGTGTATGATTTTCATGTGGCGTAAAGAGGAAGGTGAAGGGCAGTTGGATACCTTATTGTTGTCCAGTGCACGGTTCCATATGCGTTTCATCCGTTTTTAATCAAATGCAGGACTTGAGCCGGATAAAGGACGAAGATAAGGAGAAGGATGCAGTGCTGTCAACTGATGATTGCAGGCCTCAAGATGTCTGTCTGTGTGTCCGTCTGTCTAATGTTGGTTTCTCTCTTACCGTTATTTCTGTTCCACTGATAGCACTCTTGGGTGGTGGGTGGTTGCATGTGGCAAATGCAAAGCAGACTCAACTCAACTCGACTCGACTCGACTCGACACGGCTGCTGACTGCTGACTCTGACTGTGGCTGATATGGCTCACTTGTGTCATTTATCTTCTTTTACGGCATGAAGGCGACCCATTCAATTTCAAAGGTGCCAGGCAGCTGCCTGAGCAACGCATAAGGCACGCACACACATACATCACACATACCAAGCACAAACACACACACACACCAAATACACACACTCCCACATGAATGCACATGCTCGTGCATATTTGAGAAATTGTGTTTGAACTTTGGCTTTGGTTTGACTCACTTTGCTTTCGTGTGAACTGCAATCGACTGACTGTTGTTGTTACTATTGTTTGTTGTTGTTCTTGTTCTTCTTCTACTTCATGTCAAATGCAATAGCTACGATTTGCCAACACCCACACAATCACACACACACACACATTCACAGTCACACCCACACATTCCCCGACATCTCTCACGCTGATTGAAAAATTTGTACAAATTTTTAGCCGGGCTGCCATTTTAAGTTGTCCCTCCTTTTCTATCTTGTTCTCCCTTCTCTCTCCTCCTTCAGACATGCAGACAACTTGACTGATTCTTTGCATGTCTTGTCCGTAATAAACTTGACACTCGAACCCGGAACCCCAAAAACACTCTTCCTCTCTCACATGGAGTGCTTTTAAAATTTATGCGCTTTTAAGAAATTCATACAAAACTTGACAACAAATTGCACTTTGGCACAGTGACAACAACACCAGCAACAACAACAACAGCTAGAATCATGTGGCAGACAATTTCAACATTTACAGGCACAAATTTTATTCAATCGATATCAAGCTTACATGTTTCAATCAAATTTTGAAAAATAAAATGGAAAAGGAAAAAGATTTTCGTTCACATTTTTAATTCCTTCTTTGTGGCTTACAAAAATTCTGAAAATTTGTTTATTTACAGCTCGATATGACTTGGAAATAAAGCTTGTTTGATATACATATGTATGTTGTGAATATGTATGTTAAATATTAAGGCAGAAAACTTAACAGAACAGTAATTATTTGTTATTGTTTAACTGAGCTCGGCAGAAAAGTAAAGCTAAAATAAATATTTCCTTCTTGTTTTGACATTCACAGAAGAAATCTGTTTTTGTTCACATTTTTAATTACTTCTTTATGGTTTGAAAAACTGAAAATTTTAAACATAACATGAATGGAAAATAAAACTGTTCTGCTGTAAATATATTGAATATTAAGGCAAAAAACTTAACTGGACAATAATTAATATTGTTTAACTGAACTTGATATCGATATGACTTTAAAGTGAAACTGGTTTGCTCCAAACATGTTGAATATTTAGGCAGAAAAATAAACAGAACATTTATAATTAAATAATAATTATTACTCGATTTTGTTCAACTGAACTGAAAGTAGGAATAGAGAAATATATGGTAAAAATATTTAATTCCCTTTTCAGTGTTTGCCGTTCAAATGGAGGGAAATCTGTTTTTTCGGGTGGTCGTCTGACAACAATCAAATTGGCAATTCATGTTATGCAAATGTCGAGTGCAATGGACGTGCCTAAAATTGCAATTAGTGCAATTTGCAGCGTAAAATGGCGCATAAAATATCAATAAACAGTTGGCAAACAAATCGGCCAAAAACGATGCTCATTCAAGTGGTCAACAGAGACGCAGATACAGATACAGATATTCAAAAATGCAGACACAGATACCAGATACAGCAATAATAAATGCAATTCATGCAATTTAATTTTGCCAGCTCGTTGCGAGTTAAAATAAATATGATTGTGTATTAAGTATGAAAGTTGGCTATATGGATATGCATGAAGAAATAAATAATTAAATAACTTTCAAGTCTACTTTAATTTAATTCGGTTTATTGCATTTCGCTTGGCTCAAGAAACAATACATTTATTAAAATTGCTCTTTTCTTGGTGCGCTTAATATTATTAAAATATTTCCTGCTTGTTGTAAAGATAACATAAAAGGATTTCATTTAACCTATGGATTAAATGCCTTAGTTTCCCTTTTATTGTTAAGGAGTCGCTTTTAAAGCATCAAAACTCTATTCGTAAATTCAATTTTGAATATGTTAATATGCAATTAAGGAATGTTTTTGACAAACATTCAAATAAATTGTTAAATTTCAAAGAGATTAATATAAATAATCGGCTTAAATTGATTGCATTTATTGCCACAATAAAAATGTGGTTTTGTTTATTATTTTGAAAAATTATTGACATTGTTTATTTACAAGTATTAATGTGCTTTCTCTATGAATTAAACCAGACTGCTCAGATACCCTGCAAGTCAAACATATAAGGAATTGCTTTGGCAATTGAAAATAGAGTATGTAGCAGTCGAGCACTCCCGCTGCACACAACTCAAGCACTCTTATTAAATACTGTGATTACGCAAATATGTTTAGTGTCAGATTTAATTCCCTTTTGTTATTGTTGTTGAACTACATGGACAAAAAAAAAAACGGTGGAAAAAAGAACGTAATTGATTTTATTAAAACTTTATTAATCGAAAGCAATTACGAGCGCGCAAATCCATTACAATAAATACTAATAATTCGGAAATTGTTTTGCGCTGAAATAAAATAATTAAATTTGACAGGCAAAACCACAAATGGCATAAATTGCGGAAACTTTTCATTTAATGGAAACACAGGCTCTGTCTCTGCCTCTGTCTCTGCCTCAGTCTCTGTTTCTGTTTCTGCCTCTTCCAAAAGCTAATGTTGCAAATTAATTACAAATGATGCTCACAAAGGAACTTTCTCCCTATAATCATACATTGTGTATGTGCGACAGAGTTTGTTATTGTTTTTTGTGGCTTGATTTTTAATTTATGCGCACCGCAGTTGATTTTCACATAAAATCCAACGTATAGCTTCGCAAATCCACCGCAACTTAAAAGCTTAAAACGCCACAAGAGCAACGGTTGTGTTGGAGGTCCTGGCCATGGTGTCCTGATAACTCGCGGATCCTGAAAACGCGGTATCGGATGCCGAGTCTGATGCCAAGTCCCCGGCCAAGGCTTATAAATTTTAATTAAAATGCGCACAGCTCGCACAACGTCAACGACAGCGTCAGCCGCGCTTATTTCCACTTACATTACAATTACATTCATTTTGCCAGTGGAACCAACCAAACAGTGGGGCAAATGTGTGTGTGTGTGTGTGTGGGGGGCAAGTGGAGTCAGTTAGGACCGTGTTTACCCCACAAACCAGCCAGGTAGCTGGCTATAGCCATCGTTTAGTTGAAGTCTTAACACCTGATCTACGGCGGATGATATTTGCATTAAGGGGGTTTTTTGTAATGAAATTTACTTATTTAAATATACCCTGTAATTATATATTAACAGTATACAGTATAGTAAGCTGAAGTGATGTATCTCTTTTGTAATATATACATAAAATATTTCGACTTAATTGATGGAGTTATAGACTTAGCAATAGCCTATAAATACGTTTAAATCTTTACAACTTAATTGGGAAATATTTATAGAATGCAGGCAGAAGTTGGAAGGATAAGTTTGATTCAAAAGATTGATTGAAAGATACTCTTTATGAAACTATCTTATTTGTAATATATGTATATGAAAAAGGTTTTATTACAATTTTAATTATAGACTGTGATCGACAATCAGAATTTAAACCTTGTGTAAGGGTAATTTCTCAATTCATTTCTGTTAAAATTCCCATTTAGTTCTTCTTGCTGTTGTGTCTTCCACAGAAAGTAACTGTAAAAAGTAATTAGAACCAGTCTTCATTATTTGCTCACAGATGTTGCTTGCTTAATGTTCAATCAAATGACAGACAGTTGTTACCACAAGACACAACTTTTCAGGCCAGAATTTATGTAGAGTTGCTAGTCTTTCTATTTTAAGAGAGGAAGGAAAGGAAGAGCTAGAACAATGCAATGGCAACATTTGGTGGCATTCCGTTGCAGCACTAATGACGCGAATCGGCCTAAATAACAAGCTGCTGGCAGTTGGTCAACAAGTGGAGTGGGAAGCTGACAGCGTTGCCAACCGCGTTGCCAACTCAGCAGTCGATTTTTTAAGGTCCTTCGCCTTCATTCCCCCTCATGGGTCGCACTAATGAGACGCAATGAGGAGTAACAACGAGACCACAAAATGGAAATTAAGTAAAATGCAACAACGAAGACCAGCTGTGACAGTGGGCGTTTAAAGGGCGTGGCACAGATGCTTGGATACATTTGATTTAATTAAGTAGGCGGAATAAGAGCTGCGAGTGTTGCCAGAATTTTGAACATTAAAACAAGCTAGATTTGAAACAAACTTAATAAAGATACAAGTAAAAATAAAAGAATTCGGAGAAAATAAGGACAAGCCTTAAAAAATGAACTGGCTTGGAATTCTATGGAACTTTTACATATTTAAAAGTAGGCCATTGAAAAGCTTAAAAGGCAACACTTAAGATATCAAGTTTTTAGCCAAATCTAAAAGTCAGTTAGCATTGACATGAACGTCATTATGAGTTTATTTTCTAACGAGTCGTGTCACGTTAAGTACTTGCAACAATTATAATGGACTTGAATGTGAAGATTAAACTTAATGCGGAGGCATTGCGACAGTTTGGCGTCGCCAAGATCTTTAAGGAATCGAATGAGCAGAAACAGTCCTTGAGCTTTTCACAAGATGGACAGCGTTTGGCTGTGTGTGACCATCAAAATATGATTGTCTACAATTGCACAGCACTCACACAGTTGTGCCAGGTGCACATGCATCAATATCATCCGGAAGCGGTTTGTTTTACATCTAAAACGGATCAAGTGCTCCACAGTACTACGAGGGTAAGTAAGAGACAGATGGGAATTGTTTGGAGGTGAAGTTACATACAAGTTACTGACTTCATTAAAGTGCAAAACTTTATAAAAATTTAAAAATGATAGTCTTCAGGCTCAACTAATTATTATTATTATTATTATCTGTATCTTAGAAATAAGTTTAGCTTATAAATCCAATTTAACAAAGAATTTTCGACCATTATTCACAATCTTTTTCAGATGGACCACACGATCATGTGTTTGGATCTTGAAAAACGTCAGCATGTCCAACTTTTCAGTGGTCATACTGATAAAATACGTTGCTTGAACTTTCAGCCTGGCAGTGAGCATAATTTTATGAGTGCTGGAGAAGATAATAAAGTATTTATGTGGGATATGCGCACCTCCAGTTATACAAAGCAATTCGATAAGCTGGAGAGTCCGCTTTTTGCCTATGATCCCGCTGGATTGGTCTTTGCCACGTCAACGAGTACGGAGAGAATTGAAATCTATGATGTGAGAATGATAGGAGAGAAGCCGTGTCAGAAATTCATATACGATGTGAATAATTTGATCAAATGGACGCAGTTGCTATTTTCTCCCGATGGCAAAAGGATTTTGTTGTCCTGCGATTATTCCTTGTGCTTCAGTGTGGATGCCTTCAATGGTAGTTTTTATCAGTCCTATACAGGCTATTCAAATGAAAGTCGTCTCCCTCTACAGGCCAGTTATACTGCCGACTCCAAGTTTGTTTTGTCTGGCGCGGATGCGGGACGCGTCCATGTGTGGGATGAATCCTCTGGTGAACTGCTTGCAGTATTACTCAGCAATAGCTTTCATCCTGTGCGTTGTCTACAATTTCATCCCAAGTTTGCAATGTTTGTCAGCAGCGATGTGATGACTCTATTCTGGCTGCCCAGGGGCGATGGAAAATATGAGTTTGTGAAGGAGACAAAAGCAGAACCGAAGTCATCAGTTGATGTACCCACAATTGACCTAACCCTCACAGATGACAGCGATCAGGAAGAGGTTCAATTCGTTGGAGGACAGATTAACAGGCAGCAAATGAGAAGGAATCGAGTTAGGAGACGTTTGGCTCTAAAGCGCCGGATATCCCAGGAAAATAGCCTCGAGGAGGGAGAACTCTCTGATGATGACTAAACTCCTGATAGAATAACAACACAAAGACACACACTATCAATCACATTTGCACTTGCAATGCCCGCTGTTATTCTGCTACGGAAAGTTTCACTTCCAGTTGGTGCCAAGTTCTGCAATTGCATTGCATCACTTGGACCAAAGTTTTAACAACTGGCAGCACACTTCACAGCTGGATCTAACAACAACAACATCAAGAACAACAACGACAACCGACTGTTGAACAACATGAACAACAACTTGAACGCCTTATGCTTTTGAGACACAAATTGTCGAGTTTTGCCAGCAAATTGCACAGCTGACTCCTGCAAATCAAGAAAGAGAAGTTTCCAGAGAGGGAGGAGCAATATAGCAAAGGGGAACTTTGCTAGCAAAGCTGACAAGCGTTTCATTTAGTTCAGTTTCTGTTATTTTTTTCTATTTGTTCACAAAAGAGATTTATATGCTTTTAATATTGATGAAAACTCTTATAGTATAAAAACCCATACAAATTCCTCTTTTCAACTTTACTAAAGTTCTTCTCATGTACCTCTAATTGAATATGTATATGGATGTGCCACAGTTGCTTTTACTTGAAATGGACCAGCACCAACAAGGACTAGCATCTCAAGTTCTGAATGCAACTACTCAACGACTTAAGTTATCAAAAATTGTGGCAAGTTTTGGCCAAAGTGCAACCAAGTTGGGCTTTGTCAATAACTTTCTGGTGAGAAGTAGTAAAGTTTCCTTGGTTTCCTAGTTGCGTGTGTTGATAGCTCGACCGCAGAAAGATTGTGTATTTTGAAGAGGCTTGATGGTGGTCTTAATGAATAATAGAGAGCTACGAGTATGTTGTTTATTATGTTAGTTATTTTCTGTATAAATCAAATTGACGCTGGGAATTAGTCCAATTGCAATTAATGTAGTTTCTATGTAATATCCTTTTGCTCTTGGAATGTTTTTTTTTGTTATTTAAGGTAGAAAATTGTGACATACTTTGTAATTATGTTACATGATAGTCGGCTTAGTTTCAAAACAAATAGTCATGATAGTTGGAAATTCAAAACAACATTGTTAAAGAAGAAGCAAAGACCAAGTTCCGCGAATTTCCGAAAATGGGGAAAAAGTTCATAATGGAACGAAGGTGAACTGAAAAATCTCCTATATCTCCTTCTATATATATATGATTTTAGTTAGCCAGTAAATGGTTAAATTTATACTGAATTTAATACACATAGGTATTTTCTTCCCTGTTAAAGTATACATCCTTCATAACCTCAAGCTTCTACATTGAAATAAGGACTCTCTTTGGCTTACAAATTTTCACTTTCCCTCCTTAAGAACATAAAAATCCATCAAATTCCCTACAGTTTTTAAAGAAATTAATGTGAGCATTTCTATCAGTATGTTAAAGACTGCAAAAGATTAAATATAAATGGAAATATTTGATCTCTCTGAGATCTCAAATGGGAATAAATACTAACAATAACAGTAAAATTCCAATACCCAATTCCTTAGGGATTAAGCTAACGTTAATGTCTGCATTCGAAAGAAGAAAATTTCATAATAGAAACATAAAATTTGCATCATTTCCACATAGTTTTGAATAGTAATCGTTAATCGAATATGCCAAGTCAAAAGGGAAACGTGCCAATGGCAAACAATTCAAAAGTCAAAAGTTTCCCCAATTTTCTGGTTTTCCCAAATAGTTGCAACAACAACAACAACAACGACAACAATAAACAAGGATAATAACAGTTATTAGGCTAATTAAGTGGAAATGTTGGAAGGCAAGACTAAGTAAACATAAATTAACGCATGCGACAAATTTGCAGCTGAAAGCGGAAACGGAAGCGCACGTGTCGCCATTTTGATTTGCATGGTCATTGCCATTGAGGCTGGAACAACCTTTGAAGCGCATAAACGACGCACGCTCTCAGTAAAAAGTAAAAGTAAAAGTGAAATTAATTAAAAGAAGGTAGACAAAATGCAAAAACGAAACGCGCCAAATGCGTGACTAAATTATAAAACAAATCCTGAAGCTCCTTCTTTTTGAATTCAACTGTGCAATGAAGCAGGAATATTTAATGCTCCTGCTCTCGTTGGGTAATAAAAGCGGATTTCTTTACAGGCTCACAAATCTTGTTTAGGTTCAATTTGTGCAGGATGGAGCAGGAAACACGAAGAGGAGACAAGTGTAGGAATTGTGGAAGGGACTTAAAAACACGGCCCATTGCTCTTTTATGAAGTATGAAAGCTTGGGAAAACTTGTGCAAACTTTGTAGTCAAAGTCGAAATTATTGAGGAATCTTGTACTTGAGGCGCCAATCAGTTGCATGCATCGCTGCGAGTAGCAGCAACAACAACAACAACGACAACAACGACAACGACAGCAACAACAACTGAAATTTAGGTCATTAGGGCATTATAATAAAAGTGATTTAAAGTCAGCTACAATCCATACTTATTATAAAGAATCAATTTGACCTTAATGCAACTACAAGTTTTGTCGACTCTCTCTCAGAGGGGTTGAGTAATGGTAAGAGGAGGAAGAGGGGGTACGATTGTTTGCTAAACTTTTAAATTACTCAGCGGGCACTTTCAATAATGGCAGCCCCTACCTGATGACCTATACTTGTCGTTGGGGGTAATAGGGAGTTCAGACTTTTGGGCAGCAAAAGTTTTACTTTACACCGAAATCTACTCTTTTTCTCCTTCCATGTTCTTTGTTCCTTGTGCCTTGAGACTTCAAGCAGGACTTTGACTTACCCTCACTAGCGACAAAGTTGTCCTGAAAGTTTCTTGTTGGAATCGCCCAGGGGATTGTACGGCGGAACGTCTATTTCCGCCTCGGGCGTAAAAATAACAATCGACTTGCAGTTTGAATACATCATAGAGTCCGAGATGGAGTTGAATAAGTAGGATTTCTTCCCTCTCTTTCTCTCTTTACTTACAACTTCTTTGCTCTGCTTTGCTTTGCTTTTTTTTTAAGACGGCGGGATTAAGTGGATTTTTAAGTGGCAGCAGCAAAAGTGGCCAAGGGCCAGCTCCGGCTTAACTTTCCGGCTTAGGTCCCCTTCCCTTGTGACACAATTACATGCACGTTACGAGATCCTCTTTTCCCCTCCAGTCTTCCTTTTTTGCTCCATTTCCTTAGCCCTCAGCCCCTAAGCATTGGCATAAAATGGCTTAGCCATTGACATGGACAGCACGTGCTAATGGCCAGTTTTCGGTAGGTTCCTCTATAGTCCTGGAGGGGGAAAGGACATTCATTTGCTGGCTAACCTATTTTTGCCGGTGGGCCAATTCTCTCCGTTGAATGCTTTCAAAATTAGCAAACAATTTGTATGGCCAGCGATGGGAAAAGATTTATCAGACACTTGGCACTAATTGAGCTTGGAATTGTACAACTTTTGATCAACTGAAAACAACTGAGAGTATTTGCTGAAATAAAAGCAATTATTTATTATTTAGCTATTTACTTATTTAAGTTTAATTCAGATTGCCATTAGTTCTTTCTTTCATTTTATTTTAAGGCAATAGTTTTAATGGCATTGACTTTATTTAAAACTTACCTCCTTTCAGAGATTTATTCAACTAAACGGTTTTCTCTTAAACTAATGAAGCGTTCATATTCTAAATTGCAAGTTTTACAAGCCTACTTTTGTCATTTTTATAACTTAAAAAAACTGGTTATCAATATGCTTATACCAGCATTTAAGAGATAAGTTCACTGTCTAATTATAATAAAACAATAATCATAAACCTGACATGGGAAGTATCTGTCTAAAATTGCACTTAAGTATTAAAATTTGTATTTTTTTGAACAATGTTTACACTTGACTGTAGCTATCTTAATTGCTTTTGCATTTTTTTTAAGTATAACGTTATGTAAATTTTTTGCTAAATTGCTGTCCATATTTATTTTTGTGAATGACACATATAAAGAATAAATATTGCTGAAAGTCTTTTAGTACTGACAATTGGGATAAGCACATATTTAACAATATGATTATGTCACAACTTTTACAATCGGTACAAGTATATAAGCCCCAGCGTTCTTTAAGATAATTCAGTAACAAGAAAATGTTGAGGAATCAAGTTTCTGTTGTGATATTCTTGGGCTTCCTGGCCTTAAGTTTCTCATACAAAATAAGCTCTGAAGTTAAAAACGGTAAGATTAGAAAGTTGTAATTTCAATAAACGGTAATAAATTGATTGTTTCTTTCTTAGGCATACCTGATGGCTTAAAGACAGATCCTTTTTTGAAACTTGGTACTGGACTATATTATATAGAACCAAAATTGACTGCAAACTGGTATGAGGCCAATGATAGATGTCATGCAATGGATGCTGAGCTTGTTTCTTTTGAAACAATTGAAGAATGGATTATGATTAACAAGTACTTAGAAGATAATGTGATTGAAGGTCTATACTGGACTTCGGGCTATGACTTGGGTAAACAGGGTAGGCATGTTTGGGCCGCTACTGGTCAACCAATAACTTTAGATGCAATATGGGGTCGGACCCAACCTGATAATGCTCTCAATAATGAACGCTGTGATGAGCTTGGTTTTAGATTAACTGTCAATGATCGGAGAGGACTTAACGATAAACCATGCACTGATAGAAGTTTGTTTATTTGTGAAAGACCCCAGCCAAGAACAACTTCATTTGTTGTTTGGTGATAACTCTGAGAGTAAATTGTACACAATTCTTATATTTGAATTATTAATAAAAAAAATATTTAATTCATCATAAACTTTAAGTAGACTGCTTACTTTACGAATTTCTAGTAGAAATATTTTAGTCACAATCTTAACACATCTAAATTATTTGTGAGCAAATTTATTCCCCTTTTCTGAATGTTGACCATTAAATTCACATTCTTCTTCTAATAGCTATCCCGCTTTTATGTGAGCAATAGATGCTTTATTCAAGCAATGTATTGGGCATTTGTAGTCAACATTCAAAAGCTCATTTAGCCAAACTGAAATGGTGGTAAAAGGGTCTTGCAAAACGGCTGCTGATGTCAGGACAGTTGCCAGCATTGATTGATCCTTTCAAAATGCTGTCCGAAACTATAAAACTGCCTCCGGGCAATGGTCATAGCCACATCAACAACAACAAAAACAACAACAACAATAGGAGTAACAACAACTACAACAATAGGGGTAACAACCAACTGGAACAGTTGGCAGTTTGGTCGTAGGTTCAATTTGGTTTGTGATTGCCTCAAATTAACCGACCGTTTTGCAATTCCGTTGTCCTTTTTCTGGGAGAGAGATAGAAGAGTAGAGTAAAGGGATGAGTGGTAGTCGTGACGATTTGTCAATTGTCCACTGACTAGTCGTAACTGCTGGTCGACACTCAGTCAATCAAGCATTCAATCAAGCAACTCATACAAACTCTCTCTCTCTCTCGACAAAAACACTCAAAGTGCCGATTTCTAAACTTTGATTTGAAATTTTGACGCGCCTTTTAAATTGGAATTTTTGCTTTTTCAACTTTGTAAAAATTCCTCCATTCGCATGTCAGCAACAGCAACAACAATGATAATAACAACAACAACAACTGTCGTAACAACAATAACAACAACAATGACAAACAAACAAATACAATCAAAGTTATGCGCTGTTGATATGTTTTTAAGCGTCCCGTTGCTTTTAACTGCAAAACTCGCAGCTCGCTTTTATTTATTTTTTATTTATTTATGGTGGCAGGAGGATGGAGTCCTAGGGAAGAGGGAGGGGAGTGGGCTTACGCTTTGGGACTTAGAGCTCAAAGGTTTTAGTCATTGCCCATCGGCTGGCCAACAGTCGCCATTTCCCTGACCCTCTTCCTCCCCTCTGGCCATACCCTTCCTCCTCCACAGCGCCATTGCCGTTGCAATCAGCTTAACAGTAACTAGAAAATAAATTGCATTCGATTTTGTTTTTCTCGCATTTGAATACCCTGCAATAATGTAGACAAGGGTATCAGCACATTTAGCAGGAGTTTGAAAAATTAAAAATTTTAAATGCACTTCCATTAAAAATTATTTTCAGCAACTAAATAGAGCAATAATTATATCAATAAATCAGTTCAATATTCTGATACTAATTGTAAGCATATTAAATGTATTACTGATTCATGGCAAAAAATATTCAGAATGGTAAACAAAATACTTCATTACAAATTAATTTATAATGAAAATTTTAAAAGTAAATTAAAATCAGTATTATATTAATAAATTTGGACAGTATTCTGATTTCTATTATTTAACTCTATTAATGAATTAAGAAAGAAAGAGAATTTAAAGTATTTTAAGGTCAAATCTGAATTTTATATTATACAGAACTGAACACATTTCCAAAGTATAGAAAAATTTGTGGAAACGAAGAGAATGTGTAAATATAGAAGAAAAGTATAAATCAAACCTAAATAGTACGTTAAGTTTGCTTATTTTCTTTTAACTCATAGTATTTCCACCTTATTGCTTTAGATCCATTTTTGATGCAGGGTATCTGCAAATATTTCAATCAAAATCATCTTGTGCTAAAATGTTCTTGTTATGGCGCACATTCTTTTCGTTTTGTTAACGCGCTTTGGCTTTTGCCGGCTTTTTCGTTACGCTTTTTGTGTTCCGGCCTTAAAACCCTTTGGCCCCCTTCTTCCCCTCTCTGGTTATATCTATTGTCTTTGTACTGATTTTCGCTGTGGCCAAATGCGTGATTGGCCAGAACTGACGCGAATCCAGGCAAAACAGTACAGAGCCGCAACAACAAACAAAGCAAAGCAAAAGGAAAAGCAAAACCAAAAGGAAAAGGAAAACAACAAAAAAGCGCTAAAGACGATGGCAGAAAACTGCAATTTCTGCAAACTAAGTGAAAAATTGTGCGCCGCAGCAAATGTTGTCATTGTTGGTGGTGGGTGGGTTGTAGTGGGTGGTTGGGTGGTTTTTCCTGGTGGCTTACTGAGTGTTTGAGGACATTGTTTTTGTTTGTGCAGCTGCCGTCGGGCAGCTTTTAATACGATTTTTTTGTGCACGGCACGTGGCGAACGGCGATCAGTTGGCCACAATCCGTTGGCCCAGTCTTTTGCTTTGCTTTTAACCAATTTGTTTGGTTTCGCGCACAAATTGAGGCCAAGTTTGTTTGCTCTGATTCTTCCCAGCTTGGTCATTCGATAACAAATTGTAGCGCATTAAATACCAGCGCCAACTATTTTTTAATTGAATTTCTTTTAAGAGTTTATTTCATTCCATGCGGGCACATTTATCAATCGGACAGTTATTGATACCATCGGGGTCTTTATGCCATCTTATCTTTTAAACCCAATCCCAGCCTCAATTCAATTAATTAGTTTTATGACATTTGACAAAGTAATTTCCAATTTAGTTGTCAATTTAACCCAAACTCCAACCACTTCAACTGACATGACACCACAGTGCATTGAAGAGGTTCTCACATCGCAAACAAGTTTCAAATTACCAACGGACAACAGTTGCATTTGACACTTATGATAGGCGAATTGACAACTCTATGTATACCCTGTAGGTAGAAAATGAGATCTAATAAGGATATGATAATGTGGTGTATAAGTAAAAGATGCCCATAAATTAATTTTCTTAAATCGAAACATATGTATTTATAAATAATTCTTATTTTCAATATAATTAAAAAAGGACTGAAATAAAAATTTACTTATTTTTCTTCAGAAATCATATAACACAATTTAATTTTTCTTCAGGTACTTCGAATGGAAATGGAATCCAAACAAAATAAAAATAATTTCCATTTTAGATTGTACATTTTTTAGTAAAATATGCATTTACATTTATTTACAGAAAAACCTTAAATTAAAATATAAAATGAAGAATAGTGTGTTGGGAATTTCTTCATTCTTCCAGATAATATTTGTCGGGTTTGATGTTTTTAGTATTTTTAGTAATTCCCACACCCCTTTTGAACATATTAAAATAGGTCTGGCAACGACTTGTCAATTTAATACGTTCAATAATTATATATAATTAATTTATTTTGGGTATAAATTGAGGTTTCTCTCTGACCGTCTAATAATAAATTCCGTTCCTTCTAGCTTTAAATTGAAAATCAATATTAGAGTAGCTTACACACACGTCTGCTCTGCATATGCAAACAGTTGCATGTTTGGTCAAGCAATCAACTTGAAGCATTACGTATACGCATAGAATATTACGTATACGCTGAATGCGCGCATTAATCATTGCCAGCGGCAGCAGAAAGTTCATATTTTACGGCAATTAGACGCCTCGCTGACCATAATTAAAATAGGCAATGGACAGGTGGAATAAAAAAGAGAAATGAACTAGCACCTGACAGTTTAGGTTTGTTATTTATCCTGCTGTTGTTGTTGTTGTTCTTTTTGTTGTGCTTGTTGATTTTTATTGTTGTTTTGGGACCATTTGTGTATGTTTTGCATTTGTTATGGACGAACGTTTCATATTTAATTTCTTGCTTGTTTTTTCGTTTGACATAAAAAGTGTGATTCGGAGTTGGAGGAGTTATGGCGGGACTGAGGGCGTGGCCAGTGTTTGTTGTGGGTCATTAAAATCAGGAAAAATTGCGAGTGAAAGTGTGTGTGAAATATTCAGCACATAAATCAAATTTTATTACCTAAACGACAATTATTTTGCCACAAAAATCAAAACGAGACTCAAACAAATGACAGCGCCGGCAACAGACAATGTTGCCATTTTTTATACCCTGCAGCCGAATATAGTGCTCTGGGGTATAATTACTCTTGTGAAAGATATGTAAAAGCTGAGAAAAAATGTATAAACCTCATACATCATTCTAAGTTTTTTTTATAAAATTAAATGTATTAAATTCAACTAAGACTTACAATTGGAATAGAGAATGCTCATTGTTATTTTAATACCCTACATACAAAGAATTTATTTTTAGTAAAGGTATAGTTCAGTTGAGTAAATAAATGAAACAGGGAAAAACATTATTTTTAGGTTCTGAGTTCTTAAACCAATATGTCCAAGAGAAAAACTTAGTTTCGTTGAATCATAGCCATAATGAAGGGTATTTCTGTTGCTAGCTTTATACCCTGTAATCAATAGAATGATTTAAAATGGGTATAATACAGAAAAAGTTAACTATGAAGTTTTTAAGCCATTTCTGAGTTTAATTTTAAAATCTATTGTACATAAACATAAGGTTTCAAATTCATTCAGTCATTACAAGGTATTTAGTTGTTGGCATTTACAATTATTTTGTGTTTTTTTTAGAGGGTTTATAAATAAATGCGAAGCTACACGTGACAGGGACACACACGGCACACGGAATGCGGCACCCGGCTGATTTATGACCCAGAGTAATGCTTATATGCAGGCAACAACAAATTCTGGGTTTTACAAACAGCCAAAGCCGAAAGCCGAAAGCTGAAATTGATCATATAGGGCAAAGTGCGGGCGGGCCACGGTGCGTATGAGTTATTTTAATTACAATAATGGCATGTCAATTACAAAAGCTGTGACACTGTGACACTTTATGCCGGGGACAGTTGCCTAATTAATTATACGACTGGCATTAAATGCGTTTAGTTTGCCGGGCATAATTAAATAATAAATGAAAGTGAAAATAAAAATAAAACTGTAACAAACTGCGTATTAAATGGAGGGGGAGGGGTTATAGTTGATAAAATGAAGTTAACAATTTTGCAAAAGCCAAAGCAGCTTAAACAGATTTACAATACATATTTTAATTATACAGCGCGTAAACTAATTAAACCAATATAGTGGCAAAAGCAAAAGCAGCACACATGAGACGTGTGGCAAGCACAGTGGGCGGCCGTGGCAGGGTCGGGAGTCGAGGGCGTGGCAAGCGCACACGCAGCAAGTTTTAAGCTCTATTTGTTAACTTTAATGCCACAGCGAGGGATCGAGCGAGGGAGCAACGTCATAAGGATAATACAAGTTGATGCCACTGGAAAATCAGTGTCAAAGGGAGTCAAGGGAGCAAGGGAGGATTAGGTTATGCTTTGCAAGAGGGTGTGGTTGCCCCTTATATATGTGTGTGTGTATGTGAGTGAGTGTGTGTTGTGCACAGCAAATGAAGTGCGCCTCGATGGTGGTCGCTGTGTGCGAGAAAGCAATGCAAAATTATTCCTCTGTTGCCTGCAAGTGTGCAAAAGCAGATCTAGATGTAGATATGGATGTAGATATAGATGCGAATGCGAGTGCGGATATAGCTGGGTTATGGTCTTTTATGAGGCATGAGGTTACCCATGTCTAATGCATGCAGGCATTTCGCTTGTCGGAAAAAGACTAAGCTACCATTAAATTAAAATAGTTGAATTTAAATGGTGCGTATATGCAATTACCACTGACAAATCGTTCTACACGACACTGTCTTAAAGGCTTGACTTTACGTTGGGTAAAAACTAACTGCGAAAGGCATAACAATATTAATATCAATTTAAAGACTTAGATAGAAAATGTTTTAAAGTGTCTCTGTTAAGCTTCAGTTCTCATAATAATTGTACCTATTTTTCTTTATTTACTTTAGTTTGTTTTAAATTAAGTTGAAGAATCTTTTAATAAAATTAACTATAATTCTTTTGAAATATATTTATAAATGGTTTTACTTTTACTACATTTGGTTTGTTTACTTTTGATAACTAACCAACAAGTTTAACTTGTTATAAATTAAATTGAAGAGTCTTTTAATAACTATTTTACTTTTACTATATTTGGTATACAATATGTCGTTGTGTTAGCAGTTGAAAATTTCATCTCATATCATTTCTCAAGACAACATTAAGTATCTTAATATATATATTTTATTTATATATAAAGCTTAATCAGACTATTTAATGTTAAGGTAAATAAAGCCAAACTAATTTCGAAGCAAAAACTTAGACGTGTTTATGTATGTATGTGTTATAGGGTATGTCAGGTATGCGGGAATTGCAGAATTTTAAC
Source organism: Drosophila neotestacea (assembly GCA_035044365.1). Lineage (NCBI taxonomy): Eukaryota > Metazoa > Arthropoda > Insecta > Diptera > Drosophilidae > Drosophila > Drosophila neotestacea. The sequence continues at coordinate 2,076,113 of JAWNMD010000052.1, read as the reverse complement.
TTGATTTAAAATTAATATCACGTGCCACAACACACACCCAAACACACACACGCACACACACAGGGAAAGCGGACACACCCTTAGTGAACACGTACAGCAAATCAAGGTGAGGTGTAAACTTTATTAAGCATACGCAGCGTGTGCGTCCCGCGTTTGAGTTTCACCAACAATTCCCTAATCATTTGACAGCTGTTGTTCAGGAGCTTAAAGTTTACTTGTGTATTATGCTCGTTGTCGTTGTAGAAAGCACATATTTTATTTAATATTTGTTTGCTTAAGCGCCTTTCGCATATCTAAGTACCTACGAGTGTGTGTGTGTTTAGGTGTCAGTTGTGTGTATGTGTGTGTGTGTGTGGTGTTTTTCTTTGTTTACCTTTACTGTCAGTTGTCAATTATTTTTATTGGCAGGTATTATTATTTTGTGTGCACATTTCTATGCAAATTATCAAACACACGCAACCGAATTGCAAGAGAAAATGAGAAAGAGAAAAAAATAGCGGAAGTGTGTTGGAGTGTGTGGGTGAGTGAGTGTGTGTGTGTGTGTGTGTGTTGTATGAGTGTGTTTGCGGTTGTGAGGCGCGCCTAAACTTGCATGTCATTGACGCTTAATTTGTTTGCTTGGCTTTTGTTTGTGTTTGTGGTTCTCTGTGTTGCTGTTGTTGTTGTTCTGTTGGTGTTGTTGTTGTGCCTGTTGGTGTTGGCACACAGATTTTGTGGTTGCGTGAGTTGCAGATGTAATGACTGAACAATTAGTGTAGCTCTCCTGCTGCAACATTTGGTCCAAAGTGCTAATGAGACTTGCCGGAAAGTTGCACTTGGAGGCACAGCAAAATTCTGATTGAGTTTTTATTATAAAATATATTAAGCTTTAGTTTGTAGCATTAAGAACAAAATAAAATACATTTTTTTCAGACAAAGTTGTTGAATTTTTTAAAAAGCAATACTTTTACAAAGCTTCCGGGAGCTTTAAAAGATTCTATACGGTCTGACCTACAAAAACTTTCAATAATTTTAAGCTAAATAAATGAAGTTAGTTCTTATAATAATAAAATTTGACTAATCGTTTTCATTCTACAATTTGGTGTCTGCAGATGCTATGATTCTTCTGTAATATTGATTATTTCATTAAATTTTGAAACATGTTACTGACAATTTTCCAAGACAGTTTCACTATAACTTCTGTGAAAACCTTTTATTTCTAGCTTTAATAAAGAAGTTGGATATGATTTTATATAATTACTTTAAGAGCTAATGGAATCATCAGTTACAATTGAAGTTAATAACAACAGAGGGCATTATCGATTAAAGTCAGCAATTCACTTTCATTGTTTGACTTGAGCTTGAGTGGAAAGTTCAATGATTGTCTTATGCGTTTGCAAGCTGTTGTTGAGTCTGAAGACTGAAAGCCTCAAGTACTTGGGTATATGCATATCCATCGTCAGTCTGTATGAATTTGGCATTCGGTAAAGTGAAGTCCTGTTGAGATGGGCACCATATCTACAGTGTCTGCCATTTGCAATGCAACAGGAAACAATTGAATTTGCATAAAACACAAGCGCATGTCCATTGCCAATGCCATTTCGCAGTTTTTGCATGCACCCATTTCATTTATAGACCCAACTCTGCAACTGCAACTTCAGCCTTCCACATGCCACATGCAACACGCCACAAGCAGCGCAATGCAATGCGAATCTGACCAGAGACTATATTGAATTCACATGCGAGGCGTTGGCAAAGATTTTTCAGTTACCAATTTTTGAGGGGAGCCTGATGGTTTCTTAATGAGCTCCGCAAACAAACTGGAATCGCTGCCAACGTGAGCGTCCATTAAATAAGGCAACGTTATGGCCATGGAGGAGAGTCCGAGCCAAACAGCTGCTGCTAATTTAAATAGCAGAGACTGTAGCCAAGCACTTGGCTAAAAGTGTTCAATATGTAGCAGTGGCAAAAATGTTCATTTTGCTTTAAAAGTTGGTCGAGTCTTGGATTCAAAGTGAAATTTAGTCAATGGAGGAATGAGCCTAATTTAAATAATAAAAATAAATTTAGATATTTGTCTTAAAACTGGGAATTTTCATCTTACCAAGTCAAAGGATCGTTGTTTGTAAGTCTAATTATTTTTGTAGTTCTGTGTATTTTTATTTATTATTATTATAGTTGTTTAATTATACGAAAAATCCATTTGCAATCCCTTTAAATTGACAGAACTTAATTTGAAATCAATTACCTTACATATAATTTACATTTAGCTCATTATAGCACCATTCAGACCACTGTGCACAGTGAACGCTGGTAGCCTTCTCTTTAATTATTTGTACATGAAACAATTTTAAACGATTAACTTTCGCCTTTCGTTCGCTGGCGGCACACAAATTATTTGCTGGCAAATGAAATTACCAAAAAGCAAAAAAAAAATGAATTGGCAACAGAATGAAAATTTCTAACTGTGAAATAAGCTGCAATCTGAGTAAGAGATTTTCTTCTGCTTTCCATTTCCCCACAAGGGGAATGGTTAATTAGCATTTTTTCTCTCAGCTGTGATGATTTATGCGTTGTGTGTAATGAAATATGTTACCGGAACACGGCCAAAAACCCAAGTGTGTGTGAGTGTCTATCAGAGTGTGTGTGTGTGAGTACGGATGTGTGTGTGTGTGTTCAGTTTAGATAAGAAAATATGCTCGACAGGCGAAATGTGTTGCTGGCAAAGTTAATGTACTGTAACGGGGCTTTGAAAGGGTTTCCTCGGGCTTTTCGACTGTTTTTCAAATGTTGTGCGCCATTTAACACTATAAAATTATTATCGTGCTTATTTACAGGCGCTATAAACAAGAGATGATAACAGTGAAAAAGGGTCAAGTCAAAATACTAAAAAAATGCCATTAGCATAAATCGTTATTTTTTATTTGGGGGGCGTGTTCCATTCCTTGTTATCAAGTTGACGCACTAATAAAAGCATTTAGTAATTATTGTTGGCAGTGTGATTTCAAAAATTGAGCTTCAATTCAATGTGTGAGCATGTCGATAAGCGGATATGGGAGAACTCCCCACACTAAGGTACCATATAAACTAATATAGCTATCAAAACTACAGTTACAAGCATGTCTGAGTGGGTTGCACATCCCCCTCTTGATTTACCCCTTTCTCTCTCTCTCACTCTGTCGTCACGCAAGTTTGCCGTCATGTTCGAGAAACTATTTCGATAAGTTCAACGACAAAATTGTTGGGATTTTGCCCCATTACAAAATAAAAAAAAATATATCTAAGGGAGAGAAACTTTACAAAATTGCCTGGGCGCCAAAGTTCGATAGACATGCAAGGGTTGCCACACCCACACCCTCACACACACATGACAGTGACTAAAGGTGTGTATAGACATATTTGTGGGTGGGCTTGTTAAAAGGGGGATCTTTTCAAATTGCCAAGCGACAATATTATCAATAAAGATGTGAGTGCTAAAGGTGCTTCAAGTAGCATTTGAGCCCCAACAAGAGTTGCAGACATGTTAACTGTGCCCCAGGCTCAACTTCAAAAACCAATTGAGCGCAATTTCAAAGAATATTACGTATGCGTAATGCCTGTATAAGAGAGTGCATGTATATGTGTGTCGTTATCGGATATGTGCAGAGCTTCATGCCTGCTTGAGTTTCATAATGAGTTACTGTATGAGTTTTAATTGAATATGGCTACCGAAAACAGGGGGGTTATTGAAAGTTCAAGACAAAATTAGTATGGCAACTATGGCCAACTATAAAAGCGGAGAAATCAGAAGAGTGTCAGCCAGGTTAAGAGAAAAGAATCTCAAGAGAGCAAAGAAATGTACGAATGGTAGACGCCAAAAATAGTGTGGCATGCTTTGCGGCGTCAGCTTCAAATGTTTTGTGGTCCAGCGTCTCTCCTTTTTCTCTCTCTCTCTATCCACCTCTCTCATATGCCATTTCTTTTGCTATTTACCATAGAATCTTTATCGCCCACCACCAAACAGTTGACATTGCTAACGTGCCGCGAGCTGTAAAAGCAACAAATAAATGACAGCCTCTCTGTGTGTGTATATGAACATATGTATGTGCGTGTGTATGTGTGTGTGTGAATATGCTGTGTTTTCAACTGAAACTGAGCTTGAGTTTTATTCTTCTGTCTTTGACGTACTCACATTGTGGTTAGCCAAAAAGAAAAATCAAATATCAAATGCAAAGTGTTTGCCGCAAAGCAGAGAAAATTGTTTGGTTTTGCTTGGCTTAACTCACAGATCGAATAAAAGTCTGAATTCTATGAATGTTCTTTATATTTTGTGGCTATTCACTTGCAGTTGAGTTGTGGTCTGTCAAAGTTGGCAATCGAAATGAAAACATCAGGTGTTTGAGTCAAACGAAACAATCAATCACAAAACAATCAACAATTGTCTTTTTGATTAGTTTCAATTTAGATTGAGTGGGAGAAATCGATTTGTAATAGAAGAGAATGGAATTTATTTAATATCAATTTTCAATTTTAAACATAAAACTCCCATCATTACATGTATATTTTTGTAAATGCTCTTTTTAATTGAAATTTACCTATAAATTGTTCGTAGTCTAAAACATTTCTATTCATTTAGTTTCAATTAGGTAATTTAAGCAGAATATAAATTTAAATTACTCTTGAAACTACCCTGAACAGGTCAAACCTCAATTAGTAAAATGTAATGTAGGATGTTGCTCAAAGTAAAGCCCTTCACTCAAATATATTCATTTCAATATTAGATAATTGCTAATGTCAATTTGCTTTGAAAATCAATAAAATTCGAATTAAAACAATAACGCTAATTTTTCCATTATTTTTCTGCCTTGCGGTTGATTGGCTAAAATTGTTAGTTATGCATTTTGTGGTCTTGGGTATTTGGTAACTAAATAATGAAAATGATTTGTATGTGTGTGTGCCACTTTGTGCTTTGTGTTTATGGCCCAAAATTGTTGGCCACACCAGCGGTCATTTACATAATAAATGGCCATGCAATGCGGCAGCTCCAAATAAATTACAAAACACAAGACAAAACAATAAAAACAATAATAATAGAAAAAGAAAATGATATGCAAATAGTAAAAGCAGAGGAGGATATTGTAATTTGAGTTTGTGCAATACAGGTAACCACAAATTACGTATACGTCGTGTGTGTGAGCAAGAGAAAGAGATATTCAAATATACAACAGATTAGCCAAAACAAAGAGATGGAATTGTTGTTATTTTAATTCTTGTTGTTGTTGTTGTGTCTGTTGCGCTGTTTGACTTTCATTTTGCCTCGTTTTGCTTCTCTTTGCAATTATAGCGCACACGATGCTCACTTGGAAAGTCATTAAAAATATGACAAATTATATGCAGACAGACGGCACAGAAGAGTTGTGAAATGGGGGGAACGGAGAGGGGTTAAAGTAGGTAACTGCAAGAACAACAATGAGGCAACTTTTTCACTTGATGCTGCTGCTGCTGCTTTTGCTTTTGCTTTTGCTGGTGCTGATGGGCTGCAATAAACTAAAGTTAGCAGCTTAACAAAACAATAAATGAAGTTGGCAAATGCGATTGTTATGCTCTTGCTGTACTTGTTGTTTATAGTTGTTTTCCTTGTTGTAGTTCTTGTTGTTGTTATTGTTGTTGACGTAACAACACGACAGAAAGAGCATTGGACAAGTGCAAACTGAAATAAAAAGTAAAATTGACTTAGCACGTCGAATTTTCTGTGCTCTGGACAGATTTAAAATTTGTGCAACAAAAATAACTCAAATTACTTTTTGATTCGATTTTATAAAGCATAGTTACATCAGTTTACTATAGAACAAACAACATTTGCAAAGCTATTTGTGTTTATCCAAGAGTTACATATTATATATTTAAAATGAATTTAAATAATTTAATTATACAATGACATTTTCTATAAATATTGGTTGTTGGTCAGAAAGAATAAATAAAATTATATCTTGTCAATACAAAAAACTGTTAAATTTAATTAAATAATTCACTACATATTTAACAAGCTTGAAATTTTAAAACTTTGTTGCTTTAATATAAAATCATGGAAATTACAAACAAATTGTTTACTTTCAATGTATAAATTGATAGCAAAGCAAACTTTGATTATTTTGCAAACCATAAGCAGCGTTGCGAACATTAAGCAACATTTATAATACTTTTAGCAAGGGTAAACCAAGCCAAAAGCAGATCTCAACTTTTTAGCTGCAAGTCAAACTTCGATGAAAAGTTGAGTGAGAAAAACACACCAAACTTAAAGATGGAAATAGAGAGAGAGAAAGAGAAAGAGTGAGAGAACGTGACAGCTTAGTTTGTTAGTTGCATTTAAGTTTTAAGTTGTGTTCTTTATTGACTTTTCTGGCGTTCGCATTGAAATTACAATTTTGTGTTGCCTACTTTTTGGGGCTGTGGGAAGTTTTTAATTGCCATGTGGCTGGCGTTCTTTTCTGCTTTAGCCTCGGCCAATTAGTGGGCGGCATTTTGTGGTAGCTCTAAGCGGCAACAGGTGTTGCAGGTGTGCGTGCATCAGTGCCGTCTACGTGAATTTGTATTTGTGTGTGTGTGTGCGTGTGTGTGTCTGGCTTGTATCTCATTGTGCATTCATTTCATGTGCATGTCAAAGGCAAAACGGTAACAAAATGCATATTGCACTTTTGTGCTGCATAACAAAAAACTAAGAGAAACATGACGAAACAAAGAACAAAAGAGGAAATAGAGAGAGAGGGAAATGGAGCGAGAGAGAGAGAGACTGTTGACGATTGTGATTTGATTTTATGCAGGTTGCGCGCTTTGCTGATGGGCTCCATCAAAGCTGTCTAAATTGAAGACCTGGTAAAGCGGGGAAAGGAGGTAACAACACAATGTCTGACTACCGTTGCACATGTTTCCATGTCACGTAGCTCATTGAAGTGACAGCTGTGTGCTGGCAAATGCTAATGGCCACAGGATTTGCCATAAACTCAACAAAATCAGTTTTAATCGCTCGATGAATTTCTGAACATGTTCAAAGCGGAAACTTGAACTTTGTAAGTTGCTTTAGAAAAGAAGGATGAAGACACTATTAAAGATATGTTTCAAGCTTGTTGGGAGAATAACTGTAAGAAAGTACAATCAAAGGCTCTCTAATCAAATAGGCTAATCTGATGATCTCTGAGATGATGACAGCATAGAAAAATAAACTTTCTTTAGGGAAATCACCAACTTCATTTATGTAATTGAATGAATCAGATTTTATTTCAGAGATTATATTTAGTAAGCAATTTTATCTATCGATTTTCTATCTGTTTTTATTTATAGAAATGTATTTTTCTATATTATCTCTTAGCTAAATTTCAAACACTTTGCCTCACACAATTTCTCCCTCTCACATAAATAATACTCAATATATTTCTGCACTTCTCTGATTGTTTCAGCTGTCAATGCGACTGGCAAATTTGATGTCATGAAATGTGTCACAGAATCGAGAACAAAGTGGGGCAATAGCTTTAGACTCAGCTTTCAGCTTAACATTCAGCTCACAGAATCTGGCCAAAAAGAGTTGAGGACTGGCTTATGGCCAAGGAAAAGCTTTTGAGGGAAATGATTGCCATTCCATGGGGCATTTTATTGGCTATTGCCGTCCGATTTATGCAATTTCCTGGCAACGTTATCGGCATTTTGTTGTCGTTGGCAGCAGCTGCTCCAATTGGCCAAAATGGCAGAATGCTAAACGGTAATTAAAGTGTAACTGTAGATGATGGCCCAAACTGACAATTTAAATACGGACGGTAAAAACAAACTTACGGACAGCGTAATAATTTCTCAATTATTTTTTTTGGCAGCTTGAAACGTTCGAATTTATTGATAGTAATTGGAAAATTATGCACAAAGGCGTGCCGAAAATAGCCAAAAATACAGACAAACACACACACACTGGAGAGACAGAAAGACTTGGCCAAGAGAGTCGTAATGTATTCCATCTAATGGTTCAATGGCAAAACCGAAAAACGAGGCCACATACGAGCCTGGCTAGCCAAGGCACACAACGTGCCGGACAGCAGCTCATTTTTAGCCGGAAATGAACTAGAAATGTTGCAATGTAGCCCAAATGGCCGACAAGTGAAACGACTTTGTGGTAAATCGAAAAATAGTTGGCCAAGCAATGAGCAGCAATGGCTCCTACCAAAGAGCTGCCAAATGAAATTAAATTTCCGTTTAAATGCACCGCAGCGTCTGCTGCCTATTAATAATGGCCTTCAAACATTCGGCTTTAATGCGCTTTTAAGCCATGTTGCGGGTGTCAATGTTGCTGTTGTTGTCGTTGTTGCTATTGCCATTTCTTGGCCAAATGTCGCGAAATCGTGACAGACGTAATGAAAAACTGATGTTAAAACAAACTTGCACACAGAAAAGATAAAACCAGTCAAAGGCAGCGTATTCAATGCAATGAATTTTAAATACACTTTCTCAAATTCAGATCGGAGCCCGAAACCATTAAACACTGTCAAAAAATGGTTATTATTGTGTATAAAGTACAATTAAGTTCAAATAACTCTTAAATACGATTTCTAGTAAAACTTCATACTGTTAGTTTGTTTGTTTATTAAATAAATTGATATAATATTATTAAAATCAAAGTTAAATTTCAGAAATTATTATCCTACTTTGTTCAAAAATGATCTTTATATTTTTTACGAATTTGTAAAGAATATTCTTAATTTTCATTCTCTTGATGTAGCAAGCTTAGTCTCATAGATATTATACCCCATTTGTATGTGTGACAACAACTGAAATGAAATAGTGCCAAGTTTTTTGCATGCTTGTGTTTTATGCAAATGCTTTTTCCCTTCGCTCACTGCCCTTTACCTCATCATACCTTTCCTCAGTTCAGTTCAGTTCGGTTCAGCTCAGCTCAGTTCAGTTGAGCTGAGCTTTTCGGTTCGCTGTTTGGACAGGTGGGCACAGTGAAACAGAGAGAAGGTGTGTGAGAGTGAGAGAGCAGAGAACACACGGCTTTGAAGTGCAGAATAAATAAAATGAATGAGCTGCAGAGTGTTGAAAGTGCATAATGTAGTAAAACGTGGTCCAAGGGGGTGGAGATGGATTGTAATAAGGGGCGTGTGGTAGCGTATATGTAGCTTAGATTTTAAATGCACATTAAATTATTTCAAAAGCAGCACATAAAATGAGTGACATTTTTAATCAATTTCTGTTTAAATGCTCCCAATAATATTCATTTAGACTTTCTTCAAAGATTTATTGTGGTTTCAATACATAATTTTATTGAAAACTTTGTGTAATACATTTTAAAATAATTTTAAATGTTCGGTTATAAGAAAAATTACAAAACAATAAACTGATAATATGAAGTGAATTATAATCAAGCTTTACTATCTTAGTAATCTTGTAGTAAATATTCAAATGAAATTTATAAATTTATCGCTCCCCTAATAATTATTTTTTTAACAATTATTTCTAGACGATATAAAACCCATATAACAATCGCATTAATGACAAAGACAAAAGAATTTCCTTCAAAAAAGTCAAACATATTAATACACTAATCATTTAAGGGACTCGTAGCGTATACGTAACATGCCGTCCATTGTTTTATGGTCATAAATCAATGTCAATCAATGAGCCGCCCATCAATCAGCTGAAGTCGATCAAAAATGAGAAACAACTTCTAACTTTTCACGCCAAAAATTTGATGTCAAGGCGAGACGTGAAAGTTTTCCCTTAAATCAAAGGGTCCATAAAATTTCCATTAGTTTTTTTTTTTTCTAACGAAAATCACATTAAAATATTGTCGCTGTTTGCAGCTAAAGTTACAGCTCATTACAAAGTCAGGAAACTTTGTTGCAACTGTGGCAGTGTTGACAGTGCATTTCCGTTTCCGTTTTGCTCCCCCATCCATCAATAAATCACATTTATAAGAGTAAATGTTGTCGACTCTGGTGCGGCGAGGGGGTGTGGCTGACCACAAAACGCAACAAATTCAACCATCGTCACCAAAATAATTGAGGGCCAAAAACAATTGGCAATGCATGTTTGCATGTGTGTGTGTGTGTGTAAGTGTACTTTGGCAAGCCATAAATAAAATTTGCCAGATATTGGTCCATACAAACATGCACAGTCAACAGGCAATAGGACGTGGTAGAAGAGGCAATTGCTCGAGCCGCAGGAAGTGATTGATTTATGCGATGCTCCTCTTTCTCTTGATCCCCCCTTTGCTCATCTGCCCATTGTGGCCACGTCGTGATCGCAGCGAGCAATTGGCCACAATTTTGGTTTATGTTCTTATATTCACATATCTTTTATTGATGATGTGTGACGAGCATTTGTTGGGATTCACTCTGTTGTCAATTGTTGCAGCAACATTTTTGGGATGCATTCTATTTTTTATGGGGTAACGACTTTTTGACGTCCCATTGCAGCTGGGTAATTGATATTGCCCATAGCTTTATTTTAGTCACGTTCCCCAACTTACTTTACCAAACAATTAGTTTCAGTTCCACTTTTCTTTTTTCCCTCTTTTTGTTCTCTTACAAACTTTGTTAGCAAAAGTTTTTTAGCTGTTGCTTATCGCTTATTCGACGTGGCCTGGAATCAACTTTGGCGACATGGACATGGGACAGTTTAAATGACAGCGAGCCACGCACATGCAACATGAAGCTTATCCCTGAAGCAAAGTAGATAACGTAGAAAACACATGTAAGGCAGAGATACAAAAGACACAATTGGTTAAACAACAGAATGCTAAAAGAAAGTAAGGCAAACAAGAGATACAGATACATTTACAGATATGAAACAGTTGACTTTAAAGACCAGACTGTGGATTGAATTGCTTGTGGTGTTAATATAGGTCTATAATTGGGTTTATCTTTTTATTTTTTATTTTTATTTTTAAATTTATTTTCTTTGGTTGTACTTATTTTTTTGTATTTAATAATAGAAATAAATTTCAGGTTCTTAAATATATCTTTGGCTTAAAAAATACACTTTTTTTCACAGTGTATAAATCATCTGCCAGCTCAAATGATCCCCCTATATTTTTATGTGTTTGCTTTTTGGGCAGTCACAATTACCCAGTCCATTGTTTTCTATTCGTGAATGTAGTTCACAATAAACAAAAGCAACTACAATTTCTGCTGCTTAGTATCTACTGTTTACTGTCCAATGTCCACTGTCCAATGTCCACTGTCCACACAGTCCATTCTCCATTGTCCAGTTCGGTAAGCTGCAGCATATACATAAATATTCGATATGTGCTCGGTGCTTTAGTGCTTTGAAATCCGCTTAGCTGTAACTCGAGTACAAATTGCATTTAGTAGTTCTATCAACTGGCGATCCCTTTGCTCTTCTTCTTCTTGCCCAATGCTCAGTCATGTCCCTGCTTTTTGTAAACCTTTAGCTACTTAAGTTTACATTGTTTATAACATTCGGGCAAAGGGGCATATTTGTTGTGATGTCTATTGATCAAGAGCCATATCGGATACCGTTTTTAATCTTAAGAGTACGTTTTTTAGAACATTTTATTCCATTGTTAAAAATTTACAATTAAAAATCTATAGTCATTTAAAGAGGCAATTGCACTCATACGAAAAGTACACTTATTACAGTAATTTAGGCAGATCCGATACATATTCTTTTTTCTTATCACTTTTGTGTGCTATTTATTAAAGATATTAAACATATTTTAACTCTCCACATGTTTATTTATTAATATATGTATGTTATGTATAAAAATCTAACAACAATGTAATTTCTTATCGACCAGTTAAAATTTCAATCTTATAAATTTGCTCATTTATGTTTTCTCTTAAACTGATGTATATTAAGGTAAATTATACCTATTTTATTTATTATTTATTTTTATTTGTATTCTGATAGAAGATATTTTGTTTATTTATATATATTAATATTAAACATTACCACTTTACAGAGTATCTCTGCTGTCATTCTCTATTGTGTTCAATAGCTATTTGTTTTCTTATTTTCCCATTTTCTTATTTTTATTGACTTCTGTGCGAAATGTTCGCATTTATTTGCTATTTTTCAAGCAGCGCACAGTTTATTGAAAACTACACTCAGTTTAATTGAATGGCTGCGCCAAAGGTTTTAAGGGGAGTCCCCTATCCCCTGAGCATACCCTCCTCAGCTAACCCCTCTAGTCACCACAACAATTCGAATGCTTTCAAAGTCAATTGTTTGTATGTGTGTGTGTGTGTTTCAAAGTTTTGCTCAGCGCTAAAGTTGAGCTTATTTTCATTTTTTCACGCCAATGGGCCAAATTATAATTTCGATAAAACCAGAAGCAGAGCTAGAAAGAGAGGGGGAGTAAGACTCAAAGAGTGTAAGAGCGAGAGGCAGAGATTGCCCCCTTTATAGCCAAAAGTGCTTTATGCCAAACTTTTTGTTCAGCACTTAGTTTTCAATTATGAAATTTGCATTACGCCGGCCACTTGGCAAGCACAATATTGATATTGATTTTGATTTCATCTCCCTCGCTCACTCACACTTTCTTGCCTTCTCTCTCTCTCTCTCTCTAGACATATACAAGTCATTTGGTTTGATTTATGCAGCTCTCAATTACTTAATTGCTAGCCGGAATGACGACGACTTCGTTTTCTGAGTAAATTAAACAATTGATTGTCTTGCAATTGCAATTGAGGAACTGCTCTTTGAAGTCTGAGCCCCGTTTAAGACATCAGCTTAAAGCTGCATCTGTTATATGAGATTTCTCGCAAGGACATCAAGTTTCCTTTGTCCATATGACAGCTGGTCATGTGTTGTTGTTGAGCCAATTTTATACACACATTTAATGGACAGTCGAATGGCAAATGGAATGGATTTGAGTTGGTTAAATTTGTGCAACAACTTGAAATAGATCCCCAAGGATACTCCACAGCATTTGCGCTAATGAAGTGTTCAAGGCATTACGCATACGCCTCGTGTGCGATAGGGTGACTCACATTACGCATACGCCCCGGTGTTTAACGAAATTCTAAATAAACATTTGCATATCTCGTCTCGCAGCTGGCAGGGATTTACTTATCTTTATGTTCTGGGTCCACAAAAACCCACTGCAGCAATGAAAATGGAAACGGAATGGAATGGAAAGGAAAGTAAAGGAAAAGCAACGAATGAACGAAAAATTGAAATAGGGAAAAACAAGTTAACGCTGATTGCACAAAGCCGCCGGATTTGTAGACCATTGCACAGTAAAAAAGTTAAGCAAAACACGAAATTAAGAAGGCACAAAACATTCTCTGTGTGTTTTAGTGTGTGTGTGAGAGTGTGTGTATCTGGGCGTTACGGGGGGAGTATGTGTGCACAGGATACATTAACAAAATTAGCGCAGCAAGGCGTTCAACCGAGGAGCTGAAGGCCAGAAGCCAAAAGGGAAGAGCAGGAGCATAGGAATTCATTTCTAGCCATGTTCGTCAGCATGTAAACAGTATAAAGAGTGCCTCAATGCCTCAGGCAAATCAACAAATCGAGTCAAGCAAGAAGGAAAGCGATGAACGAAGAGAGAGGGGAAAAGAGGAGGATGGGGAGAGCACTCAACACTCTCTGGGAAATTGCCGGAAGTTTTTGTGCGATTAAAGCGCCATTATCGATGTGAATTATTTTAACGCTGTCGTCTCACACCTTTTTCACTTCTACTCGAGTGGCAATCAATTTGTTTTTGGGCTTTAAAAAGTAATTGCCAAGCATTTGTCGCAGCTCAAATGAAGACCAAAAGTAGCTTTAGCGGAGAAAAGAGAAAGGAGAGAAATAAAAGAGAAAAAGAGACAGAGACAGGTGTAGCGACTGCAACTGCGACAAACTTTCAGCCAACTTGAAATTCAAATTAAACTTTTGGTTAGTTTTTGTGATTTGTTGCCCCTAACATTTATCATAACTAAGACGCTACCACAACTTTTGTTACGACCACACTTTAACTTGTCGCTTGACTGCAAATTTTAATTTAAGGCCCACGTAAATTGACTTACAATTGACAACCACGTTCATTCGGTTAATAAAGTCCAAATTGGTTTACTTCAAGTCTAACGATAATAGACAATATGGTTGTCAAGTGCCTTGGCTTTTGTCAATATTTAATTAGTTCAATTTACTCGCTAGCCGCAAAATTTATTGACTACCAGCGACCACAAAGGCAAAGCTAGACTTTATAAATGTGTCCCTCTTCCTGTCCCCAATTCTCTCTCAGTCTCTCTGCCACAACATCCGCTTTAATTGCAACTTGCGGCTTGTTTGATAGTTGTCCAAAGGATAACTAATGCCCAAGTCAGATATGGTGTTGCCTCTCTTGTGGCTGCCTGATTAACAAAGCTTCTGGTAAAGTGTTCCCAGCCAAAGCTAATTAGCATGTGCAACAATCACCCACTGTTCCTGCTCATTCTCCTGGACAATAGACAGTGCCCTAATACTTGAGCAGTAAACAAAGGAATCTGGGCAGCAGGCGGAGAAGGCGTGGCAGGCACAACAAGTTCACTGCACTCTCCCTATGGCAGACAGGAATCACTTCAGAGCAGATCAAACACAAAGCCTTATGCTATTTAAACTGATTCTTTGGAAATTATAAACAATAATGTTAAGTAGATTTTAATAAAGAACAACTTTCTAAACTGAAGAAGCGATGAAATCTTTTTAGCAGACATTAAGTTAATTTTTCATATTCTAGCTATATGGATTTTTAATTTAGTATTTAAGATAATGACATCTGCCAGTATGTGAATGCTTTTTCACCGATAGATATACATTTTCTTCTTAAAAAAAGATTTGTCTGCAAATGTTGATCGAAACACTTGATTGATAGTTAAGATAAAAAGAAGACTGCTTGTTGCAAACACCCCACAATTTTATAAATAAATTATAATGATTACAGTGCTTTTAAAGTAATGCTTTAACTACTCCAAATTCAACCGATTACTGTACTCATACATATTAGCTGGGTTTTGTGAAATTCAAATATTTTGTCATGCAAAGAGCTAAACATAAACAGAATAACAATGAAAATTAGCATTTATATGATTAGCATAATTTTAGGCAATTTAATGTAACATTCGAGCACATTGCCAATTGAGCGATAATGGCAAACAACATTTTCAATATATATATGTATGTTCTCAATTGGCACATACACAGATACATATGTAATTCACAATAACTCATGCATGTGGCATAAATTTCAATCGCGCATTTGTAATTAACAAATACAATGACAAATGTTAAATCTATCAAATTAGGAACAAATCAATTTACATAACGACAATAACAACAATAGCAAATAAATAGTTTAATGTGCTTAAACAATACGAGTATTTTGTGATATGAAAATGTTTTGCCTGTAAATTGTGTACGTTGCAGTAGCTGATTTTGCAATTGCAACAAAGTAAAGTAGATGAAGTTGCAAGTGCAACTACACATGTCCTTGCTGGTACTTTTCATGTGCTGAGACCGTAAACTTTTGCCAAGGATGTGACCAGGGAATCCCCTTCAAACTGATCCAGCTGCTGTTATTCGAATAGATGCCACTGTCACGTGTGTTGCACATACACACACACAAACACACACACACACAGAAAAAGCATAAAATCAATTTAGTATTTTTCAAATAAAAATCGCATAAAGTTTTGCGTGCCATTCGTTTTGCTATTTGCCGCTTTCCGCCTTCCGCTTGCTGCTTGTTTACAAAACGGAAGCGCCCGTAAAAGTATGCTATGAAATTTGTATAGCTCTGGCATCGCGTCGACGGCTTTGAACGCATCAACGGCAATTGAGCGTTGTGAATGAAACAAAACAAAACAGCAAAACTTCTACAAAAGTATATGAGAAAAAAAGAACCGAAAACGAAAAACATGCACAAAGGCTTTGTTTTTTTTGTGTGTTTTCCTACACTTTATATACTTTTTTTGCTGTCGGTTAAGTCGGAAAAAACTTTATGGTAAATAATTCAAATGTTTTGCATACAATTTGGACTATCTGACGGTTTGTTGTGTTTTCTTTTGCCTGATACCTTACATAACAGGTATATGGGCAACAGTTAGACAGGATATCAGTCACTGCAAAATGTATTTCAACTCACATCACAATCAAATGGCAGTTAAAAAAGTCACAGCTTCACTTTTGTATCAGTTTTAAGCCGTTTTTTAAATGGGTTACCTTTAGACTTTGTTATATATTATTTGTACACCATTTTTTACAGAAGTTTTTTATTTATTTATAAAATAAATCCTGTATGACATTTCCTTTAGTTGTTCCAGGATATTTCAACACTCGCACACCAAAAGGTAATTTCTTACATCTTTCTTGTACTTTTTGTTGTGACAAAGCAAATTATAAATGTCAGGGGAGAATTTTAAGCATTGGGTGTTTATTTAGGTGTGTGTGTGCTGTGTGTATAATTTGGCAACTAGAATTGTGTGTGTTGTGGAGTCGACATTTATGTAATTCACGCAACGTCGCAACTTCCGCGTTAAAAGTTGTCGTGGTAAATGCGAATATAATAACAACTGCAAGTCGTGTCATTTTCCGGTCTGAACTTTGTGCTGTGGTTGACATTTTGTGGTGTGTTCGCGGTCTAAACGACAGGCACACGCCTCTGTGGCTCCTAGGAGTTGGCTTTAAAGCCTGTTGACTTAAATTCGAGGTCCCACCATTTGATTTACTTGTCAAACGTGGCAATAAAAACCTTAACGCAACTTCATTTTGCAACTCAAATTGCAACAACCGAAAAATGTAATGTCGTCTCAACATGTGACAGTAGACACAAGGAGTAAGAAAAGCAAAAGGAAAAACTCAATGGAAAATGCTGTCACGCCAAAATGTAAAGGAAAGTAAGGATAGAAAAGCAAGCAAACTTATTGAATGCGACTTGGTATCGTGTGCATTTGCCGTTACTCTGCCAGCGATTTTGACAGTTTGCTAAATTACGCGACATTAACTTAATAGACTTCTATATATTTGGCAGACATTTGGCAGCTGCAGATGCCGTTACAGTGCCCAGCACTGAAAAGCCACAAGGCTGCAAAAAATGCCAAAAGCAATACAAAATAACAACCAGTTTCGTGTGTGTATATTGCACATACAGTTTATAATGTTCATACATGAATCTATACATAAGTGTAGGTATATTCGACTTGACTACCACTTTTTTTGGCAGTTCAAATAGAAAGCTGTCAACAGGAGCTCGGAAACAACTGGGCAATATATTAAGCTTTTGAACTGACAATGAGCTCTAATGCATTTGATATAAAAATTTAAAAGTAAACTTTTAGACTGATTGAAGGAAATATAACTTAAAATATTAATTAAATTTGTATTAGTTTTTTTTATTATTACCCTTAGTCTTTCCCCTATAGGAAGTCAATCTGTATTTGGACTATTTAATATTTTCAGACTTGAAATAATTAAAAATGTTGAAATGCTGACTCAAAGGAATGGCATATTCTGTTGGTTCCATTGCTGGATCAATTCTCGGACATTATCTAAGCCTATCATTAATTGATCAGCATTGTGAAAGGGCATTTCCTCGTCTTCATTATCATCGTCGCTAAGGAAGCCCTCATTATACATATAGTGATCAAAGGCTGGATCAACTTCATCTTCAGAGTCAAAACCATCAAACAAGTCATCATGATAGAAATCGAATTCCAAGAAACCGGGCACTCTAACCAGGTACAGATCAGATGAGGAAGGAGGTGCTAAAGAGGCATCGATGATATCTTTAGCTGCCACATCAGCCCGTTGCAAGCTGAACTCATTGATCTTGGTGCCATAAACATGGATTTGAATAGGCAAACGACGCTGATCTTCCTTAAGGCGTATTCTTATACGTAACTTGAAGATAATATCATGTAGCAACTTCTCAGTGAGATGTGGACATTCCTCCAGATGCAATACATGCAACTTGGGGCAAACAAGAATAAGACGCAACACGGCTGCATTTGAAAGCTGTGACCAATACTTGAGACTAATCTGTTCCAGATGTGGCAATTTCAATACCTCTAGCTGTTGTTCTCCGATTAAATTATTATGTGGCAATATGAGAGTGTGCAATGCATTTAGTTGACCAATATGAGAAATCATTTCGGG
Organism: Drosophila neotestacea; assembly: GCA_035044365.1. NCBI lineage: Eukaryota > Metazoa > Arthropoda > Insecta > Diptera > Drosophilidae > Drosophila > Drosophila neotestacea. The sequence goes on along the minus strand of JAWNMD010000052.1, from coordinate 2,058,032 downwards.
ATTTATTGAGTTCTGACCATGTGACTCAAAATGTTGCAACTGTTGTGCCTTGTGTTCAACAAGCCATGGAAGAAGTTGAGGTTTCAATGCCACGCCCTGTTCAGCACTATAAATAACTAGTTTCTTCAATCTAGGTAACTTGGCTATATGCTCATATAAATTTGTAGGATGAGTGCTAATGGTTAATTCCTCGATTGCCAAACCGCATTTTCCAGTAATCACTTGTTGAAATCCCGTGGTGATCGTATAAACCGCCTTCATGTGCAATCCTCTTAGTTTGGGTAGAGATGTACAGATCTTGGACAAATGCTTTGATTGAAATCCGTTGCAATTACTTAAAGTTAAAGACTCAATCGATGCTGGCAGACAATTCATATTAACGCCAGTCAAAAGATCATTGTCGGACAAATCTAAACATTTAAGTTTCTTTAAATGTTTTAGACCCAAAAGTGCTGCATTACTTAAAGAGCAGCCTCTCAATTGCAATTCTTGCAATTGATTCACCCTGGCAAACATCTTGCGCACATTGCGAGCTGATAATTTACTTGCCGAAGCTTGCAATGTTTTCAAATTTATGCAATGCATTCCAAAATATTCACAGAATCGCTGAAAACGGGATGTCGGCATAATTCCCTCAATGTGTTGTAAATGTTTCCCCGAAAGTTGGAAAAAGTCTCGTAAGTCCCACGTGGTCATTCCATCAAAGTTATCGAAGCTAATGGATCTGTTCAGCGCCGCCGATGCTTGAAGATAAATGCTTCTAAAACGAATACAAGTTCTGGCAAAACGAATGCGGTCGTGTAAAGAGAGTTGTCTTAATATATGCTCCAGGCAATGATCATTTAGATTCATAATCAAACCAGGTTGCTCTACTATTTCCGACTCTACTCCATAGGCATCCGGTTGATGCCAACTATCGTTTGCCTGCACGGATAAATGATGACCTTTGACAATGTGTCGAGTATGACGCAAAACTTTGCCGGCATCTCGAGGATTATCAAAAAGCACAAAACCAGTTATGATTGGTTTTCGTTGGGATTTGGAACTAAACAATTGCATATTCACTACGTCCCCATAACTCTCAAAATACTTTTGCAATTCGGGTGCCAACAACTGAGGAGTAGAAAAAGAACTCTAAGAATACTGAAAACTCATGCCAAACTTACTTGCCTCATTTGCCACGTTGTACAAAAAGAGCTTCTTTACCACAATGTGATCCTCCGTATACGCAATATTCTTCTTGAAATAACATCTTTGCTGTGAAGGGTTGTCAAGGAAATTAGCCATTTTTCTTTATCAAGTCAAATGAAATTCAATTTGCAACTGAAAACCTAACGCTATTTATGCCCTAGACGTTTTTCGAGTATTTATGTAACTTATAGAAATATTTGGAGAATTTTTTCCTTTTGAATATTACAGATAGAACTTCTAAGCATACTTTATGGCAAACTCAAGATTTCTAGCATAATAAACAGAGAAGGTAGCATTTCAATAAGATTTATAAATTTTTCTTTAATAAAATTGTTAAGAGAAATATAATTGAATATTCAAAGTAAATATTCTTATAATTGCATGAAATTTAAAAGAGGCTTTCTTATATGTTGGAATCCAACTCAAAAGTCCGAACAATATAAATCAGTGCACTAAGGAAATTTACAATTTGTAAGGCTTTGTATAAAAACTTATTACAAACATATTTTCTTAAACTGATTAGCTCTACAGCTAACCTCCCAACTATTATCTTATCTCTTTATTTATATGTTGATCCTTATATTCTTTTTCAACAAGCCCCTATGAAATAATATCCTTGGCTTTGTTTTCACTTCCAATCATCACTTCTCACCCCAGGTCGTAACTCAATGTAATGTCATAGTTGCTTATGAGCCGGCAAGCGTATTAAAAAACTGTCACAAGGAGATCTAGGTGCTGAGATATGACGTATGCATGCGTGAAAGAGACAGCAAGAGCGAATGAGTTGCTGAGAAAGGGTTAAAGGGGAACAAAGAATGCAAAAAAAGAAATAAAAAGTGCATGTGCAGCAGAAATTAGTAGGGATGCGTCGCATGTTCCGCTGCAATGCCTGCGTCGAAGCTTTTGCTGCGTTAAGCAATAAGCACACACACATACACACACACACACTCATACGAATACACTCGTGGTATCCCAGTTGTACTTTTTAGCAAGCATAGTGATATAACTATATCTCTTGTGAATACTTAAAGGTAAGCAGTGTGCTTAAAAATTTTAACTGGCATGCATTTTCCGTGGGTTGTAGATGGAAAAAGGACAGTAAGAAAAGCACATTAGTATTTTTTAAGAGTCGATTGAAGAAGGTAGAAAGTACAAAGATATTAGTATAATTATAGATTGTAATATAATACAATATGATAAATAGTTTAAAATGAAAGAACAGGTTATAAAATTAGAATAATAAAATTCATTTTTGGTAAAGAAGAGAAAATATTATACAAAATTATCGGCTGTAGTATAATTTATGTTAAAACTGAATAAAATATATATATTACTTTGTAGAATAAATCATATTAAATAATTATAAAAATAGTCATGTATTGTAATATAAAGAAAATATATGTATTATAAAGAAATATAAGTTAGTAATAAAAAATAAAAAAGTATTGCCTTTATCAAACTCAACTTTGCAGCTGAAAAATAAATAAAGTCACAATAAAGTATACATAATGATTACTGTGTATATTTCATGGCTGAAAGAACTATTGGGTGTGGGCATATATCACTCAGTGTTATGGTTATCAGCACAGTTGTTGCCTTGTTGCTTTGTTGTTGCTGCTTCCGGTTGCCTTACCCCGCTTCCTAGATACTTGAAAATGCTAACAACGCACGATGGCGTTAACATTGTGCATTGTTGTTGTTCTCTGTCAGATCTGCAGTTGCAGTAGTTGTTGTAGTTGCTTCTGCTGCTGTTGTTAGTTGCCAACCATAAATTCTTGCATTAATGGCAATGTGGTGGCTGCTAAGGGGTGTGGCTGCATTTGATGCTTCCCTTTTCATGTAAATGTCACTAAGGCAAAGTTGCAATGATTGCAACTCAAACCCCATCTTAATACTCTCTCTCTTCCTCTTCTATACTCTTCATCTTCTATCCCCTCACCTGCTCTTTTTCTATGCTTTCTATCAGCTCCGTTTTGATTGCGGTTGCAATTGCGAAAAATTTGTAAACATATTTTTTACAAAATGTATTTACTCCAAAGCAACTTGCCACACTATCCCATTTGCCTGTTGGATTTTCCAGCTTTTCACTCTCTCTATATATTTTTTTCCCTTTCTCCTCTCTCTCCTCTATATTTTTCTTCTTTTTAATGCGCTCCACAAAATCCAATTTAAGGAGCGACGCTCGAGGATGAGTTTATTTTAAGTAGTTTTGCAGTGAATTCCCTCAAGCATTTTGTGCGTACATGCTGATAACTGTTGGATAAAGGGGGTCGAGTGGGTAGTAGGGGAAGTTGGGGGAGTACAATTGGAAATACCAGGCAGCATTAAAATTCAATACACAGCCAAACATAAATTCGATAAGTTTGAATTCGGGCAACAGACCGAGAGAGCAACATGTTTTATTTTCCCGCTCGACGTGCGTACATCGTGTGTGGATGTGTATGAGTGTGTGTGTGTGTGTATTTGTGTGTGTGTGTGTGTAGTGAAAAGCATAAATTCAATAGCGCAAACATGCGACTGTTGTTGTCAAGCCCCTTGGCAACAGAAAACCCGCCTCAGTCCACAAGCAAGCAAATAATAAAATAAAACTTTATTGACACAAACATAAAACTCCCAAATGGACGTGTCTCTCCATCTTTCTCTTTCAAACACTTGCTTTCTCACTCTTTCACTTACACTATCTCTATCTTGGCATTCTTGGAATATAGTCAAATTTATGCATGTTGCCATTTGATAAAACATATTGACAAACATTTGCCGAATTGAACTCTAAACAAATTGTGTTACATTTGGCAACGTTCAATTCACATTGTGTTGTTGCTGTTGTTGTTGTTCTTGTTGTTGTTGTTGCTGTTGTTGTTGCACAATTGCGATTTGCCACACGGCTACACAATGGTCAAAAGTTTTATTTTTCAAGAACTCTGACTTGAACTTACAAGTGGAAATAACTTGAGCGGAGACACAACATTTGACAACATTTCCTTTGTGCAAATATTCAAGAATCCATGAAAAGCAGCTGTTTACATACACATGTGTTGTAGAAGAATTCACAATAAATACATATTTTCTTTATTAAGAAAACTCTTTGATTGATTGATTGATGAATTGAATGTTTCTGGGTCAGTTCGATTAAATGTTCAACAATCTAAGCAAAGTCCTAGCAAGAGGTCAAAGATGTCGTACTTAGTGATGGTTATCGATATTTTGTTCAATTTATGTTTATTTAACATATAAATTGTTTAATTTCCAACTATAGTTAATGTTGTTTAAATTAATTTAAGTGCTAATATGAAAATTTGAAAATGTATTCTATGAAAAGTATTAGAGAAACCTTGCCGTGAGAATAAACTAAGTTTTCTTTCACAATCAATTTCTATTTAAATAGTAACTTCACGGATTAAGATGCGATTTTTAAGAGTATCCTTGAGTCCAACAGTCCCTAACTTAATATTTTCTTTTGCCATTATACAATAATTGCTTTGTGCCTATTAAATACTTTATAGTTTTGCTCAAATTGAGTTAAGGTTCACATTTAAATTACATTTTAGTTAAATGCAAAATGAAAAGTATTCGTACACTGTTTCAATTTCAACTGTAATTCCTTTTATATCTGCACTAATAAAAGAACATGCAAAACTTTTTATGCGGCAACTTTTAATGCTAAAGTCTTTTAATACCCTGTATTCAAGCAATTGTCAAGAATGGGTAGCATGAAAGTGAATGAAATGCACAGGCTTTATTCAGGATTAATCAAAACGGTTCTTTTATTATACCCAAGTTATTTTTACTCATTTTTTTTAAATGTAACTGCATTTTTTATAGCGTATTTAACAGTCGTTCACTCTTTAATTTTTTTTAATTTTTGTCTGTTTTATTTGCTGCTGCTGGCGTTCGGCTCATTTAACGAAACAATTAAAACGGCTTATGCACTAAACTGGCAAAAACAGTTAAGCGACAGTTATGTGAGTGTGTGTTAGTGTGAGTGTGTGTATGTATAAGTATGTATGTGTGGCAGCTTAAAATGCCAGAGAAAGCTGAGAAAAACGACGCTGCATTTGCATTTGCCGCCTAATAGAACTTTAATTGTTTTACCAAAGGTTTTGCCTTTCTGAATTGCAGTTTTGGCCTCAGTTTTGACCAAGTACTCGTATGTGCACTTGTGTGTATGTATGTGTGTATTGTACATAGTTGAAAATCCTTATTTTTGGTATGCTGGCAGCTAGAACAAAACGAAAAGTTGTTAATATGCCGAAGAAGGAGAAGTATGTATAAAGGCAGCTCAAGTTGATATGAAGCACATGCAAGTTTATTTGGCCATAATAACAAGGACAGCAACAACAACTGATGCAAGGACTTGGCTGCAACTTATGGCCAAAAGTCGCAGCAGTTCAGCAGCTGTTGTTATTGCAAAACTGAAACGTGCGAAATTCTTAAGCAAATTTCCACAGTTTTTCACATGTGCGACATTAGATTGAACGTCAGTATCATAAGTATATGTATGTGTATGGGTGTGTGGGGTGTGTGTGAGCTTTCATTATGCTAAGCGTTAGCTGAAGCCGCAACTAATAAAAGCTTTATGCCAGGCACACAAAACTGCCAAGGACATGACGTTGTATGTCCTTTGAGCCTTGCCATGTGCACAATGCGGGCTCCACTCTCTCGACTCTCTCCACATTCTTTATTCCACACTATATTTTCTGATATTCTATAGGCTCGTTCCCTCTTCGTATTCACCCCCTCTTTCATCTCCTCGTATTTCCTTGTTGTGCCCCGTATTTTGTGTGTCTGTGAAAATATTTTCAAAGTCTTAACCTCACTGGCTGAGCAATCATAAATCAAATGCCACTGCGCTACCTTTTGTTGCTTGAGTGCTCACACAAACACACACACACGCTCACTCTCAAACACACACACACACAGACTGTCGTCGTCATCGTGTAGCTTAAATTTTATTTATGGCTCAAACTGTTCCTGCCAGCTAGTGTGTGAGTGTGTGAATGTGTGTGCCTAACATGCTAACACACGCGTGCAAGAAAAATCGACTTGGCTTCTTAAAAATTAAGCAAGCTCAACTATGAGATACGCTAGCAATTGTTGAGTGTTTAAGTTGTGAGTAATTTTTTATTAACTAATTAATTTATATATCTATTTTGCTTTTATAGTCAGATTAAACTTTAGTCGACTATGTAGTTGTAAATTAAAATATGAATTCATAATTATCAGTTTAAAGTTAATTTTTGAAAATAGTAAGTAATTGTAGATTTTAAATTTATTGTTTATTTGTATATTTGCAATAATTCTTTTTAAAGAATATACTAAGAAAATTAGTTTATATTCCAAATATGTCGAATAACTTGAATTTTATTAAATGCATAATATTCACAATTTTTTTTTTAAGGTGTCCGATTTTCTAAAATTAAATCAGAACTTAAGCTCTTTTTACCATCGAATTTATTTATCACAAAATTGGGATACAATTCAAAAAGTTCTTTTCATTAAATTGTTAATACTTCATATATATTTTCCAACAGGGTATAAAAGTTATAGCATGCCTCACCGGCGGCACATTGGCAGTGAATAAAGTTTTGTGTCTATCAACATGCAGCACATCGAACCCAAAAATGTGGCTTGTTGTTGTTTTTATTATCCTTTGTCTCGTGTTGTACCTCTATGGCATAAAGAATTGCGAAATTGTGAAACGGTTTGCAACGAAAAAGCTTCGAGATTTCTAAAGAACTTGGACTGTTCTGAATTTCACACTCAATTGAATTTCGCAAGAATTTGAAAAACTTGTTTTTTAGGAAAACCAAAATTTAAGTCAGTCATTAAAATATCCTCCTCAAAATAAAATGTAAAAAATAATGGGTATATTTAAGCTAGTAAACTAAATATTCATTCACACATTTAAAATTTTATAAAAGCCATTATTATTTAATTTAATAAAGTTATCAAATTTATTTCAACAGCAGAGCATTTCAAATTTTCAGTTGCCACAAACATTTTGTTTGTTTTTGTTTTGACTGCCTTTTGCATTTCGTTATTGGTAAAAGTCGCGTAAAGCGCATAAAAGAGAAACGTGGGTAATAAATAAAAAAAAAAAAAATTGATAAATTTATTGCCAGTCGCAATTGTTGCAATGCGAACACGGGGCGGATGAGCGATGTCGACAACTGACTGCACAGCTGATTGAAGCCGACATTTAGTCGATAGAGAGAAGGGGAAGGAGAGAGCGAGAAAGATTGAAAGAGAGAGTGATAGAAAGAGTCGACTAAAGGTGGCCAAAAGCTAAAAGCGTTTAGCAATGTATATTCTCTCTGTCTGTCTGAATGTCTCTCAGGTGGTTTGGCTTGTTGCAACTTATGGTATTCATAATATTATGGCAACAGTTTGTGGCATGTGTATGGCTGCGTGTTTTGCTGCTCACTGATTTATGCATATTTTAAGCACTTATTGTTGTTGTTGTTTATTGTTTGTCAAAGTTGTGGCTGTTGTATGTAGTTGATGTTTGCCGGCGTGTTCGTGAACCGAAAATGACGCAAAAATGTGTCACGTTTCAATGGCTGCTCATGCGGTTTTAACGCAATTAGCCACAACAAATGACCATCATGTTGCAACATCATCATCATCATTATCAGCACCATCATCATTATTGTATCGTCTCGTTGCTGACCATGCGGCACGTGCAACTTGCGTATATGTTGCGTTGTTGTTGTTGTTGGTTATCCATTCTCGGACGCTGACCTGACTGCCTCTCTATACATAAATGCCAGCAATGCGTATACTCTCTCTCTTTCTATAACACTCTGCCTGCCTCTCTCTCTCTCTCTCTGGCTCTGGCTCTCGCTTTGCCTTGCTCATTGTGGCACAATGAACTGACAAGTGTAATTATGTTGCTGTGCTGTGTATTTGTGTGTATATGTGGGGTTGCCTCGCTCTACATAACCGCTGATTGCAAGTTTATATCCGCGCAGTTCATGTTCAAGTCCCCTTATCCACTTGCCCCGTCTCTTTCCAACACTGCCTCATGCTGTGTGTCAGCTGAGGATATGTAAAGAACACTGCTTGACGAATACCCTGTAAAAAGAGGGATGGGATTGGAGTTGAATGTCAGTGAACTTGTATGGGGAATATTAGAAGATAACTTTTGATCAAGATTTTTCAAAGACACTTAAATAGGTATCATAATATGTACAAATATATTGATCATACCCAAAAAAATTAAATCTTTGCCATTTAAGAATTAAATAGGCTTAAAATGTGCTTTATTTATAATTTTAATAGTTATAATGCATTAAATTTAATTAAATAAATTATGAATTCTATTTCGTTTATAGTTATATTAGTTTAAATCACTTACTCATAAAAATTAAATGAAGCAACTTCTAATGATCTCCATCATATATGTATGTTCCAAAAACAGAGTACGGCTAGTATTCAACTACGATTACAGGGTATATTACGAGTGAGTACTTTATATATATGAGTATACTCGTACACTAATTGGCTGGGCACGATATAAGAGCCCCACTGAATGTATCCTTTTTATGCAGCTGTCGGTGATGCGCCAGGCAGTTAACATTAGCAAAAGTTTTTCGGCAGTGTTTATGCGGTGATTAGTTGCGGATTTTTATGCTCCAAGGATAGGCTTGAATAGAAGGTAGTTAAGTAGTTTGTATCCCCCCAAGTCACTCTCTATAACTCACCCACAAAAAAAAAAATAAAGGGAAAACATCATGAAAATTAGCAACGTCAAGTGGATACGGTTGACTGAGGTCACTGGAGAGTTGCCAGGACGGAGAGAAGAGACGTAACTAATTAGTGGGTAAAAATGTGCGAAATAGCTGTTAAATATTTGGCAGTGGATCCTGGCTAATTGGTAGCTTGAAACCTGGTGCGAATTTGACGCTACTAAGTGATGCAACTAATTTTTATGTTTATGTATTATTTTAATTGCTGTTGTTTGCATGAAAACAATAGAAATATTTGCATATTTGGCATAGTATTGTTTTAATTCAAAGAGCTGTGATTACGTAAATAAAGAAGAGACTATCAGTAAGGAGCTGTTTGATAGCTTAATTCAAGTGTAGAGCACTTTATTTAGCTCAACTCAGTGCAGAAATCCACAAAGTTTAATTAAAACACAGAGAAACTATTTATTAAAAATACTCTGTAAACGTCAGGAACTCTAAAAGGGTATAACTAATTTCTTCAACAACTAACAGAAGACAGAAAGGTAAATAAAAACCATTCCTCTTTATATAAACCTATTTTGAATGCAAATTAAATATCAGAGCACAATGGAAATTATATATTTTGTTTTTAACTTCCACTTGACTAAGGGGTATTTCTCAGCTAGTCATTTTCCTTTGCCTCTTCTTATAAAGCAATCAAAAAATATATTGCACTAAGAAGTATTAGTTAGCTAAATATTTGTGTGTTTTGTGCTTTTGGCCTGCGGCTAAGCAGAGTGCAATAAATATTGCATAAAAATGTGTTGCACAACTGGAAAAATCTCAAAAATACCAACAAACAAAAATATGAGGGAAAAGTGAAATAATAATAATTTACTGGCCAAAAACTTGAGCAACATATTTTCATCACAATTCATAATTTACCAAGCCACAAACGCATTGCAAAGGCAGTAAAAGCTACAAAATAAAAGGCCAACAAGAGCTGCAGGCGCTCACACCACAGATAAGGGGTAAGAGAGAGGGAGAGCGAGAGACAGATAAGGAAGAGTGAGGGGGAGACAACAAAGAGGCACTTTAAGTGAAACTAAACAGCGTTGCAAGTGACGTTGTCGGATTGCGGTTGCGGCCAGGCTTACGAATTGGCCAAGTGTCCTGGGTGTCCTTGCTCTGCGCTCGACTGGCAGTTGGCCTGCTGGCTGACTGGCTGACTGTCTACCTGGTTGATGGCCATGTTGTCAGGGGCTTGGGCTATACAAATTAAAATTAATGATGCACTCACAACAAGCGGCGGGCAATGGAGACACACACACACACACACACATACACAAGAGGGTCACATAAAAACTACTTTACATGCGGGCTACAAGTAACGACGACGGCTAAGCTCTCTCACCTGGCCAGGACAACGGCAGAAGGAGCAGAGGAGCAGACCAGACTACCACCTAATTTAATGCTAAAACGGCATCACTACAGTTACCCCATCCCTATCTCTCACACTCTCCGTCTCTCTTTGTGGCCATAGTGTTGGGCTTTTTATTTTAGTGTTTGAAATAATGTTGCATACGTTAAGGCGCCAGTTGCTAAATGTTTCCCCCCCACACACACAAACACACTCACACTCTCACACAAAGAGAGACCCACACAGACAGTGAAAGATACACAACTCGCTGGCTGAGTGGCTAAAATATGTTTATGTAGGTCGACTGGGGGAAACCACTTCAATTTATTTTTGACCAACATATGGCAACGGGACCAAAACGGGGGCCACTTTTTGTTGTTGGCCCAGCCTGTTAGACGGAGGAGGCTGAGCTTGGCTAAGGGTGTCTGCCTTGGTTAGTTAGCTCTCGCTCGTGCTGCTAGAAAAATAACAACAACAACAGCATAAAGCACACATGCTGGGAAACATCAGCGTTTAATGCAGGTGCAACTGAAAGACTTTAAGTTACTCCTTTATTGGAAAATGGTTAGGGAAAAGTAACAAAAAGTAGCAGCATATATGGATCAATTTATTAGCTTATTGATTATTTATTTCTCTTCTAATTATATATTTAGTTTATGATTTAAACATTGATTGATTTATTTATTAATATTTTATATACTATATATTATATATTTATTACTAATCTAATAATTATTAATGTATTTATCTCTCATTTATTCAATTATAAAGTTATTCTTTACACGCATGCATATTTATTTACTTTTTTTTTACTCTTTTCGTTTATTAAAGCTTACATTTAATATATTTGCAGTAGTTCTGCATACCCTTTCAACTCATCTATTAGTACAGGGTAGCAGAAACACGGGCAACATTGTTTCCGCTTTGCTGTTGTTTGGCTTTGTTTTGCTTAGTTCCAGTTTCCGTTTCAGTTTCGCTTCACTTTTTTTTATCAGCGCTTGGTTAAGTGGGCATGTGTGAGTGTGTGTGTTGTGTGTGTGTGTGTGTGTGTGTGTGTGTGTGTGGTATTGTGTGTGTCTCTGGCAAACGTTTTATTGTTATTTCACTTTTCATTATTGTTTTCGAAACAACAATTTTCTTTTCATCAGCATTTCAATTAGGTTCGATGCGGCATGCACCATTTACTTGCCGCTCTCAAATGGGCGACAGCAAAGCAAGCGTGAAAGCTGGGCGTGGCATGCCACAAAAACCTTTTACACGCTCCGCTGCCTCAGCGGCTTCAAGTACTTTGGAAACGGCGACAAAGTAAATTAATCCATTAAGAGGCAGACTCCCTGCCTTCTTCTCTCCCTACCTTTCTCCCCCCTTTCTCCTCTTTCCACTCTCTTAACTTTGCTTTCCAGTTATCAGCTTTAGTTTTTTTCCTCTTAGTGACGTTGACGTGACTTGGCATTGGCTTCACTTGGCCAACTGCACCCGATGAAGCTGTGTGTAGGGAAGCTTGCCGTAGTTTTCAACTTCAACGGCTTACACTTCAATTAAGTTTGCCTCTGTCCCTACTTTACCCCGCTTGACCAGCAGCTCTTGGCCATTTAAGGCTGCTTGGCCATTTGCCCAGGCCAAGCCAGAAGCCAGAAGATAGGACAGTGGACACAGGAGACGGGAGACAGGAGACCTGAGGCTGCCTGCAATTTGGCAGCAATTATTGCAGCTTGCCAATGCCAAGAGTCAAGAGTCGCAGTGAGCGACAGGGATAGAAATAGCTTTTACCCCACATATAAATAAATTGAGGTTAATGACAACAACAACAATGAGAATAGGAACAACAAGAACAAGAACAGTAGCAACACCGTCAAGGACTCGAACAAACTGCCTGCTGGGGTCATGTTCATTAATACGACCCGTTGCCATAAATAAAGTATCCATATCTATAGACGTAAGTATATCAAATTGTACAAGTATGTGTGCATGCATACTTCAATATGCGAATGAGTGTGTGAGTATGTGTGTGTATCAAGTGCATGTGGAGCACTTAATAACCATGTCGCTTGGCGGCGAACAATTTAAGGCTAATTTCGTTTTCCCAGTGAAATATGCCGTCGCTTGCATATTAAATATGACGCCCCTGGCCAAGAACAGTGGTGTAAACAGACAGGTTTGTGTATACAATTAACGAAAAGAAAGAAATATGGAATAATATGATATTGCACTGAATTTGTAATAAATCTTTTAAGTTAACAGCTTATGAGCCTTTGAATAAACAAAAGAAGGCACAAATACTATTGAACAATTTCTCCGTATGTAATAATTATAATTGAATTAGAATAAAAAGGATTGGAAAAAAATCAATAAATCGGATATCCAAGGAAAATATATGTGAATTCATGTTTTTCTAATATAGTCAACATATTTTGATGTGTTAAATATTTATATCGGAATTGATTACAAATGCGATGCAAAGAAAGTGATTAGCAACTTCTTCAGTGTCGATCAATTAATGGCGATTTTAAAGGAGTATCTTTGGAGGCGAGTATAAATTAATCTCTATTAAATTAATAAGATTTTCTTTACAATTATATACAGTAATAATATGTATAAGTTAGTCAGTTTGAAATTATTTCGATACATTTTCAAATTATTACAAATGATTATGCCACATAAATTCTGAATAATTTATAATGTTTAATCATATTCTTGTGTAATGGGAAAACTTTTTATCTCAACGAAACTTGCTGTCGGTTACTTTAACTTAAATTTTGAGAAATGCTGTCCATGGTAAATCGTTAGAAACGTATTATATATGCATAAATAATACAAAATATAAATATGAGCTAAGCTAAGTTGTCGAGCGAATGCTGTGAGCGTGTTGACAGCCCAGTTTTGTTTTTTTCCATGCATTTCTTTCTTTTATTTTGCCGTCTTGTTGTCAAGTACAAAGACTTTGCTCGTTGTGTAAGTGAGGCTTACATTAAGTGTATGTGTGTCTGTGTGTATGTGTGTGTGCCATCGCACATTATGCAAATTATTTGCACGAGTTTTCAATTTTGGTAAAACGCTTTGGGGCATTATTAGGCCACAAAGGCGAAGTTGGGTATATCAAGAAATATGATTAAAATGACATTTGACGTCGCCAACAAAACCTGAACCCTGCTCAGATCAACTTAAGTAAAGTAAATTAAGTGAAGAGAGAGAAGAGAGGGGCAATGAAATGGAAGGAAGTCACTGTATATATGAGAGAGTAGTTTAAAAACAAATATGCTCAGCTTTGGCGCCCTTTTGGCTTGTAAACTGGCATTAGAAGTAACCCCAAATCCCACTTTACATCCGCATGTGTTGTTTCAACAACAACAATAAAGAAAGGAACTCAGAGAGAGAGAGAGAGAGAGAGAGGGGTCCTGCTATGTCCTGCAGTTTTAAGTAAACACAACATAAATTGCACAGGCAACAACTTATTCACTTTTGTTTTGATAGTCCGCAAATGCCCCAAAATAAACTCGCAAACGGATGTCTTCTTCTGTTTAAACTCCCCAGTCTCCTCTATCTTCAGTTGAACGTATGTGTCCCTAGCTGCAAGTACTGGCAAGTCTATGTCCTTCTGCTGGTCTTCACTCTATACTCTCCACTCTCTCTCTCACTCTGTCTCTGTAGTCAAAAACTAAACCAAATGAGCACTGACAGCAAACGAAAAATGTTCCTTTCTTTTCTGCTTTGGGGCAACTCTGGCTGAGGATTTTGCTGCAAGTTAGATAAATTTTGCACACCACAGAAATAACAGAATTGTGCGGTTTGCTGCAAGGATTTGCCTCACCATCGAGCTTTGAAAAGAGAAGGATCCTCTTTGACTTCGTTGCCCATTTGTAAATAATTATAAGCCAAACTGCTTGCCAAAACTTTTGTGGTTAGTTAAAGCGGCTAACAGCCTCTCAGTATTCCTTCATACTCATTTTTCATTTAAAATTTGAAATTGTTATACCCTGTAAAAATTGAAAATGGATAGACAGAAACAGATAATAAATAACCAACAAGTTAGTGTAGAAATTCAATCTCAAAATAAATAATAATACCAGAAAAGATTTAAGCAAAATGTATTTATAGTTGTTCGAGTTTGTAAGTCTGAAAAGCTGTTATTACTGCATATATTTTTTTTCATAAATAAATTATGAGAAAGCTAAACTTATACAAAGAACATCTTGTTCTGTTTACATTAAATAGGGCATATGCCAGTTTAAAACTCTATACTTGTTTATTGCTATTTACAAATATATTTTTTGCACAACAATTGCTCTAATGAATTTACGAGCTTACCAAGAAAAGTATTTGTCTAAAAGAATAACTTACAAAAATAGTTTCTAAGCTGGGTTTTTACCTGTCAGGTCAATTGTTAAGAAATATTCTTTTTCTGTTTTAGAAATTTCTGTAAGGGATATGTACATATATTTGAAAACTAAATGAATACTAACTTCTATTTAAAGCAAATATTTGTAATATATCTTTTAGTAAATATATTTCAAAGTGCAAGGCAAGTTTGAAGGTCGACGTTGATTTGCTTGTTAGTTAGTTCGTGTAGTTTCGAAACAACTGAAATAGCTTAAGTTAATGCGGCTTTACACTATATATGACTACCTTAAAACCTAGTTTAATTCAATTTGTAAAGCATTAATAATCATCATCAAAAACCTGCTCGTAGTTGCATTAAACGTAATTAATATTTAAGCAAATTAGCAATTAAAAGTGCCTTCACATCATTTTCTATTAAGACTTAAGCAGCTTTTCACGATGTCTCATGTGCTAATTGAGCATGCAACAGCAGCAACAGCAACAGCAGCATGAGCAACACAAGTAGCAACAACAACAACAAGATCTACAACAACAGCAATTGCTACAACAATGATGCGTGCTATAAACGAGCAAATTACGTAAAAGCGATAACCATAACCACGTAAGCGATGCTCACGTGTCACGTTACAGCATCCGAAGGGGGTTTAATGTGCAACACATAACATGCCACCAGCCCCTACCCTCCATGCCCCCTCTTCAATGTGGCACAAAAATTAATATGGCCGACATAAAGCGAGGCCATTTTAATGGCCAACATCAGAGACAACAACAGGCAGCAGTTGCCAAACAATAGAATTGACAGGCGGCAGCTGCCAACTGACTCAGAGATTCTTCTCTTCCTTCCCAAAGTCCCTTCTACGGGCTCATCAATGTACTTAAAGTTGAGAACTGTTAGCTAACGGAGCAAATCATAATGGAGCATTCTGAAAATTGTCAATTTATAAATTCATTAGATTTTCAATATCGTTTACAAAACTATCTTAAAATGTACATTGCGTTGCCCAAAGGATTAGTTTTGGTTATTAAATTGAAGTCCCAAAATTGTACAAATACTCTTTTATGTTTTTAAGTAAGGAAAATGAAATGACAGGATTTTATTATATTAAAGCAAAATATTGTATTTATGAGTTATACAATTGTTCAGTAGGCATTCCAAAAATTGAAATCCGGTTGGCTTTGTGGTAGTGTACAAACAAATATAAATTCATTGAATTGAAAAAGTCGACATCAAGAGCATTAATTGATTTCAAAATCCATTTTTATTTATTTAATTTGTTTTATTCAAATTATAACTGTTTTCCGTTACCAGTGTTGAGTGGTTGTTGTCGCTTGTGTTTTTGTTGTTGCTGCTGAATTTGTGAAAAGTGAAAGTTTTGATCGTAACAGAAGAAAAAGAGGCAACTTCAGTAAGTTATCCTTTAAAAAATTCGAATTGGGTTAAGGCTGTGAAAATGGGCACCAAACAATCAGTGACTACCAACAAAAATGACCAGATGGAAGACTCTAGTTCCGTTCCCACTGCTGCTCCCACTACTGTTGGATATGAGCAGGATGTGAATGCATTGCCAGCACAAAAATCTGTGGTAATTGCATATGTGCTGTGGCTCTTTGGTGGCATCTTTGGACTGCATCATTTGTATTTGCATCGGGATCGTCATGCGTTTGTCTGGTGGTGTACGCTGGGTGGTTACATCATCGGCTGGCTATGTGAGATATTTCTTATACCAGAATATGTGCGTGCCGCTAATGAGGATCCGCTTTTTGTGATGACCTTTAAGGCCCAACTGAAGGCCAATAAACGTCCACCGCTTTCGCTCATGCGTTTTCTGGGTCAGATCTTGATTGGTTATTTGTTTGGCGAACTGTGCTCATCGGCCATACCACAAACTGTTACCGCAGGCATTGACTTCACCTGGCTGCATTGGTGTATTCCATTTTTCATCGCGCTGGGCGTTTGGACTGTTGGTAACATTGGACGTGAGTGTGGCGCTCTTTGGCCTTGTGTAATGGGTGCAATTGTTACTTATTTGGCACGTTATTTCATCTACGATGAGACCTGTTCACTGCTGCTGACTGCGCTAATCTCTGCCCTGGTCTTTGTTGCCATCTCTAAGCAGTGGCGTCGTACTCCACTACGCAGGCGTAGTCCTAAGGAGCGCACTTTAAAGTTTACCGGAGCGTTGTGCATTTACTTTGGCCTGTGGGGCTGTGTGATCCTATTCGATTCATCGATTCAAACATATTATTATGAATCGATTACCGATGAGAATGGTGGTGAAGTACCTATACACGATGCTCTTTACAACTTTATCGTCTTTGCTTTGTGGACTGATCTGGAACAGGTGTTACTGAACACAGACTACTATGCCCAGTATCATGGTTGGTTTGAGAAACGTAATGCCTACAAGATGCTTGGTGTGAGTGCCACTGCATCCCGGGCAGATATTACGGCTGCTTATCGCAAACTCTCAAAAAAGAATCATCCCGATAAGATCAAGGATGAGGCATTACGTCCAGCTGCCCATCAGAGATTCATTGAGATCCAACAGGCGTACAAAGTGCTCGGCAAGGTCAAGCGAAATATATAACAAATGCAACTGGAATTCTTATACGCTTACAAATTATTATAATTTTGTCACGAAAAGTGTGACATGTTAAATAAAAAAGTTTAATTAATAAAAATAAATGGTATTAAAAATGGAAAGAGTACTTGACTTGATATCAATTGACTGTATTATTTAATGACTGTTATTTATTTAAATTTAGTTAAAAAATATATTTTTCCATTTGATTTTCGACATGCAGCTAGATATGAATTTAAATGAACTCTAAAGCAATTCCCATGGGTGGGCTTTTGAAAATTGATTACATGTAAATGCCAAGAGTAGCTTATCGGCTGTTGGTTTAATTCTGTGTTCACTTACATATCTGTTACTGTGACTGTTGCGTTTGTTGCTAAGCATTGCACATACGCCACGTTGTCGGCCATCTCATTTCCTGCTATCGAATTTCCAAATTTCCCTCGACAGCTTCAAAAGGCTTCGGCTTCAGTTTCGTCTTCAGTTTCGTTCAAGTGCCAAGACATCGCCCTGGCGCGACTCATGTTCACGCTGATTGCACAAAGCCCTTGGCATTTGTAGAAGAAACAAATTAATGTTGAAAAGAACAGAAGAAAATGCTTCAATGTTTTTTCAGCCTTAGCCCCCTTGGACTTAACTTCAGACTCAAACCGAGACTTGTGATTATGTGTCGATAAGTTTCTTGTGGTTTCGCGTGCCACATGATAAATAAACACAAGTAAGAAAAACTCAACTTGGAATCTTTGGCGCGTGTTTTATTTTATTTGTGGTAGATTGTGTTTGCTTTCTTTTAGGGCCATTAAAATTGCCGGATATTTGTTTGAGCTTTAAATAACAAATCATTATCGATGCGCATTATAAATTTCGTTTGATGGAGACAACCGCAGGCCATTAGATCCTTGTGTCGCCATCAAATGGATAGCGAGGCAATTTCCTAATGACAACGACACTTGTAAAATCACATTGAATAATATTGTATTTGTGTCTTTGGGCAGATTAATTTCCGGCATTTAGACTTAATTCCCAGTTGCAAAATGTTGAACAGCGTCTGGCCAAAACCAAATGTGAACGGATGAAGAAGGGAGAGATAGAAGGGAATGAAAGGGAGTGTGTGCCAACAATCGATGCAATCGGCTAAGGACCAATTTACCAACATGTCAACGACCAGCACAAGGACAAAGTAACAGGAGCAGAAGCAGGAGCAGAAGTAGAAACTGTAGTTGAAGGAGGCAAAAGCCTCAGCAGAGAGGTTTAGATTTGCGCACATTACCACTCAATCTTCATATATGTGATATGCAGGATTTATCCACATGCCTCACTCCATCTTCCTCTATCTCTGCTTCTTCTTCTCTCTCTCTCTTTTCCTCTCTATCTGTGGTGTTTGCGGTTAGCACAGCGATATGGCCAAGCCTTTTGGCCTCAGCATGCACATAATGTCCACATGGCCGCAAAGATTTATTTACAATTGTGTTGAGACATAATTCCTTTTGATCGATTGCGGGCAACAACTCCAGTAACAGAAAACACACCCCCCTTTTATGTATATGTGTGTCTGTGTGTGTGTGTGTGTGTGTGCTATTGCGGTCAGCTCAAAGTGATGATTCTTTTAGCTTTGGCTCATTCCTGCGCTTTTGTCTTCTTCAACCAATGCACTTGCTGCCTTTGAAACTTCCTTCTCTGCGTTCCATATTTACTACCAAGAATTTACAATGGGGGTTAGGAGATGGTTGGAGGGGCCTACAGACAATGTGCTGAATTATTTATACAATTTATGTGACTTTGATTTCAATGTACGGCCATAGAGCACAGGCAACAGACGTAGCCTGCAATTTACGGCTAGTTCATAATTTGAGTTGGATAGAATGGAGGAAAGGGGGTAGAGAAAAGACAGGGGTATAAGAGAATAAAATTGCTATAAATTATTAGTGACATAATAGCCAGTCTTTGAGTGCGAATAGTCCATAAGATAACCCAGTTTTAAAATTAAAGCTAAAATATTAGTGTTCTTAATCGTAAGTTCCTTTATTTATCATAAAAACTAGACTTGTAAAAAGACTTGTATAATCAACTTCATAAAAGATTCAGATTGGTTTGTGCTTCAGCTATTTTACATGACTTCAAAAACATTTAAACAAATTCAAATAGCTGGTAGACATTGCAGTGATATTAAATAGAGTACAAATTTCAGAACGGACACAACTAAGAATTTATCTAAGCTACTTGTAAATAACTATTGAAAATGATAAATGCAGTTGAATATATAAAATTATTTAATGGCTATTTGGCAAACAGATATAAATCAACACAGGGTTTGTGTTTCCAGCTACCAGAAGAGTGGATTCATAAAGCTTATGATGACCATAAACTAATGAAAATAACTTAAGCAGCTCAGCCTCAACTTGAACCTGCAACTCAACCCTTTCAATTCCTAAACAGCATTTTGTCCATTCATCACAAATGCGCACTTAACAGTGAGCAGTGAATGTTCTACCAGTCTTGGATCTTAACACACACACACATACTGTATATATATATATATACACACACGCTGTGAGTCACATAAATCCTTAGAGTGCACACTTAACTCCTTTTTACGCTGCGACAAAGTACATTTACTAATGACCAAGTCAAACAATGGCGTTGCCTCAACGAGGGGAAGTCCCTGTAAACTGTAGTAAAGTGAAAACTGCAGCAGGGAATGTCACAGAGGGGGGATGGGATAGAGAGAGGGAATCAGTGTTGGTGTGGGCGCCGCGAAGTAGCAGTTTACGCGCTCAAGGCGGCAGCTAACTGCAAGATGGTGACAAAGCACGCAAAACAGAGCAACTGCAGCAGCAACAGCAACAGGAAGTGTAGTAGGAGTAGAAGTAGGAGCTGTAACTCAACACTGGAGCAGCTACAGAGTCAATTTCAAGTGCTGGCAGTGGAAGCAGTAACTGCAACAGCAGCAACAACAGCAGTAGCAACAGCAACAGCAATGGCAGCAGCAGCATGTTAATTGCAGCAGTGACAGCAACAACAGCAAACAGTGGGGAATCATGTTTAAATAGCGTAAAAGCGCACGCACACTCACATAAAGTCACACTGACACGCACACTAATACATTCACAGGCACACACACACGCTCTCACACACACATACAAAAGCAAGCCAGCATTTTGAGCATTGCTGTTAAATTGAAAACAAGTAAGAAGGCAATCAGTACAAATCTAAACTTAAGTATACCCTATAAGCAGTGTTGACAATTTAGCTTATTTAATGCTAGATCTACGTTTAAAAATAAATAAATTAATATCATTTTTAATTTTTCGTTGGGTGTATTAAAGCTTAATCTACTTATCAAGCTAATTTTTTTTTTACTATTTATATACATATATAAATATGCTTGCATTTTTCGACATTTTTCAGGTTAGCTATTATTAGGATTTTTATTTCCATTATTTGGAAATTGAATAATAATGGTAATAATAAAATGCAAATTTTTGTTACTCGAAACAAGCTAATTACCATCCTCGACTTTTACAATTCCATTATATTTATTTACTCTCTTGCTAATTTGTGCTTAGTTTAGTTAATGTAAATTTTGTAATTAACTTAAATTTAATGTAAATGCAAATATTTATTATATGTAAACGGTATATCAATTATCAGTTTAATATTAACACTTGCATAAAGAGTTTATGCGACCTTTTTGTACCGGAAATTGCAGAATCTGCGCAAAATGGCAGAAAATGATTGGTTAAAAAAATTGTAGCACACTTTCAGGTTGAAAATTAAAATCTTGCATGGTGCACATGATAAAGTAATTAGTTTGTGTGAGTAAGTGTGTGTTTGTGAGTGTTGAAGTGTGTCTGTGTGTGTGAGCACATCAGTTGTCGCCGTATCGTGCCACATATAGAAAACTGTAATTGAAAATATGCTCAACTCTAGATGAGGGGCATTGTGAAGTTTTTCCATTTATTAAATTTACAACACGGGCAAAGGGTTGCATGTGTCTATGTGTGTGAATGTGTGTTTATGTATTGGTGTGTGCTCAATAGTATTTAATTATTATTTTTGTACAGCACGGAGCAGAAATTGTATAATGGCTTGGGCAAAGTTTGAGCCTTTGAGCAATGATTTGCTTGTCAGTTATTCTGTTTAAAGTTTTCAGATTGTTTTTAACACACACTCACTCACATTGATATTGATTTTCCTGTTTTTCTTTCTTTCCTGTTTACTTTTCGTGTTAATTTTAGCTTTGGTCATGACTTTGCTGAATTATAGTTCGTATGAGGAGTATTTGGATCACTTTGTAAGTGTGAACGATGTGCGTTATCTGCGTAACTGGGGCCTTAGCAGGACATTTATACAGAATGCTTGCGGCAAAAGCTGTATGGGTCGCCTGCTGAGTCGCTTGGAGTACACGGAGCAGCGTAGAAAGCTGGAGAATATGCTAATACCTCGTGGCATCAGTGAATTCACACTTTTTGGAGACACCTACAAGGGCACTGATCATGTGCTTTTGCAGTTTGCCAAACGAGAATTTCAGCTGCTCAACAGACAGATGTCGGTAAGTATGGATAATATAATAGTAGAACTGAGAATCAATGAAATTCATTTCGTTTTCAGACCATTATCTTTCTTGTAATGCGCTCTAAGAAGGGTTTGGAAGTCTCTGGCTTTATTGATTTGGAGCAAAGTTTTCGAGAGTCGCGTTTTAAGAACTCACATCAATACGTCAATTGGCCAGCCATATTTGCGGAAAAGGCCAAGTTAATGCCTAAACCGAATCATCTCAGCTTTTTTGACTGGAAAAAGAACAAGGTGCTCTACAATGACAGCGGTAACTTCAAGGTAATCTCTGAGGGAGCTCATAGTTTGTTAATGATGCATCGAGGCGATCACAAGATTATGTGTGTTAATGCTGGCTGTAATTGTGCTTATAAGAAGAATGCCCAACGAAGCATTTATAGCTCCAACATTTATGGCCAATGTATGTTCTTTGACCATGTCATCAGACGCATCAATTAGCCGGGCTTATAGCCTCAGCTGTCATGAGGCTTAAAGTTGTCGAAACGGCTTGCAATTATAAAGAGAAAATATGACACGTTGATTATATACTCCATACACAATTTCGTTGGGTATTGTAATTTAATTCCATTGACCAAGTCTGCCTACTGATGTCCTGCCTGTTCCATCCTGTGGTCTGTGTCCTTCCTGACTGCCTATGTGACTGGCCATTGCCAAAGCGAATTTGTCGTTGACAGTTTACGTAAATTGCTTTTCATATCTTATCAGTTTGGCTGCGCCGGCCACAGTTATGCCTGCTGACGTTTTGATGGACATTTTGAGGCCTCTCTTAGGGAGAATTCCCTCCTTACCTCCCTCCCTCTCACTCCGATTCATCTGTCCAACTGACCAACATCAGAGAACGGAAATTGCCTCAGCTTTATAATATTTTGTGTTTACTTAACAGTAGCAAAATATCTTGCAATGAACTCTGTATGTGCTTTTTGATTGTTATTTTGTCACTTTCAATTATGCATTAAACATAAGTAGATGCTAGCTTTAAATTCTAGCTCCAATTGACAGATGACTTATGGGTTGAGACGCTGATCTACATGTTAATTAAGTCTTTGTTAAGGTAGAAATAATGAAGGTAACTAATGAAAACCAATAAAACTAAGGTTATATAGAATACATTGCCTTTATTTTAATATAAGTTGTCCAATAATCAATGAATTACTTAATTAAGACTATTGTTGTTTATTTCCTTTAATATTTAAATATACTTTCTACCGACTGTTTTATTTATTCATTTTAATTTCATAATTAAGTAAAGGGAGTAAACTTCTGCATTTGATATGTCTTTATTACACAATTTAAAATGATATTTTCCATATATTATTTTCAACCATTTAAATGAGTCAACAATGATATATATGGTCAAACTAAATAAATAGTTAATGTATTTAAATTATGATTTAAATGCCATTTGTAGTGGCATATAAAATTCAATTTGCATACGCAATTACCAGAGCAGCTGCTAATTTATGCTGGGCAGTAAATATCTCGTTTGACTGGATTCAACTAACTGCTTTACAAAACTGGGCAGATAACCTTGCCAGTGTCCTTGGGCAGGAGCCTTGAGCTAGCAATTCAATTAAAATAAACATTAAGTGCTGGAGTGCAGGTGCAAATGGAATACGTATCTGGCAGATTCAAATTGTCTGAGGCAGGACCCTTGAAATAGACAGGCACAAAAATGCAAATAAATATTTGCTCAATTTGCCAGTTAAGTTAGTGCAACTCACTGCGAAGTTAGTTCCATTTATATATATAGAGTGTATCTCTGTCTGTGTGCATTAAAATATGTTAAATTTCTCGTTCAGAGACAATGAAAATCCAAGCTCTCTTTCTTCCACAATCCTCTTGGGTCTGTGAGCATTGAGTTTGCTTTTTACAGAGCAAATAAATTTCATGAAATCAACTTGCAATTTACTGCCACAATTTGTTTTCGACTCATAAACAACTTTACCTTTCTCACCCTCTCTCTCTCTGGGTCGACCATTTTGATTAAAGTCAACTGCAGAGATTGTGCCGAAAAAGCCAACTCATATAAAACTTGATTTCCTTTATATACGACAAATTCGATTGTCAATTAAGCCAACAACTCTTTGTGCACATGAATTTATGGGAATTTGATATTGTGAAATGCAATAAATGTATAAATTATTGATAGATATCATATAAACTGTTTCTTATTGTTGTCAACTTAATTGACAAAAATGTGTTAATAATAAGGTCAATGAATAATTTGAATTTTTCGCAAACAGTTTGTGGATGTTCCATTTACCAATCGATTTAAGTGAAAGCATTTTGCAGAACACTTTAACACAGACTGTGTTGGCTTTTATTCAGCTGATTACATTCATGGGTCAAGGGTCAGGAAAAGTGCTCATAATTTATGTGCTGACCCTGGCCATGTGCTCATTTGTTAGCAGCTTGGCACAAAAATCATAATAACACTCGTAGTCGTTTCTCTCAAGGCTGTAAGCTGTCGCAAAATATGTCTAATAAATAATTTAAGCACTCAGGATTGGAATCCTACGTGCAGACAAAGACAGACACAGATAAAGGGAAAAGGATGCGGAATACCAGGGAAAACCCTTTCAAGCCAAATAAACACATAAAACGGCACAATAAAGTGAACGCCAAGGTAGCACATAAAAACGAGAGCTGAATGAGGCAGAGAACATATTAAATTATGCTGCATGCCACAAATGCCTCGACAGTCCGTCAGTCAAGCAACCAAAAGGCCGACGACGCCGACAACAATCATAAAATGTGACCAATAATGAAAATAATGAACGAATCAAATGAAATGAGCTTAATACCCTGCAGAAAAGCCGCGAAACGAAAGCGAATAAAATCTGTAAAATAAAAGCTTTAAAATTGAAAAACGAAAGACTGAAAACTGCTGAGAAGATTTCTTATACTGCTTTATAGAGAGTATGACCTCTAAATACGAACTTAAATTATAAATTGATATTTAAATTTATATCTTTAAATTTACATTTACTATTGAAATGATTTCTTATAGATAACTAGAACTTATTACAGAGTATTTTCCAAGTTGTTATGCCCGCCTGTATTGCTATAATATTAGCGGCAGCTGTGAGCTCCTTTTTGGTCCTTGTGCTGATTGAATCGGCTTGGGCTTCCTGGTCTGGCCTTTGCCTTTGGCCACTGCGTTTTCTTTGTCGCAAATGGCCCGAACGAGACTCGTATATAAAGCGTAAATTGGTAAATGCGAAAGGTGCAAGAGTACTAAGGGCCAAACTAAAGAATTCTTCTTACATTCGCCTGCCACACACATTGCCAACTTTGTGATTGTGAGAAACTTGGGAGGGTTAAAGTTTTTCTGTGTGACAAATTGAGCAACTTTCTGTGGCTTCAACTTGCCACAAATGGCAGCAATTGTTGAGCAGCGCTCGTGCCTGAAACAAAAACATAAATTTATCATAGTAAATTCAACACAAATTCAATTTCTCAACAAATTCTGCCATTGCCGTTTACAAAATGTAATTGAATATCAATTTGGCTGAATTAAATTGTGTTACGTATACGCAACGTGGAGCAGAAACAGAAAGAGCTGTTATATTAAATTTCATTTTGTTATTGCAATATTTTGTAGCTCATATCAGTTGGCATTAAACCAACCATACACATACACATCATGCAAACAGCTATAAGCCAAATTTATGAGCCAGACAAAAGCTTGTAAACCACAAATCAAAATGCAATACAAAAGCGCCAAAACCAGCAACAACAAAAACAACTGAAAAACAGCAACAATTATGTATCAAGTAAAAGCAATTGTAAATTCTCTAACTGAAGTCATTTTGTCTATATATCATATGTGTGTCTGTCTGCCAGTCTGCCTGTCTGTCTGAGTTTTGGCGGATGCCATAAATAAAATTCAGCAAAAAGATAGACAGCACACACACACACAGATACATAGATACACATACATACACATGGTGGCAGTCTTGAGTTTCCATGCAGCCGGAAATTGTTTCGCAACGTGGGAAATGTTTGATTTATGTCTGTTTTGTCAGTGGCCCAGCACGTCGCTCTGCCGTCCCCAGACAGTTAGTCAGAAGTTGTAAAATGTGTAATTGATGATGTGGCAAAAGCACATAAAAAAAAGGCCAACTCCCCACCCCACCACCTCCTCTCACACTCCTTAAATAAGTGTAGATAGAGCTAATGTGTGTTTTCTTATGCGTTCGTTTCACATTTTGTTGACATTTTCGACAAAGCAGCTACAAAGTGTCCAACTGACTGGACGGTTGCCCAAGATAAGTGCAGTTTAAAGTGCAGGACGAGCGCGTGACGACATGCAAAACAAGTGACAAGCGCAACGGAAGTCAAGTGGAAGCCAAACGGAACCGGAAACTGCATGCAACACAACACAACACAACACAGCACAACAGCAACAAAAAATAGAAAAAAGAGATAGAAAATTCCTTCACACACAACTTGTTTTGTGAAAGGGCGTTGCAGATATAATGTTGACCATTTGGCAAGCGACAGGAAAGGTCATTTGGTTGCACCACCCAAAATGGACACAAGACATCAGCTAATACTCACCTGCTTTTTATCCTTGCAACAGCATTTTGTCTGTCACGACACAATAGCATTGCCAATTCCTGGAGTGCGAGTAAGTGATGGTTCCTGAGGGGAATTTTCTTTGATAGCAATTTCCAACCAGGTTTAACCAATTGATTTTAGTTTAACATTTTCACAAAAAGATACAAGTTTTCGTGGTGGAAAATAGTATGTAAATGTTGTGAACTAATATTTTGAAAATCATTATTTTAAAGTCATTTTATTTTATTTGTAAAAATTGTAAATTTTTTGTTTTTAATTTTTTGTTTGATTCAAAATAAATACTTTTTAAAATGAACTCATATTATGTTTGAAAGACAATATTCAAACTTACTTAACTTTAGCTCAAAGGTCCTAATTTATCTGGAGAATCCATTACGAAAGATTTTTGCAAATAAATTAACCACCTCACAATCAACTTTAAAGTATACTAATTTGGTTGATAAAATATTTAAGATTAAGATTTACAATTTTTTTTTTCAGAAATGTAAAGGGGGGATCCTTATCTAAGATACTAACAAAATCGATAATATAGATTTTTGAACAATAACTATTTTAAATGTAGAATCAAATAACAGATCAAATCATGACTAAAATAACATTCCGCACGAAAATCGTGTTAGATTTAACAAAGTTATGCATGACTTTTAACAACAGAATCAGAATCGAATATAAAGTGCTGCTTAGCTAAAAAATCAAGATATAAAAATTTAGTTTCCAAAAGAAATCGTTTTTACATACATACAAACGGTAAATACTTAAAAAGCAACCCTCTTAGCAATTTCTATTGCATGCTTTTTGCTCATTGAGCTGCAGTTGTTGTTGCGTCTGTTGTTGCTCCTGTTGTTGTTCCCACTGCACACGACAACAATATCTTTGAGTGATATACACTGCCGCTCAACTGAATAGGTTCACGATTTCTATCAAAGTTATTGGATCAAATCTCTTTAAGTAATTGGGCGATTCCGATGAAATATATTTCATTTTATAGAAAATTTAGTTCTTAATAATAAACAACAGCTAGCGGTCGCTAATATAAGTACAAATAATTTTTTTTTTTTATTTTCCAGAAACATAACAAAATTGACTGTTTATTTTGGCTCAACAGAATAGGTTCAAGAGATTCAAATAAGAAATAAAAATATAAAAAGTAATTATTCACAGTTTGGGTTATTTTCAACAAAAATATATACTATTTCGCTATAATTTAGTAATTAGTATGCCCTCCTTTTTTTAGTATAACTTCATATATACGATTTGGCAAAGATTTATAATAGTTTTCGATAACTCCAAGAGAAATCTCTTTCCAGGCGTTTTTAATGGCGACAACTAGCGACTCTCTGTCTTCAAATTGTCTCCCACCCTCATAAACTTTTCGAGACAATAGCGCCCAAGCGTTCTCCATAATATTTAGGTCCGGGGAGTATGGTGGCCACTCGAGCAATCTTACGTTCTGGTCTGCAATCCACTGTTTTACCACTCTTGCAGTGTGAATAGGTGCGTTGTCAGGCTGGAATGTCCATGACAGCCGGTGAAACACATTGGAAAATTGTGGAAAACTCTTTTGTAGTACAGTTTTGTACACATTTGCATTAATTTTTGATGAAACAAACTGCAGTTCACATGTCCCATAATAGGATATGCCTCCCCACACCATTATTCTACCTGCACAAGAGTGGTGGCGACTTAAAACACATTCTTCCTTTCGTAGATCATGAAAGTAGTAATTATACCCGTCCGGACCATCCAGATTGAATTTTTTCTCATCGGAAAACACGACAGTGTTCCATTCCTCCTTCCATGCCATATGGTCCTGAGCAAACCGGAGGCGTGAAGCTTTACGCACATCATTGAGAGGTGGTTTTTTTTTATTTTCAACCTCTTCAAATGTTTAGCACTACGAATTATGCGTTTCACAGTCGCCAGACTGGCCTTAACACCGCATGCTTCCTTGATTTTGGCAGCTGAGCGTGTTGAATTGGAAGCTGCTCTAATAATGTGTCTTCTCGCTGTTACCGTTGTCGCGTATTTTACACCTCCTTTCATGTTGTTGCCGTAGTTCGATTTATTTCGAAGATAATTACTAACGACATTTTGACTTCGATCTATTTTTTTGGCGATTTGACGGTGACTTAGACCAGACTCGACATATCCTTCTATTCTACCTTTTTCAAAGTCACTCAGTTGAGTTCCGCGGCCCATTTTTTATTATAATAGCTGTGACTACTCTTAATTGATAATCACTAAAAAATTTACGTCTTTAGATTATCGCTGTCGCTCACAAATTAAAGTCAAATGCTATTGAACCTATTCAGTTGAGCCAAAAAAAATGCATAAATTCTAACGAATTTGACGACGAGCGAAAAAATCTGATTACAGTTAGGCATATTCCGTTATTTTGCTTTGCTGCCATGTAGTGAAAGGAATGAAGCTTCAAAGCATGCATTAATGATAAATATACGTAAACAAGGAATTGAGAGAGGACAAATTGCAAACAGATCTTTCTGAACCTATTCAGTTGAGCGGCAGTGTACGTATGTGATAAATGCATGTGTGTATGTATGTTTGCATGTGCTAATGTAGAAGTCTGTGTGCCTAATGCACTGGAAAACATTGATGCCACACGGTCGTTCGGGCTCGTTCTTCGTTCTCCGTTGTTTGCTTCATATTTTTGGGCATAAATAAATTTTCATTAATTTATGTGCAACGCTGCAGCAATGTCTCATCTTCATAAAGTGGCGGCATAAGTTTTTGCGGCAGCCGAGAAAACCAACAAAGGACGACGAAGTGGCAGTTGATGAAGAAGAAGGAGAAGAAGGAGGAAAAGGAGAAGAGAGAAGGCTCAAGGCTGCCAAATAGCTCCGCATGAGGCAGGCAAACATTATGGCTGCAGTTTGTGGCAAGTTCTTGATGCTGATGAATCCCGCCTGATATACTCGTACTTGCAGCAAGTTTTGAATAGCTAATGAAGCAAGTATCGAGGAACAAAATGTTCCGCAACTCCAGGATGTGGCATATGGCATAGCTAAAGTAGAGTTTTGATTTTAAATTAAAAGCGATGACAAGACGTGAGTTGTCACTTTTCGAAACTATGTATACACATCATATACAAAAAGTTTCTTAATTTATTAAATGATAGACTGTTTTTAGGTTGACGATTTTGATAACTAAGTTAAGGAAATTATCTAGTCACTAAAGAGAAAAGCAGCTTAATTTTAACAAAATGATGATATAGTAGACTTACGGTTGAATCGAATTGAAGGAATAAATATTAGCGTATATTTTTATACAAAACTTTTAAAATAGGCTAGAAATTGTTCAAGAGAGCACTTTAGCTTCCTAACAACCTATTTGTAATATTTATTTGTCTGTCTATAGCAATTGTATAGCATTAGTTTTTAACTAAGGCTTACTTTAATTAACATAAGAGTCTTAAGCATTCATATTTTACACAAAGTAAATTAGAGATTAAAAGTTGGAAGCTATATAACTATTTCATTAGATAATGGTAGCAAAAATTAATTCCATTCACTAAAATCCAGTTGTGTCGACCAGCTTTTAGTGGCACATTCTCATTTGTTTCAGAAGCTGCACAAATTGGTAAACGCTGCTGCAACGCGGCGTATGCGTAATACTCGTATATTTTCAGCTTATTTCTCTGTTCGTAGAGAAAAATGTATGCAAATATTCGAGTACTCGTACTGACAGTTTCCACACACCCCGCAGCCGTGTAAACAAAAAGCTCACACACACACACACACACGCACACTCCTACTCACAGCTGACACGGATAGGCAAACAAGAGCTGCGTTTGTATGCGTGTGCATTTTATTTGCGTTTGCTCAAAGGTTTTTGTGGCAACGGCATTTTTAATACCACAACAAAAACTAAAACCAAACACAGGCAAAAAAAATGACAACAAAGAAGTTGGAGGACAAACTAGAGTATGCTTGCATAAACTATACTCTGTAGATTGGTTTAAGAGAAAGAAAAATTTATAAGCCAAGTATAATGGCTTCAGCTGAGATCATTTCTGAGATCGGACAAATTGATAATCATAGGTACAGATTAATTTAATTAGACATAAATATAAAAGAAAGTTAAAATATTCACTCTAAATTTAATGGTAGCAGCTTACATAGTTTCGGAGATCATAAAAACTAATGGTTCTTTTAATTTTTACAGTAGAAACAATAAATCCAAATAAAGGATCAAATTCATTTATTTTTGTTGCTTTCAGTTTTGAGATCAAAAAAGGCTTATATTTTACTTTATATTTAGTAAAAATAAAAATACTGTAAAAAATTATAATAATTATTCAAGGCCTTTTACATATTTGCTCATCAACTTCTAATACCCATTTAGCACATTTGTTAACTACAGGGTATACAGAAAAACGCAAAGCGAGGTCAAATCTTAAAGCGCTTTGTGTCAGCGTTTGTTTGTTTGCTGTGTTTGCTCGCATGAGGGCGACTGGCTGTCGTTTTATGGCTTTATCAAAACTAATAAACAAATGCGACAGGTTCAATGTGTCTGCCACAAATTGTGGCAAGAACTTGATGGCGACAGTCAAAATACTTAAAGGACCTTGACTGTCGGCTTTTGCTGTTGCCATCACACGAGGGTGCTGTCAACATTGATAATCCCCGCAGCGAATGTGCAACATGGTCATCAGCTTGTAGCAAATGGTTGCAAGCAATTGACAATTGAGGAGAGAGACAGACAAACAGACAGACAGATGGACAAATGGACAAATGGATGAGCATGAGCTGTATTTTAAATGTATTTATTTACTTAAATCGCGTAAACAATTTATCATTGCAATTGCTGTTGTTGCTGATGTTGCTGCTGTGGTTGCTGTTGTTGTTGCTGTTGTTGTTGCTGCTGTTGCACATAAACAAACGCGCGTGAAATATTCAATTAAAAGCAGTTAAATGAAACAATTACAGAGCACAAGTTGCAAACAGAGCCCGTGTGGCACGAACACAACACTCAAAGTGCAAATGAAGCAATGTCAACAGTGGTTTTTAAAGGGTGTTTCTCTTTCTACTACTCCTCAGTTTCTCTCGCTGTCTCTTTTTGTCTGTAGGTGTGGTATTCTTAATTGTGCCACAAAGTGAGTTATGCCTGCAATCGATGAGGCATTTATTCAATTTTTCACCCTCTTTTTTTTCATTTGAGTCTCCATTGAATGTTGCTGCTGCTTTCCTGACCGGAAGTACACTGAAACAGATTGTGCGTAATGTACAACAATAAAGATTGCAAGTTATTAAACAAATATTTCACTTCCGATTTAATTTCAACTACAAGCCAGAAACATAGCACTCTGGATACGAGTGTAGTCACTTATTGACTCCATTAACAACAAATTAAATTAAAAAAACAACATTGTTGTTAGTTTAAACAGGTATTTATTATATTTATTGAGAGGAGAAGCTTTAAATATTTTTCAGAATAATTAAATTAAATTGCAAAATTAATGTAGAATACAGAATGATTTTTAGACAGAAAATTGTACTACTTGATAAGTAATAAATGAAATTCTAGGAAGAATACTTAGATCGACATTTATTAAATCTGAAGTAAATGAAAACATTTCCAAATTAGATTAATCTGACTTTATATCAGCAACATATAAAATTATCTATTTAAAAGCCAGAAACAAGGCACTCAAATATCTAAAGCACATGAAACTAATGTTTTTAAAACTCATAACTTCACATTAAATTGCAATTTCAATTCCAATTCCATTTCATAATCTGCTCAAACCAACTTCAAAGCCAGGAGACACATTCTTAAATAACTCAAGCCGTTTTCAAGCCAAGTCCTTGAAACAAAGCCACTTTGTTAGCTGGAAAAGTTTTTGGGTGAAATATCTGAAAACAAGCAAATTGAGAAGCCAAACGAAAAGCAGCTCAACAACTTACTTTTTTATTTTTCGCTTTTTTTTTGGGTAACAAACTAAAACACATATTTAATTCGTAGTGGTTTTTCATCACTTCTGCCTGCATGGCTTCTACTTCCAACCAAGTTTCCATAGAATGTTCACACAATTTTATGTGGTCGAAAAAAGAAGAAGGAAGAAAAATCGTCGTTGCCTTCATTTAAAATTTTACCAAAAGCCGTCAACTTGAGCGCCCATTGCTGGGATAATGTGAGGCTTTGGGCGTGCCAAAAGCACCACAACTTATATACAATCAACCACACATGACAGTCTGTGTGTGTGTGAGTGTGTGTATAGTATATATGTGTGTATATATATTACATAAGTACACCTGCTGCGGTGACATTTTACTGCTTTTTCTTTGTTAATTTCATTTGAGGCATTTAAAATGTGCGACGTAGCTGACGCTGACAACTAAATATATACACACAGATACACACACACACACACCCTCGCACGTGCACAAAGTTTATCTGAGTGTGTGTGTGTGAGTGTGGGAAAAGTCTTTGGCAACTTTTTTAATGACTTCTCCTTTTGGAACCCGTACCATAAAGAAAGTCTCTTCGCGTGCCAGAATATTTAACCACAAACGACGAGACGTCAAAATTAATTAGAAATAAAATTAGTTTTTAATGCCATAGTGACTTTCTGTCTGCCTCTTCTTCTTGTATTTATATATATCTCTCTCTCTCTTTCAATGTGTGTAATATATACTTTGACAAAGAAAATGAAAAGCAAAAATGTCTTGTCAAAACTTTTTTGCCCACAAAAAGTTGCTCTTTGCTCTTAACTGCGTTGAGTTTTCAGGAAATGATTTAATTTACACAAGTTTTTCTCGACACACAAAAAAAAGTGTTGTGTTCTTTGAAAATGTAAATCTGTGGTGAAAAGCGACTTTGGCATCGATTATTTGTGTTTTTAACTGTTGCTTCTGGCAACCAGTTGCATTTGTGGAATATTAAGAACACAATTCATTTCTAATGCGTTTATATTGTAAGCAAGTCTGGAAACTCAGCTGAGCCCAAAAGCTCAAAAAGCAAAACAACAATATGGCCAAGACAAACAGTTAAGTGGAGAGAAAGGAAGCGAAAGTGGGAGAGAGAAAAACAAAGCTGACAAGACTGAGTGACTATTGTCAGTGACAAACACACACACACACACACACACACACACACACACACACACACACACACACACACACACACACACATATATAGATACTTTACACTCTAAGCCACATACACACAAATCACAAGGAAAAACCACAAAAGTGCACTTCAGTTGTCGTCGTCATCATTGTTGTTGTTGTTGTTGTTGTTGTTGTTCTTGTTGTTGTTTTGCATAGCAGACCAAAGACGCTGATGACGTCGAGTTTTATGAACAGAATGATGACAGGCGTAGATCACCAGCAACAACAACAAGAATAACTAACGAACGCAAATAAAAGAGGCGAACGCATTGAAAAATGCGAGAAAAAAAGAAAGCAGTTGAAAGGACTCGACTGTGAGAGACCCTGCACCTAATCTGTAATCTTTTTTTGTCACTGACCCAACGCATGACAAAACAGTTTCTTATTATTATTCTAACAAGATGAAATTTCAAGAAAATATCCGAGGAGTACTTTAAAAAAATGATGAAAAATAAATAAACAGATTCAAAAACGGCTATATTGATTCATAAACGATTTATTTATATTAACTTGTATCAGACAATTAGAAACTAAAGTTCGGATCACAAATCTCTTTCAAAATTTTACCACAAACTAATAATAAAAATGTAAAATATTTCGTCTGAGATCTACCCAACTTTGTTGTTGATACTGATCAAAAATATATATATACATACTTATTGAAATTGGCCACGCCTTTCTCTCTGCCTGTTATGCAGATTTTGCTTTTGACAAACCTTATTAGACCCTTGTATTTTGTAACTACAGGGCTTAAAAAAAAGGAAGAGGAGAAAAGTACCAGGAACTGAAGTTGCTGCCACTTTACAGGTCCTGCCACAAGAAAAAAGTGGAAAAAAGATAGAAAAGTTACTGTAGTGGCTGCGTATTGAAAGGTGAACAACTTCAGTAGCGGCTGGCAAACTGCAACAGCACACGAAGCCTAAAGGCCAGAAAGAAAGAAGTGATGGTGATGTGGCAAGAGGGAGGAAGGGTGTGGAAGGTTGTGGAACTATTTGAGTACTGCTGACACAAAAATCAACGCATGGAAAGTAGGACAAGTGTCAAAATCACTTAAGTGCGAATGCTACGCCAAATAGAAAGAAAGCGAAGCCAGCCAGGCGAATGGACGAATGGACAGAGAAAGAAAAATGATAGAGAAAGAAGAAAGGGAAATAATGGGGAAGTACAGACATTGCCACCTTCAAGGATGACGCTGACGACAAGCATGCTGAAAAGCTGACTAAAATGAAAGACAAGCAGCTGAGGAAACGGATTTAAGTAGTGGCTGCCAGTGAGAACAATACCAAATTGCGCTGAGGGTTTTTCCCTCCTCCTCTTCCTCCTTTCCAAAAAGGGGAGGTGTTGAGGCGTGGCATATTTGTGTGGATGCCACAGCCTAGCTAGCTGGCTGACTTGCATTACTTTGGGTGGTACATGCTACTTAGTTATAACTGCAATTCAAGCAGCCAAACAGCTAAATGAAAAGGTAGAATTTACAGCCAACAGGATAGAACGACGCTTACATGCTCTTCAGTTAAGCTGCATAATTAAGGACAACACTTGCAGGTGTTTTAGACAAGAAATACAGTTTTGAATAACATTTAACATAGAAAAAACGTAGTTAAAGAACTAAGATTGAACTAATCTAACTATATGACTATTCGCTTTATCATAACTATGTATTATGATGTAATCAAATTGAGTATTTTTTAAATAAATAACATAGTTAATTTTAAACTAAAATGTTTGAAAACTAACCATCATTTTAATTTAATATATCTTAAACATCAATTTATAACTCATCAAAAATACCCATACAGAACACGGCACTCATAATTTACAGCCCACCGTTATATTTAATAAATGTAATTTATTTGACAGAACTTGAAGCTAAATATCTGAAATTGCCGTGAAAATATTTTCAGTATTTCAATTAATTTTAATTAAGTTAAACTTTGCTTAACAACATTTTGACCTTTTGATTTTCGGCACATTTAGTCTCTAATTAAATTCAGTAATTCATGAAAATTGTGTTTGCTTCAAGTAAGAGCTTAGATTGGATTTAAATAGATTTAGTTGGAATTTAAAGGACATTTGAATTTAAAACGAGTCTATCAAAAGAAATTTAAATGGATTTGTCAGTGAATTTAATACTAATAGTAACTGCATTTCATTAAATATTTGTAGTAATATTATATTCATTAAATAATTCTGTTGAAATTTTTAGGATTTAAGGTTGAAATTATAGTTTCAAAGGGAACGAGAATAGTTTTAAAAATAGGCTTATCTCTATCAGTAGTGCCACCTTTTTATTGAGACTGTTTTGTACAAAGACCATATTGTTTACACAATTAGTTATTTCATTTAAACAATTTTTTCCTCAATATTAAAAATTCAACATCCCTTCGTTACGATATAAAATAAGTAAAAATAATTTATGATATACAATACAATGAAATAGCCTTCATATAGTAACGAGTTCTTTTTTTTCCGCTTTGGTCATGTAATTACGAGCGCATTCTTTTCGCAGTCATTAAAAATGACAAATTCCGGGAATAACAGCAAAGTAGGACGCGAAACAGAGATAGACAGACAACAGTCAGTCAGACAGAGTGAGAAAGGAAGATTATTAGTGGGTTAAATGAAAGAGAGAGAGAGACTGAAAGAGGCGAACTGAAATGAAGACCAAGTGAAATATGCTTTCGTGCAGTTCACGCGCTTAATCGCATTCATAAAACTCAGTTTTACGACTTTTCAAGCATAACAAAAAAGGTTTTTAATGCGTAACTTTTGGTCCTCACTGTCGGGGTGTAGGGGCGTGGCCCTTAGGGGCTTGCTCGGCATAAAGGGTTACGCATCAGGCGATTTAATGTGTAAAAGATTTCATAAGGCGAAATTAATGTGCAACAAACAGTGTGAAATGCCTTCCCATCCTTGTCAAAGGGCGTGACACAAAACGAAGGCGTTAAAGCAGAAGCTTCAACTCTACTCCCACCTGAATTTCAGGTGTGCTTCTTCTTTCACCTGCCCTTCTTCTTCCACTCCTTATAATTGCTAGTGACAGTCGCTTCCTGGAAATGAAAGCGTTAATGAAATTACAAAGTGTGATTATTACCCCGCAGGTGCCAAAATAAATCCAGCGAGAGAAATGGCCCGAAAAAAGTTATCCAAGTGTGCACTTGGGTCTCAAAGTGACAGGAAATTGCTTTTGCTTCCATGGAGGTATATATAATATTCACTCGATCCCAATCAGGGAACTTAAGAGTACTCTAGATAAGCTTATCTTACCAGCAAAGAGCAGGAGAAACTTAGTTTTTAAATTCTTTGCCTCAATTTTTTCAACTTGTTTTATTTTTAAAATACAAGGCAAAACCAATCCACATGGATTGCTAATCTAATATTTTTTCCAATTCAATCTATTCACCTGCCTAAAGTCGGCAATAAATCAACGAGATTTTTCTGCCATTTGCCAAGTTTTCTTTGTGTTCTCACACATTGTTTGGTATTTTATTTTCTAAAAATTCTTTTGGGGCCGAATCAAAGTTTTTCTTCAATTGCAAAACTATTGTAGGAACGTGTGTGAGAATTGCCATAAAGGCACATAAAATGAAAATCGAATCGAAACTGGAATATCATAAATATTTGCCAAATGCAGATGCAAAAATTCCACACAAAAAAGAGAAGAAAAATAATAAAAGCAAAAATTGTGAAAATCGATAAGATCAATGACTGCAGTCAGGCAATTAGCCAGATTTAGCATATAGGTCTGAATCAGGCATACCTTAAGCTTCCAAAAGTCCGAACAATACCCAGCAGGTGGCAAGAAAAATGTGAAGGTAATGAAAGCAAAGGCAGCTGCCAATGTTGGCCAATGTTGGCTATAAGCAAATGTTTCTATTGTTTTCCTTCATGCAGCACAATGCACGCGCATTTTACCAAGAAGAGCACAAACACACTCTCTCAAACACACACACACACACACACAGAGATATGGTAAACTCCGAATACATCCGATATGAATACATATCGTTGTTTGGCCTGCGTGCTTTTCCATTAACTTTGTGGACTCAACGAAGCGCACGAAAATGTCAAAATGCACTCTCGAATTTGCAGCTCAGCAACAGAAGAGAATGTAGCAATATTTGCCAATGTAGCGCAAAAAAAGCATTGCTTTTCAAAAATCTTAGACTGTTCTGGATAACAATATATCCAAGTTTCTAACTTTAAAAGTTTTTAAATTGAGAAATAGTCAAGTTGGAGTAATCAGCATAATAGTAATGCAGCTTTGATTTATTAGGTATTATTATAGATTAAATTAACATTTATTAAAACAGTTATTTCAAAACATATCTAAATTTATAGGCTTAGGTAAAACTTTAAACAAATGTATGTTTAGGAATACATAAGCCAGGCCAGAAATCGGTCCAAGTACTTATAACGAAATAATACAATTAATAAAAGCATTTGGAATAATCTATTATGATGTACTTAGGTTTTATCCAAGTGATTCTTAATTCTCCTATAGTAATAAATTAAACTCTAACCGTATTCAGTTGGAATTACAGCTCGGAACTTGTTAGATTCACAAAAATTATACATGACTGCATTTTCTGTTCGTTTGCTTTGTTTTGGTTGTTTGGCACTTTGGAAATAAACCATAACAGAAATCATATTTCAAAGGCGTAAATGAAATTGCAAGAACATAAAAAAGCTAAACAACAATTTGACAAGCAGTTGCAGCAGCAGCTGTAGATGTAGATGTAGCTGCTTCTTGAACTCTCACATCACATTACATCGCATCTCATTTCATTTGCACTTCAGCGTTTTGTTTCTCCATTGAGATTTGCACTCGAGCCGAGCATAGAGAAGTGCTTCAACTTGATTGAAAGTAAATGTTGCTCGGATCGAAGGCAGCAGCAACAGCGACAGCAATAGCAACAACAGAAATGTGAGAAGATGTTACTTCACTGGCAACGCTGCGTATGTGCAATATTTCAAATAGCTTCAGCAAGTCGTTCCAGCATGGCAGCCTGTTTAAAAATGGTGCTCGTTAAAAGTGCAACAGCAGTTAGAGACAACATAGAAAACGACAGCAACATCAAGAAGGCAGCAACATCAAGAATTGCTGCCAGCAATTCAAATTGTACCCTGTATGTGGACAATGCACTAGGTAGATTGCAGATACATATATGAAATAATGACTGGGATTAAAAATAAAATCTTGCTGAATATATAATTAAAGAAATGTTTTTTGTTGAAATGTTTGCATTCATTTAATAAAAGTTTAAACATATTGCAGAGTATCTATTATTGCACTGCTCTATCTCTTTCTCTTCTAGTATTCTAGCCTCGCCTGATGTTGTTTGGCAAATTAATGACAACATGGCAAAGGCATTTGCATGTCAGCAGGAAAGCTCTGGGATTTTTAATACGGCTGTAAAGAGGATAACAATTTGCACTTGCAAAAAGAAACAAATTCGAAGCAAGAAACTCAAGAACTGCATGTATTTAATTTATTCACTTTAATTTCCTTTTTAACTAAGTATTTATCACTCTCGATTCCCATACATAATCACGGTATCATTATTAGTAAAGCATTTTTAAAACTTTAGAAATTTAAATTTAGTACAATGTTTTCTATTTAAGCAATTATATACCTATGAAATTATATCCAAAATACAAATTAGAACTTAATAGTACAATTAAAAAAATAATTAGACTGCTTATTGCATTTTATTCAAATCGTAACACGTAAAATATGTT
The DNA here is from genome assembly GCA_035044365.1 of Drosophila neotestacea. Lineage (NCBI taxonomy): Eukaryota > Metazoa > Arthropoda > Insecta > Diptera > Drosophilidae > Drosophila > Drosophila neotestacea. The sequence goes on along the minus strand of JAWNMD010000052.1, from coordinate 2,018,803 downwards.
CTCAAGTTCAACGTTTCCCTTTTTAATAAAAAACTTTATAGCAATAAATTTCTATTAAGTTTCCTAAGTACTTCTTTAAAACTTAAAACTTCTTCTGAGATACTCTGAAATAAAATGTTAAATTTGTATTGGAAAAGTATACAGTGCTATTTAAAATGTACACTTCAACTGCTTTTCCTTAAAAGTAATTTTTACCCTTACTCATTGTTGTTGCTGTCATTTTGTTAATTTATTGAAAGCACAGCAAAAGTTTTGTTAGATTCGAGCAGAGAAATCTCAACGGTGCGTCAAAACCTTTTGCGTGTGGCAAGTTTAACGGCTGTTAACGCGGCAACTTCATCAACTGAAGGCACGTGCGGGAATTTGCCACCCACTCCGAGGGGCAACGTATCACACTCTTTTCTGCTTTTATTTTTTTTTGCTGAAAGCAGCCGCAGTTGACATTGATTTGGGTAAGGGTTCTACTTCAAGCTCAACCCACTCGCGTATTCTCAAAACGGGGCCTCTCAAGTGAAAGTAACCCATTTATTTACTTTAAGTTTGACGCTTGCTTTGCGCTCATTTATATTTGGGCGACTCGTTTTATGGGTCGCAGCTTGAAGTTATTATACGGAAATGTGGTACACGGAGATCCGTTGTACAGCTGTGCAACATGTCAAACGGATGCAACAACAACGGCGGCGCTTAATAAGCAGCTTACAACATGCTGCAGTCAGTTTGTCACTCATTTTGCTTCATCATGCAGTAAGTGTGTCAATGTAACTGTCATGCCTTCCCCATACACTCAGCCACATACACAAACACACACACACTTAGTCACACTCACACCACTACCACTTCACATGCCCCTTCCTGAGGCCCTTGGCCATCTTCTATTTACGCTCCTGCTTAGTGCAAAACTTGTCATTTGCAATTTCAGCATTTTTTATGTTACCCTTACAGTGGGTATAATGGCTATGTTGAGGAAATGGTTAACTTCTGTAATTTAAGATATGCATATTATTGATTAGCATAATTAATATTAATCTTTAATTAAACTCTAGGTTTCGACTGCATGCAGATACTTTCCTTAGTTATCAAAAAGTATATCTGTTTAAACTTTAAAGTGAAAATGACCTATTGAGATAAATTATAGATACAGATTTCTAAAATAACATAACGTTGTTATATTTGAAAGAAAGCCATATTCAACAGTTTTCTAATGTGACCTAATCTTGCCCAAATATGGAAAATCAAGCGGATCATATAAAGCTTGTACAAGATTTAGTTGAGATGAAATAAGTTTTTGTATAAATTATTCATCATTAGCTAAAAATTGCGCTTTATCTTTGTTTTACAAGCTGCATAGATTATGCTTCAGAGCAGAATATTGTATCAGATAAATGGCACAACAATTGTACTTTCAATATATATTTAATTTTTAAAGCATTATTCTTTATACATGTATCTGGCTCTATAAAGTCAAGTCTGTCTGTGAGGAAAATAAAATCGAATCGACTTCAGGTACCTGATAAAACTTAATGCAGAGTATCTGCTAGTCAATCACTCTCATCTCAGCTCGTTTTGCACTTGCTTTTACCAACTGCTGACAACTCGCGCATATTTCGCATGTAAATTTGCATCACTTTTTCACCCCCCTTTCCCGCAACCTATACTAACTGAGTGCTGAGCATCGTCACAGGTTTTTTTTAATGCTTGTACTATAATACTTTTAATTTTGTTTGAAATTTAACATTTTTTAAATTGTCAGCAAAAGTTTCGGTACACAGCTGCAAAAATGCCGCCTAAATAAACAAATTAATTTGCGGGCGTCGTCAGTAATTTTTTTACGCTCTCTCGCTAGCAATTTTGTTGTCTTTTTTTTTTTGGTCGTTGAATGCCATTAAAAAGGATTATGTGCTTGAGATACTTTGCAGGCTCTTTTATTTGTTTTTCTCTTGTTTTTTGATAGACATTTTGTTGCTGTTCCCTATCTTTCTTTTTTTAATTAAAAATTGATGTGCTTTAATATGGAAATTAAATGATTGTAGCGCGTGCGTTTTTTAACGATTTTATTTTCTATTTTTTCTTTAGGAATTTTCCTTGCATTTCTATTATATATGCACATATATAATTTGATGTGGCATTTCAGCTGCTGTGATTTTCACATTGAATGCAGCCATCGCTGACTGGGCTATAAAAAATTTACACTGCTGCGTTAAAAATAATAATAAAAAAATGAGCAGATAAAAAAATCAAATTGATAAGGTAGCAAAAGACGGCAGAAAGTGTGTAAACAAGAGCCTAACAAAAGGCTGTAACAAATAACAAAAGTGGGGAAGAAAGGTCAAAAAGGGGAAGGGAGGCAAACAGAGGGGTCTCTGACAGAATTGAATGCATATCAGGGAATACTTTCATATCTAAGTAGAAGGAAATGAAGATATTATAGTGATTTTAAGTGCAGCAACATGTGTATCTTTATATAAAAGAATAATATTCTCTTAGGTTTTATATTCATAATTTACAAAAATAAACAAATGAAATAAAAAGCTTTTATGAAAAATAAATAGTGCTTAATGTTTATTTATTAATTTCTTTCAGCAAAGCTTACATCATTATAAATACTGTCGATACTAAGCTTAAATAAGCTCAAACATTGTAAAAAATATATATCAACAGTTATTTTCTCTTTTCGCATATCAATTATATTCAATAATTTTCAATTTTAAAAGTAAATTGAATTAATTTAAGCAAAAAGTAAAAACAGTTTCCAGCATAATCCACATAATTCACAGGAGATTTTATTTCAAAAATAAAAAAAGTTTTGTACAATCGATGACCTATTTTAAAATATTATTTAATTTTTTATGTTTTTATTTGTATTTTTATTTATTTTTGAGCTTCCCCTTCGGCAGCAGCTGCTCAAATGGGATACAGAAAAAAAGCAGAGGTTTAATATTTGATGAGCTGCTGTGCCGCCTGCTCTATTCCCCTCCCCTCTCTCTGCTGCTATTGGTCCCTCCTGTGCGTGGCACGTGTCCTCGGCAGGCAACATTTTCAATTAAATTTTCACAATTTTCCGTTTGCTGAGGCCGCCTACTCAACGGCAACAACAACAACAACAACAGCAACAACAGCAACAGCAATGGCAACGGCTTATGCGATAAATATCATGACAAATACTTCCGCTCGCTGCTTTGGCGGCTCCCTCTTCCTTTATTCATTTTTTTGTATTTTTATGACTCTCCTACTTGAACAGTTGTGGGTGGTTGGGAGGTGTGGGAAGAACAGGGGCAGGGCATGGCGGGCATACAACTTCCGCTTGCCACATGGAAATGTTTGTCGTCTTTGTCGTTGTTGCAAGTGGAGCAGCCAAGCTGACGCCTTCAACTGCTGCTGGTTGTTGTTGTCACTGTTGTTTTTGTTATTCGTGTTTCTTGTTTCTTGTTTCTTTCTATTGTTATTGCCTGTGCTGTTGTTGTTGTTGTTATTGTTAGCAATTAACATGTTTTCAACACTTGCCGCCAACCAGACACACACTAAAGTTGCATGACTGCCAACTGGTCGCAATGGCGTCGCCTGCAGCTTGCGGCCTGCCATGTCTGCCACTTGCCACTGGACACGTAAATTGCACGCACACTCACCGACAAATGGTGGCAAAAACACACACACACACACAAACACCATAGACAACAGGCTGAGGACAGACAGGCAGACAGATAAGTGACGGTTACGGAAAAGGAGCATTGTCTGTCGTCCCCAAAAGCATGCAACACTAAACGCAATCGTTGCACAGTGTCACGCAATATGCCCAAAAACGTGTCTTTAATGTCAACAATCAACAAAAAAAATATTGGCTAAAGTATTTTGGAACTTGTTATAATTATCAATTGTTCCAACTTTCGCAGGATTTTCAGAAAATCAAATGAAGTATGCTTTTTAAAACAGGACCCTGCAGGGTACAGAATAATTTTAAGGACCGTTTAATTATACAACTACTTACTATTTGTCTCCTTCGACTGTATGATTTTCAAAACGATAAAATTATAGTTGAATAATGAAAAAAAAATTATGAAAAGTATCTTTAAGTGTACCACCACAGATTGGGAGCCGTTTGTTTTTTAAGTTCCAGGTTAATAATGCAAAGATATAATTGATATTTACACTAATTTCTAAACTTTTTACTTCAAAATAGTTGTCTGTTAATTAACTGAAGTTTTTACAAGACATAGAAATATTTTCTTCTATTGTATAGGTAAGTAGTTCAGAGAACAATATTCTACATACAATAAGTAACAAAAAATATAAAATATAAACTGAACAAATAATTATTTATAACTGTAGACAGTACCTCCCCTAATTACCCGTTTACAACTACTTATGATATATGATAAATTAATTTATGTATCATTCATTAATATTTTAGCTTGCCCCACTGTGCCGGCATTTGTCAGCGCTTGAAGTCGCTGAAAGTCGTTGCCACGCGCCTGTTTGACTTTGTCATTAGCAAATGCACTTGAGGCAGTGCAGCGAAAACGAAGCCAAGTGAGCACTTCAGGGATTTATGCAAGCCTGCCATTCCCCTCATCCCACAGTGTCCTCTTGTTCACGCTTTGTCCTCCCACTTCCGTTTTGTGTACAGGCTCTCATTAAAGTTTTGCGAAGCAAGCAGCCACATTATCGCATTGTTCGTAATTATTGCATGAAGCCAAGAGAACACCAACTGAAGGCAGCTGTAACTGCAACTACAACTGCAACTTGCAACTTATTTACAATTTAACTGTCGCCTATTTTGATATTGAATAAATATGCAAAACTCCAGAAGCAGCTGCTGCACAGCACTTCCTGCCATCAGTTAGCACTCCTTTTCCTCCTTTTCCAGCCAGGACAAATGCCATTGCACAATTTTCAATTGTGCGCAAAATGTTGCCCAAAATTCAACATAAATTGTTTTGGCAACAATTCAAGAAAACGGCAAGCTAACCAGATTGGCTGTCGGACAAAGAGACGTTCTGCCAAAACCGGAAGCAGTCTCAACGGAAAAGCTGCCCTCCAGTCACCCCTCCAGCTAATTGAAAGTGCTTTGAACATTTGGAAGGGATTACAGTTTCGCAAAATTTATCAGCATTTAACTGACAAAGAAGTACCAGATGTTTATCAACATTTAAAACTTATTCGTTTCTTTATCTATACATATTTTTGATACTCTATCAGGATAATAATAATGAATGGATTTAGGTTAACAGTCTTAAAGTGAAAATAATGACATTAAAATCTTAACGATATAGCAAAATTTCTACTGTCCCATAATGCTAAGAATTATGTTTTACAAATTTTCAGAAATATTTGAACACATTATATAGATAAATTATAAATAGTTTTATTTTTATAAAAAATAGTTGGTTGACTCCCGAATCGCAGTTCTTACCAAATTCGTACTTTTCACTGCAGCCATTTCTATATTGCCCCAAAAAGTATGCTATCCTTACTTATTAAGCGACGCATTTTATGGAAGTCATATTTAAAAAGGAATTTCTCTTACAGTCAATCACTCTCGACCGCCATTTTTATGTATTTTCTTTTATTAGCTATTGAGCTGCCTGTCGAGTTTTGTCAGAAGACTTTGACATGCCACCACAAAAATGTCATGCTTTTTCAGAGCAAAGTCAAGTTGTATTTATTTCTTAAAAATTCCTTAACATTTGCCGCATTCACCTTAAAGAATTTGCTGTGTTCTGTGAGCGTTGTTAAGCCTGAATTTTCTAAATAATTTCACTGAGCCTTATTACCCATGCCATATGCCATTTGTTAGGTAGGCCTTCGTCCAGAGCACTCTTAGCGCACTTGGTGCTTGCCCCGTGTCCCGTGGCACTTAAGGGGCAGCAAGCTATGTAACAGGTTGCAAGCACATCACACAGGAGATTAGGCAGTCAGAGGAGACTAGCAGCTGGTGCTGCTTCTGCTCTGAACAGAGGAGTCTTACCCTTTTGGGCCTCCATTTGTAAGCCTTGTCAGTCAGGTGAAGGTACAAGCGGACAAACTGACGGACGATGGGGCTTAAGTTCTCCTGATGGTACAGCTCTCAGCTCTTGAGCTCTGACAAAAAGGTATGCCACGCCCAGTAAGAGGAGAGCGCCTGTAGGCGCTATTGTACTTTGGAAAAAAGCAAATATTTGTATTTCTGCTTCAATGGTTGAACGATTGAACTCAGAGCAGAATTTGAACTGTAGCAAATCACACGCGTTTGATTGATTGATGATTTGGCAAAAAAAGGTTACCCACCTACAACTTAACTCCCTGCCCCTCGTTCCTCCCCTCCACCAAGCTATACATTTAATATTTATATAAAAAAAATAAAGAAATGTTAAAAAGAAATATCAAAAAGCAGAGGCGAACAAAGCTTGATCCCCCATTGTTACGCCTCCGTTTACATTAATATGCATTGCTGATAAGGAAAAGGCAGGTCCACAATACACATACCTTTCTCACTCCCGCTCTCTCTCTTGCTCTCTCTATCTCTATTTGAGTCTATCAATCTGTCTGTGTATTCATCTAGCGCTCTAGCAAATCAAACAAACGCAATAAATCAACGCAAAACGAAATGAATTTTGATTGTCATTGATTTATGTGCGTTGCAATTGAAGGCAACCAACTTTTAGGGGCGCAGACCACGCCCACTGCTCACGCAATAATACGATAGATAATCATGACAAGCAAAATATTCACATTCCAATGTAATGTTCTTAGTTTCTCCCCAAAATAAAGCAATTCAATTCGAGTGACAGTTACTTCAAACCAAGAACGCATTAAATTGTGTTCCAGAAAAGTACTTCGTTTTAATTTCTTACTCAATTCGTTAACAAGAAAATTCTTAAGAAATATAAATGGAGTATGCCAAGTATCAGTTGAAAAGAATTTTCTGTTCAGTTGAAATGAAATGGCAACTTACAAAGCAGAAATGAAAACTATTTAATAAAGCGATTCCAAGTATACATTTCAAGCAATTTCATTTAACATTTTCATATAATTTCCGTATTTCGTTTGCCCTTATTGTGTTTATATAGTAATTTTCATTAAATTGCATTCCTCTTAAGGGTCAAAAGTAGAAAACTTGTTGCCTGCTTTTAAGCGTAGGCAGAATTTGCATAATGTTTACTCATGGAATGCGCGTTGTTGCCAACTTGCCACTTGCCACTTCTCTTGGCCCTGCTAATTGTTAAAACTTTCAATTACAATAAAACAAATGTTGAAGCCAAATGTCTGTGGCGTTCATTTAGTGCGTCAATGCGTCAGTTCGCCAAGTTGTCAAGTGCAAAATTCATTTCAAATTGCTGTTGTTGTTGTTGTTTGCAAGTCGTCGGCTTTTGCCCTACGTGACCCAACAAAATTAACGCTGTGGGAGGTAGGGGAAAGGGGCGTGGCTAAATATATATAAATTATAAGCCTTGAACTTTGAGTGTTGGCAAGTCAAGTTAAGCCAAGCCCGCCAAAATAGCAACTGCTTGAGTCCATTTGATAGTCGAGACGATTACATGGCGTATAAGCAATATTAATTTAATGCCGATGTAAATTTACACACACATCTCTCTCTCTCTCTCTGTTCCTCACATACTCACCTACTTGTGGTGAGTGTGATTTTAAGTAGTTATGCAAATGTTAAGCACACAGACGCCTTTTGACCTGAAAAAGTCAATACGAAAAGTGCACATGGCCACACAAATACTTAAACTCAACAACAGCAATAGCAACAAACACTCGACATTCGCATATGTTGAATGTCTGAACAATATTGGTTAGCTGTTGAAGCTGCTACAGGCTACAAAAGTGTCAGTTGTAATCTTGTAATCATAAATGTGAAAAGAAACTTGTAATAAAGATCAATCAATTAAAACAATATACTGAACAAATACGTTTACATTTATTAAGTTAAATTCAGCATTTATTATAACTTACCTTTTGTGATTTAAATTACTAAAATACTTAAAACCCATAACTAATATTCCATATCATATTTTGTTGTTCGTCTGAACGTTCTCACCATATTTTTTGGGTAAATATATAAAGATCACCTTAATTTAGGTTTATTGATTTATTATTTAGTCTTAAACAGCGAAGTTGAACAAAAATAATGAAAACCCTTTTTCTTTTACTGTTGATAATTTTAAGCATTGCTTTTCTCTCTGATTAAAACTAATTTGACACTTCTCCGCTGTCAGTAACTTCTTTCCGATGAAAACAGTCGACAACTCTCATTAAAACATTAATAATGATTTTCAATTTACTCATTGGCCTTACATTTCAATCTCGATCAAAACCAGTTGGCCACTTATGTGGGGTGGACGGGTCATCGTGGCTACTGCCCCCCATGAACACGCAAAGGAAAATCGAATTGCGAGAGTTGTAAACTTAATTAAGAGCACGCCCAGAAAAGAAAAGAAAGAGGGGGGAAAAATGGGAGAAAGAGCCGAGAGTTGATTTTGTTTGATTTACGCGCCAGCAGCCCTCATCACAGATGTAATTATGTAGCTTTAACTATATAGTATGCATGTTAAAGTGTGTATGTATATTTCAATGTGTATAGAGGTCAAAGGCATGGTGTGGGTACCTTTGACCCAAGCACCACAATCGACAGCCGACAGCAGTTGACCAGCTGTCGTTGATTACCCACCAAAAGCACAGAGGGCAAAAAAGAAGTAGGGAGTGAGAAAATGGGAAGTCGAATAGGACACAATCCCTGGTATTTCATGGCTCATTAGGCATGCACATACGTTTGCACCCCTTGTACCTCCCTCCCACCAATCCCTAGCACCTCTTTTCCCTACTCAGCAGCTGCTCCCTTCGCAGCAAATTCAATTTTCTACGACGCCGATTTGGTTTCCGCACGTCTTGAGCTATCGTCGCTGAACTCCCAGTTGCTGCCATGAATATAGTTAAACCCAACAAGCCAACTGTCTGTCTGTCTGTCCGCCCGTCCGTCTGTCTGTCTGTCTGTCTGGCACTCGATACCGATGGCGCAGCAAAATAAATGATAAGAATCTGTGCACGCTGCTCATGAATTACAAATCGCATAAAGGATTTGCCACTGGCTCGAGACGGAGACGCCTCTTGAACGGCACATTGCACCTTGTTTGTTCTAGAGAAGAACAGCAACAGGAGGGCGAGAAGAGAGAGAGAGTAGGAAATGCTGCGCTCTTCAATACGTCGAAAGGAAAGAGCAGACTCCACTTGCTCCAATGATTATTAAAATGCATTCCAAGACTGTGTTTACATTGCAGCATAAGTAAGAAGCAGCAATTTTCAATTGAGTGCTTGTAATTCACAAGTGGTTTAAACGACGAACAACTTAAGTAAAGACGACACATTCGATATTTTGTATTTTTTCTATAAAATGTAGAATTTGTCAGCTGGCTTTATTATGACTAGTCGATTATTCGATTATTTTTCTTTTCTATGTATATAAGAATCAGATTGTGTTTAGTTCTCCTTACATTTAGAGTTATAGTTACAGTTAGAATTACGTTTAAATTTTCATATACATTAAAACTAATTATTATGTTACTTAATTTATATACACTTGTATTCCCCATTTTTTTTCTTTTTTTACATTGCATAGCAGTGTGTGTGAGAAAGAGAAAGTTTGCATTGTAGAAAAAATTATTATCACCATCATTTGTGTTTTTATTTTCATCGTTTCTTTTAGTCGAAATTGAAATTCTCGTTGAATTTTGTGTGTACATTGTTCAATAAATTGTAGTATGTTTTTTAGGAAAATAGCCATTCTAACATTCTAAGTAGACTAGTTCTTTTCAAATTTTACAATAGATTATTGTTCTTGGTATTGTTTTATGCTTCTTATTGGTATTATCTTTGATCTAAATAGATATCAAGTTAGTTATAAAGAGGATTAAGAGAGATTAGGACAAATCCCAAGATAAAGGCAGGCGGGCGATTAGAGAAGAACAATATATGGATTCAAATTCTTAAAGTGAAAATTAAATAAGTTTCATTAATAGATTTCTTGTGTTTCTTGAACAGCCATCTTTGGGATAATTATATAAAAAAGCATTTTGCGGCAGTCGTTTTGGTTAGTATATAAGAAACTTTATTATTAGCTACCCTTTTATATATGGCAAGTAAAACTTGTATTTCTATTATGAGCACAATTCAGACAGTGTTGGGATTTTTCTTTCGGATCTCAAATCCTTGAATCTTATACAAACTGCGCTCATAAAACATGCTAAGGCCACATTTAATTTTATATTTTTTAGTTAACAGGACTATTCCGGATTACGCTTTCCCCTGAATTCCATGAAATTGTGAAAATTACGTGTGTACGTTGTGGATGATCCCAAAATGTATGTGAAATATACTTAAATTTAATCCCAAAAATTAAATATAAGGTACTTAAATTGGTGAAACTGTTGCGAAAGCGTAATGGGGAAGCGGGCCTGTCTGACTCTAAATGCTATATAAACATTTCATCTTGAGCTTCTTCAATCGAATTACGAAAGAATAATATGATTGAGGTGAAAAAAGCGGAAAGCGAAAATTTAATGAAGCGACAATTATTTGTATTATTATGTACACATTAATTATGACAAATGGCGAATGGCAAATGGAAAATGGGAAATGGAAAATAAAGGAAAAAGCAACGCAGAAAATTTGTCGAACTGCGTAAATAAACTTAATGAATCATTACTTAATGTGAAGAGCAAAGATAAATAGACACAGGAAAGGTGCATGAAATGCAAACAATAAAATTGAAGATAACCAAGATGAAATGAAATTTAAAGAGTGAGGAAACATAAATATGCATTATTATGAGGTAGTTTGAAATAAAGTAAAGATAATAGCGCTATGTGGAATTGTTAGAGTTGGAATTATTGTAAAATGATTGTTGTTTAATTGTTGACAAACAATCATCAGCTCAAATGTTGACTAACCTAAATCATTAGCATAAGCGTAAATGTAGCTTGGCTAGAATACTAATCATACTTAGTTACATATATACAGCCCATAATGATATTTGAACCTGACTGAACTAAAAAAAACTGTGGATTGAGTGTAAAAGTGTAGTTTGTGAGTTTCACAATTCGCAGTCCGAGTTTTTTCAGTCCCATTATCACGCCACGATGGCGGCCATTGTTGATGGGTGATGCGACAAGGCGTCTGCCGTGTGATGATGAGGATGAACCTGGGATTGGGAATGAGGATGGGATAGGGACTGTGGATGCGAATGGGAATGGGACTGAGCATGTTGATGATGATGGGAAATGTGATGGACCGGAAAGCTCCACAGTGCAAAAGGCATCTGCTGTTGCACCAACAAAAGCAGTTGGCGTAATTTGTTGGTCGTTGTTGTTGCTGTCACCTTTGTTTTTGTTGGTATTGTTGTTGCTGTTGCTGTTGTTATTGTCGTTGCTTTTGCCGTTGTTTCACTTGCAATTCCCGCTGCAGCATCAGCATCACATGCCACTGCCACTGTCTCTTGCTTGGCGCATCGCATCTGCAGCAACTGCAGCTCGCCTCGTCGTCATTCATCCCAGAGGCACTGTTGTTTCTGCCGCACATAATAGGTGAACTGTGTACACTTGCGGCAGGTCTTGATGCCACAACGATAATTCGTCTGCTGTTGCTGCTGCTGCTGTTGTGCCCCGGACGTATCACCCCCGTTGCTCGCACTCTTCCCCTTGCAATACTTTAACCCACAGGGATACCAACCGATGCAAGTTTCCAGGTTGCAGAGACACGGCGCCCACAGGCTGCTCACTTCGTTACATCGCGTCGAGAGAGCATCGGGAAATTTTTCGGTTGCTGCCTCCAGGCTGGAAATCGAGGAACCTGACCATGCAACAGTCAACGAAACGTGCAACAAGAGTTGACGACAAAAAAACAAAAAGAGAACGGCCAAGAAACAAAACGAAATGTTAAAGGAAAGCTGCTTAACAATATTTTAAAACAACTCGCATACAATATTCCTTTTGATTTAACCAAACGTATTACAAGAAAGGGGAAGGATTCCCAGAAGAGCATTAGAGAAGACTTTAAAAGTAAATTGACATATTTTTGTTAAGCTAAAGAGAGGAACAGCTAATTGTGAAGGCAAAGTAAACATAAGAGTAGCAGATTATTTGCTTATCTTTCTGATTGACATCGACCAAGGCAAATCGGCTTATTTACAGCAAAAGGAAGTTTAACTTTCCGTTTTTGGCATTTTTATTCTTAAATTACTTATGGATAGAATAAAGTTCATCAAAGATGTTTTAATTTGACCTAAGCTGGAAAACGAAAGTTATTTTTCTAGTAGAATTTTAGAAAGCTCTCCTAAGCTGACCGCAACCGAAACTTTTTTTAATTCCAAATATTATATTGATTTTACTTTGATAATAGGACCAATAAAGCTCATTAAAGCTCTGTGAGGTAAGTAACGACCTGATAAGCACGTTTTAGAGATAGAATCCTCTTACTCAACTTCTGTTATCTTTTCATAGCTTTGTATCAAATAAAGTTAATTAAGGCTCTTATACCTAAACTAAGCTAAAAATCGAACGAAAGTTCTGAAACTGAAAGATTTTGCCAGCTTTAATGCGTAGCTCTCACCCAGTGTCGACTGTAGGAATGTCTCACTTAATTTATCCTCCCCATTCTCGTGATTGTTCAGTAAAATCAATTAAAAGCATGAGTTGCTGGTGGGAAATTCACAGAAATTCCACTCACCCGGTAATTCCGCCCAAGCCTTAAGATCCACGTCCCGTACGTAGGTGGCATCAGTTGCCTCCGCACAAAGGGATTGCAGATGACGTGTGATGGGCAGTGAGCGATTCAATTGAACCCAACTGCTCATGGTGTACGTCTCTCGTCCTTTATCCTCCTCAGGGGTGCGTATGGTGTGAGGATTCTTTTGGCGTAGTTTGGCCATTGCATCCGAGGATATAAAGTCGCCTTTGTTGAACTTGGTGGCAAAGCACATGACTTGATACTGACTCTGACCCCGTTCTTCCTCGCCGAGAACTAAGGCCTTTAATATTTGCACTTCCTGTAAGGAGAAAGTACATATTTTATTTTGTTATTGGATGCATGTCTCACTTGCATTTCCATTTGAATAGCTACTCACATTGCGAAAGTCGATGAGCTGCGTGATGAGAGTCCCATCGGTTTTCTGAAACTCCAGGGTAATCAAATCCTCGCCAATGTTGGAAGTAATGCTCTCTTGTATTACCTCGCCACCCTGCAAAAAACAGATGCAACAAGTGTAAGAAATTTGAACGAATTCCGTAATCCAAGGGACGTACTAGAATATTAATAGAGACGCGGCAACAATGGAAACCCAAGACGCTGCTAGAGGACACAAATTAGCTATGACAGCCGCAGGAGCAGGAGCAAGAAGAGGTAGAGAAGCAGGACTGGGACAGGACGCGACACGGCCATGAACCAAATTAGAGTCAAGAGAGTTGAGCAAAAAAAAAAATAGTAAAATTGCCAGAGCAAATGTAAAAGGCAAAGCAAAATAAAGAAAAGGTAAAAACGAGATGAGGGACTGTGAACTCGTGTCAGGGGTCTGTCCCCAAAAGTAGTTCAACAACATGACAAGCAGAAACAACAACTAAATAGCCCCCAACATGTGTGAAATTTCAACACCCAGCTGTAATTTAGCTGTATGTGAGATGTACTGCAATTAGCATAAGTTTTTGCTGTATAATTCATACGAAAGGGATAATTATCTTGGAGAAGTCAGTCATTTAGGCAACACTATGCATTCTTAAATCATAAGCAAATTAATACCTTTAAAATTATATGCAGTATTCAACTTAATGTTGTATAATTTTCATCTTATTTTAATTTTAAATTTATTATTTATTTAAATTGAAGTTATCGGATTGTAAATAACGATTCTATTTCTATTTTGTTTAATAAAGTGTTTTCATAACAAAAATTATAAAAACTGGCAATATTTGACCTTACAAATCACAGCAAAAGTAATGTGCTAATTGTCTAATCCTTCCTTACAAAAACTACTGATGTTTCACTATCTGATACTGATATATCACTAGCTTTTAGGCTAATTGCATGTCTTGTCATTTTTTTGCACAGAATTAATCATTAGAAAGTTCATTCATTTGATGCCTGAAGCCGAAGGTCGAAAAGTTCTGCTGGGTTCATGTAAGACACACACATACATGTGTATGTACAAGTGTATGTGTGTGGCATGCCATGTTTGTGAATGTGCTGCCTTTGTGTGTTTGAACAAAGCGAACGTAAACAAAGCTCACAGCATCAGACATTTTGGGGCCAGGGACAGAGAAAATGGCGAAGGATGTCACATGTAAACAAATACACACACATACACATACACATATTCATTCGAGAGCATCTGTAGTTGTTGCTGTTGCACGCGATTTTTTGGCAAAGGTAATCTAAAATTTATAGAAAAGCCAAAGCAAATGTCAATATTATGATTACATGTAAGCCACGTGCATACTGAAATACAACAACAAATAATGTCAAAAGGGAAAAATGAAAACTAGCAGTTTTGTTTTAACGTCACAGAAATAAGTTCAAGGGCAGTGAAAGTAACGCAAGCGATCAAAATCTACTTTGAATAGTGACAAAAGGAGGCGGTTTATGTTCCGCAAACAGACAAAAATTAATATCTTTTGTTTTTCACTTACTTTTCTTAAATTTTTTTATATTTGCTTCCGAATTAAATAAGATTTTTAATGGGTTTTTATTTTTTTAGAAATTATTTACACGAACTGCGCCCCTGGATTTGTTGCAAATACCAAACAAAATGAACCCCTTAATTTTATCTAATTTCGAATTAAATTAGTTTACATAAATTGTATCTTATTGTCTAATTAAACCAAGTTTTATAATAAAAAAATAACAGCTGGCATGCTACAGCGACGCAACAGTTCCGCTGACGCAGACGTTGCGGCCGCAAGCAGCATCTCTGTTAAAAACTACGACTCCTCTCTGTTATGTGAGGAGCACTACTGTCGCTTCATAAAGAAAAGCGCAGTCCTACTTTTTTAGTATTTAATTGAATCTTACAACAAAAACGCACCTGGTTTTGTACATTGATAAGCAGCTGGGCGTCACTGTTTGCATTAAGCAATAAATTGCATAGTATAAACCAAAGGAAACCGCGACTGTGTTTGAAGAAATGATAAGAACTGACGGAACGTCCGCCACATTGTACTCGTCCCGATAGGCGGCATTTAGCTAACAATTGACGATGCGTAACTTTGTAGTTTGTTTGTTTTAATGCCTTTATCTTAGGCTGTTCCGGATTTAATATCATTTCGCTTGTTTACACTGCACCGCCACACTGCACTTATTGTTTGCACAAACACTCGGATAAGATTTCGATTTTGTTTGAGTTGTAAAAGTACGCAAGCAATTAATTACTGCTGCGTCCGCGACACACGTCCGCTCGCTTCGAAAGTTTGACGCAAAATAACAACAGATTTCAATAACAGAGCACGACTTGTCCTTCACTCACGAGCGACAACAGAGTCTGTTAACATCAGTGTTGGCAAATCAGAGCATCTGTTAAATATATCCATATTGAAAAATTATGAAAATTAACGAATTTATCTGTGGAGTTTTGATTTTAAATGCATTCTGTACCCACGAACAATATTAAACTTTCAACTACTTTAAACTGCACTTAGCTAGATTCCTCATCTCTTTCTGTTCAGCACTACAGTTCTTCTAGCGCAGTTACCAGCGTGACTATCGATATTTGCCCTTCCATTTGACAACAGCTGACCTTCGATAATTATTTCAGAGCAGCAACAACAATCTATCGGCCGACTACCACACTTTCTATCATCAGCTGTTTATCTTGTAATCTACTAAATTTGGCCAAAACGCATTCTCTTCGCTTGTGACGTGTTGTATTTTGTAAATTATGTTGTTTTAAAACAATTTAATTAATTAAAGTTCGTATTCTTCGCCAGCACTGCAATAACCAAGCACAAACACAATGTTGACATTACGAGAACGACAAATAAGTAAGAATTGTTGATGATGCAGTTCAAATCGATTGGAAACCCAAACCTTGTTATTGCTTTCGTTTACAGATGCAATTAAGCAAATGCTTAATCTCAATTCGCAACAGCCAAAGGCTCTGGCAGCAGAACCCGTGTGGAAGATTTTAATCTATGATCGCGTTGGCCAGGACATAATATCGCCCATAATATCCATTAAGGAACTACGCGAGCTCGGTGTGACGTTGCATGTGTGAGTAATAATGGAAAAAAAGGGTCAGAGTTCAGCTTAATAACTTAAATTTACTTTTAGACAACTGCACTCGGATCGTGATTCCATACCCGATGTGCCGGCTATTTACTTCTGTTTGCCAACAGATGAAAATCTCGATCGCATACAACAGGATTTGTCCAATGGATTATACGACATTTATCACCTAAATTTCCTGGCTCCCATTACACGCAGCAAGATCGAGAATCTGGCAGCTGCAGCTCTTCAAGCTGGCTGCGTGGCCAATATACATCGAGTCTACGATCAGTATGTGAACTTTATTAGCTTGGAGGATGATTTCTTTATACTGAAGCATCAGCAGAGCGATCAACTTTCCTACTATGCAATCAATCGTGCCAACACCCGTGACGAGGAGATGGAGGCACTAATGGACTCGATTGTAGACTCGCTATTTGCGTTATTTGTTACATTGGGTAATGTGCCCATCATTCGCTGTCCACGCAACAGTGCAGCCGAGATGGTGGCCCGTAAGCTGGAGAAGAAATTGCGTGAGAATCTTTGGGATGCGCGGGCCAATCTGTTTCACATGGATGCCACGCAGGCAGGCGGCGGTGTGTTCAGCTTTCAACGTCCAGTTTTATTGCTGTTAGATCGAAATATGGATCTGGCCACGCCCCTGCATCACACCTGGTCGTATCAGGCGTTAGTGCACGATGTGCTCGATCTGGGCCTGAATTTGGTCTACGTGGAGGACGAGGCGGCGGTCAGTACAGGTAAGAAGTCGACAACAAATCTGAATAGTATCAGGATAGAGCTATACTATTGTTGAATGGGGAATCCTGGCCTATTGTATTTGATTATTTTAACACTTGCTATTTCTTCATCCTTGGTTACAGGTGCACGGAAAAAGCCCAAGGCCTGTGATTTGGATCGAAACGATCGTTTCTGGGTCACACACAAGGGCAGCCCGTTCCCCACTGTTGCGGAAGCCATTCAGGAGGAGCTTGAATCCTATCGCAATTCGGAGGAAGAAATTAAACGTCTTAAGACCTCAATGGGCATGGAGGGCGAGTCTGACATTGCCTTCTCGCTGGTAAACGATACGACAACTCGTCTGACCAACGCTGTCAATTCGCTGCCCCAGCTGATGGAGAAGAAGCGTCTGATTGATATGCATACCAAGATTGCCACTGCCATCCTAAACTACATTAAAGCACGACGGCTAGATTCATACTTTGAGATCGAGGAAAAGATCATGTCCAAGCAAACACTGGACAAGCCGCTGCTGGAGTTGTTACGTGATCCAGAGTTTGGACAACCCGAGGACAAATTGCGTCTGTACATTATTTATTACATTTGCGCTCAGCAGCTGCCTGAATCGGAGCTGGAGAGATTGCGAGAGGCGCTCCAAGCCGCTGGCTGCGATCTCACGTCGTTGGCCTACGTGCAACGCTGGAAGGCAATCATGAATCGCTCTCCAAGCATTAGCCAGGTCACCCAATACGAAGGCGGTGGCACCAGAACTGTCTCCATGTTCACCAAACTCGTCTCCCAGGGCAGCTCCTTTGTGATGGAAGGAGTCAAGAATTTGGTAGTCAAGCGGCATGTAAGTATCACTTAAATCCTGAATAGAGTCTGTTTATTTAATACTGCTCTTTTGTAGAATCTGCCAGTGACAAAGATTACGGAACAGGTCATGGAATGTAGAAGCAATGCTGAAACAGATGATTACCTTTATTTGGATCCAAAATTGTTGAAAGGCGGCGATGTGCTGCCCAAGAATCGTGCACCATTCCAGGATGCAGTTGTCTTTATGGTCGGCGGTGGCAATTACATCGAGTATCAGAATCTTGTGGACTTTATCAAACAGAAGCAAACGTCCAATGTTAACAGACGCATCATCTATGGTGGTTCCACATTAACTAATGCGAAACAGTTCCTTAAGGAGCTGTCAGCGTTGGGTGGCGAGATTCAGACGCCTGCAGCGAGTTAGGAGCGACTTCTTACCTTTCACATGTGCTGCTGAGCGGCTGGCGGGATTTGGGTGCAACAACAACAATTGCAGCAACAACAACTGCAACTACAAGTTAATTGTGTTTGTGTGCGTATGTGTGCGTGTGGCTTTTTCTTATACTTTTAAGCATATCCAAAAATAAATTAAATGCAAGGCAACAAAAACACAACAAAAAAAAGTGCCATGGGCAATTACTCGAAACTGACGCGTAATCCCCGAAGGACAACAAGCAAAAACATGCGTTGCCGCGTGTACAACAAGCTATTGCTTCAACAATAACAACAACAATGAGATGGGGCAACAACAACAACTGGGAGACAGCCGCAAACTGCGCTCGCATTCTAGGCGCCCATTAACACCAACTTGGTAACGCTTTGATGGACAGCTGACAGACAGTTGAGAAAAGAAGAGTTGTCGGTGACGACGTCGACAATTATGGGGCGACAACTATGCCAGGCACTTGGGGACTGAGCCCTTTGCAATTAACACCATGAGGCAGGAACTATGAATGGGAACAGTGACTCCAAAACTATTGCAATCTGCACAATTACGCTTAACATTGGGAATTGAGCAAATTAAAGATATTTTTTTATTTCTAGTTCTAGTAATATCTGACTAGATATAGCAGTTGCGGGGTAATTTCAGTTGTAGATAACTAGTTACTGCTCTATATTTATTTTTAAAGCCGAGAACATTTTTTTACACATATACATATATCGTCTGGCTAAGTTTCTCTCTTTAGTCTTTCCTTAACTTAATAGTCATTTTAAAAAGAACTTAAGGTCTATTCACTTGGTGTTATTTGGAATTTATAAAGTGTCTGCTAAACTCTACTCTGTATAAATTTAAATGTTATCTGGGGCTACAATATTTTTTATTTTTTTGTTACTTAATATTCTCAAAATAGTTTTATTTTAGTTATTTTTGGATATCAGATTCCAAGAAGCCTGAGACTAAACACTTGTAGAAAAGTTTAAGTTAACTTAAAGAATTTATATTAGAAAACTTAACTAAAATCGTTATATTAGTGTATTTGTTTAAAATTACTAAGCAATTGTTTTCAAAATTTTGTTTTGTAGATATATACTAGACACTCTTCTCACTTACAAAGGATCTTAATACCACATAAACATTTTATGCAGAGAATATTAATAAAAAAGTTAACAAAGCCAAACGTCAATCAGTTTTTATACTAGACGCTTGTTAACCTGAAAATTTGTCTTGATAATTGGAATTAAAGGGACAGCAAAGTTCACAATAAAAAATATGTATATATAGCAGTAACAACAGTAACAACATTGGTTGGCTAATTAACACTTTTGGTAAATCAGAATTGATGGCCATGTTGAAAGCGGCCCAAAAGATGATGATGACGACGACAGCGATGATTATTCATGGAGCGTTGTGTTTAAATATTGGTTTTGGTTGGGTTGTCTTTTGGGTTGGGTTACTCTCAATCTCTGAGAGTCTGAATCTGACTCTGACTCTTTGTGGCTACCCGTGGCTACAATTTAAATGTTAACATAAACAAGAGCAATTTAACAAAAGCCCAGTCTCGGGGCCCCAAATCCCAAGCCCCCGAATACCCAAAGTGATTTCACGGGTGGTCCAAAAAGATGCGCTCAAACAAATCATAAAATCGTATGGAGCAAAAAAAAACTAAAGAAACTAACAACGCAACATGAAAGAAATGCTACTCGCAGAGCCATGAATCGATTATGTGGCCACTGTGTGTATATCCGTGGGTGTGTGTGAGTGTGTATGAGTGTATTTGTGAGTGTGTGGGTAAATATTGTTGAAGCACATATAAAGAACCACTGCGGAGAGGTAGCTGGGCTTTAAAATGGTCTGAGGCAGCCGTTTCCCACATTCCTGCTGCGAAACATAATGGCTGCCGCTGTCGTCGCTACATACATTCAAACGTACATACATACATACATATATACATATATACATATACATATATCATAATCTTAACAACTCTTAACAAGCCTGAACAAATTCCAAAATTCGAAGACGAAAAGCCTCGTCAGCGGGCAGGCAAGCAAAAAAAAAAAGAATTGAAAAAAAGCACAGCCAGTCAGACGGCCACAGAACATCGGACAAAGACTACAAAATGAAGTGGACTCTTACACACACACACACTTACACACATACACGCTCTTACCTAAAGAGAGGCACATGAATGGACTCCAAGATTGGGAAGCCAGTGCAGCAGCCATAAACCTTTGGCTTTTATTTTAACTCAAAACTTTACTTCTTTTCGATTTAACTTTGGCTCTCAACCTATTGCCGCACCTCTCGCACATGAGAAACGATCTCATTATTATTGTTTTCTTTTCTTTTTGGTAGAATTGATATCATAAGTTGGTCATTGTCTCCTTCTTAAGTACCATTGGTTGCCAAGGCAGCCATTCTTTTAATATTATACCAAGTATATTTAACTTGAATCATCCACTTCAATCTACTGATATGCACTTGCTAATCACTAATTATACTTACTTAATAATTTATATTATTCACTGATTTAATTCAAAACTAATCGTGTTCATTAAAGTTTTTCATGACATTTTTGAATAACATGTTTTTTTTAGACTTTTGGTTTATTCCTTAAAAATTTTAAGGATGTATCTTGTTTTTATTTTGACTAATATTTCATACTTATATGTAGTAACAAGCGATATTGTTCTTTAAAGAATGAATTGTATAATCATAGGTTTTATAATTAAACATCGATTTAAAATAATCTTTGAATTAATATTTTTGATTATACATAAGTATGTACTATGTGTATTAAAATTTAAGAAACATTTCTTATAAAATGTAAGCAAATACTATTACATTTCTTTTAATCTATTAAGATAAATGGATAAATTTGCCAACTTTATTTAACTTTTTTAATGCTGATTTATTTTTTAAATTATACATGTATAGTTAAATCATTTTACTCACTTCTCAAACTCATTTCTTACCAAACATAGTTAATTTTAAATATATTACAATTGTTATTCCATTGCTGATCCAAACTCAAACTTAAAAACTGTAATTAAAACTGTACTGGACTCTATAAATTTTCCAATTTCCATTAAACTGTTAACTACTCAAACTGTATGGCTCTCAAACCATAAAATGTTGATGTTTGACTCACAATTAGTTAACGTTGTTGTTGTTGTTTTTACTATTGGCATTGCAGCCTTTTGTGTTATCCTGTGTGAGAGTTGTGTTGTTGCTGCCACCTTCGGTGGTCCAGTGAGGCATGTTAATTAATCAGCCAAATAATAACAGAGCACCCCAAGAAACGAGCCGAAAAAAAGCAGGCCAAATATTTGCCGACAATAAAAGAGCAGCCGACGACGACGAGATGACGACGTTTACGGATCATCCAGTAGGAGCAGGAGCTAATTCTGAAGCAGTTGCTTGTTTGGCTTTGTTAGCAGCTTGTTAGCTACTCAAACTACCAACAACAAGAGCAGCAAACGGGCCAAACAAAAAAGAAATATAAATATAAAAATCAAAATAAAGTAAAATAAAAGATGATGCTTCATGGCTTTTGGCCATTTCCTGAAATCATAAAAAAGAATCGGCCTAAAAATTGCGTGACGCATCAGCAGCCTGGCCACGCCCATCCCAAAAACGAAAGCCAAATACTTGACTCTGGCATCATTAAAATGCACAGAAATGCACACATAACTGTGCTGGATCTGACGATCCACCGATCCAATGATCTGCTCTGGCCAGGGTGTCATTATCCTGCCGCTGCCACAATCGTTGTTGCTGCTACAGCCGCAGGCTTTCCACAGGCCGCGCCTAATGGCCACCAACAGCAGCAGCGACAGCCGCTCCCCAACAGCTTCATCAAGCATAAGCAAACACACTGGACATCCTCCGACTGACCAATGCTACCCCGGCTACTCTCCCCACACGAAATTTGCACAGTGGAACCTCACGCAAGAAAAGTAAAGCAAAATTTTAAGAAAGATGATAATTTCTGGGATCGCGATGTATTAAAAATCTTATTGTAAAACTTAAAAAACAGTTATATAGTTGATGTTTATATTACATAATGTTAATTTCGTTAGAGAATTTTAAATAAAATGGGCAGAATGAAATTAGAAGACGAAAAGCAATTTCCGAAAAATCTCGCCAAAAGTGAAAACTTCAGCTGAAGGCTCTTCAGGCTGGTCACAGCATTAAAATTATGTAAATATAAATGTCGATAAATAATTAAATGTATTATTTTAAAAGTTAAGTAACATAAAATTCTTTTTATCTTCAAACTATTAACTTCCATTTTGATTTAAATTTAAACTATGTATTAAATTTCACATTGCATACTTAAGGGAGCGCTTAATGAGATTGTTGTAGAACTATTATCAAATTTCTGTAGAAAGAAAGATCTTCAAAATAGGTTTTAAAGATGCAGCCACTGATTAAAATTAAATTTTAGCTGTGGGATAAAAACAATCTTAAATTTAGACATAACTTAAACTAAATTTGTTGCAGCATTATTATTAAGTCATTTCTTTTCAATTTGCAATAAGTATAATATTTCCAAAGTGAACTTCTAATATGGACCACTGTGCTTGAGGATTGACTGCATAAACCAACAACGACGATGACGACGAAGTTGCTTTGCTTTACGATCGCGTATCTCAAGTTTATCGCTTCATTTTCCATGTTTTATACGCAATTTATGCCGCGTGGTCGCAGTCGCCAGCCTCCTCACTTCATCTCCATCTGCATCTTGGGTCAGTTCCAGTCTCTCTCTACCCCTATCTCTATATCTCTCTCTCTCTCTTGGACAGTCTGTTTGGCCAACTGACGCTGTTCTGGCTGCGATTGCACGCACCGCTTTGTCTGCCATCATCATCGCTAGAAGATACATTCGAGTACGAGTATTCGCATGTGCAGGTCCCATACTCAGGTCTCAGACCTCAGACTCAGACCCAGATCCCAACTCAGACCTAGGGACCCGCAACGAGGCAACTTGCCTCCATCTCCACCTTCAACTTCATTTCCTCCGTTGCTGCTGCCTTTTTCCAGGCGGACATTGGACATAAGTAATTTTGCTGCCTCGATTTCTCGTTCGTTTCATTTTGGTGCATAATAAAGTTGAACCAACATAACATATAGCTTACAAATATATATACACAGATACATACATACATATTCCTATGTACCTGTTATAGCTGCTTATTTATGTGGCTGTGTGTGTGAGTGTGCCATTAGGGGGGCAGTAGTTTTTTGTAATTTTTGTAATTGGGTTGCAATCTTAATGGATATCAAGCGTAGTATTCCTTCAAAATATATAAGTTGAAAATTTAAAAAATTTGTAAGTTGCCAAATTTCTAAAAAGAACTTAAGAGAAAAAGAAATAATAACAACAACAATATTGAAAAATATAATAGAAATAAATATATTATAATTATGTATATTAAAACAAATACTCCATATACTTAAAAACAATTTCCATATTATGAGAATTACATATTTAGTATCTAGACAAAGCTGTAAGAAAATATACATTTGTAGATTTTTTAAATCTTGTAGCTTACGATAAAACTACAAATACAAAACTAAACTAAATAAGTAGTATAAGAGTAATATAAAACCATTATGAAAAGAAATCCATAGACGTATTTATGTATATTCATAAATTGAATTACAATTTTTAAAAATGCAACCAAAGTATTAATACAATACAAATATAAATTATATTATAAATAATTATTGTCTCAATTAGAAAATTTGAAATTCATAACTTAAAAGTCTGGTGGAATCTATAATAATATTAGTAAAATAAATGTCTAGTCTAGCATAATATTAATTAATTCAAAATACAATTCCGATACCCATTAATTTAATAAAAATACATAATGTAGTTGTTGTACTATAATTAATTATTGCTCCAATAACATAAAATTCATCTTTGTGTAGTATTACGATCCCTATTCGATCTAAACGCCCACATTGTGTATTTTCCTCTACATCTACTCCTCGGAGTATCTGTCTCTTTGTACCTGGGATACCTTTCTGCCTATGGGCAATTAGCTCACCGCTTTGTAGGCAATTAACCTGCGATTAATGGGCACACACACACGCACACACACACACGATCTGACAGACATATAGAGAGAGAGTGACCCCTCATAATATTGCCATGCACTCATAAAAAAATGTTCTAACCAATTTGTTAACCGCCTTTGGCCCTTGTTGCCCTTCTCCTTTCTCCTTCCTCTCACTATACCTATTTCTCCCTTTTTTGGTATGTGGTAAAAATTGTATTTTTATGTTTTGTCAGTGTTTATAATTAATCACCTGTTGTATGCGTTCGCTCCCACTGTATTCTCCTCTCTATTCGTAGCGCCATTAGCGCCGGCTTCCCTTTGGGTACCTCCTCCTCCTCCTCCTTCTTCTCCACCTCCTTCTCATTTTCCTCCAATTTCCCTCATATATGCGCTTTGATGTCTTTATTTACTAATTTCCCGCTTATCATTTGGATGTTTTGTAAATTGAAACATTTTCACTAATTGCCTGAAAATTTGTTGTTCTTACCATTGTTGTTGTTGTTGGTAGAACAGCTGCACCTTGCGACGCTCTTGAGTGCACTTTGACCCCGCTACAACTTCCAGTGGACAATTAGAAGACAACAGCGGCAATCGACAACATCCGGCTCGGCATTAACTCAAAATTGAAAATTATGTGGGCGACGTTTTTCCAGGAAAAAACACGCACTAAACGAACTCTCTGACTTCTTGACCATCTTAACCATGGTCCCAAAGTCAGAGCCATTAACTTGAAACTTCGATTACACTAGACAACAAGGTAGAGAATGTACGTTTTTATAGCTTTTGTTTTAGTTATTGTTTATTGAAATGAAATAAAAGGAGCGTTTAGAAGTATTACAAAATTCTGAGAGCATTTTTGAGATCAATTGGAAAATGGAAGAAGTGAAATCTGGGGTGTCAAAGAAACTTATTCTAATTTGGAATGAAATTGAGATATTTGGATAATTAATAAAATTGCTTTGGAATAATAAAATATATTTTTTAATAATAATAATAAAATATAATAATAATCGAGCAAGTTAAAATGCCGATTGAAATATTTAATTGGTATGAAAAAAGCTTGCCATAAGTTTTATGTAAGTCTAAATATTTATGACTATTGTCAGTGCCTTAATTCTGTTGTCTAGTGTCATCAGACAGGGTCATTCGCCGTCATTCTCCTCGAGCTCCTCGAGCTGCAGCCGAAAGACTCATCAGTGTCTTTTGTTTTTATTCCAGCCAAAACAATTTTACAATACTTGACAAAAGTTTTTGCAGTGGCGTTGTAAGTGCAGTGCCAAGTTTTTCGCTCCAAGTTTCAAGCTCCCATCTCTTAGGTACTCGATTCCGATTCCAATTCCAGGTCCCAAGTCTCAGCTCCCCAATACAAGGTACAAGAATTTTAAGTGAGCTGCAGAAGACAGAAGAGAAGCAAGAGAAGCGTCTGTAAGTCTACAGTTGTCGTTGTCGTTGTTGCAACAGTTGCTGTTGTTGCTGCAGTTGTTGTTGTCGTCCTCAACCACATCCTCAATGTTGTCGCTTCGAATTGAAAATGCATTTTTCATGATGTTGTTGTCGCTTACAAGTTGCAGTCGCTGTCTGAAGGAAATGGAAATGGAAAATAATGAAGCTGGCATAGACAAACGGACGCCGTGCCGCACGATTTGCTTGTAAGGCATCTCTTGGGATGCTTGGGACAGGCAACAAAACGCAAATTAAGCCAAGCGAAATTAATTGAAGTGATGCGCAGCCACAAAACCACTAACAGCAACAACAGCAACAGCAACCACTGACAACAACTGACAGCAACAACAACTAAATCCAACAATCTGCAAACATTCGCTTGCCGATGCTGACAAGGCATTTTGTACTTACAAGTCATTATCACCAGCCGCAGGCGATCGCCACTTGCTGATAAGGATAAAACGCCAAGGTCCATCCATCTCAATATATCCCTCTCTATATCTCTTTCTCTATCTCTCTCTCTCTGTCTCTCATTTGACTGCAATGCATTGCTATCAACGCTGCCATCGACAACATCAAAGGCATAAAAACGATAACGAGCAAAAGAGACACACATGAAAATGGGAGCAAGGAACAACAGCAGCAACAACAGCAGTTGCAACTGTGGCAGCAACTGTGGCAGGCAACAACAGTTGCCACAACAACAACAAAGCACGTTGATAATGATGTCATTTGGCATTTATTTACGAGCCCATAGTCAATGCTAAACGAGCTCTAATTTACATTTATGAAGCTGTTCTACGCACGCACCCAGCACTGTAACCCCTACCCCTTCCCACTCCCTTCCCAATACCTTACTCTTCACCCTTTATCCTTGTCATTGTTACCCTTTGCTGTTGCTCCTGTTCCTGTTGCTGTTGCTGTTGCTGCGTGTGTGTCCCAACTTTTGTTGCTGTTGTTGCGGTTGCCGTTGATCGTTGCGCATTGTTGATAAGATCGAAATCGCTGTATCTTTGTGTGTGCGTTGTGTGTGTTGTGTGTGTGTGACAACAGGCACAACAAAAACAAGATGAAGAAGAAGTCACAGAAACAGGAACAGGAGCTGAGGGCATAAAGCAAGAGAAACGAGATCAACTAAGTGATTCAAAGTACAAGTGCATAAATTACAGATAACGATACGTGTTTGGACTTGTCGAGTTGGGTAGCGCGAAAAAAAATACGAAAAGGAGATAAAAAGAGTGAGAAAGAGTAAGAGAGAAACAGAGAGAGAGAAACTGATTTTGATTTATGTATAGTTAAATTGTTTGCTCATAACTAGAAAATAAATTGAAATGCAGTCAGTTAACTAATGTTAAATCTCAAAGGAGGTTTTCTCATGTTCATGTCACATTCAACTTGTCAATTTACTATAGTTCTCTTAAGCTGTATCAACTGAAACTGTCGATTGCACTGATTAAATCTGTCAATCAAATAACATTAAAAAACATTCATCAAAATGCGCTTAAAGTTTCATATTATATGACTGAATATAATCAAACAGTTGAATATGCATAGAAATAAGAAATAAGTTTATTCTATTTCGAATAGAGTTAAGAACATTCTTAGAAACAATAAATTCTTGTTTATTTTTCTATAAATAATTTAATTTTAATAAAACAGTACGTTACTTCTTTATCATTTTTTACCAACAGTTTTAAATAAATTAAGCAAATTAATTAAATGTAGTTTAGTGTCTGCATTTATTTACATAAATGTTGGTAAAAAATATTTGATATTTAATAAAAGTTGTATATTTTAATTTCGAAGTCAAGTTGATTGAACTAAGAAGAAGATAAAGCATACATATTTCAAGCTGATATTCTGTAAGACAAATATTAAAGATACCTTTGGAAGAACCCTTTCAATATTTTTTTAATTGGAATATACTCCAATTCATATATATTATAGTAGAATAATATTATTATAGCTTTTGGCTTTAGTATAAATACATGTTCAGTATAGTATGGTCAACTTATGTCTGAACAAACTAAAATGCTTTTCTTTCGATTACCTTGAAAGTTCCCCAATCTCTTAATTATGTGATTCTTTTTGTGTGATTCTTTAGATTCATCTTTTTTCCGCTTTATTTGTACAATTTATGGCCTGCTTCTTTTTAGGCAGGCTACTTAAACCATTGAGTAAACGTTGTTGGTAGTTGATAGTTGGCAAAAAGAGAGTAAGAGCCACCCAATCGAAATGTTGATCAAAATTCAGAGAATCCTTTGTGCTATTGTTGCCGCTGCATGAAATTCCAAGTATTGCATGTCCAGACTCCTAAACACTAACAACAATACCAATAACACTAACAACAACAGCCTATTATGAAGCAATCCGCGACTGTTTTTGTAGTTTTTTTTATTTTGGGCTACTCTCGCTTGGTGGTCAACAAATGAAGTCATAAAATTTTCAGCGTGCCAAAGCCAAAAAAAAAAAAAAATGGGGAGAGAAAAGAATAAGAGACTGTGTTGTACGGTAGGCCCAAAGCTGCCATTGATGATGGAGATGATGATGGGCCTCAACTGACCAAAGACCGGGGCCAACTCTTTTATTTTGGCCTCAACAATCACACACAACACAGCACAACACAACACACCAACAACACGATCCTACGTCGGCGGCTCCTTGAGATACAATGATACAATATTATTATGCTGGTCCAGGCGCTCACTTTCAGATTGAAATCAAAGTGTGTGTGTGTATCTGTGTGTGCGGCAGGAGAACAATTCAGCATTGTTTTGGCCATTGGGGGCCACCCAAAAAGTTATGATTAAGTTATGCTGCCGATGCTTGTTGTTGTTCCTGTTGTTCCTGTTGTTGTTGTTGTTGTTGTCGTTGTTGCCGTTGTTATTCTTGGCAGTTAACGCAAATAGCCAAAACATGACTAAGCGCAACCCAAAAAATAAAAACAACAAAAAAATATATACAAAGAGATCGACAACTAACAACATTTTTGAGTTAACCTAATTTAATACGAACCAGTTTATACCCTACTCTAATTTAAGTGGCAATCCTATGCTCCTGAAAAGAACTGATTTGAATATTATATAACCTATAAAAGATAATGGCTAGAGAAACAAAGTGTAAAGCTTCTTAATAAATAAATCCAAAGGGTACAATTTCCATATTTTCGAAAAAAAATTAAAGAATAAATGTATGTTTGAAAACTCAATATTTTTAAATGGACATTCAATTCAAAGATCAAATAATGATCAAAGTGACATTCCATATAAATATCGGTTGAGTTTTGGCTAAGCTATAAAAGTTTAAATTGGACGTAAGGTTGTTAGTTTAAATATTTATATTTATACATATATATACATGTATATTTATATTTATAGATCAAATCATGACTAAAATGACATCCCGTTTAAAGTATGTTGACCCTTAGGACTGGCAACTTTACACTTTTTCAGTAAGTTAATTGACTTAAAACGAACTTATTTATTTAATTTAAAGTTTTTTAAAGTGGGTAATTTTGATTAGTTCTTAACTCTTAGAACCCCAAAGTCATACTTCTAAAGCTGCGAAAAAGCCCATTAATCAACTGATTAACATAAAAATCGCCATAATGTTGTAGAATAAACTAATAAACAGACCTCTTAAGCTTCAGCAAGTTCTTGATACAACATGCTGCAACAACAAGAGCAACAAGTACAGCTTAAAAAAGCTGAGCTCATATCAAGCTGAGCTGTGCTGCAAACTTTCTCACGGTTGATGCCACCTGACGCCCGAGTCTGAGTCGGAGTCGGAGTTGAAGTCTCAGTCTCAGTGTCAGTCTCAGGCAGGGACAGAGCCAGAGGTTGGAGTTCTCTCAGTTTCAGACTTGGAGACCAGTCCAGTCTCAATTCCCTGGTCTCGATTCCTGCATAATTTTCAATGAAGACATCTGTCAGCAGAAATGTTCAGGCGTTTTGTTTATGGCATTTAAAGCAAAGCTGATTTTTATTACCATCGGCAACAACAGCAACAATAATGAAAGCCACACGCGACGACATCGTCATCCACATCATTGACACATCGTACGCAAATTAAAAGCATCTCAGTCTCGGATCATAAAAAAAGGCCACAAAAAAAAAAAAAGAGAGCTGAATATCTGTCGGGACGATTTTCGCTTGGTATCCCGAGGTCAAAAGGACGCGTCCCATTCGACGCGATCTGTGGCATGAAAGCAGTTAAATGAAACACCGCACAATCGACCGCCCGAGTTGTTTCTCTCTGTCTTTCTCTATATGTGACTGCCTCTGTCTCTGTCTCTGTCTATATCTCTCGCTGTCTCTGGCTGGCTCTCTATGGTTAATCAGGCTCATTAGGTGGCCGCTCATTTATATACAAAATTACGAACATGGCCCGCAAATTTTTGTGGTCCCTGAAATGTGATTAAGTTATTTTGTGGCTTTCGCATACACACAGATTTTATACACACAAACACACACACACGCACACTCATACAGACAGATAGTCAGGGGCCTTTCGAACGCTCCATTAACCGTAATTAAGGTATTCTTTTGCCTGCGCTTTCTTTTTGTTTCTTCCCCTCCTGCGTCACCACCTTATCCTTTTGGGCCAACTCGGTCTTGACTCGGCCTGCTGCCTGCTGACTGTGGCCTTTTGGTGTTGGTCTTGTTTCTTCTTTATTGGCTTATATAGCTTGTTGTTGAAAACCTGAGACACTCCACAACAACCAGCACCACCAGCACCAACAGCACCACACACATCTTCATCTACGTACCACACTGTGTGGGGCAGAAGGCATAAGCATGTCAGTTTGGGGCAGCTGCCTGTTGCACGTTCTGCACGCTACAGTTTAAAAATTTCATGTTAATTTAAAAAGCAAAAGGATAACGCTAGAAACAACAAATATTATATTTTTATTTCTTAGCTTTCAAGTAAAATATACAAAACTATATGTTATTTGGTTGTTAATATATAAGCTTTTAATTAAAATTCAATGGTGATCAAAATGTTCAAAGTTATTTTTAGTTTAGAAAAGAACAGCTGAATATATTACTATATTATATTATATATATATATTTCATTTTTTATATGGTCCACGCACATTTGCTTCTAGTTTCTATTGGATTTCTTCAAAAATCAAATGATTTTTGTAGAATATTTTAAAGAAAAATGGATTTAAAAAGTATCTGAAAGTAAGATTATAATTTTGTAGAGAAACCAAGTTGAATAATTTTTATGTAATATGTATTTAAAGTTCAATTTATCGATCAAAAGAGATAAGTCGGCTATAAGCTAACTCTACAGGTATTGCATTGAAATTACATTTCACTTACATTTATCTTTAATAACTGGGTATCTTAAATTTAATTGAATATTTAAATTGAATGAATATTTAAATTATATCAATTGCATAATTAATTCATTATATATATTTTTTAATTTCGTTCTCTAATTTGGGGATTTAAGGACAATTGTCCCATTTTTCTCTCAGTGTAGTTCTGCCAACTTTTTGACCTCTTTGGTTATTATTTATGGAGCTATTAGTAAAGTGTGTGAACATATTTGCTTCTATAAAGCTACACACACAAATGTACACTCACTCACACACACACACAAACTTCTTCACTAACACATTGGCAGGCAAAAGGACCGCACAGGGCTACAAATTGCCTTAAGCCCTGGCAGTTTTAAACTTTTTCTCGTTTTTGTTGCCTTTTGCTTAACCGAAACTGATTTAATTTTTGCCTCAGCTTTCAATCCGTTTGTTGGCCTGGCCAAAAGCTGAACCAAACTGAGTCGAGGCCAGCAGCACCAGCACCCAAAACAACGCCCCAGCGCCCAACATGATGAGTTAATAGGAATCGAGTTACATTCCAGGCAAGGAGTACAAGGCTAAGAGAGCTCGGAGCTCGGAGCTTGGCTCTGGGTACCGTTTTCCCCCGTTTATGGACCTGGGGCAGGCTCTGGGCCCTGAGACTGAGACTGAGACTGTGACTGGAATTGAGACTAAAACTGGAGCCCGCACATGGTGCGCTACATTTTTTATTGCCGTTGCTGCTGTTGATGATGGGCGCTTGAATGGACGACGACATGGACATGGACATGGTCGCTTGATGGCTCTCTGCCTGTCCCTTAAACTTTATGCCTGTGTGTATTGGAGTATTGACAGATTTAATTAACTCATCCGCAGCTTAAGCAGACATTTTGTAGTCTGTTAGCTGTTAGCCTGAGTTATCCTTTTGCCTCCTGCTCCTTGGTTTCTGCCTTATGCCTTCTGTCTCTTATGCCTGGTAGACATCCGGTGTCGTATGTTGCTCGCACTCGTATCTCTTTCGTTTGATAATTTCCGTTTTTCAACTTGAATGAACCGCATTCAGATGCCGCTGCACACTGCTTTCCACTCAAAATATTTAATTTCATATTTGCTAGAAGATACTTCAATAACGATTAAAATAGAAGAGCTTGGAAATGTGGAAAATTTACATCATTTATAAGTATTATATTTTTTAAAATTAGATAATTATTTATATGTTATCCTAGTATACTCTTATGGGAACAAATCTACTGCGCCTTTATATGCATAAATAATATTATGTAAATTAATATAAGTGTGATATGATTATTATTAGTTACTATATATATTCCTCGTTACAATGTTTAATTTTAATTGGTATCTAAAATAAGCTCGAAATGTAATTAAATAATCGTTAAAACTTTGGAATACTATTATGTAAAGAAATTTAAGAAAATAGTGATAATATAATTTTTGGAAATACTCCATTTCGTTCATTGATTTAAGGACTTTCATATATTTATATTTGTTGCCTTTGCTAATTAATTTTCCTGTTGCTTGTCCCACTGTGCATTGGTTTTTTGTGAATCTATCGAAAAGCATCTAGAACAAGAATCAAATGAGCCATGCAAAATACCGCCAAAAGGTATGATCAACCACTCGAATCGCATTTCTTTTGTGCCCCCAAAAAAAAAAAGCTGATGTAGAGACAAAAGCGTTTTTGCAGACGCGGCACGGTTTTTTTGATCGAAAGTTGATTGAGGAGCAGCCTCAAAGAGTGCGACACAAAGTCTGCTCAAACCGAGGACAACACGGCTAATCTGCACTTAAGAATGGGCTCAAAGCCTGGCCTCTCGTTAGCAGCTACGTTTCGAGGCCTTTGTCTTAACCCAAACCCCAACAAGAAAAAAAAGAGACTGAACTCAGACAATTAGTGCGAAGCGAAATTTGAATAAAGCGACATTTATTTGACAGGCCGTCAAGAGTCTGTCGGCAAACTATAAAAAAAAATAAACTATATATGTATATAAACCAGCAACAACAACAGCAACGAGAAGAACAACTTTGTTTGATTTCATGCGAATTGAGTTAAGTTTTTTTGTTCTTATTTTTTTGCATAAAGTGCAGCCATGTGGGAAAATATTTTTTTCGGCATTTTGTGCGAGAGTCTTGAGATACGATTACTACAGATCGTCAGAGTGCCTGAGCTTATGTACCTGAGTATGATAAACTAAAACTCGCCAACAGCCAAGCGGCATTTTCCATGGAAAATTTTTTCAAAGACAACAAGTCGCCAGCAACAGCAACAGCAACAACAATAACAACTGCAGCAGCAAAAACAAATTAACGTTGCGGCAAGTAAACAAAATTAATTAAATGACATGAATTTGACGTGACAATGTTTTTTTAGATTTCGTTATTTTTATTTTTCAGTAATTTTTTTTTATATTTTTGATTTGATTGCTCAACATTTTGCTAGTTGCCGCAGACTTCAACGAGCCAACAACATCGTTAGCATCAGAGCTTTGCTTTTTGCCTGCAGTTGAAGTCTCGTGCGAGACAACGAGGCAACTGCAACTGCAATGGCAACTGCCACTGCCACAGCAATTGCAACTGCAACTGCAACAACAAGAGGCAACAGCAGCAGCAGCAGCAACGCCAGCAGCTGATGACGACTTGCACCCAGACATGTTGCAGACAATTGCTTGTGCAATTATTAATACCCTTAACACAATGAGGCATATGCGAATGAATAATTAAAAGAAGTGTTTAAATGTGATTAGATTAAGTGGCAATTTTCCTGGAAATTCTTGGGGCTCATAATAATCATTTCAAAATACTTAAAATACGAAATGTTTAAGAAATACGAATTTGATGATTTTATTGATTCAACAATGACAAGAAAGAGAGAAAAATAGAAACAACTCAAGTAGAAACTGAATATAACGAGATACTTTAAACCAAATGTTTATTAATATCTGCATTAAAATGTTAATAGCGATTATCATTAATACACTTTCTTCACAAATTCAACTCCAATTTAAATCATTGTTAGCGTATTTAAAAGTCTTAAAATATTACGACACTCTTTGGCTTTCTTATGTTGTGTTGTGTTGTCTGTATTTGTCTTGGTGTGTTTGTACAAATTGTAGCTTAAGTTTTATTTGCCTTGCATTTGGCTCTGAGTGCTGCTGGGTTGCAATTAAAATGCATGTTCAACTTTTCGTGGCAAAGTGTCCGGCGCGGTACTTCACTTGAAAGTTGTTCGCGTTTCGTTTCGGTTTCGGATTCAGATTCAGATTTATATTTGGATTTTAGTTTGGATTTGTATTTGAATTTGAGTTGTGTTTATTTGCCGTTCAGTGTTTTTATTTTGCCAAATTAATATTTCTTGTTCATTAGTTTTATTTGCTTTAGCCACTCGCGCTAATATTTCCTGCTTAGTAATTAAGTTTGACGACTGTTGGCTGCTGAACAGGTGCAACGCTGCGTATGAGTAATATGCAAGTCTTTGTGCCTAATGCTGATTAAGCCGGGGCTAACTACCTGCCAGCCCTGTCTTGATTCCCGCTTAATGCCAACACTTTTCATTTTTAATAATGAAAAATTGACTCTCATTGCCCCAACGACCAAATGCAAATGCATAAAAAGCCAACAACTCTGACAACAACATCAACAATTGCGACAAGTGCCGCCAGCTGCTGTTTGCAGGAGCCAACTTGTCGCCAGTGCCAATTGCAACTGATTGAGAAAAATCCTGTTATTTACACTAACTGATCTGGACTTTGAGCCAAGTGTTCAGTTACCAAGTGGCAACTGTGAGTTGAAAAACTAGAAGATGGAAATTCAATTGAATCATTTTACAGAAAATTCAACTGTATGACATGTGTGCTGTATATGAGAAATATACATTAACGGACTATACTATGAGCCTTACAGTATTTTAGAATAAGTGCCCAACACACTCTAGTCGCTAGTGATCGACTGTTAAATACTCTATAGTTAAGTCTGATATTAATGCATATACAAGAAAGGAAGTTAAGTAAAATTATAAAAGTGGAATTGAAAACTAAAAGCATACAAATAAATTAAATAACATTTCGAAAAGTTGTTGCTAAATAATGTATATATTATCACAATTAAATCAACTTCCATTAGAAGTCTATATTCCATTTCCCACAAATCAACTTTCATTTAAATTTAAATTCCATATCGCATAATCTGGTACAATCAAAAGATTGCTGTAGGTGAACCACTCGTTTGCCTAATTAGATTGATGGACAGACTGACAGATTGACAGCATAAAGAGCTGGATGTGAAGCATAATAAATTTGGTTCAATGTTTTCCACTCTCAGCTGGAGGGGATTAGCACATTTATTGTCATCAGCTGTTGTTTGATCTTGTGGCCTTTTAATCCAAGACAAGAGCTTTTCAACTTTGAACAGTTTTTGCATTCAAAATGTCACTTGAAGCGCCATAACATTCACTTAAAACCCACGCGCACACTACTCACAATATTCACAATACTCACTTCTGTATATTCACTCTTAAATACACACACACACAGTCACAATAGAAACTGTGCCATAAATAACCATAAAAAAGACTTGGCAAGTAAAAAGTGTTAACCACAAAACCGCAAACTACGAAAATAGACTTTAAGCTTATATTTGTTTTGTTGTAATAGAAAAATTGTTGCAGTTTTTAGGCAAAGAGGGTGGTTGTTGACAGGGTGGAGGCGTGGCAACTGCTGCTGTTGCTATCTTGAGGTGAACTGATCATAGCGAGTAAACGCGTTTGCGGCTTTAATTTACCATTAAGATATTATTTACTACATATAACTGCGCCCCGTATTGCCTGTTTGACATCCCCTTACCTCCGCATCTTCTCTCCAGGTGGGGGGTCTTTGGATATTGTTTATGACAATTCGCTCATTAGTTGGCCGACGGCGATTACATTTTAATTACGTTGACATACACGATTAGCATGCGTAATTGTGAACAGTTGCTAACACCTACGCCCACCATGGCCACGCCCACGCCCACACACACGAACTCACAGACACTGTGATAACCATAGTGACAGCTAATAACGATGGCCAAGTTTGTCGCCCAAGTCTTTTGTTCTGGGCACACTCTCTAACCGCAATATTGCTCCATAACTGTCACGCTTAGTGACCCATTTTGGCAGCCAACTCGACTCGAATATGCCTCAAATTGCGCATTTATAAATAAAAATACGATAAATTAAACAATAGAAATGATTATATGTGAATATGAGTATCTCCAATTCGAATAGCCATAAGCAGTTCCTAATTTATGCTTTGCGCATATCGTAAAACTTGACTTTGACTTGCTTTAAACAGCAGTTCGGCTTATGGTCAAAATAAATATCACACCACATCCCCAAGTCAAGCAGCTATATATTTATGGCAAGACTGCGAAAAAAAACCAACAAATGAGCGTGCTCGACTAGCAAATACCCTAAAGTATCGTTCATTCTCTCTGTGCTCTTCTATGATTAAAGCTTTCTTCTGTAATTTCTATATTTATTTTTGCACTTCCAAAGAAAGATTAGATTGAATGAAATGTTAATAATAAAACTTTATCTATTCTTGTATTTATTTATATAAAATAATAATCTAAAACTCGTTTAAATTAAATATATTTACATAGTCCCTCTAGCCTTCTTTAGATATTTTCAATGAGTGTAGGGTATGATAATAAAAAGAGCTTAACTTACTGGTTTTTACGTCAATACTCTAACCACAAAATTATACAATAAAAATTGGTTCAAAATAATAAATTTATTTTTGGATATTTGTGGTATTGATGTTTGTATGGATCTGACAATTTGCGAATCCCATTGAAGTCAGAAATATTGGCAGTTCGTTGTGGAATTAAATAAATAAGTGATTAAATAAATATAAAAAAAAATTAAGAAGAGGAAGTAAATAATAATTTATTAAATAAATATATAGCTAAAGCCGGAAGCAGAATTAATGATTAATCATATGACTGAACAGACAGCTTCATTGCATTAGATTATAATTATGGTTTTGCTAAAATAAATATGTATTTGAATGAATACATATCAAAGCCATATACATTTTAAATAAATATGTATTAACATATTATTCTATGATTGTTAGAATAAAAAAGGCAGTAACTTACTTAATAGCAAATTTTAGAATTTGTTTAACATTTCGAAATCTTATTTCCACATCAGTTATATTAACGAATTCTATGACTGTGTAATATTTTTGTAATTAATGTAACTTGTTGTTAAAACTATATGTTTACTTAGTTTTTTTTTGAGATGGTACCGCATTGTTTTATACTTTATCTTTAATTCCAAATAATTCATTGGAACAAATTCTAGTGTCAAAAATATATCTATATTAATATTTTTTACCGTGAATACAATAAATGTTACATTAACATAATATTTGCATATTTGTCTATTTAAAATTTTCTTTATTTGTTAAAGCTAGTGCAAATTCTGAGAAGAAATAATCGTATTCAAACGTTACTCTTCATAAAAGCGCAGCGCATTAAGCTTAAGCTTTCTATGCATACAAATTGTTGTGTATGATAACAACTAACACACACACACACACACACGCACATACATATACACAAATACTCATAAGTAATGTGCGTAAATGCCAGCTAAAACAACAACAATAACAGCAGCAATAACAACAAATCAACTTAAACAAACAACCAACCAGACAATTTGGCTCCACAACTTTTTGCGCGTCGTCGTCGCGCTTTTGCTTATTATTGTTGTTGTTATTATGGTTGTTGTTGCTGTGGTTGCTATTGCTGCTGCTTGGCCAGCGATGATCATTTGTCACACCCTGCAGCAACCAAAAAAACTAATAATAATAACAACAAATACGAAAATATATATACAAAAAAAATAACAACAAAAGCTGGCGAAATTTTTATGCGATGACAGCAGCAACAAACGCGGCAGCCTCTGTGGCACCCAAGACCCAGTGCCAAAGACAGAACCGGAGTCAAACCCATATCCAAAAGCTACCTAGAGTCGAAGACCAAAGAGCAACTTGGCCAGATCTTTAGATCTCTGAGAGAGCTGACACGGCAGCCAAACGCTTAAGCCGCTTAAACGCTTTTCAAAGTCAAAGCCTTGGGGCAGCAGCAGCGTTGTTGTTGACTGCGCAGTCGACGGCGACGTCGACGTTGACGCTGACGTCGACACACGCCTTTTGTTTATTTAGCAGCGGCGACAACAACAAAAGCGCGTCATAAAATAAAATATAAGCAGACTGAGCGGCAACAAGAACAACAACAACAACAGCAACGTCTGCAAAAATAAGCTTTATTTATTAATAATCAAAAGACATATTAAGCAGCACCCCTTCTGCTGCCACGCCCCCTTCTGTTGTCACAAAGCTTTGTTGATGTTGCCATGTGCTAAATTTTATTTTGAGCTTTTATTGTTTTGACATTTTGGAAATTTATGGCAGACGTTTTGGGAACAGTTCCAGTTGTACTCTCTCTTTAAACAATTGTGCAAACAATCGAGTGCAATTGTAATCGATACCACACACACACAACAACAACAATAATAACAATAACAAAAACAACATTAGTTGTGTTGTTTTTGGCGACAATTTGTCTGCAATTGCTTTTCATTGGAGAGTCGAGTATCTGAGACTTTTGTTTACCCCTCGCGGAAATTGGCGTTTGATCAAAGTTCTTACTGTTATTGCTCAGACCCTGAATACATGATATTTCTAAGATATTTATAGCTTCAAAGAAACTATAAATAAAGTCTAAATATGCCGACTTTTATTTGAGCTGTGGAATCTCAGTTTTAAAACGCAAACAAACAGCTGACAATGACAATCATCAGTCGTCAATCGTTGGTTTACTTTAAATAGTTTTGATTGTAATTGGAATATTTAATTCCATTGAATCGATAAAGTACACATGTGATAATAACAGCTCCGCAAATTTATATAGAATGGAACTCTTTTACTAAAGTAAACCTAGATTTTTCTGTATAAAAAGACTCAATTAAATAGATTTAGATATTAGGTTCAATTTGGAGGAACCCCTGATCAAAAGCCATAAATTAGTTATGAGAATTAAATATGTGTAAAATAAGAAAAATAATAAATTTGTGTTTAAAAAGTTCCTTGATTCATGAATATATTATAAATTTGTATTATTATGATTACAATTATGATTTCATATCATTATCATTTCATACCATATCATTAGATTTAACATTTTAACATATAGACTTAAGAATCAGTTTGACCTAGAAGTTTAAGAAGCAAAAACTATTAATTCCATACAGCTCAATATTGGAAGTAGATTAAACACCATTTAATTTTGCAGTTGTCATGTTGAATATTTAAAAGTCATACTTATTAAATCGGAAGTATGCATGTCGAATAAGAGTTAATTTAGCATTGTAAATTATGATTAAACTTGCAGTAACAAAATTCTTAAATAATTATAATGTTTGTGTTTCAGTTAAATTCATCTAAATTAAGTACCACTTGCTGAGCTCTCAACGCCATGCCGGCTCCTGGCATTTATGATCGTTTCGTTAATCACCTATAGCATGAAATGCATTTTCAAGCTCAATTGCCGGACCGGGCCATAATGGAAAAACAATTCATTCATGCAAGGCGGCTATTAGAAAACTATTTGAAATATTTCCACGCAAACAACAACAACAACAAAATAGCTCTTGAGTAGAGCGTCGTAAGAGCCTCTGCTCAATCTATACACAATAATAAGTTATAAAATCGTGAGCCACCAATTGCCAACAGACCACCAAGGTGAGCTAACTGAGCAACCAGTTTGAATTATTCGACTTTACTTTTTTTCACTGGCCATATCTCAGACTTACACAGACACTTGGTCTAAGCCATTTGGGGGCCAATTTTGGTAGCGCCGGGCCATCAAATATAAGCAACACTTGTGGGATAACTGAAAAATGCCGGCGCCTTTTTGCATATTTTGTGGCAATTGAAATAGCATCTGTCAAATGAAAATTGTTTACAAAATAGAAATCTTGTTAGCAAGTGCCACAAATATTTCTATTATAAATAAATTTCACACATCCAGATCGGGTGTTGTAACTACTTTATTAGTTTTGTAAAATCATTTATTTATTAATAGAAAAAATATATAAAAGTATGAAATATGTATATTAATATGTAAATGAAGTTTATATTAACAAAAAATATATATTTATAAGTCAGATATATAGTATAGTAAATAACTATTAACTATATTATATTTTACAGTTCATATTTTTATAACAATCGATTATTTCAAACTCCTTTGATTAATTTGATATACTATCCTCTACTTTAATTAAATATATCGTCTTCCGTGACATTTACAATAGCATTTTATGTTTCTATTACATCTTAGGTGAAATAATTAAATTTTATGATTATCAACAGTATTTAGAGTATTTGTTAAGTCGACTTTATATTTAATATATGTATTTTTCTCATCTTAACTACATTGTTGGAATGCCTGGGCGCATCTTTCATAGTTGTTTTTTTTGTGTGGGCTGCCATTTAAGGAATGCCTTCTAATTGTTTTGTAATTTGTTAGTCAATTAATTTGCGACTGCATTGCGAACTATTTGTTGTTGTTGTCGCTGCAGTTGTTGTTGTCTATATTGCAGTTTGACGTTGACGTTGACTAATTGCAAATGCAGTGGGGCTTGCGCGTATTTTGATTTTGACATATTACTAAAACGTGCACGCTATAAAACGCGGCACGCAAATGTTAAATAGGAACAGGTCCAGGTATAGATATAGCTTTAGCTTTAGGTCCAAGTACGACTAGGTCGTACGACTCTAACGCGTATATAACATATACATATATTCAACATTTTATTTAACATTACACATTAACATTTATTGTCGCACATTGATTTAGTGCTCAAAGCTGGCCCATAAAATCTTATGCATTTCTGTTATGCACCGCAAATCGAATCTCAAATAGTCGCGTGGGCGTCGTCAACGATTTTTTGCGCATTTCCTTATTGTTCATACGCCATGTAGTACAACTTGTTTAGCTCTTAACTCAACTAAGCATGTAAACAAATGTTATTTAATATTTCAAAATAATAATAATAATAATTTTTATTGTCTTATCATGTTTTGATCTATATGTTTGACTGACTAATGGACAGAATATATATAAAAGCTGGTACAGTGGGCAGCAGAATTATGATCTTTATGTTTTATCTGTCAGTTTCATAAGTGCTTTTTACAAGCTGTAAATAGTTCTATGCTGCTAAGTTAATTAAATTTTTAGCTTATTTTTTCGTTATACAATCTAAAATGTATTTATTTAGTAGAAAAAAGTTTATTCCACAGATATTTAAAACCTTTTTTAAAAATCTTTTTAACAGTTTTTTACAGATTACTCGAAATTGGTAAAGCTTTTTGAGTTTTCTAGATTTTGTCAGTAATGTAAGCGCTGTGCTTAATTGGGTCTTAATGGGTTAAAATTTGTTTGAAACATGTTTAACATTTTCGTGGGGTTCATAAAAATCATTAAATCATGGCATAAAAATAAAACCGCTTATCGCACAAATCAGTCCGAATAAATTATTGTTTGCTTTTCTCATCGTTTTCACTTCAATAACTGAACTTTAACAACTTCTTCAAGAACGAGCGCTTAAAGAACATGTCAACCAAAGAAAGAGAGAGCAAGTGCGGGAGAGCGAACGTCAGCAGTAAATGTGTGTAAGAGAGAGAGAGAACGAAAGCTTGCCATAAACTTGAACTTGATTGGATTTGTTAAGCAAATACAATAGAAATTGATGGTCAGGCTTATCTAATTTTACTATCAAAGCGATTATCAAGCTCCCTGTCAAAGTGTGTACAATGTGTGCGTGTATGTATGTGTGTGTGTGAATAGAAGCACGCTTTCTAACCGAGTCTCGACTAATTAATTAATATTTTATGATGCCGCACTGCTGACGCTCTGCAAACAAAGCAGCGGGACGTTGAGCACAAGAATTTGAAATTCATTTAGTTGTTGGATTTATTTGCGAGCGAGGAATTTCGGGTGATGATATCATATGATAATAACGCAACAACAGCAACAACAACAACATTAGCAATGCGCTAAGCAGCAGAAGAGAGAAGAGTGAGTTGAGAGAAGTGGAGAAAACGTTTGTTAAGGGGGGAACGCAGCAGGTGTTTCTCTCTGTGAAATATACACACTCACACACACACACCACACATGACATCTGGTCTGGGGAGGGACTTGGCTGGGTTTGGTCACTGCTCGGTCTCTTTCCAGTTCGGGATTGTGAGTGAGGCTCTGTTCACAGCACGCCATAAAATGCTTTTGCTTAATAAATAAAAAAATTAATTTTTATGAAACGTGTTTAAACAAACAACAAAGATTGATTGGCCAGATAAGATGCAGCTACGCTTCGCTACACTAACCAACACTACCAGCACACTCACACACTGGGATACATCTGTGTGTGCTTATCAAAGAAATGTGGCAGAGTTTTGTGAGCGTGTGTCTTGACCGTTTCAAGTTTGTTGCCTGAGTCTTTTGTTTTGGCGACTGTTGCCAACGAAGTTGGCGCTGCGCTGTCTGCTCCCTCAACTGCGTCAGCCGCTGCTGCCTTAGTTCCAATATAGTTTTTATTAAACAACAACAAACGATTGTTTACGACTCGCCATTGATACTAATTAATTAATGACGTTTTAATGCATTTAATTCGGAAAATATACTTTAAAATCAATTTATGTACATATAGCATTTTTCCAGAGATGC
Organism: Drosophila neotestacea; assembly: GCA_035044365.1. Taxonomy (NCBI): domain Eukaryota; kingdom Metazoa; phylum Arthropoda; class Insecta; order Diptera; family Drosophilidae; genus Drosophila; species Drosophila neotestacea. Next base: position 1,975,977 of record JAWNMD010000052.1, on the reverse strand, counting down.
GATCGAACATTTCTCAATTTGCTAATGATAAATTAAGAGCCACAATTAGTGATTATTGTCACACCCAGTGCCGCATTGTTTTGTCAATAGTACAATTTATTGTTTTGACTTTTGTTGTTGCTTTTGTTGTTTGTACAGCTAATGGATTTATTGGGTAAACAGCTGTCGCATGTTAAACATTTGTCAAAAATTCCATACAGGTTTCATATTCGTTATGGGGAACTGACAATACAGCCAAGCTGGCACCACCAACCACTACAAACCACCAACCGCTAAGATCTATCCGTCAGCCACCAAGCGAATTGTTTGTCTATTTTTAATGTTCGCATAGTTTCCCATTATTGTTGATGCCAGACAAATCGTCTCGGGCGAGACGTGCCCAGGGCTTTCACATTGATAAGTTATTAATTAATACAATTTATAAAATAATTTAATCATAGAATAATTTATTTTAATTACTAAATATTTTTCACGTTTGTAAATTATTAGTTAATACATTTCAATTAATAATTTAATCATAGAATATTTTATTTTAGATACTTAAATGTTTTTTACATTTGCAAATTGTTAATTAATACAATTCATATAATAATTTAATCATAAAATAATTTATTTTAATTACCAATATATTAAAATAATTTCGTCATAAAACAATTGATTTTAATTCACTAAATATCTTTCTTTATTAAGCTAGAGAATAAATTTATTATAAAAATTTAATATATGTACGATCAACTGTTAAATTACTGACTATAATTTAATTGATTGCCTATTTTTAATGTCCGCATTGACTTCCATTTATTTGTTCATTTATTTTTATTTATCTATTAACTTATTTACTTTTGTAAGTAAAATTATTAATATATGAATAATTATTATTAAATTTTAAATATAACTTTGTAATGTAACTAAATTTAAAAAATTCTCCTCTTTGTTAAGCTAAAAAATGTTATTTATTTTAAATAAACTACCATAAAGTGAACTTTAATACAAATAACCTTCTAAGCAATTTTAAAATTTTCCTAAAATGTTTTATTGTAATTAAAAAATGTTAACAAATTAATCGAATTAATCAAAATAAGACTCTCATTACTTGCTTTGAGTAATGCCCTTGCCAGCCAACAAGTTCGTTGCCTAAGTCTTTTGTATGTCATCATCATTAACAGCTGCAACATCAACACCAACACCAACAACAACAACAGCAACAATAACAAGAAATGTCACTAAGCTTCGTTAAGCTTCACTTTCAACTGTTTCTAAAATTGGCACACACAAAAAAAACATACAGAAAATAAGTCAAAAGAGAACAAAATGAACAAATGCTCGACACAGAAATTCCTTTCATTTAGTTGTTCTTGTTTCTGTTTCTGTTGTTGTTATTGCTGTTGGATTTTGTGACCAGAATTAATGCCTTGCGATAGCAAATTTAATTTATTACGATAATTTTTCATTTTTGTCAACGACAACAACAACAACAACCACCATACTCGATGCTGAAATTTGAGCTCTGGCCAAGTTCGAGGACGCAACTGAAAGAGAGAAGAAACTGAAACTGACACTGAGACAGGGGACCAGCTGAAGTATATCTGTGTATGTGTGTGTGCGTGTGTGTGTTCTGGAGACGGGCGCGATAAGCGCGACTAATAATGGCTAATAAGCCATTAAAAAGGCATAAATTGTTTTGTTAGCCCATCTCTTAATAAATTCCACACAAAATTGCCCCGGGTTGGCCTCAGTTTGCCACTTGCTGCACTGCATCCATCTCCGGATTGGCTATAGAGTAGAGTGGCTTGGATTGGATTGGGTTTGGAGGGGATGAAATGAAGTGGAGGGCGTCTCTGGCACTTCCACTTCCACCAGCAGCGACATTGTCGCCTCGACATTTCCCTTAATTTATGTTAATGGACCCTGCGCTACAAATTGCAATGCCCTTTTGTGTCTTCTGACGACTGTTGATACCTCTTAGAATGCAATCAGATAGGGGTATATTATGCTGTTAATGGCACATACAAAAGACACTTGAGCACTTTGATTATTAAATTTAATTTATTATTTATTAGGTATGTAACATTAAGGAAGATAATTTAATAATTTTCTAGTAATTAACATGTCCAGAAAAATAAGTTTAATATCGATTGTAGTAAAATTCCCTTTTACAGAGTACAACAGGGAATCTAAGACTTTATAATATAAAGTAGTATAAATTAAAGATTTTAACATGATTATTTTAAATTTCATGTGTAAAATTAATTGTTAATATTTTGAAGTATTAATAATATCATTACTCTCCTTATACTTAAAATTTCTTTCTTCACATTTACTTGTTATAAATTTAGTATAAATTATGTCGTTAGACACATTACTTATTTAAATAAAAAAAACTATTTTTGCATTTACTAAATTTTAGATTAAAATACTAAATTTCGGGATTTTCCCCTATATATTTTACTGAGCATTTTATAGTTGAGCTTACTCAATTGAAAGCATTCTTAAAAGTTTCTTGCATATCACTGTGAGTTGATTTTTAATAAATTTTCATTTTCGCTTGCTGTGGAGCTTGTTGTTGCTGCTGCTGTTGGTGTTGTTGTTGTTGTTGTTGTTGCTGTTGTCGTTCTTTTTCTTTTTCTTGTTATTGTTGTAGCTGCATCTGTTGTCCAATGAGATGCGTTGAGGTCTTCGGCATTTTGTCGGCGTTTTTGTCTTTGTTCTGCTGTTGGCTGCTGTTGCTTTTTGTGTTTAATCGATTGTTCATTGTTTTGTTGATGGCTCGCAGTAGTTGTTGTCGTTGTCGTTGTTGTCGTTGTTGCTGTTACTGTTGTTGTGATTGTTGCTGTTACTGTTGGGGGGCTTAATGTGGCAGCCGCATTTATTATTTCGACATTCTTAACGAACTTCAAATTTATGAGTTAATACAATGCAAAAGAATATAAAAATACTCGCACTCAATCGATAATACATATAGATATATTTACTCAATATACGATCTGTAAATACACATATATGGAAGAAGAGGAGCGCACTCAATTTGTTTAACCGGTCGACTGATCCTTGCCCATAAGCTGTTAACAGACTGAAATTTTCGTTTCATAAATTACTCACTTAATTGCCCATTTGCACTTAATTTTTTAGCATCGAAGTCTTTTGTTAATTAAGCTGCCAATCTTGCCAATGCGTATACGCAGCGTGGGCCCAACTCTCCCCCGTTCCATTGACGGCCTGTTTGTCTGTCAAGCACCTTCATTGTTTAACCTTGCCATGTGGCAATCAGTTATCAAAAGATCTTATTACTAATTAGCCACTTACAATTGTTATAAATATTAAGAAACTTTAACAATAGTAAAAGATATATAATCTGTGTAAAATATTCTTCAAAGATCGTTCTGTAAAAAATGAATAACAGAAGAAAGAATTACAAGTCTAATCAAATGCAAAACATAAATATATATTTAATTTTTTTGTTATAAGTCGAATCTCCAAGAATACTATATTAATTCTTATATTCTTCTCTTACTATTTTCTTATTTTAAATACAAATTCTCTGTATAAAAATATATAATTTTAGGATGTTCTTCCTAATGTTTGCTTAAATTACCTTCATTATCATAATAAGGCCGAGTATCTGAAAGTTGTACAGTGCAGAACTATGCAAAGAATGTGTTGCACAGTGTAGCCTTTAAGGGTTTTTCTCTTGCATGCAAATAGGCATGCAATTAAATTCAAATTAGCGGTACCTGCCCACCCAATTGCTATGGCGTGCCACAAAACCTTGCCACAGACAGAGACACAGATGCAGCCGCCATCTCAGGGCCTCAGTTGAAGTTCAGTTCCAGTTCCAGTTCAAGTTTGAGTTTTTCAGCTTGAGTTCGAGTTCCCGTTGCAGTTGTTGGCCGTCTTTTTGTGGCGGCTTCGACTGCCCGCTAATTAGGAAATGATTTACTACGCGGCTATTTGCTTTATGCCGCAACAGAGAAAATGAGAGACAGAGTGAGAGAGAGAAAGAGAGCGAGAGAAAGAGAAGAACAGAAAGGGGCATAAGTGCCAGTAACCACCCAAAAAGTCAAAAAAGTCAAAACAAACCTCAGGAGACAAGTTGGCCACCATGCAAAAAGCGGCCAAAAGGCTACAACAATAATGGCAATAACAACGGCAAGAATAACCAACAATTTTCAGGCATAAAACATTTTGTTGTTCTTTGTTTTTATTTTTATTTTTTACTTTTATTTTTCATTTTTGCTTTATGTGATAAGGTAAAGAAGTCAGCGCATTTAGCTGGGCCAACAACAACAACAGCAACAACATCATCATTAGGGACAGCATTATCATCATCATCAGATGTTCATTATTAGCTTACTGCGTGTGTGGTGTGATCAGTGGCCTGACTGTCTGACCGTCTGTCTGTCTGCTCTTGCTGCTGTTGCTGCTGCTCCAACTGTTGCTGCTGCTGCTGCTCCTTGAGCAATCTCTACTAACCACACACACACATACATACAAACAGAGAGAGAACAAACTGAAAACAAAAAACAAGCAAACCGAAAATTATTAATTATAGTCACGAAAGGAAATAAAGATTTCATTTCAACAGAATGCAAAGGCCCGCACACACCGAACTACAACTACAACATCATCAGCAGCAACAACAGCAACAGCAACAACAACAACCACAACAACAACGATTGATGAAGCACTGCAGCATTTCTCACAGTGCAGGCAGCAGCAGCCGCGGGGCCTAAAAGGATTATAAAAAAGTTGTCGAAACAAGCCATTGGCAAACAGAAAACAACAACACAACATTATTAAGAAATTAAGTAATTTCTTTTTTATTTATGCTCCACGAGTTTTACTTTAGATTATCTTGGACCCAAGCCCAAGCCGAGGCCCAGACTCAAGCCATATAAAAGGTTAGGCTCCCTTCAGCTGCAGCTGCGACCCTCGACAGCTTGATCCCGATCCCCGGGTACCCAATGGCCTCGTCTCTATCCCAGCTGTTGTTGCTGCTCCTCCTCCTTCCTCACTCCTCTTCTCACTCCCCCAACTGTTCGATGTGTATGTGAAATTTATTAACGATTTTTTATATGATTTTTTTATGTCTCGTTTCGGCTGTGGTTCGTTTTGCTTTTGGTCTCAGTTTCGGATTTTGACTTTGTTTTTTTCTCTTTTTTTTCTTATGGCGTTTGGTCGATTCTCTTGGCATAGTCAAGGTGTGCGCATAGACACTTTGGGTGTTGGCCAGGCTTTTTGGTCATTTTTTTTAATTTTTTGGCAACAACGTTTTGGTTTTATCGCTTTTGTCAGTCTTCATATTTGATGAAATAATTTTTGCCAATTGGGTTCCATGAAAGACCTGCCGCCTAAGTGGACCTAATTTGTTTGCTGCTAAAATATTTGAGACGCGCTAATAAGCCGCATAAATTTGTACCTCTTCTCTCTGTATCTCTCTCCCTCCCTCCCTCTCCCTGTGTGTGTGTGGCTGACGGCCTGATTAGCAATTTGCGGTCAGGATGTGGACCACACACTCGGACAACAATCAACAACGTTCCGGCATTACGAATCAGACAATTTATTTAGACATCGTTGAAAGCCAAATAGCTTTTCTCATTTCAAATAAAGGTAAAAAAAAAATTGATTTGCTACAAATCAAAAGACTTGGGAAACAAACTTGACTTGGATAAAGGAAACGATTGGCTTAAACTTAGCTCAGAGTGATTTTCTATACAAATAAATTATGATATTTGGCTCACCCTTATGAGACTGACTCAGTCACTGATAAAATACCTTCTGATTATAGAGTAAATATTTATGATTTGAATAAATGTAATACATTGTAAGTAAAGAATGTTCTCTGTCAAAATTCGAGTATCCTTTACAAAAGAATTCCTGGCAGTGCTTAGAAATGTTCATTCAACAAGAGATCTTCAACAAAATTCGCTACAATATTGATCACTTGATCGACTCTTAAGCATATCATAAACTGAAAATCACCCAAATAACTGACAATCATTGGGAGTCATTAAAGTGCATAAACTGAAATGATCGTACTTAGCTTAAATACGCCTGTCATGAAGCCAAGAAACAGACATTTTTATTTGTTATTTGTTGTGAAGGCAAAATGTTCACTGAAAGCCGAATGAGCAATTCTCTTAAATGATGAATGATTATTATATGAACAGCCTGCTGTGCTATGCTGAGTGCGATCACTTCATCTTCATCTTCATCGTCGTCATCCTGTAAACGACTGCCTCTGTTGGCTTTTCCAATTTGTATTTAGCCATAACTAACAAACTAACAACTGACAACTGAGATCTGTCATCTGTGATCTGAGATCTGAGATCCGTGATCTGTGATCTGAGATCTGAGATCTGTGATCACCACACGCTTCGCTACTTTTTGGCACGCCGCGGCGCAAATGTCAAAAAGCTGACATCTTCGTTGCCATGAATAGATCACATTGTTATTTTGAGCTAAACTAAACAAAGAAAAAAAGACAAGAAGTAGAAAAAATATACAAAAGATTATATAAACAAGTAAAGATACTGTCTTGCGAGTTACGAAATCAACGACTACTTGCTAAAACATTGAACTAATTGTTTCTATGTGCAAAGATCTCTCAAGGAAACAAAATTAAAACACATTATATAACAACGACTCTCTTGCGAAACGTCTATCTCTTCACAATTTAATATATAAATTGGTTGTACAGTGAAAAGTTTTTGTAAACATTTGTAAGTCCATCAATTCTAAACAACATTTTTGAAAGGTTGCTTTTCATCATTTGTAGAAATCCTTTTTACTTGTGATCTACTCAATTCACTATACTATCTTCAAGATAATTCTGTATATAATAAAAGTTACATTTACATTTTTTAATATGAATCCTAATGATGTTTTTGGAAACATTTTTTTTAAGAAATTCAAAACCTTGTGTTTTTAACCTTAAACATATCTTGCTGCGTTAATTAGTTAAATTTAAGAACATTTGTTGCTTCTAGATCTATTAGGTCATACCTGAAATTAAACTTTTATAACTTTGAGAAATCTGAAGCGATTTTCATGCAGGTTAATATATTGATATTGATCTTATCTATAACACTATTTAAAAATATCCCCACATATATTTATTATTCTATATTTTCGTGAATAGCAAGATAAATACAGAATTCATTTTGCAACTTTCGCTTTTACTAGTTGCAAAGGATCGTTTGTTGCTATAATTAATCATATTCGAAAATACATTAATTACACAATCTACAATCTAATATTTGAGCTATGCCTAGAGCTTATTAACACTTAAATTAAATGTCAAATTTTATTTATAGGCATTGCCCTAAGTCGGTCGTCATGCTGTCTGCGAGATTGAAATTGCTTCCTTTTCAGATTTGTGAAAAGCAAAGAAATAATGTGTATTGTTAATACCAGATGTGAAGTGTAAAAAGCTGATGAAATACGAACGCTGCTGATTTGAAGTTCAATGCGAGTTCAGGCTCAGTCAGTCAGTCTGTCAGTTAGTCAGCCAGACAGTCTGTCAGTTATTCAGTCGTTTAGTCAGTCATCATTCAAAGTTGGGGGCTAATCCGCAATCAACGCGAATGCGGCGATTTCTAATTTGCCAAAGGTGCGCCCCACACAGTACGAGTAACAATAATAATAATAATAGCAACAGCAACAACAACAACTACACAACTAATAAATAATAATAATAATGAAATTATTTATGCTTCAATCAGGCAGCTCAAACGATTCGCAGTCAGCCACAGACAGCGTGTCGCTCCCAGCCCTTGAGCAAATGTTGTTGCTTGCAAATACCATCCCCTCTATCACTCCCCTCCCCTTCCCACCACCTAACTATATGCTCACCTGTCTCCTTTCGTTCCCCTCATTTTCATATAATTAATAACAATAATTTGCTGCACGATAAGAATTGAATTGAATTCCATTAAAGGCGCAAAATGTATTGAGCTGTCGCCTGGTGGTCGAGTCTTGGGCCACAGGGCTGAGATGCTAGGGGTAGGGGCGTGTCAGGCCAAATGAACAACACACGATGTCTTGAAGCAACAACAACACTAACAACAACTAACAGCAACAGCAAGAGCAACAACAACAACAACAACGAGTTTTGAGCCCCGTTTTGGCTCATGTTGAAGCACTTTTTGTGGCTTGTCTGTTTATCTAGATTAAACCCTCGGGGCGAGCACACAAAAAAAAAACATACCAAAAAAAAAAATTACACAAAAAAAACTACAGTTCATTATTGAAATCATTGTGTTGAGTTTTTGTTTTGTTGTTGTTATATTTTTTTTGTTGATTTCTTGTTGTTTATTTTTTGGCTGCTGTCCGTGTAGCATTCGCAGCTAGACATTTTGGCATTTCATGAGAGTCTCATTGTCAGTTCTCCACAGCTCAAGTCCGATAGCCAGACTCGAAGACTCTGCGACTCTGAGACTCTGAGACTTTGAGACTGAAGACTGTAGACTGAAGACTCCACAAAGTCGATACTCTGTGTGTGCTGGGCTCTGTCTCTTGGCTTTTGTCATGGCAGACATGTTGGCAACGCCAAATGTTTTTCTGCTCGCCCCGAGCTAAACAGCATATAAAGATGTACACGAGGTACGATCGAAGAGGTATTGTCTTTTTTTATAAATCTATATGTATAAATATATGTATGTGTGTCTGTGTGTGTGTGCCTTTAAACATTATGATGATGATCAGCGATAAGTATAACTGTATGGCAATTACAAGGCTGTCAGTGATTTTTCGAACATAAACTAGAGAGATCTCTTGAGCCTCGTCTAGATTATTGAAAAAACTATATAAAACAATGTAACAATTATTTATAAACTAAGAAGACAACAAACCTAACGATTAAATCTGACAAAGTATTTTTCGAATTAGTGTCAGCGTTTTGGATTTTAACTTTCCACACTTTATGAGATCTTTGTGAGAGAACATTTTATTATTGTGTTTGTATTAGATTGCGTTTACTGATTAATTTATCATTATTTTGATTTATTAATTTAAGAATGTATGGTTTGAATGAGATTTCTATATAGTTTTCTATTTATTAAATTTATAAAGCAAACCTTAATTGAGTAACAATTATTGCTTATTAATGATATACGTGTCTCAAACATTTCAAAGTCATGCATTAATACTTTCTTTGATTAATAACATATTTAAATTATATAAAATATTGATATTGTAGGGTTTGTATTTAATATTGAAATATTAAATAAAATCAATTAGCTACTAATTTTTTGTTAGAGCAGCACTAATTTATTTATTTTATAAATTATTTATTTATGTTGATACATTTATATTTAATATTGATATTTATAACTAATTAAAAACAGCAATTAATTTCATAAAGAGCAGCATTTACTTATAAGTCTATTTAACTTCAACTGATTGCTATCGACAAATAATAAATATATAATGTAAATAAATAACAACAATAAAAATGTTTAAGAAAAAGACAATTATATAGAAGGAAGTTAAATTTATGTAATGTAATTAAACAAGTGATAAAGTCGGAAGGTACTCAAATAAAATGTAAAAATGGTAGCCACTTTCAGTTGGAATTTGGAATAGAAAATGGTAGGGAATAAACTCAATACTTTTCGATCCGCCCACTTGGCTAGTTATGTTACTTTGTATCATCTGCCAGCTGCGCGGGTGTTTTTCATTCTTTTGTTCTTCTTTTTTTTAAAACTCTCTGACCAGCCCCAGCCCTCTTGGCAATCGACATCAACTGCAGTTGGAGTAGGAGTAGAAGTTGGAGTTGGAGTTGGAGTCGCAGTTGCATTTTGCAGTCGGGGTGGTCCAATTGTACTTGGACTTGAACGATTGGCTGGCCGCTGGTTGCGACTCACGAATTGCATTAAAATTGCAATTTCAGGCAGCGCGCAAAGTTCATGTCAGACATTATGTTGGGGCAACAGAATTGTAGGAGGTACACGTTGCATTTTTGTTGGTTTTGGGGGATCGTTTGTTCTTGTTGTTGCTGTTGTTGCTTTTGTTGGTTGTTGGTTGTTGCAGTTGCCGCGTTGGCTGGCCAAGCTCAATTGAGCCAAACTGACGGCCATTTTTGTTTAGCCGGGGCAGACAAAAGGCACGACGATTTCAACGCTTTGTCGTGTTCTTTGTGCTATTGTCAGTCCCAATGTCCCTAATGTCTGTCCCTTTGTCTGGTTTGTCCCTGTTCCTGGCTCACACGAGCACAAGTACAAGAGTTCTTGAGCTTGAGCTTGGACTTGAAGTTGGAGTTGGAGTTGAAGTTGGACTTGCACTGCGGCCGAAAGTAATTTATTTCTTTATTGTTTTACGAATTTACAATGCAACTGGGGAACAAGGCGACTGGCAACTGGCAACGCAGCCATAACAATCACGCCGCAGTTGTTGCTGTGGTTGTTGTTGTTGTTGTTGATGTTGCCGTTGCGTGTTGCATTTGGGGTGACCACCTTGACTGCCAGATGCTGGCTCTGTGCCTCTGGCAACATCTTTGCCAGTCCCAGTGTTTTGCCGGCTCATCAGTGTCAATGTTGGCCAACAGTCGATGTCTGCGTCGCCATCGTCGTCGTCGTCGTCATCATCGTTGTTGTTGCCTCCTCCTTGGTGTGTGGTACGCATGCGCCCAGCAGCGCCCCAAGGAATGCGTTGCACGAAATGCAAAATGTCAGCAAAGGCGGCCCAATCGACTGGAAGAAGAAGTCGAAGAAGTCCAACTTGGACTCGGAATACGAACTTGCCACACCACACCAAACCACACCACATCATGCCACGCCACTCGCCTTAACATTCCTCAACTCGCCTGGAATTTCCTTTGTTTTCTGTGAGAAATTTCAAGCCAACACATAAATTGTCGTAGGCGCAAGCGGCCGTTCCACAACTTCCAGTTTCCCCCAAGTTCCCAGCTGCCAGCTCCCAGTGTCACAGTTCCAGCTTTTGCAGCACTTTCCGTCAACACTATGCGACACAAAATTATTAAAGAACAGATTTAATTTTAATAGAAAATTGCACTTCAAAACATTGGCGATCCAATGATTTTCAGAAATTCTTTTTTAGTTGGTCTGACTATAGAAAATTTAATAGCTAAGAAATAATAGTTCAATCCAAATTTATATTCATCTTTTGTGAAATATAAAGAATTATTCTCCAAGAAAAAGTTGTTTAACTGATATATTTTACCATAAATCAGCATCATTAACATTTTTCTGTTATCTTAAAATATTATATCCATGTTTTTTGTCTATTGAATTCTGAATTAATATAAGTAAATAATATATTATATTTTACTGTACATCAAATTAATTTTATTCATATTTTAATTTTGAAATACATATAGTAGATACTTAAATGAGCATCATAGGCATTTTTAATTTGATCTAAAAATTCTATAGCCAAGTCTCTGTTCTGTAAAATTAGGAAGGCTACATAAAACTTAAAAATTTTAGCTACACCATAAATTAATTCATAATATTTTTAGCTATCTATTAATTGACAAACAATAGACAAATTTATAAAGCTTAACAATACAATTTAATTTCATTCAATGTTTCTATAAATAAATCTATAGTAAAATTAAACAATTATGCTATTTAGACACAATGACACAATAAAATGTGTTTTTGCTGTAGAGTGCTATCGATACAATGCAATTGTTGTTGTTGTTGTTGTTGCATTTTATTGTTGTTGTCAAAGTTAGGGGGCAGTCGGTAGAATCGGAAGAACGGCGATCAATGCTGATCATCAGCGCTGGCATTTAGACAATTAAAATACTTCAAGTGCTTGTCTTTCGCTCAACGTCACATTTTGTTTATTTATGTGCATTGATTTGCCTGGTAGCTTATAAATTTTCGTTGGCCAAACAATGAACAGTTGTTATTGTTGGCCGTTTACCAGTTGGCCAGTTGATCACTTGGCCTGAGCTGCTTAACTGCTCAACTGTTCAGTTTGTTGCCTAAGTCTTTCGTTTGTTTGCATTGCTTTATTTGCGAAAGGCGCTCCAGACGCATTCGCCATTCGCCATTCGCATTCGCCATTCGAAGTCGCAATCGCCTTAACATTCGCTGAGCTGGAGCTGGAGCTGAGCTATTTTTAGCGCCCAGGCACTTACACAATTCGTTTACATATTAAATACGAAAAATCATTGAGTCAATTGTTTATTCAACTCAATCAAAATTCCTAGGAAAAAATTCCAGAGTTGTATCATTTACAAGTTGCCAGCACTTGAGTCCGATCATTCAATAAATTGGCACTGTCAGCCAGTCCTCCCTATCTACCTCCCTCCTTACTCCTCCCACTGACACTCATATACTACTCCGCACATGACAACATTTTAACTAACTGCCTGACAAATGCACAGGCAGTATAATTTTTCAATTAGCAAATGATAAATCAAACTAACACCCAGTTCCCCCATCCAGCTACTGACCAAGTCACTTGTGTCAATTTTCAATTTTAAATGCAGTCTTTAGTTTATTAATTGCATTGCCACTTCAGCTCACTGCATCGAAGCTGCATTCATAATTACGCATATAAAAAACTATTTTGTCCACCCCTCTCTTACCCTATACAGTTTGTCCACAAAGGGCATTGCGCACCAGCAAATACCCTAGCGACTATGACTTGTAAATACTCAAAGTGTCACTGAACCAGCTCAGAACTCTTTTCTTCAATAAATCCCATTAATTTATTGCTTTATGATGGGAATTAACTAAGCATTTTTGGAACTTTACATTAATCTAAAACTTAATGGGATCTTTCCTAGAATGAAAGTGTCAATAGTTGGGATTTGATTTTTGCGAAGTAGAATCTAAAGGGATTTGTAATGAATTTTTAATTTCTATAAATATTATTACAGCTTCTCAGCCAAATGTACTTTTAATTGTAAGATTATTTATTTATTTTTGAAATAATATGATTAATTGTTTTAATATTTAAACAATGTAGTAAATTATGAATACAAAGTAGAGATTTTAATTACAGATAAGGTAAAACGTTATTAATTTTATGTTCTAACTACATCCTTAAAATGTTCATCAAAAATTAAAGAAAATACATTTATTTTTAATTATTTTAAAAGTTAATAGTACACACAATAAGACAATGACTATTTAAATTAAGTAAATGAAGAAATGAACAACTAAATGAAATAAAATAATATATGTTAAATCTTGACGAATGCTATATATTTCACCTAATTGCTTTAATAAATTAATTTAAAAATGATCTTAGCAATATGTATCAGTTGTTGCTTAAGCACGCGTAATTATATGCAATCCATAGATATTCAAATTTAAATAGTAGGAAAAAAACCTTAGCTGTTGCTTTAGTTGAATTATACTGAGAAAAAGACTAAGTCGAAGAATGAAACCCCTTCAATCAGTATTAATCGCGATTATCAATTAGCAATCACAATTGTTAATGTTAATTGCAATAGTAGATTCAACGATCCCTGACTTTGAATTTGTCTGATTTGAATTGTGCTGATTAATTGTTTTGTTTTTGTTTTTATTTGTTATGAAATTTACATTGATTGCAACTTGTTTGCTTCCGTTTGGCATTGGAAGAAAAAGAGTTGAACTTGCAACTGCAACTGTTGCATCGTTGCTTCATTAGAGGAGGCAGCTTATACATATGCTAATGCCACAGATTGTGTGTTGTGGGGTCCATGGGTTGCACATTGGCCATAGTTTAGGCCGCTGTCAGGCGAGTCACTTAAGTGGCATTTACAAGTAACTACGAGCACCTGTTGGGAGGCACAACTGGTCGCCGTGCAGCTTTGCTTGCAACATTGCCAGTTAGACATTAATCCGTGGCATTTAGTTACGCTTTAATAAGATTTTTTTGTTTGCTTCTTGTTGCGACTGTTGCAAGTCTCTGGCGAAAGCAAAACTGCAACTGCACACGAGGCAGATGCTGCAGACACTGCGACGCGGCTTTCGTGTTGCATGATGATGCCCCCATCTTGGTGGCAACATCATTCACTTGCATGTATGCCGTTTGCGGCGCCCCATTTTGTATCTATGTGTGTGTATCAAGATACTCTCTATAGAAAAGTACTATAATTAAGTCAATCACTGCGAAACTATAGAAATTATCTTTAACATATTGGTTCAGTAAAACTAAACGTAATACTGAGATTAATTTTTATTTTATTATTAAATATTTAACTATACATTTTTTCTTATTACAATATAGATTTCTGAATAATTAGTGTGCTTAGACTTGCAGCTTAATGCGTCTTTAACTTTCTATTGAGAAATTATTGGAATTGCAATAATGTTTCTGTAACGGAGTTGGAGGTATTAAGTTCTAGATGAGATCGATTGGTATTGGCATGCAAATGCCAAATGCCTGTGGCTTCAAGAATGTCTAACGAGTGTTGAACTAATTAATGCGCAACTTGAGGCATGCCTAGGGCTTCTATATACTACTTGCCACTTCAACATAAGGGGCGCTCGATCAGCAAATTACACGAATTGCTTTTCGTAAAACAGTTCTGTTTTTGTTATTGTTAAAAGAGAAGCACCGAAAGAAGACAAAAGGTACAAAATAACAAGATGGAAAAAAAACTGCAACTGTTGGCCAAGTAGAGCTCTCAAGCTGTGCCCTGGGACACTCCAACTCCCAAGATGAGCACAAGACTCGAACTCAAAAGTTGAACCCAAAACACAATGCCGATGATTCGCCAAGATCCAGATCTTTACATTCAGATCCACAACCACATGCACATATAGATTCAGATACAGATTGCGAGCAGCAATTCATTCATATTTGTATTTACTTAACTTGCCGATGATGATGTTGCCTGAGAGGAGTTGGAGATGCGATGATGACTTGCAACTTGCTGCGGCACAGCGAGAGTTTGTTCTTCTTTTATTTTTCATTTATGTTATATTGTTGTATTTTTTTTATGAAAGGCCAAGTCTCATATTTTTTATGGGACGCCCGTTGCAGTGTAAATGGAGTTTCGACAGCCTAATTGGAGATCAACGCAGTATAATTGTCTGGTCCGGCTGTGGCTTTGAGCTGCTGTGGATGATGATGAAGTCGTGGCTCGAGAACAGGTGAATGAATTTGTGACAGCCGCACAAAGGCAAATGATGTATTGATAGCATCTGTTTGGGAGCAAAAGCAAAAGCAGGAGCAGGAGCAGAAGCAGCCACCAGTCAGCAGTCAACAGTCAGCGGCAGGACGTCTGCAACTTTTGACAGACTTTTTGTTGCCTTTTGTTTAGGACATTTGACTTTGCCACTGCCCCAGAGAAGTATGAGTATGAGTAAGTAAGCATAAAGATAAAATGCCGCATATTGTAAGCAGTCAATGTAAATTGAGTAGCCCACAATTGTGGTCTGGTTTTTATGTACTTCGATTAAATGTAATCATAAAGAGATGCCAATGAAAAATGTAGGGAAATGTGTAATAAGCGACAGAAATATAACCCAAATTACTTAAAATACAACATAGCAATCTAAAAATACAATTCCAACCACAAAAATATTTTAAAAGATATTTATTTATAGCACAAACATGAGAACGTAGGAAATTTTTCTTATAAAACTTAAATTTGAGCGCTTTAATAAAAACTACAAGTCGCAGAAACTTTTCTTTAATGTAGAAATACATTTTACAATTTAAAAATGCAATTTTAAAAATAAAAAATGCAAAAAATTTAAATCCTTCGAGCCGGATTTGAACCAGCGACCTATGGATATCTACACTTCACAAATGCCTCTACAGTCCACCGCTCTACCAACTGAGCTATCGAAGGTCGATGAGTTGGGTGTGCCAAAACGTATACATGAAGCAGTGGAAAATAAATGAGTGAACTTATCAGTGAATGAACTGCGTATAAATTAAAACGCCACTATAAGCTTGAGCGAATGTGGGAGGGAGAGCGCATGAGCTTTACGTGCGCACGCTTTCTGCAGCGCAAGCAGGCTAATGATTTTCGTTACTGTTATTGTTGTTGTTGCGCTGCTTTATTCGATTCGATTTTGTTATTGGTTTCGGTTAGATCAAAAAACGGCGCTTGGAATTAAATAAACAAAAACAATGCGTGGCGACAATTAAAGGGGCCACCTAGAAAATGATGCTGCAACTGCCCAAAATGACTCATCGTGGAGTCTGTGTGTGTGCGTATGTGTAATGTGCAACGCCTGTGGCCAAGCAAGTGAATCATGCCACAAACGCGCGCACAAGACAAATCTTTAATGTTGCCCCTTATCAGTGGCAGGTGGCCATGGCATTGGCTTCTTGGCCTGGCCTAGAGAACAAACTACCGCAGCGGCGGCGCCTGGCAAAGTGTTGCTGATAAGCATTAGGCTGCAAACATAGTGCGCGCTGAGACGAAGACGAAGATGAAGACGAAGCTGAAGACAAATTGCTTGCGTTGCGAGTAAGCTAATAGGTTGCATAGTGCAAGAAGAATTGGTTGCGATTTTGTTATGTTAGTCGCAATGTTAGTCGCAATGATGATCTGCTGATTGAGCAAAGTTTATTTTTTAAATTAAAAAGTAAACAAGTAAATAAAAAAATTCACCCTATAAATTTGGGAAGAAAAGCATTTGGCGAATTTCATCATTTGTTTGATGAGCTGCGCCAAGATGAGAAAAAATTTCTGGAATATACCAGAATGAAAATCAGCACATTTGATTACATTTTAATAAAAATTGAACCACTTATTATTAAAAATTAATTTTAATAAGATAGCAAGCGAATCGTCTTCAAAATCAGTACAGCAGCGTTTGAAGCTGATTGCTTGCGTTTCGTCTTCATTTTCGTCTTCGTCTCGGCGCGCACTATGCTTGCGGGCGAGCGAATTCATATGATTTGTTCTGCACTGTTTTTCGTCTTCAGCTTCGTCTTCGTCTTTATCTTCGTCTCAGCGCGCACTATGTTTGCAGCCTAAGAAACACACACGAGGGGCAATTTTTGACGGTCAGCAAAAGGGAGATAGAGATAAAGAGAGAGCGAAAGGGAGGAACGTAGATACTTAACAAACCAATTAGGATGCCAAAAACAACAGAAAAAGAAGCAGCAAAGGCAGCAAGTCATAAAAAACAACCCAACGAGCAGTTATTATATCAGTTAATCTATATATGTATGTATTTATTTTTTAGTACATTATATACATTTATGTACATCAGTGTTGGCAGCATAGCCTTTTTAATGGCTTGATCTGTTTTAAGGGTTCTATATTAAATTCTACTTGAATTATTTTAGGCACAATAAAGCACTGCTTTTAAAATTTTAGACACACTTCGGATGTCAGTCAAATAAGTAAATAAAATGTTAAAAAACTAATAAAATGCTAACATTGACTAAGTCTAATATAAATAGTTTCCGAATATTATTTCTTAATCTTATTTTAAAATAATATCATCCTTTTTTTTCGTTATTTTTCGGTTGGTTTGTCCTGTTTTTAATATAGTTTGGTTGGCATCACTGATGTACATTCTTAAAGGGTCCAAAGGTCCAAAAAGTGAGCGAGAGCGAAAAAACTGACAGCTTACGGATAATTACTGACAAAAACACATACACTCATACATCAGAAGGGACTATTGCGGCAATTTGTGTGATCCATTGAGTAAGGTAAGAGAGAGAGAAAGATCAAGAAAGAGAGACCTGAAACTCTGCTGGATCTGTCTTGTTAGATAAGAAAATGATTGCCCCTTTGCACACTCACAGCAAGAGAGCAAATAAGAGAGTGAGATCGAGATAGTTAGGGTGGGAGCCCTGCGGTGAGGAACCTACAACCTGCAGCATCTTTCAGTAATTTGCTCAGGTATCCTACAACAAATGTTCATAATTTTTAAGAATGACTCAAATAGTTTTCCCTGCCTTCCTTATCAAAATTAAAAGATCTTAAAATATGTTCGGTATGCCCCCTTGATGTTGGTATCAATTTCCTGCAATGATTGAATGAATCTTTAGTTTTTCTCATACCTTAATCTCTGGGCATGTGGGCGGCTTATCGATCTAACCAAATCTAGAATATTGCCAAGTTCCAAGAATATTTCTCGATAATTGTTATTTGACAATTTTTTCGTAGTTATTTTAGCAACAGATGATTCTTCCTTAAGACCGCCTCTTCATCTCTGTTCTTCCTCCTGCTGTGTCTCACTCCCTCTATAAGTAAGTGAGTGTGTGTGTGGCAGTTTCTCTCAGCATCTTTGCTGCCTGATGAGTCATTTAATTGAGCCGAAAATTGACTTTGTAGTGCTGGGTAAATTAATTTACCGTCCGCTGATAAAAAAAAATATATATACGAAAGAGGAAAAAACTCGCATGACTCACATGGACTTGAGTCTCTAGTTCGATTCCAAGTCAAGTTTCCGATGCGACGGTGTAATCTGTGTAATGCTCCTCAGTGTCTATTAACAGCATAGAACCTAGGGTAGTCCTCCTTATCTGTGCTTATTTATTAAACAATTTTAAAGTGACAAAGTTTTAAAATTTACATCACGATTTCATCATGTTATGCTAACATCTATAAAAAGTACTACATATTTTTTAATTTGTCACATAATATGTACTTATGTGTGTACATACAATGTATATAAAAAATGTATAAATTTAAACGATTTAAAGATTTTTTAAAAAGAGATAAAGCTTTTTCAGATATTTTATGCTTGGGATCAAATAATTTCTTAACTATCACCAGCTGGTTCCTACCAAAGATTTCACTGGCATATGCACTTATAAGAATTAGGAAGCTTTTTAGGGAGGCTTTTACTTTGCTTTAAACTTTTAGAGCGCAGTTCCCACGTGTACACTATGTATCATTTCAGTTTGTGGCAAATTCATTATTTCATAGAGTTAAATTTTTCAGTACATCGGAATAAATCTAATAACAACATCAAAATGATTATAAGAATTATTAATGCACTGTCACTACTAATACTCTATCTGAATTGTGTTGATTAATTTATTTTGCATTTAAATCAATAATACGTTTGTTTAGCTGTATTCATTGATAATGCATCTCTATCAATCTCCATGACCCGTAAATTATAATCATTTAATTAGCATTTATTGTTAATATAATTATACTATATTGCACCGAGAACAATGGTTAACAATAGATCACAAAAACCAACTAGGAACTTTTTTTCTTCCATCTTTCCACGCATTGTTTGCTGAAAGTTGTTTATGGTTAACAGACACGCGTAGCTTTTTTCATGGGAATTAAATTGATACACATTGTTTGATTTCTTTATAAATATTTAAAGTTTTTGTTTCATTTTTAATCTGGAATACCTGCAACAACTCAAGTACGTTAGCACTCGCAATTATCTTATCGCCCCACGTAACACCTGGTGACAACTTTGGGTGCTTTTATGCTGTGATAAGCATTTGCATTCGTTTTTGTTTAATACGATCTACGAATTGTTTTTGTTGTTATTTTTTGTACGTTGAACAAGTTTTTACAGTCAATAGTTGTTATACTCGTTTTCGGCTGCACCATATATAGACCTTCGATAGCTCAGTTGGTAGAGCGGTGGACTGTAGAGTGATTTGAAAGTGTAGACATCCATAGGTCGCTGGTTCAAATCCGGCTCGAAGGATCGTGGTAAATTTTTTTGTAATGCTTAACAATATACAATTTAAACTTTAAATAAAATACTAAATTAAAATTTTTCATAGGCACTTAAATTTATTTATTACGGAAGTAATCACTTATAAAACAAGTGTATTGTGATCGATACTCTATTGAGCACATTTTTTAAACGTTAAGAATAAATGCTCCAAAAATCATTATAAATTTTAAACATACATACATATATTCAAATTCAAATCCAAATACACGCCTTATAATAAACAAAAAAAAAATGCGTATTGTGTATAAGGAAATTGAATATTATTTGTTATTAAATTAATAGAAATAATAATTTCAAAATGTCTAAACTGCTCTAAATTTAAATTATTTACTAAGAATAAATTTAAAAATTAAAAAAAAGCTAAAAATTTGGATCCTTCGAGCCGGATTTGAACCAGCGACCTATGGATATCTACACTTTACAAATGCTGCTACAGTCCACCGCTCTACCAACTGAGCTATCGAAGGTACATGAAGAGGGGTGGATTACAGACGCTGTTGACTTACTTACCTTGTTTATTTTTAGCATTCAATACAAAATTTTGATTTCATTTGGTTTCTGTAATTTATATTTAGTGTTGAAATAAAAAGACGGCGTTTAAATTGTTTTTGTTTTTTAATAAAATGTTTTCTTTTATATTTTTTCAACTTTGATCATCATGATCACCATCATCAGTATCATCGTCAGCACATAGCTCATCATTCATCAAAAATAGGTTTTAAATAAATAAAATAATAAAATTTATAAGAAAATTACAAAATACATGGGGGTAGGGAAGCGCTCTGCAACTTCAGGCACAAAACGATTCGATAATTATTTTCGAGTTCATAATTTTTTTTATGTTTTTTTTTGTTTGTTTGTGTGTGTGTTTGTTTTTGTAGTTTTTTTTTGTTTTTATACTTTTAACTAATTATTTTTCAACATGCTGCACTTAAATGCTAACACTAAATACTAATTATTAATTTAGGCATACGTGGTACGGTTATATTCGAGTTTAGCTTAAAACGCATAACAATAAACGATAGTTTTCATTTCCATCTGCTTCTCATCATTTTCAGTTTTTCTTTTAGTTAAAGTTATAGTATAGGTTTAGTTTATTTGTAGTTTTTCGTTAAGAATTTTATACAGTTACATTTAGTTTTGGGGAACGAAGTTGAATACCGTTTGCATATCGATATGTATCGTAGGGATAAATGTATTTAATTTTAGTACATATACAATAGAGTTACATACGCAGTATATACATATATGTATATCTGTATGTGTATATGTATATGTATGTGCATATATCTATATATTTATCATTTTATCTGTGGATAGGGCCTACATAATTTCAAGCTCATTTCCTCAACTGATATACTCTTATATATTGTGTATTTTGAATTAATTTACAAGTGTTTGTGTGTGTTGGTTTTTTTTGTATATTCTTTAATTAATTATTAACAATTAGGCTGTGGGAAAAGTATTGAGCTTTTCTCTAATAATTATAGTATAGCTTAGCATTAGCTTTTATACAATTTGTTCAATTCAGCGGCGCAAGCTGCAAGATACAAAAGTATCTCAAAGTGCGGTCTATGGCATTCCGACTGCTATGGCTGCAGGAGACGTTGTGATGGTGGGGGTAGGGGCTGGGGCAGGGGGGTTGCTGATTATAGGTTGAAGCTGCGGCTATTTACACTTGTTTCCGGCGTCTCGTGCTCTCTCTATTTTTCTCTGTGCTCTGTGCAACATTTCCAAAGCCTGGCTGTGGAAAGTGACAGAGGCGGCGCTGCTGTTGTTTTGTTTTTCGGGGGAGGCGGGTTGAATCGGCGTGGGCGTGGGCGTGGCTGCATTTCGCTCTACATACAATTAAAGTCTACGATTTACACTTAAAATTCAAATATTCAGTCCATTTTGTTTGCGTTGTGTTTAAAGCATTGACGGCTTGGAACCAAACAGCATTTGATGCTCTTTCTCTCTCTCGATCAATCGATCAATCGGTTAATCGATCTCTATCGCTCTCTTTTTATTTATCGACAACCACAGCCGACAACCGTCATGTCCTGATAGTTCTTGAGCACAACTGTCCTTTCGTCATTGAGATAGAGCATGGACATGCTCTCCAGCTGCGTTGGCACACAGCACGCCTTTGGTACCTTCCCTGGATTGACATTATTGACTAAGGTTTGCACAACCGCATGGTTTGTGGAATTGAGATGATCGGCCAGCGGAAATGGACATTTGCCATGGCAATATCCCGCATCATAGCCCGGTGGCGCCACAATCCAATCACTCCACCCGACATCCTGGAAATCCACATAGAGCGGATGCCGTCGGCAAATATCCTCATGATTCTTCCGACGTCTCTGATGCCGCCGATCCCGACTTGATCTCGACTTGTGCCTACCATCATCAGTGTAGGTAAAAAGCAGCGGTTGCTTATGCTGCCAATCCTCGTGCGCTTCGTCCGCACTGCGGCGCAAGCGTACATGATGATGTGGTGCTGGTTTTAAGGATCTCATCGTTCGCACCTCAACCAACAAACCGTAGTTCTTTTTCGGTGTAGCCAGCCACCGATCCACGGCAGGTTGTACGTCCAGACTCACCTTCTCGGTGCTATTGAGACGCACTGTCTTCGTATCCATCAGCAAATAGCTCGGCTCCCTATGACCCCTGACACCCACCCGTGTAATGTCATAGACCAACACCTGGTAACGTGTCCGGTTCCGATTAAGCGATTGACTTACGCTGAGCGCCTCCCGTGTCAATTCCAACTCGGCGGCCTTTAGTTTCTCCTCGGTGGGAATGCTCTTCACATCGAAGTGCAGACGAAACCGATGATGATGTGGAAACCGATCGTCAATTTTACTATCTGGAAAATAAACAACAAAAAAACACAGATACACAGTATGAGCTTAGAATGCAATTGTCATTTTTACAATAAAAATAAATAGTGGAAGAAAAAAATAGGAAGAAAGAGGACTAGTAGGAAAGGGACTGAGAGAGACCCTGTGCGTTTGTACGTTAGAGAGTCATTTTTCGCAGGATTACTACTTTTCGAAACTGCGTTTTATGTTTTGGGTTTATAATCAGACATATAGGAGTCTACTTAGCAAGTTTGGAGTCTCTAGCTTTTTTAATTCGTAAGTCCTACGTTATCACACTAGCAAAACTTTATTTTTAACAAATTTAATATACCTTACGTCGACTATTATAGTACAGGGTCTGCGGAAGAAGGTAGAAAATCACACGTTCCAGTTGTCAGTCGGTCGGACACTTTGTCGAGCCAAGAGTTTTACGACTGGCGCCTCTGCAAAAGACCTGACCCACCCACGGGGTTGAATACGGCTTCAGTTACGGTTGAGGTTCCGTTCCGCATGCAAGGTGCAAAAACGGTGCCCTCGGCTAAATCTTAATTTGACCAGACCAGAAAAATCTCAAGTACCCCGTCGAAACAAAGGGCACAAGTCGTAAATTCTCTTTCTCACTCACGCTCGTCTGAAATCCATCCTGAAAATCGAACTCTCACTCGGCTTAGACACTTGGCTTTAGACACTTGCCAAACTACGAAAAACAATCTACCTGATTTCAACCATCTATCAAAATATGTATCTAAGTATCTATCCGTATATCTTTAGATATCTGCGGCCTAACTGCTTTATTGTTGGCCAGAGCTATAATCCTGTGGAAAATAATGCGAAATACGCTTTAATAATAATTGTTATTTTTACAAACACAATATAAAAGCCATTTGGCGCATGCGCTAAACATTCCGGGTGTAATTCTGTCGAAAAATTTCAAGGTCACATTTGGGTTAAGAAAACAGCATCACAGGTAAAAGGACTCTAGAGTGTGTCCTTTTAGCCTGTCCTTTCATTTGAAGCTGCGGAATTTCCGCGTGATTTCACAACGCTTGCGTGAATGATACACAAAAAAAGAAAAGGAAAGATACGAATGTATCTTCAGCTGAGGGTGTATATGGTTATATGGCAATGACAGCAGGTATGCAAATCGCTCAGATGAACCACAATTTCAGGGGAAAATCCTGGATTGCTCTTCATTCGCGTTTTGGTAGCGGAAAGTACGCGTTGCACTTTAATGCTTTGAGAAGTTGCGAGCGACACATCGACGCATTGCGAAAGATGCAACTGCAACTGCCACACGAGATAAGCAGGTGGAAAAACAGGTCATGGTAACTATCTAACGGTTTGATCCTTGAGAGTGTCTATCAGTTAGTTCCATACGTGATTCAGTAAAGGTTTTTCTCATGGTAAAGTTACTCAGAAGTCTATACTGTGCGTACGTAAAATGTACAGATATTACAGAATGATTATAATTGAATATGAATTTGATCAACTTAAAAAACAGCTACAAGTTAACTTTTAAATATTTTATTTAATTTAGAATACATTTTAAAGCTTCATCGATAGAAATAGTCTGTAGAATATGGAAACTTATTAGAGAAGCTTTGAAAATTGTTTAATAGTCATCGAATTTAGAGGAACGGACTTTTTCATTTTATATCTTTAAGGTATAATACAACTTTATAAAAGTATTTTCTAAAACTTTTTAACTTTTTATTTTTTAAGAAGCATTGTTCTTGTTAATTAATCTACTGTACTTTTCATTTCAAGTTTTAAGGTGCAGCTGAAATAAAATTCTAGCTAAACTTAACTGATGTATCTATAAAGATATTCTTAATACAATTATTCCTAAAATAGTTGTATATTATATTTATTTTATATTTCGCCAACTTTCTGCCTACCTAAGAAATATATGATCTTATATAATATATGTTTAAAAATTTCTCAACTTACCTTTATGTGTAAAACTTCTGACGGTATTCGCAGATTTAGTTAATAGTCCCGGTCTGGGTATATGTACGGAATCAGTTCTGAGTCCCATCATCTCCTCATAGATACTTTTCATTTTCTCTGGTATAATGATTTTGGATCTATCGATTGTTGGTGGTCTCTTCATATTGAACAGGGATTGGAGACTGTTGTTGATTTCGACTAGAGTTGAGGGATCTGGTTTTACTTTGTCCTTGATGATCTCTTTGCTACTATATAGGAGAGGTTCATCCTCCACGATGATGGCATCCGCATTGCCAGGCGCCTCGAATTCCGCCAGAACAGTATCCGTATTCGAATTCATATTCGCATTCGAATCTGAGCTCGAATCGTAATTCGAACTTTTAATGAAGGCGGGCGCTTGAGATTCTGTGGATGTTTTGTGTTGATGTTGTTGTTCTTGTTGTTTTAGCTCCTTAATAGCCATTTTATTATTGGTTGTTGTTGTTTTTATTGTAGCTTGATGCTTATGGTTTTTATTATGATTATTATTAGTTAATTTATGTTGTTTATGGTGTTTGTTATGCTTATTTTTGATATTTTTGGAATTTTCTAATTGGTGTGTTCTTGTTTTATGCACTTCGTTGAAATGTTTAAACTCTTCACTTTTACTATTGTTGTTATCACTATCACTGCTGTGGTTGTTGTAGTTGTTACTACTACTGTTGTTGTTGTTGTTCTTGTTGTTGTTGTTGAGTAGTAACTCGTTAAATGGCTTTAATGGTTTAGCTAATGCTGTAGTTGTTACTGTTGTTGTTTTAGTGTTATTGATTATGGCCTTTGTTGTCGTTGTTGTTGTTTTTGTTGTTGTTGGCGCTATCGCTGCGATAAATCTCGATGATATATCCTCGGTGCTAGCAACTTGAACGATCGTTTGAAAAGTCGCCAGCACTGCGAGGAGTAAAAGCCATGCGCGCATGGTCGCTTGCAACTCTGAAACGATACAAAAACATAGGAAATTGTTTAGCATTTGTCGATAGGGTTAAAACCAACGCCAGCGTCGCTGTCAACGTCGCAGTCGCAGTCGATATCGTCAACACACTTAAGTTTAAATTCCACTCAAAGAGCGCGCGCACCTCTCTCACACTCAATTGAGCATGCGCCTGGGCCAGAGCGAGACAACCAGTGTCTCATACAGCTGCCCAATGCGTCTGCGTTGCGCAGTCGGTATGCGTCTCTCTGTCTGGCGCGAGTGAGTGAACAAAACTTCTTGAGAGAGACGAGAACCTATTCGAGTGAGAGCAAGAGCCATATTTGAGTTCTTTTTTTTGCTCCCAGGTAGCAGCTTCCTTAAGCGCTTGGCCCATTTTAGCCCAAAAGTTTTATGGCCGGCTAAAGGTGCATCCTGTCTGTCTGTCTGGCACTCTTTGGCCAGTGGC
This sequence comes from Drosophila neotestacea, assembly GCA_035044365.1. Classification (NCBI taxonomy): domain Eukaryota; kingdom Metazoa; phylum Arthropoda; class Insecta; order Diptera; family Drosophilidae; genus Drosophila; species Drosophila neotestacea. Next base: position 1,950,168 of record JAWNMD010000052.1, on the reverse strand, counting down.
AAAAAAAGGAGAGGAAAAAAATGAAACTGAGCTGTGCCCCAGCTTAACACCCTACCGCCCCCAGCCTTAATCAACACCCCACATAAAGTGTGTCTAGTAATTAATTTGACAAGCAAGAAATGAGTATCTAAACAAATTCTAAACATTTAATTTATTAATCATTTTTATGATGTAAAAATATAAATAAATAAGTAATATATTACAGTATCTTGGTTTTTAATAGTTTATTTCTTCTCACTGTTGTTGGTATTTATAAAAAAAAAGATCCTGAAATTAGTTTTGTTTTTCAAACAACCATAAACATGTCAACTTTTTTAATTTTGTCAAAACAATTCCTTGGCTAACTGTACATGTTCATTTGTAATTCAGTTAAGTTCAGTTTAGTTCGATTGAGCTCAATTTGACTCTTCTTCGGTGTTGCAATCGCGGACATTGCACCTTTTTGGCGCTGACACACGATCTGTGGTATGCAGCAGCGATTTGTGTCTACGTTTAGAAATTCAATACAAAAAAGAAAATACAAATACAGCTAAAAGATACAGATACACAGTTATAGATACAGCACCAAAGTGGGTTCAATAAAATACTACGTGCTTAGCTGGGTTAAAGAGAGTGTGTGAGAGAGAGAGAGGGAGCAAGGAAATTAGAGAAGCTTCGTCCGTCATAATTTTATTGTCATTTATCAATAATTCAATAAGTCAATAATACAATATTCCCCATGTAAGACGAACTTATCGCTGGCGCTTTGATTTATATACACGGCGGCATTTTCATACAACTTACAAAAGAATCAAAAATCGAAAATTTGTGACTCGAAACTTATCTGGAGATTTTTTTTTTTGGAGTGGGAGGGGAGAAAATTTATGAAAATTATTAGAAGTATTCTATATATTTTTTGGTTATAGGCAATAAATTTGTGAGATGCTATCTCAAGATGAGCCCGAAAAACGGCAACAACAATGAGGAGAAGAGGAAAATTAGGCAGAGGCACCTTTAAGCAGGTCTACGTGGCTTACACAGACACACACACACACACTCAGTGTGCTGGCACAACAAATTACATGTTGTTTTTCACATAAAGATTAAAATCTTATCTTGTACTAAAAATTTGTTATATGACAAGGCGCTAGGCGCAAAGGAATTCGGAATTTGGAATTTCGTTATAATCGAACACACAACAAATGGAAAAGATGGAAGAGATGGCACACGCTGGGGGGTGCTAGACCCATAGACGTACCTCTCTAACCAATAACCCATAACCCATCCAGCGACGGGGGTTTCTCTCATTTTCAAGTGAGCACAAGATCTTTCGCCTCTGATAAGCCAGAATGAATATTTTTCCCAATAACATGAGAATGAAGGGTGAATGAAAATTTGGTTTTTCATAAATATGCATTGGTTTTTATGGTTTATTAGATTTTTGTTTCAGGTTTATGAATTTTCATAATTTGTTGTTTGTTTTTAATATATTCTCGGAATCTAGAGTTTCAGTTTTATAGACTGTCAACTACCTGGGCGGTTATTTGGTTTCCGGGGTTTCCCCTGCGTCCAAATGAATGCCAGGCTCTGTTTGGAATTTCCAGACGTGCTGCCATTCAAAATATAGTTCCTACCCTTCCCAACTTCCCCTTGCCTTTCCTTCCTACCCGCGAGTTGTGAAATTCCGCAAGCTCTAGATAAAGTTCAAATTTCATTCCATTTTTGTTTATAATTACTTTTTGGTTTCTAAAACGCAAAATGCAAACGCAAATATGTTTCGCAAATTGACACATTTAGTTTATAGTTTGATTCCGGTTGCCCAATACATGATATAGTAGTACCATTATGATGTGTGTCAAACACACTCAGCAATTTCAACTCACACACACATAAGCACACTCGCATACAAAGCGACGCACTCATAGATATATCGTAACATAGACACAGATACAATGGCACTAGATGCGGCAACTAATACGAATGCAATTCATATTATGTTGCCTGTAATTTATGTCCCAGGACATTGACATCCTTTGTGGCTTTGTCCTTTTGCCGACACTTCAAATATAAAGAAGAAGACCAACAGATCTAGCCTATAATACGAACGGTACTTTATTGTAAGCCAACAATGTTTTTTCCTGGAATTTAATTCATTCCACCATCTATTTGTTACGATTATGATATATTATGAGACAGATACTCGCGTGGAAATATTATGATCGCGTAGGGTTTACTTTAGTTATGTGAGAAAATTGGGGAAATGGGAAGAAAATCACGCCTTTTTTATGAGATTGCTTATTGTACTAAGAGGAGATATTAATAGAAGGTTTCAAAGGGTTCGAAGTCTATTTTAATAAAGGGAGAGCATAATTTCTGAATTCGAATTAGAAGAATTTAAGAAAGTTAAGAAAAATGTATAATTTAAAATATTTATCTGTGGCTAAAAGAAACTAGCGTATCTTAATTAATTTTCATACTTTGGGTAAATTATGTAATGATGTTCTTAGCTCAATTTTAATTAATCTCATTGTAGTCTTATTTCTAGAATAAAAAAAAAATTCAGATATGCACTTGAATATTTTATTTGACCCTACATAGACTTATATAAGACCCCCGACATCCCCTCTATAAAGAAGAAGATATCCAAAAAAATTTCCAATATCAGAAAACTGAGCTCAGACAAACAATTGGACCCATCGAAATGGTGTCATATCAAATGGTAACAACTGATTATGCATATTGGCATTGGATCAATTTCTGGTGTTATATCGAAGGTATTTTGATAGGTTTTCTTTGAGTTTTTAGGTGGTTCGTTGGCTTGGTTTGTATGCGGTTCTCACAGACAATACTCGTGTTCGTAACGTTCACGTTTTTTTTTTTTCTGACAATTTTTCCAAACTCAATTTACATAAGCTTAGCGACAAGTGAGACTTTTTGGCGGGGGCTGTGTTTCTTGATAGTTCAGTTACACAGTGAGAGAGAGAGAGAGAGAGAGAGAGCGATAGGGAGGGGAGAGAGAGAAAGAGATAGACACACACAACTCACCTCAGTCTTATAAAGTTTCCTATGTTGTCGTTTCCCGGTATCTAGACTTTGTATGTTTATACTTGTATTTATAGTTGATTATATATATCGTTATTTATTTATTTATGTTCTTTTCTTCTTTCTTTCTTTCTTTTTGATTAATTTTGTAAGCCGCTTATATTGATGGATTGCCCCCTTTACTGACACTTGGGTGCACTCTAAATTTGTTATGAATTTATGATATTTGGGCTCAGTGTTATCTAAAGTTGTTGTTGCTGTTGCTTTGGTTTAGATATTTGCACAATTTACAGCTGTTTTTTTTTTTATGATATTTTGTGGCTACCGTTTGGGGTTAAAAAATAAATCACGCTTTGTCAATAGTTTTAGCTCAGTTTGTATCTATTGTTGATAAGTTTTATTCTCTGCTTTTCGCTTGCGATAATTGTATATGAAATAGATAAAGTTCTTGTTGAAAATTTTATTGCCGCATTCCAGGCGCAGAGTAGCAATTGTTGCTCGTGTTGGAGTTGCAATTGTTGCTGTTGTTGTCAGGCCACATGACACACCAGAAACGTATCTGTCAGATACATTAAGCATTGGCACTTTCTTGTTGTTGTGGTTGTTTTGGGATTGTTGTTGTTGTTCATTTTACACTGTTAAAAATTTAATTACAATTTGCGAGTTGTTCACGCGCTCGCCTTTGCAGCGGGCTCGTGTCGTTGTTGTTGTTGTAGTTGTTGCTGTGAGTGTAGCTGTTTTTGTTGTTGTTGTATTTGCTGAGAGTGTTGTTAATGTTGTTGTTGGAGTTTCTGCTGACGGCACAGTAATCCACATATTTTCCAAGCGACAACAAACCAAATGCCAAAAAAATAAAAAATGCAAAGTGAGACGCGACGAAACGTTTAATTTCGACGATTTCTATTTGTTGTTGTTGGTGTTTGTATTGTTGTTGTTGTTGCTATGCAAATTCCGAGCGCACATTGTATCTGTATCTTGTAGTTGTATCTTTTGTTTGATTTGATTTGCTTTGCATTTTTTGTTTCTATTTATTTATTTTTTTTGGTTTATTTTTTTTATGTACAACATATTTGTTCGAATTTCAGGGTTTCCCTTTACAACTTGTCAGTTGACATTCCAGCGACACACACACTCACACACACACACACTCGCACACACACACGCACACGCACGTACAACATAAACTATTGCATTATAAATTTAGCATACATTTGTTTGTTGTTGGATCTTTCTTTTGTATCTTCAACTTCAATCCGTTTGTTGTTGCTTACGCCAATTTGTGTGTTCACTTTAGTTTAGTTATTAAATTTTTCTTGGCACTTTGGCGTCCGGCCAGCAAATAGATTTCAACTCGATCAGCGCTGTGGAACGACTAACGCCTTCATGTCTGCCTCTACCTGATTCGAGTTACACACAGTCCGACAGGTAAAACGACACACGAGCCCGATCACAGCACGAAGCATACGAAGCCCCTTCGGCTTGTCTTCGTTCGTTTTTGTCTCGTTTACTACTTCGTCTTTCCACTCAGATCAAGACAATTGCGTGAGCATTCAACTCTCAATGCTCAACTCTCTCTTGCTCTCAGAGTTCTCTTTTTGGTTGCTGTCTGAAAGTTTAACTGTTGTTGATAATCATCATTAAATTGATGATCACGCATCCATCTCGTTCGAAGTTCCCTTTGCCACTGGCAGCCAGCACGTCGTCAGTTTAGCTGCTTCGCTCATTCGCTCAACCCAATTGAGTCGCACTTTGAGTGAAAGTTTACTCTAAGTTAATTGAGCTACAAACTGAGTGTTAATGGAAACTTGGCCGCTCTCTCTCTCTCCCTCTCTCACACTTTGCAGGGTGGCTTATAAGAAAATGGTAGTCGCAGCACTTGTTCAAGGAATTTTCTAAACTTTTTATGCTTTTCTAATATTTTTAAGTAAATAAATTAAACATTTTTAACATCACGCTAGCTACGAAGCAATACGAATTTGACTTTTGGGCATAAAGAAGAAAAGCCAAACTGTTTCTTTTATACATATGTATGTCAGAAAAGTTTTTTAAATTAAATGGTATAACTTTCGTTGTGCTGCTTTCGGCACTAGACTTTTAATACGATTAGTGTTCTTCTTTTGTGATTTTACTTACTGTCGGTGTATATTTTTTGGTTATCCAGCCAACTGAGGCGTCTTAAAGACTCAATTGCGTTTCCTTTGCCAAGTTTAAAATAGTCAGCGAGACATCGAGCAGAATAATCTTTGCTCGGGGAGTTGCACGCGCGCAATGAGCCAAGTATAAAACCAAACTGTCTCGTCTTGCCACAAAACGCATGCATTCCTGGGGCATGGCAGCCAGCGAGGGCCCAACACTCAGATCGTGATCGTGCAACAAACGAAGAAACAGTCCAGGAGCGAGCGAGAGATATAATATCTATCTGTTTTTTATTTTCTCATTTTTTTGTACACACACCAAAAGGTGTGTGTTTGTCTTTGTGTGTGTATGTGTGTGTGTGTTTAGGTAACAAAATCCTTAACAACAAACACAAAATGAAATCAAAAAGTCAAGAATTAGTATAATTTTATTGGTTGGCAAGAGGTAAAAAAAAAACCGAGAGAAGAGAAAAGAAGGCAGAGACGTGTTGTCGGCCATAAGAATGACACTTGCTGGCTCTTTCACACTCGCAGAGGGATCAGAGGGGAAGGAACATTGAATACTGAACACCAATACAAATGCAAACAGTTAAAAAATGCATTTTCAACTGCCTTTCTGTCCTCTCTCTCACTGTTTGTCTGTTTGTGGAGATGACTTGACACACCCGCACCAAAAGGCAGCCAACGTGACTGCCACAAAGGTTGGCCTGGCCAACAGACCCTGTTGTTGTAGTTGTTGCTGTTCTTGCCAAGTTGCCAGCAGGTGCTGCAAGCCAGCCACAACGACGCTGGCCAACTTGGCCACTTGGGCATGAGTAGGTGGAGCCGTCTGTCTCTGCCTTTTAGCCTTATGTCTTATGCCTTCTGCCTTTGCCTTGAACTATACAAAAAGTCACTTTTGCGCTGTCTCTTTACTCCTTTTCTTGGTTTTTATGTGCATTTTATAAATTTTCTAAGAATAAAAATGTTGAAAATTGCCTAGAAGTATCTCTGCTGTGTTTAAATTAAGTATTCGATAGCTTGTTAAATATTATAATATATGTCAGGTGAAATGTTTTGTTGATCATTTCGTTGATTATAGTTGTATATCTTTTTAAATACTTATTTGCATCAATTTCTTTGTTCGTGAATGAGAAACTTTAAATTTTTTGTTTCTACAAGTAGGTAAAGTAGAAGAAGTTCAGAGCATAAATCTTTTTTGTTGCCTCTTAGTAACAAGTATCTTTTTTTTTGGTACACCACAAAGCTGACTGCCTAGTGTCCAGTGTTCACTGTATGCACTTGGCGACATTAATGATCGCGACGTCTGCAACTTAAGCGTTGCCAGACATTGTGGCTTTGGCTTGCCACATATTGTTGCCGATTGTCGGTAGCAGGTTGCAGGTTGCAAGCTGGCAACTGGCGCCAAAGGCTGCTTAAGTAGCCAGAGGCTCAGATTGTCAGCTCATCTCACTTGACGCCGTCTGTTTGTATCTGTATCTTTTTTTTTTTGAGCATCATATTTCGCAGACAAACGGGACTAAAAACTAATACCGACCGGAAGAGCGGAAAAACACAACAAAAAAATTAAATGCATGAAAAGAAAAGAAGGAAAAGAAAAAGAAAAAGAAGAATTATACACGTTAAAAGTAGATTTTCGTTGTGACTTTTTTAAGATTTCACAAATGCAATCATTATCACAGAATAGAGTGCTAAGAAATCATTAATAAACATTACGATGTAATATTTATAATATAAAATATTATATTAATGGTCCCTAGTTTTATAAGATACTTTAGCTGTTAATGATATTCTACTTAAGCATCATCTTTTGCAGACAATCGAGATAAATCTGTAACCAAACGGACGATCGGAAAAATACTAAAAAAAATAATGAAAGAAAAGAACAAGACATAAAGAAATATGTATAAAGAGGAGAAAAAGAAGCGAAAAACCCATTGCAGTGCATTAAGAATGTCGTCGCTGTGGCTGCGGCTGTGACTGCGCCAACATTGTGGTGTGGTGGTGTGCAGAGGTGTGTGGTGGTGTGGTTGAGTGGTGTTGTTGCTGGCTGTTGACTGGCGGCGGGTGATTCATGCCGATTGGTGGATGAGCGCAGACAGTGAAGAAGAAGGCGGGCTCCAAAAAGCCGAGAGCCCAGATCCTTTTGTATGTTAATCGCAGTCAACACGTATCTGTGTGTGTATCTTTGTATGTGAATGCTTGTATCTGTATCTTCTCTGTCTGCTCCTCCTCCTCGATTTGTGTTGCTGCTGCTGCTGCTTTAGCTGCTTATTCTTTTCAACTTGTTGTATTTGTGTGTTCTTCTCCACTCTCACTGCATTCAACAGATAAACAGATACATTCCGTCTGTCTTCTGTCTCTGTATCTTCTTCTGTGTCTTCTCTCTGTCTCACATTGATGGCGCACAACTTTTTAATAGCATTTAATTGCCCTTCGCACGGGCTGGCTTATCTCACGCCCTTACGTGGCATTTTAGACCACCAGAAATTGTTGAAATCCTCACAGAGAAAAATGCTCGTTTCTTACCCTTGGCCTATCTGCAGGTCAACATCAACAATTTGCCAGCCTTGTTGGCCCACACGGATCGAAGCGCCGGCGCTACTTTCACTGCCAAAATCAACTACAATAACAACAACAAGAACAACTGCGGCAACTAAAAGAATCCATTATCAGTTTTTGCAGCAGTTGCTAAGGCGGCACGCAGTGGCAGCTTCATTTATCAACTTGTGTCCCGGACGCGTGTGTCATTTATAACAGTCCTTGGACCAGCCGGAAAATGGGAAAAACTGTTACCTATTTGCAGCATAACGCAAAAACTGCTTGAGACAGTTTTGTGCATTGACCACATCCACATGAGCCAAAGGACTCGACGTTGTTCGTCCTGCACAGCAGGATGATCAGTTCGATCCTTTTCTTTGCAGACAACTCAACGGGGGCGGATGGATAATTGTCCAGACGGAGATTGAGGACTGAGAAACGAAAGTTGAGAGATGAGAGACCAGACAAGAGGCATAGGATTGGATCAGGGATATTAGTCAAAAAGGTCCTTGGCACAGCATAAGGAAGTTGCTTATAGAGGAAGTACTTTTTATCAACTGAATGTTAGAGCTGGCATAGATTTAATTTGATTTTACGTAGAGTAATTTATACAAATTGAAAAACAATTTAATTTACTTGCATTATACCGTCGTAAAATATATTTTAAATTTGCATTAAAATTGTCTTGAAATTAAACTAGATGCAGAAATTTTTACGCTAATGCTAATTATAACTCTAATGACTCAGCTATTGCTAATGCTGATGCTCATGCTACTAATGTATTGCTAATAATGTATACGATTGCAATACCACTGCTAATTTTAATATGTGAACTATCTTTTAATCGTTTTCATCTGTTTCCACTGAAGTTCAGATTTTCTTATATTTCCACCTGCCTTAATGCATCAATGGAACCTCATTAGTGTCTGAAATACATCTAGAATTTCACAATGATACATTTGCGCTTTGTTCTCTTTGTAACTGTAGCTGCATCTGTATCTTTTACTGTGGTTGTATCTGTATCTGTTATTCTGCTCTTGTTTCTGTTTCGGTTTCTGTAATATTGTCAGCTAATCAATTATTGGAGGGAACAGAACAAAAGTTGGTAAACAATCCTCCTCACCTGGCACGTGGATATCATTGAAAGAACGCGCCTTTCACTGCCAGTTTGATGGAAAGGTGACAGTCAGTCAGTCCATCAGTCCGTCAGTCCGTCAGTCAGGCAGTCAGAGTCACTTCAGAAAACAGAGAAGAAGAACACGTCACAAAGGAATCAGAAGGAGGATAAAGAGACGAGGGCAATTGTCAATTGTACAGAGGAGAACTCAGAGGGGAAGATGAGATGAAATTGAAGTTGAGGTTGAGGTTTCAGGATGAATTGTTGCTCGACTGGGTCGATTGTTGTTGGACTTTTGTTCAATTAAAACGTTATTATTGTGTACCTCAATGACTGACCAACTGACTGACTGCCTGACTGATTGACACATTGACAGATTGACGCATTGACAAACCGTCTGCGACTGCAACTCCGTCTCCGACTGGGGACTCAAAGTCTAACATAAGTTGCATTTTGTGAAAGCTGATCCTGGCTGGAAAAATCGTTTTGTAACCCCGTTCGGTTCAGTTCGAGCCAGTTTCTTGATCTTTGTGGTAATTTGATGCGACTCTTCGCTTCCCGCAGCTAGTTGTTGTTATTATTGCCGTTGTAGTTGTCATTGTTCTCTTTTGTCTGAAACTGTTTTGTTTGTTTATACACGAATCGAATTGAATTGAGAACCAATAGCCATTAGAGCTGGACAATGCATGTAATGTTTGATTTATGCGATTTTGTCTCTTGGTAACCCGATAGTCAACAGACATAGATATTAACCAAGAGATAGATACAACCAATATCAATATCAATAACCAAATTGTTTCCCTATTTTTTTTATTAGCGCCACTTGGTAATTGTGGCATTGTGGGGATGATGATGAGGAAAGGGAAGAATTGTGCCTGCCTGCGGGTGGTTTTCTACTTCGATCCTAGTCCAAGTCCATGTCCAAGTCAAAATCCTACTAAAGTACTTGGCCATGTGGCTGGCCACTTCACTTATGAGAACAGTTTGAATTCAAATTAACACAGCAGGCAGCCCGCATGAGTATTAAAAGTCAATTGCAATTAAGTTTTATTTCGGCCCCAAGTTCTCTCCTTACTGTTGCCAGGTTCCCCTTAAGTTTCTCTCCCTCCCCCAACCCCGCTCATGTTTTCAGCTCCCTGCTTCGAGTTGTTATGTGTGAAAATATCAAAGGTAGATATTTGCTGTGGCCCTGCTCAAGTGGTTACAAATCAAATCGCCGGATTGTGTAGCGCCATCGATAAAACTTAATGGCCGCCATAACTGTTAGTCCTAATGGAGTGGAGTTAGATACGGCTACACTGAGAAAAATTATCAACTACTCACAACTTATAAAATAGGTATATATGGTAAGGGAATCGATGAGACTGGAATAATAGAAATTACGATAATAAGTAAGACATGGGTAGGTCTTTAGTCATTACTTGTCACTGTGCAGAGTGCAGGTTTTAAAGGTCAATAAAAGTTTTTATTTTAAAGAATTTTTCTAGCTCTTAAAGAATTATACAAACTCTTTAATTCTTATCTCCATTAGCTAAGAATTCAAATAGATTGTTGTTCAGGAACTATAAGAATTAAATTTGTTAAAATATAACTTGAGAAAAGATTTTTTGCTATAAGCACATTTAGTTAACAGATTTGACCTTGAATTTGAATCTAGCAATTATGAATATTTTGTTTTATTATTTAGGATGCACAATATTATAAATCCTACTAAGCGACATGTGCAAAATATAACCATAGGGTATATAAAGAAAGTGTTCTTGAGACTTGAAAACTACTACAGTATCGACCTATTTATCTATCTATTATCTATTTATCTCAGTGTACTTCAATGGATATGTATGCAGATTGAAATTGTGATTGGTGTAACGATTGGGCTTTCGATCGGAGATTCAGCAATTGCAGCATGCAACATGCAGCATCAGCATTCAAATTTATTACTAATTGGGTGTGAATTGGCGGCAAATGGTTTTTGGGTTGAGTGCAGCATGCAACATAATCGAAACGGGTGCTAATTGATAGGCCTTTGATCTGAGGCCAGTTTACGTACTTGCCACCACTATTTATTTACAGCAATTGTAAGGCAACAACAGCAACAACAACAACAACAACAACAGCAAGAGCAACAACAACAAATCGGGCATAAAACAAACAAATGAAAAAGATACAGACAAGGCCTCAATCGGATCTCTTGAGAAAGGCACTTTATGTAATCGCCCTGTAAATGGGCTCATAGGATAGTTAGGAGCTGTTACCAATCCGTTAACTGCACATCAAAATCATCATTAACACCGTGACTACACTTGTGGCATTGCAATTGGCTGAATGGTGGGGAAGAGGGACAGTCATTGCAACCAAAGGTTGCATGAATGTCAAGTGCCACAGAGGAAACATCAAATTTTATGATTTCATAAATATTTGGCATATGAACTAGGAACAGGGTATAGAAAGAGATCTTATTGTTGTTGTTGTTGGTGTTGGTGTTGGTGTTGGTGTTGTGGCATGCCACATCATTTCAATGCTCAATCCCCAAAAATGTTGCAATCTTGTTTATACAAACTTTCAAACACACAACACCACACAACACATTAATTTACTTTGTCTTTGCTGTAAACACACACTCATTCAATTGCAGTTGTTGTAAATACACACTCACACACCCACACATGTACAGATATAAGTATATATAGTTGTTCATTTGGTGTAATAAACTAATTCGAATGGCGCAATAATCACCACTTACATAAATGTTGCTCAATATTTATGGTTTCGATAGCTTCGAGTTTAGTTAAATAATTTATTTTAATTGCCATATTTTATTGGTTCACGCCATGGCATCATCAAAGTAAGTTTTGTTAACCACAATAATAATAATATTTCTAAATCAAAGCAAAACATTAATCTTTAAGTACTGTATTACCAAACGGCACTATTTTTATCAATAAATTGTTAAACTATAATAATTTTAATGTAGACAATAAAAACTAGAAACATGTACTAATTAAATTTCAATTTTTATTATTAATTAAATTTATAACAATTTTAGTAATATACTTTTTTTTAGCCAAAATGTACAGTTTAATATCGTTATTACTTAAATAATAAAAATTGAAAATCAGCAAATCCTTTTATTGGTACCTTGGAAAACCTGATAACTTAAAAAAATTAAATATTTCTCATTCACCCAGATAATTAATTTAATTATATAAGTTATAAATAACTATTAATTCAGTTCAGATGGTAAAAAAATGAGCCAAAATGCCATCCAAATTAAGGTAATGTTGATTCTCAATGCTCCACATAATTTATTTTCTAGTTCCATTTTGTTAAGCTCACAACTCTTACTTGAAATTACAAATTATAGGTTAACTTTATCGAGCTGCAAAAGAAGTGTGCTTATGAAGTTTATTTTAACGAAAGTATCTTTATTTTTTTTTTTTAGCATATTGCAGACCCCGTTTTAGCCAGGAAGCAGCTGCAATCATCTGTCATTGGTCTTTGATTTGCAAGTCCATAAAGTCAGTTATGGATGGATCGGTGCTTAGGGACATATGCTATAGCTCCACTCACTTTACGGCCAAGCACATAAAATGTTGGAAAAACTCTTGCACGCATCTTTTAGTGCAATCCAAACAAATCCCAATCCCAATTCCAATTCCAATTCAAATGAAGAACATTTTGCAATTGAGGTGAACACATTGTTGTCTGTTGCCAAGATGATAAAATTGCTTGAGAATCTGTCACCTTGTCGCTCATAAATTTAACCAAGAGAAAACCACAAGAGAATCGAGGGAGAGAGACAGAATGAGAGATGTGAGATGGAGGCTGGGAAAATCTTGAAACGCATTAAAGTTTACATAGAACGCGTAGTCGTAAATTGTAAACAAAATTATTGCAACGATTGCCAAATTAAGTGTAAACCGCAACTGAAATTCAATTTGAGAAAAATTGCAAAATGTTTGTTTGTTTAATTTGCTGTTGTTGTTGTTGTTATTGGGGTTGGGGTTGTTGTTGCTAAGATTAAGATACTTATGTGGCATATGCTGGCCAGAGTCGAGACGTTCTCGAGCCTATTTATAGTTACATAAGTTTACGATTTGTTGTTATTTCTTTTATATAGAGTAGGCGCAATATCTGCAAAAGTTCTTGTTGTTTATTTATAAGTGCATGTTTGACATTGAAAATAATTTATAAACTTTTGCTGTACAATTTATAAACTGCAATTCTTCAGTCAACAGTCCGCAGTCCGCAGTCTAGAGTCTAGAGTCTACAGTCTACAGTCTGCAGTCTTCTGTCTGCAATCTTCGCATTCATTCATTGCCGAGATTGATTCTCATTTCTGTGGCTCATTATGAATGCAATTGCGACGCAGATGTTGCCACAGCATTTAACTGTAGACCAAAAATGGTTAAAGTCATTCATGAGCAAAAGAGTGAAAGAGAGAGAAAGGTAGAGAGAGGGAGGAAGAGTGGGGAGTCGGCTAAAGAAGCCGCTGATTGATCAGTATGCAACATGCTTGAGCAGCCGCAATGTTGCAGCAACAATGCAATGCTGCTCTTCTAGGCAATTGTTGCTCCTGTCGATGTTGCTGCTCTTGTTGTTGCTGTTGTTGCTGTTGCAATGTGGTCATGTTGCCAGCTGGCATCTTGTAATGCAACGCATGACAATGAACGGACAGTCGAGTGAATGGCAATTGCAACATTCGTGTCGCTCGTGTGTTGCCACTGTGTGTGCCACAGTGCGTATGAATGAAAGACAGACGCTTCTCTCCTCAACCATGCGTCTAATTTCGCATGCGCAGCCTTAGCTCCAACTTCTTCTTCTTCTCCATCTCCAGCTCCTTGTCCCTCTCTTTCTGCAACTTTGTCTCCTTCTCCAACTCCAGCCTCATTGCCAGATCGCGTGCATTGGACATATATGGAAACGGGCGCGCATGGCGCACGTTTTAATTAGGATAATGAGTTGTTTCCGGGCAGCAGCAACTGCAACTGCAACAGCAGCAACAGCAACAGCAGCAACAGCAGCAGCAACAACAGTCACTTGCCACAGTTACCTTGCCACAGTGCCACAGGCCATAAAAGGCTGAGGCGCTCTTTTTGCTTTGGAATTACAAATCGTTGTAGGTTTAATTAAAAATTAATAAATTTATGAGTTGCCATCGCATTAGCCATGCCAATTGAGTGGCCAACAACTGCAGCAATGCCACTCTGCCACAGCAACTGCAACTGCAACTGCCACAACGGCCATTGATTTATGACTCTTGTAGCTTCAAGCCACAGAGTTTGGCTTTAAAACTCCGTTGAGACTGGCAGGCGTCTCTCTTTTTACTCAGTGCTTGCTTCAAGTCCTGGCGATGACACACAGATATACTCACACACACATACACTGAGAGAGACTGAAAACTTCAAGGAGCGCCGCTTGCCAGTGACGAGTGATGTGCCCTTTGGCCACTTCAGTTGACTAATTACCAACTAAACCGTGGAGCTCAAATCATTTTTAGAAGGTAAAATTTAACTCAATTTAGCTGCAGAAATGTGAGTAGTTATTTCACATTAATTTATATAAAATTATTTTTTTAGTACACTGATGATAAACCATATTTAAATCCAATTAAATGTAGCATTGTTAAACTAACAAATTATTTAACTAATCAACTATTGATGAGCACCTAATAAGTACAACATTTAAAATAATAATACATAAAAGAAAATATAAATAAATTATTATATAAAATATTTGATTTATTAATAAATAACAAATATTAAATAAGATGAATGACTATTCATTTGACATTTATATAACAACTTTAAAATTGTATAATTAAATTTAGGGACTAGTGCGATAATTTAAAAGCTATAAATAAAACAATACAGAAATTAACAAATTAAATAAATGGATTTCAATTAAATAAATGTTATTTTAAAATTGATCGATCTGCCATTTACAGACGCTGGACTGACACTAGTTTAAATAAATCAATGACATGCAATAATATGTTTATTTATTATTCTATGTCAGTTTTTAATAAATGAAAATTAAACGATAACGATTGATCATTATGATCATGATTCGACATACTTGCTTACTATCTAAGACCGTTTTAGTAATGATATGTCATTATAAATAATACTCATTTAAATGTAAAATCAAGCGTTAAAATATCGCATTAAGTTTGTATAAAAGTGTAGAGCCAATTAAATAACTAAATAAAGTTCACGAAAATTCATAAAAACAATAGAACAAATTACAATTACAATTTTATATTTGTAGTGCTGGGAAACTCATTTAACAAATAAATACAAAAATGAATTAAAAACATAACCAAATCAACACAAACGAATAAATTCAAATAAATTTTCATTTAAAATATTTCCTATAAATAAATTTAGCAACGATTAAATATAACACATAAGTACACTAGTTACTGAACTAAGCTATTTTCACTTGTATCTTTAACAATTATTCTGTAATTAGCACCTAACCTTGAACGTTATACTTGCTTTCTAAGCCTGTGGCATCCACTGTGGATTGTTGCAACGTCGGTGGGCTGCCACCGGGGCAAACCTCTCGAATAGTTTGGAACTGGACTCCCAAACAAATACCAAATATTAACGTTCGGCATTTCAACGCGCATGTCCCGGCGCTAAGTCGTCACAAGAGAGAAGTAGAGAATCTCTGTTGATCTCTTGAGATCTGCTTGGTCTCCTGCTTATACCTTGTCGGTATTAGACGGTATTGATCTGTTTGATTTTTTATTTTTTTTTTGGGGATGCTATGGCACTTTGGTGATGTTGTTTAATTGCCCCTCTGACAGACACACGCATGTCAGTCAGAGGCGCTTTGCGAGTGCTTCAAATCAAAGCGAAAATTGCAGGCAACAGATACAGATACAGATACAGATACGAATACGAATACACCTTAAGATTCAGCTGCAGATACTTGTAGTAGTTGTATCTGCGTTTGCGTTAATTTTTTGTTTATTAGGCGGTAAATATCAAAGTTGAGCATAAATCAAATGTTGGCTTCTATCGCACAGATACAGATACATTTAAAGATACAAATACAGCTACAGATATAGCAAGTACTATTCAGTTGATGTCCATGTTCTTGTTCTTGTTGTTTCGAAATTTTTAATTTTCGGCTGCGTTAATTTGTACGCTCCACAAAATGCAACTTATATGTATCTAGTATCTTGTATCTCACGGTCTGTTTTGTTTGTTTGTTGTTGCTGTTGTTGTTGTTGTTGCAGCAGCAGCAGCTTCTACTAGCCATTGCTGTCAATGTTTGTTTGTACGCTCACTTGGCTTTAGCTTTGGGGTCTGTTTAGTTTCAATAACCATTTTCCAATTAACACAAAACGCGTGTTTTTCACGTTAATTAATACAAAACTTTTTATCAATATTTGCAATAAAAATCAATCAACAGCAATCGCAATTAATCAACATCAAAAGGCGGCTAGAGGCCCCAAATAGACCTACAGGCCAATACAAAGTTGTTGTATCTAAATAGATACAAAAGATACATATACTTGCGCCTAAATCAGCTACAACATCATTTAAATATTCACAACAAGTTGTTGCCACGCGTTTTGCCGCTTTTGCCCGCTTTTCGGCACTTTTCCAATGAAAATCGTTTATATCGTGTAGTTCAATTTCCAAACACTCGTTTTGACCTTTGATTCAGTTCCTCATTTGCCTTCCAGGTACTGTCTTGTACTTTTAAGTACATTTAAATTATTGTCTTATTGATTTTGTTTGACTTGCAAGCAATTCAAAAGAATTGTGAATACATGGAAGACTCATGAATACATTCGTTTGGCTAGAGGATTTACTGAATTTACGAGTACTCTCATCCAACCTTGCCAAATTTAGCCAGATTATACAATGTACGAAACTGAATTATGGTTTAAAAGGCTTTTGTTTATTTTCACTTCGATTATTTATTGCACTTGAAGGCATCAACAAATGGATCAAGGTTAAGGATTACTTTAAGATTGAGAAGTTAGGTAACTTCTGGAATATTTATTAGTATTTCAGTTTGAATTTAAGTAAAGTGTATTTAAAAGTGGCAAAGATAGAGTAGAAATCCTTTGAACTTTGTATGAACTGTAGATCTAGTGTTATCATTGGAATAGCTCAGTTTACATTGCATTAAATGTGCATTGTTTATGCATTATTATTGATTATAAACACAAGTCTGCTGAAAGGTTAAGATGCAGCTATATTCATCAATTACCTGCAGTTCAGCAAATGATATAACAATTGAAACCGACTTGGAAATTGAATAATGAAATGAAACGATTTCTGTTGTATTCAGTTTAAGAAATTTAAAAAAGATTGCTCAAATAAATATTTATATTTAAAACAAAAAAGTGTCGCTGATATTACTTAGTTAAATTAAGAAATTAATCGTAAAAAGATTGTTAGAAATAATTTCATTATGTTTTAATAACAAATAAATAATTAATAAATATTTTAAATATATATTTTAAAATGCAAATTCTTAATAGAACTTTCTTTGTTTCAAAATAAACTAATTATTTTGTATTAAAAATGCAATAATCCTCAATATAACATTTATTTACATCTACAAATATCATTTATTAATAATCCATTTTTAATATTTATTTATTAATCTACACTTCATGTAAATCATATAAAGGTCAATTGATCCAGACCATTAAATGTATTTTAAATTCTGATATTGAGAATAGCTGATCTGTAAACTCGGAAGCATGTATGGATGCTTTGATGATCGAACGCCTGGTTGAATCTCTCATCAAAAATGGCAGCTGGTTATTACGTGCATATAGTCTGTTGGTAGTCAGATCGTCAGATCATCAGAACTGGCTGGTAACAAACAGCCAAGCGTTGAAATCAAACCAAGTGCATTAATTTATTACACAACAAACAGATTGCCACGCAAATCAATGAAATTTACAGCGCATTAAAAAGATACAAAACTGCAAGTGGGCAGGTAAGAAAGCATCAAGGCAAGCCTTACGGCATAATCAATACAATTTGTGCGTTACGATTGAATGGTCGATGGTCCACACACCGTCACAGATACATCCCCAATCCCAATCCCAATCCCACACGTTAGACTAGACAGACACTAGACCAGAAAGAAAGACTGACAGACAAACAGACGGTCGGACACGGCAATTACAGCCACATTTGCAGTTAAATGTTTGGAGATCGGCGCTCGTGCGTGCCCCATGGACTGGAAAGGGGGGCAATTGGCAAGGGGTAGGGGCTTGTTCAGGAGACAACAGCCCAAGAGGCTAAGGTCGATAGTGATAATATACGCATGCCACCCACAAAATAGTGAAAGAGTAGGGGAAAAGTCCAGTTCGTGCCCAGCATAAACTGCCACATTTAATTGCGTGCCTACTACACAAAAGGCGTCCAGCCTCGGACCCGCTTCTAGCCACCCCTTTAACTACCCCCTTGTGCTGCCCCTGGGTTTCTGGGAATCTTTGCGCCGTGGCATGTAGCGCACTTAATATTTATTGTTTATTTACACAAGCGCATTAATCGCAAAGCGCAAACGCGCCAAAAACGAGCCGCGCAATTGCCAATGGCCCCCGCCGTTTCAAACTGACGCCCCACTTCTACGCCCCTGAGCAAAAATCAATGTGCACCATTAAACGCTCCTCTCATTCCTGATCCCCCTCCCTTAGTTGCTGATCATTCACACAGATCAGTTTCTGTGAGCTATAACGAAACTTTTTCCTCAATATCAGCGAGAGATCTGAAAAACGAGGAAGAAACTGACGGCCGAAGGTTTTTCACTAATTTTGTGCTGACTTTTGTGCTATCTTCATAAAGCGATAAAAGTGCTGCATAGTGGTTTAAATCTATAAATTATCAGTAAAAGATTGTGCATAATAAATCATACTACTATAACATATAAGGAAGGATTTACAGAAGATACATTTTGTATCAAAAATGTTCCACAAAGCAAAATGGGACAGAACTAAATTATAATAACAAATATATTCATAATATTATTTATATTTATTATTACAGTTTTTATTTAATGTATTTACTTGTCTAACAACGAAGTACAGCAAGAAGAAGAGACTAATTCATATTTTAGGTATTAATTTGATTGTTATAAATTAAGATCTAGCCTCTATCTGTTAAGAACTTAGTTTAGCAACAGACTTGAAGATCTAGTTCCTTTCTGATAATAACTAAGTATAACAATAGGTTAGTCACATTACTGCGCATATCACAAAGAAGTAAACAAATTTCATATGCTATGCCTCATAAAACCAGAATTATAAATGCGATGCAAATAAAAATCTCTCTTACTCTCCATCTCTCTCTATCTGTATGTCTATCTCATTTGCACACTTTCTGTATTAATCTCCTCCTAGTTAAATGTTGAATAAAATGCGCATTTATTAACATATGGATATGGGATGTGGATATAATTTTTGACCCACTGTAGCATGTACATATGTATGTATACCGCACCTGTGTTTTTGGATCTGATCAAAACGCATTTGTATTCTTTTGGTAGATTTGGCTTTTTGCGTTTCAATATTTAGTTAGAAAATGTGTTTTTTTTTCGCACAAGCTCATTTAATTGGTAATTTATGGCTTGGACCTAAGTATTGGCAGCGGGACATAAGGAAGAGGGTGAAGGGAGGTCGAATCTCAGGTAGTTTGCAGTCGTCAGGCGAATCGATATTTTGCTACATTTTTGATAATTGCGCTGATTTGTTGCCACCTTTTGTGTTCTCGCCAAATCAATTTTTGCAACATTGCTGCACGTTGTGAAAGAGCACGTAGTACATTTTTGGAAACATAAATAAACATAGTATCTACAAGATACATAGATACATACGCATTTGTATCTACACGCAAGCTGTTTGTGAATGCTTTTGAGTACTTGAGAGATTTTCCCACCGAAAAATTATGAAAAGATTGTTACAAAAATCCCAAGAGCAAAGATCCGAGAGTCAAGAGTCTTTGCTCTTGACCACATCATTAATTATGCAATCAGAAGTAGCAGATAGAGCGATTTATAGGCATAAATCACACGCTCATCGAGCTCAGGCCCAGGCCCAGGCTCAGGCTCAGGCTCAGCTCAGCGAACATTACAACGTTGAAAATTTGCATAATTCCTGGAAGTCAATCGTCGTGCCGAAAATGCGTATGTGAAACTAAATGTGGGTAAATGTACATATGTATGTGTATATGGGGAAAAAGATGCCCAAGTTGAAGTGGCTTAATAGCTGGAGAAAACAAGTGAAGTTCAACAGTTTGGAGAGCACTCGAATGCGCCGTCGAAAGAAAACACTCCAGCAAGGAGATAACGTATTGAGAGAAGAGACTTTGGCAGCAGGAGTTCAAAGAAGAAGAAGAAGTAGATGGTGCTCTCTCAAAGAATCCCTTGAGCTAGCCACGGCCTATTGAAAATGAAAATAACTTAATGCAAAGTAAGCGGCAACAACTACAACTACAACTACAACTACAGCTACAGCTACAACGACAACATTCAACTGTTCATGTGCAAACAACGTAGGCAACAACACTAACAACAACAACAACAACAACAACAACATGGAACATGGCCACAACTCGTTGGCTTCGTTGACTCTTAACGAGGCCGACATCAAACAAAACGTTGACCAGAGGCTGTCCAAGATCAGGCCTAGAGAGTCAGCTCGACTCTGCTATGCAAACAATGCTAGCCTAGCAAGGCATACGCATGTGTGTGTGTGAGTGATGTATGTGAGTGTGTGTTATGTGTGTGTGTGTGTGTGTGTAGCTGTATTGCTAACATTTCACTCAACATACGAGGCACTCCAAGGCACAGCCTAACAAGAGAATCAAATTCTTTAAGCGCCACAACGAAACACAAATGCTCTAAAATATTGAAAAATATTAGACTAAATTAAAGTTAGATAAAAATAAAATTTGGATTCGTTTAGGAATAAACTCAATTTTAATAATAAATTGGCAAATGTGGACTTTGAGCCAGCCAAATATCTATTATAATAACAAAATATTTGAAAATATATAATGCACATTATAAAGAGGATAAGAAATGTAAGAAATCAAATTTAATAGAATACAAAATTAATTCTAACTGAAAAAATTGTTTTTCAAAATTAAAAATTATTAATTTAACTAATAAAAATCATTCAAAATATTATTATTGCATATAAGATATTAAGATTTTCCCGATTAATACATTCAATTCTTGACCATATGAATCGAATATGAATAGAAAACTTTTAATGAGCGTGTTGCATATTTAATATCAAAGTAGTTATACTCTTTCTCCCTCTGTTGTATATTTTCAACAAGACGCTTAGCTCCTCTCGCCTTGCTGGTAATGTGAAAAATTTCTTAGTCAAATATTGACCAGGCGCAGAAGCCGAAGACGAAGACGAAGTCGAAACTGAAGCCAGAAACCAGAAGGCTGACGAAGTTGATGATTTTTCAATTTGGGTTTTGTAGTTTTCCGCTGAATGCTGCTGTTGTTGTTGTTGTTGTTGTTGCTGTTGTTGTTGCTACTGATGCTGCTGCTGCTCTGGGAGCACTTTAAAACAGTTCATTTCTTTTGTCAAGGCTTTCAGTGTGTCGTAGCGTCTTTTTAGTTTTGCCGCTTGGCAAATGTTGCTCGGAGAAGGAGGATCAACAATTGAGCTACCGAAGCTGTAGGCAAAATATTTGAACATGTTTAGTGATTTGCTGTTAAGTAGCTGGTAATGCATATACTCGGATACTGAGTGCCACAGAACAAGGTGAAGTTAAAAGGGAGGGGACAGAAGGGAGACAAATTAATTGTTTGACTGCAAGTTTGTGCCAGTCCGGGCATTCTGGCCAATGCCAGGGCCAAGTCTAGTGAATTCAGGTATGAATGATGACAGCTTTAGCGTTGGCGATGATCAACGATGGGGCAGAAGTGCGAGCTGCTTCTTCAACTGTTGCCCCAACTGTTGCCCCAACTGCTGCCACTGATGCCACTGCTGCATCAATGTTTGTTTATTTATTTGCTTTTAGCTGTTAATAATTTATGTAAGAAGCTGCGGCAAGCGTGTGGGCACTTGGAAAATAACAAACATTGTACGGGCCACATTGACTCGGATCGTAGATCGCGAGATCGGATCACCAAAAGCGATTAGCAATGAGAGAGTGTAAAACTGAATTATGAATCTGAACTGCATTTATTTGATTTGTTAGCCTCAAAATTATTTTTATTTATTTTGTATTTTTTCGTGGCTTTTCTTTTGGGCCCTCTTATCGGCCACATATCATTTGGCATCAATTAGCATTGGTAATGAGCTTTTAAATGCATTTCAGTTTGCGTGTTTGTCGAAAGCTTTTTAAAGATCTGTCAAACTCGGCGTATGCGTGATATTTGTTATGCCATTCGATCGGGCTTACGGATCTTTGGAGTCTGCGTGTCTGACTTTTGTCGAGTGTAGGCCTAAGTAAGTGGCCGGTTGGCTTTGACTTTCTTTTCCTAATGAAAACAAGCGTAGTTTTCCAGTCATAGATCATGTAGATTATAGATGGAGATGTTGACTGGTTTTATATATTGATTTTTAATGGACTTTAAGTGCAACTTTAAAGACTTACTTGGCTCTAAGAGGCTTAATATAAGAAAATAACAATTAATTGTCTCAAATTCATTAAAATAGACAAACTACTAAAGGGAATTAAATTGAATTGAATGATTATTTCCAGTATTATTATATCATATCTTCTTAATAATTAATATAAATATTGTGAAGGCTATCTTTTTTAAAGCCGAATAATGTGAAAGAATATTAAACAGCCTTCTATCTACAATGTTTCGAATTAAAAACTGATTTTTAAATAGCTTTGCTATCATTTAAATTAGCATTTAAATGCTTCATTAAACCCACAAATCAAATTGTTGATTGATCAATTTCTTGAGAATATTTATCAATGCCAATTTTTGGTAAAAACAAAACATTTGCCTCACAAAAACAACTTCTACTGAAAAACTATTGTTAGAGGCATTCATATTTTGGGGATCTGAGAGAGACACACAGACATTTTGTTTAGGTTCGCTTCTAAGAATAGGCATTATTAATTATATCAATGCATTGCCAGGTTTCCCACTAAACATACCGAAATCAACCCACAACCTACCATAGAAATACTTGCAGATACTTGTGAAATTAATTTTCTCTTTTGAATTTAAACAAAAAAAAAATGCTCGAAATTTTATAAGAAAAGCAAATGAACTCAAAAGAATCATTGCTAAATTTTTGCACAAAGTTTAAATACGTGTATTTAGTTTGTACAGGGGCGTGTGCTATTTACATTCTCAATGGTTGTTTAAATAAAAAATATACCAAACAAACACAAAAAATAGAAAAGAACATGGAATAAAGTATGTTTCTAATGCCGAAGTATAAATACCCTTTTTTATACATAAGTGTTGATACTATTTATGTTGAAAGAAAATTTTATGATTCTGATATCAATGCACACTTAAAGTTTATATGATAAACTAAATATATAGCTTTGTATTCAGATTCCCTTTATATGTATTTCTATAACACTTGTTGGCATCGGAAATGATTTCTTTACCTGCACAATACAACATTTCCTGACACAATTATAAACGTATGAAGAAGCGAACAATTTATGAAATTTTCTGTATATATTTATATATATACATATGTATATATATCTATATTAAGTAGCTAATATAATCAAACAAGTATGTATATGCATATATAGAGATGTTTCTTTAAAGAGGAAAAACGGCAAACAACAACAAAAGAATAACAGAAAGCATTGAACAAGTGGCAACCAGGAAAGTCTGCGGCGGCCTTATAATAAACAAATGAACTGCCAAAGAATTGCACATAGTGTACTTTAAACATAAACAAAACAAAAGTAAATTGCCAACAGTCTTAAGGGTGGTAAGATGTGGGGAATGGAAGGGAGAGAAGTGGGGGCCTGGGGCAGAAAGAGTAGCCATAAAAATTTCAGAGGCACTCGATAAGAACAGCAACTTGTTTTTCTACCGCTAGACAAAATGCCAAAATAGTATATCTAGCTATATATAGTATACTTAAACAGATATTTGTATATGTTCGTTCTATAGATTTATATATACACTATCTATAAGGTATATAAGCTATATGGTAAACAGTTGTGTGTGAACTCCAATTGCCGCTAGCTGCGATTCGATCTCTTGCTGTGATTTTTATGCACAACAAGCGGCTGCAGATGATGCAAAAAACAATTTTTAATCGAAACGAATTAATGAGGAGTGCGGAAAGCGCAGAAAGAAATCATTTTTGTCGAAATCGTTAAAAGTGCGCGCGCCTCGTCGATGATGATGATGTCCTGTGGCGCCGCAAACAGATACAAATGCAGCCAACAAATGCAGATACACGAATACAGATACAGATACACGGATACAGACACAGCTACAGATACAATATCTCGTTTGCTTAACCTTGACCACTGTGCCACGTTGCCCAGCTGGACGGCATAAAAGGCAAAAAGGCATCTCGATAATGATGATGTTGCAAGTTTGCTAGTTGCCAAGCTGTGGCAAGTTGTTGGCAAACTTTAGCGAGGTTGCAGCTTGGCCAAATTGCAGCCACCTATAAACGAGCTCTGTCTAAATATTTAGTAAGCGTAAAAGCGAATTTTTGATTTGTTGCTGTTCTGAAATGCGTTCATGGAAATTGAATTCTCTCTCTTTCTCTCTTCATCTCTCGCTCTCTATCTCTAACTCGCGTGCTCGTTTCGGAACCTTGACCAAAAGCGCAAAAACCAAAACATATTGCATACATATGCGCGCCTTGCCGGCCGGCGTACTAGAAGAAGGGTGCGGAAAGCATCGAAAAATCTGTACATATAATATATATATAATATTAAGTAGCTATAGATCGATGTGTATCTGAGCATTGTGGTGGGAGATGGGGTGGGGCTAGTTTTATGGCTTGCTGCCGCCGCCGACGCCACGTTCCATTGCCCCTGAATTTATGTTTGGCCATTAGCATCAACAAGCGCGCCTCGCATAGCGCAATTAACTTTTCAAAGTACATATTTCAATTATTATTATTTATCCGTGAATTTGGCCATCCATAAGATCTTTTAATGACCAGAACTACCGCGAGCCAGCGCCAGTTATAAGGCCATAAATGATGTTCAATATTTCAATACTCTGCCCAAAATATACTCCCACAACTATATCAATTAGCTTGTAACTTTACATAGATCTTATTTTATTTAACCTATTTAACCATCATTATCCTATCAAATATATTTTAAATAATTGTGTATATTTGCATTTATTTAAGTTATTTATTAAGTCAACACTAATTATTTAATAATTTATTTAATAATTTTAATTTTCAGTACATGTTAGTGTATTTTAAGGTTAGCCTATATTATTGGTTTGACTTTTATGATTCCATTATTTACATGCGAAAGTTGCATGAAAATTCCAAGGTAAAATCTAGCCATAAAGGCCTAGTTAGTGGTCATGGTTGAAACGGTGAACACACAGCTGAACGAGAGTTCATTTACCCGACAAGACTTTATACTTTTAACAATTATAGTTTTCATATTTTATGAGGATAATGTAAATAACACATAGAGCACTGTAAGCTGGCCATTTAAACAGAATGTTTACGTTAATAGAGAATGAAAAGTTCAAGGATAGTTCAGTCAAACTTCAATATTGATGTAAGGAAGATTAAGGGCCGATTTTCAACTATCTACCGTCTTTTCGAAATTTAAGGTAAAATGCTTAGAATTAATATCAAGCACAAAAATAACTATCAGATAAAATTTAATATTAAGTAGGAAAGTTGTAGACTTATTTAAATATATTTTTACTAGATGTCAAGATGTGGAGACACAGACTTAACAGAGATAGAGGCAGGTAGTTTGAAGATACAATGAATGAAAGTAAGATCTAGAGAAATTATTTATAATAGTATTGAAAAGATTCTACCATAAATAATTCGAACCATAATTAATATTTAAAACCTGACGTTAGTTCTATCTAATAACCGCATATCTGCAATAAATCGGACAGCTTTATGCTCTATGTGTTGTTTAAATGATCATTCGACATATTTATTGGAATATGTTTCAAAAGTGCGTAAACCTATTGAATCTTTCAGCGAGTAATGATGATGATTTGCTCAAAGCCATTCCCTTCCCATTTCCATTCTCATTCAACAGCTCAACGGGCCACATTGATTTCACAATCTAAAAAATATGCGGGATTACCACAATCTAAATAAGAATATTATAGATATACATACATAGGTGTAGTGTAGAAAAATGCTTGTCATTATGGTTCATTGAAATGAACTATTCCACATATTTAGGTAGAATTTTATTGGGCTAAAAAACCCCAGATAGAACAAACACTCGTAAATATTCGCATTGCTAACAAAAAGCACACTTTGCTTGGTTTCTTGGACAGACTGACATACCAATCATTTCATAGCTACACAATTTTCAATTTTCATGCAAGGCCATAATCGAAACTTTTCCATCACATACACTACTCGAAGGTAAGACTGAATATATTTTGTACTATATCTATATTGCACAAGTATATCAAACGGAACGAGTGATCGCTGGAAGATCGCAGACCACTTCCTGGAAAGCAAAATTCTCTTTCAATGGGGCCATAATAATAATCCGACTATGCCAATAAGTAAACACATTTATTTCAACAGAATTTGAGTAGGAATTCTCTGCTCTTCTTCTATGCCAGTTTCACTTTAAGGAATGAGGATCAGTTCCAGAAGTTGGAACGGCAGCAGCTTTAGCTGATCTTCAAATCGATCGCATTAGTATCTTTATCACGCATGTCACGGTCACAAATTGCAACGATCCATCAAATAAATTTCTGAACGACAACCAAACAGAGTAAGAGAGAGAGCGAGGGAGAGTAAGTGAAAGAGAGGGGTAACTAGTAGAAATGCAACCAGTTACGAGCAGTCACTTGGCTCTGTGTGGTAACTATATCTGGGCTTACGTATCGTATCGTATAAGGCTCGCTGGCTTGATCATTTGTTAGTGGGACGCTAAGGTATGTATTTATAAATAGCAATGCTAAAATTAACTTATTGCGGTTCACCAGCAAATGTGCATAAATAAAAGCAAATGCAATCGGATTTAACTGGTGCAAGTTTTCATACCCTGTACGTAGTAATAATTAAGGGTATAGCAATCTTATGGTAATCCACAGATGGTATCTAAATATTTAATAAAGATCTGCAAACTGATTATACATTTCTCAAATCCCCTTTTAAAATGAAAACTGCTGCCAATTATCTTCTTTCAGTCTACTAAAGTCCCTTACAGGGTATAGAAGCGTCGACGACACTCGTCTCTCTGCTTATTTTGATTGATTTCCATGCAAATTTGCTGCCACATTAGTATTTATTGCAATTTCTTTGCCACAACGAACTGTTGACTGCCGTTGCACCTTAACCATTGCAATGAACCAACTGCATATGCATCTGCATATTCATATTCAGATTCAGATTCAGATTCGTATTCATATTTGTATTCATATTTCTTGTTAGTCACATGCTGAGCAGCTACAGCAGTTGGTAAGTTTTCACTTTCAAATTCGCACTGGGGGCAATTTGATTGACAGTTGTGAGTTTCGAGTTTTGTCTTGACAGGCGACACATAAATGAAACTTAATTAAATTAGTTAGATTATGCTGGACTGCAAGAGGCCGGAGGGGAGGGTTGGGGTGGGGTGGGGTGTTGAGTAGCCTAGATAGGATGGGGTAGGGTGAGGGACTGAGGAACTTGTTGCTCTCGGTGCAAGCTAAATAAATAAATAACCAATTTTTAATTGAATTTCTACCTACATTTTTAACCTGTTTGACGGCATTCCGGGGCAATCAACGTCGCTCCGTTGTTGTGGAGTAGTCGACGCTTGTTGTCGATGACGCTCGTTGTTGTTGTAGTTGTTGCTGTTGTTGTTGCTGTTATATGCATAGTAGCAGCAGCAGCAGCAGCAGCAACAGTTGCTGTTGTTATTGTAAATTGCTGTAGCAATCGGCGCCGCCTCGGCAAACCTCGTGCTGCTTTTTTCTTCTCACTGGTCAACAAAGAAGACCTTTTGCAACGATGCCGACGTCGACTGTGACGCCGACTGCGCTGCCAGCAGCGACATCGACATCGGCATCTTATCAGAAGACGCAGAATTGCAGTTTCTTCTTGCCGTGGAGACTGCGAGGCTGCTGCATTGAAATGAACTGAAGTCAACTAAAGTGATAGCCAGCTGTAGCTGCAACGTGTGTCACAAACTTAGTCACTCTCACACACACACTCACACACATACACACACATATATGTAGTTGGTGTGCGTGGCACTTTCTTGTCTTGATAAGCGATTTGCATCAACGAAAATGGAACGTTTTAGAGCACTTTGTTGCATGTGAATGCACCAAAGGATGTTGACTTGTCGCACACACAATCATACACACAACGCACACACACACGCGTACACACTCTGTCTGAGCGACTGAATAACTGTGTTGTGTCTGTTCATTGTAATTATGATAATTACAACAATAAAAATCAAGTGCCATATTATACTTGGACTTATATATGCATACAAAAATATACATAGTTGTTACATCCATATGTAAATTTGCTGCATTTTTTCTTAATTATAGATATTTATGGTCATATTTGTTAATGGTTTGTTTGCATTGGCAGCTGCTTCCTTGAGAATTGGCATCTTGATCAGGTTAAGTTCAATTTCCAGTTATATGAAAAATAAATACACAGACAAATATAGAATAGTTGTTATAATATGCAAATATTTACTTCAACAAAAGTCTGTCGACAAGCAGTTAAAAAAAATAAGATACAAAAAAAGACATTAAATTAATATTTAAATTCGTTAATATATATTTTATCAATATTACCAATTTTTGTCTATCTAACTATTTCTTCAAATGTTATTGGAAAATAAGACTTCTAATTCTAATTAATAAATAAATTAATCTAAACCTACTTAGGTAATGTTGCTCACTGTTTTCTATAAATATTTTCTATAAATATCTTTAACTGAAGTCTATCGATAAAAAATAAAAATATAAAATTTAATTAAGAAGTAAGGCTATGAATTAATCCTTCAATTTATTAATACATAATTTGATCAATATTACAGATATTTTTAATATTTAACTTCACTAACTTCTGTCAGCAAACAATTAAAATTGAAAATGTAAAAACGAATAAAGACTTTGAAATCTATATATATAAAACTCTTTGTCCTGACTGACTGACTGACTGACTGACTGACTGACTGACTGACTGACTGACTGAGTCATCACGCTGTAGGCCAAACGGTTCAAGATATTAAGATGAAATTTTTACACAACATAGCTGAGACATAATTATCGTGCAATAAGACGGGATTTTTTTATATCCCCACCGGAAGGGGCTAAAATGGGGGGTCAAAGGTCAAAATTGCTTAGTATGAAATTTTGTTTTGTTTTTTGAGCTATCTTAACCAAACTCACAGATTATGTATTTCTTACTCACTGCTACATCCTGAGAAAATTTGGTCAAGATCGGACCACTATATCATATAGCTGCCATAGGAACAACCAGATGCAAATTAAAACTTTGTATGAAGACTTTGTTATTTTGACGCGAGATCGAAATGTTGTGGGTTCGAGTGCCGGTTCGAGCGGTATTTTATTTATTTTTTTTATTTATATACTTTTAAATAAAGTTATTTAAAGTTATTTACTTTAAAACAGCGAGCAGCGAAAATGTAAATAATTCTCTATATTATACGAGCAGCGAAAATGTAAATTCTCTATATTATATAAAGTACTACTTATTACTATTATCTTAAGTCCAACTATAGGGAAAAATTGAATTTACAATTCCCGATATCTAATTAGAAATGACATAAGGTCTGGCTATAGCTGTGAGAAATGTTTCCTATTTTCACTCCACATTTTTCCCCGAGATTTCAGCGAGCGTAGCGAGCCGGGGGTTGGCGAGCGAAGCGAGCAGGGGCAAACCCCTAGTATTATATAAATTATCTTTATATATTTTTATTAATTTTATTGATTTTTTATCAGTCTAAAGTTTTCAGTTACTGTGGTTGCATTGAAAATAAATACACATACATGTTCACATTGTCAAGAGGTGCGCTTCTGATTTTCATTTTTGAGCCTGGTTTCAACTCTTTTAATCCAACCGAAAGTGGTTCAAACTGGCGTATCTAACTAACTGTGAGGGTTACGGCTTGTAACTGTGATGCCAATGCTGTCTCTTACAATAATAACAACAAATAGATACAGATACATCTATAGCTATAGTAAACAAAGTAGATTCGAAACGTGTTTTCAAAGTCAAACGCTGTTGATTTCTTGTAATCGAATATACTCGTCGTGTTTTTGGTTGATTTTTGTATTTTCCATGGGTTCTTTCGGTATTTGTGCTAATTTTTTTTGTAGATCACGTTGATTATGTGAACTAAATTTTGTTAATAGCTTGTAAACAAATCACGTGGAAGAGAGTAAAAAGAGTTTGTTTATTTGATTTAAATATGTTTGCTTAGCAGCAAATACCATATATCCTGCTTTACAAAGCGTTATAGACTTAAACTTGTTTAAAAATTTTAAATTTGGGCTCAAAAGGGAGTTTTGTACACTATTATAATGGGTCACACTACTTTAAAAACAAAACATAAGTTTTCCTCAAATTGTGTCTTTTATAGATAACAGAAAATTTGAAGGCATACTTCAAATTATCAACATGGAATGGTGTACTTTAGATATTAATAATAATAATAATATGCATAGAATCTAAACTTATGTAAAACTGTTTTAAAATATATTTTTGCTGGACAGTATAATATTTAACGATGTAGTAAAAATATTTTATATACAACATAGAAGAATTGATATCCCAAATTTTATTATAAACAAATAACATGGTTCTCTCAATTAGTCAATTATTATTATTCTCATAGGCTAACATCATAAGAATAATAAATAGGTTTCTTACTTTCAAATCACTTTCAGTTGACCCACACGGCGTATACTTTACGTTTGTTGACTTTTATAAAATACAGTTTTAGGTCAGCTGGAATTTTTGCATTTCTTGTGCCATTTCTCTTAATAAAGTATTCATAAATATCGTATGTAGATATATTTATTATATATGATTTATCATGTCTGACACTTGGGCCAAACCACTTGTCAAATGGCCAGGCAAACGAGAACAATAACAACAACAACAACAACAGAAAGAACAACAGCAACGATAGCGACAACATGCTGTGATTTTAGATAAATTCATAACTCAAACTCAACTTGTCTTGCCTTCAAAGTTCAAATCACTTGGCACTCACACACGCAACTGAGAAGAAGTGTATGTGTGTGTGTGTTTGTATTTCATATTAATTATTTATTTATGCGTTATTTTGCGAGCGTTCATTTCGATAAGCTTCAAATGGAGACACAATTTACATTTACTGTTATACGAATATATATGGATATATACTATATATATATATATGTATATGTGTGTATATATAGCTGTATATACTTAGTCTACAAGTCGACGGAATGGCAGCTGCACGACTTCTCAATCAGCTGTTGACTGCGATTTCGTTTAACGAACTTGAAATTCGCTTATGAAAACAAAAGCAAAATGATAAAAAAGTAACCGACTGAGCAAATCTTTTATTTTAATTAATTCAAAAGAAGGCGAAATTTAATCAGTACAGTAAACAGCCTCCACAATGGACCCTCAAACTGACCCATAGATGCCGTCTTCAACTCCCCTTTTGCCATCTCTTTAACTCATAGTCACAATGTGTTTCTTCAACTGAATTTAGTTCAGCTTAGTTTTGTTCTAAGAATAAATAGTATGGTATAGTATAGTTTATATAGAGGGTCTCTGATGATAACAGGGCGACAGGAAAACGACCAAACAAGTAGAACAGTCGAAGGCCATAGACGTTAATAATGTATGTACATATCTGTAATATATGTGTGTGTACATTAGCTTGAGGTTGAGGTTTGAAATCTGAGATAGAGCGAGCATTAGCTTAGAGGAAGAAGAAGAAGAATGGCACCGTTAAAACAGCCACAAGACAGTAACAATATGAATAATATTCATATGCAATGTATATAAGCATATTAGATACCAGTCGATTTTTCGAGAGAACAATAATGGAGAAAGCTAAGAAATAGATTAATATTATTTCTGAATCTAACAGAGATAAGTTATCATAGAGATAATTTCCGGGTTCAATGACCTCATTAAAATATCTAAAGATGTCTAAAAATAATCCTACACTTTGAGAGTATTAAATTAGTAGTTGAAAATGCCAAGTTGGTTAAACAATAAATCAAAAGGTGGACAGATTTATTTATAGATTGAAAAATCTATACTTAGCTCATTCAATAACAAAATAGATTTCGGTAAAGATAACCATCATTGAAAAATGGACCCAATCAAAAGAAACCTCTTTTCTCTCTTAAAACAACCAAAAAATTGGATTCAACAAAATGAAGCATCTCCGATGTTTTGATTGTTTAACAAATTTATTAATTTATTATATTAAGAAGGTCGTATATTTATATGTTGTTTGAGATGACTCATAAGTGTGAATCACTCTGTGTTGTCAAGTGTCATTCATGGGTATATTCACACTTCACTCACTAATCCTATCAACACTGACCCAATTAATGGAGTTGCACAACTTGATGCTGTTTAAGGGAGTATCTAGTATGTCCCTATCTCTTACTCTACACTCAGATTGCTGGCCTTGACTTTACCGATAATTGATAGTGTTATTCCCTACTCCCTCTCTTTCTGTTAATAGCCGACTCTTTCTAAGATTATTTGACAAAGAAGCTTCATTGTTTAAGCTGTTGTTGCCTTAGAGTATCATTCAAATAGTCGGAAATATTCCAATTAGCAATTGTCGAGTGCAAAGTCCACAATTGAAAATCTATATTACCACAAAACACCTGATCAAGTCTTAGCCAAGAAACTCCCTCTCTCCTCTATAAAGATTGAGTACGTATAATTCAAGTACAGGTGGAATACCACTGAAATTTTTTTGCATGGAAACATGATAGCAAAAGTTGTTGTTGTTGTTGCTGTTGCTGATCTGGCCAGGTTAGTTTAGGCCTGGCTTGATGCAGAGCAGTAGCCGCATCTGCTTGTGGAATTTATTTATCGTTAAGAAAATGTGTGTAAAATAAGTGAAACTATTGGGAAGCTGCTGCCGCTGTGCGCCTGTCTCTTCACCCAGTGTGACCAGTTTTGTTTACAAGAGGGACGGAAGTGAAGTAGGGAGTTAGGAAGGGAGGGAGTTGGGTAGCTAATGCCACCACTTTTGATAAAATGCTGGCCTGGCCTAAGCCTGTTGCGGCCACTGCTGATGACCAGTAGCCACTTCCAGCTGCAACTGTGCAACAACTGTTGCAACTGGGCAGCAACAGCAACAGCAACTGCAACAGCAGCAGCAGCAAATTATTGCCGCATTGCTGCGACTGCTTGTTGTTATCAGAAGCGGCAGCAGGCAGGCCTTGTGATTTGCCAGACCAGGCCCAGAGTCAGAGCCACATCAACAACATTTTGAAACAGTCGCTGAATTCGCTGCTTCGTCGTCTGTTTTCGAGACCCTGTAATTTAAAAGTGCAAAGAGTCTGTGAAAATAGTAATAGAGGTAGAAGAAGGTGTGACGGACTGCATAGAGCATACATATATCCCGAAAGTATCGCATGTTACAAAAGTCAAATATTACAATAGATGTTAGATATTTATCTGATCAGCAGCTTAAGCTACCTTACTTCGGGTCTAAGAATTTCATCACGATCGAAAAACAAACTCCGAAGTTATGCAAAAAACAAAATCGGTGTTTTTTCGTGTTCGTCTGTATTTTTTTAAACAAGTACAGGGTCTCTATGAGTCGGATTCTCTCGACAGTAGACTTTCCTACTAGTTTTTTTTTTTGTCGAATTTCAGAAAGTGGAAGACCTTCATTGTAGCTGCTGCTGGTGCTGCTGTTGCTGCCGTTGCTTGCCACTTGTTGTTGCTGCTTAGTTTGTTATCAGGTTTGCGGGGCCCCGCTTCATTTGCAGCTATCAATTTCACACCTAAGCCAACGAGTTTCTAAATCGAGCATGTGAGATGAGAAGCTACTACACATAGCAAGCATATCATTAGCTCAGATCTTGAGACAACAGACAATAAAACAATCATTTGACTTGTGCCCGAAGCAATGTCAGGATAAAGATTTAAATTCAGAATCCGACTCTCATTCCGTTTAAGATTACGAATTCGATTAATTGTGAGGAGACCCAGTTAATAAATGTCAAAGGCGGTCATTGATTAGCAAACCAAATATTAATCGTTATGGGTAATATGATATGGCAATAGATTCACACAGTGACTAGACAAATGTGGAGCATGTCTTATGGCTTATTGTTTCTTGTTTATAGCCATTGGCTTATTGCTTATGCAATGCCAAACGGCCTCGAGGCGATGGCAAATCCATAACTATAACTACAAGTATAACGATAATCATAACACGCCCAAAGCCAACCAGTCACATGCAATTATTCAATTAGCCAAATGGCGTCATAAATTATCAAGTCTACGACCATATGACATATCTGGAAGGGCCCACCATTATTTACACCCCATTTTCAACACTCCGTCCCCCTCTTCTAGTCGACAATGTCAGTGTCAATTCGCTAATGGTGGAATGCCGTTCAATTTAGTTTGTCATTTCAACTGTCTTATGAATATGCAGTCCATTTAGGCCTCATATTAACATTTCTCTTTCTCTTTCCTTGTATTATATAGTAAACTAATAGCATACGGATTTGTGGTTTATATTGAAATTTTTCCGCTTAACTAAGGGGAAACACCTTATTGCGTACTAAGTACTTTGCTTACTGCTGTTCAACTCAAAGGATTTCTTAGAAAATATAAAAAAGAGTAAATGAATAGCGTCTGACTAGCAAATACTTTGTACCTATTCATAAATAATGGTCTGCCAATTCTATTCCAATAGATTTGAAGATTGGCAACAACAAGAAATGTTATTAAATCTTATTTCTTTTTTATTTTCAATGAAATATACTAATTTCAAATTGCTATAAAAATTTCAATTTAATCTTTCTTTACACTGCCTTGAAGGTTTACTCTTGTTCTATAAGCTTACATAACTCTGTCTGTATTTGATTCTTTTCATGATAGTTTAGTTAAATGAATCTTCCAGTAAAACGTATTAAACATAGTTCTATGTAACTCTTGATTCCACTATTAAGACTCATATTTTTGTTAGAGCAAATATATGTTTAATAGATTGAAAAAGCCTTGTAAAAGAATCGGGGAAAGATAATATTATAGTTTACAGCTACAACTGATCTCCAAGTTCGTTCCAAGTACATATAACAAAATCGAAACATTATCCTGCTTTAAAAAAACAAAATGTGGTGACTTATAAAATCAATGCATTACAAGAAATCTTAAGCCTTTCTCTAAACGTTAAATAACTTCAAAGTGTGATAGATATTGTTCAGTTGTACAATAATAATAAAAGCCTTGTGAAAGATATGTATAAAATGTCTTGTTTTGTCCGACCAAAATAATAATATTAATATAAGTAATAAGCATTTAATGAAAAACTGACATCAAACTAAGCCGCAGATTTGCTACTTGTATGAAATTGTAAGAAAAAAGTTTAGTTGCTGAGAGCTTTGGGTGAGTGTGAATTCGACACGCAGACACCATGTCGTATGCGTATTATTAAATCCAAGCAAGTAGTTCGAAATGAAGTGTAAACGTAACTAATACTAGATTAGATAAGACTACTAATTCGCTTACCTTGTGCACCTGCTGCACAGCTCAAGATTGTTCTAAAATCCACAAATCCTTTGGCTGCAAACGCAACAACAACCAATTTTGGCAATTCACGAACGTAGCATACATTATATTTATGGACATACGCGTGAAGATATAATTATATTTCTCGACACCAACTGCTCTCTACATACATATGTATGTGTATGCATAACAATTAGATATATGCATATTTATATACTATACTTATTTTTTCTTTATTATGTGTAAAAAAGGCGGAACAAATCACTTGCACTTCACATGTTGGCCAATACTTTTGGCTTATGGCTTTTGGCTATGGCTTATTGCTTCATTAATACACAGACACACGCACACACAAACACTCTTACACATAGGCACATGGCATGGTATCGTTATCGGTATCGGAATCGCGGAACAATCGCTGCGGCGAATTGAGACGAGACGAGATGAGATGAGTTGAGACGAGAGTGAGGAGAGAAGGCTGTTTACTGTTCTTGAGCTCAGCTGCTATCTCTGTTATTGTTGTTGCTGATGCACAGCTTCAACTGAGATTTCTTGCCGTTCTTCTTCTTCCACTCTATATACGCACGCATAAACCGCGAAATATTACAAAAACAAAATATATAAAGAAATACGTATTCAGAAAATATACCGATATGCAGATTTATTTTCTGGGCCTGCCTCGAAAAGAGTTAGATCAAGTTATGACAACTTGTTGTAAATTGCTTGTTGTTGTTGTGTTTTTATTTTTATTGAAATTTTTTCTTATTTTCTTTTGCGTTTTTGGATAAGCAAAAGTCGAGCTATAACAACAACAAAGTTTGGCGACAACGACGAATCTTTCGGTTCCGTACAACGAGCGCTGAGCGCAAAAAACTGAATGAGCGGCCAAAGCGGCCGGGCAAGGCAAACAGGCGGCACACCACAAGTCGAAGCCACACAGACAGCGACAGCGACAGACAGCCAGCAGCAGCCGCAGCGACAATCGCAGCAGCAGCAGCAACAGCAACACAGGCAGAGCAGCAACAGCAGCAACAGCAACAGACGCGAGCTAGTTAGTTACTTAGTTTGAGCGCGTAGTAGTGAGAGTCGATCGAGACACACACATATTAACACACGCACACACTGTCACACACACGCACACACACACACACTTGTTCACATATCAAGTTGCTTAAGTCGCTCAAGCTCAAGCGCCATTTAAGTTGAGTAATTAAAACAGGCAGCTATTTGCATGTGTGTGTACCTTCAAGTGTGTGTGTGTGTGTATGTGACTGCGATTAATTATTAATCAAGCCCCAAAAACAACAGCAACAACAATAACAGTAACAAACAAACAAACAAGTCCGTCTGTCAGCCAGACAATTACAAATATTCAACTCTCTCAGCTTTGCTTTTTTACTCGCTCTGCTCTGCTCTGCTTTTCTCCCCTCTAAGCCTCTCTCTTTCTCTCACCCTCTCTCCATTTGATGCTCTGTCTCAGCTGCTTTATATGCGCGACTTTCTTTGCTTGTCTCTCCGCTGCAAGTTGTTACAGATCTACGGTGTTGTTGCTGTTGCTGCCGAAATCAGCATCTCAACTGGTTGAAGTCAGGCATTTTGAGCATGCCACAACAACAACAACTGCAACAACAACAACTGCAACAATAACAACAAGCGGAGCGAAGTGCAACAAATGTAAATCTAAATTGATTGCAAAATGTTTAAAACTGAGCGTATTCATTATACGCCATGTGGACTGACCACACAGCGTTGCCAGACAGTTTGAATTAGGCAAAGCGCGCTTGACAACATGTAAATAGTTAGACCACATTTTTGAATATTTAAATTGAAGAATTAAATAGAATGCAGAAGAGAGCAATTCTTCTTATAGAAACAAGGATTTGTCTATTGTAAATCAGTATCTAATGGAAGAGTTAACATACAATATGAATACGAGGACATAAATTATGTTTTAAAAAGATTAATAATGTTTGGAACACATTTGAGAAATTATATTAGGTATAAAAAGTAACGTTTATTTAAAACTCAAATACAAATTAAGCGTTATTGAAATTGTTAAACCCAACTTTTAATATGAATAAATAACCTTATGAATATTTGTAATCAAAATAAATAAAATGAACTTCTTTATTATATTTTAAATTTAAGCTTTAGATTTACAACAAATAGTTTCATTTAATTTAATGAGTGAATCCCTCAGCCCATTACGCATACGCAGCGATGAGTGTTTTCTGGCAACATATACTTAAAGTATGGCAACACTGTTGACCAAATCACTGCAGCATGTTGCTAGTTATTGTTGTTGTTGTTGTTATTGTTGTTGTTGCTGTTGTTGTTGTTGCTGCTGTTCTTGCCCCTGGTAACATAATTAAAATATTGCACTTGCTACATTTTTTTGCCAGTGGAGGCAACAATTCTTACATGTTGTTGTTGCTCTTTCCAATATATTGTTTTTGCTACAACATCAGCTACAACAACTGAAAAAGCAACAGCAACAAAAACACAAACAACTGCTGCGATAGTCGTCGTCGTCATGTATTAAAACTTGTTCATTGGAATTTTCTAATAAATCAATAAACGCAGACAACACATTGTGAGTGGTGTGCTGTGTGCTTGGCGGGGATTGAAGGGGACTGATCAAAGGGGAGGGGTAGGCGGTGGGCGAAGATGCTGTTTATGGGTTGGGGAAGCAGGTGGGTTAATGCGAAGGGGGAGAGAGGTAGGCAGAGAATGGGTGCATGGCACACAGCTGGCGGCAACCAGAGACGTCGGCAGCGACGTCAACGCATCGAAGATTGCGCATTATAAAAATAGCCGTCGCTTTATTATTTTTGAGGTTATGGAAAAGTTGTGTTGTTGTTGTTGCTGTTGTCAAGCTGTTGACAGCGACAACAGCAGCAGCAGAAAATCATGATTGCAGCTGCAACAACCACAGCAACAACAACAACAATAACGACACACGACATTTGCAACACTTTCACGCATTGGCAACTTGCATTTCCGTAAAGAAACGCTTCCGGGGGAAGGAAGGAAGAAGCTGGAGGCTGTCACTTGGGCCTGACATGATAATTATGCAATAAGCCGACAGGCCAAGTTAACTAACCATATTTAAGGCAACTAAAATCTCGTAGCCTCAACACATTTTGTTTTGTGCTGTTTTTTGTTTTTTTTTTAAGTAAGTAAAGTTTTTTTTTAGTCTTTTTTATGAGCTGCTTTGCCTTCCAGTCGGTCAGCGTCAGACAAACAAACAAAGCGGAAAAACAACTTTTTGCCTTAATTAAATTATTATGCTGGCATTATAATTTTTTTCCATTATTTCTTTTTTATATTTTATGCCTGGCTTATAACCCAAGCGTTTTCATAATCAGCCACAGATCAAAAAATACATTTTGAATGTGTTAACTAATTTTTGCGCTTTGATAAATGAATCAACTTTATTGCTGGCAACATTTGGCTGTTGGCAACATTGTTGCTGGCAACATATATGCGCATGCACTATATGCAAATGGGGCAAATAGCTTTCGATTGGCAACAGGCAAGTGGCAAGTGGCAGTGGCAAGTGAAGCAACTGAAAGCCTGTCGCGTCACATTCTAAATGTAAATAAAATGGAAATTCCTTGGCAAAGGAAAAACAAAAAGTTGTAGAACTGCTCGGCGAGGCACTTGTTAAGATGACTGCCTTGTTAAACGAGCCTGCAACACCCCAACAACAACAACAGCAACAAGAGCAAGAACAGCAGGAACAACAACAACAAACAATGTTGCAATGCTTAATTATTTCAGCGGCAAGGAATTCCTCAGCGCAAACTTGAACTGCTTCTGTTGCAGTTGCAGTTGCAGCCTGTTGATGTTGTTGTTGCACTTAAGTGCGGGTATTGCGGCCAAGCGTGCAGCAGGCAACGGCGATTGTTGCCAACACTTGAGGTCGTCTGCTGAGGCTTCCACCTCAGCCCTATCCTCCAACTCTTGCCCCTTGCTTCTTGTCACAGTCACAATCACATTGGTCAACGGCACCGACGCGTCTATGGCCAAGTTACCAGTTGTGGTTGCTGTGGTTGCTGTTGCTGCTGCTGCTGTTGTTGTGGTCTGGCGCACCTATTTGTAATGCATTAATAGCCAGCCAAGAGGCAGCAGCAGCAACAACAGCAGCAGCAATTGCAGCTCAGCTCAACGCAACAGATTGACATTAAGCCTGCCTGCCCCATGCCCCATGCCACATGCCCCTTGGCGTTGGCCATGATGAAGATGATGCATTTGATAAATGGCAAGCTCAGCATTAACACTCTAACATGGGGACTATCGAATGGAAACTGGCAACTGGCATCTGGCATCTAGGTCTCAGTAATAATTGATAATTGGCGCAACATCATAAAAGGATATTTAATTGTCATTGTTATTTTATTTGGCTTGGGTTAAGCTTGAAACTTTTGATCTTTTGGAACGTGAAAAGCTTTGACTGGCACTTAAAAACTTAAGATAAGTTAAGAGGAAAAGGAAAACCATTTAAATTATGTGTGATTGTGGGAGAGAACAATACTCAAAAAGTTTCACTTAAAAATAATATAGTTGAATCCAGATAATAATTTAAAAAACATAATCAAGCTATCAGTAAAAGCTTTGATTAAAGTATGTTATACCAAGTTCATTTAAACTTCTCTTTGTTGACATATACTTAGGATACGAGATATAGAGAGTTTTGACTTTACGATTTATCTGCTAATTTCAAACAAAGTTGAGTAAAGGTTGTATACATTATAAATATATTACTAGATATTCTTTTCCCTCAATGCCATCTTCCTGTGTCTCTGTCCTGTACTCCTACTGAAAGTTAATGCCATTGTGAGGAATTTGAAGCAGTTCAGTGCACTTAATTTGATTCCCCACTGGAGGTTAGGTCACCTCCTCTGAAAAGCTGTCGCCTCCCCCAAAAGAACTTTAGCAGACAGATGCTTCAAATTAAGACATTCCACTGAAGATGCCATGAATCATGGCCAAGCTACTCAGTAAAATGAATGTGAATACAAATGTGAGTATCCAAATCACATGCAAATTGTGTGCCACAATTTCCAGCAAAATGTGACAAAAGCATTAATTGAACTTGTGTGTGCGAATGTTTAGGCATGTGCTCATAGAATATAGATACAGATACAGATATATGATGTATATGTAGTATAATAGCATGACACTTAAGATGAACTTTGCCATTGTCTAGACAAATTAAGAGCAAGCAAATTGATGTCGCCAAATGAGCGAGTGAAGAAGCACAATTTTCAATTTGTTTGCTCACTTTTTTTTGCCAAGCCATTCTACGTGGCGTATGCGCAATGTGTGTGTTCTTGTACTCAGTGTGCGTGATAAGCGTCGTCAGCTTGTCTGGGCAATGCCAGCTGCTGTCCAAATGGGTGTGATGTCATAAGTCAACATCTCAGCTGCCCCAAAAGTCTATTTGATATGTACTCAAAACTCACACGCAGCGGATTCGAGATCGCATCGCATCGCATCGCATTTGATCGGATCGTTAATTAAAATTGCCAGAGACAGAGGCAAGAGACAGAGACAGAGACTGAGACAAAGACTGAGACAGAGTCAGTGCGAGTCCAAGTCCGAGTACTTCATTAGCTACGCTGATGCTGCCACGCAGTTGCCACGCGCAGCTCTCCAATGCTTAATTAATAAATCAACGCGACACTTGCACTCAATGGCCGCAACAACAACAACAACAACAACAACAACATCAACATCATTGTAATGATCATGTTGTTCTAGATGATGATCAGCAATGTTGATAATTATCATCTAGAGTATACAGAAGCAGCAGCAGATGTTCGATGTTCAGTCCGAGATTGTTGCTACGCCAGCAACAATCGAGGCAGACAAATTGACGCGACATTCCACAGCTACTGCTGCTACTAGCAAAAGTTGGCTCATCTACTACTTTTAGGGATAGCTGCCCCAATCATAATACAAGTACTTGTACTTGTAATGTTAAATATAGCAACTGACCACCAGCAACAGTTGCAGACACGACACGGAAACGGAAATGTTTCTAATCAGAGTCCAAAGATCTCAGCGTGGGCATAAAGCCCTATAAAGTGGGCAGAGATAGAACCAGATACAGTACGAGATCCATAGTAAGTGACTGCATTTAATTGCATGTGATCTCTTTAATTAGAATAATGTAATCTCAAGATGAGCTTCCTTGTAAAAAGCACTCAGAAAAGATAGTAAAGCATTCCTATAAATCGATTATAATGTTAATTTAAAGAGAATGTAATCATTAATTTATTTGTATTGAGTAGAATTTAAAGATCCAAGCAGTTATTTATAAGTATTTTAAGTACGTTAATTGCCTTTTTCTGATCTTTCTTCAATTGTGTCAGAATTAAATAGTCAATTTATAAATGCAGATGGAGTAATGGTTTAATGAATCATATGATAATTTAAGATGTTCAATAAAGTAAGAGAACTCTATTAGTTAGTTGTTTGGTTGTTTAATTAAAAAGATATTTAATCTGTAAGCAGATAAATTGAAGAATGGTGGACTTTTTTAGAGCTCTACATTTAATACTTGGTCCTTACACACTTCCAACGCTCCATTATCCTTACAATTGTATTATCTTAACATGAGTTAACTTATAATCTTTTTCACTAAATAGAACAACATAAGTATTATATTCACATCTTGTTTCAGTTTGGCTTCCTTTTATAATTGCTGAATAATTTCATTTATCTTACGAATTTCATTTTATATATCCACAATGAGTGTTCCTTAAAACAGAACTCAGTTGTGCTACCTAAAAATAAGTAATTTAATAATCGAAGTATGATATCTGTTAAAGCCTTTGTCTCTGATCAGTTTCTTATTCGGATCTATTTAATTAGTGGAACAACAAGTGGTTACATGAATGAAGAAAAGATTTTCCGTTGAATGTATTTTTAATACATGTTGTGTATGTTGTTAAATGGATAGTAATTAGATAGTTTAATTTATCAAGTCATAATATTCCAAAGAAATCAGAACTTAGTCATCGGCGACCGCAGCTGCAATTCATTGTTTATTTTTATATGGACATTTATGTATGTACTCGTATATAGTTTATAATAAAGTTAATCAAGCAAAAATAGCACAGACTCAGTTACAAGCGAATGTGATTATTTAATAATTGTGCCAAATGCGCGGCAAAAATAATTATTCCATAGAGCAGGCAACAACAACAACAGCAACAATAGTAGCAACAAAAGTGTCTATTGTGCATTAAACAATAAAAATAAATCAAACTGTCTGCCGAAGATTA
Organism: Drosophila neotestacea; assembly: GCA_035044365.1. Classification (NCBI taxonomy): domain Eukaryota; kingdom Metazoa; phylum Arthropoda; class Insecta; order Diptera; family Drosophilidae; genus Drosophila; species Drosophila neotestacea. Next base: position 1,907,169 of record JAWNMD010000052.1, on the reverse strand, counting down.
AATACACTTATCAAACAAATTCTATACGTACGGGTAATCTGAGCTCAAGGCGATCATTATAAACAAATCTTCTCAATAAGTTAGAGTACTCAAAAGTTTAGTTATATTAAAAAGCATTGCCTCCCATTCATGCGTTTTTGTTAAATAGCCAAGTTAATAAGCAGTTACCAAATAGTCGCTTTTCCCATACTCTGTATTTCCTACATCTCACAGATCATGAAAACAGCTATTTCTGTCTACCTTAGATCGGATAAGAATTTGAATATATATATTATTATCTTAACATAAATCAGAAATCCTTAAAAAGCTGTAAGTATTTAATTAAAAGACTTGCATATACGAACCAAAAAAGACTCAACTCTATTCAAGATGTTCCATCTTTTGTAACAAAATTAATATATCCCTCGAGAGGGTATAAAAAGGAAGGCGAAAAAATAGCGCAATTAGAAAAATATGCAGCAAAGTGTCAGTTGTAAAATTGTAAATTGCAACTGGGCGCGCGTCGCGTTTTAGTTTTTTCTATTAAATTTTATTATATTTTCTTTTGTTATATTTGTAGATGTATTGTTGTTGCTAAAAATAAAACTAAAGAAATAAATTTACATTTTTAATTGCAATTATCGCTGGCTATAGTTGTTGTTGTTGCCATTGCTGTTGCTGCTGGTGTTGTTGCTGTTGCTACTGTTTGCCTTTGGGGTCTTAAACAATTAAGATGATTTATTAGCAGCGCATTTTTATGAGAGGCGCACAGCAAAAACAAAAAACAATAACAATAACAAATATGTATATGACAAATATTTATGCTTCATAATAATCATATAAGATTGTATACAGATAGTTAGTTATTCAGATACATAGATATATCAGTTGATTTATCACACAACCATAAAATCATCACAATTCATCTGGAAGCTGCGAACCAAAAAAATAGCTAAAAAAAACTAACAAAATAAAATGAAAAATATTTTACTGATTGCTGATTTCATAAGGCACATTCTTCTTTTTTTATGGTGAGGCAAAAGCTAATTGGCATTTTATGTTTGTCACTTGAGCTTCTTTTAGGCAAACCCAAAGCATAAGAAGAGCATTCTGTATGCGGAGAACAGAGAACAAAAAAATACAGAATACTCGCATTTAAATGCATATTAAAAATGTTAATGAAACGAGTCGTAAAAATTTAGAGGAACATTAAGCAGGAAAATCGTAAAAACTGTCTGAACACTTATTAAACAAATTGAAACTATGTCTCTCTCTCTGTGCGGGTTTCAAGAGCAACTTCATTAACATGGCAATTGGCAACACGAGCAACTCGGGGATGTTACGGCACCACTAGGAAATGCAAATCCATCACATTGGTACCCGTGTGTCCAGTGATCAGATGATAGTCACCGTTTGATAGTTTCTTATAGAAATTGTAGCTATCACAATTGCGCAACGTCTCGGCAAGTTCATCCAAAGTATGATTGCCCAAAAAGGCATCTATAACACAGCTGTCTCCAATGGCACCTGCTGCATCCGTGGGTCCATCAATGCCATCCGTACCAGCGCTTAGAAATGTGCAACCCCCAAGTGATTCATCACGGTGTAGCATCTGGGACATGAGTAAGGATAGGTGCTGACTGCGTCCGCCCAGACCTTGACCTACGACCTGTGAGAAGACAGTTACAGTTACACAATTATACATTAAGTGATCTTTTATTGATCAGCAACTCACCTTGATGACGGGCTCACCACCGCAGATGATAAACAAGGGGGTCTTTGTGCTAATATGCTGTTCCAGTGCCTTGAGAAAATCTTGGAAACTCTTCTCGTTAAATGCAAATCTTTCGCGCAGTTGTTGTTGATTAATTGCCTGCTGCTTGAACTCTTGAATGCCTTGTAGAAGTCGCTGATAGTCTGCTGCAACGCTGCTGACATCACCCTGCACGGAGGAACTCAGCACACAGGGTATGTAACCCAGTTTGAGGGCTTCCTGAGCAGCAGCTGAAGTGGCTATTACATTATTACCCACCACAAACACTTTGCTGTTGTTAGGCTCTACATGTTGTTCCTCTTCTTGGCCTGTCATCTCAAAAAGCTGCTTTATCTTAGTTGATAATTCATCCCACACGTCGTATTTCTTTAAAATCTCCGCAGCAGATTGGCTTACATCGCTGGACTGTATCGTGGGTCCACAGGCAATTAGCTCTAGAGGATCTCCAATGATATCGCTTAGCACAAAGGTGATTAGAAGGCCAGCATGACGAGCAGCAAAGGCTAAGCAACCTCCTTTGATATCAGAGCAGGCAATACGCACTGTGTTGATCTCTTGAATGCTGGCGCCTCGCTTCATCAGCTTATCCGCAATGTTGCGCTTGTCCTGGAGTGTTAAAGGTGCTCGGGGCAATGGTAAAAGAGCTGAGCCCCCGCCAGAGATGAACACAAAGAGCACATCCTTGTCTGTCATGCTCTCAGCGAGCTTCTTTATCGCTAGAGCTGCTTTGAGAGCCGTTTCATCTGGTAGATTATTAGCTGCACCTTCGTATATAGTCAGTTTATCGCAGATGGGTTGCTTGAATTGCTGCAGGGTATTAACTGGTATGCTCAGCACTCCACCAGCTGAATATTGGCCCAGATCCCGCTGCACTTTATTGGCCATGCCGAGCACAGCCTTGCCAAAGCCCACAACGTGACATGTTTTGCCAGTAATATCATGCTGCTGTCCATCCAATTTTATATAGACACGCTGATCCGTCTCTTTGGGTCTTAAATCAAAGCTGTTGTAGTCCACAAATATCTTTTCTGGATGCACTGCGTTGACAGCCTGTTGAAAGACCTGTCGCATGTGATCCCACATCTGTCGCTTGGCCATTTTCTGGAGTTTTTATATTACTATAACTGTACATATAATTATTGTAAATAGTTGTGTCTCTTAAGTTATTCCGTTACTTACTTGTTGTCAATCTTAACATGCCGGTTACATCAATTGTTTCACAATAGATTGCAACCTAAAGTAACTGGTTTACATAAATATGTTATAGGTAAATTGCATTTTCTTTAGTATAGCTCAATAGTTACCTTTTTTCAGCCAGCCCTACAAGCAGGGAATGAAAATTCTCTATTTACTTATCATTTTAGCAAATCAGCTGCCGGGTCAAATTTGTAGGTGAAAGAACATTTGTTGTTGTTTACTAGAGCTGGAAAACTATCGATGGCACTATCGAGGTATCGAATTTTTACCTTTCTGAGCTCGATAGTTTTTTGTCGCTATCGATGTCGCTTTAGAGAGAACTACTTTACAAAGTTAACAACATCATAGGTGGTGGCGCTAGCAAACAAAAGATGGCGGCACTATTTTGAAACGGCTTACAGCACTGCATTTGATGTTTCGCAATGACGTTAGAAATTTGAAAATTCGTTCTTGTTTGACCCAATTAGCAACCAACCACACACACAAATGTGCGAATTAGTCGCTAGCTGGTGACGTTGGTTTCTGTTTGCACTCTTGTGTGGGTGCTTACATATGTATGGCAAAAGTCAATCTCGTGGAGACAGATCATTGTCTTTGATAAGACCACAAGTTGACAGTTTAAATAGCGGGCACTTTCGCTACCTGCACACAGTTGGCTTAGAAGTTTGTCAACATGGAGCCGCTTCAATTGCTCTTGGTGCTGGGTAAGCTATTGATTATACTCTAATTGCGAGTTATTACATTTCATTATTGGTTTAGGTGGAGTTCTTTTGTCTTATGGAAATCCTTTGTTGGGATTGGTGGATCCTGCATGTTTTGTGGTCAGCAACACCGAGTGTCCTAATCAGAATGTTACCTTTTGGCTGTACTCGAAGTAAAGAGATAGGTTTCTCTATTATAATTGTATCATAAATAGATTTATTATTCTCCTTCCAGTGTCACTCGTGATGCACCTGTCCAGTTAAATCCTCTTGATCTTAATCCCTGGGACTTCCAGCCACCACGTCCACTCAAAATTCTTCTACATGGTTACACAGGTCATCGGGACTTTGCTCCTAATGACCGCATACGTCCTGCACTGTTAGACAACGAGGATGTCTATGTCGTATCTATTGATTATGGTCCCTTGGTGCGTAGTCCTTGTTATGTCCAGGCTGTTCAGAATCTTCCATTGGTCAGCAAATGTCTCGGGCAACTTATCAATAATCTCGTTGATCGTGCCATTGTCCCGCAAGAGCTGATTCACATCATTGGCTTCAGCCTGGGCGGTCAAGTTGCTGGACAAACTGCCAATTATCTGAAGCGTAAGCTGAAAAGGATAACGGGATTGGATCCTGCCAAGCCTTTATTTATTCTGGGAAGCGACAAACGACGCTTGGATGCGACGGACGCAGAATTCGTGGATGTGGTGCACACGGATACATTAGGAAGAGGCATGTTGCGTCCCATGGGACATGTGGATTTCTATCCTAACTTTGGTGCCCTGCAACCAGGATGCTTGGAGGAGAATGCCAAAGATCCGGGCAGCTGCAATCATGAGCGTGCGTCTCGCTTCTATGCCGAGTCAGTTAATTCCACATTGGGTTTCTGGGGTCGTCAGTGCTCCAGTTGGTTAATCTATCTCTTTGGACTTTGCTCCACTCGTGCACCGCAAGCTCTCATGGGTTATCACGTGGAGCAGGACATTAAAGGCGCCTACTTTCTTAAGACTGACAGCAATCCCCCTTACGCCTTGGGCAAACAGGAGGAGGCGGATAACAGTAAATATCTGGCCAAGTTCCGTTTGGATCCAAAACACAATGAGATCGAAGATGACTATGAACCGCAATGGCGTGAATCTATACCGGATCTGGAGTGCAATGATGTCGAGGCGGATGAGCTGGAGAAGCAATTGATCTATCGCGAGAAGGACATACTTGATGAGCCACTTTCTTAGAAAATTACATTGTGATAATATTTTATAACATTTATATGATGATTTTTATTATTTACTCATATTTTATTTTAAATTATTAACTACCCTAATAAATGATATTTTAACATTTAATTTAATTTGAGATTAATTCTATAAATTTAATCCTTTAGCATTTTAATTGAGATTGGAAGTCGGTCAAATTTAATTGTCAATAATATATTACTTTAAGTACAAGAAATTAATATGTTAAACTGTTTTGGTTTAAAAGGAGAAAGGATTAATTCCTAATCTAGGAAAATGTATTTAGATAGGATCTTGATTAGAAGTAAGTTTTTGTTCATACTCGAATACTTGAATAATCGCTATGTATTGTAAATAGTTGGTAATTAGATTGTTCAGCTACTTTTGCATTTCTTATATGATAGTTATGAAACTTTAGGCTAAGACTTCCTACCCTTCCTAATTGCCTAAACGCATAAAGTAAAACATTTTCATCTAGGCTTATGGGGTATAAAAAGACATGTAGTATAAAAATCAGTTTAGTTTTGATAAGATTTTGAGAGTTGAATGTCCAGAAAGAGCCATAGATAACTCAAAAACACTCTCACTACTTCAAGAACTAGTTAGACCCTTAACTTAGTAGCTGCTACTAAAACTAATACTGAAGCAGGAAGTGTAGCCAACATAAAAAGTGTAAATTAAATAGTTGAAATATTTATTAAGATTAGCTTTAAGGTGTGACTTTGTTTGATAAGTTCCATTGTCAAGTTGAATGATGTTGAATCCAAGACCCGCACATGGTTTATTCTGACCTAGAGCAACAATAGAAACCTTGACTTGTTATCAATAGAGGCAGAAACAACACCTCCATAAGGGTGGCTCATTTCCCATGCATTCCTCAATGTCAAATTGACTTAATTTAATAGAATTTAAATTAGAGCAACGGCGCAAATTATTGCAGACTCTCGAAATGTGCGAATATCGGAATATCGCAATTTTCAAAATTTCCTCAGTGGTGCTTTTGGTGGTGCTGCTGTTGGTGACAAGCTCCGACTGTCAGGGATTCTTTCCAGAGTTATGCGTCTCTGCCCAACAACAGTGTCCTAATTCACGTATAAGTTTCTGGCTCTACACCAAGTGAGTGGGAAACTTTTATATTTAAAATAAGTTATTTTATCTTTTCTTATTTTCAGCACCACACGAGATGCACCCATTATGTTAAACCCCGTAAATCCCACGCCGGAACTATTTGAGCCACGATTGCCGCTCAAGATACTCATCCATGGCTTCATTGGCAATCGTAGTTTAACTCCCAATTTGGAAGTGCGGGATGTGTTGCTCCAGACACAAGCGGTTCATGTGGTTTCGGTGGATTATGGCAGCCTGGTACGCTTGCCCTGTTATTATCCTTGGGCGGTCCAAAATGCCAGAGTGGTGTCCAAGTGTCTGGCTCAGTTAATAGACAGTCTCTTGGAAGCAGGCATCTACAGACGTGAGGATATTCATTTAATTGGTTTCAGCTTAGGAGCCCAAATTGCCGGCATGGTGGCTAATTATGTGCAACAGCCGCTAGCGAGAATTACTGGGTTAGATCCCGCCGGACCTGGTTTTATGACCAACTGGCAGCATGAGAAACTTGATCCCAGCGATGCAGACTTTATCGATGTGATACACACGGATCCTTTTATGTTCTCTATGCTGCCTCCAATGGGACATGCAGATTTCTATCCAAATCTCGAGCACCTTAATCAACGTGGTTGCAGCTACTTTAGTCAATGGAGATTCTACAATTGCAATCATTATAGATCTGCTGTATACTACGGAGAGTCTATTGTCAGTCAAAGCGGCTTCTGGGCACAACAATGCGGTGGTTGGATTAATTTTTTTGCCCAACGCTGCAATCTCTACTCCCACATGCCCAACACTCAAATGGGTTATTTTGTTTCCGAAAAGTAGGTTGAAGATCTTTATATTTATTTGGTTAAATAGTTTTAATTTAAATTCTCTTTTGCAGCGCCACTGGCTCCTACTTTCTCAGTACTCATGAGACGTATCCTTTTGCAAAGGGACCCCTTGTCGATTTGACCTTTGAAGTAGCTGAGCTTTGAAAAAAATTGGTACTCCAAATCTAATTTCCCAACGAATTTATTATTTTTAAAAAGTTCTCAATAACGTACGTAAAGACTATAAACTTTAATAAAGCATCTTCTTTTTTAGCAGACTATTTCATTAGATTAATAGTAAAAAGTTTATTTTAAATTGGCAGTACAAAAGATAAAAGAGAATTCCTAATATAAAAGCATAAATGAACAATTGTCTTGATTTATTTTTAAACGTGCTTATCTGTTATTTTAAATCGGATTTTAAGATACTTTAATGTTCAGTTCGTGACTTAGAGCACAAATTGTAATCAATTGTGACATTTTTGTGTGTTATATAAATATTAAAGTTGATTTCTCGTATTATATTCACTTAAAGAACCTCGTCATAGCCAAGATGATATCCACATTTCAATCATTTCAAATGTCAAATTTAACTAATCTGTATCTCAGCTTAAAGCTAAAAACACAAATTTAAAGTCGCTGCCGAAATTTGGAACACGCCGAAGCTTTGTTGACATTGTAAGCTGCCCTCTGGCTCCAAGAGCTTTTTTGTTACGCTCTGATCCACAAACTTTTCGGGTGAACACAAACGAAAGACTTAAGACACGAACGCGTGCTTCAGTTGCTCGCCAACGCGCAAACCAAGCGCACGTCTCAGCTCTGAATTGGATTTCGTTAAGCGGGCGTTTCACTCTCACTCTCTTGTGTTTACTCTCTTTTCGGTCAAGACACGTGCGCTCCCGTGAAAGCCAAGATCAAGTTGTTGTTATTGTAGTTGTCGTCGATTTTTTGTTTTCTTTTGGGCGTTTCGCGCGTGTCCCGCAAATTATTGTCTAACATTTCGTCCGGAATTATGCCGCGACAGCGTCGCCAGCGTCGAAATCGAGAGTGTTTCCGAGTCCAATGACCAGCCGAGTTGCAACTGAAAAGCAAAATATAAAACGAAAAAGCCAACGCAAATTGCATAGTTTCTATTAAATGCATAAACCTTGACCCAAAGAAAAATTCATCAACAAAAAAATAGAAAGATATAAAAGTCGTGGGTGAAAAGTGTTTGCTTTGGTTTATTATACAACTGCAAGTTAATTAACCAACAAGTGACCCAATTCGTCTCGAACTTTGCTCAAAACTCTTGACGAAAAAATGCCGTTGAACTGTCTGAAAAGTGGAATTGAATCATCTTCAAGTTGGCGGCTTTTGTTGCTGCTTTTTGGCTGCATCGTTTTTCATGCGCATTTTGCCGGTTTGTTTCATTTTTAATTCTTCCTCTTCTGTGCTAAAAGAAATTCGGCAGAAAAGATAATAAAAACACCCAATAAAGTATTTAACTTAAACTTTTACTTTCGCTCTTACAGCTTGGCATCTTTTTTTGGCCATGTCTGATTGGCTTTTGCCTTTTTGACTTTCTTCTGAATTGACGTTGTCATCGTTATTTGATGCTGACTTAGTTTATTGTCGTTGTTTTTGTTGTCATTTTAGTTTGGGGCGTGCCTTCGTTATTGACACATGAAATTTGCGTCAACTGCATAAATAGTTGCACAATTTCTTATGTTAGCTCATTACAAATTTCCAATTCCATTGGCGACCTTGCTTCACATATTTGCCAGCAGCAACAACAATAATATTGAAACTGATTTTGGTTTATGCTTTTGACCATTGAATAGCTTTAAGGTTGACGCTCTTTATACCACGTACACTCACAGAAACAACAACTACCACATATTATTGTTTATAAATCTATAGTTGTTTGTCCAACAACAATCAATAGACACTTATCTCCGTCCACCGTTCAAGTAGAAACATAGCTTACGCCTCAAACCTTGCACAGTGTCCGCAGTACAAAAGAAACTCTTTCATATGTTTTATGTTTTTTATAATAATTCACACATTTTGGTGTTAATTAAATTTGTGAATTTTTAGCTTGTTTTTAAGTGATTTTTTAGTTACAGTGTAATTTTCATAAATTTGTTCATATGGTTATTAAATACAACGAGAATATTAATAATAATAATATTAACAACAGCAATGTTATTAACAATGCAAAATTGTTTTAAAAAGTATTTCTCATGAAGAACTTTTTTTGAAGCAATCTAAAAAGATTCATTGACATTAGATATGGTATTACTAGAATTACTCTTTTCTTATAATTAAAATATTTCTCAATCTAAGTCTGTATTATATTTTACGCAGCTTTAATAAATTTAACATATTCTGTTTAAACTTTAGCTGATCAGAAATCTATTTATTTCGTTTTAATTATAGTCGCCAACTATGGAAATTGCTTTGAAACCACTGTGCTGTGGGTCAGTCAAGCAAGCCTAAATGTCTCTTTTACCACTTATCGTTTCTGTTTTTGTTGCTCTTTTTATTGTAATCGATTGTTGTTGCGCCTGACGTTTTTTTTTACAAATTTGTTACGCATATTTTTGGCTCATCGAAGAGAGAAAAATAAAAAGAAAAGATATAAAAAAAGTGCCTCATCATTGGTGTCAGCTGAGGTTTGTTGTTGGCCCAGTTAATTAATTTTTTGACGTCTGTAGCTACCGTTCAACTGCAGTCTTAATTACTCACATCTATTTTAATTATAGTATATTTAATATTTCAATTTTTATTGTGGCTTATTTATTTTAATGTGGCACACAATGCAAGGCGCCTGCACCTTGACACCCTTCGCTGCTCTTTTGCAGTATTTCGCAATAATTACGGCTCATAAATATAAAACATGCCATTTGTTTGTTGTTGTTGGGGGTTTTCTACTGTCAAAGGTGCCATCAGAGTTATATTTATGAACACACACGTACACATACATATTCATAAGGTTGTAGTTCTGTCACATTACCTGGCTGAAGGGGCGTATGCGCAATGAAAAAGTGCGTGTCATGGCAGGCGAATGTGATGGCCAAAGTCAAGTCTGACACTGAGAGTTTATTGCTTTAATTAAAGTGCAGTGGAGGTTATGGGGAATTTTTACGGATTATGTGATGAGACCATAACTCAACATATTTTTGAATGCCCTAAAATTGTTTTGCTTTATATCTGTCATACAAATCTTTCAAGTTAATAATCATGCTTGTAACTTGCCTTTCTTTTGTATAACAAACAACAGTTTAAATTAAATCAGCTCCTTTCTTTCCATTTCTGACAACACTAATATGCAATCTCTTTCATTACTATTTTATTTAGTCTATTAAATTACTAAAGCGATCACCTCATCTCTTAATAGCTTATAAATTTGCTTATAAACCATTAATTCCATTGGTATACCTTCCTTTTAACTCGTCAGTGTATTGGCATTTAGATTTTCGGTTACTTTGCCAATCTGACACAGTTTTGAAACAGATATTTTATTAATTTTGCTTTAATAACTAATAGTTACCACATGCTGGCCTTCGCTGCATAGCTTGAAGCTCAAATCTAAAACAATTTTGGGGGAACTTGTAAGCTAAAAACTGTTGGGCACATTCTAAAGACACTAAACTACAGCATTTGTGTAGAGCAGTGATAATAATACCCTGTATTATTAAGAATTAATTGCAAAGGGGTAAAATAATGTTGATTAAATATATGTAGTTGGCAAAAGAACGAGACAGAAGGACAGCTGACACAATTTTAATTTAAAAGTGTAGTTTTAGTACAGTGTTTTTTTTTGCCTCACACAAAAATAATGCTAGATCGTAAGTTTTCAGCTCTCAAATTTCGTTAATAGAAACTTTAACAAATTGAAACAATTTGATGTAAGACCTGCTGATTTATGATATTTAATCTTAACATCTATGCATGTGTAATATCGATTTTGTGCCACAAACCCGAATTAAAAAAGCCTCAAAAGCTGATGAAAATGACTCATGCCAAACAATTAAATTGTAAGACCATAACATAAAAACCTATAAAAACAATGATTAAAATCAAATGCAAGCAAAAAGCAAAGCCCAATAAGTGAAAGAGACAGCAATAAACCAGCAGCAATAACAAAAAAGTAAAAAAGAAGTAACAACAACAAAAAACAATGGTTAAAAAACATCTTTCACTTGCGACGATTCACAACAAAGAAAAAACCGAGCAGGCATATGATGACCACGACTTGCAGTTGGTTTTTGTTGTTGTTGTTGTATTTTCTACTGTTGTTATTGTTGCTGATGTTGCTTTGGATTTTGTTTTTGTTTTGTTTTTGTTGGCGTCGTTTGCAGTTGTCTTCCGCATTTATCGGCTCTTCCGTTTTTGGGGTTTTTGGAACTATATTTTATTTGGCGAGCCACATTGAAATTTTCCATTTCATTTGACTTTTCCGGCAGTCTACACAGAGAGAAATAATCAAGTATTTCGTACTTAAAACTCAACAATTCGAACTTGATATCGAACCAAGTACGGAATTACTATATTCGAGGACCACGCACTTATTTCAAGTTCGATTTTCAAGTACGATTTTTAAGTTTGTAGTCTTGAATTAAGTACACTTTATACTTGAATCAAGTACTGGTACTGAAAACTCGAAAAATAAGAACTTCCGATTTCATTTCAAGTTTTCTTGCACATGAATTAGGATCTTCTGTACTTGAAATAATATCTATTTATTATTATTTTTTTATTTGTTATTAAATTTTTGTATTGTTTTATTAATTAGTTATTAAATTTAAATTTATGTATATTACCGTTTTCATTTAATAATAACATTATTGTTTGTTTTTTTAATAACCTGACTTACATGGGATTCGAACTCGGGACCTCAGCTTCAGAGTCGGGTACTCTATCCAGTGAGCTACGATGTAAACAATTTCTTGTAGACTTAAAAACCTATATATTCTACACAGAACGACAGGCTGACACAGACAGACAAATTGACGGACAAATGACAGACAACAATTTATTTGTTAAAATGTAATTATATCCAAGGAATATTTTGAAAAATGTCAAAACAGAATGCAAAACATTAAAAAATACTATTTAATTAATGCCGCTGGTGGGGTTCGAACCCGGGTTCCGAACTTATATTGAGTATTTTCCTACTCAATTTAAGTATATTTCGATTTATTTATACTTGATTCAAGTTTACTTTTACTCGAAACATCCCTACTTATACTTGATTCAAGTATTTTCATGCTTGTTTTAAGTAATTCGTACTTAAATCAAGTATTTATTTTAAGTACTAAAAATACTTATTTCAATGCATTTCGTACTTAATTTTAGTACGTGTTTTTTTTCTCTGTGTAGTGCAATTGCAATATTTCAACACAACATTTTCCCAAAAAGCTAAAAAATAACAATGGCAAAAGACAATTAATTGACATGTGTAATGTTAACGGTTGCAAGTATATGTCCAAGACCCAGTTGTCCATCTGTCCAGTTACAGGCCAAGTTATATAACCACGGCCCACAGAGGCAGAGCTCAACGATTGTGAAAACTAACTGAAACTCGTCGCAATTGAGGCAGAAACACGACTCGGCCCAATGCTAATTGTATGCGGGGGAGGGAGGGGATAAAAAGTGAGAGGAGCAGAGGAAGGAGGAAGGTCTTACGGCTGAGCTGATAATCATGTTTTACTTGTACATAGACTAAACTGAATTATGTTACTCTCTTGTTGGGGAAATGGTTTCAATTGTTGTGTAAATCAAATCGCATGTTGCATGTTTAATTGAAGAGTACGTTGAACAAAACATTATCAACATTATGACAACATGTCATTTATAGACAAATCCAATCAAGTATCATGTTCACTGGGCCATGAGGTGAGGAGTTTCAAGCCGGATGCCCTAAAAGGCGCAGATTTGTCATAGCCACTAATCAGAGCTAAGACAATGCTGCAACTGCAACTGCAACAACAACTCCAACTGCTACTGCAACTGCAACAAATGACGACCGGTTGCGTTACTAAATCAAGCAGCTGTTTTAACATCTTTGCCAGGCCACGAGCAACTGGGCCAATTGTCCGGCAACCGAAGGCCGATTCTCAAATTATTTGTATTTAATTTAACAATTAATATGCAGAGCGCAATGAATTTGAGTACGTCTTGAATCACAAGCTGTGCTCACAGTTACTGCAAGAACACGTAATTTTGTACATAATAATCTAATCATTCTATTCATTTCCTACCTGCGTTTTTATTCAGAAATCAGATCGTAATAAATAAGCTTTAATTGGTCTTATCTTTATAAAGTAAATTTTTATTTATTTATTGAAGGTTAAAAGTAACCAGCTCAATTAATTACTTCAACAAAGTTTTAAAACTAAAGTTCAGAGCTAAAAAAACCAATTGATTGCAAATTTATGTTTATCATTAAACCAAAATTCCGTAAATACGGCCTTAACTTTTAAATAACTTATGCAAAAAATGTAGGTTGTTTCTGATTTCAAATGTACGTCAAAAGTAGTAAAGCTGTTTGAATATGTATTTTATTAATGAATTCCAAATTATATTTTTATATTAAACATTTTAAATTAGGATTCCACAGTAAAAAACAACAGAAAAAAAATAGCATTTAATAAACTTATCAAAACTTTCCTATCTATTGCTTTTCTCATTGTACGCATAATTATTTTATTTTCTTAAACATTGTTAACAATTTCTTAAACTATTTTTAATTAAATGTATCGTAGTGTTCAAGATGTTAGATGAGCTTATTATATATGGGTTTTCTTAATGGCTAGGCTATGAATCATACATATCATGTTGAGTATAAATATGAATACAAATACGAGTGCGAGTGCGAGTGCGAGTGCGAGTGCGAGTACCCGTTTAGCAGCCCAGTTATGTCACGCCTCACAGTATCTGTTATAAATAGCAACTACGAACAACCACAAACAACCAACAACAACCAACAACAAAAGGAGTGTGTGTTGTTAAAGGCACACTTCCGTTTTGGGGCGCATTTGAGAGACTTTTACTTTTGAACATTTGCAGAAATTGCACAGATCCAAATTGCAACATTGCAACTGAAATGTTGCAAATGCATGTTGCATGACATTTGCCACAAATCGCCAACATTCAATGTCGCCCGCAGCTTATGTAATTCACTCTGACAAACTTGTTTAGCCAGTCGGAGATAGGGGCAGAGTCAAAGCCAGAGATCAAGTCAGAGACAGAGTTAGAGACGAAGTCAGATACACAGTTGGTGTTGGAGCTTGTGGCAAATTCAACGGGGTGGAGAGGGAGTCTAAGTGAACACTTTATATATATTTGAGATAAAGGGTTTTTATAAACGAACTATTTTCAAATGTTGAATTTATTTATAGATCAAACAATGATCACAATGACATTCCACATAGAAATCGGTATAATTATCACAAAGTTATTCGATTATAAAAAAAATTAATTCTTTTAACTTTACAGTAACAAAAAGAAGTTTTCGAAAATATCGAAAGGGAAAGGAAGTTCGGTATTCCTCCTTATGAAAATTGTCTAATAATAATTATTTCTGTTTAACTTGCAGCTGGACAAAACGCGGCTGTTGTGGCAGCTGCCGTTGCCGCGGGACACAATCAATCGCAGGTTTATGTTACGGAATCTTGCCTGGAGAAACCCTATCGTTGTCCCCATCCAAAAATTCAATTCTATTTGTACACACGGCGAACTCAAGAGAATCCAGAGTTTCTCGATGTGCTCGATGCGAACTCCTTGTACTACACACACTTTAATCCTCGTCATGCCACAAAGATCATTATCCATGGCTTTGGCGGTGGCAGAAATCTGAGTCCTAGTCCGGACCTCAGGGAGGCATACTTTGCTGTGGGAGAGTACAATATTATAATTGTGGACTACAGTGATGCTGTAAAGGAACCATGTCTGAGTCAAATGGAATGGGCTCCTCGCTTTGGTAGTCTTTGTATCTCACAGTTAGTAAAGTATCTAGCAAGGCATCCACGTGGTGTTCAACCCGATGATCTACATTTTATTGGCTATAGTGTGGGTGCCCATATAGCTGGATTGGTGGCCAATTACCTCAAGCCCGAGGAGGGCAAAATAGGACGCATCACAGCATTGGATCCAACAATATTCTTCTATGCCGGCGCCAATAACTCAAGAGATTTGGACACCAGCGATGCCCACTTTGTGGATGTGATGCACACGGGTGCCGGAATACTTGGACAATGGCATTCCAGTGGACATGCGGACTTCTATGTCAACGGAGGAACCAGGCAGCCTGCCTGTGTGGGTTCAGCCACTTTGTTTCGTAAGTAGTTTGTTTGAGTAGAACCAGTTGTCAATATAATTGTTTATTTATTCATATATTCATTATTTCAAAAAGTAAATGATATCAATTATTTGTTGCAGAAACGCTTGCCTGTGATCATACCAAGGTGACGCCGTACTTTATTGAATCCATAACGTCGAAACGAGGATTCTATGCCGGACCTTGTCCCAATCTATTTACCTATCTGATAGGTTGGTGTGAGCCCAAGGATTCGGAGTATGTGCTCATGGGTGAGCACTGTTCCAACAAGTGAGTAGCAAGGATAAACTGTTAAGACATGTTTAATATGCTTTTTGTTTTGCAGAGCACGTGGCAATTATTATGTGACCACAAATGCAAAAGCGCCCTTTGCCAGAGGTTTTCCAGGCAAGGGGCGTGCAAATGGCGAGTATCAAGGAGTTCGACGTTGATAAAGGATGATAAAGATGGAGATGGATAAGGAACCGACTTATATCTGAGTTATTTTTCGGATTGTAGCACTTTTGTGATTTTAGTAGTTTGTTTCCTAATTATGTACTTGTATTTATTTGAATTGTTTTTGTTAGTTTTACTGCCGCCATCGTCGCTGGGAGTTTTTGAGGAACACGTTCCCATTTCCCCAACTCAAAACTCCCAGCTCCATTTGTCCGCGCCTTGTACAAATCTAAATCTAATCATTAAGTATTAAGCTGAAGTTTGCTGAAAAATAAAAATAGAACAAAATGACGTAAATAAAAGACATCTTATTGTTTTTTGGCATAATTTTTTAACATGTTCTTTTATTGAATTCCAAATACATTTCTTCGGGTATAATTTGTTAAGCCATTATATGTAGGGGTACGGGTACTCATATATTTGAAGATCCTATAGTCGGGCTTTATAGTCTTTATTCAATAAATAAACTGGTTAAGTTTTGTAATGAATCCAATTGTTTTATACTATTTGTTGTTGGTAACTCAATTTGAATTTATGTTTTTTTTTTGTTTGTTTTTAATTTTATATGTGTTTGCAATATTTATATTCGATTTTCGTTTGGAAATATGATTAGTTGTTGAATACCTTTTGGACTATATTCATTAAATTATACAACATGGGCGGGTGTTGCCAGAAAAGGGAGCTTTCTTTTTATATCATAGATATTCATATAGTTATCCTTTATGTTTTAAATTTTATACATTTAATAAATGTTCAACAAAACTCACAAAGAACACAAAGAATGTTTTGAAATTTTAATAAAAATATTTTTAGATATTCTTTAATGTATACTATATATACAAAGCTTGAATAAATTAAAGATTCCACGCAGAAGCCTTATAAGAATCTCTATTTATTTAGCTCGTTTAACATGTATCATGAATAATTCCAATTTTGTGTGTTTTTGTGCGTCTATATATCTGACAATAGATGAGTTTAATTACGGAACTGAGATTCAGCCCATAAGTAAATATTATCGTAGGTAAGTTACTGACATTACGTTCAAGTTGTATTACCCTAATTGTAACCGGTTTCATGTTTATGCTCTTTTAATATGCTTTAAATGATGTACACTTTAATCCAGTTTATGGCTTTATTTCTAATACATTTGTTTTTTGTTTATGTTTATGTACACTTAAATTACTCACAAAAGCATTTAATGATGGCATATTTAGCTATGTATCCATATATACAGACTGTCTTGTCTAATCCTCAACTATTTCGTAATTATTTAAAGTCAGTTATGGCTATTATTTTAATTTATTTATGGATTAAACAACAAAAACACACACTGCGGTTTTTCGTTAACATATATTGTTATTATTGTCCACACAGCCTTGAGAGCTTTGGCGTCTCTCAAAAAAATTAAAAACATTAAATAAGATGAGTTGATCTAATGACAATTGAGAGCCTCGTTTGTGTTCATCTCTCCTGTCAAGAACTGTTTAGTATTAGAGACACACATACACATATATATATATATTTGTATTATATTATAACTACATAGTTTAAGCATATTTCATTAGTGCTTTTGTATATACAGACTTTATTTGAATAATGCTAATATTACACATACGCCCCAATGGCCAAAATTTTTACTTTAAGCTTCAAAATTTTTGCCTAAACTGGTAAACACAAGTAAACACAATAAAAATAAATCCTATATATTAAAATAATATTGATATTATTATTTTATTAACAAAGCTTATTTAACTAGGTATTGTCGCTTTCACAAGCAGTTTCTGTTGTTCTTCGCCTTAGTGTTGGTAATTTTAATAGACCTCTCAAAGATCAGTAGCCGATGTTAAGCTCAATTGACCAACGTATGGTGCAATAACATTTAAAATTTAATTAATTATGCTCTAGATAATCATATTATTTATATAGTTATATATATGTATTATATATGCATTTCTATAATGTTTTCATATAATATTCGCTGCTCTGTACAAATTACGGTATAAGAATTGACTCTTTTAGTTAGAAAATTTTCACATTTTTAATACATAGTGATTTAATTGTGAACAATTTGTTTAATATTAATTTTATTTATGTATAATATATGCTAGCATATTTTTATTATAATAGTATAATACATTCAAATATTAAATTTAGTGGACAAAGTAAGTGCGTCTAAAGAGTATATGAAATTCGTAAAAACATAAGTTTCTTTAAAGAAAAATTAAAAAAAATGTTAACAAATCTTAATAAATTTATATATTGAGTGCAAAAAAGTAAAGCGTAACAAAGAATTAAAGTGCTTTTAACAACGACAAAGAGTGCAGTAAATAATAAAAAAAAGGCCTGATCTAAAATTCTAAAAAAAAAAAAAAACAAAACATTAATAAAGAGTGCAGTAGAAAATATAAAACAATAAATGAACAAATAATTAAGTTATATAATGATTAATTATTGTTGTATACTGTTTTACTATCTGTACATAAAACATATTTTCCTTATACATACATATTACAAATATTTTGAATATTAATAGATTTTAGTAATGACAAAGAGTTTTTAGAGATTCATTACAACTTTACAACTTTAAGAAAAAAGTTTTAAAAAAATTAACAAGAACAAAGTAAAGGAATTTGTGCATTGAATAGAAAACGTGCAATAAATATTATAACTTACAATTTGGAACTGTGCTTTGAAATAAAAATTAATATGATAAGTTCTGAACTTACTACATATATTTATTAAACAAGGTTTTAAAATTAAATTGAGATACTTAAAAACTCTTTGTCAAGCATTATTTTTAATTTAAGTTAAATGACAAAATGTAGATGAGAAACTTGAAGACCAATTCTGAGGTTATTGGCGCCTACAGCTAATTACTTCACCTTAGTCTAGTCTAGTATATGTTTTAGTACCTATATCATGCCTTGCTCAAGTCGTACAAATACAAAAGCAAACACATATATAAATACTAAACAATAAAGTCAACTCAACTCAACTGCATAAATGCATAATAGATATATAAGGTTATTAAATGTATCTATATATTGTTTATTGTAGTTGTTTAATGTTTATCATTCGTGCCGAACATCAACAATTGCTTATTAATTATAGTAATTTTTTGATTAAAATTGATTTATTTACTTAGACATTAATGACATTTAGAGTCGAGTGCTTTGTCATTTGCAGAAGAATATCATCAACGGTAATAAAACTTGCAGTTTTTTCTGGCAAAGTTAACAACAACTTAGTTTTAATATTTTTGCTATAATGTCTTAATATGTGATTTATTTTTATTATTTATAATAATATTAATAACGGTTTGAGACGTGCGGCGTGCCTGGATTATGTCTTTATGATATACACAAATGTTAAATATTATTACATATTTATTTTGTTTAGTTGTATGTGGTTGTGTTTGTGTTTGCAATTTGTTGTTGGAGCTTGTAAATAGAATTTCGCTGAAGCGACGCTTAAAAGTATGCTTTAGTTATGTATGTGCTGCGTCAAGTGTATGTATGTATTAGTTGCTCTGTTAGGTACATAGTTTCATTGTGTTAGTGTCGTCTGATCTGATGTAAGTGTTATATAGAAATTCGTTAGACGCGGCCAAATATCGCTGAACAGTTAGTGGTCAAGTATATATCTGATATATCCTTTATCAATATATTTATATATGTATAAATAATCCAATTCAACGTCAAACCCTCAGCAGGAACAAACAATAAACGTTAAACGGCAAACGAGTTTTTGACTACAACTAAAAGCTAGCTAATCATTAGTTAGTTACTTGACTATGCTTTAACCTTTTACCTTTAACATACGCCCTTTACTGTTGCTGATAGGCCTGCTGCACGTAGGGATTTGTGACAGGCGGCTGTTGTCCTTGCGTGTAATCGTAGCCCGCACTTGCCACATCCCCATATTGCGGTGGCGGTGTCTCCATCGCAGTTGGTGCTGTTGCCGCCATGGCAAATGGATTGTTTGCCACGTGTCCAACGGCGCCATAACTAATGGCATTTGATTGCTGCATTTGACTCTGCTCAGTGTACTCCGGTGCGCCCTGATATGAAAGATAGATAGATAGATAGATAAACATAATGAATAATGGATTTTATAATGGCATAACTTAATAACTC
Source organism: Drosophila neotestacea (assembly GCA_035044365.1). NCBI lineage: Eukaryota > Metazoa > Arthropoda > Insecta > Diptera > Drosophilidae > Drosophila > Drosophila neotestacea. The sequence continues at coordinate 1,887,464 of JAWNMD010000052.1, read as the reverse complement.
TTTTTTTCCTTTATCTTTACTTCTTTTGTTTATATTAAAATTTATAACCCAATTTTAAGTTAATACTTTTCCCTTAAATTGTAAATGATTTTTAGTCAACGTTTTGATAATGGATTGCATAGTGGTTAATTAGTTTCAAAGTCACATAATTTTAAACCAACTTCACTTATAACTAAGCAAATCATTCAATTGTTGGTTTATAAACTAATTTAAATTTACTAAATTTAATAATATTTTTAGTCGTCTCGTTCAAGTCGAAATTATATAAAGAAATGACTTACAAAGGAGGTCTCTTTGAAGAACGTGCCGGCACCCTGATTGGGATCATCGTTGGTGATGGCACCCGCTGGTGGTGCCCACACCTGCTGCTCCTCCGCTGGTGGCTCAGCCCAGGGCTGCAACTCACCCGAAGCAAAGATGCCATAGAAGGTGCAACCAACCAGATGCACACACGCGGCCAATGTAAAGACAGTTGTCCAGCAGCCAGTGGGCTAGAAGAATAGTAGAGAAAGACACACTCAGAAAGTTATTTTCTATATTTAAGAAAATCCATTTTTATTACTTTTGTGTTAAGAAAATAAAAATTATTTTGAGAGTAGAAAAATGTGTCGAATTCCAGCTTACATTTCTCTGAATAAGTCCGTCCAGCGCGTAGGGCACTATGATGCCAGCCAGCGTGCCAATGCCATTGGAGAGACCCATCAATATACTCGCATAACGTGGTGCAATATCCAAATGATTCACATTGTAACCGGAAATAGCAAAGCCACTGAAGGCCACACCGCAGGTCAAAGCAAACATGGCACCTGTCTATAAAAAGTATAAAAAAAGAAGCATGTAGTTTTCTGATATGATATGAAATTATTCTCCACCTACCGCCGTTGAGGAATGTGCTACGAAGAGAAAGAAGAGACCTTCCATGCCAAAGCCTCCGCAGTTAAAGAGCTTCCTTACATTTGTCGTAGACAGGATGCCATTCTTACGCAGATGATCCGCCAACATGCCACCAAAAGGCACAATCGTCGTCATGATCAAATGTGGCAATGAGCCAACAAAACCCGCCTCCTCCACCTTAAAACCGAACTTGTGCTTCAGAAACGAGGATTGAAATAGTACCAACAAATAGAAGTTCCAGGAACGGCAGAAATTGGCCACAATAATGGCATAAACGGGCATGGAACGCAATATTGCATGCCACGGTGTTGTCCAGATCGATGGCATTGTCGGATGGGCTGATTCTCCCAGAGATTTCTCAATATATTTCAGCTCGGGTATGCTAATCGCGGGATGTTTGCGTGGATTCTCAAAACACAGCCAGAGCCAGAACATATACCATATAATACCAAAAGCACCATAGGCATAAAACGGTGCTTGATAGCCCACAGCATCTGCTAGAAGTCCAGAGAGAGGCAATCCTACAACCACACCCGCATACGAACCCGAGAAGGCTAATGTGGCTAGGCGGGAACGTTCCATGGGTGGCGCCCAGAAGCGCCAAATGCCGTGACAAGCTGGATATGTTACGCCCTGTTGACGGGAGAAAATGTTGCGCAATAAGTATTAAACATTCAACCAAGTGTGCTCAACTAAAAGATACCCTGTGCTTAGCCCTTAAGTTGGAAAATTTTAGGATAGATTAACAGCACGGTAAATAATAATTCAAGTCTGCAACTGGCTCTCTACCCAACCCCCAACTAAAGCACTTTCTTAAAGGAAAATTCTACAGAATCATTTGACAAGTAATAACTATTTCTTTATTATATAATTAGATAAAAATAACAATGGAAATTTACAACATTTTAAAAGATATAAATAAATTTTTTAAGTAGAGAGTGACATACATTTTCTTAGCTGTTCATTACAAAACAGGCTCCAAAATGTCTCCTACTATGTGTTACATAAGAAGCCACACAATTATAATACTATGTTAGCATATTCCTCAGGCACTGAGTATAAAAGGAAAGCTATCCAAACACACACATACAAACACGCACACACATCACATATGAACACAAAGAAATCGCATTAAAATAAATGCTTTTGTTATTTTTTTGTGCCCCCAAAAAAAACAGGCTTAGGACATGTTTTCATTTCACATATTTACTTTATCATAAAGCAAAATCCTTTCAGATAACCAGCCACATCCCCTTTTTCTTCCCCCTACTATATTTCTCCCCTCTCTTGCCAATAGCATGCGTAATCCTTAGCTTTGATCTGGCGCCAGTCGAAAATCGAATTGGAATTCGAATATATGTGTATGTATGATGAACTTACCTCAAAAAGTCCTTGCAACACACGCACACAAATCACCACATGACCGTGCATCAGAGTCATGGCGAAGGGTACAAACAGATGCAACGAAGCGGAGCTGACAATCGACAGTCCAAAGATTTTGTTCGCCGGAAATTTGGATGCAATAAAACCGCCGGGTATTTGTGTAATCAGATATCCCCAGAAGAAGGATGAGTCCACATGGCTTTCCACTGCCACCGTCCAGTTCATAAAGACGGTCTACAAAATATAATGAGAGAATAGAATAGAGTGATATGAAGAGGAAAAGCCAAAGGCGCAGAAGGAAAAGCAAAAGTCTGTATCATTAAAAACTGCCGCGGGGCTTTATTAACGAGCGCCAAACGGATGAGTGTGTATGTGGGTGTGTGTAAATTGTATTGTGTGTGAAAGTATGTTGTGTGTGGGCGTGACATTGTGTGTGACTTTTGAGTGATAGGAACACGCACATACACACACATACACACACTCGCTCTAATTGACAGCATCGATTGTCAAATGAGGCTAATTTAATTCCCATACCAAATTTCCGCTCAACTTTAAAACTTCCCCATTATTACTTGATGAGATCAATTTGGTAATGAAATATGTTGCAATCTGATATTTTGGTGGGCGAATGATTCTTTTGTACTGAACTAAATATTAATATTTGTTGTACTTAAGAAATTAACGCTTCAGAATTCTCTTCTTTTATATTAAATCCTACCAAACCTTTTGTTATTATTTTTTTAATATTAAGACCCTTCTTTTCCATAACTAAGTCCCCCGAATCTTTTGTATCAATCATAATTAATTTAAGAATAAATACCATAATTGATTTACGCTATGTAAATTTAGAAAATAATAAATTTACATTTAGTTCATATTTTCGGTACCGTCGCTTACCCCATTGTGTTCGCCCTTAAGCTTGGCAGCGGACATGTTGCAACGCATACCGAAGGCAATCATGAATCCCACGCAGGCCATGGTAGCGATGGTATAACGTGCTGGCATGCAAGGACATTCCGCCTTGCAGTACTTATCGATCTTGCGAAGAGGTGGTCTTTCGATCTCCTCGAAGGAGGCGGGCGAGTCGGGTCTATCGTCGTCGTCGTCGTAGGCATGTCCTCCGCCGGGTCCTCGTCCCTCGCGTTCACCTCCCTCCATTTCCTCATAACCACCATGTCCGGTATGATAACTCTGCGATATCTCAAACTTTTCCATATTTGGCTTCAGGCTGGAAAAGGTACAATAAAAAAGAACGACGCATAACTCATGCCAATTAGAGTTGGTCAGCAACAGGTAAGATGGCATTCAGGACAATTCAGGAGGGCGTGAAAACACAAATATTTTCAGCTTGTTAAGGCAACAACCTCCCCCAAAAATTGATAGCATGTTGTTCTCGTTGTTTTCCCAGAGGCATTTGTGGCCTGAGCTTGGAATTGAGTTGATGCTGTTGCCTTGAGGGTAGAACAGAAAATCATCCAATTGAAATTGAATTCAATTTTATTAAGTGCTGATAGCAACACGGGGGACATTTAAAAGTCGATGATGTCTTTGACTTTACGGAGAAGCAGGTACAGATTACGACCTGTTTTCAAATCAATTTGATTTCTCTGTTTAATAAACTGATTGTGGCTTAAAGCCAGCGTTTAAATACCACAGTCAAAGCACTTGTCAAAGTCTGATTGATGACAGTCTTGGTTTGCTTGGCTTAATGTAAGATGATATAGCAGAGGGCAGGTTCAGGGTAAGGGACAACACACCATTAACCCAGCCTAAGTGACACATCAACATTGATAACCCCGTCATCAGAGGCAACTTTCTTTAACTTTCTCCAGCTCTCTGGCATTTTTCCTCATAAATATCCAGACAATCATCCTCCCACCAACAGTATGCAATACAAACTAATAAGCAGCCACCAGTCAAACAAGCCACTACAGTAGACCCTATAGCATGTATTACCAACTCCAACTCCAACTCTCACATCTTTGTCGCCGACGACTGTCACATAACTCAAATGTCTGCCGCCAAATCTACCCTTGTCTGGTCACGCAGTTTCCTCGAAGTCGTCTTGTGTCTTCATCACTTCCTTTTCTCATTGCTTCCTTGCGCCTTGACCGACTTTAATGCCGGCATGTCTGACGCCAATTTTTATGCGCTATTTATACTCAATTTCTTCATAAATTTTTCTGCTATTGCCAATGAGTATAAGTACTTTGTGGCAATGTTTGGCACAGGCTTTGAAAAGGAAAACTATAGCTGTAAAGCATATAAGGAAATAAATTACTATGCTTTTTGGAGTACTCGTATTAATTTCCAATGTAACTATGCTTCTTTTCTAAAAATCATATTAACTAATCATATTCATTTCATTTGATAAAACTCTTTAATTTTAACACACGGCCCCATTAGTATATTAGTTCTGAATTGCAATTTGACATAGCATATTTTTAAATTCTCAAGAGTCGAGCTTATTAAAACCCCAAAAATGACAGATGGTTTTTTGAAAATTTCATCAAACTATTTTCAATTAGTTCACGCTTTAAAGAAATTTCCTATATATTTTGAACATCCTAAAAGTAAAATAGAAACTTTATAAAGTCCATTGAAATTTCTTTATATTATTATAGAATAATTCCAGCATATAACAATGTTCACTCATCAAAATGAACGAAATACCTTAAGATTAGTATTACTGTTTTTAATATATTTGTAAAGCAAAATTAAATATTAAAAATATAAATTGGTATGTTTCTAGTACATATAAATTCTACATATAACAGAAATAAGAGTGCATTTAACATTCGTCTAGTTTACTTAAGTTTTATGTAACATTTTAGCTTTCGATGCTTTAGCAGAAGTTTTTCAGCCACTTGTTTGGCGTATTTGATTGTCAGTAAAAATTTTGCAGACTTGTTGGCGCCGCATAGATTATAGCTAACTGGCGCCGCAGTTTTAGACTGTCAAGAGAGAGACAGAGCAAAAAAGAGAGAGAGAGAGAGAGAGAGAGTGAGAGAGGGAGGGGAGATGACAACTTGAAGGTTGTTTTGGCTTTAACTTGGCCACAATGGCGCGCCCATTAGGCGACCATTTAGATTTAAATGGAGCAAATGTTTGACTTGGTTGCTTGTCAGCGACACGATAGCGTCTTCACTTAACTTGGAGCTGACAATTCTAATTTCATTTTCACGCAAACAACAAAAGAGGGAGACTCTTGTTGCCTTGAAGTTGCACGCAATTCAATTTCTTCGCGACGCGCGCTTCAAGTGCCACTTGAGAAGGAAACTCGACTTCAACTACAGATCTATAGCCGAGTGGGTAAAAGGATGGGTTTTTCTGATGGTATCCTGGCAACCACAGAATGCTCGTTAAAATCAATTTCATTTGCGTGCAGCCTTTTCAATATCAAGCAGCCTTCAACGCCTGTTGGTATGCAACACTCTTTAGCACATTCCTTAATGAAAACGAACCTCAATGACAGACCGCCGCTTACCTATTGTTCCAATTTCTAATTTACGCCCTCAAGGTCCTTCAGAAATCAGTTGTTCCATTTCCAATTCTACTTTGTCCTGGCGTGCTCATAAAATTGCATACCAAGAATTCACTCACACATACAGACAATATGTGTATTCCTTTATTGTGTTGCCTGTCAGCCAGCTTCCGTTTGAAGCACGTGCTCCTGCAACTCCTGCTGGCAACGTGTACGGAATTCCTGAGCCATCGGTGAGCATCCTGGACGTCTCGGCATGCCATAACTGGCAACGTCAACTGACGGACTGACTAACTGACTGATTGACTGACTAACTGCCTCGAACTGGGCGCAACTTCTTGTGGCGCCTTTAATGACTTGTTAAGCATGCCAATAATTTTACAACTTTCCGTCGCGACACGTGCCCAACTTTCGCGACGCCGGCAAACTCCCTTCGATTTCCACCCCACTCCCAAACTCGATGGCTACATTTGCCTTTTTTATGGTCAAGTTCAACCCACCATGAGACAGAGTGGAGGGTGCTCAGTGGATGCGTCCACCTGATCAACGTTGCGTTAAATTAAATTTTTTTTTTGGTCAGAGAAAATCTTTCAATGGCAATCATATTTTAGTCTCGCCATATTGCACTTTATAATTTGAACACTGTGCAACAAAGCTTAAAAAAGTAACTACATAATGCTCCACTGAATGAATAAAATTATATTTTTCTTCTCTAAATTAAAAACATCTCTGATTTCTTGTAGGCAAGTTTCGTATCATATTTAAAGTCTTGTATTTTTTTCTGAACTTTTACTATTTTTATTATATTTATTGAAAATTTATTTTCCTTAGGAATTGTACAAATATCAGGGGTGCCACAGAAATGCTATTAATTTTTTCGAAAAAATGGAAGAACGATTTTATAAAACTCTGATTTCAAAGAGTATAGAATAAGTTCTTTACAGCATATTCTGTGCACTCTTGTTCAGTTTTATTCAGTATTCATAATTTGTTGCACAGTGTTATATCATAATACACGATTCGTTTCGGTTCTGTTTTTGCTACTCACCCGCCAAATACGCCCGTCGCCTTCTCCTTAAACGCCGTCAAGCCCTTCATGATGATGATGCTGTTTGTTGGTTGTTAGATTTTCTGGTTACTTCTCTGGCCGTTGGCAGCCTTTTCCACTGGTTGTTGTTGTTGTCGCTGTTGTTGCTCTTGTTGTTATCACTTGTGCGCATAAATATTTTGTTGCCTACTTCCCGGCGGCTTACCGTGAAAGCCGCTGAATATTGGGCGTGTCGAATCAGCAGGCGGCTAATTTGCAGCAGGCAGCAAATTTTATAACTCAATTTTGGTTGGTTCGTTCTGGTTGACAGAGAGAGTGAGAATAAGAGACAGAGCGAGGTGGGTTCTATCAGTTGGTCGCCATTTAATTTGAAATTTTCCTGCTTATTTATTCTTATTCATTGACGTTGTTGTTGTTGTAGCCGAAGGTTGTTGCATTTTCACAGTGCCTGCCAAAAAGATTTGCAACATTATTAATGGTTTTCTAAATGCCGTTTGCTGTTTGTGTTTTGCTGCCGATAAGAAAATCCAACAAAATATCATAATTTGCCACATTTATTGTTAGGTTTGTTGTTGAAATGTTGTTGCCAGCACGATTCTTAAGCGGCTTATGTTCATAAATTTGTTTGCCAGTTGGTTGTGAGGAGCAGACTCAGTTTTTGGGTGGGTCTGAACCACGGAACTTGGGTTAGAATACATTTGTTCGAGTTTCGTTTAGGGGCAGATATTTTAATGCAAACAGTTGGTAAATACTATATGTAGAGTTTATTTTAGAAATATTTCAAATGTATTCAAATGTGCTGTATTTTTAAAACGGATTATAATTAAATAATCCATCTAGTTTTCTAAGAGAAGAATGCTCTATGTATTGAATTATAAGTTTATCATACATACTTTAGAAATGGGCTAAAATTAATAGGAACTTCCTATTAGTAGTATAAGTATTACAATTACGACATATTTTTCTATAGATAACATTGAAAGCTAAAATTAAGATAGGATAGTTAGAAGATAGACGTACTTTATAAATTATTTAAAAATTGTTTAGAGACTTGAAAATGTTGGAGAGTAAATATATTTTCTTTAGTTTATTTATCAATATATATCGAGCAATATATGTATATAACTTCCAAGTAAAATCTGTATATTTTTGTTGTGTTAAGTAAACTATATAGCTTTTAAATATTGTGTCACATGGACAATATAAACAGAACTCGAGTTAGTTCACGTTTTAAATATATTATTAAAATTAATCTTTAGCTTCAACCATTGCAAAGTGCAAAAAATAAAGACAAAGTATCTATTTGAATACATAAAATCAATATTAATATGGAAAGGTCATATTCCATTTGACCTTTCGTCATTCTTGATTCACATGACTTACATTGTTTACAAGTATTGCGTAATCCATTTCTCAGTTATGTAATCGCTCAACGTAATCCCAAACCAGTTATCGTAGTATATTTATATTAATTGGTTTTAAATGATTACTTATTTAAAATTAATTATTATGCAACAGAATTTTAATAGTTTAAATAATTTAATATATTATATGTATTTTTGTATTTTGTTTTTTTTGGTTATGATATCACAAATAAGGTACACAGATTGTAGATATATAGACGTAGCTTAAATCGCTTGACACATTACACGTAACGCTGCAGATAGGACGAGATAGATGAATATTTCCACAAGATTAGTCGCAATTTCAAAGGTTATATAATCGATATAGATAAAGTATCTCACATTTTCTAAGCAACACACGCCCCGCCAAAAAAAAATAGGAGATTGTTAAAACTATAAAATTGATTAAATTTAAATGGGAAACTAAAGGATAGGCTCCGACAACATTCAGACAGAGTTGATGAGGACCCCGGCGGCAATCCTCGAGGACAACGACGACGACGACGTCAAATGATGATGATGATCCGCGTTCAACTCTGTCTGAAGACTGTGTGGCAGTCAGGTCAGTCACAACATGAACGTAGACCTCGCGAGGATCAGACAATGCCTGTAAACAGGTGAAGATGTCAGAATGCGACAGTTGCTTTTTACATAAGCAGCTATCTCTGTTGCAAGTGTGGCAACCTGAACTGGAAAGTATATAGAGCTGATGTGGGTGGAAAAATAGTAGGGGTAGAGGTTAGGGTGTGGGTGTACTACTTGGTATATACACTGGAAATTTTCGACTACTGAAACTGGAAGGCGGACGCGTGTATTTTCCATGGATTTGTATTAATGAAAATCAAAAGTGATTTCTGTTTTTCTTTTTCTGCAGATACATATATTTCTAAATTGCACAAACACTATTGAAATTTTATTAATATTATTTAAGCAAATATTTAGTGGTATATATATATGGTTATAGATATGGCTACTATAAGCCTGGTCACACTCACTGGCACTAACGCTGCGGCGCTTGCTTGGCCTCAGCAGGACAACGCACGAAGTGAAACTAACGCCAAAAGCATGTGCCCTTCTTGTCTGGCCAGCCAGTGGATGCCCTGGTCCAGATTATGCTCTTGCAACATAATCAATATTGCCATCTCGCTTACGCACTCATAAATGCCACACGAAACAAAAGATAGTGTGGTGAAAAGCTTGAGATGTGCAAATGCGCAGACTCAGATTGAAAACCTTGACTACTGTGCAGGAATTTCGTTATCAGCATTGGTCGAGGGTTGTTTTTTGGCAACAGTAGCAATGCGTTTGGGCCAACAAGGAGTGGGGGTAAACCACCTGGCCAACAGGCCGAACCAATCAGCGTCAACCTCCTACACCATTCCATATGTACTTTATATATATAGAATATATATAGCAGGTCGGGGCAAGTGGCGCTATGGGAATGGCATGCCAACAATGTGAATCTCAGTTGTGCATGAAATGCTATTAACATGTTGCCAGGACATGCTCCATTGTTTCGCTCCATGCCTGGAGTAACCATATCTATATGGCACGCTATGATTATTATATCCCATTCCAGACATTTTCCCCTCTCTCTCTCTCTCTCTCTCTCTGTCTCACTTTATATACAGTGCAAATGTCAGCCATTTTGAATATTTACTTTGTTTGCTTTCAATCGCTTTTCTATCTCTTGGTTTGGTGCTTGGTTGGTTCTACGTGTTTTATGCTTTAGTGCCACGTTGTGGGGCAGGCCGCTTAGCTGCCACGATTTATGATGCACAATTCATTGTCCATTGGCTAGAAATCATTCTTATTGATTGCCCAGCTGATTGGAAAGTCCAGCTTCAGTTAAAACAACAAAGTCGTCTCTCGTCTGCCACACATTTGAAAAATTTGATTCCTCCGTGAGATTCAGTAAATTTCAGAAAGTTTGGTTTAATTAATAGCTGACCATTTGACAAACTGAAAATAACTCGACTAACTCTGTTAATAAAGAAATCGAATTGAGTGTTCTGTGAGGCAATAAATTGCTTAATTAACTGTCTGTAAAAAATTCCAAATTTAATTATAAATAAGACATTTGTGTAACAAATTTATAAATAATTTACCTTATAGGAATAATAATTCGTTTCCTTAGTTGTGTTTAATATTTATAGAATTCATTTTAAAAAATTTTATTTATATGAATATATTATTACTATTTTAACAGCTGAACAAATGTTACATATATGTAATATATCTTATTATTCATTAACTCTAAATATCTATAGCATATAGAAAAAAAAAAACCTTTTACAAGAAGAATTTTTCTCATAACTATGCAAATATATTTTGACTTCTCTATTTCAAATATTTTATGTAATTAATTATATTCCAATTATTTTATTTTCTCATAATAATGCAAATATATTTTGACTTCTCTATTTTAAATATTTTATGTAATTAATTATATTCCAATTATTTTATTTTCTCATAATAATGCAAATATATTTTGACTTCTCTATTTCAAATATTTTATGTAATTAATTATATTCCAAGCCCACTTAAGATTATAACAGAGAAGATAAGCATAGTAAATATTTAAAAGTTTTGATTGATCTCTATTTAAATCTCAATTTAGTAAATTAAATCGATTAACTTAGATTTTTATCGATAAGCTTAGCTATTTAATTACCTGTGCACTACTTTTATACACAGTTTAAACTCTCAATAACAAAAATTCAAATGCAAGTAATTGGCATCGATTTCTTATATCGTTTATACTATTAAGCTAATGACATATCCCCTCTGTTAGTGTTAATTATAAAGAAGATTTACTGTATTATGGTTGCCAATAAAAGAATGTAAACATTTACACATGTTTGCTACTTTATATCTCATATTTCTAGCTGCAAGCACGGAATCTCAACGGTCCACTTAAAGTAGCCAATAATCTTAGCTAAGACTCGGCAACTGCCTCAATTCCCAGACAAGCAACCTATTCATAATCCATATAGCAAAACTCTATTGCTCTAAAAGATCTCATCTCGTTTTCAGCCAACCCTCAGTCCTGGAGATGTTGCTAATACGACGCTTTGGCCTAACCCTCATAAGCATAGAGCAAACAGTCAAACAGTTGCAACTCAGCCAAAAGCTATAATAAAGTTGCGGAAGTAAACAGCAAAGCGAAATAAACAACAACAGCGATGAGAAAAATGGGAAATGAAATGAAAATCAACAAAAACATCAGGCATTGCTGCAAAGGATATTTGGATTTTTTTCTGCCGCAATAGAAAAGGATACTCGCAACAGGAAGTGTGAGCCTGCTAGACAGACGGGCAGACAGTCGACAACATCACAGACAACTTGGCGTCAACAACTACAGAAGCAACAAGATCTTAGCTAACATATTAAATTTCCAAATTTTGTACACTTATACTTCGTTTTACTATTTAAACAAAGCGATTAAGGGTGCATATCCTGTGCCTAAAAGCATACAACAAAAATCACATTGATTGACATAAATGAAGAATAATCGAATTGCGCTCATAAAACTCTAAACTAAGTGCTCTCCTCTTACTCCTCCCTTTGCCTGGTACTCGAGTGTCAATCTACCACAGTCACAGTGGTGAAATGAACTCAATTTATATCAATATAATTTAGTGTTAATGAAACTGACAAGGAACTTGACAAGGAGAAAACCTAAAAAAAAACAAAAACTATCTTTTGTTACATTTGCTATTAAATTATTGTATCGCTATATTAATAAACAAATTCTCACATTTATTTGATACATAATTTGGATTAAATATAATAAGTAAATATAGTCCTATCTTTAAGCGTATTAAATTGCGGTTGCTTCTATTTGATTCCAAATAAGAACCGATTTGCTCCACTGTACTGAGTAGGCGTGACTAGCGCCCTTGCTCATAAATTGTGCGAAAAAAGTGTCAAACTTGAGTTGACAGGCACGACAGCAGGAGGATTGGACGCGGATTCGGGATCGGGCTCAGCTCAGGATGGGAGCGCACGTCAGCGGTAATTAGTGCAACGGCGCCCAGAAGTCGGCTTCAGTTTCATCGTAATCATCATCGTGTTTATTAATGTTGTTGTTATTATTGTTGCTGTTGTTGTTGTCTCCAAACTCTGTTACTTTAGCTGGTTGTGCACTAATTACAAAATAACTTTTTGCCGCCTTTTTCTCTGACTGCGTTGTGTCATCTTTGTTGGGATTCCCCGTGGCGTCTATGATGTATGGCTTTTCGTAGCATGATTCACTTAAAGGAAATGGATGGAGAAAAACATAGAAAAGCTGAGCAGATAGATGACAGCAAAAGGCTTTCGGTTTTTAATTACCAGCTCTGTACAGCTTTAAAGTTGTCGAGATGTGGCGGAAACCACAAAAGAATTTAGCTGAAATTTCGACCGAAACTAAAGCGAAACTTTTTCTGGATATTGTCATCATTGGCATCTGGACACGGCCTGCTTGTTGATTTAGCAGATTCATGCTGTCAATCCAGACGTCCACCCACTCAATCACAAAACTAAACGCTGCTCTCCTCGATAAGCGTGTGCCACGTAAATCGCAAACCAAAAAGACCGTAAACCGAAACCTGCCGAGGGCTGCTCCTGGGGTTGGGTTTGTTGGGTGTCTATCTCTACGGCACAAAACGATTTCGCTTTCGTCAGTCAGAGATTTAATATTTATTTTTGTTTGTGTGCAAATAGCTGGAAGCGTCACAGATATGAGACAAAAGGGTGGAGGGATTTTATGAAGGGGGAATGTAGAGTGGATTGTCTGTTATTAGTTTTGAGACACTGATAAAAATGTCTGTCTTACGGTTTCAATTCAACTGCAAGTAAACGATGCCTTGGCAAGAGTTGTAGATGTATTTAGAGAAGTTTTCAACAAATTTTAAATTATCTTTTTAAAGGCTTTAAATTTAAAAATAAAAAGTTATTTAGAGGTATTATAAGGTTTTCTTGAAAACGATAAATTTTTATTTGTAAAATATATTTTCACAGTACAAAATAACTCTAACCTTTCACCTTATGTCTAAATTTAATTCTTTACTTTTGTTTTATTTAGGAAATACAATTTCCAAAAAGACAATTGTTTTAATTCATAATTTAAATTTCAATTTGTTTAATAAAAGATATGAAACAACTACTATTTTTTAGTACAGGACAACTCTTTTTCTATAACTATTATAATACAAATTTAAAAGTTAGTGTTAGTTCGTTACTTTTATAAATTTGAATGTAATTATAATAATATATTTTTATTTTAAAACTTATAAGAAATATAATTTCTCTTATACAAGTATATTTTCCTTTCGAATATTTACTGTATTTACGCTTGTTTAATTAGCATTTGCCCATTTTGTGAATAGTGCCAACCCCATCAGACATATCCATTAAGGACAATACATGAATACATTCATATTTTCAAAACGTGAATACAATGAATAACGACACAAAAGCCAAAGTGCCAACAACAAAGCGACGGCCGCCTGCAAAGCTGCAACTTTATTTTAAGCTAGAATGCACACACGTTTTGTCCCCATTCTTCCCCTTTCCCCTTCTCACCACTACACCTTCTACCCCCTCCATTCTTTGCCACAACGGCGACACACCGGAAACGATGCTTTTGCGCCCGGCGTGTGTCGGCCCTTTATGAGTTTTTACTTTTTTACCCTCAAAATGCATAAATACTTGTGTATATCTCGGTCTATAGAATGTCTTGATTAATGTTGGCGTGCGTTGGCTTTTACCCCTACCTCAATTCTATACCCCTTACCACTATCCTTTGCTTTGGGAGCGGGCAATAAAAAATACTGTCACACATCATTTGGCAAGCTAGTAAATAGGTAGGACTACGACTTTAGATCGAGGTACTGTAATTTACAATTTTTAAGCATTTAAAATAAAATTTGGAATGAGTCTGCCGGACACCTGATACCCAGTCCGACTTTATTTGTTGCCTGGATGCCTGATGGGCCTGCCTGGCATCATAATGAATCTAATCACTTACGCTCGAGTGCATCAATTATACTGCCATCAAGCATCACGGCCTGAATGAGGCGATGACAGACAGACGGACAGACACAGGGCCAGACAACAGAGTCTGACAGGCGGGGCAGACAAAATGACTGGCGGCTGAATCCCTGACTCCCTGACTCCCCGACTTTCTGATTTCCTGAAGAGCGTGGCAAATCTGATGGACGGGCAACAACAGAAGCGACGCATCCATTGTTAGCTCTTGAAAATTTGTTTGCAGCGTCATCAACAACAACAATGACAATGACAAGCTCATCAACATCAAGTTGATAACTTTATGATACATTTATGTGTGGCTACTCTACAGGGTTGTAAAATAAGTGAAATTTATAATAAACTAGAAATATTATAATCAAAGTGATAGTCGGATAAGTTTCTGTAAAGAAAAATCTGAAAATATTTGTAAATGAACCTGAATACTTCCGAAAATAGTTTTTATTTTAGCTTGAGGACTACAAAATATCCTTTACTATGGATTATAAATAATTCTATATATTTAACTCAATCAAGCCTCTCTTAGATTATAATTTTCCATTGAATTCAGGGTACTCTTAAAATAAATTGATTAATTTTACTCAAATAATTATTTGATTTATAAATTATATTCAATTTTATAAAATTTATTCTGTACTTCAGATAGATGAATATCCTATAAATCCAGATAATGTTGAGTAATAATCAGAGTAATTTTCGGGATGGAGTAACTTTATAAATATTTATTTAACCCCATACATGTTTTTTGTGTAATCATTTTTAAAACCATTTACTTGACAACCCTGGAAGCCACAGTCTCTGTGGTCAACTGTGTGAAGAAACCACAAAAGTTGTTTGCGTCGCTTTTTTGTGTCAAAGTTTTGCTCATTAGAAAAATATTAAATTTCATGGAAAGCTTTTGAAGCATTTCAAGCCAAAGGAGGAATATTGAGAATGAGGACCTTTAATTGTTTAGTATGTGAAGACTTAAAAGTCGTCTTTTATGCGGTTGCCGTCAAAGCGAAACTCAATTAAGCTGCAGACTCTCCGCCCTTTTTCATTCTCCCATCCAAGAGAGTTGTGCAAGTGATTTAAAATTGCTGATACGGCAACAAGGACATCAATGAGGATGCTTTTGTCATGGTTGCCAGCCAACGACAAAATGCCCTGTGCATTTTCAAAGGCATTTTTAATTGAAATTATCTGATGCTACCTTTTGACGCAAGTTAAATTTGCGTTTTTCTGCTTTGTTGCCTTTTTATTTGAAACTGAATTTCAAGTTTCAAATGTGATTGATATGCGTGGTTGGAAATCTCTCCGCTAAAATCTTGTTTACATCTTTGGACGCTAATAGCGGCTTTAAGTCAGCCAAGGATATGCCATAAATCCATGTTAATAACGCCAAGACAGGACAGGCCAGGACATAGGATCGTCGCCCCTTTCAGTCTGCTCCAAATTGTGCTTAGACTGGCAAAAATCGTACCTCATGCCTCTCTCTCTCATTCTTTTTAAATGTATCCATCTCTTTCTGGTTGAGGGGGAAGACGCAAATTCAAAGACATTTAAGTAGATTAAGCGACTTTCATGTTGTCCTTCCTCAGTTGCTGATGCCATCAACCCAAATGAACGTCGACAGTAAAACAATTCACAAGGCACGCCCGGTGCAAAGGACTTAAGCACGACGACAGGACATAAAGCCTGCAATATGCCTTGCCACTCTAAAAAAAGCGACTCTCAGATATGCAAATAGCTCTCGAGCGTGGGCGTGGGCGTGGCTCAATGGGCGTTGCAGCAGCAAACAATGAAAGTAAATGCCAAAACATTTTATTGATTATCAGGCAGAGTGAAAACTGAAACGACTACAACGTGTACAACGGCACAGTGGGGAAAAAATGTTTTAAAAGTGTTTAGAATTTGAAAATCAAAGCTTTTAAAGTACAAAAAATATACAGAAAATATAAATACCATGCAAATATAATGACACAATTGAAATGTTAATATCATTGAATAGACAAAATTTATTGGCTAAAAATGAAACTAAAAATAGTTTGACAACGATTTAAATGGAATTTAATGAAAATAATTAATACATTTCTGACGAGATTAAAAAAATAACTCAGATATATTGAATTTTATATTAATAAATTAAAAGTAACTGTTTAAAATTAATGTGGTACTCATTTGATCTTAATGTATCAAGACTACCTATATTTCCTTGCAACCTTCTTACAGTTCATTACATGTTTCACTTAATAAGCTAATTAGTTTAATATTTTTTTGTGTGGAAGCTCAATTTTCGCTCTATGTATGCAGCTCTGCACCACTGTGCAGCAACGTTGTTGTCGCTACTTCAGTTGCCATTACGCGGCGCCGACAAGTATGCTACACTTTTTGCCTTGTCTGACAATAAGTGAGGACTAGGACTAGCAGTTGGAGTTCGAGTTGAAACTGGAGTTTTGGAAGCTGTGAGTGTGTGTCTTCGGGTTGGGGTAAGAGCATTGAGCATTTTAATAACCGCAGTGAAGCTCACAACTCCAACTGAAACGAGTGCCATAAATTATGCCACCCACCGGCCAAAAAGCAGCAACAGCAGCACATTGACAATCGTCCTTCGGCCTGTTTGCCCGCCCGTCGAGCGATTTGTAATACACAACTCTCTCTCTGCCTGAGACTGTGTCTCTCCTTCTCTGGATTGCGCTTTTAACAGAGGGAAAACAGTGGGTTTCCCCCATTTGATGCGTTTGATATATGGTTGAAATTTAAACTTTGCAATGGAGAACAAATTGCTAGCTAGGACAAAGCGAGGACAATGCGCCTCAATTGATATTGTTGAGCACTTCACTGGTCAATGTGGCGTCATAATGCAATTGTATAATTTTCTTAAAAGCTCCACTCGATGCGAATGCGCATCAACTTGTGGATGTCGCCAGGACTTGAGTGCACTCAGGCAAAGAGCAGCAAAAGATCACAAAAGGCATTAGAGAAATTAAAAGTGCCCAAATGGACGACAACTGGACAATGAACCCACAAAATGGTCAAAACAACGTGTGTCCAAAACAATCAGCCAAATGGCGTGAACTTTTCGCATTTAAGGACATTTAAGAACATTTTAGTTAATTGAAATGAGTGCAAAAATTGCGCCATGCAAATAAAAACTTAAGCAACTGGCAAATAAATAGAAATAAACGTGGCAAATCCTTGCTAACCCACAGCAGTCACGTCTCGCCGACGGAGCTTAGGCTTTAATCTCGACCACCTGTGGCTCAGGACATGCCAGGACACCCACTAGGACACCCACCAGCTGCACACAATGAGCTCGTCGAATCACGTCTCAGGTGCAAATGAAGATTTATAAAATCGCAAATTGATTTAACGTGCAAGTGTTTTTTAATTTGCCCACCAAGAAGACGAAGTTCACTTAATCAAATTTTTATGCGTCCTTTGGGCACACACACTCACACTCACACACACCTAGAGAGTCACACCCTCACACCTTATACACACACACACACACACTTACACACTTGGGACTCGATGTGGTCGTCTCGATTTCACCCCTGAGACCAACTGCCAGAAGCCGCGTAATTGAGGGTTAAACTACCGTGTGCCCATCAACAGGTAATTGCCGTTCAGATTGCTATTTTTATGACAACTTGTGGCTTGTTAGCGCTGCATAATTCATGAGTCCCTGCAGCAAAGTCTGCAGAAGCCTCATGGGTAACAAAATCAAGGACTTCTAGACCAGAAACAAGACTGAGTCAATGAGCATTAAATGTAAGATTTTGTATGCTGTATTTATAATAATAGTTATGCCTTTAACAGATAGAACTAGTCAGAATCTGCAATTGTTTAAAGTGTCAGTTAATTTTCTGGAACAGCATTAAAACCTTTGCTGTGTTACGAAATTGTAAGTTATAAGAATATCTGTAAAAATTTCGGATAGAAGAGTGTTTCTGAGATGCTCCTTTCATTAACTAACGTAAAGGAATCTCTTTAGGTCGCACAATCCTTCCGTTTTATCATATCTTATTGTTTCAACATAAGTAATACAAACTTGAGCCATCATCAGTTGACACAAAAGATTTGTTATCCTTATTGCCTATACTCGTATTCAGCTATACTTTTCAGCTATTTTTTGTGTAAATAATAATGGGAATCCTCCCCCAATTGCCAATTTGAGCAGCTTAACGGCAAAAGGAAATTTGAATACGCCAACATTTTGTAGTGTCACGTTTTTCTTTCATTTTCTCAATCGCGTTGCGCATTTTTGATTATTTTCTTTTTTTTTTTCTTTTTGGTAATTTAATACAATTTTTCTACAGTTTTGCCAGCGCAATAAGAAAATTCAATTAAATGTAATCGTATCTACTTATTTGTTCATATATATAGGCATGACTGATTGGCCGACGAAAAGTTGAAAAGTATAGAAAAAAGAAGGAAATGAAATTAAAATTAAAATTGAATAAATAGCTAAATAAACACGCACTTTGAAAATAAATGCTAATTTCTTTTTCTCTTGTTTCAATTGGCACTTCAACAAGATACCATAAAGTGACAAGTGTCGATTTCTTGGATCGTCTAAAATATATATGTGCAAGCACGTGCCACGCAAATCCTTTTAATGTGACGCACAACTTTGAAATTCGATGAAATCCAACATTTTTCCATTTAAAAAAAATATATAAAAAAAAAAGATTTTGTATGCATATTTTTGTGCGAAAAACGTCTGACTGGATTATGAGAGTTACTGAATAAAGTGATGATGATAAAGCATAATCGAATGTGGAAACAATAATATACCCTGGTTTTGGTATCATATAAAGCGGTATGAGAGACTTGTCAAAATATAACTGATACATTTTGGAAGCGATGAAATAAATAGTTTTTCTTAATGTAAACTCACATCACAATTTTTTATATACTTTAAATAGACAAAAACTAACAAGACAATCAAATGAATGCATTATCTGAAATATATCAATTTACTTACAGATCTATGCTGAATAAAGTTGAATTCCCCTATAACTCCTTAACCTTAAAATATTTATTAATCTATTGGAGAGAATGTTATAAATTTTGATATTTCTTTTAAGAAGCTTAAGGAGGCAACTGTTTAAATTATATAGAACCTATTGAAATCTCTAACAACAAGCACAGCACAACTTTAGCTTTGCAAATCGAGTTACGTATGCTGAAAACATTTCAATTAGAGTCAAATTCAATTAATTACGTGGTAAATGATGACTGCATTTGGTGTCTATTATGAGTTTGTCTAACCAGCTTAAAAGCGAAAAAGCGTTTTCAATTTAGTTCCGCAACAGCAACAACAAAACAACAACGGGAGAGCAAGGATAAGAAGAATAAGGGAAAGGACTACAAATGGAAGCCAAGGACGTCAAGAAATTCAATTAACCTCGAGTGGTTGCTGCAGCATTGTGAGGCATAAAAACAAAACGCTGTGGCTTTCAACGTGGTGGCATTCACATTCACACCTCATCACCATCAACATCAAGAGCACAACAAGACGAGGAGGGAGGAGAGAAGGTGAGAGAGAGAGAGAGAGGAGGTTGTATGACTTGTAGCGTGGGCAGTCCATTGCTACCAATTGTTAATAAAGTCCACGTTTGTTTGCCTTAACGCCGCACAGTTTAAACCCTCTTGCCACAGCCCCCTTGTGGCAACCCGGTAGCATCCCCGAACTAAGCCTCAGGTTATCGGGCTCATATTAAACTCAGGCCTCCACCCGGAGTAGTCAATAAAAAGTGCTCAGAACTTGGTCTGATTAAGAGCTGGGCAAACAAATCAGATGCCGACATTTTGTTTGCTTATCCAGTGTCTAAACAGGTCTCTCGACTGTATTTTAAACTGTGTGCGATAAATTGCAGATGGAGAGATGGAGAAAAATCTGAGAGCCAAGCTTATGTGGCCTCAACTCAGTCATGTAATTAACATTTCAATTTTGTGTTCAGCGTTTCTTTACCTATCTCCCATTCCAAAGACCTGCGATATCATCAGGCAAATGTATCTCTTCTGCTTCAGTTACCTCCGCCTCTAAGTTGACCCTCCAGCCTCTCCTCTATTTACCTTCTTTCAACTGATGGCACTCTGAATGTGCTGCGGCAATAAATAAATTGTTTTCCAGGGCGATTTTTGCTGCTGTTTTTGTTGACATATGCAAATTTTTGTTGCCTGCACGCGTACAACAAAGTTTTTTGATTGCTTTTAAGCGTTCCACTCTCAATCTCTCCCTTGCACCCCCTCTCTATTCACTCGTTCTCTAACTGCAAAGTGGAAAGAGTCAGCCGTAGACGAACTTGATGCTTAGATCCAGTTTGCAGGTAGTTCGATAGGCTTTGATTGTTTACTCTTTGGTTTTATTACTTCTTTTATTATTTGAATACAACGTGGATAAGGATCTACAAGAAGAGATGCAGAGATCTACATAAGGATAGAAGAGGTAATTCAATATTAGTTAACTAATAATTTTAAGTTAAACATTTTAAAATTTATTGTAATGAATGTAGCTTTGCCAAGGATTATCAAAGCCCATTTAAATAGATATAACAAATATATCAACCAAATAAAATGTATGTCTGTCGTATGTATGTCGTAAGTCTTACTATACCTCGACTATTTTTTAAAAGTAAAGTCCTTTTTCAGCTGAATCGAAGTAGGTTTGAAATAAAACACTATTTTTAAATGTAGAATCAATTTATTGTTAAAATCATGACTAAAGTTTTGAAATCAGTTGACTTTTGAGACTGACAAGTCAAAACTTGTCACTTTTGACTTTTGACTTTTTACCAAAAAATTTAACATTTCAGGATAAAATTTAAAATATAAAATATTAAGAAACACCTTCATGAAATTTCCCACAGAAAATAAAATAATTGTTCACAATTTGGATTAAAACATTTATTTATTTATTGTATTTATTTTGATATAATTATGCTTAAAATTTCATAATTGTAATTGTATTAAAATCACGTTTCTTGATTATTTGAGTACATTCAGCTTATCATAGATATATAATCGATATGAATTGATATGATGTTGCTATGATATTCTTTAGGTTCAAATTACTACGAAGAACTAGCAATCCCAAAGCAGTAACCAACTGTTCCCTCCAAGGAGCAATTGACCTTCCGACATGGCGACGCTAATTCAACTCCCAGTTTATCGCATCCTTTGATATCGTCTATAGCAGGCAAGCTCAACACTCCAAGCACCTGGTAGCTGCAACTGTTTATTGAGTCCACGTCCTCTCCAGTCGCTTCTTCTTATTTTTGTCGAGCTGCTCCGTCGGCAAAGCTGAGCCCAAAATTCTCGCCCGCTCCATGTCATCTTCGGTCTACTCCCTCGTTTGTGGTTTGTGTGTGGCGCCAGTCTCACAATCTGCGCTTTTATAGCTGCCGCCAACTCGAAAAGCTTTCTCAACACAACTCCCCCACCATCTGCCCATACCACCCACCATGGTGTGTTGAGTATCCTTCTCTCTGTGGCTGTGTTGAGTTTCGGGGCGTAAAAGGCAACAATTGTAGCTGCCTAATTGGGTATACGAGTATATATATGTGATACGTGTATGTGCTGTTAGGTAAACAGTTGTCTATATAACGCCCCATGATTATGAGTGTGTGTCTGTGTGTGGGTGTGGGTGTGTGTGGGTGTGCGTGTGTATATGTATCAGTGCGTGGGTGGCCTTTGCAAGGATACTCTATAGGAGGAGCTACAATTTAAGCATTGCAATGGCTGCCGAAAATTCAAATTCAAATTCGTTGAGCTTCTCATTAAATGCCAAAACGTATTTTTGAAATACTAAATTCTCAAAATGCCTACGCTATCTAATCCTTTAGCTATTGTCCTTGCCTATCCCTGTTGTCCTTGCCATGCCTGTGAGTAAGTGATTAAAGCCATTAACGAAATTATCAAGGATTATAAAGATTTGTACACAATTTGATGCGCTGCCACGTCAGCCCTTCACCCCCCTTTAACCCTTCCTTCACCCACACCACTGCGCCCCAGGGTGTCCTGACTGAGAGACAATGCAATTTACCGTAATCCATGGGCTTCAATTAATGGAGTGTCGACGACGTCTCTCCCGAAGGGGTTGCTGGGCAACTTTCCTCCTTGCCACAATCGAGAATGCGCACAATACCTTCTGTAAAAAAAAACGTTAAATTGATAATACAATGAAATGCATTAGGTTCGTCATAGTATAGTATTGGTTATAATTAAGACAGCAAAGCTCTTATTTTTTAAGGAAGGTTGGCTTAAGGTACAGATATAGTTTTATTTTCTTAACTGTTTTAATTTTAACTTAGTTTTTTAAACCGATAAAGTTGTGTAATAAAATATTTATAGCTTTTTTAAGAATCTAATTTGAGGTAAATTTCTGAAATTATTTTTTCCAAACCTTTCCTTTTTTTAAAAACTAGTCCGGTTCGGCTAATAATTCGGCTAATATTTTGGGTGTCCCAATAAACCTGAAAACCTAGGTTCGCCTAAGGACTACTTGCAGTCTTGGTTTTAATACTCAGCTCAGCGATTGTTCACAGTCATTATGAGTAATTTTTTTATCAATTGAACTTTTGGCAAGTTCTTCAAACTAACATTTACTAGCACTTTTCCCACCACCATTGAATCTTACTTGACGTCAATTTTGACGTCTTCCACAAAATATTCAGTTGCATAGTTTGCCTCGCCATCACGTTCAACACATAAAACTGACATAGTTCAATGTAGAGTTTGCCCAGCTCTATTGCAGACTGTCAACTTTTATTGAGAGAAATGAGAGAATTTCATTCACTAAAGGTCAAAGGCTATTGAGAAAAATTAAGAAAAATGTTTAAGCTAAGTGAAGTATGCAATTAATCAGCTACCACTAAATAAAAGACTATCTACGTAATGTTATATGGTTATATTTGTTTTTTAATAGATATTAAATATTAAAAGGAAAAAAACACTATAAAACAAGTCAAAATAAATAACAAAAAAACGTACCTATGTGGTAATTTATTTAATGCAAAAATTTTAAGTCCTGAAAATACTGTTCTACCTAAATTATTTTCAACAGAACTTGTGATATAGAATCATAAAATGGGGCAAGAGAAAATCATATATTTAAATCTTAAGTCGAAGTAATCAATCATCTTTAAAGTTGAAAATATAAACTTTAAATATATAATCAAATGGCATTGATATTTTAATCTAACTCGAGTTATAGTTTTTATAGACAAACATAGTTTTATAGATAAACATACACAAATAATTTTGTCAGTGTTCTACTCTTCAAGCTTGAAACTGTTAGAACAAATAACAAATAGCAACCACAACTTTACATTAAATAAAATATACAAATCAGACATAACATTTTACAAGGCACAAATCCATATAATATAATATACAAAGAAATGGAGGAAAGTGTAGTTGCTAAAAGGACGACACCCCTTGATGTTAATGCAACAGAAGGAGATCAAATTAGCGTTTCAGGGAAGCAACAAGATGGTCTTGAAACTGAAAAGTTCGAGCCCAGTATCAAAGAAGTTACTGAGAATCAAGAAGGGGAGGAAAATCCCGATGGCAAAAGCGACGGAGAGGATGGTGAGGTCGTTATAGAAGATAACGCAGAAGAAGGCGACGATTTATTAGAGATTACACCAGAAGTTTTGGAGGCTCTAGAACGTGAAAGAAAGAAAAAGAAACGGGAACTACTGCGATTGGCACGCGAGAAATTGGACAGACACTACAAATTGCCAGAACCCGAGATAGAGTCCGACATAAAGAAAGAACCAATGAAAAAGAAAGAACTAGAGGGTGAAGAAGTTGCCGAAGAAGGCGAGTTGGAAAGACAAATTGAAAATGTAAAGACGTCTTCACAAATATCCTTAAAAGAAGAAGATAATTTCACAAGATTAAAGAGTTCTTTGGCAATATCCGATACGGAAGATATTCGAACCGGA
The DNA here is from genome assembly GCA_035044365.1 of Drosophila neotestacea. Lineage (NCBI taxonomy): Eukaryota > Metazoa > Arthropoda > Insecta > Diptera > Drosophilidae > Drosophila > Drosophila neotestacea. The sequence continues at coordinate 1,863,281 of JAWNMD010000052.1, read as the reverse complement.
GTGTCATCATCAGGAGACGAGTCGGATTATTCAAGGGGTCCACTGGGAGTGTCCTTTAAGGAGGACTTTTTACAATATTTTGTTTTGCCCAGTCTATCGGACTTAACGACCGAATCGAGTGAGGATGAAGAAGCCTTAGCGAGTCTTCGTGCAACTATAGAACAATCCCTTCCTCAGGATGAATTGGATGTAGGCAAGTATGTTAATCCATTGACAGGAGAAACGGAATCAGCGTCGTATGCCGGAGAAGAAATCAAACTTAACGAAGAAGTTGAGGAAGAAGAAGAAAAGAATCGTCAACATCAAGTGAATTTGAATGGCCTTTTGACGATGATGACGTTTTTGATATAGCCCCGGTAATAGATGATAATGCCAATTTGGCTATGGAAATGTTCCTTGACGTCCATCAATCGGTCTCACATGCCCGAGAAGAATCAACCACTGCAATAGAACTGGAAAGGGCTACTCGAGAAGTTCGTCAAATCGTCTTTGATTTCCTTAACAAAGTTATCGATGATGCAGTCAACACTGCCGAATATGTTGATCCCATCGGGGAACTTCGAGCCAAACTGGACAAGGAAAAGTTAATGGATCAATTGCAAATAATCTATGGCCAATATTTGGCTACGAAATTTTTTAATACTGATGTGAACAACAAAATGTATGAATATTATCGTCGAGTTGGTCAACTGCGATGCTTTGACAAATTACCTCCCAAAGTGGAATTGATCGAATATCATCGCTACATGGATGCCATTCATAAGTTGGATCATTTGACGAAAAAAGTGGATGAGACAAAGAAAACAAACGCTGCTCTCTTATCTAGTGTTAAAATGGATCTTGAGTATGTTCAAATATTTGCTTTGGAATCTGTGGACTCACTGGAGACGTGCTTTCGAGAAACTCTTCTACGAAAGGATGTCGAGTTCTTGCCTCGTTTTGTGGAACACGAACTACGACGCATGCAACAAATGCGGAATGAAGTTAGCGATAGTCGTCTATGGCTTATTACCCGACAGCATACCCTTGGCAGTTTGGTTGAGGTGAGTCCTATACGCTATTATCTTTATCTTTGACTACACCTCCTTTCTTAGCGAAAGCGCAACTTTGATCAAATCACTGAAGATTTGACCATGGATCAGTTTCTTGTGGCACAACGCGAGGTTACAGCTTTGGGCACAAAGCTTGAAGGTAGGCTTAACATAACTAATAAAATATCAGATATAGTCATTAGTTTTGAAATTATATACTTTTCATAGAACGCAATCATGATCTAAACCGCATGCGTGATCGTTGCACCAAGCACATGCATCAACTGGCTTTTATTCGGGAAAACCAGCATGAATTTGGCCACGTTAGTAAATAAACAAATAGAGTTGGATGAGAAGATTAAACAACGGGGGCTATTACGAGAAAAACTTCAAAAACTCAAGATCAAACATACAAGCTTAAATAACCAAAAAACCGAACTACAAGAAAAGTGTGGACTTCTCTTCAAGCCAGCTCTTCTACACGATTATGATAGCACTGTGGAACACATTGAACTCAAAACACAAAGGATCAAAAAGTTAAAGAAAACAGTGGCTGAATTGGAATCGCGTATTGAAGTTTTCGAGATGCAATCTCGTGACTCCGATTCATCTATTTCAAGGCAGTCAAAAATACAAAAGTTGAGGAAAAAGAAAATCTAAAGGAAGGTTTATATTTTTATAAGGTCTTGTACACTAATAATAACAATAAAACTACTAAACTAAACTCAAGTCTACTGGATATTTAAAATACTTACAGGGTCTCTGCTGGTTGATAATTAGCCTCTAGAGTCTAGAGCATTCTTATTTTAATAGCTATACATATTTCATTGATTTATACATTTATGATGCACATGATTTAATACATTCAAGGAGTAGCACCTTGGAAACTCTCGACCACTTCAAAGAATCATTACCATGGAAACCATTTCGTTCTTTTTTTGTTTGGCAATATTAGACAACTTCATGACGCTAAATTAACTTGCAGACATTTCTATTAGCTGTTGGCAAATACCGAAGCCAATTTACTCTTAATATATGCATGATGCTGTCCGTCTGATAACACTTGAATGATACCCAGAGTCTGGGATGGTCTGGGGTTGTCTGGTCTGAGTTCACAAGGTTGCTGCGACAACGTCCCCTTATCTTATCGACGGCACGTGGAAAACTTTTTTGCCTTTTGTCTAAATGAATTTAATGAAATGGAAATGCGTGCGGAGATGAATGTAGAATCTCTAATATAAAATAGTTCGCCAAGAGCTAATATACCCGAAAGCCGCTTTTAATACCTGCAGAACTTGCCATACGTATAAGATAAGTCTCGTCTCATACTTAAAATAAACAATTCCAAACTATTAAGTACTCAATTCCCACAGCAATTACTTAAGCAATTTAAATTGATAATTATTTTTAACAACCTATTTTAAAAGTGCAGAGGAGAGCATCTTAAAATCCCTCTGCAGGTTATATTATTGTCTACCATAATAATTTATACGAAGATACATACATACTAAGGGAATCAGATTAATAGGATTTTACAGGATATCTTCCAGATAATCATTTTCAATACAGAATTTATTTTTATTTTAAGTAAAGGTAAGCCATAATAGAGGTTATCTGTAAGTGTATCAATTTATAATATTATTTACTCTAGACATCTCACTATTTCATATTACATTTTGTATTGCATACAACAAGGCGCCAGCAAATGCAGCAACAGCATCAGCAATAGATAATGTCCTGGGAAATGTTTAGCAGCAAGAGACTCGCATCGACTGCATAAACCCAAAGTACCTTTTCACACATGAGCGCACAGGGTATCCAGTTTGGTAACAGCCCTATGAGGGGTGTTCTCGCTGGCATTTTTGTTGTTGTAAATCACAGAGTGAAACCGAAACCGTTAACGTGTTGCGGTTACGCTGCTGACTTTGCTGTGGCAAAGGCAACAACAGAACGAAAGAAAAAAACGAGGCGAGACGAGACGAGGCGAGTCATTCCATTTGGGCTTTATTAAATGCGTTAGCGGGAAAGGGAAGGGAAGGGAAAGGACCCACAGGAGGGTTAGCTGTGAATACAAGTATGTGTGTGTGTATTTTTATGTGTGTGTTTGCGAGGAAAGGGCAACGTCCTTTCTCACATTTTATATTGCGAATTCATTTTTTTCCTGCTTTCTTTTTTGCAATGTTTTGGTTTCTTTTTTTGCTGTGGAGTTTATCAAACTTCTTACATTTGTTTTGTTGTAAAATGGGAGCAACACACACACACTGATTTAATGATTGCTTTTGAGTGTTTCGAGTTTTGAGTTTGTCGAATCGATTCCAAGGGAAACTGCACGGGTTTCACATTTCAACTCAAGACATCTGAAATTGTTACAATTTTTTTGCCACACTCCCTTCATTCTCTCTCTCATTCTTTTTGTGTGTTGCCAAAGATTTGTCAATTCCTTGACACAATGATGCATAACGTTATCTGAGATTTTGGCCAAAAGAGGAATGGGAAAACAACAACAGCTTTTCCAAATTAATCTTCTTAATGTTTTGCGAGTTTGGGTTAAAGATTCTCCGTTCTTAGTTCTTAAGTAGAATACTTAGGTTTTTCAATCACATAATGCGATTGTTGATTGTTGTTAGGTAGCTTTAAAGTGGTCATCACTTTGGAAAGCAGACTAATTGCACTTGCCGCACGTTGCATGCCCCATAGTTGGTTTTTGTAACCATGGACACACATAATCATATCAGCTTCCACACGATTTAACAGCGACGCAATTGAGACCCGTTCACATGGCAACTGGAGCAGCTTGATGTTCTGTTCGCATCCTGCTTCCGTTTCTACTACAACTACACCTTCTCTTGCTTCCATTTTCAGCTGCATTTTCAGTGAGGACCATCCTTCCTTCCGTTTGGCATTCGCTCAACACTTTTTATTTCCTTTGGCTTCCCATTGATTGCATAAAAATTGCGCAATTTCTGGCTAAAAGCATCGACAAAAAGCATTCTTGAATATGCCATTGTACCTACAAATTGCAGACTGTTTTGCTGTTGTTGTTATCATTTATTGTTGTAGTTGTTGTAGTTGTTGTTGTTGTATTATAGTATGTAGTATCTTGTGGTGCTTCCTGCTGTCATGGAACTTAAGCTGCGATAAAAATTGCTTTCGATAAGCATTTTGTTTATAAATATGGCATGAGTTATGTTGTGCGTGGTTTAAGCTGTTGCCGGGCAAACAAGTTGTATATCCGAAGCGAGGGTAGTTCAAAAGGTTCCTTGAGTTGAGAGTGCTTTTAAGGAGTTCCTTGCTTCTCCTAAATGTGATTAGGGAGATGAGAATTAATTATTGAGCTTAAATTTAATAATAAGATTACAGTCGAAACGCAATCGGTAGAGCTCTACTGTCTACTCTCTTTACTCCTAACAACTCTATAGTCTATTCGAGCCTTTGGTAATACTACTTACATATATTTTTAAAACCTCTTATAAGATCAATTAAAATTGAAATATTCTCTAAATTGTTTGGCTATGTCCCAATTATTAAATAAACAAATTTGTGCTCTTTTAATAACGATTTCAATCCCAAGCAAAAATCAGAGTTGTTCTTTGAATCATGCTCTAACTTACGACTTTTCTTCCAAGAAAATCTCTGCTAATTACAAAAATCGTGCTGCTAGGCATGCTTATAATAAATTTGAATGGAACATATCGTAACAATATAAAAAATAAATAGGTTTCCCATACTCATCTTGCTGTGGACCATTTAATGCCTGCACTGAAAAAGATGCTTTGAATTTGGCTATGCTAAATTTGCGTGGCATTTGGTTGGTGGCCAAAAGCAAAGCTTTCAGGTCTAAATCGAAAGCAAACCAGAACTGAACCCAAACCGAAACAGAGCCCAAGCCAACCATGCATGTAGACAGTCAGTCATAATACTCATTATGAACGGCTTAAGCGATTTCCCTTGGGTGTGCACTAAGCCTCTTCACAGTGATTGAGACTCCCACGGACTCACACAAGTAAAACTTCTCATACTCATGCATATGCATACAATACACACACACACACACACACACACAAACACTTACACATTCATATTTTTTCTCATTTTACTTTTTTTTAGGAGGAACGCAAAAGCAATCTGAATGAAATCCGATTTGCAGAACATACTACAAAGTCAGCAAATTGGCAACTGACAAACTGAATGCTCCGACTGATTGTTGTTGGTCACATCAATCAGTTGGTTCCCATATCCATATCCTTCCCCAGCTGCTGCTCCTGTTCCTTGTCATGTTTGACAAACATACAAAATGCGTAATAATTAACGTTCATAATTTTTACATGGCATTTTTTTTTTTTGGTCGTACGTAATGAAAAAATGGACATTGCCTTTGTACCATGGAAACTCAGACAGGAAAACGTTTTAAAAAATGTATATGTTAACAGAAAAAAATAGAACTTAACAACGTTTTAGGTTCCAAAATTGTTTTGAGATCGCATAAAAATAACTTGTGATAGAGGATCTCAAATTGCACCAAATTTTATGACAGAAAAATCAGTTTTAATAATTAAAAAAAAAGTGTAGCTATTTTCCTGACTATAGGAGATACGATTTTGGAAAACAAAATTACAAAAACTCCCACAGTGCGTCGTCGCCGTCGTTTTGCTAATGAAAATAATCTGTCATCAAAGCCAACGAGGAAGTCACCCCCATTGTGAACAGGTGGGCTCAGCTCTAGACACCCCCATGTGCAACCACGCCCCCTCCTTCCCACTCCCACTCCCACTCTTTGTGGAATATGAAACTATTAATTCAATATATTACAGTAAATTGTCAAGCTGAAAGGGTTGCGATTGCAGGAAATTGCATTTGCGCTCCCAAATCAGATAACATTAAGCGTCGTCCTGCGCCAGGATATGACATTAAATGCGCATCAGGACGAACAGGAGTCACCTCGACTGCGGAAACTGTTGCTGTAATTACATTGGACGAACAAAGCACAGGAAAAAAAGTCATCAAACATCGAAGAGGGTCAACACAACGAATCTTAGATATCCTTTCCTTAGTAAGAGTTTATTAATTTCTTTATAAACTGTGGTAATATCAACTTTTTTCACAAGTAAAAACCATATCTGTATTATTGTAATTTGAAATTTAAATGGTCTGTGAATTTTAAAATGAATTTGAGAAATTTAGATCAAAAATTTGTTATTGTAGTGATTATAAAAAAGCAGGAAAAGTAAAAAAGTGATTGAAACTAAAATTTAAAACTAAACTAAAGAAATAAAAATAACTAAGTATAAGTAAGTTGGTTAAACAAAATTAAATTAGAAAATAAATCAATGCTTAAATTAAATTTAAAAAATTATAAGTTTATAGCTGAGAAGATAAATAAAAGTTGCTATGTTTAACAACAGGTTTTATAGACTTTTCTGTAATGCCCTTTCTTAGGCAACTTTCTGCTGGTCATTTGCGCCCCATTCTCCCAATCCCCAATCCTCAGGCGTTCATCAGCTTCTTGACTGGCGCTTTGTTTGGGCCATTAAATTAAATATCCTCGCACAGACTCCACGCAAGGACCTTTGGACACAAAGCGCGCAATTTCTGTCATTTCCTTAATAGAAATCTTATCTTTTGTGACGCGTTCGAGGTTCGAGTCAAGACGTCGAGCGTTAAGCCGGATATCGCACCTTTGACATCTGCCTGCGGGGAGTCCAAGTGTGCTTAAGTGGACATTATTGGTGCCCCCATTTGTGTCTCTTTTTTTCTATCTCTCTCTTTCTGTGTGGCAAAGTAGCCCAAGTCAACAAATTTACTGTGACATCTATAGTTTTCAGGCAAGTTCTTTCGAACGCATAAAATTCAATTTTATCTACATTTGCAAACAGAAAAGGCAGCAGTGAAATCTTTTTAATGAGCTGTCAGGCTGGATGCATGCCACAAGTTGCTGCCACCTGCAACCAGCAGGAGAGTAGAAGAGGATTGCTATGCCGAGGTCCGTATCCGGATGAGGTTATTATGTTGGCTATCGACCGCATTCTGTACTATTTGGGTGCAACAAGAATCTTTCATCAGCTAGAGTCGGCCAGCTTACCTGCCACTGTTCAGGAGAAGAAGTGTGCTCCTCCAGCTGCGAATTCATGTGCTTCTCATACTGTTACCTGCAGCACTTCAACTTGCAGTCTCATGGGCAAAATTGATGTCTCCAAAAACTGCAGCAATAGCACCATTAGCAAATATTCCTCAGCCAGGTCGAAGAGTAGTGTTAAAGACGTTACAGCACTAAAAACTTCTAGTTTTAGATCCAAATCAACCCTACACAATGTTACAGTGCCTGCATGTAGTCCACGTCCGCGTAAAACACGTGTGGATTTTGCCCATCCGGTGGTCGATAATCGCACGACATCTGGCGGACAGTCGATCTCGACTTGCCTAAAGCAATCTTTTTTCACCTGCTCCTTAGCGTGTCGCCGCCTCAAGGGTAAACTATCTGGCAACAATTTAGGCAAGGATGACAATTATGTTTGGACTCGCCTGGTGCACTCGAAAAAAGGCTCCAAGGTATACGAAGTGTATCAAAAATCCAATCCGAAGCAACCAACCATTGTCTTCCTCGTTCTGCCCAATGGCCATGTGATGCCTTTTGAGACACTCTCATCTAGTTTTAAGTAATAAATTCCACACGTTTCCTTACCGATTTTATTAATATGAGAAATTTTTGTGTATCCAGTAAAATATCGGTTTTTAGTATGTTACGTAAAATAATTATAAATTATTTGTGTGAGCCGGAAATTTAAAAAACACTGTATTCTTATTTACAATTTATTTAAGTTATACGTTTATGATTTGTCATATATGTATTACAATAATTCACACTAAAAATAATACACATAAAACTGGAATGAATTAGGATATATGTACAAAAGATCTAAATCAAGCCGTATTCATTATCATCTTCTTGTCCTTAATAATCAATTTTAACAAGGTCTGCTAATTATTTAAATAAAATACTTAATAAGATAAAAAGGTTCGGTTTCAAGAAAATAGTCAATTGGTTAGAATAAGTACAATTTCATATACACAACTTATTATGGTTTTTCTTCAAGTTCTTAATCGATATACACAACTTTGGACTTAGATAATTATAAATAAATCAAATTCAAAAACCAAATACAATATTCACAGCTCTTTTTAGGCAATACGAATTTTTTTACGAAATAAAATATAGACAACAACTGCTGAAGATAGCATATAGAGCGTCAAAATAAGTACGCTTTCTATAGAGCTGCGTTTTTTAGGCTCCAGTGTCATATTGACAAAGCCCGTCAGAAGGTTTGAGATCATAAAATGGGTTAATCCATTCATATTAAGTGACTCTACAAAGACAGGCAGATCAGTAGACTTACTCTGGGCAATCTGAGTAGGAGACTTGATGGAATCTGGAAGCGAGATGATCTTCTGTCTTGCAGTCACCAGGGCGAATTCAAAGAGGAAAGCGTAAAGGAGCATTAAAGACGCACAGATGCTAAACAACCAAATGACATAACCAGTGTTACAGGTAACTCTAGCAATGCCACAAGTGAAGGCACATATAGAAACCATAATCCAGCCTGTGATAGAGCACATGAGCATGTTTCGCAGCTTGTCACAGAATTCTGTGTAGTTAAGATGATCTTTGGATGTATACCACTTGGCTATATAGATGCTGAGTAAATACAGGGCTATACAACCAGGCAAAGCACTGAGACCCTCTCGATTGGAGTCCAAGAAACCTTTGCGCTCCACACTAAGCATCACATACTCCGAGAGTCCCAGCTGTAAGATCAGCTCATGCAGCCCTAGAATACCTGTAAGGATTGATATAAACAATGATGAAAAGTGCTTAATTAAAGTACTTTATCTTACCTAAACTTATTGGCAGCAGCTGCTTATCAGATGAAGCTAGCAAAGAGCAAAGGCTGCCAAAGAGCTTTGTGAATCCTAGAGTAAAAAAGGCATTCAAATGCTTGCCATATTCCCTCTCATCCTGGTGATAATCGATCATTGTGATGACAACAGTTCGGGCCAAGCCAAGTACCAACAAGGGTAATACAACTTTTAGTAACTTTTTAACGTCATTTAAACGCCGCAGGCGTTGCGAAACTAATCCCATGGTGACCACAAACATACCAATGCCTACATCCATTATGGTAGCGCCAAAGTCACGGCTTTTGCCATTGTTAACTAGAAAATGCTTAAAATCAATGGCAAGGATAGCGGCACCAGTGCCCACATAGGCTGAGGCACGGATCAATGTAAAAACAATGGGACGCCTTCCCACTTTATAGATATAATCAGCTCCAGCTGGAGATTTTGCCCAAACACCAGAGCGCCAAAGCAGGAATACAATGTATGCGGTGACTGAAGCTGTGTACAGGTCATTATACTCGCTGGTCAGCGTCATATTACATACGGCGGGCACGGCAATCAACAGGAACTCCATGAAGAAGCGTCGAGTGGAATGCAAGGATAAATGTTGGCACAGCAACTGGGATAATGTAAAGCCCAACAGTATGGGCATTATCATCAGAAAACTGCGCACACTACTTTGCACAGACTGCCAAGATTTCTTGTCTGTTCTATATTCCACCACCTCGACCAACTCAATGTCCACTTTTGGAGTCCAACCCGCGTTCACTAAGTAGCTTTGAAATATGTGAAGAGGCGCAGATAGTAGACATTTTTCCGATGTATTGTAGACATCATAATAATAGCCCTTGCCAGGAGCGGATCCGATATCTAGACCCGGCCAGCTCATCGTAAAAAAGTGAAGAAAATTCCAATTGTCGCGGCTGCAATTCCCGGTGCACTACGTAAGGTAAACAAAAGCAGCTGTTTTGCCAGCGTTGCCACTCTGCGACAAGGGATATTTTATGGTATAATTTCCTATGAGATGCAGTATGGGGATATTTTTTGGTATAAATTCACACGAAATAATCGATAAGCAAGTCTTTTTCTTTTGATACTGTCGGTTTATTTTTAAATAAATTTATGCTTAAATAAATGCATTGGGTAAATGAAATCACAAAGCGCTAAACTAAACTAAAGCTCATCATGCTGTGTCTCTGCCTGTGGAAAATCCTTGTGCACACGCACTTGGTTAGCCGCTTGAGCTACTAAACGTCCAAACTCATGGGGATCAAAGCGATAATTTGTAAATTTGGCATGTGCGCCACCCTCGGGATGATGTCCCTCATCCTGTGGATAGACCAAATCGGATTGCTCCCAAGTTACATAGTGTACGCCGCGTAGCCGTGCCAAGTCCTTGTAACAATTAGGATCCTCGCAGTTGTACAACTCAAAAATGCAGGCCCAGTTGGGAAGGAAGAGCAAGTGCGTCAAACCTGCGCCATGCATACCAATAAGGATGTCGCTATTCCTGGTGATAGCCAATTGCTCGGTAAAGGAGAGGCTGCATTTTAAAAAGAGTATTAAAAGGTTGTATAAAGAGTATAAATTCATTATAGATACCGTTCATAGGAGACACGTTGCACCAGGTAATCCTCGTTGGCATCCAACTGATCAAGCAGGGCATCTTCATTGAGCACCTGTCTGTACTTTGTGCGACGGGACAGGTAAGTTATTCGCAATTTGCGTTGAGCTAGAGGCGGATTATAAGGAATCTGCAGGCGATGGAGTATAAACTCTGAGAAGGCGCGGAATAAACCACTATTGGAACAGCCTTGGATCTTTAAAGGTAGCATAAGAATTACAATTAGAGAATATTAGTAACTGAACTGCAACTACTTACAATAGGAGTATTGTAAAACAGTCCAAAGATCATGCGAGGAAGCAGTGGGAGCACTACGTTACGGAAACAGACACGTTTTCCCTGGACATCGCTTAGTGTCCACACTGGACGTTGGGAGAAGGCTTTAAATGTATCCCTAAAGGGAGAATCATATGGATATGTTTCCCATATCAATATCTGTACATCCGTATTGAAGGCAGCCGGATGGGATTGATTAACAAAAAGCGAGGCGTACAGATTGAAAAAGTCACAGAAATGATGATACATATTGTAGGTGGCATCGATCTTCATGATAAATGTAGGTGCATTGACAACCAAGTCACAGGCGCCGCTTTCTAGTACAGGTTGAGGTAACACATCGAAATTACGTAGCTCTGGGCCCCAGGATTGCAAAGCCGATCCAATGTGATCCATTTCAGCAGTAAGCCTTGTACGATTCAGCTCACAGTGGCCCAGAAGCTGCCCAGGACTCAGCACATCCATGTGATAGCGTATGCGTTCCTTCCGATTGGCCACATCCCGCAGATCGAAAAGTAAATTGCGACCACGGCAGAATCGTAGATAGCGTGTACATTCCAGCGAGGAGTCCGACAAGTATTTGGGCATACATTGAGGAGTTAGTTCCGACAGCTGCTGTTGAATGTATCCAAAGTCCGCTTGGTAATAGAAGGTATCCACCTGGGCCTCCTTGCTCTGCACCCAACCGGTGTGATCCCCGGGACAATGGGGTGTCTGAAAGCGTGCCTCGGCACTGCAATTACGCTCATGTCCCCAACAGGCACGAGATTCTGTTCTTGTCGTTGCATTTGCTGGAAAATGTTCCTTTAAAGTGGGAAATGTGTTGAGGTAGCGTATAAGATGATCAGATGGTAAATTTGGAAGCGTCAGCGTATGTTTTGTTTCCGGGTTTGTTTCGGCAAGATTAGGACTTGGCTGCAGCAACAGCAGCGCATTAAGTATCAACAATTGTAGCATCATCACAAGACTTTATTTGTTTCTTAAGTACTTCGTTAACTCATACACTTTCCAGACGCGAGTTGCGACTAAACATTTTCAGGCTGCTGCATTTTCACGGCCAACAATGGCAGTGTTCGTGGTCGATGATCTCACTGATAGATGATTATGATGATTATGATTTAGTTAATTCAACGACACCGACAGCAGCTGCCAATTGTCGTTCGTCAAAGAAGGTGCGACATCATAAAAGAAAAAAACCTGCTTTGAACGAGCAGCTGTTTACATCAGCTGTTCGAATACCCAACCACAGTGTGACCCAACAAAGCAAGTATCAACAAGTTAATAAGGTTGTGCAGCCGATTCTATCTCATGTTCTTGGTTGACGCTTGACATCACTAAAAATGCGCGAGGAACGAATAAAAGAAATAACAATTTCATTAAAAGAAGCACTTTCTTATAAGTTATTCAATTACGTACATTAAAAAATGACAACAGTAGCAAATTATGTATGGAAACACAGCGCAGCCAATTAGTTGTGACGTCACATACTCTCGTTTCAGCGCGCGCACAGTTTGCGCTATCTCTATAATTTCGCACACTCTGCACTCTGTTGAGCAGCTGGTCTCATTGCACTTTGCGTTTGACTCTTGAAGGGTATTTTTCGTTTTGCGTATACATTTTTCAATGATTGCTGGTAATTAAAGCAACACAACGGGTTCAATTAACACCAAATAAAATGCGTAATGTGCCGAAATCGTGCGTAAACTACACGAATACAATAATTTCAAGAATTTAACTAAAATATCAAACATCTCCACTCTACAGACTCGGCCTATTAGTTACGACGCCAGGCGGAAGCGCTGCAGGAGGAACTACAGACAGTGGGATATCGACAAGTGGACGGCACAATAGCCTGGAAGACATCAATCTGGATCAGTTTTTAAAGACAATTAACTACGAGGATACCGTAAAGCAGCTGGACATTTACTATGGCATTGGTATGTTTCAGTACGGTTGAAATCCTTTATATAACCTTGGAGGCAACTTTGTAGGGCAGCCAATTAATTTTTAGCATCAATTGATGATGCCACACCACTGCGTCGTCTCCTCTTGCGACGCGTCGCTGCGTTTCTATTTATAAATAGTCGCAAAATATCGGCAGTTGTTTGCTTGATTGATCTCTCTTTCTCTCAGTTACTCTCGCTCTTTCTCCCACTCTCTCTCGTTCTCGAACTCTCCGTGACAAACAAAAGCTTCACATTCTGGTTTGTTTGTTTATTTGCATTTGTCAATAAGCCGCAACATGTGCTCGGGGCACAATAACACTTCTACTTGATAATCTCGTTTCAACTTCACTTAGTATTTCTATCTAAAGTTTATCTTTTATTTAATCTGATCAACATTAGTTTTATTCATGTGCAACCCATTTAAACTCTAATGAAATTACTATAAATGCTTAATAATCTTTACCTTGATCTCGTTTTAGTCAAGCGTCAGCTGCTGCGCTATCAGAGTCCTATCACGGGCCTGTTTCCGGTGATGAGCACAGATCAATTAGTGGGTTCAGTACGTGACAGTGTATACTGTGCTTCCGCCGTTTGGAGTTTGTATCAGGCCTACAGACGCATCGATGATGATCGTGGCAAATCCTATGAGCTTGGCCAGAGCACCGTCAAATGTATGCGCGGCATTCTGGAGTGCTGGGTGAAGCAAGCTGACCGTGTGGAGCTCTTCAAGCAACGTCAATCCAATCAACATGCATTGCACAGCAAATTTCAATTGCACACAGGCGAAAAGATCTATCCAGATGAGTTCTACAATCATCTACAAATTGATTGTGTAAGTAGAAATTAATTTATACCAACCTCAATTAACCACACACATTTCTTCTTTTACAGGTATCTCTCTATCTGTTGTTCCTGGTGCAAATGATTACCTCAGGATTGCAAATCATTTACACACACGATGAGGTGGCTTTTGTGCAGAATCTGGTTTATTATGTGGAGCGTGCATATCGCACACCAGACTTTGGCATGTGGGAACGTGGTTCCAAGTACAACAATGGAACACCAGAGATTCACGCCTCCTCCATAGGCAAGTCAAGTCTGACATATTATTCATGCTATTTTTGTTAATAATGTGTAATTTTATAGGCATGGCCAAGTCCGCTTTGGAGGCCATTAATGGCTGCAATTTGTTCGGCGAAAAGGGGGCTTCCTGGAGCGTTGTCTACGTAGACATTGATGCGCACAATCGTAATCGCAGCATCTTTGAAACAATGTTACCTCGTGAATCCAGCTCCAAGGTGCGTACGTTAATCAGACTCATTATAGTTTATATTTACTTACTTCCTTTGGCTATAGCCTCTATTGTCCCCATGATTAATTATTATTTAATACCTCCTGCTTACAGGGCGTGGATGCCTCCCTCTTGTTGACGCTTTCCTTCCCCGCCTTTGCCTCCCATGAAGATCGTCTCGTGGAGCAGACCAAACAGAATGTTGTTAATCGTTTAAAGAGTAAAATGGGCTTTAAGCGATTCACACGCGATGGTTTCCTCAGCAAAACGGAGGATAAAACACGTCGCTATTATCAATCTGGCGAGCTTAAAGAATTCGAGGGTCTTGAGTGCGAATGGCCGCTGTTCTTTATCACAATGATAATCGATGGTGTCTTCAAAAATAACAACGAACAAATTGAAGAGTATCAGAATGATTTAAGGCGTTGTTTACGCACCGATGCCAATGGTGATCCCGTGGTCACCATGTACTATGCACCCGATGGCGAGGGTTCCTATATGCGTGCACCTTCACAATCCCTCTTCCTTTGGGGACAATCGTTCTTCATTATTGCACAGCTGTTGACTGCAGGTTTACTGCACATTAACGAATTGGATCCCATTCGCCGATATTTGCCAAGTTATAATCGACCCAGACGAGCGGGTCGCTATTCAGCCTTTCAGGTGAGTTTGCTGTGGAGCGGGGGAAAATCATATAAAAATCTGATTGACTGGGAAATGTCTCAGGAAAAGTCCTAGCTTAAATGCCGACGCCGCTGCTGCGTTTCTGTGTCTGCTGTGTGTGTCTGCGTTCGCTGTCCAATTGGTATTCGAATTAATTGTAATGTTTCTTTAGTTTAATCTTTACTTTCTTATGGGTTAAATGAACTGATTGGCTTCTATTACACTTACTACAATACTATATCTTTATATATATATATTTTGTCCATTCTCTACTACCATCGTATAACTACCAACTACTACTGCTCCAAAATTACCCAAAAAAAAACTATACAAAACCCACACTCCATAAACAAACAAAACAAAACCAAATCCTCAAAATTTATTTAATCGGTTGGCTTACAAAATTGTTAACAGGGCAAAGCTATTGATGATAAACACAAAGTAAGTAGTCGAAATTCCTATCAAAATTCATACTCAATCCGATCTACATAGATCAATATCAAAATTATTCTTTTATTTACAAACAAAAATATGCTTTGTCTTTAGATGTTTTGCACATTAGATTAAATGCAAATCCTGTTATTATTTGACGACTTACACACACACGCACACACTTAAAAATTTGATCGAAATTATATGTTAGTTCACATAAATATATATCGATGTGACAATACTACGATCCCAGCAGGAAATATCATCAAGAGTAAATTGAAAGCAAAGATCAAAAATCTTCAGCAGTAGCTGAATTGTGCGCTTACCTTTTCAGTATATGGGCATGCTGTTAGTGTTTAAAAATTACTTTAAGAAAATGTTGATTTAAATTTCCTAAATTCTCCAACAAACTAAGAGAAAAGTCAACTTCAAAAAGCAGTTCCATTTGCTGTAATTTAAATGCATTAACTTCCTGCTGGGTTACACACTACACCCACCCACAAACACACACACACACACATATGCAAATCCATAAAAAACAAAAATGTAATTATTAATTAGTTGCAAATTATTTTAAATTATATCATGGCTGTGTTTATTATTTTATTGTAAATTGTAAATAGTGTACAAAAAAATCAAACAACAAAGAAATTGTTGCTTATTTATTTGTTGTATCTAAATCAAAAGTTTTTTCTTTACTCTTTTCGGTACTGTTTCTTGTCTATAAATCTACTGCATATTTTGTTCCTACACACGCTCTATATACATAGGCTAAACCGGGCACTGTAAGTAATGGATCACCACCAGATTTTGGGTTTACTTCAACGTAGTTCAGTTACTTTGTTTTTAATGGCTTCCTATTATTGTTAACCAGTTGTAGCTAACCTTCACAAGCAAGCACTTCATAGATAGTCGAATTTCATTAATATACAATTATTATTTTCTAAATTTAAATATTATATATTGCGGGGACAGCAGCGCTTTAAAACTAGACTATCAACTAGTGCAACCCAACAAATTGTTCTACTAATTAATTGCCAAATGTTAAATAATATTCTCTACTAAAAAAAAAAAAACAAAAAATTAAATGATTATAGAGACCACGCATACCCCTTATACTGGATGCCAAGAAGGTAATTAGTGCTTGGATTGGGTTTAATAAAAACAAATGCGTTGTATAGGCAACAAATTGGCAGCTAAAAGGAAACGAAATTCAAAATTCACTTTCAAAAATTACATTCTTATTTATTTATACTAAAAATTGTTAAGCCCGCGATTTATCTATTTATTTTTAATGCCTGATTTAGACTAAAAATTAAATTATTTTTTCTATATTAGCCTGTAAGTAATAATATGTAAAGTATTAAAGTTTTATCGCTCTTTATTTGTTATTGTTTGTGTCCGGCATGTCTTATGTCCTACTCCACACAAACATTGATCTGTATGTTTAACATTCCCACCTCTTCCTGTCTCTCACTTCCTTTTGCTAGTGTCCTTTATCCTATAACTATAATTGCATTTTGGCATTTGGTTAGTTTTCGTTAACTCGATGATAATTCAAGTGTATTTAATTGGCTGTATGCATTTTCTAACTTCTTAAACTGATTACCAAGCTTATATATTTAAAATTTTTGCTAATAATTATTGTGGATCCTTACAGGGCACTGCCACCGATTTGGTAGTGCAAATTGTCCTGATTGCCGAGTCCATGCGTCTACAGGCCATGATGGCTACCTATGGCATCCAAACACAGACGCCACATGAGGTAAGTTTCCTAAGATCGCACAATTAGAAAAAAGGGCTATCTAATTTTTTGGTAAACAATAGTTACAAATCCCACTTATAACTCATATATTTTTCCTTTTTTTAGGTGGAACCCGTGCAGATCTGGAGCTCCACGGAGCTTATCAAAGTCTACCAACATCTGGGTGTTAATAACAAGGTTGGATTGTCGGGTCGTCCATCCCGTCCAGTTGGTTCACTGGGCACCAGCAAAGTCTATCGCATCTGTGGCATGACCGTGCTCTGTTATCCCTTGATCTTTGAGGTCTCTGACTTTTATTTGTATCGCGATATGGCATTGCTTATCGATGACATCAAGACGGAGCTGCAATTTGTGGGCAAATATTGGCGCCTTTCCGGCAGACCAACAGTTTGTTTGTTAATCAGAGAGGAGCACATGCGTGATCCTCAGTTTAAGGAGATGTTGGACCTGCTTGCCATGCTGAAGAAGGGTTATTGCGATGGCATGAAGGTGCGCATTGGACGACTGCAGAATCTCATAAGCAGCTCCTGCATTGAGCATTTGGATTTCATGAACCAAAGCGATCTAACCGACAATGAGAATGCGTTCTCACAAATTAATCACGAATATATTGGCTATCAATCGTTGACAGATGTACCCAAGGCATTGACCTATGTGGAAGAGAAGGTCTCCGTGGCGGTGAGTCTAAAATTTCATACCATATTCTCTTTTTTATTGATCTCTTGATTTTTTTTGACAGCATTATGATAGCAAACCCACGCCGGACATTATCAATGCCCTACGCAACACCGAGTCCATCTATTGCCTTTGCCAGCTGTGGGGAATTCTATTGAACCGGGAAGGTCCACACTATGAAGTCAATGGCCTCAATGTGAATACAGCTTTGACCCAACTCTATCATCGTGCTGGTTCCTTGCGTTATTGGCGCGCTGTACGCTATTGTTCCTCGTTGTTGCATCATATTGTGGACTCCATAAGTCCTTTTATTACCACTGTACTGGTCAATGGCAAGGAGCTTACAGTTGGCATCATTGGACAGAAGGAAACAGTGTTTGATAAGCCTATGACTCCCGCGGAGATTCAAAATGTCATGTATACCAGCGTGCAGCCATACAATGTCATTCAGGCTGTGCTCCAACAGGAAGTGGTTTTATATTGTGGCCGTCTCATTGCCACCAATCCGTCCATGTTCCGTGGTATCCTTAAAATTCGCATTGGTTGGGTACTCGAAGCTATGCGTATTTATCTGCAAATCTCAGGACAACAAAGCATCGATGTTGACAATCTATCGCCGTTCCAAGTGCGCATTCTGCTGCAAAAGGTGCTCACGGTCAGCGAGTGGGCAGCGGAGGAGAAGTAAGTGAACCCATCATAGAGATTATCTATATACATATTACTACACTGCATACTTCAGATTGACAACTCTGCAACGCCGCCAGCTGGAGGGCTGTTTGTGCCGTGTGCCAAAGCACTTTTATAACAAGATCTGGGAGATTCTTCAACGCACACCGCAGGGCATCTTAACGCAGGGTCATCATCTGCCAGCCACGCCTACACTTACCAGCATGAGCCGTGGCGAATTGTCGTTTAATTTGCTTGTAGAGGAGACCCTCATTTGCATTGATCGTCCGGAAAGACGACAGATAACGGTCGAGCTGCTCTGCATTGTAGCCACTATACTGAGCCGGTAAGCGATCTCTTTTTATGGAAGGTAAATCTATAAATAATAAATATAAATATAAATTTTCTAGCAATCCTGAGCTGCACTTTAAGCAGGCGCTCGACTTGGATGGCATTGTTGCGGAAGCCTTTGCCATGTACTGCAAGGATAACAACATACCTCATCAGCCGGAATTACTGGAGCACGAGCACAAGCCTGAGGATTTGACAGCTTTCTACTCATTGCCCTACTCTGAGACTACAGGATATTTGGCACGTGCTGCCGTTAACAAAGTGCTGCAGGGCGGCGTCTTCTCGACGGCCGAGGATGATGTCCAACTTGATGGCGATAATTTGCATGATGACAATTGCAAGGTGTCCTAAGGCGGAATATTGCGTTCAGCCATTTGTACATAGCACAATTTGGCATATCCTCGTTGTTGACCCACCTTCAGTGCTGACCAAAAGACCATAAAGATAAACAACAACAACAAAACTAACTAAACTATCCAAAGTAGCTCGAATTTGTAGCATGTTCTAACTCCTTTGTATGTGTCCCAATCTCTCTTTGTCGTTTGCCTTAGTTGTTAATTAAATGTTATATATTATATACTTTGTTGCAACAACAAACAATCAATGATTAGTTAATAGGTCAGTATCGTTTTAAGGGTGGGAAACCCCTGCAATATTGTTGAACTTGCTTTATGCAATGTCAAACAAACTAGACAAGGCGTATCGATTATTATATCACCCTCACAACTATAAAAGACACTTGTCAGGTCTTCACTCTGTTTACTACGATTTAAACGCTGGACGGAATGCGAGCACCCGAGTGGATGAGCAATGAAATGGCGCGTTTTACTCATAAATTAGAACGTTATAAGCCTACAAATAGTGGTTACAATCGAATACAATCCATTCGACTGTCCAAAAGTGTTACACAAATGCTAAATAATCCTTTGCCAGCTCCTGCTGCCAGAGAAGTCATCGTCACACAGAAGGATACCCAGCTACAACAGGATGGCTCCTTTACAACACCACGTCGACGTGGTGTCCTCAGTCGCAGCGAATCCCACTGGGAGGAAGTTTATCCAGCGATCAAGTTTAGTCGCCAGCAAAGCAACGAAAGCGCCGCCAGCCTGGACAGCATAGAGAATAAATTTACACACTATCGCAATTGCTCGACTCGCATTACCTAAAAACTCTTCCTGCAGTTTTGGCTACTTCAATTTATATTTTTGCCGTTTTCGTTACAAGCATTTAAATTGCGAAAAAAAATACAACATTTAAAATAAACATAAAATAATTTCAAATCAATTTGGTAGGTTGTGAGCCTTGCGTCAGGTGTTTATGAGTATGTGTGTGCTGGCGTCAAATAAATGTATTTTGTCTTCGCTTCTGAGGAGTGGGTATTTCGTCGGTTTAAGTGTCATAGACTTCAGAATACTCGGAATTCAATTCGTCGTCTGGATGCATTTCTGGATTCGATGCCGATTCCTCCAGATCTGCTTGATCTTCAACGGCTTCCTCCTTAACTTCTTGATCTTCAGCGCCTTCCTCATTAACTGCTTGAGCTTCAGCGGCTTCCTCCTGAGTTGCTTGATCTTCAGCGGCTTCCGCCTGAGTTGCTTGATCTTCAGCGGCTTCCTCCAGAGCTGCTTGAGCTTGAGCAACTGCAGTCGATTTGACATTTTTTCTAGCTATTCTCCTAGCCTCATTTGCTTTAAGCTTGTTAAGCTTAATACGCTTGTCCTGTTCCTCTTTCGCCATTTTCCTGGCCTCCTTTGCTTTAAGCTTGTTACGCTTGATACGCTTTGCCTTTGCCTCTTTTGAGACCTTAAAAGAATTTTTTATACGAACTACATCACCACGGATCACAGCCGTCTTGAGAACTCGAAGCACTAGCCTGGAAAAGCGACGATCATCGGTGACTTCGAAACCGGTTGCCTTAATTTGCTTGACTACAGCTGGCACTGAGGATCCAGTGCGATCGGCTAAGTATTCGATCGCCTCTATGGCTAGGGATATGGTGTTTGGTGCTTGTGTCACTCCCTCCATCTGCTCTGATGGTTTTATATTCACATTTGTAATATTTGGGAACGCCATTTTAAATTTTGTATAATTTTTGTTCTACACTCTTTGACTCTAAGTTTTATAATGTGAACTTTTTGAACAACAGCTCCCAAAGCATTAACATCTGATGACAGTTTTGTATATGGATGACTCGATTCGGTTATAGAATACATTTGTGCTGATGTAAGATGAGAATATGATTCCGTTTAACTAAAACAAGAGAAATCTCGCCAAACTGTATTAACAGTTTCGTCAGCCTTAACATTTTCTTACCCTTAATAAGAAGACCACAACTGGACATATGAAGTTTCATAAGTTTCCTTGGAATTCCACAAATTACACAATAATGAAAATGTATTTATCATTTAATACAATAAATTTTGATTCACTAATTGTATTCATAGTATTTTGATTTTTTTTTGTAAGCTAATTAAAATATTAACGCTAAAAATAGGTACATTTTTGTTGTTGTTTTTGTTACATATACTTTTACGTTTATGATTATATTGTTCGTTTCTTGGTACAAAAATTAGTTAATTTTTCAGTTTATTAATCCATTTAAATATGTATAAAATAGCACATAAAGTTTTTAGTTGGCGTGTGTGTGTGTTACAGTGTTTTGGGGTGTGTGTGTATGTGTGTGTGTTTGTTTATTCTAATGCTAATTGGAGATTGCCCATTCGAGATACATATTAAGTATACGCAGGCGTATTTGATGATAACATTCAATTTTGATTAAGCAGAACGCGTTGTAAGCCTTTCAATTATTGCATTTTGATATGAAAATTGCCGCTTATCAGTTAAGCAAAAAAATACAATTTGCATTCGATTTACAAAAATATGTTTATGTGATATGCCTATAAATAAATTCAACGCTTCATGTAAACACGCATGCAACCTATTCACGCATTCCACAATATATATATATATATATATGTATATAGTACAATAGATTAACCTCTTTAACAAACATTTACAACATATGCAAACATAATATCAATTTAATTATTGTAGTTAATTTCTTTTCTTTTTCTCAAAGGCAACATAAATAAACTTGTACATGTAAAAAATTTGAAGCTTGCGCACACGACACGAATTTCATTTACGTTTAATAAGTATTATTATAAATATTAAACATTTATTGTTTATTGGACTTATTTAAGCAAATAAGTTGAATGCTTCCCGCATAGTTTAAGTTATTAGTTAGTTGATTTGATTTACAAGTAAGTTTTTTTTTTGTAAAATGCTAAAAATCCCTGAATATGAGTTCTCATTGTTATTATTATAATTATAACAATAATTATTATAGAGTTTATACACACATACGTATACAAGTATGACTTAGTTAATAACTTAGGCCAATTATTATTTATATCGTTATTATTTCGTTTAGGCAATTATAATTTTACTAATTTAACAGCAACACTTTTCGCTTACATTTGACTTAATCAATTAGTTACTTAAGACATGCACTAGTTATAATTAGTTGGTGTACAATTTTCTCATCGACTTTTACACAGTTTTCATATTGCGGCAGTACTTGACATCATTTTACTAAACAATTATTATTGTAATTAACTGTAAGTGTTTTGTTGGGATGCTGTATTAATTATATTCTTGTGATTCAGTTTCTCCATTTCGATTTTTGTTTTTCCCTCAATTCTAACTAATTTGGTGTATAAATTTAAAAAAGACTATGAAACCTACGTTAACGCAATATACGTACTAAATACGTAAACAAGTTCCTAATTAACTCAAACATTTTAATTACTTATTTGACCTATGTTATTGTTGTTGTTGCTGTTGTTGTTGCTGTTGATATTGATGTTGTTGCAATTGCTCGGGACGACGCACACTCATCCTACTTGGTATGGAGTCAGTATCACCATCATCATCCATATATTCCTCCTTGGGACGCGTCCACTTGATTAACGTTTCCGGTGAGCGATACAGGAAGAGTAATTTGGCAAACAGATCCTCCTCCAACGCAAACTCCAAAGCTTCACGCACCTGCAAGGCGGAACATTATATATATTTTAGAATTTAAATTAATTAATCTTATTCTAAAAATCTGTAAAATACTTACCAAGTAGATGTCCAAGCATAGTTGCAAAACTCTGTCCACATAGGGTAAGTCCTCGAACATGATCTTGCGATTTTGGCCTCCAATGAATGATTTCATGAATCGCGAGGCCAATAACACAAACGTAGTATACAGACCAATAATGCTGTGGAGAATTGACAGTAAATATGAAATACAAGTTAAAAATAAAGAGTAGTTAAATCTCACCCGCCGGCTGTAAGGAAACTGAAGGTGGATGGGAACTTCTTGTCGTTAAATGTGTACATAACAATTCCAGAACTACAATCGCTATAGGGCAAATCCTTCAACGTGTTGTTGTAAAAGGTGTCATTGCAATAATCACGTATCTCCCACCAGAGACCATTGGTGGCATTATCACGATGCATTTTAATGATCAGCGGTCGATATTCCTGTTCCTTGCCACTCAGCACAGTGACAACAAATGCATCACCGGAATTAAGCACCTTGATGAACTTGGGTATCATATTGGGAAGCACAACAACCGCCTCTTTAGTGGTATTGTTAGTAGGCGTAGTGCCATTGCCAGTGGGGGTGGTGCCATTACCTCCACTGGCCTCCAGTTCATCCTGAGTCTCGTTTAGCATATTTATCAACGCAGCGCGTCCTTCAAATGATTCATCCAGCTTTATAATATGCTCATCGCCCACATTCTCCTTAAGACCCTTTGCCGGCGCCTTGCGAGTCAGCGAATAGGAGAAGCGGGCAATTAACGTGTGATCTGCACAGGATTAAAGGTTAAATTCATGTTCAGTATAAGAATGGACTACTTACTGTTTCGCAGATCGTTGGTTAAACGTTGTTTGTCCGGCGGAGCTATGTTCCAAAGCGATGGTGAGTTTCCTGCCAGCTTGACAGCAGCTACATCCGTTGGATCGTAACCAGCTATAAAGGTTAACGCCTGTTTGTTGTTTTTGAAGAATGTATTCGTCATTTGCCCATACATCTTTGAGTCAATTTCGAAAATGCTATCATAATTGTTGGTCGTATAGATGGGATCGTAGGGTCCAATTCGGATGGACACTGATACCTGATAGGGCACGTTGGATGTGCCCACGGCATTGCCAAGGGCAAACAAACAAAGCGGTCCCCAAATGCAAATCACAATGAGCAGGACAACTGTGCCGCCCATGATGAGTTTGGAAAGTGAAGCCTTTTTCTGTGCGCGCATCGCCGGAAAATCGGTTTCCGATTGCCGTGTGCAACGTATCAGATAAATATTTGAGAAAATGTCTTCCATCTTAAGCCAGTCAAAGATTGTCATGGTGCTATCGATGCACACCCAATCGAGAATCGTACGCAGCTCATAGAGGAAAGGTATTTGCATGTAAACCTTAAACGCAATCATATTAACCATGGAGAAGCCCTTGGTAAAAAAGTTGCCCAAAATACGCTTCGGATAACCCGACTTAATTTGATAAGAGCTCAACAGCATATAGAAACATTTGATAACGTAGAAGATTATTGGAGGTGCCAGGGAATTAAAGGTTCTTTCCGTAACCGCCGGCACCACAAAGAACATCCAAATGTGTATGCCAATCACCGAGAAGAAGTGGAATATGATCTTGTTGACAAGTGCTTTGCGCAGATAAAGTGCACGATCGATGACAATGAGAAGGAATTGCACCAACAACATGATAAGGAAGGGCACAGGAACCTTGTTCTCCGCCAAATAGGTTTGTACGCCGCCATCGCTCTCCGTTTGTTGGGTCTATAAACGGAATTGATAAGGATTAAAATAGAAACAGTTTGTATGTGATATCTTTACTCACACCAAATGCTGTGAAGCCAAAGAGCAGCACAAAGAAGTTGACAAAATCGCATAGGAACATCAAAGCATAGACATCGGTAGCCAGGCGGGATTTGTGCACCAGACTAAAGAAGAACTTGTGCAACGAAGATGTGTACTTCGTGCGTCTGCAAAAGGATAATAAAGAAGCATTATAAAGTAATTCCAGTAGAATCTACAGAAGCTGTTTACTGACTCCAATTGATTAATAGCTGATTTGCTGTACTCCGGCGAACCTGGCAAGGAGACCTGGCTAACTTGCAGGCTCAACTTCTGTTCTTCATTTTGCTGACGTGAATCCGGCTGCGAAAGATTGTCGCTATCCTCGCGCTCATCACTAAAAGAATAAACAGACGACATGATTAATAAAAAGTACGATAAAGTTGCCTAAATGATACCCGTTAATAAATACTACTGCATACATTAAGGCGCTCGCGATCATAATATTTAATTGATCGTAATAAATTTCAGAGAGATCAATGACAAGGGTAAAAGTGAAAGCTTACACTCGAAAGGAGCATATTTTGTGAAGACTGCCTCTCCTTCCTTACTTGAAATCTACTTACATGCTGGCTGTGGGTTTAGTAAACTGTTGATCCATATCCTTGTAGCCCGACTTCCACAGACCCTGCGATTTTAGCAGATAACGATGCAGGAATAATACCAGCAACAAGATCAAATCATAAACAGCATAATGAGTTTTCATCTCGATACCAAAGACTTTGGCAGCAGTCAAAGGTTCATTAGGCAACTGGTGATAGTTGGCCCAAAACAGTTTGAACTGAAAGATGCACTTGATCAACACAATGGCTTGAGTGTAGGCAATCAATGTGACCCAAAATGTTTTCGTTGGACGTGGCAAGGATAATGTGCCCCACAGGAACACCATTATAGGCAACGGCAATGAGATGAGACTTGCATTTACCACCTAATAAGTTAATAAAAAGAATTTATATTGATCAATTAATAAATAATTAATTATTACTAGTAACAAGGATTTGATGAATCAATCATCTACTTGCCTGATTGATGAACACCACGATGTAACAAATGAGATCCGTGTTGGCCAACAGAGCATACCAGGACGAGATGAGCACCTCGACAATGATATGATGATCGCGTTGGGCAAAGTTCTCCTCCTCCAGATTGAATTCTCCGGCACTGCAAGTGTCAAATTAAAGGATTAACAAAAACTTGCAACAAATTGTGGCAAGCAAAAGGGGAAAAACGCATGCCTAAGTGCAAGGATCATGTGCGCTGCATGCCACGCAGTCTACATGTGTGTGGGTGTGTGTTTTATATGTGTGTTTTTATGGCAAACTGATAAACTAGATTAGAAGCCAAACAACAATACATACATACATACTAGCAAAGAACACACATAGATTGGCATTGACTTAAAATGAAAATCAGCAAATGCAACAACAAATTAATTTAAAACGACAGCCACAGACAGATTGACAGAGAGAGATAGATAGATAGAGAGAGAGAAAGAAAGAAAGACAGATAGAGGGGGAGTTGTTAGTTAATAGAGAGAGAGTTACGATGATAATAGCATGTATCCTTTTGTTAGACTGACAATGAGACAACGATACGATCTATGTGAATTAGCACAGTAACAACAGCAACAACAGCAACAGCTCTACGAGTAATTGCAACATTGTGGGCGTGTGACACATGTGGGCGTGGTCAATACCTGTCCACGTGCTCGTAGGACCAATTTTTGCTCAGCGAACCCGAACCAATGCTCGCCTGCTGTTGATGATGCGGATGCGGATGTTGCGAATGTTGCGAATGCGGATGCGTTAAATGATGTGGCGTTTGCTGCTGCTGTTGCCCGGCGCGCTCCATAGATGGCGCTTTAATGCGTATTTCAGGCAGGCCACAATCCGATTTGCGGCTGTATTGCACATCAATGTGTGTATTATATATATATATATATGTGTGTGGGAGTGTAACAAAATGCACGGTATAATAGTAGTACAGTTAGAGTAAAGTATTATACGAGTAGAAGGAGAAATGAAACCATTGCTCAAGTATTTAAAGTGTTATACGCATGTTTTAAGAGTCTTAAAAATTACAATTAAAATACGCACACAGTAGTTGTGTGAGAGTGTGTGTGTTGTTGTCTGTATGTATGTTAGTGTATGTGTATATGTGTGTAAGTTGCCCTTAGAGACAGATTAGCTTTCAATTAACCGTTTTATTTATTAAAATATTGGTGAAAATAATGTTGAATCTGGTATTTAATTTACTTACCCTTTTGTTGGCGGCGATGAACTGATTGATTGTTTTCTATAAACAAAAATTCAGATGAGCAAAATGCGCGCATTAAATGTAAAATGTAAGAAAAAGAAATTAGTAAAGATTTGAATTTTCATTTTAGTAAATTGTCCTTGTTCCTTTAGCTTTGCTTGTTAAATTTACACATCAATTGTTTAATTTTCTAAATTGAGGTTAATACTTCAAATCAAAAATATTAAATTAAATAAATGTTTTTCTATTATATAAAAAATAAATACGATGTGTGCAGTACGCTGTTTATGTGGGATACTTTCAGCTCTAATTTTAAACTGCGGTAGTCGACTATCAAATACTCTGTACCCGGCTTTTAACGAGCATTAACAAATAATAAGTTTGTATCTATAATTTCTTAAATTTTCAGAACAGATAATTGAGCGTGCTCTGAGATATCCCATCCTAAACTAATCTAATCTGACCATTCTTTTTTAAAAATAAAAAAAGTTTTTTAAACTGATTACAAAATATGAATGAATACTATGAATTATTTAAGGGATTTTTATAACATCAATAGTAAAAATACTATAATTTTAAATTTTTTAAGAATTCTAATAAAGTACATAAAGTCAAGCGAAAGTAATTCTATATTGTTTTAATATATAAGCGATCATATTAATATCATTTCCAATATTTAAAAAATTTTAATAAAGTAAATACATGCAAAAATACGAAACTTTTCCTAAAATATCTCTAAAATGTGAACAAGAAAATTAAATATGCTGTTTCTCTTAAGTCTCCTCTTGAATCTTAGCTTTTGGGCAGAGTATTTGAAATGATGGGAGAGTTGGGATTGAGCGATTGGGTGAGCTGTTTGATTTTTTACCTAGAGGTTGCTGCATCAACGGTATCTACGGGTATTTCGATGATATCTTCGCCAGCGTGGTGTGATTGGTAGTGTGGTGTACTGGTTGCTGGTGGTTGTACTAGTGGTTCTTGCGGTGAGAGCGGTGTGGTTGTTGTATTTGTGTTAAGTGGTGTGCTAAAGTGTTCATTTGTGAGACTGTCTGTAGTTGTTGTAGCTGATGTTGTTGTTGGCGGTGTTGTTGTTGCCGTGACCTGTGATCGGCGCGGTGTTGATGATGATACGGGTTGCCCACCATTCTCATCACTTTTCAAGACAATGCACAACACAACACGATGAGGTGAGGTGAGTTTTGAATTTCAATTTAGGCATTGTATGTGTTGTGGATTTTATTTTTTTATATTTTCGATTTTTTTTTGTAGAAGCAGGTACACAGTTTCAAACACACGTAACACAAAAGGTAAACATATGCAAATAAAAAAAGAAGAGAAAAATATATATGTAAACAATAAATCAATGTTGTTGCTTTCAATCAATTCAACACAAACTTGAACAAAAGGCAAAATGAAATATTTGAATGATATTTAGAATTTAACGATTAATCAAAATCCAAAAAGAAAAAAATTATCAAGAATCCAAAAAACGTTCGCTACACTAAAACGCACGTTTCCAGTCTCGACACAAAAATGAAAGATATTTAACAAAAATTATAGGGTATTAAACGCAAGCGGCGCACACTCCATAGAGAGAAATAGAGAGTGACGCCTACTAAATACCTCTCGAGATTCGATTTGAGAAAGTGGAACATGGCTGCAGCACTGGAAAGTCCCAGACGATTTAGCGAGCTCGATTCCTGAAAAGAAAGCATATCAATTTTAGCATAAAATGTTGAAAAACAGTTGATATTTGATTTTGAAAGCTACCTTTAGAGTTTTCTTTTCTCCTGCCAAAATTCGGTTAACAAAGCGATAATTTCGCGAAAAGCGATTAAGGCGTATGGTTAATGTGACCAAAAAGCCTTCCAATAGTCTTATAATAGGATTTGTATCGAAATCCTCATCAGAATCCTTGGCCGTCACATCGGCACTATCCAGTTCCATTTTAGATTTACTATCCGAGTTTTCCTTGGAGGTGGCTTCACGTGGTGCTGAAGATAATGCTGCTATTGCTGGCAGATCTGTAATATCCTTTGTTGGCTTAGGACTGCTAACGATCGTGGTTGCTGCATCACGCTCCTTAGAGATTCCTTTACTGGTCGATGGAAAGAAATCCGTGGGTGCATCCCTTGATTTCTGTACAGGGTAATAGAAAATCTTATTAGTCAAGTTAAGTAACTATTTATATCTGTTTAACATCGATACGAAGAACGAAATAAAACTGAGTTATAAGATATATACATTTAAAAGTATATATAGTAATAAGTAGATTAAGTGTGTGCGCCAACTGGTTGTTGTAGTTGTTGTTTGCAGCGCATTTAACGGGTGAAATAATTAAAGAAACACTTTTTTGTTTTGTTTTTTTTTGTTTTTGGTGCGCCAATTAAAGAATTTTGTCAGTTTTGTTGTAGCTGCACACTCACAACTGGATCGAGGACATGAATTGGACATGGAGGCGGTGATTGTGTCTCAAGCAACGTCTGACTGCGACGACCAAAGTCGAGAGGTTCAGAGAATGTCGATGTTCGTATGCCAATGTCACATTCAATGGTATCGTCATCATCAACATCTACCGCATCACGATCATCCAGTTCATCCAGCTCATTAATTTCCTTCTCAGCGTCCAGTTTGAGGGCAATACGTGATCCCGGCTCAGAGGCATAGGAACGTTCACGCATATATATATGACGACGATATTCGGCATCATTTAGATCCTTCCAAACCTTTTCAAGTCAAATGTCGCACAATTTTAAGGGAATTTACAACAAATTATAGGACATGCATTAAGCATGCATATCGATTATCGATTATAAACATTATCCTCCACATTCCACTTTAAGTTTATTTATATTTTTAAGTTCATCTTACAAAACTTCATACTTACATCATATAACGTTTTTCTTCGCTGCATTTTCATCTCGCTCTCTGTGATATTCTCTTCCTCCATAAAATCAATTTCATCGTGTATCAAATCCAACTCAAACTTATCATCCATCTCTTCAAACATGTAGTAGTCGCCAGCACGAGTTGCTTTAGTTTTAAAAATATTATAAATATAATATTGTTAGACAGTTTGTTTATCTCAATCAGTTGAGCTAATGACAACATTCAGAAGAGATTATAATCATGTATATAGTAGATAGATAGTTAAAGAGTTGTAGTTATTGGATGACTGTAATTTACAGAGTAGCACACAAAACTTCAGCTTATAGCAACAATATGCATGCAGCTTTTATATTTAAATATATAATTTTTTTTTGATATCTGTTTAAAGATTATATACAAGGCAATATATCGGAAAGATGTATTTGTAGATATATATTTGGATTATATTGGTTTATATATGAGGATGATACAAATCAAGCACAACAAACAAAATAATAAACTTTACCATGTGGATGCAATTTAATATCCTTCCCTCTGCGTACTGTTGGTGCAGGAAGTTCTATAATAAAACACACACACAAATCAATCATATAGAAGAAACACAAAAACAAATTATAAACAAATCATTTTAGAGCATATAACTAAAATTAAAATAGAATTAGAAAAACTTCAGCGACTGGCCGAAGTTGTTAGAGATTTGAACAATTCAAAAATATATTGCAGTCAATATTTTCAGCTTCAATTTAAATATTAGAAGAAAAAAATTGATTGAATAAGGAAAAAAGGCAATTATAATTGCAAGAGCTTTCGTATCCTACGAAAAAGTTGTATATTTTTATAACTTTCGGAATTGCTGGCTGAAAATCTTTGACCTCCTTTTCTCTTGAGAAATTCATTCTAATCGTTGCTAGGAATCCTTTTAAAATGTTCAGAATATTAAGAATAAAAATTCAAACATAACAGTTTAAAGCATGTATCAATTATGTATGTATAATTTCATAAAATCACAATATTTTTTAAAGCAGACTGTAGCAAAAATAAATGTTGATTAGAAATTTCGCAAACATAGCACGTATCACGTACTATACGGTATTATTAGCAGATATAACACAGATAGAAGATTTAAGAAATAAATGCAGATTTCAGACTTAAATTAAGATTATATTTTACACTTGTATAAGCGCGCATAACTCTGATAACGCTTGTGGCATCGATTAAATATATCAATCAATGAAGTATATAGATAATATTAAGATTAAGTAAAACCGCTAAATAAGTGTTATTTACAGATGTATTCAGTTTGTAGTGGACATTTTGCTTGAGGCCTGCTACACACGACCTCAATAGATTTTTATTACCCCCTAAAAGGGCACACACATTGAAAAAATAAATGTATTTTTACATTGTTTTCAGTTTCATATACACTTAAAAGGTACAAAAAGTATAAGAATATAATAAAATTTATAGAGCAATAAGATTCATCCAATACATGGTCCATGCAGCAGTGTGGGCTCATAGAAGGCGCACATCAGAGACTCCATATAGTAGGCCGTACCGACGGGTCCCCAACTATGGGGACGTTGGGCATTACGCAAGGCAGCCTCATCTCTGGCACCGGACAAATTGCTGGCACGACGTAGACGGGACTGTGCTTCGTCCAGGGAATAACTTGCATTTCCCATGCTCAGATGACGACGATGTAGAGACTTTTGCCGCATTGTCACCAGCTCTTCATACTCCGGCGACTGCTCCAAGTAAAGAGATAGAGGAGAGAGTAATCAACTCAAGAAAATTTTTCAATTACACAGTGTGGGTTTCAAAGTAACCGAACTTTTAATTAAATTATAGAATAGTATGTAGCGCTAAGGTTAGATGATATATTTCAATAGTCGCTAACCTTGTTATGTGTCAATGGATATTGTTTGTTTTAATCCATAACTTAAAAGTTCGGTTATTTTGTAATCACACTGTGTACTTAGTCAGTTTACCACATGTTGTTTCAGTGGAGAGTGTTTGATGGACACTGTTTCATTCCAAGACACAGCTGCATTTGTCGAAGACTGCCGTCGATGTTGTCTTCGCAAATTGGGCGTAAGATTTGTCGAGCTTACGGCACTGGAAGCCAATGCTGTGGCATATGCCGCCAAGGGTGGCAACAAAGATTTCACTGCAGTCTGTCCACTTTCCTCAGACGGTGCCAATCCCAACGAGATGCGTTTCGGCTCCAAGAAACCCTCGGTAAGCAGAGCTGAGAGTGCTTCAGTACTTGGCGTCGTTGGCTTCGAGGGATTCAAGTGTTTAATTGAATTTTTCTTGGATTGCCATCATCACTTACAGCTGTGGGAGTTGCCTTGGTTGCCAACAAAGTGGTTGTTCCTGTGATCGGTTCTTCGTGTTCCTCACTGGCGGATTGTACATCCGCATAATCCATGACATCATCACAGAGCATAATATTAATCTCTGGCTCTATGATGACAGCTGCATCAGCACTATCAACACTGTCGGCACTGCTGCTACTGCTCGATAGCATTGAGGCACGAGCTGGCGAGGATGTTCCTGAGCTACTATTGGAACTAGGACCATCAGGAGTCTGATAGCCAGAGCCTTGACAGGAAACAAAGCTATTCTGATGTGCCAAAGGAGCTGCCTCCGACAACGATTGCTCCAAGGGCGTGGGATGCCCTTTTTATTTAAAGTCAAGTATTAATTAAGGACACACAAACACACGCGCGATTTTACAAATTCCATAGAACAAAATTCAAAAATTTGGAATATTGCAAATGACGATACAAAAATCCCGAATCCCAATCCCAAAAAAACTAGAGAAGCAATGCAAAAAGTAAAGATTGTTTTTGTTAACTTACCATCAAAGTGGGTTTGTTTGTCCAAGGGTCGCAGCATTTTTTGTTGTGTGGCACGTATCCGTTCCATTTTCCGCTTGATCTTGTGCAGCACCTGTTTTTCATGGTCATGTCGATGGGCAATTTGCTTTTGCCGCAAGCTCTCAATGATGTCAGCACCTCTGCAATTAATTAAATCATATAAAAACAAATAAACGATGGTATACAAAAATGAAAGTGTCTACAGATTATGGATTAAGACAACCCACCTGGAGGCAAGAATATTGTTAGCCTTAGTGTCCGTAATGATGTGACAGAAGTAATGCGACTTGAAGATGCGCAGCTGAAAGATAATAAATGCAAAACAAATCGCATCCCAGAGTAGCACCACATGATGTGTCATTTTGGGACACTCGCCAGGGGCAAGGATGGGAAATGGTTCATCCGGTGGCTGTAGTTGTTCCGTCACATTGCTGGAGCAGGTGATGCCCAACATGTGGACAAGCCAGCAACAGTTGGTAGTTAAAGGTGTCATAAACAGACATCCGGCCATTTGGAAGCTTGTCTTGATCAGAATGTTGGCCACATTGAAGGCCAGCAGCCATTTCCAGCGACTGATGATGGTGTTAATGGGACGCAGATAGAAATCGGATCCCTGCCAGAGGAAGATAAAGGCACCAATCAAATATCCCAGCGCCAATAGATCCGCAATATTTGTGCCGGCCAAGAAAACCACAGCCAAGGTGAACCAATAGAAACCACACAAGGTGGCATTCTTCAAAATATCCGAATAGTTGCGAATATACGAGCAGAAATCATGTGTCGGGTTATCAAAAGGAACACGTCCCAGTTGGGCAATGTCTCCAATGACACTGCGATTGCTGCCACCTGCATAATCATCATTGGTGGCATAGCGTTGTTCAATGCAGAAGATGCTCTTCTGGCGATTCAATATGATTAGTACAATAAAGTCAAAGATCAGTTTGGGCACATGATTGAAATGCAATGATCCCGGCAACATTGTCCAGCGTTGTATGCTCTCACCAAACGAGCCTTCATCCCATGGATAAACTGCAAGATATGCGGATTGACCAATTATTATCCTCTAACAATTACAATTACAATCGGACAAGAGGTTAAAAGCTTACCCAAGCACCAGCTAGGAGGTAATCCGACCAACACAATGTATTGCAGTAGTATAGATATGGCAAAGAAGGCCTGGAATACACCCCACATTTTGGCACACTGTGAACGCTTGAGCAACAACAGCACCACCAACCACAGGGCATAGGCCACCGCAACAATATCCTGACGATAAGTTATTGTCGAAACCAGAGCAATCAGCGATATCTCAATGCCAAACTTGTAGAAGCCAAAGTTAAGCAGATATTTGACCAGACCAACCAAATCCTTCTCCGCATCGGCACGTGTAATGTTCTGGAAGAGTAACTTTGGCTGAGTGGCGCTATTCTCGCCAATCTTGACACGCATCTGCAGTTGTCGCAAAGAGATGACCGCATGCATGGTGACAATGACCATGTATATGATGTAAGTGCGCACCAAACCCATTAAACCGCCCTCCAGTTTATCCGCCTTGTTGAGTCCAATCCACTCGGCATTATTGGCGGTGCGATTGTCGCTCTGTCAAATGTGTAAAGGATTGATGAACACAAAAGAATACAAATTTAATGAAATATTGGTCTAATAAATCACTTTTAGTTATAGTGAATCAGTTATAGTGAATCAAAACTACTTACACAGGTAACACTGTATTGTGAGTGATCCAAGTACTCAATTTGATATATCATCTTAGAAAGGACAATGATAGTGACTATAAACGATATCAGACGACTGATGACCACTTGGATGGCTTTGCGTGATGTGGCGCCCAGCACACAGAAGCCCACAAAGACAATGTGAAGAACGCAGACTTCACTAACGCTGCAGACAAAGGCCGCAATGTAGACGGCCTTCATGATGTGCAGCTCAAGGAAACGCCAAAAGACGGTCTTAAATCTCTTGAATATGTATTCCGATTTGTTTTTAATTTTACGAAAAGATATGCGCACCAAATCACGCACAGATGTCTCAAAGTCTGTCGTGGTAGCACCAGCTGCTGCCTCGGCTGTGGGTCCAACCGATCTTCGCATGGAGCTGGCACTGCCACGACGCTTTGATGGCGCCGATGGTTCCAAGGCAGTTGTCTCTGTGTGCTTCTGCTGTGCGGCGCCAGTCGGCGGTTGCTGTTGCAAAGAGGCAATGAAACGCTTGTGAAAGTAGTGCACTTGTATCACAGTGAGAATGACAATAATTGTGGGTGATACCAGATGCAGGAACAGATCCTTAGTCTTGTAGAGCTTCAGGCCAATATCGGCTTGACTGCAAAGAGGATAAAACATATAGTTAAGTTTTAAAAAAGTTGAAAAAGGTCATTTCAAATTTACTTACAGTGTTTGGGACACATTGAGATAGTCCTTCCAGTAGGTGTCGAACTTGTCAAATTGATATGTATAAATCAATATCAATATGGACATGGCATAAAAGATTAGGAACAGCCAAAAGCCATACATAATCTTGACCCACGCCTTGGACGATGATTGAAAGACAAGCAAGAAGAATAGGAACAATGCCATATAGCAAATGCGAAAGCCCGTCATATCCTCGCCAGTTATGGCACACAAAAAGATGACCAGGACGAGCAGCCATATCCATAAACGCACTAAGAGATTCTTAATCACATCGCCGGCTTTCTTTAGGAACTTTGAGGTCTTCTTGCCATCGTTGATGAGGTAGCTTGAGCCAGCCGAACCGACGGTTATCTGCAGCGGTGCAATAATATCCGCCAAGGTGCTATCTCTACGTCTATCACGTTTCTCCTTGAAGAATTGACGTGATGTCACCCAGAACATCAGCACAAAGGCGGTCTTCACAATCAAAGGTACACAAGGACGCATTTGATTCTCAATGGGCCTCTCAAAGCCAATTTGTTGTAAATTAATGCCCGCTGTCTGTAGAACATTAAATTAATACATTTTAATACAAATTCTGGAAGAAATTTAGTTTGAGCCACTTACAGAAACCCTGGTTGGCAGCTCACTGTTGTTCAGATCCATGCCGTAGATATATTGGGCCACCAGTAATAGCTCCGCATAGAGCACTATAAATGGACTGGAACGCATCATGGCTTTGCGTTGATTGGGTATCATCCACAGGACATTTGCCCACAGCAGGAGCACAAAGGTCAACCAGCTGTGGTAGACTATAGACCAGGCCTGAAATTGAACAAAAGAATGCATTAAAATTAAGCAAAGAACAAAAAGCAAGATTAAAAGGATAACATTTCGTATTTTCCTAACTATGCTGAAAAGTATGCTATATAATTTTGGTCGATTTCTTTTTAAGATGGATTCTGGAATTAATCTACCCAGGGATACAATTAGTTAAACTAAATTACTTTGTAAAGAGCGTCATCTAAATATTTGTAATTGAATAAATTTTTTTTGATTCAAACAAGATAAATATTCAATATTTTATTTATGCGCGTCCGACTTAAACCCCTTTAAATTTAGATGTTTTTTCAAACGGGAGAACGATTTAATAAGAAGCCTCTACTTAAAGATTCAATTAATATTTATTATTACCTTTTGCAAGAATTTTATAACAATTTCTATAGCATACTTTTCAGAAAAAGGATTCAATTCATTTTATTTTAAAAATTTCTGTTTGAATTATGCGAAGTTGGAATTGAGAATATAATTATAAAATTGATAATAATTGATGATTAATTGAGTTTATAGGACAAATTTAAACTGTTTGCAAGCCATTTTAATTGAAAGATTCAGGATTTCTATAGATATCGTATATCATTCCACACTCACCATCATCAGAATATTTGTAAATATATAGCTATTCTGATAAATAAAGCCACCGACGCTGACAAAACCATATGATATTTGATCAAGTATAGATGTAGTATTATTCTCCTGCTCCGATCGACGGTCCATCGTGTCCAGCTGTATGTCATTGCCACGTGAACCACTTGGCGCTGTTGTTGCAGCTCCTGTAGACTCCACAGCTTGAGGAGTACGTGCCTTCCGAGTGCCTTGACGCACCAGCTAAATAAATACCAAAAGTTTTAGTTTCCCATCAAATGATCAAGCATAATTAACATATAGACAGCAAGAGATAGATAGATAGATAGTGAGAGAGATAAAGAGGGTGAAACAAGGGGGGTCAACTACATGCTAAGAGTGATAATGTACTATACAAATCTAGGTGAATCTTTAAAGCTATTTACAGACTAGTTTTTAGACTATACCCAAAATTTCGCACACACATACAATTACACATACGCACACTTACGCAGGATTTATTTAGAGGGTTAAATGTTGTTAGAGAGTTACGAGTACATAACTATGGGTTAAAGTTATGATACATAACTGATAACTGAACGATTTGACTAGGCAAAGCATTATTAGTAAGATCGATGTTAGACAAATTACATACAATAAACGTTTACAGCATGACGAAACAGTTTTAAAAGAGAATTATAGTAGATATATACATATTAATATATATAATGTAGAGATAGTTATAGATATATGTATATAGAGATGTTGTATAGAGCTAATCTAATGATCAACAATTGGTTAGTTTTGGAAAGGGGGGAAGAGGCAACTTAGTGGGACATATAGAGAGGAGTTAGTTTACGTACAGGCGTCGTCTCAGTCGGTTCATTTAACGTTGCACGCTGTTCACGCCGTAAAGAAACCTAAAGCAGAAGAAGTAATAAAATAGAAAGCGTAAACAAAAATCAAACAAAAAACGAGAGAGAGAGAAAATAATTGTGGAAAAGAAAAGAGCGTAATTTGACACACATTGAGGAAAGAAAAACTATAACACAGCTGCTTAAGAACTGAGGCAATTATAAATTAGTTCAAGTTGCCAAACTCATTGGGAAGTATAGCTTATTAATAGATATTACGGGTCTTTGATTTTCTTAGTTTCAGTTAAATATAATTAGATTTTAGATAATTTTAATGGATTCTGAAAACTTTTATCGAGGATTCAATTTGGGACTTTGGCGACCTTTTTGATTGTAATTATATTTGTTAAGCTGGCTCTAGGTCTGTATTATTTATAATTCTTTCAATTGCTGTAAATTTATTTATATTTTCAGTTTGCTACTTTGAAAATTTGTTTGTAACTATTTTATGTTCTTATTAACCTTCGGACTGTTCGTTTGAAGTTCGATTAAAAAGTGACGTTCTAATTTAACTTTCTCAACGTAATTCGAAAATAAACCTGAATTGTTTTTAATTTCATATTTAAAAAATGGAACACTTAGGTAAATCAGAATAATTTATATAACTTATTAATTTCACAAATTTCACTAGAAATATAATTATTATAATCCTCTATGCTTGTTACAATTTGAAAATGCAGTTTAAATTTGCAGAATAGATTTTTATATAAATGATCAGTTTCTGAAATTTGTAAACTGAATTTTAAGGCAAAAAAGAAGAAAAGTTTGTATTCTTTTACATGAATTAATTTTATAAATTCAGTAAATTTTAAGCCACCATTCAAATAAATTCATTTCAAAAGTTTTCGGAATCTATTAAAGTTTTCCTGATTAGTTAGTTTCCCAGTTAGTTCATTTAGTTAGCACAGGTATTTAGTTGCCGCCGAAGATTCTGTTTGTTTTCTTTGCTCTATTGCGCAGGATGGAGTCTTTATTTTCCTTGAAAACTTGCAACACCCACAGTTTGTGTGTGTGTATGTGTGTGCTCTGACATTCTACACAACCAAATATGTAGTCAAAGGCAAAGGAAAAGTCAAAGTTATCAACGCTTCTGCTACGACAAACAGTCAATTCACACGCTCACATCCTTGCACACACACGCACACACTTCCGCCCAAATATAGACACACACACACACGCTTACACTCAAACGCTGGGTTCGACTTGTTGTGGCGCCTCCACCACTACTGACAGCAACAGTGGCAGCGACACCGGAGCTTTCTCTGCCGGAGACGCCGCCGCCGCTGCGTGTTGTTTGTGACGTAAGCAGCGATAGTTGTCGATTGACTTTGTTGTTGGTGTTGTTGCTGCTGCTGCTGTTGCACTCTAGCGTCTGTCCAAAGGCGGTGGCAGGTTTCGGTTCCAGCTGGGCGGTGGCAAGGTGGCAAACCAGGTGGCAAGGTAGCAAGTGCCAAGAGGAATTGTTGTGTATTGTATTTTGTTAGTGACGATTCAGTGTTGTTGTTGTTGTTGTTGGTGTTTTTGTTGTTATTGTTATTATTAAAATGTATATTTATCGTATGCGTGCAAAATGTAAAAGTTCAAGTTTATATTGGAAATTTGTTTAAGAAAATTGTGTTATAGAATTGTTGAAAGCATCAAAAAAGTTGCATCCAATGCAATGCGAGCAAGTTGCAGCAGAAGAAGAGCAAAGAGTAGAAAAATCAAAGAGCAATCCATGTTAGTTGCAATAAACCAAGTTAAAGAGGAATCGAGAAAATTCAATTGATTTAACCAGGTCAACACTTACCCGGGGTTTGATGAGATGCTTTGTGGTTAAGGCCATCGCAAAGTAGGCAAAGAGCAAGGCAAAAGGATTCAGATACGAGTCCAGAGAGAGTGTGTTATTGTACAGCAGGACACGGATATCCGGCATGCAACTGGACTCGATGAGTGGCTCCAGGCCAATCAAGCTAATAAAGATATGAATAGAAATTATAATTACAAAAAAATCATTAATTGTTATGAAAAGATTCTCCGTTGCTATTGCTGTAAACTTACCGCGCTGTAAGACTCGTGTGATTGAGATGACTTTGCATCCAGGGCGTTTGATAGGAAACAATGCAAAGTGAATGCAGCACAAGGACACACATCACGCACCGCAGCAACAATGCAAATCCCCTAAAAATAACAAAGACAAAGTACAGGAAAAACAATTGATTTTATTGTATCAGGATCTATGAGGGTCACGCACCGTTGCAACGTCTGGCAAGTTGCCCAGTAGGTGCCCGCCAGCAGAAAGATTAGGAAATAGAAGCCACCCGGCACCGAGGGACGCAGCACGGAGGCAAAGAATAAGGTGGCCAAACAGAACAGAGGAGCTGAAAGGAGAATGAAGAATTAGTTGCTAGTTTTTCTTATTCAAGTTCTATCAAAGAGTGATCAAGTTCAAATTAGCATAACTTGGTATGACTTATTAATTGAATCTACATCAAAAAATAGTTTGTTTTCAGAAATATTTGCTTTCTATTTTTATATAAATTACAATTGGAAATATGGCATCCAGTATAGATTTAAATGTGGAGTTTTCACTTATAATAAACTTCAACTATCCATAAATCTATAGGTTTACTCCCCCTTTGACTTAATATTAAACTTCAAAATGTTAAATCTCGAGTGTGTCTATCGATATGATGGAAATAAACACTTACATATTTTGATTAATCCCTCGAAGTGTATGTGTTGACTGATCATGGAAACCCGTTTTCGCAGCTGTTGTTGTTGCTGTTGCAGTGGCGTTGTGGCAGTTGGCTGTTGCACATCCCCACCATTGGCATCTAGATTTGCCACCTGCTGCTCTGATTGTGATTCTGGCAGTTCGCCATTCTCCAGCTGCTCAGCATTAACGGTTTGTGTTGCCACTCGCTTCACAGTGAGAAAAGAGCCCAATGAGGTGGCTAAGACCAACACTTCTGGGGCCAGCCATTCAATTATGGCTAGAGGTCTGAAAAATAAAGTCAGGTTTAACAACATCTACAATAAATAACACTTTTGAACTCACTTCAAGTCCACAAAACTTATGAAGCCAATGTGCCGCAACAAACGCTCACTGAAGGAGCAATTGTAGATGGGCAGCGTGATGCTCAAAGCCAAGACCTGAAGCGTTATATGGCACAGCAGGACCAGAGTGCTCAGCGCGAGCAGGATGATGAAGAACGCAGTCACGGAGCCTTTAAAGTTGCGACGTGTGGCCAGTGGGATGAAGGGCGACAAGAAGAACATTAACAGGTACACAAACGATATGCCCACTGGTCGCATAAGCGAAGCTGTAAGAAGGAAAATAAGAAACAGTTGCAGTTTCCACAATTAAATACGTAAGTGTGCTCGACTATGAGATACTCTGCGCCCAGTTAGAAGATACCCTAACACAATCTAGAAACAATTTACGTTATCAGTGGAGCTAATTCCAGTTCAAAAGCTTTCTCATACAATAGCGTATTATTGTTCCGATTCTAACTTCTGTAATTAACATCTGATCATGTTGATCATGATACAAACGGGCGGACATATGTTAGTCAAATTGTAAATACCCTAGATTACAAAAAAGAGTTATGAGCTTGCGCAAAATCAAACCCGTATCAAAATAATCGGAATACTTAAGAAATCCCATGTGTTTTCTTTTTAGATGAGGTAGCCAGAAAAAGAAAAATTGTAACTATAAATATAAATTTTAAACAACCCGACGTACAGAATATATTAACTTTATGGAGCTGAGCTTTTTTAGCCTGTTACATACGTTGCCCCTAGCCCAAAATGTTTCCTTTCCCTTTCTGCAACGGGTATACAAATTATGATGATGCATGGAGATGATATCAAAGTGTGTGAACTTACCCAGCACCAGGACCGCCGGCACAACGACTCGCTGCAGGACGAGGCAGGCATAGCTGAAGGCCATTTTAATGTAAGATGGTGGCTGCTTCTGCTCCTGGTCCTATTCACGTTGCAGCTGATCCTGTGTCTGTGCCCCGGGTCCGACTCATTCATAAAAATTGCAGGCGCTTCAGACCAGTTGCAATTTGTTTGGCCACCGCTGTGTGAGGAGGAAGCAGCGCAGCGCAGCTGGAAGAAAATAAATTAGAAATTATATTAGATAAGGAGGCAGCAATTTGTGAATGTGGCACGCCCCACGTCCCAGCTGCCACAAAGGGGCGGAGGGCGTACACAACAACTGTCAGAACATGTCGCGCTTAATGGCAACTGGCAAGAGGAAGCAACAAAAAGTGCAGCCAAGCAAGTGACTTTCACCTCCCGTCCCCTTCCCTCCCTCCCCACCATTGTGTTCCTTCTTATGGGCTTTAAGGACAAGTTTTTTAATCTTTGACTTCAAAACATTAACTTGGTTTTAATTACAACTAAGGAACAACCAACGACAACCGTAAGAACTGCAAACAGTTTTGGCAGTCGAGACTTGGGCGCGTCCACAGCGATAAGCTCACAAAACAGAGTTGCCTACTTAGACTTATTCTGGATAGATGTGCGTTTTTTAAACAACTGGCTTAGCAGGATATGATTACAAGTTAACAAATCTGAAATTTACTAAATCTGTGCACAATTCAGCCAAAAAAAAGCAAACTCAGGCAAACAGTAAATATTTATTTAGACATTTCTGTGCCACTTAAATTGTATTCGGGATTTTTACATCACTTAAATATTTAATTAGGAATTTTAATTCAATTATTAAACATTTATGAACAATTCTAATGCTGAGATAAACAGGCATGAATTGTTTCCGAATAAAAGATTTATTAAAAATCAGTTCTATTAACAAATAAGGATACATAATATAACGATATATTTCTGGTCCGCTTGTCCGATCTTGGTCGCAAGTAGTTGGCATCACTGTCACACACACACACACACACACATACGATTTGTTGTCGTGTCCACCGCCTAGCCATAAAGACAGTAGTCACACGCTATTCCAACTTGGGTTGGGTTAGTTTCAATTTTCATTTTTCCTTTTCCGCTATTGCCTTGTGCCCGGGGATTGGCCTCCAAGGCGCCTTTATTAGTCGCGCAATTGTGCGCCATTTCATTTTGGCTTGACAGGAAGAAAGGAAGGGCATAGAAGACAGGGCACAAAGCACACAGGACATGTTCAAATACATGCCCGCCTTATGGATAAACGTTTGTAATCGACATTCAATGGCACAATATGTGCCATTTATTTGCATGTCCTTACGATAAAATCTACCAAACTTGTTTTAGACTGAGAAACGGAACACATTAGAAGCCCAACAAGTGGATGACGAGTGAAAGTGGAAAGAAGTGGAAAACATTACCAATAAAAGTCAAAGGATGTCAAACAAATTCCTGCAAATAGTTCGCAAACTCAAATAAAAGTAAATTTTATATGAAAAATTCTTGGCTTATTTGGGTTAAGCAAAAAACGAATGTTTCCTAATAAAACAAAGTCAATCTAATTTTGAAAGAGCGAAAAAATAATACAGTATTCATAATATTTAAAAAAATGATAAATTAACAATTATAAGTATTAATAATAATAATTATATACATAGTTGCTTATTATAAGTATAGTAATAATAATAATTATTTAATTGCTTACTATAAGTATAATAATAATAATAATGGTATAATCGCTTATCAAAATTTTCACAAACTTATAGAAAGCGAAAGTTAATTTAAAAAAATACCAACAAAGAACATGAATAAATATTTCCAGCTAATTTCACAGTCCCATACAACAACAAAAAGCAACAGAATCAAACAGCAACAATGACGTCATTTTGACATGCACGAAACTTTATAATTCT
Organism: Drosophila neotestacea; assembly: GCA_035044365.1. Classification (NCBI taxonomy): domain Eukaryota; kingdom Metazoa; phylum Arthropoda; class Insecta; order Diptera; family Drosophilidae; genus Drosophila; species Drosophila neotestacea. The sequence goes on along the minus strand of JAWNMD010000052.1, from coordinate 1,820,175 downwards.
TCAATTTTTTCGCTAAAAAGAACAACAATGAACGACAAAACACAGAGAAAAAATGCCTGCCAAAATGGGGTGAGGGTGTGTGTGTGTGTGTGTGTGTGAGTTTCACTTTGCATGCCAAATGCCAACGTCAACGTAAACGTCGACGTCTCCATTCAAACACATCAACATAATATGGGCTAATGAGAGAGCACAAAAAAAACACACTCAAATATACCAGTAGGCAAATAGAGAGAGAGCACAATGAGAGGAGAGAACAACCGGCAAAGCTCAAGTGTTTCCCCCGCTCCGGGCATCCAGAGTACATTTAGACAAACAGACGGCGGCTAGACAGAAACAGACAAAAGAAAAAAAAAGTAGCCAACGAGGACGGCAATACTCGTAAAAAGTAGTAGGCATATGAAAAAGTACTTTAGTAGTAGGCAAACAGACAACTAATGGCGCAATAATGAGACTGTTGTGGGTGCGGCATGACAGCTGAATGCACACAGTGCCAGCCATAAGTAAGTGAACTAAATGTAACCACAAAATACCATTACACCATGATAAAGCTGTTTAAAACACTCTCCAGTCAGATGAAAGCCACAAAGTACCATTACACTTAATATAGAGTATAACTATTATGGTTTTTTCAGAATGTATAAATTTAAATACTTTGCTTGCTTTGACCTTAATGTGGACATCTGTTGATTGTAGGCATATACATTTTTATAGTTGTTTTAATTCAGTTTGCAAACGTTCCGTTTCTCATTTCTCTATTTGGGCTAAAATATTGTAGGATATGAAACTTGTTCACCGTGTTTTCTAAAATAAAAGCAAGTTTATTTATACTCTTGCGTAGGATATTATTATTTTTGTGACTCGTGTCCCACTTCTATATTTAGAGTTTGAATACTAATTAAATATCTGACTAAATTAAGTGTTGTTATTTTAGGAAAGTTCCTGTCACAGATTCTAAGCATTCACAGATGTGATAAGATAAGATGTGAATCATCCGCACCATATGCTTTTTGAAATAAATGTATGAATGTCAGAATAGACAATTACTTACCCAGGACTAAAAACGACTATTTAAATTGTATTTTGATAATAACATTACGTTTTAAAATATACAGTTGCTTTGCAATCATCATTCTAAGTCATTAAACTCATATTATATTTACGAACAACTCCTATTTATTTAATCTAATACAATTTGTGGAACCAATGTAATCAATCTCATCATTGTTCAATTCCTTCGAACCCACGTATTTAAATCTAAAAACTCACATTCTATGAATCATGGCGTAATTAAATCATTATACAAAAGATACTATTTATTTAATACATATTTTGAGGGTCGAATTTTGAATCCGATTAGTCGCACTTTTCGTTGGAATTTTCCCAAAATTATATCAAACTAATGAGAGTAAAACAAGTTTATTGCATCATCGCAACTTCTCTAGAAATGCTGTCAATCTGAATATGATTAATAAACTAATTAATGTCCAAATATATATATAATTATCTGCATAGCATCAGGCTAATACAATTGGCGCCTCTAAAAGTATGTGCACAGATGTGAGCATGATGAGATGGGTGTGGCAAATTCAGATCGCCGACTCGTGGCGCCCATCAATGTTATGGGGCACGTGTTGCGCTGCGGCTGGAGTCATGTTGTCGTTTGTCTGAATAATCATTACAATGGCCCCAATTCCCTACCCTCTCAGTCTCGTATTCCACCAATTCCCCCCTATAGGCGACGCGACGAACCACTCAGAAATGTATACGATATGTCAAACTGATTCCCACTTGATGCGTGTTATTTGCCTAGCAATTCATTTGCTGTGCACGCATCGTATTTGACTATGAAAAGCATAGATGGATACTTTAATATGTATGTGGATAGTATATGCTGTTTGCTATATGCTATATACGGTATATGGTTAATGGTATACTTATTTGGGGCTTGCCAGATGTTCTCCATCAGCTATCAATGACTTTTCGGCCTGTTGCTAATTCGATTATAATTTCGAGTCAAATGTTTATTTTCATTTCGATTCGATTTGATTTGATTTTAGAATACACAGTTGCTATGGTATAACCTGTAATGTGAGTCAGTTAGGGTATTAAAGAATTATATTACCTATAGACATAGAAATATCCTTTGATACTTTCATTAATTCAACTGCACTATAAAGACAAGCGCTTAAGTAATTTTTAGTTTTAACTAATACTTAGGTATCTTTTAGTCTATCATACTCTCTGCCACACTTGTGCAGCTTTACATGTTGTTATTGCCTTTATACTTGTTTCTTTGGCTTTCGTCTTGACTTGTTTACTTGGCACACATTTTACATTGGACATTTCATTGGCATCCTCATCTTTGTCTTGTCTGTCGCCGTTCTCGTTGATGTTGTGGGTGGAATGCAATAAATTGCATATTATTAAAATACTTGAAAGCAACATTAACATTTACTTAGTTAAATGCCAAACAGATTCTGTACATGCTCTTACTTAACGTGTCCCATGTGTCGTATACTTGATATGTACAACAGTACATTTAACCTCTAAGCACTTGTAAAAGTGCTTGTAAACTTTAACGAATCTTAATGCCAATTAGCATTTGTTTATGATCCGAAATGCGCTAAGATTTATACTTGTTGACTATGAAAATTTGTGTTAAATGTAAGAAATATTTGTGAAATTTAAAAGGCAGTGACCTACGACCTTTACAGTGTGGAGTGATTTTATAATGCACGCTCTTTACTAATAATTTTAGTAAATGGTAAAAAAGTTAATAATAATGATCAGGGAATAACCTGAGTCCTTTGTAATTTTATTAAATGTTAATATCTAAATAAGTTTTACCACAAACTTTAAACATTGTTAAAACAGAAGACTGATTAGCTTTTAAATCATCACTAGAAAACTTTCACATTCTACTTTTCTATTAATTAATAGTATATTTATTTGATACTTATTTCTATTAGACATTGAGATAATGCTCCTTTGTATTTTAGTATTCATTCTGTGGATGATAATTTTCAATTAATTATAGTTATTTGAGCTCTGTGACTAATTCCTGTTTCTTAATTAACATTAAGAATTAATATAAGTATACCTATTACAGTTAACTACTGGTTATTCTTCAACTATTCTCGTTTATACTTGTTAGCTTTAGAACCTGTTGACATGCCTATTTATCTATAGAGTTACGTTTCCCGACTGACTTCCTGTTAATGTCAGGTCATAATCCATAGGCCACCCGCCTAGTTGACACTCATTTGACAGTTGGCTGTCATTGACACATTCCTCAACTGAATATTGGAGTGAGAAAAGTCAGGCAAAGAAGAAAAGCTGTTGCGTGTCAGTGGAGCAAAGAGGAAAATGTTGTAAAAAACTACAATTCAGTTATTCAGGCTCACTGACCAGCCCAGCTGATATATGAAGATGGATGTGCATGATAAACAAGCAAGTGCAAAGTCTATGGAAATGGAATTCCTTTTTAAAAAGGAGGCAAGCACCTAATGAAATTAGCTCCCAAATTCCACGTAAAAATGACAAACTTTTTTATGACAGACAAAAGTTAATGAAATGTAAAAGGGATGCGACAGAGTTACGTCAACTCTGTCTAGTTTCGAGTTCATTTCCATGACATTTGCCAGTGTTGGCCTGCTATTAGGCTCCATTAAAATTCACTTTGTTATGTCCTGGCGACATTTAACTGGGCGTAATAATAACTGTGCAAATTGTGAAGAGTCGCCATTTAGCATGCGTTCCGTACGTGTCCTTTTAATAAATTAAATATGTATGTGGTAAAAAAAAGGAGGATAAAGGTGGAAATAATTCACTCTTAACACGTGCCAACAACTGCGATAAGAAACGTGAAAATGGACTCGGGGTTTGGTTTGTCAGAATGCATCAGCCAAATTGTTTGTCAATGGCGCTCTACGTGGAGCCCTCTTAATGGGCCAGTCACATCAACAACCAAAGCGCAACACATGTCGTATGTGTAATATTCTCCCCCTCACACACTCACACACACACACACACCCCATCAACAGTGCACTTGCTCTGCAACTACTGCAAATTTATGTGCTTCCATTGACAACTAAACAGTGGGTAATTTTAAGCTCAAAAGATTTAAACAGATAATTTGAAAAGATTTGTAACTGACACACAAAGAAATTGCACTCGTTTTTCATTAATAAATCCGGTTCTAATATAATAGATGGAAAAAATACTTTGATTTTTAAAATTCATAGAGGTTGAACCCATTTTTTAACAAATTCAGGGCGTTGAAAAGATACTCCTGTATCTGAGTATCAAAATATCTGACCCACTTTTTTTAAAAAGATACTTTATAACGTAGATAAAAAACACTATTTTAATAAATCGTAAATAAATAGCCAAATAATCTTAAAAGATACTGTTAGATCAGAAAAATTCAAGTAAGAAATAATTTTTCTCTAAATTCCCTATTTTCTTTTGTTTTGTAAATTTATAAAAAATCAATTATAAAAAAACCTGCTCGTTGTCTAAGCCCTTTGCTCCACTGTGCCGCTGCGGGAGGTGGCCAAAAAGATAAATGTAGGCCAAGTGCAGCTAGAAGCCAACAGCAAGCGATATGCTGTTTGTAAATCCATCTGTCCGCCTGTCCGTCCATGTGTCCATCTGTTGTGTCAGTTTGAGTGAGGGTGACGGTGACGGTGAAGGCGTAGACGCAGCTTGCCGGGCCATTAGCTTGGCTTATGTGCCACAGCATGTGGCATGGGCGTGTGTCAATGGAGAGGGTGTGGGCGTAACCACTTTGAAATTAATTTCCCTAGTGAAATTTACGTATACGTAATATAAAGGAGCTTTATGATGACACATTTGCCCCCAAAATGCAAGCTGCTTGCATGTGCAACACCACAAACTGACCCAAATCTTGTCCAGCCCGCTTGCTTCATTTCACTTGCACCACAATTAGTGGATATTAAATGGGAAGTACAATATGGAAATTTGTGGTATAATTTATATCAATTTTTCACCCATTTTCACTTCAACAAAGCTTTGCTTAATTGAATTAACAGCCAAAAATAGAAGTTTCGATATCAAAATGGAGCATTTCGTGACACTTTGAACTCCCGCTGACCTCTTGCTTGACATAAAAAGGAAAAGAAATGAAATAAAAAAGAATTTCTTTTCAGTTTAATTTTAATTGCTATGAAAACTGCTTACACATTGTTTGGAAATTGGTTTCAAATTGAATTTCTTTTCTGTTTCCATGGCGTGCAGTTATGTTGCGTCTTTTTGTGTAGAACGATAGGTCAGTTGACGGGGTCATTGGAACCACACCACGACAGCAAGGGGTTAACAATGGCAGTATATTGACATTGACAATCATTGCAAAGAGACATTGGCATGACCACACATGACGTCATCAGCCAAAGTAGATTAAAAAGCAAAACGCGTGACATGACAGAAAAGTTCACCCCCGACCCCCTTAACACCCCCTCCCACGACCACTTCAGGGCTACACATACATCAATATTGTGACAGTAACCGGGACTCAACAATTGCAAGAATCCAGCTCCAACTATAAATAGCCAAAGGGGAGCTCTTAAAACGCACCATCAGCCGCCCCATAATCCACAGATTACGACGTTTTACAATCGGAAAACTACAAAAATAAAGTAGTCTGTGCAGTTACAATGAGCCTGTACCAGACTATATAATACCCTGTAAATATAGTTAAAGGAATTCAGAAGAATAAAGAATAGTAAAATCGATACGAATTAAATGAAATGTGAAAGTCAAAAACCATGAAAGTTTAATGTTTTTAAATCAAATTAATATATAAGGTCTCAAATAATTATCTGAATGATAAACTGACGTAATGTATAGAAACTCTTATCAAATTTAAAGATATCTATCAAATAAGGCTTATATGGAAATTGAAAAAATTGACCTTAATTAACTATTTTTCTTTAATTCTGAATTTAAACTTTTAGCTCAACCTATCAACCTTTTATCAAAACCACTGCCATTTTAAACTTTTCCATCCCAATTTTAATTGAGAATTTTATTTTTAAAAATATTAATTGCTTTTTTTTGGTATTACATATTTTAGTTTATTTTAAATATTATGGTTTAAACGTTAAAAAAAATAAATAACAAACATTGCAGTAAGCCACAACCAAAAGACTAATATTCCCTTCAATTACCAAGTTCAGGGTATAAAATAAACCAAAGCGCGCTAGTCTGTAACGTTGGTAATTAATGTGAAATTAATGGCAAGTAGACACGCGGATAGTAGGGATTGTTTCTTGGTATGGGTAACTAGCCACTAGATGGCGCCACCTGCTAAATAGGGTGGGTTTCCGGAGGTCACTTTAAAGGGTGCAACAGCACTGCAACAAAATGAACTTTTATCAAGTGCATTCAAGCTTCAATTGCATAAAATAACAAAAGTTTCCAAACACCCAGAGACAAAGTTCAAGTGGTCGCCAGACATGGAAATAAAGATGATAATAAAGAAGATGGAGAAAGCGGAAAGAGAAGTGAGAAAAGGTTCACGGAGAATGTCTTGTTGGAAAACCGCTGATAGCAATTTGTCTGGCTGAGTCACGGAGACACAAGGAAAATTGCAATTCAAAATTGGATAATAAATTCAAATTGGTTTCAGTGTCGGTTGATGTTTGTGTAGGCGTGTAAATAATGGATAAGAACTAGATGAAGTATTATAAAACCGAAGGGTACAAGTAAAATAGAAAAGACAGAATATGCAAATACTTGGTTTAAAGCTAAAAATATAGTGTTAAAAGTATGATTTAATTTTCTTATCAATTCAAGGCAAATTAACTGATAAATATGAAACATTTTTAACCCAACAAAGTGAAATAAAAAGTATAATAATATTCGTTATGAAATTGTTCTCAAGGAGAAAATTTGTTTATCTAGCAACAAGTATTCCCAAGTCAGCTTATTTTTGATAAATTTTGAACATTATTTAATTTATTTATTTAAAATTATTTCATTTTATTTCTGGCAGAATTCCCAACCTATTGATAATTTTTTAGTGAATTTTTAAATAGAACATTAGCATTTTCAATGCCATGCAAATTTTACGCGAATGCTAAATTGTTACTTATCTTGAATTATATATACTCTATATGTGTGTGCTTTGTAAATTGTTGTCTGGCGACGAAGCGTTGCAAAAGCAGCCAATGCGTCACTGAGCACTTGGAGATTTATCCCAGGCATACTAGCAGCATCTTTTACAAATACTTGCAATATAATGCACAACAATCTTTGAGAATAATTGAGAAAAGAATCTGAATAATTTGCACAGAGCGTACGCATTGAGGCGTCACCAGAAACTGAAATTGCGAATTCTCTCACGGCCTCCCATTGAGATTTCACGCATGAGGAACCAACAACGCCCCAGAAATGTATTATGCTATAGAGTATATCATCTATAGAGTATAAAGACTTGCTAACTCAATTACGATTGCCACCCACATACGTATATTATACCATATAGTGTGTATATTATACACTCACACACGCACTAGTTAGAAGAAATGTTGACGATAAGACGTCGAATGTTCTTAAAATAGTGACGAAAACTGAATTCATTATAAATACAATATGAGATAAATTTGCCACTTAATTAAAACAATTTAAAAAGCTAAGCAATAAAATGAGAGCAAACTGAACTATTGTGATCGACTGAAAGATACCATGCAATGAAAAGTCCGTTTCGTTCTTTATAATGATTTTTATGCGTTTATAATGAAATTTGTAGGATAACTAAATAAAAATTTTTAAGTGTCTGTATGACAAAGTTCAACGTTATCTCTTTACAAATTGAGAAACGAGTTCAAACTAAAAGAAACTTGTGTGGTAATTGAAATTTAGCAAACCGTATCGGAATATTTTAATATTTTGTTTTCTATTTATATTAAATCTTTTGCCAGACACAAACTTATCATTCCCTTTTTCAACAAAAAGCCACCGGGTATAAAGAGAATATGTAATACTTAGAACATTTGGCAGAACGAGTTTGTGACTAGCCGGCAAATGACTAAAAAAAATATACAAATTTAGAAAACCAGACTTGAACATTTTTGACACTGTTTTATAGCTTAAAACATATGTATTAGTGAATATACTATATTACTACATGTGTATTCATTTCCGTGAGCGATGACGCAACTGAACACAACTCACTGAATGCTAAGGAATTCGTATATGTTTTTTCTTTTTTTTTGTTAAGGCCCCGCAGCATTTGTTGGATTACAGTTGAAAATGTTTCTGCTAGTAAATGCCGAAAGTGCCACAAAACCATCTGAAACAGGTAAGAACTCCAACAACACCAAGAACAGTTCAAAAACCAACAGCACCAGCTGGCCAAAAGGATGCCAGCTACCTGGTCAACAGAATAAAGTAGAATACAAAAACCATAGAAAAGAAAAAGAGGGAGGCTAGAGAGGAAAGAGGAAACAGGAGGTCAACTAAAGGTGCAGCTGTAGATAAGCGTACAAAAATAAATTCAGTTAATTCATTTTAGGCGCGTCGCAGTGTTGTGTGTCAGCCATAACGTAACTAGTTCAAGGCCAGAACTAACACAAAATCCACTTGTAATCAGTTGAAAATAAATGTACAAAGAAATGATTTTAAAAGAGAAATATTTTCTTGAATAAATTCTCATCTCAATGCATGCTGAAGCTTAGAGTTCTTTATAAATGCAATAGACCTTTACAAATACAAGTCAAACTACTCCACATTACGGAAACTAAATTGAAAACATTTCCCCAAACTAGAAAATTCAATTCAAAGCAAATCATTTTCAATTTTTCGTTTTATGTTAAAATCGAAAATCAAACATCTTGCATTGAATTGAACTGAAACAAAAATACTATGGCAAACAAATAAGAATTTGATTTTCCATCTAGCGAAGCTTGAATACTCTTTTCAAATGTGTCATAAAATACATAAAAGATAAAAATAAAGTGAACTAAAGTTAAAATTACTTTTAATATAGATTGGCAGCAACAAAGGTAGTTTGTGTAACCTCTGAACTTAAGATTTGATTCTAGAATCTCAATAGAAACCCCCGCGTTTCCTTGTCTTGTTGAATTCAGGAACAATCTGCAATCTAATATAAAAAATTATACTAAAATAAATACACACCAACAGGTAACAAAATAGATTTAGAAATTCTGCTTTAACTCTCAAAGAAAACATGCATATTTTCAAGACTTACGATATGCAAATATCAAGACATTTTGTTGATCGTTTTTAAATATTATGGTTTACAAATATATTTTCGGAATTAGAAATAGCGGCTTCTGTAAATTTATAATATATATTATTGAAATAATTTATTTAATAAATAAATCTATTTAATTGTACATGTCTTACACATTTAACAAAGAATGTACAATACTCTACAATGGGGCGTAAGAACTGCAACGGCATCAATGACAACAAACAAGCTGAAAAATAACTGCAGCTGTTGCAGTTTTATAAATGCGGTTGCCCCCAACCTTAGCCCAGCTATTCAAGCAAAACCAACTACCCCGACCTAACTATATATCCTATATATACGTACACACATATATGTATGTAAGTGTGGTATATACATATATAGTACGTCAATATAGTGTTCAATGTGTATGTGAGCCCTGCTATAATATGTTGAGGGCGCATTTTTAGGCGCACGCCTCATTGGGTTGCCAACCGTTGCAGCGATTTGAGCTGATGTTATTGTTGGGTTTGTTGTTTCTGACTATGGCCAATAGAACTGAAATTTTGGCTTGCCAACTTTTTTGGCCAAGTGAAAGGTAGAGGCGGTCGTGGACGTGGGATAGGAAGTCAAAGCATGGTAAATGACTTTTAACGTTGACAGTGAAAGCTGTTGGCCAGGCTTGCAAAACGAACTGGGCCATCTGTGGCAAACTAATTGCAACTACATTTTGTTTGTTTACTGCAAATGAGAAAAAAGGAAAAACCAGGCAAGGCAACAACTTTGATAAATGGCACAAATTGTGAACATTGTCAGCCAATGATAGGGCTCTTTAGGGCTTATATAGTATTTCAAAATATTGATAGATATGAATGGATTCTCATATCAATATCCACAATTCAACAATTGATAACGACAAATCAGTTTCGGCAACAAATTAATCAATGGAAAATACAGACAGAGACAATTCTATGCCAATCAAAGGTAAATATTTGTAGATAGTAATAAAGTTTTGTTTAAGTTGGATGAAAGTTTCACATTCTGCAGTTGAGGATGCTGTCAATGGACTTTTTATGGCAAGAAATTTTTGTACTTTGATCCCATGAATAAATCGATTTGGGTACAATCAACATCTAGCCATAAAAGTGAAATGAGTCCAATAAAAACCTATAAAAATATACATGAAATCAGCAACAATAACGTCATTTGTTTATACCTGAATTTAGAATTTTTGAATAAACAAGCTATAAGAAGATTGTTGAATGAGATATACTCTGCAAATACGTGCCTATTTTCCTCTAACTACATGTTTTTATTTGTAATAATTACACTCATATTACCTAATTCAATTTAAAGTTTTATGTCGTATAAAACCTTGACAATATTTCTAATTAATTTTTGTTAAAAAATATATATAAGAATCCCTTTTATTATGCGCTTCATACAAAGAATTATATTCTTATTGCCTGTATGCAATTAATCTTAAAGCTTATTGTTAACTTGTTGACAGTCTTTTAGTTTATCTCGCTCCAACATGATTCATTTTGTATATAAAAATTAAATTTTACATATTGCTCCATCAATCTATTAACATTTTTATTTAATATCTAACTAACTAACTAACTTATTAATTGATTTTTAAAGCTCACTGTCTTCGTTATGACACCTCGTTCTAACTGCTTGTATTTTATATAATTTTATAGGAATTAGCAATAATAATCTAATGTTTTTATGTTTGTTTGAAAATGTAGTTGCTGTATGAAAAGACGATTGTTAAAGCTTCTTCATATTATTGGTGTAGTTATAGTATTCATTTATTAGTATATCCGTTGTGAATATTTCTTGATTCAGATTTGGTTACTATAATTGTGTTTTTCATTAAGTTATAATATTTATCTGTCTCTTGTTCATTTCAAGTCTGCCAGTCCATTTTATTGTAATGGTTTTCTTTATTTTCCTGCTCCGATTTTGGTTGACGATTTGTAGTCAAGATTCTAGGCAGCCTCGGAGTTGTTGCAGTTGCCTTCCCAGGAAATGGAAGCAATTTATCCTGGCGGACCAACACTTTAGGTGGCAATGGTGGCTCATTGGCCGTAACTGAACGGGCCACTGCTTTGACCTTTGACATTGCACTGGCATCATTATAACGGATACGTTTGTTCTGCAACTTTGAGACCCAAGCTTCGGTGGCGCGACGACGGGCATTAGACAAAATGTTATTGCAGCTATTGCTACTGCTTGGGATGGAGTCGACTTCACTTAAAACATTGGGTGCAGAAATACTTGGATTGCTAGAAATGGGAGTACTATCCAGGAATTTGGTAGCCGGATATAGTTGCATCATAGGACGACACAAGGTGTTCGGCTTACAATAAGTAAAAGTTCGTTGTAACTGAGTCTCCAGACAGACTTTCTGTACATCTTTCTTGGATTTCTCAATGCGAAACTCATAGACCAAGGGATAGATACGTTGTATGGCCAATTTGATGGCATTAACACTGGCAGCTGTAACTGTAATGCTGCCCGTTGAGAAGATCTTCAATGTGGCCTTGGGATTGGAAAACTTATAGGTAACTCCTGGATGCAATTCCGGCTCATAATAGGCATCCTTGCGATGCTGTGCCGAGAAGTTGGCAATACGAATTTGCCAAGGCATGCTGCAGGAGCCCAGCACATTAAAGATGCGAAAGTTTTGAAAGTGCACGGGGAAACCCAGCTTTTGCAGGCAACGAGCAAAACGTCGAGCAGCTACCTTTGCCTGGGACTCCGATGTGGCGCCCGTGCATGTAATCCTGCCCGTGGACCACATTGAAGCTGTCGTATAGGGACGACGCAAACGCATCGTTAACATACTATTCTCACGTCTGTACTCAACATTGTAACCATTCAATGCAATTTCACGTAGATTCAGATGACATTGCACACTAAACGAGCACAAAACATTGTTAATCACAATGTCTACCTCTGGTTCAGTCTCTGGATCTTCCTCCTTGGTAGTTTCCTTGACTTCTGCAACAGCCTTTGCATCATACTCCTCCTTGGAATCGATCAAAGACCCCCCCTTAAACAAATTCATTTTTTTTTTTAACAAAATATTTTATTGCTCACTATTAAAGACCTTTTTTGAAGTTGATTTATTAAGGTAATGCTAAGTTTACTTGATTTTAATCATAACGAAAGTTCTCAATGGGAAAAATTCAAAACATGAAATGTTTAACAGACAGTAAAATCTCAAATTACACAAATAAGTCGGAAACATACAGAAATAATAATAAATATACAACAATATATATTTATATTTAAAATGTATAATTTAATAAACAAGGACGTAGGCAGCTTTTTATTGTAAGTGTAATAAATTTCTTTGTACATATATGTATATAGGACTTTTCTACATTAAATAAAACTTAAAGAACTTCATCGACCCTATATTATTGATATTATAAACACAATATAAAGGATTATAGTAAACAATACCATTGGAATTCTCATTCATTAAAGAGTACAAAATACACCCTTTTCTTTGGTTCACACAGAGATAATAAATATAATACAAGTAAAAATAAAAACACAAGTAAAACGAAAAGTCTAGACATTGGTAATCAGGCGGGTCCAGAGGGGTTAAGTGAACGCGTCATTATTGATTTTCGAGTAAAAGTCGCACATGCGAGAATGCAAAAATCTTAAAACTGAATCATCAGACGAGAATCGAAAAGGCAAAAGCCATAACAAATAAATTGTAATCACTAAAAATACCTAATAGATTAATAATAGCATTTATGCGTCAACTGATGATGAGAAAAACTCTACTATTATTTTTAGAACTTCTAAAGTTCTATCAAGACCAACAACAACAATTGCACCTGAAGTGGACCTTAATGATAAGCAGGGTCCTCCAGTTACAAGCACCTCTTTAATGGCCATGACAATTTCAATGACTGGGTCAACTTTTATCAGAGTCTAATTCCAGTTTAAATAAAAACCGACAATTGAAGAGCTTATCAGTGATGTGTGAGTGAAATGTAAACAAAAGAGAAAGATAATGAACTAAGTGTGATTATTCATTATTAATGCATTAATTAAAAGAAAAAGACTTGCTCAAAATTAAAAGAGCAAAGCGTAGTTGAAATGTGTTAATGAATTTATAAATAGATCAACAGCTGCATAAACACATCAACTGAAATGGAAAGTGAAAACACGGAGATAGATAAAAGATGAGCCTGCTACAGGCGAGGGTCGCTTCCTCAGTTAAAATTTAAAATTATAAATAAACTACAGAATTATACAGTAAGAAAAGGAACCCTCTAACTTGACCTTTCACTTTATCTAAACAAAAAAAAGTATAATAATAAGTTAGTTTTGATATTCTTAGAAAAAAGGAGAGATACATATATTTAAATTGGTTTCATTGTTAAAAAAAAATGCTTGACTAACTATAGATTGGTTTATTTCTTATATTCTATGAATCTAAACTTTCAACTTTGTTTTCGCCTAATTAATTAGAACAAAAAAAGGAAATACTTAAATTTCACTAATAAGAAGAGAAGATACAATTTATTCGAATTCTGTATTTTTTGAAGAAAGATTTCCAAAAGTAAACAAATAAAATATTATATGATTTCTGATTTCCAGAGCATTCCACAAGAAACATTTAAACAAAAATATGTTATTTGAAAAAATGCCAAAAATTTTGTAGTATTTATTTAAAGCGAGAACAATGAAAGAGTCTCTTTAGCGTGTGTTTGCATTTGTAGTTGGCGATTAAATCTAGTAAAAAAAGTGTATAATAAAACAAAGTCAAATACAAACAATGACAAAGGCGGCAACGAAAACGAAAGCGGGAAAGAGTGAAGAGAGGAGGAATAGGAATGAGAATACCGTATATGAAACTACAAAAATAAAAAATCAAATGGCGGCTTTGTTGTTGTTGTTTGCTCTTCGCACTTCAATTGTTGTTGGCAGTAGCCGCTAAAACTAGTAAAATTTGTTTGCTTTGAAAAACGCAGAACCAAACACACACACACACACACACTCATAGGCAGAAACACACACACATGTACACAGAGTCAAGCGTCAAGAGCAGCTGGAGGCGTTTCAATGAACAACGAGGCTATAAATTTCTCGCATGCTACAAAAATCTCAACCGGCATACACTGTGCATAGGAATGTTCCTAAGCAATCGATTTGATATACACAAAACTTAAACGCTTAAAAAAATAGTAGTAGAAATTGTAAGAAAAGAGTTACGTGTTGCTGGCCAATTAGCATGACTGAAGGCCTAAATGTTTGACCAATTATTCGGCACATATATTTCAATGTGTGTACTTAAAATCTATGTCTATGATTTAGATATTAACTAGTTGCTAGGTAAAAACAAAATCATAATCATACCACATTTGCATAAGCAGCGCGTTGCGCGCCGAGACAGCAACAACAAACACAACACCACAGAACACAACACACAAATTTCTAGCAATAACAAATCGCTTTGGCTGTTGGCACTTTCTTTTTAATTCTTAAAAGCTCTAGCAATTAAAACGATCACTTTGTTGCTCAAGTTGCATCCAGCAAACACACACACTGCACTTTTGGTTTTTGTTATTGAACACACTTTTTTGTTGGGCTATTATTAAATTTGTTGTTACGATTTGTTTCGATTTTTACAGAACGCCCCCGCGTAAACACGTCCGTTCGCAACGCAGGCTAAACGCGAAATTACAGCTGTAGACTGACGCCGTCGGCCAATGAAAAAGCAATGCGGCGAAATTGTTGCCCAATTCAGCCTTTTTCCGGACAAATCTGTCCTGTTTTTAAGTGACATAAAAGATTTTTACACCACAAAATCTGTCCTTTTTTCAACCGACAAATATTGCCAACACTGACAAAAGAGAGAGCGACGAGAGATAAAAATTTTAAAATCCACAAAATTGACGATAAAAAACGCGGAAAAAATTGAATATTTCTATCCCAGTAAATTCCAGAAAAGAGTATGCCACCGATTTTCTTTTGCACGAATTTTCTTTGGAATTTTCTTAACTTTTCCGAATTTCCCGGATTTTTTCAACAGCTATTATTGGAACTTGGCCACCAGTTAAGCTAGAAAATCGAGACATATTTTAAAAGAAGCGGTTTTAATTTATACAATCTATAATTATTTTAGTTTTAAAAAAAAAAAATTTTTACTATCGATAGCGGACAAAGACATTGGATACATCGATACGTTTTTTTATTATAATAGATCGTTATCGTTTTTAGCAGACTGCGCTACAGCAGAGGTTTCACTTCGTCCTGTTACGTGGCTGTTAACTAAAAGTTGCTGTTAATACTTAACAGCCTCTGTTACTTCGCAGAAACACCATTTTAAAATAAATAAAACTATTTTATAAAAAATGAAATCAGAATAAAGCAAACTAACTTAATTCGAAATTGTATAAATTAATGCGGCTTCTTTTAGAATGAATTTCATTCATGTGGCCCCACTGGGGGCTTACTTCGCACGAAATGAGGTCTAAGAAATCTGGGAAGTTTGGGAAAATTATACAACAAAATCCATGCAAAGTTTCAGGTCGATAGCTTTTGTGTTGCATTTTCCGGAAAGAAAAATTTTCGGCTACTCAAAAACGAAAATGATTCGAAAATATGAAAAATATTTTTGACGTGGACTCCTCCTGGACTTGCAAAAGCGCCTCCAAGAAACCATACACTGTCGACTTTTAAAACTATGGAACTTGATGCTAGCGCCGCGACGAAGAGAGTCCGTCTAGTTTTGAAACTAATTTGCAGTTTTCTAATAAACTTTCGGCATTCGTTTTAATCATGTCTGAATTACAGGTATGAATTAAATTGTTAATTAATTTGGAAATAAATGTGACAAAGGTGGTTTTTTTTATTTCAGGAATTTGACCAAGCCGCTGAGGATGTCAAGAACTTGAACAGCACACCGGCTGACAATGATTTATTGGAACTTTATAGCCTCTACAAACAGGCCAAAGTGGGAGATTGCAATACAGGTGAAAAAAGGGCGTGGGAAAATTTAAATAAATTTCTAATGTGAAATGTGGTTATATACAGACAAACCTGGTTTCCTCGACTTCAAGGGCAAAGCCAAATGGGAGGCGTGGAACAAAATAAAGGGCATGAGCAATGCCGACGCCCAGAGTGCTTATATTGCCAAAGTCAAATCTCTGATTGCCGCTGTGGGTCTAAAGTCCTAAATCAGATGAAAGATGCTTTTATAGATTTATTACAGATAACAGATTTTTCTATGTGACCTTCGATTTTCACACGTAATACGCACAAAATTTCGCTTCACTGAAAACGTCTGCACAAAATAAAAACTAAATTTCAAATGCATTCACATTTATTTAGTCAAACGCGGGAATTGGATATATAAATACAATATATAAAGCAGAAACAGTTGGTCAAGTAATTGTTTCGACAAATATACTAATTTCACATGTTTAATTTTTACAAAAATTAATAGCTGGTCATCATGTTCTTATTTTACAACAACTGTAGAGTACAAAAAAGAAATGCAGTCGAGTCTCGATATAGTTAACGAATAATTTACAGGTTTGTAAAGTAAAGTAAAGTAAAGTTTTTATTTGTTGCTTTCCAAACTTTGTTAAAAGTCTTCGATTCTTCTAAGTAGTGGAAAATTGTCAAATTGATTAGTATATCCAGACTCGACTAAATTGAATTAAAGTGTTTTTAAAAAACAGATATGTGAACTTTGCCCTTTGTCAAAATTATTACTTGACCAACTCTGTATAGTAAATTTTATACTAAAGGTATATCTAGCTGTCGGAATGGGGTGATGTGGCGCTGTGGCTGGATTGCCTTTGTCGCTCATAGACCTCCCTTTGTAGCTCCCGTAGATTCAACTCCAACGTCTCAACCACATCAAAGTTCATATCCTCGCGCGCCTGCTTAATGTATCCTTTAATAATGTTGATTTGCTCAATAAGCGGATCATCTACACTAGACTTTGCTGCAGATGCTTGTGGTGCTGACCAGTTATTCAAGGATTGCAAATCGGACTGGAAAGGGAATTTATAACATTGTAAGTTATAAGAACGAACTGCTAATCTCTGTTAAACTCACGCCTTGGGCAAAGCTGCGGTTCGCCATGCTTACACCAGTTTGGTTTGCGCTTCCATAGCGCTCGTAAGCTTCCATGGCCATACGCTGTTCGGTAAGGATTCTCTGTTCAGTTTCCATGCGTTTACGTTCCTGGATCTGCTGTATGAGTGCCTCATCTGGTAAGGGAGGCAGTGAGAGCATGCGTTCCTTAATAACCTGCACACAACTCAATCTTATGGCCTTCTTTAGTGCCTCCTCACGGCTGCCAGGCTCTGAATGTATGGTCAAAATACGTTTGCTTCGCAAATCAATTGTCTCCGCCACTTGGCCAATCTTGGCGCGCAATGCACCCGCATCTGCGATGGTAAAGATGGATTCGCCTTCATGCAGACTGTTGACAATCTTTAAATACATGTCTAAATCGGGTGAGACTTGTTTCTGCAGCTTCCTGATCTCCTCATAAACCTGGGCAAGTAACGGCCGGCAAGTGCGACTCTCGTGCATGTCCTGGCGCGTGTCCAGCAGCCAGAGGCAATGCTGACAAAGGCGTATTGCGCGATCCTCATGATGTTGCATCTGCTGCAAAGGCTCGCTGCGGTTTGTAGACAAACTGGCCAATTGCACTGCGAAAGATAAGTTTTAAAACAGGTAATTATAACGATTACAGCAAAAGCAGGTTGCTCTTACTTGCATTCTCCAGCTGTAGGGACCGGGAACAATCATTGCACATGATGCCACCGCAAAGGCGGCAATGATGTTGCCTCCGTGCAATGTGGAAACTCTTGGCGCAATTCGGACACAACTTAACGGAGCTACCGTCCAGCCAAGGCACTGTCTGTTGCTCATGGTGCTTCCGCTGCACTGCATCCGTGGGCAAATCCTTCAACAGTCGATGCAGCCTTATGATCAGCTTGTTGGTCTCACTGGCATAACGTTCTAGGCGAGGATTGCGCACGGATTGAAAGTATTCAAAATAGGAACGCTCGGCTCCCACACTTTGCTTGGACATGTAGTTATAGACATTGTTACGGGTCCTCGCATTGCTCGTTCTCGATCCATTGGCTCCACGTGCTCCACCAGCTCCTGTCGCATTGGAGGCGCTTGCAGCGGACGCAGAGGTTGCCGACGCCCCACGTTCACGGTCATCTTCAAAGTTGTTGAGGATTTTCTTCTTGGCTTTGGTAAATATATCCTTAAACACGGATTTCAGGGCATCCTCCTCCTCTGCATGTTGGCGCGCAAAGTGCTCGGTTAGAAAATCAATTGATTTCAAATCGGCTCGACAAATGGGACAGAGAAAACCCTCCAGTATCTCATCACTGGCGGCACTTGGCTCCTCATCGCTATCAAAGGGATTACCCGACATGTTATCATTTGGTTTTCAGTCGTTAGTAATTTGTTGTTTTTTTAGTGGGTGTATTTGTTATGCACAGTTAAATGACGTCAGCATGGACATAGCCTTGGGAATGTGGCATATTCAGTTGTCGATTTACTGCTCGCTACGCTTGGCCACACCACGAAATAATTAATTTTTAAATTAATTTAAAAAGAAAACTCTCCCACTGTCTCCCACTTTTGTAGGATTGTTGAAAGACTATTGATAAACCGATAGATATTTTTTATCTGCCGATAATATCGCTATCGATATTTACGTTGCGTACTCTGATTTTAAATCCGGTATGCTGTTTATTTTAAGAACCGTACAAATTTTTACTTCTTTTTATAAATTTCTTTTTAATTAGTACATAACAATTTATTTTACAAAACTTTATTTTACAATTTCTTCATCATCACTAAATTCCTCATCATCTGATGATTTTCGCGACTTGCGCTCTAATTCACGCGCCAACAATTCCTTAAATGCCTCGTATTCTGCTAACGTGACGTAGCATATTTTGGTGGCAAAGGATTTCTCCGATGTGTCCGTAATCTGATAGAGTCTATTATTTGTTGTACGCTCATTAGGATCCGCTTTCAGAGCACGAGGCTTAAACAAACCCAAACGCAATAGGAACGTGTGACGACAACGTAGTTCCTCAAAGGGCAGTGACATTGCAGCAGATTTAACTATTTCCGGGACCTCAAGACGCATTATATCCGTCATATAATTGAACTTTTCCTCTATACACTGTTCCGATTGAGCTAATAAATCCGGACTATTCATCAACAACTTCCAGACATTTTTATTTGTGGACACGCGGCTCTTTAGATAGGCGATTTGGTTAAGCAGTTGATGGGCGTTGCTTACATCCAATAATTCTGGATATTTGGTCAATAACAGATGCAACAAGTGCTCTCCAAATTGACAAGCTCGCCATATTTCCAGGCTTTCAATGATCCGTTGTGGAGTTCTCTTTAAAACTGTTGGATTGCCTGTGACAATTCTCAGGAAGCTGACTGTCTCCAGGCCATGATTCTGAAATGTTTCGTGAGCACGCTTCCATACATCCGGCGTATAAATGGATAATGTGGGCTCCAGTTTGACGGCCTCATCAATATGCACTTGTTCCAGATGCAACAATTTTGGTGCAGTCGCTTTTGCTGCTAAATGGCGCACAGTGAGACATTTTAACTACAAAGAGGAAAGTGTTATTAATAATTCTTTTTAATTCATTAAATCATACTTGTTGCTGCTGTTGGAGTATACTCTGTGTGTTAAATAATAGTTTTCTCCACATGTTTATAAATATTTTGTCAACTATTTTGATAACAATAACAATCAACAGCTGTTTTTTCGATAACGATAAGAATGCGATTGTTTGTTTTGCAAAACAGACAACATCAGCTGTACGCCAATACGCCGCGTTTATTTATTACACATTATTTATTTAAACAATGACGAAGAGTAAAAAACAACTTCGCGAACAACACGCGGCCAGAGAAGCAGCCCAGGCTAATACAGCTCAGCTGGAGACGCACAATGATGCCTATACGAGTGGTGCATTTAATTATCTACGCTTTTTGGTACACCTGCTGGCGGCGGCCCAATTCTCGTACGGCATTTACTACTATTTATTGAAATTGCATTGGCCCAAGGGTTTACAGGAGGAGGAGGAGCTCAAAACGCGGTGGGGTGGAAAATTCAAGTACTTAACATTCCTCGATGTCGTACTACAGGCTATTTATCACACCGTGGCACTATTGAATGATCTATTTGGAGACAACACGGTTACAGTGGCTCCCAAATCCTTACTGCGTCAGTTGCGTGATTACTTTTTTGCCACGTTTGCATTTCCCATAGCTCACAATGTTGCCATTTCTTTTTGGGTCATTTATCTATGGGACCGTGAACTCATCTTTCCCGCCGCCCTCGACGCAATCTTTCCCAGGTAAGTTTCCCGTCTATTTACATATTCAAATGTTTTTTGTAACCATTGACCTTTGTAGCTGGCTGAATCACGTCGTTCATACGAACGTTGCTTTGTTGGCCATCATGGATTTGTTTACTTGTTTCCGTCGTTATCCCAGTCGCTTGGCCGGTGTCACTGGAAATGCGTCGTTCATGATACTCTACATTATTTGGGTACATATAGTACGATATTTTAGTGGAGTGTGGGTTTATCCTCTATTGGAGGTGCTATCAATGCCGCTACGCTTTGTAATGTTTGGAGGAATGGCGGGATTAAGTGTGGTTTGCTACTTTCTGGGAGAATTCGTTAACAATATTGTCTGGGCACCAGAGTTTAAGCTGCTGCAGCAGAAGAAGATCAAACAGGGTTAAACACACATCATTTACAAAATAATTGACTCACATTTGAAAGGAATACAAAGTAGAGATTTTGTTTTGCCCAAAGAGGCTGTTGTAATTTTATACTCAATTGTATGTACAAACAGGCGATTAATTTAGGAAAGCTGTTAAGTAAAATTGTATGTGCTTTAAATTCCCTTTAATAAAACGTCTTTTATTTCATTCAAACTGCGCGCAGTACGTACTAGTTCACAAAGTGGCAAACGGCGCTTCTTAGTTTCCAATGTGACAAGCGGCGCTAGAATATCGCATCAGTGGCGCCATCTATATTATGTTAGCGCCGTACCATTGTTGTTTAAATTTAGAACTAGAAATAAAGTTGGCAGCACTGGATTTTTCTCTCGTCGCTCTCTCTTTTGTCAGTTCTGGCAATATTTGACAATTAAGAAAAGGACAGATTTTGTAGTGTAAACATCTGTTTTGTCTATTTAAAACATGACAGATTTGTCCGGAAAAAGGCTGAAGTGGCAACAATGTTTTTTTTTCGCTTTTTCATTGGCCGACGGCGTCAGTCGCTGTGTCTATCTCTGTCTGCGTGCGCCAATTTATTGTTGGTTGAGAGTGAACACAATGGGATTGTGTTAACGTTAACGCACATGTAAGTGAAAATCACTACAATAGAAGAACGTTTGTAAATTGCAGTGCAAAAGGTTAATAACTTTTCGTATGCATGGTTTTCAAAACAGGCTTTGTTTGTTGGTTGGGCGAGTGTGTGTGTGTGTGTGCGAAGCATGCAAGTGCGAGCGAGATAGCACCACTTGCAATGTGTTGGTATCGCCAGGGCTGCCAAGCTGTTTTTCTACTTACGACGCACAGCTGTTTTCAGTTTGAGGGTACATGTGTCCCAACAATGTCAAGCAACACAGTTTTGGATGCACTGTGTAGTGTTGTTGCCGGTTTATAATTTTTACAGAGATTTGATAGATCAAGTTTTATAATGACTAAAACTTGAACATACAATAGGCAATATTTTAATGTGAATTTCATCTGATGAATAATTTTAATGCGACAGTTATATCTATACATTTTACGTCAACGTATTCAAATAATTGTTGAAGACTTTAGTAGTTATTGAAAAATCGCCCCTTAAGTTACACGTTTAATATAAAACTATTTGTTATTTCCGTTTACATTTGTACATTTGTTATCCTATTTTTTCTGTTTAGATTGTTCTGTTTGTGTCGCAAGTAGTTGGCAACACTGTTAGCTTATACAGTTTTAAATGTACTGTGCGTTAATCACATCGCAATTGCAAATATGATAATGGAAAATGTTTTTAATTTTATTGTACTTTGTTGCAGAAAATGCCACTCTCGTCGCCAAGCTAACTTTACTCTACCCTCATCAACATAGGCCGCCAGCAGCTTCCACCTTGCATTGCCATTGCATCATTCACAACAACAACAGCAACTACCAAGAACAACAACAACAGCAACAACTGCCAGGCAAGAAGAGCAGCAGCAGCAACAAGAATCACAATGCCCATGAGTGATGTGGCTGCAGCATTAATTTATACGGAGCACGGTAACGGTACAACGAAGCACACAAAGGCACTGCCGCCAACAACAACAGGTGCGGCAGCAACAGTTGCTGCAACAGCAACAATGACCAACTCCTCCAAGACAGATGTGATTGCTGGTAGCGCTGCTGCTGCTGCACAATTGGGCAGCATGTTGGCTCCTTCCAGCATAGCTCTCGCTGCTATGCAGGGCCAGAAATGGCAACAGGTCTTTGATCTGGACAAGATGATCAAACAGTTGCGTTCGGCTGAAAAGACGCATTTACGTGGAGGCGGTGGTGCTGGCGGTGGGCGAGGCAATGATTCAAAGCAGGCACATGCAGCTCATGTGGTGCAGGTGCAACGTTTAAATGCCGCAGATATGTCATACTATGATATGGTGCCCAAGCAGGCAACACGGGATATTGTCGTGTGCAATGCCTGCAGTGGCAGCTACACCAAGGCAGGTTTCAATAATCATATTGCTCTGCAGCATCCTAGCATTTGGGATAGCATCCCAAATAAGCTCAACAACACAGAGTCAACACATCAGTCGCGTTCCATTGCAGCAGCATCGGCATTGGCGGAACACAGTCCGGATGCCGGAGTGAACCGGGAACCAGCTGAATTGTTGGGTTCACCCACAGATACATTGTCTGCCACTACTTCCAGCTGTTCCAATGGCTCTAGTAGCTCTATTGCTGCTGTGAATAATGCCAACAACACGAGCAGCAGCAACAATAATAACAACAGCAGCAGCACACACGTCTCCAGCAGTTCGGCTTCATCATCGTCATCGTCACGTCACAAAAGCAGCAGCAGCAAGAGTAGCAGTTCCTCAAAGACCAGCAGCAGCAGCAGCAGTACAAGTCGTTCACGTTCGAAGTCATCCAAAAATCGACACCATTCGGAGTTGCATCACAAGGTGGGTTCCAAAAAGAGCAGTGCCATAGCAACAACTGTTGCAGTTGCCCCACCAACGGTTGCTGTCAAGGAGGAAACACCATCAGCAGCAGCATCAGCAGCAGTCGCTGCTGTTGTACCCGCTTCAATTACGGTATTCTCTTCCTCATCCAATTCGTCGTGCTCACTGCCGCCAACGCCAACACTGGCGACTGTTACCAGCAGCAATGGCAATGGCAATGAACATGCCATTAGCTATTCTCCCGCTCCCGCTCCTGCGCAACTGACCAGCCTGCTGGACGAGACACAGCCAAATAAAAAGAAGGTGGGTACATATCAGAGATTACAATTTATAATCAATCACCAATGACAGTTGGAAGTTTTCAAAGCTCAATCATATATGTTGTAAAGAAGAGCTTATTTTGATACTTTTATTTCTCTCTGCCTACAGCTCAAAGGTGCAACAGCGGAAGCAGCAGCAGCGTCCCATCATCGCAGCAAACCTGTCAAGGAGAAGCAAATGGCGCCAATCTATGAGCAACAACATCAGCAATTAAGTGAATTGGATCAGGCTGTATCCTCTATAACCGGTCATGTCGGGGATGTCGAGTCGCAGGCACAACAGCAGCAGCAGCAACAACGCCAACATCAGGTTGATCTTTCAGCTGTAACCGAGGAGCCATTGCCCATGCATAATACATCAGATGATAATTCCATATCGCTGACATTGGATGATATGCTGGACAGCAAGTTCATCAATGAGATTTTAAATACTGTCGAATCGGATATACCCTTTGATGAGAGCGCACTGGACACCTCACAATCGCAGTCACAATCGCAACAGTTGCAACTGCAGCAGCAGCAACAACAACAGCAGCCAGCAACAAAGCGATTGCGTTATGATGATGGCACTATAAATGCGGATCCTGGTGACTATGCGATTTATCAGCAACAACATCAGCAGCAGGCTCAACAGGTGTACAGTGAGGAGAATGCTCATGGCGGGGAACAGACGCAACTAACAGCAATTGATGCCATGCAACTGCAACAGTTAATCTATCAGCAACAACAGATGCTGGAGCAGGCAGATCAACAACAGCAACAGCAGCAGCAACAACAACTGAAGCAGGAGCTAAACGATGAAGTCACAGCACAGTTTAGTGTCTACAATGTGCCATCTTTAACAGATGATGCCACAGCTGGAGCAACGGTCGCAACTGATGAGCACATGATACTGCCAAGTATTATCTATGAGATTACTGACAATAATCAAGTGTCCGTGTTGGATCAACAAAGTCAGCAGCAGGTTATAGCCGAGTTTTTAACGCAAGCTGGCTACGACAATGTCGATGTGAATGTAAATGTGTTGCAGGCAGCAACAGGGGCGGGAACTGTCACTGGGGATGCAACTGGAGCAGGAGCAGGAGCAGGAGGCGTGGCCAATCATTTCAACGATGAACTGAGCGATTTTGATTTTACTAAACTGGAGACTGTTAGCGCGGAAGCCAACCACACAAAGACTGTCAAGCTGGAGTTAAACCAGCCACAACAACATCCACAACAACAAGCCAACACCACATACAATAGTTATGAAAGCGAGTTCCAAGCACAGCCACATCGCCAATTGGTTAATGCCAAATATCACGAGGATACCACGTATTTCAATATGACACTCTATGCCGGACCGCCACGTCCCTTGGCCATGAATACCTTTGGCCTGGTCAAGTTGCCAAATGGCATGGGTGCCACGCTCCGCAAGAATCTGCTGATGACTCGCAAGGCCAACAATGGATTGCTATCGCTCAATGGCAGCAGTGGAGTTGTTGGGACACTAGCTCGTCCTCCGCCTCCACCGCCAACTGTTAACTGCAATGGCAATGCGTTATCCCAGCAATTGCAACAGTTGCCACGGAATCCATCGCATGGCAAGACGATATATGCCCAGAGATGTAGCATTATTGCTCAAGAGAGACTCAGATGCAACAAGCGTGCGCTGATGAGTCGACTGGGGAGCGGGAACAGCAATGGGGTGAGCATGACTGTGAAGAGACTGAATGAATTGCTGTCGGGTAAAGTAAAAACGCTGGCGGACAAGGACAAGGAAAAGCCGGAACACAACGAAGCCAGCGAACAACAGCAGCAGCAGCAACAACAACAACGACAACAGGAGCAACACAAGCGCATGCACAGTTTCTATGAGAAGCGACGCAAATTGCTGGCGTCGCGTCATCAGCGACACTCAATTGCCGGCAGCAATCACATCACTAGCAACAACAGGCAATTTGTGCGACAGCGTCCCATGCATCTGCCACTGCAGTTGCAGAGTGGCGGTATCAATGCCATTGGTAGTCCAAGTCCACAGCATCAACTGCTGAAGAAACAATTGTTGCGCACATTGTCCGACAGCAGCAACATTCTCACCAACAACAGTGGGGCAGGTATTGCAGCCAGCGTAGCAACTGGCGGCAACGGAAGCAGCGGCAACAATCCCTGGAAGAGCAACAGCTCCACGCCGGGCAGCAACTCGGCGGGCAGCGATTTAATGCGTGTGTTCGTCTAAATATACAGATAATTGTATGCAGATGCAGATGCGATTGCAAAATGATTATGATTATGAATAGAATTGTATGATTATAATTATGATTATCTTTACGTAGCACTATGTTAATTATTTTAAATTTTTTAAATCAATTTTTTCATTTTTTAAAAGTGATAATTAGATTGGAATCATGATTGATTGTATGTAGTTTTCTGTTAGTTTATGCATTATTTAGATTTAATTTAATTTTACGTTTAGTTAAACACCATTATGTTGATAACCCCCCTAATTTATACAGTATAAACTTTTAAATATAAAGTAAATATAAATACAAAATATAAATATGTATACAAAACAAAGCATGCATAAGTTTAAAAAAACAGACTTTTATTCATGGACGCAGGTGAAAGTGGAAACTATTAGGGACACTGCATAGTGGGAACAGCTCAATTTACAATATCAATCGATATCGACTGATGCTCTATCGATAACGAAAGAACAAACAATTGTGCCGGCGAATTGTTTTTGCTTGGGACAAATATTTTGTTTACGTGCAATATTCATGCATTTTTTATAGTGAGGCTATATATTTAAGTGTTCCTAAGCTGTGTTAACAAAATGAGCGCGCCCAAAGTGCACATTTTACTGTGCATTGTGCTAAGCTGCCAATACGCGCTTTGCACCCTTTCCCCCGATAGTAAATCCAAGTCAAAGCACAAAGAGTCCAAGTTCTTACGTGGTCCACAGGACAATGATGTGTTTGGGTTAGATTTGATATCATCAGAGCCACTGCCCAAGGACATTCTAATGAATAATGAGGCATACTACAAGGACACGGCTTTACGGCATTTCAATGGCACAACACTTGGCTATGTGACACCAGTGAGTATACTCAACTTATTTTCGTTAACTTTATTTAATTAAAACTTCCTTTGCAGTGGAATTCACATGGCTATGATGTAGCCAAGATCTTTGCCAAGAAGTTTGACATCATCTCCCCAGTCTGGCTGCAAATTGTGAAGCAAGGCGGCGCCTATGCTGTGGCAGGAACTCATGACATCGACGCCGGCTGGTTAACTGATGTACGGCGGAAAGGAAAGGTTCAGCAACAGCCGCAGATTCGTACAGTCAAAGGTGCTGATCGACTATACATTTACCATTAATATCTACTCTATGTTGTACCTTATCTTTTGTCCTTCCAGTCTTTCCACGTTTCATATTTGATCATTTTACTGATCGTGATATTAAGCTATTGCTAAGCGATGCCAACGAGCGCACAAAAATGAATAATGTTCTTATCAAGACATGCAAGGAAAATGGATTTGATGGATTAATACTGGAGGTTTGGTCACAGCTAGCTGGACGAATTGACGAACAAATTCTATATACATTGGTGCTACAAATGGGTAAGCTTAAGATTCTTATTTACTTAATTTTAAGATCTACGACAAAAGCATGTAAAATTTATATTTACAAATAAAACAAATCGTTTTATAACTCTATCTTCATACACTTGTAGCCAAGGAGCTCCAAAAGCAGCAACTTCGCCTCATATTGGTTATACCTCCACAACGCAAGGACATGCCAAATTTATTTGGTGAAAAGCACATGGATAAATTGTACAAGTACGTTTATGCCTTCTCCCTAATGACCTATGACTTCTCGAGTGTTCAGCGTCCTGGCGCCAATGCTCCTCTCTATTGGGTTCGCAAAGCTGTGGAGCACATTGCACCAGCTGGTTGCCACGATATGGAGGTAAAACGAGGCAAAATACTGATGGGCTTGAATATGTATGGCAATGATTATACGCCAGATGGCGGAGGACCAATTACATATGGACAATACTTGGAGCTGGTGAGGCATGTGAAAAAGCATTTGACCTTTGACGAGCGCGATATCGAGAACTTCTTTGAGATCAAGTAAAGTATCAATGAAATTAATTTGTTCAATCATTAAGCTAATCGTAATCATTTTACAGGACTGAAACCGGTCGTCATATTGTGTTCTATCCAACGCTATACTCTATTAATGAGCGCATTAAGCTGGCCAAAGAGCTGGGAACTGGCATCTCAATTTGGGAGCTGGGACAGGGACTAAACTACTTTTATGATCTCTTTTAAATGAATATTTATTCATCTAGAAATACCAAATAAAATATGAATTTATATACATTCCTGGATTAAAACCGTTTTTTGTTGCCTGTAATCGATATATCGATAAGCAATTCAAACTCGATAAGTTTGTCAGGTTCAATCAGTCAATTTGGACTTCGGCTTTTATGGATTAATTTAAATTCTATTATACAAATTAAATATGAAATAACATGTTTATTGATATTGTTTATTGTTGGAGGGGTTCCCAAACGAGAAACTTGAAGGGTCGCCGAGAGCAGCTGGATCTTCGGTTGGAGGTGATGGATTTTTAAATTGTTCGGCAGATATTCTCGTGAACAATATTCCCACACCTTCAATAAGAGCCAATAGAACACCTCCAATGATTGCACTTCCAGTCATTGCTGCCACGCCGTTTCTGGCTGCCAAGATACCGCCAGTTGCAGCACCGCTTATGATAGAATTCCAGGGGTCTTCCTTCTTACGAAAATGTACCAGTGTGCAGTCAATTGTACTAAACATGCCTCCCCACACCGCAAAATTTCCAGCTATGACAGGTGAGCGTGTCTTTATGGCCGTCAAGCTTCCAATCATTCGTCTGCTCATTCCTTGTGGTGCATTTCGGAAACCTTTGATTGCCTGAAAAACTCCACCTCCAATACAACCCATTGCAAAGGCGCCCCCACAATCATCCACAATACGGTATGGACAGGGCTCACGTGTATATTCCTCCATAGTTATGTATGTATGTTTGTTATCTGCAAAAACGCATGTCGTTAATTATGTAAAAAGAATGAAAACGTAAGTTTCTGTAAGTGTCCACTTGATTTTTCACATACCACAAATGTATAAAAACACAAATATTCGATGTCTGACGAAATATTTGTGAGAATCAAATTATTTCTTATTAATTACGCCAATGCAAAAGCAATTTGTTTTCTTACGAAACAAACTTGCTGCGTGAATAACCAAAATGGTTTTGCCACCCTGGTAAATTGTAATCGCCAACCCTGCGTTCTTGTGTTCGCGATTCTCGTGAGTTGTTCGCCGGCAGTTGGTATTATTATTATTATTATTTTTATTGCAAAATGCGTTGGATTTACGCTTGTTTTGTCATAATATTGTGTGCGCTAATCTTTTGCGAATATGTGGCTGACTTTGTGGTGCTACAAAAGTGTAAATGGCCCGAGATTCGACGCAAGAAATATGTAGATGATCCGTTGAGAGCAATGGTTATCGCTGATCCCCACTTGTTGGGTCCACATCGGGGACATTGGCTGGACAAATTGTACCGGGAGTGGCACATGACACGCTCCTTTCAGGCAGCATCTAGGCTACTCCAACCCGATGTTGTATTTGTGCTTGGGGATTTGTTTGACGAGGGTGACATGGTCAGCGATAAGCAGTTCCAGGAGTACGTCTGGCGATATCTGCAGATGTTTAATCTGCCAGCGGGAATTCCTCTTATCAGCGTGGTTGGCAATCATGATGTTGGCTTTCACTACAAGTCAGTAATTACCATGTCCATGTTAAAGTTCATATTGTAGTTATTTATTCTTTCTTTCAGAATGCATCCGTTTTTTATGACGCGGTTCGAGAGCTATCTCAACTTTTCCAAGGTGCATTTGTACACCATAAAGCAGATACACTTTGTGGTTATCAATTCGATGGCCATGGAGGCTGATGGCTGTTTGTTCTGCACAGAAGCCGAGTCAGCACTAAAGAATATATCGGGGACGTTACACTGCATGCAACATCCTCATGAGGCGGAATGTGCACGCACTCGACGTCATCCTTACAGCCAGCCCATAATAATGCAACATTTCCCTACGTATCGCATTTCGGACAGAGTATGTCGGGAGCACGATGCTCCACACATTGAAGCGTTTCGCGAGCGTTATCATGTGCTATCCAAAGACGCGACCGACATGCTGGGCGAGCTGTTAAAGCCACGTCTGGCCTTTGCCGGACACTCGCATTATTTCTGCCACAACATCAATCGCTTGGGCATCGACGAGTACACGGTAGCCTCCTTCAGCTGGCGGAACAATGTGAATCCCAGTTTTATGCTGGTAAGTTCGTTTCCTATTATTTATTTGATTCAAATCAAAGATTGCAAATAAGAACTATTAATTATTAGTTTGTCAAAACTAAGTCCGAAAATTATGAATTTTTATTATAGTTCTTACTATATGAATTTGTGTAATCTCTCATTTCTGAATTTTTATTTTAAAAATTAGAAATAATAATCAATATTCAATTCACTTTAAATAATTCAAAATATCTCAAAACTCCAATTTAAAATATTTAAAATTAAAATAATTTTCAAATACAATTTGTATTACAAAAATGTACAAAAAATCCAATTTATATTTTCCTTTTTTTTTTTTAAACAAAAAATTGTTGAATTTAAGTTTTTTTTTTGTTTTTTTTTTTATGAAAAATTTAAATATAATCACTA
Organism: Drosophila neotestacea; assembly: GCA_035044365.1. Classification (NCBI taxonomy): domain Eukaryota; kingdom Metazoa; phylum Arthropoda; class Insecta; order Diptera; family Drosophilidae; genus Drosophila; species Drosophila neotestacea. The sequence goes on along the minus strand of JAWNMD010000052.1, from coordinate 1,789,619 downwards.
TTCGTATCTTTAATTAGTTAGATAATAAAAATCAGTTAATAGTTTTTATTTTAAAAATTATAATCGCCATGATCACTGACTTTCAATATTATTTACAGGCCACAATTACGCCAGATGATTATGCGGTCTTCAAGTGCAAAATGTTGCCACAACAATTCGTATTCAATAGCTATGTGAGTGCTGGAGTTGCATGCCTCGTGTTGATTGCTTTCCAGCTGAGAAAGTACTTAATCCGACGGAGCCCAGCGACGGAGGATTCGTCGCATCACAAGCACCACTAACTGTAAATATGCATAGCAGCTGAGAAATCAATTCTCGTTTTGTGATTCATGGCCAAATTAGAGGCTTACTTTAGGTAGCATAATGCTAGGAATATGCGCTGGCTCAAAAGTCATTTATCAATTTTCATATCAATTGCTGATATATATTTATTATATAAATATATGTATTATATAACTACGTATATTTATTACATTTTTTATCACAGACATAATGCTTGCTAAGTCGGAATATACGGAATACATACACATTCTATATGAGACACAGTCTGCCGACAAATTGATTAAACAAACAAAAATGCCAAAGAAATAATTTGTAACTGGAATCAAGAAAGGCAACGATTCAATAAAGCTACATAAGAATATATATAAACATTAAGATAATTAATAACGAAAAGACAAAAGATGCGTATGCAGATTCATAAATTCCTGTACCTTGTTACATGTGCGCCCTTTTACAAAATCGAAGCTACAATTTGTACTACTAGACTATTGATAAATTAAGCTATAACTACTTAGATTGTACGTTGGGGGCTTGATTAGGAATATATTTCTAACTAATTGTTATCTGTATTGTATTGTTTTGTGGAAGTGAGGCGTGTATCTATATACAATTGCAGTCAAATCCCTGGCTGCTTTCCCATTTATTGGCCATTCAGGAGGTTCCTTTGCGCCTGCGCATGATTATTGTGTCTGAGAAAGCATTCCTTTGGCAAACATCTGTGTATAACTGGCGATATCAGGTCAGGATCGAGTGTCTTCAACTCTGTTGGCTTTGTGAATAGTGAGACAATAGCACCTACTAGAATAACTGTTACGACACCAATGGGATTTATCCAGTGATAGGAAAGGCGATATAGTGGAAACACCTGCTCCTCATCCACCCACACATTTTCGGGCAGTGTGAAATTTGCTGCACAGTTCTCCACGGAAACATGTAGCTTTTGCGAATTAAGTCCACCCGCTGCTATGGTAATCTGTATACCAAAGGATATCCAACCGGCGAGCAAGGCGCCAGCAATGCCTCCAACAGCAGTGCCTATATTATTGGCCCATGGCACCAGCATACCCAGTGTGAACAGGCCAAAAGTCGTGCCTGCTGCAATTGCCGTCATGGAGGTACAAATGCTCAGTATGCCACTCAACTGCTCCAACACAAAGACCAGCGATAGAGCCACCACACCCAGCACTATAATGGATGACTTCACGAGCACTGTGGAGGCACGCTCACTTGGCTGCATCTTAAAGCAGCCCCGTACAATGTCCTGTAGAATGACCAGCGATGTGGAGTTCAACACCACGGATAATGAACTCAAGGCAGCACCAAAGATGCCCGCAATAAAGAGACCTGACATCCCAGGAATGTGTCCCACACTCTGCACGACATATAGGGGCAGCAATTGATCATCGTGTGTGATAAGCCCTGCACTCAGTGGATCACAATCCTGGTACATCTCAAAGATCAGCAATCCCACATAGCAGCAGACGGAAACAAAGGCTGCCACTCCAATTGTGAATATGGCCATCGAGGCACGGGCCTGTTTAAGATTTGGTAACGACATGTAACGCTGCACCATGGTCTGATTGACGGCATTAAAGGATGTCCAGTAGGAGAAACCACCAATGAGTACACTCCAAACTGTGTGCCTCACATATGGCGATGGATCCGTATTCGAAAATATCAATCGCCCACCTTTGGCTGCATCTCCAAAGAGTTTATCCAGTCCATCAGCATAATAGGTGCCCAAGGCGGCCACAGCCAACACTGAAAGGAACATGACGAGCGTTTGCCAGGCATCCGTATGGACCACAGCCTTAATGCCTCCCACAAAGGTGTAGAAAACACACACGATCACAATCACCGTTGATATCACATGCAAATTTATGCCAGAAACTAGAAATGACAAAAAGTAGTAAATCGGTTTTCTTTAAAAGAGCAATTTGTCTTACCTTGGTTCAAAGCTATAGCCGGCACATAAACAACAAATGGTAGAAAAAGTATCTGGAAAAGGAAAATCAATAAAAGAACAATCACAGAATCAATAACTTGGACTCACCTCATCCAAAATGAACATAAAGGAAGCTATACTGCGTATAACCGAGTGGAAACGCATTTCCAGATACTGAAAATGAAGAAAAATAATTTTCAACTTAGAATATCTTAAAAAGATTATAATCCAAAATACTTATGATTGTAATAATCAAAGATCTCTCTGATATATTAAAACAATCAACCCATTCCGCGGAAAAATCGTATCAAACAGAAGCAAAATGAGGTTATTTTTATGTTCTTCTACGGAATATTTGTTGAAACTTAAGTTAAAATATTTTCAAGGTAGTGAAATAAAAGTTTTTAATATTCAGGCATATTAATTTTAAAAATATTTACATTTAATATTTTGTCGGATATGGGTTGATGTATTTAATATATTTTAACTAACAATATCTAAAAATCCAAATCTTAAGCATACAATTTAAAGCTAATATCACTAATAATTCCCTGTTCTTAAATGGACATTTATTTTAAACAGTAGTTAAATTAAGCTCGATAAAGAAATTGAAATTTTTTCGATACTATGGGAAAATAATTGCCTGGATCTGGGCACAACAACTGTCAAGTGGCATGGAACTACAGAATTTAATTTACAATTAATCATGGCAAAACACGAGCAATAATATTCTTGACCAAAGTCCAGCATTGAATGACTCGTTGTGATGTCTTTGCTTAATTAAAATGTTTGCCACAATTGACGCTTCTGTTTTAAAGGTTTTCAGATCAATGACGAATCGAAATTGTATATCGGGATAAAATGATCAATTTAAAAATACCTACTAGTTTGGAATTTTAAAATTCATTTTCTATGAAAAGGTTCAATAGATTATCTTTATTGAATTGCAATTGTAAACGACAAACTCAATAAATCTTTAATTAGTTGCAACAAATCTACCCAGTCTGTGTTATTAAGTACGTAGTATAATTTAATTGAATACTATACTCCAATGTCGGGCTTTCTTCTTATCATTTGTGTTTTGATTTCCTTTAACAACTCACTATAGCGTATGTATATGCCCCAGATACGCGTGGTAAGGGGTCATTAAGTTTATGGATAATTTTAGGCCTACCTCGTACGAAGAGCCGACTTGAAGAGTCGCAAATACTGGTATGTAGATGTAGGAGACGGCAATTCCCTGTAGTATAATGGCAATGGCGATAAACCAGTACTGTGTGCCATAGTTATATATCTCGGATGTAGTGCCCAGTATTGTAACGCCCGATACATAACTGTAGATAAAAATCAAGAGAGATAAGTTCTAGCGTTGTGGGTGTTAGATTTCTATATTTCATTGTCACCTGGCTATCAGACTCATGGCAACAGGGAACACTTTTAGTTTTCGCGATCCCAACAGATATTCACTCATCTTTTCCGAACCAAAATCATGTTTCCGCGTCTCCGTACTACTTGTGGTGCTAGTTGTGGTGGGTAAAGTGGGTTCCACATCGGCAATGCATTTCTTACTTTTTCTATAAAGAAATTTAAATATGTAATTATCAAATTCTCTGGCTAGAATTAATTTATACCACTTACTTGAGGCAGCCAAAGTATATTCCAGTGCCTGTAGACAGAATGATCATACCCAAAAACACAATATAGTCAATGGTTCCAAATCTGTAGCCATCCGTCTGTAATAAAACATTTATTTGATATGTGGTATTTAAAACGGCATTTATATGCGCGACGTCTAGCTAACAAATAAAACTTGTTTATCAGAAGAGGCGTCAAATACTGATAATAACTTAGATTCTTCAGCTCTGACAGAATGATGAATATAGACCAAAAAGATAATATGACTTTAGAATAGTTGACTATTATCTAAACTACTTTTACAAAATGTTGAAAGTTTTGGAAAATCTACAATTAATAAAAAGATTGTAGCTGTAGATTTAATTATTAAAGACATGTTTTATATTCTAAAACTCATTAAAATTACAGCTATTAAAAACATCAATAGAATCTGTTCCAATCTTTTGTTCAACACCAATTTTATCAGTTTTAAAAATAGTTCTGTTTATAGAAAAATTGTAATTTTCGATTGAAAAAATCTTGATTCTTAAATATTCTGAAAATTATAATTAGTATGAGGTATAAATTCGGGTAACAAGATTTATTTACTGAGAAACTTAAACAGTTGTAATTTCCGAGCACATTAAAATCACATTCAATTATAAATATCAATAAATCTTACGTTAAATAGTGTTGAATGTCCGATAATACTTGGTAATCTAGAGGCATACTTAAGAGTACTTATCATGGGAACTAAGTTTTTGATAAACCTGAGAACAATTCAACGCTATTCGATGTCGTCTTTTATACACACCGGGTCTATAGGTGGGGCAAGCAGGGACTTTAACCTTTTGCGCAATGGGCAGCCGAGCTTTATCAAGACTGAACTTTGGAGCTGATACGTAAAGTATTTTGCATATTTTTGGAGCAGATCTATTTATGATACCGGCTAATTAGTCATTCTTACCGCTTCCATGTTGTTGTTCTTGTTAATTTCACTTGGGGAATCGAAAGCGAAAGACGACCGGAAAAAAACACCGACAAAAACAAAAATGTGCGTCAAATGCGAAACACAAGACAGAAAGGGAAACACAAAAAAATGTTCAACACAGTCGAATGGAAAATTTGTTGTTGTTGTTATGAGAGAGATGTAATTATTTTCGAAACTATGCGTCGACTCTGACTGACTGAATGGGATTACAAAGTACTGCAATTTACAATATCTCTACACTTTGGCACTTGACAACGTATGCGTAATTCAAATCGAAAATGTTACCGCACTGCAGTCGAAAAACAAAACTCGAAAGCAGAAATCAAAATCCAAATCGAAAGCGAAAACAAAACAAAACAAGACAACAAAATAGAAAGTTGTTCACGTTGTTGCCGTCCCGCCGCAAGTTCTGTGTTTGCTTGCTTGCTAACCGAACTGATTCTTAAAAAGCTAAATACTGACAAAAGCCGAGACACACGCGTCACCCACACCGCTGTTGTTGTAGACGAGCAAGAGAACAACCGTTAACAACGTACGCACACCGCCCGATACCAAACTGCACTGAGGCCTCCACAGAACGCCTGCGTTGGGTTTGAGGGGGCCAATCACGCAAAAGCTTACTCTCCCGTGCGCTCTTAAAGTCCCATGGGTGCGCGAGAGGCGGAAGAGAGTGAGAGGTTACTCTCACACAATACCAACGGTTACAATTTTGCGTAAAAGCTTCGTTCGTCATGTTTACAATCGACACTGTGGGTGTGTGTGTGTGTGTGTGTTGATCGGCATTAAGGAATTCATGGACTTTGATAAGAAATTGCATTTCGAATATAAGAGATATGAGATTTAAATAGAATATTTAACATAATTAAAATATTAAGTATATACGAACATTGTTTGTCTGTACTGTGAATTTAATCAAAAAACGTAGGTTTATCAAATTAAAAATATTCAGATGCAAAAAATCAGTAAAGGAATCACTCCAAAATATAATTTAAAGTGCTATTTTATACAATTTTGGGCACCAGGAGTTGATTGTTAAGTTTAGTTTTAACGAAGTCATGCAAGTTTAAAATATGTTTACCTTAGGATTAGCAACTTTAAAAGTAAAATTTTTGGTCACTTTTGGCATAAGTTTGTATAAAAAAATGAAACACCCTAGAGTCAACTTCTTTTATGTTAATTTAGGCACCAGAAGTTGATTAGAAGCAAAAACCTAAGATTTTAAAATTTAGCCTTTCTGTTTTTTCAAAAAATGTTTCCAAAAATATTGAACAAATTGTTTTAAAACTATTTTTTATTGAAGAATTAATTTATAGATCAAACCATAAATAAAATGACACTCCGCATAAAAATCGGGTTAGTTTAGACAATGTTATGACTATTTATAATAAGCTTAATCCTATTAAATCAGTTGTAAATAAGTCAACTACATTTTCCTAGAGACGTAGAAATGTCACGCCTTAAGACTTTTGTGCAGAAACGAAAACAAGACAAGACAGGCATTCTAGAATATACAGTGTCTGGCAAAAAGTATTACTAGCGCTTTAAAAAGTCATTCTACAGTGAAGAATGTGTAAAACACAACTGCCAATGTCAGAGACTTGTCACAGTTGTAACTATTTTTCCATTTTCATTTCCATTTCGCATTTCGTATTTCAGTTTTAGCGAGTAATTAGATTAAGCATACGTCGAGTAGTCCGCTCCATGTTGATGATGACCAGTTAGAAACGGAACGCGCAGCTGTCAAGTGGATTGCACATTGCACGGTTTACTCAACCGTAAATTCAACTAATGATTGCATAACAACTACGACTTCGTCGTAAAAACAATGAGCAAAGTCAACAAATCACCAGCTCGGCAAACGAAACTCACATTCAAGCGCGGCCCGAAAAACAATCCCATTGATTATGAGCAGATGCAATCGACGCAGTTGGCAGCTGCTGACTTGGTAGTACCTCCTCCAACAACAACTACAACAGCAGGTCCGGGAAAAATGCAGATTAAATTAAGCAACAGTAAAATCCAACTTCACACTGTACAAACGGATTCGGCCACTCGGGATGCAGTACGTCGCAAGTCGGCGCCACAGCTGCTTAGCTTCTCCATAGCTCCTCAACTGGTAGCCGGAGTGGGAAAGACTGTGCCACGCCTTCCAGCCTATGACCTAAGCAACAGCATTCGGCGATCTCACACTCAACCTCCGGTTAGTTCAGCAGATAGCAATAGTGAGCCTAGTAGCAGCATCACTGGTGGCAGTTCTACATCACCGGAATCGTTGTTGGATAATATACTAAGTGGTGCTTCCTCCGTATCCGTGAGGAGCAGCAGTGCTAGCGATATTACGGTGGCAACACCACCTCCACCTCCTCCATTGCCACAACTTCCATCCCAGAGCCAGTTGAAATCGCCTGTGCCAAAACGTTTGCTCAATCTGAAGGCTTCCCCGGAATTGCGCGTTTCTCCTCCAACGCCGGATAGCGGTCTTTTGGAGGTCACCACCTTGCTGTTGCCTGGCGTCATTGAGCCTTCCGATACAATGGCATCTTTGGCCTCCAGAAGCTGTTCCCCTTCGCCAGTTGGTACCCCGTTGGTCTCACCCTCGAGCAGCTTCACATTGCGTCCTGTTGGCAGCTTTGTGAGCATCAGTTTTCCGGAGGATCTCAAGTGCGGAATATGCATGGATGTCTACACAGATCCACGTACGCTGCACTGCCTTCACTCGTTCTGTCTGCAGTGTCTGGTCAATGAACATTTGAGGGATGAGGCCACCTGGCAGGATCGCTCCAACTACAGTTTGCGTTCTTCCACGCCGGAAATAAATAGCGAACTGGCCACAGTGTCACCTGCCAGGCAAAGAGGCGCAAGCTTCAGTCTGCGCAGCAAGAAGTCCATAGATCGCATGGTGCTTCGGGTAAGAATCATATTTTTTAAAAAGTTTTATGACAATGGAAAGTTTTCCACATACAACAATTAAAGATGAATTAGTCAATATAGCAAATATATTAGGTACATAGATAAACTTTTGATAACTCCATAGATTCCTGTAAACCCTATACAGTTCCTAACTAATTCCCTTCGCTTGCAAATTGGAAATAAAAGAGTTTTTAGAACAATTTCAAAGCTTCAGCCTTGACTTTTGTGATCCGGAAATGGCTTAAAAAGCCCAAACAAAATCAAGGAAGAATTTCACACAGCATATGATCAATAGAATATAAGAACACAGACACTTGCTAGGGTGTGTCAGGGAATGCATGTAGAGTATCTCATAGTCGCGCACTCTCTCTAAGAGCATTCTTAATTGATTTTTCAGGCCAAAATCGATGCCAAGCGTTCGACATCGGCGTGCTCATCCAACAGCCGCTTGAACGCGAGCTTTGCTAGCGAAACGGAATCCATGCGGTGCATTCGCTGTCACATCTGTCAGTGTCCAACGAATCTTCCGGCATTGGGAGGAGTTCGTCAATTGCCACAGAACTTTATGCTTGTGAGACGCATTGAGGCACTGCGTCTACAAGCCGGCGATGATGTGATCTCTCGTGTCTGGTGCTCGCTCTGCAGCGAGGATATTAGTGTGAGTCTGTAAATCTGTTAAGTTCTTACAATCCTTAACCAAGTCATTGATTCTTATAGGCAGCCTATCACTGCATCAGCTGCACCTTGAATCTCTGCTCTCTCTGTAAGGAGGCGCATGAACGACAACGCAGCACGGCCAATCATCATATGAGAAACATTATGGAACTAAGGCGAGCACGCAAGCAGAAGCAACAGCAACTAGGATTAGGAGACAGCAGCCATCTGTTGCTTAAATGTGGTTTACACGGCTTTGAGTTCAAGTCCTTCTGTGTGCCCTGTCAGCAGGTGAGACTCATTTTCAATGTTTCCTTATACCCATTATACCGGTTACTCTTGGAGTATTCCTGGCTCTCAGAGACTATAAGAGCTAGAGCAACTAAATTTCACATGCAGACAGAGCTTCAAAGAGTGTTTTTAAAATTTTACCACTACTAGAACGTTCTTTTTTGTTATGTTTTGTTATGGACTCTTTTTAGTTGGCTTGCCCAGACTGTCTGGTATTGCAACATCGTAGTCATCGTCATGAGACCATAGCAAAGGCAGTTGTCCAGCTGCAGGTGACCAAAAAATTGCGTGAGGCGACAGAGCAAACGCGTCCACTTTGTCAGTATGCTGAGCATTCCATTGAACGGCTTCACGAAATTGCCAGGAGCATTAATGCTAGATGTGATGATATTCAGGCCCAGGTGGAGAGTTATATGAATCGCTACTTTGAGGCTTTGCAGGCACATCGAAATACACTTCTTCAGCAGATCAGTCGCGCCAGGGAATCCAAGGTGGAGTTGATACTTCACCAACAGATGGAACTGGGTAAGGAGTCCAGCAGTCTCATCTGACGCATTCTTACATGTTGTACTTAAATCTCCTAGAGAAACGCACTCAACAGGCAATGGATGCCATACGCTTCAGCCAGGAACTCTGTGAAATTGGAGCCGAGGTGGAGATTCTCAGCTTTGCCAAGATTCTGCTAAAGCGTTTCGAGTATTGTCAACAATTTAAGCCGCCAGTGGATCCCAAGGTGAGTCTCGTATACTTGTTTCATCTTTATTGATTTAGGAAATTTCAGTGAAGCTTAAAGTATCTCTTTATATATTTCCAATTCCCTTGCAGATTTCGAATTCATTGCATTTTCTGGCCAAGATACGAGCACCTGGAACCAAAGAACAGCATGATATTCCACTCTATGGCATTATAACGATGCAAACAGTGGAACCATCGCTATGTACACTGCAATGGGAAGGTTTCTCGCAGTTGAGGCTGCACAGGAAGGTTGATCTATTGCTGCTTTCCAGGGACGCAGACGGAGTTGCTTTGTGCCATGGAGGATTGGAGATCAACTGCATGATTAAGTACAAGGATGCGAGTACCAAGTTTCTTCCCATTGATGTGTCGGATCATCGTGATGGAACTTATAGCATCTCCTTTACCCCGGATACTCAGGGAACGCTTGTATTAACAGTCAATATCAATGATCGACAGATTAAGGGCAGTCCCTACACTTTTCACTCCCGTCAAGTACGTCCGCACAATGGCATCTATCATTGTTGTTCCTTCTGTTCCGGCAAGGGCAGCAAGACTGTCAAGTGCTCCTGCGATGGTCGAATGCCTGGATACAGCGGCTGTGGCCATGGACATGCTGGACATCCAGGACGTCGTCATTGGTCCTGCTGTGGCAATGTGCTAGAGAACTCTGAATGCAGCGTGGCAAACAAGCTGCTAAATTCATAAATATAAACACTTCCATCTGCCCATCATATGGTGAACACATTGTGAGGCTTCACATGGACACTTTTAGATATACATTTATTTGGAATTTAGGATAAACAATACATGGGGTGTTGAATGCTTATAAACAAAAAAAATAGTACTTTTCTTTACGTTTTTACATATTTGCTTTTCATAACTAATGCTTGCGGGTTACTTTTCAGATAAAAACGTAAGAGCAATGGAAGTGGGATCTACAATTTTTATTTTATTTAATCTTCGTTGTCCGAGTACCAGGAAAGGCGGTCCTCATAAAATCGTATTACAAGTTGTGGAATAGCTTCATTAGCCACTGTCGATGGCACCATCTCGGCCTGATCTACTCCTTTGAACTGAATAAGGAATGTCAGGCGACCATGATTATCGGAGGCGCCCAATATCTTTTCAGCCTCCAAACCACGATCAAATCCAGTAGCGCCGCTCTTGATTGAAAGAGCACCGTCTGTATCTGGTTCGGTTCGCTTGGATTTTGCAGGACCAGCAGGTTCCTCGGATTTACGTTTGCTACTGTTACTGGTGGTAGGGCTGACTTTAGGGTTACTGGCGGGCCGATCTTTCTTTGATGGAGCTGCTGTGATGGCCTGTGCAAAATAAAATAATATCATATCAAATTAAAAAAAGTATGAACAAGCCAAAGACTTTATTCTAATCAAAAACATATACAGTGGCTCAGAAGTTGGCACAGCAAGCAGTTTCACTTTTCAAATTCACGATCTAGCCAAAAGCAGTTAATTATTATTAATTTTTTTTTTTTTTTACTTTCATTTGTGGGAGAAATACAATACTATTGGTGTGTTTCGGTCATGTTAAGGCCCGCTTACGGCTAAGAGCGAGCCGGCCCGGCCTGAATTGATATCGCAATTGTAGCAACTGTACCTACCTCATCCTTACGGGACAGCTCATATTGTTGAATTAAATCTTGACAATCAAGATTGCCCTCCGGCTCCCAAGTGTTTTCAGTCTCAGCATAACCCTTCCATTTGAGATAATATTCCACCTTAATGGTAAGAATGATTATGGATTTTTATCATCATTATAAAGCAATCAGTTTTCAAGCGTCATACAAACCTTTCCCTTGCGGACGCGACGGTCGAGAATCTTCTCGACTGCATACTCCTCCTCCTCTTGCTCAGCGCTAGAGGAACCATCATCGCGATCTGTCTTTTTACCCATAACTAAAAATTAAGAGAGCTAAAAGAAAAACGCGCAGATTTTTACACGAGTGTGCATGTATGTTTGTGCACATTTATGTATGCATGTAGGTATACAAGAAAATCCGTGCAAATTTTATAGCTGTAGATAGCAAACTTTGTAAAGATAAAAAACCACAAACGCTTACCACAAACAAAGAATTTGAATTGCTGTTTATAAAACAGATAAATACTATTTACTTATACAGATTTGGCAAAACCAAACTTATTCGAGAATTCAGGAAAAATGCGCGTTTAATGCGATGCCGCCGCTAATTAGAGATGTGTATTGATTTGTTATCGGCGTCGATTAGAGATATGTCGCTCTTTGCAGATTCAGTAAGAATCTAGTTCCAAAAGTAAACAACCATGACAGCTGGCGGCGCTAACAAACAAGAGACAGCGCCACTACCGTTTCTGATTGGTTTCGGAAATATATATCGATATATCGATACACTTTTTTCGACAGCCAGAAAAAGCCGACGAAAGTTATCATTTGCGCCAAATATTCAGGAAAGAATTTTGGGACTGAAATAAAGGAAAATGCCAAAAATAAGTAAGAAAAAGCAAAGCTCCTCCTCGGACAGCGATAGCGGCCCAGACGATGTAAGTTACACATGCGATTCATGTTTGTCATGTGTGCTTTTGTTAATATTTGATTAACTGACAATATTTGCAGCGCAATGCTCCGCCGCCAAGTAAGAAGTCTAAGGAGAGCGGCAAATCGAGTGGTGATGCCGATGGAGATGGTGCCACCAATTGGACCCTAGAGGGTATGCGTCAGGTGCGCATTAACGAATTTCGCGGCAGAAAAATGGTCGACATTCGTGAGCACTACGAGAAGGATGGAAAAGTCTTGCCGGGCAAGAAGGGAATTTCGCTGTCGGCTTCCCAGTGGAAGAAACTTCTCGCGGTTGCCGACGAGGTAACGCGGGCTCTTGAATCATGAAAGCCATACAAGAAAACACATGTCTCATTAGTACTAAGCATTTTCTATTGAACAAACTTATAAATAAACATAAATCATGTCTACACACATTTTGATAATGTTAATTAGTCATTAAAAGTATACTGCTAGCAATACGATAACTGTTAGTAGAATGCAAAACGGTAGCCACGTTTTAATGAAACCGCAGACACCCACATAACGGCCACAGACAAACAGCCAGAAGCACAACATAATCATGTTCCAGCTGCTACAGTTCTTGTAGTGCATATTGGAGAGAGCCGTCGCAACATGAGAGTGACAATTATCACAAAACAAGTTGTGGGTTCGAGTGCCGTAGAGAACAGATGCCTTGGAGACACCTTCGTCCCAGGCATAGGAACCTCCCTCGACGTTTTTCGGATGCAAACGCAAATAGCGAGTGGGACGACCGAAGGCCATGTTATCTTCTGTTACCAAATATGGTCCAGCAAAGTCCCGAATGACGCCATTGGCCATGCAAATGCCCATGTGTCCAATAAACGGCAGTATCCATGTGAGCACAGGTATTGGTGTCCAAACAATGCAGTAGGGAAAGCGATCCAACTCAAAATCTATGGGCGGCAGCCTCTCACGGACAGCCATATCGACTTCAACGTCCACAGGTGACTGCTGATGGTTTCTGGATGACGGCGACGACATATGAATGGTAAGTAAGACAATTCACAACTAGCACGACTCACTAAATTGCCGTCTTGATATCAATATGCTTCTACTCGACAATTTTTCCGATTATCATAAATGGCTGCTGCTGATATCGTTGGGAAAATCTCACACATACATGTAACTTTTTGTTTACAAAGAAAACGCCTATCGATATTGTGTGCATTGCTATCGATACTATTTGAAATGACTCTGAAACAGCTGAGTGCAATTACAGTCGCACTTTCCTATAACGGAAATAACGGTTTGATCTTTGAAACTTTGAAAGTGTGTAGCAACACGAATGACGTCATAAAAAGGGCAAACTAATAAGTTTATTTATAAGCACCAAAGTTCAAATATGATTGACTGTGCATAAAGATCGTATGATGCAGTTTGCACACGTTTAGAAAAAAACATCGTAAAGGGGTCAAATCGTACTAAAAGTAGAACGCAAATCTATGTGCTAATAACGACACAATTAGACGGTTTTAGAAATAGAGCAATGACGCAGGTCTATTTAAATGGTGCACGAGATGAATCCAATGTCCGGGAGCACGACAGTTTAGGTAAGAGAACGATTATCATGCGATATGTGCTAATGCCTAAATAAATACGCTCTCCTTGACAGATTCATCCATTCAGGAGCTTATTAAAGCCGCCACAGAGGCCAGAAATAATGCATACTGTCCATACAGTAATTTTGCTGTTGGAGCTGCTCTTCGCACCAGTGATGGGGCCATCTACTCAGGTTGCAACATAGAAAATGGAGCGTATGCTGCAAGTATATGCGCAGAAAGGACGGCAGCTGTGAAGGCGTTAAGGTAAGGGATTCGGAGTCCTTGCACATTTGTGCAATTTTTATAGGGTGTACAAGTATTGCAACTTTGTCCAGAAATTTTATAGGCATTGAGAAACCCGTGGCAGACTCCGTTTTAAAGCTATCTTTGTGATGCTTGGTACAAGTACTTAGTTTTGCTACAGGCATTAGATAGGCGGAATCTGGCGAACCGGCGATATGTCAACAAATCTCACAGATTATCTGTTTGATATTGCCTTATAAATGCTAACCAAATTTGCTCAAAATCAGACAACTATGTATATCATATAGTTCCCATAGCAAAGATCAGTAAAAATTTGAATACAAAATTCTACAAAGGTATCAAAAATAACCAATAACTTTCTGTATCTTTCGCTTTCAGTGAAGGCCACCGGGAATTTGTGGCCTGCGCTGTAGTTGCCCAGCAGGAGACTGGATTCACAACGCCCTGTGGTGTCTGTCGACAGTTTTTATCAGAGTTTGTAACCAATGGCAAGGACATTCCACTGTATGCAGCCAGGCCGAGCAGCTTGCCACTCCGTGTCCTCTGCACCAGTGTGTTGCAATTGCTGCCAAACAGTTTCAGTTTTCAAAATGGCAAATAAGTCATAATCTTTTCTTCAAATACAAAAACAATGTGCAATATTAAGTGTGAATACCCCAATTCTATTATGTTCTTGGTCAACTGTAAAACTACCCCGATTTGTTGTCATGTGTATATACAAATGTATTTGTTAACTTCACATGCATTCACATATTTGTATACATATAATCGTCCATTTCATTGCTCTCTTGGTCGGAAGGCGTTATCACATCCACACAGCTGCTAGTCAATATCTCGCTCTTGGCCAATGTTTATTTTTGTGGCAAACTCACACTAACAATCAGCGTCAATACTAGTCGAGCCCACAGCTGACCGTAAGCAAATACTGTCCATTTGCTGTCGGACGTTTGGAGGAGAAACACGGAAACGCGCACGCACATAAATATTTATAAATAAAAATTCTTTTCCTAATATTCAACAATTAATTAATATTAAAATGACGCATCTGCTAATAGGCTTCGCACAGCCAGAAATTAAAGAAACTGTCGCCAATTACGGCACCATGGGTAAGTTGAACAATTAAAGAGATCATACAATTACCATATGTACTCACACTTAGCCACGTTTCCACAGATGCATCCGTCAAGGAGCTACTGCTAAGTGCACATGCTGTGCGCCAGCGCGCCTATGCGCCCTACAGCAATTTCAAGGTTGGTTCCGCCTTTCGTTCAACTCCGAGCAATTTAATCTTTACCGGCTGCAACGTTGAGAATGCCGCATTCACGCCAACAGCTTGTGCAGAGCGAACAGCTCTTACCAAGGCCATTAGCGAGGGTTATCAAAAGTTTTCGACGGGTGCAGTTGTGGCCTATGCACCGGATGTTTTTACCTCACCTTGCGGCGTCTGTCGACAATTTATCAGAGAATTTGCAGGCAGCACAGATATACCCATCTATATAGCACGGGGCATAGACGATCGTTCGCCAGATCAGCCTTTCCACGATGACGATCCTGTGTTGTGTACATCCATCTTTAATCTATTACCAAACAGTTTCCACACTTATTAAACGTAATCCAGTCTAGAAAGAGTTCAAGTTCGCCTAAACATAAATCAGCTTTTGTATATTTTATGGGTACCACAATAAATTCAGTTAAAATTACACTATATAACAAAAATGATGTTTCAATAAAATTAATTATTATTATTCGTTTTGTGCACATATGGCGGAAAAGGTTGTTGTTATACCCTCTATATGCAGATAAACGGTTTCTATAATTTCTCGGGAATTCTGACTCAACAATTTAGATTCGAGTGCATTATAATAAAAAAGTATTTCCGTCAAATGAAAAGAAATTTACTTATATCGTTACTAATAAACTTTCAGCCAAAATAAGTACAAAATATTTGTTAAATGGTGTTATCAATCCTTATCACTAAAGCTGCGGTTGGTAATTGTAATCTATTTGTTTGCCATCCAATGATGACCCCACGTCAATAAATTATTTTGTACGAAATCCGATAATAGTAGACAAATGTTTTTATGTCAACAAAATTAGTATTACTTTGACCTAAACTTAATTATTATTTTTTAGGCAAACAAAATTATCGAAAAATATTTCGAGTTAATTTAGAAAAATGTTACAAAAGCGAAAGGAACTAAAAAAATGCATGAAGTGTCTTGATGAACTTCAGAAAGAACTCTCCCAACGAAAAACACGAAAAAGATTGATGACCTATATGGAACACTTGAATCAACTGCAAAATGAGGTGGATAAACGTCAAGGACCACAGGATGGACGTTTTCCCATCGGAGAGTCGCTTAAGCTACCGCATCCCATTAAATTACCTGAATACACCATACGATTTGGCGACCTGGGTAAATTATGTAAAATTCAATCACAATTTAATTTATAGATTATGTGGAGCTTAGATAATTGCGGCCGAGAACTGGTGGAGGATGCTCTCAATGCTCGTTGTAATGCCTATGCGCCTTATAGTAATTTTAAGGTGGGTGCAGCATTTCGGACTAAATGTGGCAGGGTTTTCACTGGTTGCAACATTGAGAATGTAGCCTTCACTCCTGGCTGCTGTGCCGAGCGTACGGCTCTGGTGAAGGGCATTAGTGAGGGTTTCAAGTGCTATAATGCAGGTGCCGTTGTGGCTTATCATGAATCAGGTTATACGACACCATGTGGCGTTTGTCGGCAATTCATACACGAGTTCGCCGAGTCGGATATACCCATCTACATAGCCCAGGCACCCGAAGTGAGCGCCAAACTTCCCTCGTTTAATGACGACGATGAGGTGCTGGTCACATCCATTTACAATCTGTTACCACATAGTTTTTCTGTATTTAAGTAAAAAATAAAATCCCTATCCCCTTTTGATCTTTAAGAAAATTTTCAAATTTAAGTGTAAGAATTAATTTCTCTTATCCATTTAATGTAACTTGTTTTCAAATTTAGTGTCATTCTATCAAGAAATTAAACATTTTTATACCATTTAAATTGCAAGTCTTTAATCTTTAAACTTTTAAACATATTTTATAACTGGTTGCCCAGATCCATAGACATCATATTCGCTGAGGGTGGCAAAAGGTGTGATAGCTTCATGGACCAAAAGTGGCTTAACATCGGTCGTGTCATACTCAATATATTCCTTGTTCAGCTTGGGATCGAGATAGTTTGCTTGTACCTCTGTTATAAGACCAGTATTTGGTACACGTTTAACTTGACTCTGATATTCCAAGCGACGCTTGGTGCACTCTGCAGACGCAGACTCATCACACATGGTTTCATCCGGCTCACGTCCGATGGGGACGACCGCAGGTGAATGTTCTGCCCAGTTCCAGAAGGTAATGTTGTCATGGACGGCAATGCTTGCTTGGAGATCTTGCGGCGACATGTGCACATAGGATAGATTGTAGGTAGTGGCACCAGGATCCAAGTACTTGGTATAGCTGATCTTCGATCGATCTATTTCCACTTTGGTCGCCTCAACTGGTGTTGGCATTTCTATGGGCAAGGGATCCGATTCAAATGGCAGCTCTGTATACGTATACGTGTCCTGACTAACGCTGGTCATTGGCTTTATTTTACGCTTCACAAATCGTAGGTTCCCCTCCTCGAAGCGCTTCATGAACTGGGTCTTCATATTAAGAGATGGATTCCTTAAGATATGCGGATCACAGTACTGCAAAGATTATAAATTATAATTGCTTGGCAAGACTTATAAAGAAGACTAATGAAGGTGTACAATATTTACTCTAAGATACACAAGAATCAGGAATCAAGTTCTTTAGGATGTTGCCTAGTGTTATAGAGAATGTTAACAATTTATCAATGACTCACCTTCCACGTATAATTGTCAGCAACTTCGGATAGCTGCTTATCGTGCATCAACTTATCCCGGACATAGATACCCTTATTGGTACACTCAACTGGAGCACTGAGCTTATTTCCAAGTCGTGTATCCGTAATGTGACGATGTCCACGATAGGTTGATGTACGCCAATCCGGAACTCTTGGACCTGCCGGCATCTTGGCATCAAAGCAACCAAAGTCATCCATGATTTCAACACAGTAAATCCAAAATTCTCAAGATAAAATAAATATATATAACTACGTGTAATTGTAACTAAAATTTCAAAGAAACTATACGGTTGATATGGAAATAATTTGGAGCGTTACTTGTTGCTAGTTGTCCTGGCGACGAGCTACGATTTCCAAACAACAAATGGCAATAACAACAGAGACGGATTCAAATTTGTTGACAGCTTTTAAAAAGGTTGTTTTTGTATATGTAAAGTTTCAAATATATATTTAGAATTCAATACTTGTACATTAGTAAAGTTGATAAAGGAATGCTCATTATACAATATATAAAAGCGATTTGTTTCACAAACAAAATCATATTCGGTAATCTGCATGCATACAAATACAATGCGATAGCTCTTAGTGTTATACATAGTACATATTCATATGTAGATAGTAATGATAATAAAACTGTTTTGCTTAGCAATAACCAATTGATTTACTCCTTGGGGGGCTTGGCTAAAATGGTGTGTAAACAAGGTGCAGGCAATAATTCAAAAGTCATCCGCTTCTCAGGCAATTTCCTTAAGAGCCAACAGTGATTGACGCAAGTAGTCGTATTGGTTTTTGGCATGCTTGATCTCCAATTCCGATAACTCAACAAGACTATAGACAGATAATTAAATTAGTAAATAGTTAAGAAATTATATGCGTACAGGTATGAACCTCTTTTTAAAAGCAGCCACACGACGATTACGAAAGCCAATCAGTTCCTCCTTGCCGCAGGCAGACATGGATTCAAATTTCTCACAAGCCTCCGCCTGTGCAGTTTCAGCCTGCATGGAAAATTAAAGCATTAGTAAATAATCATGATACAGTCAAGAACATGGCAAAGGCATGCTAAGAATTATGATAAAATATAAATAGTATGTAGTATAATAACATGCGGAGTTGCAACGCGTATAACTACAAGTATGTGATTTGAGTCCAGATTTTGGATTTAAATTACGAGACACTAGACTAATGTGACCAATTGATGTTAACGATAAATGCCAAATACCTCTTGCACCTCCAAAGGCTGCAGCGGAAGAAACAACAACCACACGCACAGAGGGACACAAAGAAAGAGAAATGCGAGAGAAAGAGCAATGTGAAGTGGTGAATTCGTTGAATTTGAATGCAAATTTACCAACACAAAAAATACAAAAGTTAATATGCCAAAAAATTTAAATCACTTCTTCGGCTATAACTTGATTAACTTAAGATTACAAAGAGGAAATAATTAATCTCGGCGCACCGAAGATTTAAAGTCCAGGCAGACAACTTTGAGAAGTATTGCATTTAAAATTGAAAAGCGGACAGATTATAGGTTATATTAAATAGATTAAGCCAGTTTTAGTTAAAGAATTGTCTGCAAGGACACACGATTATAATTGCTGCCAAGCACCGTGAGCGTAAAAGATTTGAAAATTGAAATATTAAACTCTGCCACTCTCTAATAAGCTTTACCGCATGTACATCTTTGTTCTTGGATCGCGCCTTCTCCAAATTCCGATTAGCTGTCTCATAGGCGGCCAGACAGCGTAGACGTCGAATCAACAACGCCTTGGCTGCATCGCTGTCACGTTGATAATAGCGCAGGGTATCACCCAACTTCAGATCCTGATCGCTAGCCACGCGTGTTTCCAGATTCTGTGTAAAAAAATTGCGATATTAATTTCCAGTTTTAAGAAATATATGCAATAGTTTTTCCCACCTTTATGCGTTCAAATACCTCTGCAGCCTTGGCCACAAAAGTCTCTACGTTGCCTTTCTCTGTTGTAGACAGTTGTGTCAAGGCATTCGATATCTTTTGATGTGAATCCCCCACATCTTTATGACGCTGTGTCATTTTCTCAGTACGAGAAGCTGCCTCACGCAAATGTCCATGGTATTCGGTAAGGAACTGCAACTCATTCTCAAAGAAATCATTGACATCACGCACCGTTGCACTCAACAGAATTTCATCTGTTGTCTTTCCCAGCGATTTGACAAAGCCACCAAAGATGGCCATCTTCTTGCGTGGCTTGGCGCACAAATCCTGATCGTATTCCAAAAACACCTTCAAGTGATTATCGACACGAAATACAGGATGACTGGCCAGACGACGCAGGAATACCTCGTGCATGGCAACAGTTTTTTTGAACGTGGCAAGATATTCACTAAAAAGATAGAATAATAAAATTAAATGTATTTTAAATGATGTTCTTACAGAGGGTTATTTAACTTACGCTTCCAATTCAGATTTCATTTTCTTAAACTCCTCTTTGGTCATGTTACCCTCACCTTCTCCCAGGCGCTGCAGCTTCTCGCGAGATGCATCAAAATCCGGTCTTGGCGGACAGGGCGGAATCTAATACAAGTTTGGTATTATATTGTTATCAATAACGATGACTAATTGTTTATCTTTTGCACTTACAATGTATCCCGCATAGTCTTCATTCTCTTCAATGCGATCGTGGAGCCAAACAAATTCTTCATGCTGACGAACCACGTTGTTATCCTTCTTAGCGAAACCAGGCAGTGTAGTACGTGTATGCACAGTGAACTTGACTTTCTCTTTT
Organism: Drosophila neotestacea; assembly: GCA_035044365.1. Lineage (NCBI taxonomy): Eukaryota > Metazoa > Arthropoda > Insecta > Diptera > Drosophilidae > Drosophila > Drosophila neotestacea. Next base: position 1,769,135 of record JAWNMD010000052.1, on the reverse strand, counting down.
TCGCTCAGTGCATCAGAGATCTCCACATGCAGTGCATTTTCACCCAATGGAGCAGGTGTTGCTGGCGCTGATGAGGAGCTATCCGGCGAAGTTGCACTCCCGCTACCGTTTGTTGTTGTTGTTGGCGCCAATGGATTTGGTGATGATATCTCCATTGTGCCACCGTTATTGGCCAAGGGACTATTCAATATGTTTGACTCATCCGTGCCGTCCTAAATTGCAAGCAATGCAATAAAAAAAATTATCATATGTATACACATTCTAATTACGCCCATTTGACTGATAAGCAGCTCTTTGTGTACGCCTGCTTTTCTTATTAAACAGATCTTTGTTTGCAGTTTGTTACACTTTCACTAGTACTTAAAAGCCAAACTGTTTTCTGTTTATTGCTTACCATCATTTTGTATGCCTTTTTTTAACAACAATAAATTCAATTGAATTCTAGTTTGATTTGCGTTTGTGTATTTCGGTGTCGTCGACTTGTTTAGGGTTGCCAGATCAGTGAGAGGCATGGTTCATACCAGTTACAAGGTAGTGTCATTTCCCCAATTCGAGAGAGAGTGCATTCAATTATGACGTATGTATAAAACGCCAAGTTCTATGCGTTACCTTATACACAACATTGTACTTTTCTTGCGGGTGCGGGTGGCAACTTTTCCCGCTACAGATAAAGAAAAATTGTTTACTACGTTGGCATAAAAACCTCATAAGCTGATAAAAACATAGAGAAACAGAGTTACGGCTAAAATTAGGCAACTAACATGTCCACAAACGATGAGGCCACTGGTAGCAAACAAGCGCGTCTAGCCAACAACAATCATAACAACAAGGATTTAAATGGAACTTCAGCCGGTGGAGATGGAGTTGCCGATAACGCTCGTAACAAGGTGGCGCTGATAACCGGCATAACGGGCCAGGTGGGTGGTATGAAAATGTGTAAAATCCGAAATTGTATGAGTCATAGATTGTTAATACTTCCTGGTTTGTTTTTAATTGCCGGTGTATTGATAATCTGCTTTGTTTATGATGTACACGCAAGTGCTTACGTGTTATTTCAAATTGTTTACGTTGCTTACAGGATGGCTCATATCTGGCAGAGTTCCTGTTAAAGAAGGACTACGAGGTTCATGGCATTATAAGGCGAGCCAGCACCTTTAATACAACACGCATTGAGCATTTATATGCCGATCCGAAGGCGCACAAAGGAGGACGCATGAAACTGCATTATGGGGACATGACGGACAGCAGCAGCCTGGTGAAGATTATCAATATGGTTAAGCCCACAGAGATCTACAATCTGGCGGCACAATCGCATGTCAAAGTCTCATTTGATTTAAGTGAATACACAGCTGAAGTTGATGCCGTTGGCACGCTCCGCATCCTGGACGCAATACGTACCTGTGGCATGGAGAAATCTGTGAAATTCTATCAAGCCTCAACATCTGAGCTGTATGGCAAGGTTGTGGAGACGCCACAAAACGAACAGACACCATTCTATCCACGTTCGCCTTATGGTAAGCATTCTATGCAGACTGCCAGCATATTTATAGTTATGCTTTATATGTACTTACAGCTTGTGCCAAGATGTACGGTTTCTGGATAGTTATTAATTATAGGGAAGCCTACGACATGTTTGCCTGCAATGGCATACTTTTCAATCACGAGAGTCCACGACGTGGCGAGAATTTTGTGACACGTAAGATTACGCGTTCGGTGGCAAAGATACTGCTCAATCAAATGGAATACTTTGAGCTGGGAAATTTGGATTCGAAACGTGATTGGGGACATGCCAGTGACTATGTGGAGGCCATGTGGATGATGCTGCAAAGAGATGATCCAGCGGATTATGTGATTGCCACTGGAGAGACGCATAGTGTGCGGGAATTTGTGGAAGCTGCCTTCAAGCACATCGGACGCGAGATCACGTGGCGTGGCAAGGGGGTAGAAGAGGTGGGCGTGGAGCGCTACACCAATATTGTACGCGTACGCATTAATCCAAAGTATTTTCGGCCAACCGAGGTGGATCTGCTGCAAGGCGATGCATCCAAGGCTAAGAGGGAATTAAATTGGACGCCAAAGGTTAGTTTCCTCGAGCTGGTGAGTGACATGATGATCGCCGACATCGAGCTGATGAAAAAGAATCCTATTGCATAGTGGGATGCACCCTCGACATGGAATAATTTGGCACAAAGCTCTGCTCACAGCGTGCAGAGTTTTATTTATACAATTATACATATTAGATATATAGTGTTTAAGTTTGTAAAGTGACAGGATACGACGGGATTTGCAATCATTCCTTTTTCTATTTTGCCGTTTACCGTGTGGATCGTGAATATCTCTGTTTGTGCGCTGTTTCCTTAAATGTTATTTGTAGTTTTTATCAAATCTAACGAATATACACATGCAATAAATGATGATTGAAACAAACGAAATGGTCAACTGTTAATTTCGGTAATCTTTAGAGACTTCCATTTGCTTTATTTTGCAGTTATTAGTTCAACATATAACCAGTAGTAGCTGACTGTAGTGTTTGGCTGTTCACTACGTTTCCTTCTTACCAAACGGATTGATTTTAGACAACCAACTGGAAGATGTAGGCGACGTTTCACTGCAAGCATAAGAAAAGTTACACTTTGAAATTTATTTAAGAAAAGGGGATACTTACAGCTTAGTCAACGCCTCAATGTCCGTGTCCTTGTGCTCGACACTTGGTTGTGCATCCTTAGACTCAATTTTGCCCGCTTCAGTGATGCCTGCCTCACGCAGTTGTTCAATCAGTTTACTGCGAAACTCCACTTTATGGGGTACGACCTTCTCTGCGGCACGCAGTTGATTCTGCAGCTTACGAATGGCTTCGAGGTAGGTATGGCCATACCAGTCAATCTCTTCACTTGTGTAGGACTCCAGATAAGGACTATATTCCTTGAGAACTTCCTCCTGATGCTTTGGTTCTGCTGCCAATGCGGGACAACCTTGTTGCAGTGCCTTGAGCACTTCACGCTTCAATTTCAAAGCCAATGCTGAACGTAAATCACATGCCAAGTTTTTGAGCAGATAGTGATCGAATCCATGGCATTCGTGGATTTGCTCAAGTGTACGCTCAGTCACCACCACGGACATGTATTCATTTAGCACTTGACTGTGGACCACTGATCTCTTAAGAACAGGCACCCAAAAATGCGGAACACGACGTTTCGTCTGTTGACGCTTCTGGAATCCCTTGATAACAGCTTCGCCTCCCCAAATGCCTTGATGGGATTCAGGTGTATCAATCAATGGCAATGGGATATTCTGAACTGGTTTAATCGCATGCGTGACCTCGTCTCGTTCCCACTCGCTCTCCTTGGGTATATAATGAACAGCAGCTGCCTTCGTTAATTTCCATTCCCGCCAAAACTTCTTGTAGGCATCCGGTAACTGTGCTCCAAGACCCTTTTCGAAGCGACTGGGTCGCTTAAAGCCGTTCAAAAGCTTAACGCCCTGGAGAAAGGAACAACAAATGTTAGCCAGAGTGAGAGGGTATTGCGTCACAGAAACCCGGAAATGCGAATAAACGCATTACGAACCTGCGATGTAGCGTGGGACATTCTTTACAATGCAACCAGTATGTTGACTAACGTTCTTTTTTTATACAAATTTATTTGATTACTGTCTCTGTTGAAATTCTTTTTTATAAATATTTTGTTTCGGCCAGGCTAACAAACGGTGCGCTCTTGTCTTCCTCTCGATTAAAAAACAGCTGGCGCTCAGTATTGCCAGATGACAAAACGGCTTTCATCCAATTATCGTTTTATCTATTTTGCAATGCACGATAATATGGCTATCGATATTTGAACAAATAAATTAAAAATTTTTTGTAATTAATTACAGCAAACTTTCAATCTTTAGCTTTTGGTGCCAAGAACTAGTCCGTTTTAAAACTATATAATGCGCCCAAAAAATCCCAATAACATAGGAAATTGATAGCACAAAATATCCCCCGGAAAGCTATAACAATCTGTTAAAATCAACCACTCCACTCGCACTGTTCAGTGAGGAGCATCTCGAATGCATATGTTAACGTGCTGTCAATTATCGATAGTCGACAATGCTATCAGGTTTAATGCAGTTAGGTTTGAATTTGTATTTTAAGATCCAAATTTAAAAACACATAAATATATGTAGGTTTAATAATATTTTTATTAGTATATTCAAAGTCATATGGTGTTATTATATTCTTGAAAGTATTTCGTAATAAGCACACATCTCAGACGATAAATATGCATATTAAATATATTGAGTTCAACTTAGTAGGAAATTAAAGACGTTCTTTTATTGTGAACTTTTAGAGGCATTTAGTTTTTTTTTTGTTGCGAAAAACTTTTAAGTTTAGTTATAAATAAAACAAAATTATTTACAGTTTAGCGTGCTAAATGTTTGTTTTTCTTTTCTTTTTAGAAATGTATTAGGTGTTGTGCTTGTTTAAAGTAGATTATCTTTATTATTTGCACGACATCCTGTGCACTTTTATTTACACAAAACTCACATTTTTTTAGTTAGGTTTGCTTGGTTAAGTATTACATATTTTAATCTTTTATATTTCATAGTAGTTTTTATTCTTTAAATGTAATGATTGCTTTTAACTCATATACTTTTATACATACATATATGTGTATATATTAATTATTATATTGACTTGCACTTGATAATGAAAATTCAAACAAATTCGATTTTTCGAAATGTTTGAATAGAAATAGCGATAGGAAATCAATTCTATCTTTTCAAATAGTCCTAGACAAGAGAATCTCATTTCTTGTTCTTGAAAATTTATGTAGAATAATATTCGTGTTATATCGTATGTCAATACTTATATTTGGAGCCAGAAATTCTTATTGTTATATGTATGTTTAATATTTGTTGTTGCTACAAAACTACATTTTGCTAATAACGTTGCGACATATGCTTAAATGTATTATACGTTATTTACCATATGTAACAGAGAGATTATAACAATATTATTTCTCTAATTAGCCAAACAACTGAAGGATATGCAAAGGACCTCGAATCGGACCTATGCCTAATGCTGACGCATTTTTACAGCTTTTTAACGTTGATTTTATTTTGTTTTTTGTTTTTTTTTTGTACAGAGTTAAACATACATATAGAAGAAACTGACCCTAACTGATTATAACCGACTATAACTGACTGATTATAACTGTGTGTTTTTGCCTATTCGCTTTGAGCGTTTCAATTTGTTCGATATCGATATTATTAACAGTATATATATGTATGTACATATAGGTTATGTATTTGTAATATATGCATATGTATATGTATTTCATCTATGGTACGTTATGGTAGAGTATTTGATGCAGCTAAGTACATACGAGTAAGTTATAGATTAAATATATGTATATTATGTAAGTTACTAACTGTATGTTTCTTTTTCGAATATGGTAAATACGGAATTTACACATGCACACACACATACAAGCATACAATACATGAGAGTATTGTATGTCATATGGTTTGTTGTTGTTACCAACTACAGTAGTCAATTACGAGTATTTACTACCTTAATAAAGCTATGATCCCAATTTCAGCTGATAATTTGGTACCTTACTGCTAAGCGCATTTACCACTGCCCTTTGCCCTTTGCCCTGGCTCCCAAATACACGCCAACGAGCGCTTAAATTTTTGTTTTAGCCTGACTGAAAGTAGGGAAATCCCCTGTCGACCTCGCACTCGCTAGTGTCATCAATCATCAATCACGAAACGCCAAACGTCAATCAACCGTCGATGTGTAAAGAGCAATGGTAAATCTTAAAAGAATGGTCCCGCTATCAGACATTTTGAAAAACGTTTAAAACATTTTAGTTTGGATTCTTCTTCGAATACGAGAAAAAACACACACAAGAACTGAACTCAAAAGAATTGTGTTTAACATATAAATTTGTTGTAGTTACACACATATTGTTTTTGTTTTGGTTTTGGTTTTCTTTCGGTTTTTGTTCACGTATAAAAATAAATATGCTTATGGTAGACAATCAACACTCTCTTAATAGGGTGAAGTGCGCCATATTAGGTATTATAATATATATATAAATATTCATTCTTAACATTCATATACATAGAATATGTTAAGTAGGTAGCCATGTGCATATATTGAGTGGAAATCCAATTAAATAGAAAGTCTGTTAGAGGTCGTTTAGAGAGATATTTACATTTCTGTTTATACTTCATTTATAGCTATTTAGTTAGTTTAGTTTTTGTCAGGTATTTTAGTTAGGTACTTAATATCTAGACAGCCCTAGGCGTCGGTCGCATCTTCAAAAATTGAGCAAAGTTTCAAAACAAATGTAAACGAGTTAAAAAATTACAAAAATTATAGTTTTTAATTTAATATTTTCATAAAGAAGTCACATATAAAATCATACAATAGTTCAAAAAACTTAAAAAAAATATTTATTATATTAAGACATTAGATTTGATCTATATAAACTGAAAACGGTATTAACTAAGCTAAGTAAATGCTTATCAAAAGTTGATTTAAAAAAAAAATAAACTAAACAATTCCCACAACAAATTCCGCCTATTTACAGAGTTTCTGCTAGTGTTGTGCAATGCGCTTATATATGCTTATAGTGCTATTACTTTTATAGTTTTACTTTTTACCATTTACTAACACAACTAGTTGCAACATCAAATTACACATTCATTTATCGCATATAGTACATACATCTGAATCTATATATGATTTACATTTTGATTGATCATCATCTACTAACATGAATCTATTGCGCGGTACAAGCTGCATATGTTTAGCTCTTACTAAACGTTTATCAACACTGGTTTTTATTACGTGGAATTATTCAGTTGTACATTTTCATTTTTTCCTACTTAGTTTGCATTTTTTGTGTTGTCGGTGCGATTTTATGTTTCTAAATATTATTTATTTGTTAATATTTTATCTATTGTATATAGATTGATGCTTATATGTATGGGACTTAGTTAACTACAGTATTTTAGTTAGAGACGCAACTCAAGTACAGTTTTTTAGTTGACAGCAGCGTCCTCTGTTGTCGTTTCCTTCTGTTCCTCAGCTGCAGTTTCCGTTTCCGCTGCGGACTTTTCATCGGCTGCTGCCGCGGCCGCGGCTTCGGCTTCTGCTTCAGCGGCGGCGGCCAGCGCACGTGCCTCAGCGTCTGTAAAGGGTATCAGAATACGTATTAAAATTTGTTTTTATTAAACGTGATGTTCTTTTCTATAATCAACATATCGTACTAGGTAATTAATTTAAGCCTTAGCTAAATTTAAGATGGTTTAATAAACAAAAACAACTTGAAATTCTTTTAAGGTTTTCAAAAGGTTTTTTTTTTGAGATACTTCTACATAATAATTCTTGAGATAAGTAATTTACTTTCATATTTATATATTTTGTAGTAACAGTTATGTTTAAGATGAAAATAGAGAATAAAAAAGATTGTTAAGTTTACGTAATTTAACAAATTAATTTCGAGATCTGAGCCCTTAGGTTTAAAGTCAAAATGTCTTTAAAATATTATAAAAACAATTGCAAAAAAGTTTTTATATTGAAATTAAATCATCTTAAATGAGCTCATATCTGTTTCCGACTACTAAAGATATGCCTAAGCAAAGTAGCTTTGAGTTCCTTTAAGACTAAATGTCTACTTTTAGAATTGAAACATTAGAAACGGTCTATTTGTATCTTTATTTGTGACTAAAAAAAAACAATACATTATAAGTTATGATAGGATTGGTAACTGAGTTCGATTGAAAAAGTTATATTCCAAATGCATTCTTTGACTCGTTGCGATATCTTGTGGTGGGTTCCTGGATAGTTTTTTAGTGGATAGATAGCCAATGGGGAAGGGATTTTCTTAGTCTTGCTTAAACAAAGCTGCCTTTCTGCGTTCTAAGAGCTCTGCGTAAGATTAGGTTAAATGTTTGTTAAATGAAAATGCTAATTTTAATTGGTTAATAGAGATCAAAGGCAGATGGCAGATTGAAATTCAATTAGGCCATGGCTAATTTGACTACGACAAAGCGGCTAAAAGGCATTTTTCGAGCAAGCAGAAAATTCAATTAATATGATGATAAAAAATGTATGAACTAAGCCTTGGGCTGCATTATCAGAAGGTCAGAGGTCATACCTTTGATGGCCTGCTCCTTCCAGATTCTTTTGTTCTCGGTTAGGCAGGTCAGCCAGGGTTTGGTAATGGTGAACTTGGTGGAGCCACCAGCAATACTCTTGCGTGTCATGGGGCACGCATTTCGTTTCTTCTCATCATTTGCGTCCTCCTCGTAGTTGGTGGATGCTTCTTCCGGCAATGGGGCCGGCTTGGATTTGATAACAGGGGCAATGGGGGCCAGGATATGCTCAAGCATGTCGGACATGATGGTCATGCTGGGTTCGACAATGAAATCGATGAAGCCGATTTGAGATTCGGCAACTAAAGTATTTTTACGATCGCAAAGCGGACTGAAGGGCAACCCGAGCTCCTTTTCGAGATCACCCTGGCGAAAGAATTCCTCGAGCAGAAGCATAGTCCAACGATGATGGACATCCCAATGTTTGGCCGGGTGGGAGATATCACAGCAGTGCAAGACTAATGACAAGGCCTTTGACTTGTCAATGGTCGGCTCCTGCAGCGTCAACAGGTTGCGCATAATCTTCAGCTGTTGAAAATGATAGGTCATGTCGGTGGCCAGCACCATATCAATCATGAGTGTGCGCAACTCCTTGTATTCTTCGCGTGATAAATGCGATAATATGTTGGCATCATCCTCCTTCATCAGCCGAAAACTAGCGCTCACATGATGATTCTCCAACACGGCACGATCATTATAAAGCAACGCTGTTTCCGATCCCGACATTACATGGAAATTGTTTGTGGTGCCCGTATGCTCAAAGTCATGCAACAAGGCCGCCAGCAGCGAGGCAAAGATCTCCAAGTCCGTCAACCAATTCATCAAACCCGTGTTGCACAAGCAATAATGCATCGATTGCATCACATCCACTGCATGCAAATTGTTGTGATATGGATTGCGATAGCGACAATATCCCTCTTCCACCCGATGTAAAAATGTCTCCAGCACTCCTGGAGCTATCTTAAACTTGTGCATCGCTCCGTAACGATTCAACAGATCGTAGGCCACGTATTTGATGACCTGTCCACTCGCAGCCTCTGTCAAGGCAAACACATCAAATGTCCAGTCATCGAGATTCTATTTAGTGAATATGGAGCGACATAGAAAAAGAAGTTAATGAGTTTATACTTTGTGAAATGCAAATTCAACCCAAATTTCAGTAATTTTATATTAAAATTATAGCAACACTTCAATGTAGTTGTACTTTTAATGATAAAGTAGTATTGTTTCTGATAATAACTGTTTAAGTACATTTAAAACACTCTCTCTATTTATGGACACTCACCTTGAGCAACTTGACCACATCGGGAGGAAATTGCATCAGCGTCGAGCTGGAGACGCGCCTGTAAATGCGATCCACAAAGATGCCGGCTCTTATGGCATGGGCCACAGAACGGAACTTGGGCTTCTCATCGGATCTATTGCGAGTGGTGGCCATTTGACGGGTGAAGGTCGAGGCCAACCACTCGCGCACTTCCGGTGGCACCGCATCCGGCTGCACCTCGGACAGTTCATCATCTTCGTCGGCCAGGCGCCTACAGGGTATTCGATGGGAGTTTAGAGAAGGGGGTTGGAGAAAAACAATATTGTTAGTTTGGTTCCATTATGTTCTTTAATATAATCTATTATTATTATTAATACTTTTACTTTTTTTATATTAATTATTAAAGAAAATTACCAAAACGTTTAATTAAAACTCAAGTAAAATCAAGTTAAAGTAAAACAATTTTTGTATAGCGCAATTTCGTTTGTGCCCTTTTTTCTTTTTGGTGTTGATTAGCTTACGTTAAGGAAAGAAAAGAAAAAGAAGAGAACCAAAAATAAAACCGAGAAGTAGAACGACAAAATACTTAAAACAATAAAAATTAAAAGAAAATAAAGAGTTTTTTTGTGTCTTTTCTGGGAAAGGAAAAGTCTTTGGATGGGTGCTCGGAAAAACATTTTTTATCTTCTTTTAATACTTGTGTGAAGAAGTTGAAACAAAAAAAAAAGAAAACAGAAGAGTGGTACATAAAAGTGCATTCAAAAGAATTATTAGTTCAAAGAAGTTAAGACATTTATAAAAGTTTGATGCAAAAATCCGCTAAAAAGCTGAACAGGCAGTGCATGCTTGTATGTGTGGGTGTGTGAGAGAGAGAGGTGTGAGTATGTGTGTGTGTGTGAAGTTTGTGACTAAACAAGTTTACTAATTGCATGCCAACTTTTTAGTTTCGCAGGTGCAACATACAAGCGTGCAACATGCAACAAAGACGCTAGAACGCAATTCCTTTGACTTTCACTTCCGACTTTAATTTAAGAGAATTAGACATAGAGCCTGTAGTATTAAACACACGTAATTGGCATTGATAGCACACTGAAATATCAGACTAATTGGTCAATTAGTTGTGGATTTGATGAAAAATATATGAGTTAACGACTTCACAGACTCAATCAGCGCATATTTCTATGGCAACAATTGGACTGGTCTTTCCCAACTCAGCTTGAATTTCCAGCAAAATTACCAAGAAAAAGACAACATACACCCACACGCACACCAGGTATAAGGATAAAAACAAAAAAAAAACAAAATGAAATAAGGCATTAAAAAGTTGCTCGTTATGGCAGAGAGAGAGTTGCAAAGCTGCATAAGCACTCAAGCAAACGCGTTCTTGCCCCAAACGACTTAAGCAAATTAGCGCAAGATTCAAATATGGTTAATTAGTCGCAGTGCAACAACAACAACGACAACAACAAGGCGACAGTACCCTTAATTTTTACCCATTGTGATTACTTAGAACAGTTATCGTTAGCATTAGCCAACTGACGGTTACGATTGTGTCTCTCGAACTTGTTTTTGCTGTAAGATTTCTCTAACATTGTTTTTGAATTTCTTTAAAATAACTAAGTATTGTATTAAGTCTTAAGAATTGCTAAAAGTATTTAAAGCTGAAAACCTAAGCCTATTTTATCCCAAGATTTTTTCTACTTTTATCAACTTATTTTACTAGTAATATGTGACAACGCTCTAAAGTTGTCTTTAGGGATTTCCAAAGAATTTAAAATATTTGTTAGTTCATCGAAATCTTGTCTTGCAGTATTTTTGTTAAAGCTTTCCAACATAAAATGCAACTACATATTTTAGCTTGGAAATTTAGCCTTCAACTGCTTTTCTGGAAAGTTGTGATGTTGCTGATGAGAATGTTAAATTCTAGAAATTCTCCATTCAGTACACAAACTAGATTCCGAATAGTTTGTTAGTTCCTGTCTGACACATACTGTTGACCAAGTTGCATAACTCTAACCGCAATATACGAGCATGGGTCTTCCCCCAGCACCCCGAAACTCTCCCACAAACTATTCTACCCACTGTGACGACCAAAATTTGTGTGCGTTTCATAGGAAAGATGTGACAAGTACTATTGCAATGATATTTCACTCCTATTTTGCATTTTTACATTAGTTATTTGTACTTTTACTATGTATGAATAGTAAATTGTGAGTTAACTACGAATAATTTATGTAATACCATTCCGTTTTCATGGCATGCTCCGCTTCAGTGATACACAACATGGTTTTTCTTTTATTTTATAGTCTTTTCTTTAATTGTTTTTTTTGGAAATAGTAGTAGAACACTTTTGGGAATTTGCACGTAGTATACGTAGTATGTAATACTATGTGGTAGATTCGCACCTTTTCTTCTTTTCCTGCGTCTCCTTGGCGCGATACTGAATTATGAACTGTATTAGCTCGACGGTTATGACGCTTTGACGACTGCTTTCACGCCTCAGGCGACTCATCGCAACGATCACGAAGCAAATGCTTCTGATTCTGCTTTTCACTGGCGCTGCTTCTGCTCCTAATTCTGCTGCTTCTATTCCTTTCGTAATTGTTGTTGGTGTTGTTGCTATTGTAGACATGGATTGGCGTCGAATAAATTGACTTTGTGTCAATGTCAATTGCTTTCGATTCTATTTATTCTCACATTCGCATTCGCACATTCGAAATTAACCGTAATTTATCACTGGCAGCCTGAGAAACTGTCACGAGAGAGAGAGAGAGAGTGGGAGAGAGGCTTGCAATTAGCGCAAAATGCGCTTTTAATAATGACAATGGGGTGTGAGAGAGGGACGGCAAGCTGACAGCACACGTGTGCAAATATTTGTGCAGCTATATTTTATTGTTTTTGTTTCGTTTCCGTTTTTGGCCGTTATTATTATTATTATTTTTTTTTTTTGGCGTTTTGTGTGCGTGGGCGCGTTAAAGCTTCTTTTTTTTCTTAGTTTTTCTTAACTGCCCTGCTGCGGCACGTGTAGTTGGCTCATTGCGAGTTAAATTTAAACTAAATGTTATGCCAGGCCCGCAAAAATGCCACAACATCGCGAAACAGGAGCTGTTTGCGTGCTCAAGGAAGCTACAAGCTCCGTTTGTTGGCCTGTGCGTGTTGGCCTATGTACTATATATGGTAGTACAGCTCGTACTACCACCGCACGCTATGCAAGAGGGACCACTGTAAAACACAGTACAAGGCATATCAATTATGTCAGCAAGAAGAAAAAGTAAATAAAATGTAAGGACTCTCAACAAGCTCTAAAGAGGCAGAGAGGAAGCAAAGGGCAGAAGAGCAGCTATTATGTGCAAAAGTAGCGTCGTATATTTCTTTTACTACTACTGCTTATTTCCACCAAAACAATTACACAAAATGCTAGAAGGCATCACAGCCAACAACCACAAGAACAAGAACAATTATAGCTAGAGCTGTGGCTATATCCTGGCTCTTTCGTTGGCCTGATAAACACGACAACGTCACGAGCACAAAAGCCTTTCCAGCTGGCAACTTCCTTTTTAAGCCTTGACGTTTGCCTTTATTGTGTTTAATGACATTGCATGCCAGCGAGAATCTCAAGATGGTGGACAAGGAACTGCTCGAGGTTGACCCTTCCTCCACCCCTTTTCAAGGTGGAACTGCCCCTAACCAGTTTTTCACCTAACAATGTTATAAATGTTAGAACCTTTGTTTATTTCATCAATTGCATTTGATTACAATTACAATAACGATTCGGATTCGAATTTGTTGGCATTTTAATTCTCCGTCGAGCAACTTGCGTGCTCGCAAGCGTTTGTTAAATAAATTGCATCAGTTATTGGCACATAAAAGCTTGTAAGTATTATATGCAGTTAGAAATCACGCAAGCGAGAGAACAACCATTAGGCAACGCCTTGAGAGAGGCAACAGGTTGCCAGGTTACTAATTGGAGACTTTAGCTAAGTAGCTGCTTGTCTCGCTTGCACACTGTAAGCTGAGTGGAGAGTTCACGTTTGAAGTGGTTTCAAGAAATGAAGCATACTTTTCTGTTTTAAATTCGCTTTAAACGAGAAAATTCGTGTTAAATTTTATCTTTTGAGTATAAAAATCTTAAGACAACAATTTGCAGCTTAAAGTCATTTGAGCCGAAATGTCAAGCGTACCATTTTGTGGCCTTGTGTGTTGATTTTAAGGCTCATTTGAGGCCAGACCGGCAATGAAGCCAAGAACAAATGATAATGGTGATCTCCCCCGCTTTCAGAAAAAGTATGCCACTTAATAGTTATGCGTGCAATTTCCTGTGCCCGTGCCTGAAGCATTTCTGTCGTCGCCGTTGCCATCGCCGTCATACACGGGAAATTGCTGCCAAATTGACAACATTGTTTTCTGTCAATGATTTTCGTTTACCGGAGGCTTTCGAAAATCCCCCCCACAGTCCATCCCTCATATCGGTCACATATAGACCATTTGGCAGGACATGCGAGGAACATCACAAAAGCCAGAAACAAGCAACATTGCGTGTGCGGAATCATTAGATTGAAAACCTTGGGAATGCTGCACAAGAGGTGCTCGATGTGTTTTAAAAAGATTTCAGCAAGATGGCGACTGAGAATCCAAGTAGTCAACAGTATTTTCTTATGAAAAATCATAAAGGTCTTTTAATTCAAATTTTACCCTACTCAAAATTGCACTTTGACAATGATTTTCAATGTCATATTTACTGGAACTTAAACTTTGTTCGACTTGTTATAGGTTTTAGTGCTTTTATGGAGTTCTCTGTAAGTTTTGTGTATTATTGAAACTTTAGCTTCCTTGCACTTTCCATCAGCTTTTGGAGATTTCTGTTGAAAACTGTTAAAAGAGCTTCACATTTCTTATTAAAAACTTTAGCTTTGTATTGGTTATCAGTAATTTCTGTTAAATATCTTGCACTTTTTATTAGTTTCTATTTATTTCGGTAGAATTCGATGCACTTTCTGATTTTTTTCTATTCCTTTCAGTGGAATTAAATTGCAATTTTTCACATTATTGTCCAGGCAATCGATTTAACCACCCTCGCAAGCATTCTTTGCCCAGAGGCAGACTGATTAAAGTGTGTGCTCTGCGCTTCGTTGTTTTGTTGTCATTGTTTAGCTATTGCTACCAAAGGACAGCGAGTAGCATTAGAACATCAGCTACATAGAAGGTTCTTTTGAATTCGATGCGCCCATTTTCGGTCAACATTCCCCACTTTGGCTTCTCCAGAGAAAACCGTTGCTTATGTGGCAAAAATTGGCAGTTAACATCATTTATTATTGATTTTCCTTTTTGGCCAAATAGATACTCGCCATAGGCCCTAACTCCTGTCCACACTGTCTGGGAAAGTGGGAAAAGTGTTGTGGGTTGTTTGCTTGGGTTTCCTTTTTGGGTCACTTAATACCCCCAACTCTAAGGAGGTTTTGCGCGAAAGATGATTGATGATTGTGAGCCGTTATCCATATAAATTGTACAACTCACTATTGGCGACCTTCAACTTGTATTGGCCACAAACACACAAAATTGACCTAGTTCTTTCCCTTTTTATGGGGGTTGCGCTCCATTTTCGCGTTTTAATTACTTGCAATTCGATCTGCAGGTGAACTGCCCTAATGAATCATTCAATGAATGTGCGTATGTATGTATCTGAATACTGTTTAAATCAATGTTAATTTGTATTAATGACACATTGGCAATTACTTTTTTGGCTTTGGTCGTTGCAGCATGATGGGTTGAAAATTTGATAATTTTAATTATGATTTATTGAAAATGCGCGTTCAACGTTTTAAACATTTTTCACGCGCGTTTGCCGAGTGCGACTGCGAGTGTCCAAAAGACTGAAAACACAATAAAATCATTTCCCACCTTATCGGCATGAATGAAGCCGCAAATGGCATTTAATTTGTGAATTTTGTACAATTGATATCGACGCGTCGACGTTTCACATCTCTTCATACATATCTAACTCAAATTTTACAAAAAAAATGTGATTTCTTCTTCATTTTTTATTATTGAATTTTATAATAATTTTTTGTTGGTTTTTATCATAATTAAACAATGCGAAAGTTGCGTCAGCAAATGAGCTGATAAGAATATAGAATCTATATAATGAGACAGCAGTGTAAGCAGTTGATCGAAAGTCTCCAAGCGAGTGGTGGCCAACTTTTTTTAGACGCTACTGTAGGCTATTAGGCTTTGGAGACCGAAAGTCATTTGTGTAAATGAAGTAAAATGGCGAAAGTGGGCGTGTGTAATGCGCGCCTCGCTTTTAAAAGCTTACTGGGCTTAAGACTTTTACTTCCACAGCTGATGGCTTAAGAGAGGAGTCGCTTTTGAGCCGTTGGCTCTCAGGGCGACAAATGACATGCTAAACTAATTTTTGGTGTCATCCGCACATGTTTAACATGGAATTCAAGTGACAGGAGACGCCCACAAGTGACTTGTCCTGCGGCGTTAGCTTGATTAATTTTTGGCTGACAAGTGCTTAGTGAGTGACATAAACAGAGAGAGAGAGAGTGAGAGGATGGGAGAGTGTGAAAGCGAGTTGAAAGACGCAAATCATTGTCGAATGACTGCGGTGTGGGGGTAATTGTATTTTGGCGAGTGCAGTAACAAAATAACACAGACACAGACACAATTTGGAGAGTGAGAGTGCAAGATGTGCGAATGTGAGACAGTGGAGAGAGTATAGAAGAGAGGGAGACAAACCGCAAGCGTGTCATTCGTTTACTGCTGTCGCAATCGTTGATGCTGATAATGCTATGGCGGGCATAGCTGAGGACATGTGTGGAGCTCTTGCAACAGACTGTGGCAGTGGAGGACGTTATGGACTGGGTAGCTGAGTTGCATCTATGTTTGTTATATGAAAGACAAACAACAAAAACGAAAAAACAAACATCACATAATCAACTTTAACAAAATGAAACAATGTCTGGAATGAGCTTCTCTGAGTGTGCAATCAATTCGAAGAAAAATAATGACAAAATGTCTGGTATTAATCGGTCTTATCCCACACCCATTCCTTCCCGATCAAAGCGTTGACTTCACATTGACAACTTAATGCCTATGGCAACAGAAATTCCCGTCAAGCGGCAAGTCAATTCAGCTAATTACTCACATCCAAAACAGAGTAGTGTTGGCCAAACTTCTTTTGGGCTAAAATAACTTAATTGAGTTTGCTAAATCTAGCTTGCTAATAGCTAAAATGGCAACACCGAAACGGAGAACTTTCACTGAGCAATTGGCAGGATACCAATAACCAACAACAACAAGAAGAGAACGCGGTCAACGAACGGTGAGAATAACGAAGATACGCAGAAATGAAAAATTCAATCAGCCAATAAAACAAAAAAAAAGTTAAAAACGAAAACAATAAATATTTCACGCTTTTTATGATCTATTGCAGAAATATCTTATCTATTTTTTGTTTATCTACTTATATGTAAATGTTATACAAATAACATTTGTATAAGGTTCAAAGACTTCAAAAGTGATACGCTTTTAAAGCAGCTAAAATGACTTAAAAATAAATTGTGCGAATCATAAGAGTTCTTCTTCTGCTTTAATTTCATACTTTATCCCTTTTTGCTGCAAGTGTATAAAGAGCGTTGTGGGACTTTGTCCCTTAATAAGCCTGCTGGGAGCTGTTATGGCTCAGCTTGGATTGAATTGCTTTGCTGCTTCAACGAATCTTTGTTCGCAGTTTCAATTTCATCGCATTTGTTTCACTCACCCAGCTTATTTCTTCTGTCTGCTTCCCTCTGCTGCTTCAAGTGCAGCAATGCATATAAATGGCGGTCAATGGCAAGTCGTTTGTTATGCGGCGATTCTGATTCGCCACGCGATTAGAAAATGGTCGACGAGGGACAGCAAATGCATTTGCTCTCTTTAAAGCCCGACTTTAATTGGTTATCAACTAGAGCTGAGAGCGTGTCATGTTTTCTTATGTGATGAGCATTAACACGCCAAAGTATATACTGTATATTTAAAATATAAAAATACTACACGAAGGGTATTTTTCTGTAATATTTGGTCTTTTAAAAGAAATTAAACACGCGCACATCTCTAATTGGAACCTGCAAAACTGAACACACTAATTACGTTTCGCAAACCGGTGTAAAAATGGCGTTGCCAGCATCCGGTTCTGTCTACGGATATCGTTGCATGCAGTTGGCTGCGTTTTCAATTACCTGCCTGGTTGCTTGGTTGGGGGTTTATTAAATAGCCAACTGATAACTGGAAGGTCACGTGTAATGTACATTTACGACATGACTTTGTCCTTTACAAGTATCTAGCGTTTTCGATAAAGTATCGATGTTTGACTAATTCAAGCTGGGTTTGAGACAGTTTTAAAATACTCTTATTAACATATGTTAATTGTATTTCAAATTAGAAAACACTTTAAAATATTCATTTAAGTTTTGTCTGCCGCTTTTTTGTCACAGCAAATTTCAATATTTTGCAAAAAGTTATTTTAAAAATGGTATAATGACATTGATAGTTTAATTTATCCTTTTTCAGCTTTCCAAACGTTGTTTAAAAAGAGTGTAAATGGTACCGGAAAACGATTTCAGGTTAATGTTAAGAGTCTGGGATTGAATACATTTCAACACTTTAAACTGAATTAAGTAAACTTAAATGTATACATACATGAATGATTGTTTTTAGTTTTAATTATTAACAACTAGGAACTAGTCGCAGAGATATGCATGTTGTTGCTTCGATTTTGGCCACGTGAGATTTGGTTGTGGTTTGTATTGAGGAAACGGTTTGTTTGTTTCTTTTTTAAAGAGCAGCTGCATTTCTTCGATTCCAACGCCAGACGGTCGCGTCATCACACACATAAATCAAGACACTGGCGTCCCGTGAGAAGGCAATCTGACGTACTGTTGCCACGCTGCGAGGATTGTGTAGAGTGGTCATGTGAGCGCCTTCTGGATCACTTGGATCCATTTCCCAGACATAGACTTTGCCCTGTTGATTGCCCAAGGCGATAACCTTTTGCCAGGGATTAAAACCGAAGCGGACAAACCAAATCTCGCATTCGTCATACTCGAACTCAGCAATAATCGTGCAGGAGGAGTCACTTGGCTTCAGTTGCTCAAAACTCTGATGCAATTGGCCTGGCTTCCAGCAGACGATGGCATTCTCACACGACTTGGAGAGCACAAAGTTGCCAAACCATTGGACACAGTCCACATAGTTGCGATGTATGTCACGCGTGGAAAAGTCCGGAAAATGCTTGGTAATTGTGGGAAATGGTAGTGTTGATTTCTCCTGACTAAACGTATGCGAGAGTTCAATCTTGTGCTGAAACTCCTGTGTATTGAGGCACCACAATTTCAACGAATGATCCATGCCGCTGCTCACAATGCGATCGCCACGCATATTAAAATCAATTGAGAGTACTTCATCTCGATGTCCCTCAACGCCGCCAAAGATTGCAATGCAAACGTGGGTTTGTATATTCCACAAACGAATGGCATGATCCTTGCTTCCAGAGAGCAACAGCTGCAGTTTATGTGGATGGAATTTGAGCTCATTGATGGCCTGACCATGGCCAATATAATTTCCAACAGCTTCGTTCTGTTCAATGTCAATGACACGGATAACACCACGATATCCAGCTGCGGCAAGCAACGGAGCCGATGTCTTTAGATCATAGGACCAGGCGCAGGTGTAGAAAACCTCATCGGGCTAACAACAAATATAACTTCTTTAGCAACTGCGAATTCTTTTGAAGAAACATTACTCACATCCGGATCTGCATAGCAGTGAAGTAATGTCAAGCCTCCCTTGCGTGGACACTCGTAAACGGTGCAACGATTGCTGCCGGCTGTGGCAAATACTTGTGGCTCATCCTTTCCCAGCAGCGTATTGAATGTGACACCAAATATGTTTGCTCCATGGTTCTCCTTGACATGCGAGCTGAGTTCAAATCGATTGTTGCAATCAGTTTGCAGTAACAACTTCTTTTTATCTGTAACTTACTCGTATTTGTAGGCAGCTCCGTTTTTTGTCTTCGATTTGGTGCTGCGTCGACCGCGACGCTTGCTGCGCGTGCTCGACGTCGGCGATTTGCTACGTGATGTTGTGCTATTTGTTGTAAAACTCGCCGATTCGTCCTAAATTGTTTCACATTAATTTCAGCTGCAAAAATTGCATGTAGTAATCAACTTACGCCGCACGATTCGTCCGAGTCATCGGGCTCGTTGCCATTTTTCACTTTATCGCTGTTCATATCACTTTCACACACTCTTCTTGTACGCAGCCAATTGCAAATAAACAATTTTTCTTGTGTATAAACAATTTAAATCACTAAAAACAAGTGTTTTTTGTTCACTTTTGGCGGCAAGACATGTGATTAGCGTTGCCACCGCGCGATCGAATATAGGAAATAATACGAACAAAATTTCGCGGAACGCCATCTCATAGGAAATAATACCAAAAAATATAGTTTGCTGTTAGTTAACATAAGCGATATCGATAGCCCTCCTGAGTATCGATAAATAATAACCTTTCCCTATCTGTTAAATTAACATTTCTTTTTGAGTCAAGTGATCGATAAGGGAAGCGCAAAGTTTTAAATATTTTACACATGCGCAAGCAAGATAAACAATTAATTAATATTTGTTATATGAAAAATATGAGGAGGACGTTCACATGCTATGGCTTTAACAGTAAAAGGACATTTACAAAAGTATGCATTTATCAAATTAATGTAAGAATATGTAACAATGTACAAACGCAGCACATAATGGTCAGGGGCAACAGTACTGAGAGCGCAGAAAAACGGGAAATAGTGTACAAAACATTGGGAATTATATATGTGTTTGTTGTATATAGATTTATTTACATATGTAGTTGAAGCGAGTAAAAATAGAGGACAGGATCTAGACATTATTTACAGCAGTAGAAAGTAAACGCAGACAATTCTCAAGGTATATAGACAGAAGTTAGATAGAGAGAGATAGAGACAAACAGACAGATAGAAATAGAGAAAAAAGAGAGAGTAGTTCTTTTTTGGTTTGTTTTGGAGTAGTGTTGGTTAACGTAATGTAACAACGTAAAAGACAACGCAAAACGTTAAATATTGTACATAAACTGAAAATGCATACAAAATTTACGCTAATTTATGTAAGCAGTAATAAACCATTTTTCAAGTACGTTTTGTTCGTCGACATTGATCTCGCCCAGACCGGTGTGCGCAGGCGTCTTTGTCGCTGAACGGTCGCTTTATTACTGCAACTGCTACTGCTGGAAACACTTTGACCTTCACTTGCAGATGTTGTCGTCGTCGTCGCTGTGGTTGTTGTTGTCGTAGTCGCTGTTGCCGTCTCCGTTGTGGTCGCCATTGTGTTCTCCTCTTGTGCTGATTCGGTAACGGTTTCAAGTGTTGTTGTCGCCATCTCTGTTTCTCCCTCTGCCGGTGGCCCAGTGGGTCCACTGTGGGTTTGTGGCGCCAAGGAGACACCTTTCGTGCGACTCACAATACTGGTCTGATTGTCGGATGCATTTGCCGAGGATTGAGATGTTTGCTCCTCTGTCGCTGCCTTGTGCAGGCTACAGCTGCTGTTTGAGGAATTGTTGTTGTTAAGATTTTTGCAGTTGCCATCATTGCAGCGTTGCTTGGCGGGCTCACTGTACGACGTTGTTGTTATTATTGTTGTTGGTAGTCAAGTGTTTTTTCGCACAGCAGTTGGCAGTGAGTAAAAGCGAACCGATACAGACAAACAAATAATATAAATGCGAAATGTTGCCGGATCGTTTTTCATAGTTATTTTTTCGATTGTGTGAATATTTTTTATTGTGTTCAAAATATGGGTTGGCAATAGAAAGAAAAAGTAAATAGTACATCAGTTGAAGTGATTTTTTTTTAATATTTTTTTTTTTTTGATTGTAAAGTTATTAGTGTGAGTGGATTAGTTGTCCAAAGCTCCACAAAGGAACAAAAAGCTTGTTTGTTGTGAATTGCTGGACAAAAAGTGCTGCATACTTCGTCGAGTTGAATGTCGAAACTTTGTTTGTTGTTTACCCCCACAACTCCTCCTCCACCCTACATATGTGGCAGGTATGTACATCCAACCCCCTCAATCTCTATGCAAATCGAACAACCATGTCATGATGTAGTGAATAATTTATAGTGAATTTAACCACACCCGATGTATCCGTTAAATAGAGTCCATAATAAATTTACGCTTGAGTGACAGCTTTTTACATTGAAAGGACGACTCGGTAAGTTTAATAAATAATAAAAATGGATTGTGTAACTGTAATTTGCTTATCAGCTTTTAGAATCAAACTAAAACTTCCCAAATAATTCGTAGATTCAAGATTCAAGTCTTTAAAGCAAGCGAACATTTACAAATAATTTTTAACGAGTAGCGAGTAGCGAGAAGAAAAGATAGATGATACGAAGATAGTTGTCATCTGGCGAACAAGGGGGGCCAATTCTTCAAGATAGTAAGTAGAGACATCGATACGAAAAATACACCGAGAGCTTATGTTGTGTTTGTGTGTTAAAAAGAGATAGAGTGAGACAGTTTGTTCAATTATACGGTGCTTCATTTCAAAGGGGAATTAAAATATCACACAATTCGAAGTAGTAGAAGTAGACTAAACTATCTCTAAAATACACGCGTTCTCTGACTTATAAATGACACTTAGTAGATATGAATTGGGAATAGATGAGAGGATAGATGAGATGGTAATCTTTGCTGCGATACTGCAGAGCAAGGCAATAAAACTTAGTAGAGTATTCAGTTTACTCGACATATGAACTGAAAAATAGCACTACAAAGTATGAGAGAAAGTTAAAGAGTTAGAAAAGTTAGAGATAGATAGAGAGAGAGATAGAAAGTTAAAGAAAGATTTGGGTGAGGGTGAATATAGTAGTTGTTCTGGTTGTGGGTAGGAAAGTAAGTTTGTAAGTAGTTGATGTGGGCACGCGTTGAGGTTTAGAGGAGTAGATAGAGAGATAGATAGAGTTAAAAATCAACAAAGTTAACGACAAAACCAAAGCTCAAGTTGACTCTATAAAGACTTACTCTTCGCTCTCAACGGATGAAGACGCAATCTGCCCCAATTTACTTTTACCTGATGTGGGGCTTCTGCATTAACAACAGACACACACAGATATAAAAAGAAAAAAATATATAAAACGTGTGAAAGTTGTAAACGGAAAAACGATAAAAATACAGAAAGAAATTGTTGTTAGCTAAGGTATGTGATAGATTATCATGATTTAAGTAGTAGTAGTAGTAATAGTAGTAGTATGTAATGCAAGTACGATTATGTAAGAGTTCCGATGGAAATCAAAATACATGAATCTGGTTTGAAGCTTGCCTTGTGTGCAATCCGAATGCAAATTCAATTATTTTTTTATATAGGTTCGAACTACGCAGCATTATTTGGGAAACCTTCTAATATTACGCGCTAAAGCCTCAACCAATTGTATGATCCCCGAAAGCGCCAGTTTGATTTGATAAATTTTTTTTATGTAGTTTTCTTTTCCGGTTCATGATTAAATTGTTTTGGTTAGAAAATGGCGCAAGTAGTCACTTCAAGTTGTGAAAGACTAACACATGCAAAGTTTTCACCTACCTTGACTCGTCTATGAAAACCGCTTCGAGTACACGTGCCGCATAATGCAGATTGCGCTGCATGTCCTCGTAGGCGACGGTCTCATGATCCATACGTCGCAGCAGACTGCGTATTCTGTAATGGAAAGTCAAAGATTAGTTGGGGTTTGAGATGAGAATCTATCTATAAATGTCAAATTATTATTTGTATATCTTGTAAATGTAATTTGGTTCAGTTTTCTTAAAGTTAGAAGTGTTTACAATAAAAAGTATGAAGATGTTCGATAAAGAAAGAAAAAGAAAGTTACGTGCTAAGTATTTATCAAAGCTATAAACAGAATCGAAAATATTTATAAAATGTAGGTATAGTTTCAATTGAAAGGTCAAACAATGATTAAATTGACATTACGCATAGCAATCGGATTAAAGATTGGTATGAACAATAATGAATCTTTGTTTCAAAATGATAATGTATATGTTATGGTAATTCTTACCTAATAGCTGCTTTATTGAGAGCATCTGGCGTATCGACAGGTGGCAAATTATCCGTTTCCCAAATACCAGACACCGATAAGTTTGAACCCGTTTCGACCGAGTGATCCGACGAGTGATCAAAACCGGGATTGAAAACAGTACCAGGGGGACCGGCGCTTATTGAATTCGGATATTCGATAGTGTCGCGACTCAGTCTGTAATCATAGGTTTGTCGGTCGGTTGCCCTCGCGACTTGTGTATTATCGGTAGCGAAATTCGTTTGATTCGGTGACGAGGGCTGCATTTTGCCGGCTGAGTTTGTACCGCTTGTTGTTGTTGTTGTTGATGATGTTGTTGTTGCTGCTGTTGGGTAATCCCCAGAACGTTTATCAGCAGCCGCAGTAGATGCTGAAGATCCGTTAGAGCCTCTACCACTTAGACGCTCCGCAAGAGACTCACTGAGCGGCGTCTGGAAGAAACTGATGTTGGCCGAGGAAGGCGAAGCAATTGATTGCGTCTGTGAATCGATCTGTGTGAAGTTCTTACGACTATTTGATCGTCGTACAATGGTGAGTGAGCCGTGCTCTGCAAAAATACAGTAAACAGTACGGCAAATAGTTAGTAGTGTGATATGGGCTTTAAATTTTGCTTAAACTTTTCTCCACAGCTGGCTGACAATTTTACTAGCACTCACTATGATTAAACAAAGCGTCAACTTTGAATAAAACTTAAAGTGGATTCCAAATATTAAATGAATCTAAATGTTTACTACGAACTTTATGATAGTAATTAAAAAAGAAGAGCATGAGAGTATTTTATATAAAATCTTTCGATATCGTAGTAATACACCATATCTTCAACAATATTGATGTATGTATGCTAGTAAGAAATTGTTATATGTAAGGGAACATTTGCTGCGACTGATTGGACCTATTGTACTCCTGATGATGTCATATTATGGAATATATTATTCATGTAAATTTGTATTCTACTGAGCTTGCTTAAACTCATTTTATAAATCTTTAAGTTGATGCCTATTATGCTACTTTAAAGCATCTTTAAAACGGAAGGAAGGTTTTGTAAAAATCCAGACAGACGGAAAACATCAATCGAAAACATGTCGTCTCATAAAATCAGATAAGTTCAAACCTTATCGAGCACATATAGTATCATCAAACATTTGCATATTCGAGGACACTGAACTAAACTGAACTCTTTCTCGCAAGCATTGGCAAATAAATCAATAATTTATTCAATGACTTAAACTCATTGTAGCATACAATTCTTTATTTAGCTTAACCCGAAGTGCAAATGTAACTGCTTAACGAGCGACCCAGTGAGTTTTCTTTCCTCAGGCCCTTTTAGGGAAAGAGGTTTTTTGGGGATAGGGAAAATCGAAGCTCCTTCCAGGGATACAAGCGTAAATTGCAAAAGATTTATCTGTTAGCTAAGAGTTGAGCGTTGAGCGTTGGGTATTGAGAATGCCAACTAAAAGGAAAGGAAAACAAAAGAGGGAAAAAATCTTCAAGTGCCTGAGCTCCTGAGGCATCAACGCGGCAACGCTTCAACTTGGTGGCGCCACCCACTTGGACTGTTAACTGCAGCACATTTATTTTTTGGCAAATGCGTTGTTGGCTTGTACCTCCTCCAACTGAAGGATTCACCATAAAATTCGCTTTATGTTGCACTTAAATTTATGTTACACTTGAGATTCCTTCTTTGCTTAACTGCTGCGCCAGTTTTCTGAAGCATTTGAGGAGCTGCTTATCGAGTCTCGACTCTCGACTCTCGACTCTTAACTCTCGCGTTGCGACTTGGGTTGATGAAATGTTTTATGGTTCTTTTACTGGTCATTTCTCCACTCACGCTTTTAATGAGTTCAGCACGCCAAAAATCATCACAAAATGTGCTCAAATTGTTCACTGTCTTGTGTTCAGGTAGTTTAGGAGCCAAGGGCAAATCTAACATAAAATCTGTGTTCCCAGCTCCTTCTTAAATTATGCAACGCGTTGCATTTAGAGCTTGCAACATTTTTTTAAATTAATATGTTGACCAATGACCATGTTCCTTATGAAATATGCAATACTCGAGGTTTACTTACTTGCCACTTGACCATTTATTGTCGCATTGCCGCCCAGGTCACAGCTTGTGGGACTCTGTTCTCCGTTATTGGACACAGATGTTGCTGTTGCACCACCACCACTAGAAGCAACGACAGTTCCACTTGTGCCACCGCTGGCCGCACCTCCACCACCACTGCTGTTGCTGCCACCTGTGCCACCAGCGTTGGCCTCCTCACGTTTACTGGGCAAAGTCTCCGGCGTGCTGGCAACTGTAAGTAGAAAATTATATGCAAAAATGCCTTTAGAAAATTGAATTTTGTTTTTGTATTTTCAAATAGCATTTCAACAGGTCCCAGCATAATCATATATACATATATATAGTATATATAAGTATGTATATGCATCTGCCCAACGTCCTTTTCTCACTTCTGTCACTTGCATAAATCAGCCTTTTTTTTGGGTAGACTTGTAATGCTGTTAGGCTTAACTTAAGTGTATTGTTACACCCCATTGCCAGAAGGGGTCGAAAGGGTATAATAAGAACATACTTTGCATATTGTATGAGTCTTGTGTGTAAGTGTCTGCAGATGTGCACTAATCAGAAAGTAGGGACATTACAGCATAGACAGTTGTTACTAAGAATCTACTCAAGAATCTATAGAAACAAGTCGATAAATCACGAAATGACAGTGTAATATCAATAAAAAGGAAACAAGAATAGTTAGAGTTTGAATATAGTATATAAGGGACAAAATAAAATAGAATCATGGAATAGTCTAATTACTTGTAATTAAAATATGAAATTAAATGGAATATTAAGGAATGCATCACAATTGACATGTAGTTTAATAAATAAATACTAATCAGTTTTAGAATTGGAATAATTAATTTAATGAAATAAAGTGTCATATTATTATTATTGTCTGAACGTTTTGTTTAGCAAACTTTGAGTTTTATTTGAGATTTCACTCTCACTCGCAATTTGTTTATTGAGCTTAAATTATTTGCTGAATAATAAAATCATATGGAATGGATTTTTTTTTAACGCAACTGTGATAGGAAGTGATAAGATTTCATATACTATATTTTGCTTCTCGTTTCTATTTTCTTTCTATCTGAAATTTATGATTTCAACTGAGTCAAGTATTTGCTGCAATCGGCCATTATTTTATTATCATACACGTAGATGTTTAATGACTCATAACCATATTAAATTCTTGTATTAACCATTCAAGTCATTTTCGTAATAATTATTGGCAATTTCATTTGGGGATTTATAAGAAGAGTATCCACGTAGCTTATTATAAAATTGTTCATTTTTTTTTATAACTTTGCCTAACTTTAGAATTTATCCCTTTGCTTTGTTTGACCATTTTTGGGATTGCCAGGAAAACGTTACCCAATTTTTAGATTGAAATTGCTTTTTATTGTTTGCATTGAAGGCCTTTCAAAAGCAGTTAAGCTCGTTTTCGTTAAACCCAACAGCTGGTACAGCAATTGTTTTAGATGAATATTTTTAGATACTGCGCATATGACTCGGTTATCACTATTTGCTAATAGATAGAGTCAATGTATTTATTATATAGCCGTGAATGAGGTGACAAATGTCACGACAAATTGTTAATTCTATGAAATAAGTACCCTGTAAAATTGTTGAAAATGCTTCTCATACACAATATTAAGCTAAGCAGATGGAGATGCATTAAAAGGTATGTTCAAGTCACACTCGAAATATACATAATTAATTAGGGGACTTTTACAACAAATTATTAAGCGCAAGTTCCCCAGCGACTCGAGTTAGCTTTTGTTGACGACTGGTTTGTGTATAAAACAATGATATCGACTGTGCACAACTTTAGTCTTGTCTAACCAGTTGAAAGGTTCTAATCAACAACCACACATCATGAGGTTCCTCGCTATCTTTGCTCTTTGCCTGTTGGCTTTAATGGCATTCAGCAGTGCCGATGACGATTTCTGTGCTTGCCCAAGGAATCTGGACCGAGTTTGTGGCAGCGACGGTCGCACATACTCCAATTCCTGTGAGATGGGCTGTGCGGCCTCACGTCAAGGTCGAAGTCTGTCCGTAGTCAAGAAAGGAAAGTGCTAGATTCTGTAGCCAAATAAAATAAAAAAAAAACTTTAAAGATAAAATGAATAATTAAAAAAGAAATCTAGTATCTTTGGGTTTGGTAACTAATTACAAACCAAAGCAAAAAAAATTAAAAAAAATTTGAATTGCAACTATGTATAAAGTCTATTAAAATTGAGTATTATATTACTTAAATTAAATATGTGGAAATCTATTTAATGAAATTTAATTTAATGAAATATGTATATGCACATATAATACATAATGTATAAAGTCTATTAAAATTGAGTATTACATTACTTAAATTAAATATTCGGAAATCTATTCAACGAAATTTAATTTAATGAAATTTGTATATGCACATATAATTCTCATTTAAAGTGCTCAACCTTGAAATTGTTTACAACCATATTTAACGCTAAATTATAAAGCATATATTTAAATAAAAGTATGAATATTTTTAATTTTTACAGTATTTTTCTATAAGTGTGTATAAAAAAGCAATGATATCGACTGTGCAAACTATAGTCTTTTTTAACCAGTTGAAAAGTTCTAAACAACACAAGCCATCCGGTTTCTAGCTGTTTTTCACTAGGCTTGTTACCTTTAACAGTTCTGCCTGCAGTCTAGAATGGATTTGAAAACTTTTAAAGCTAATAGTTAAATAAGAAACTCTAATTTTTATTTTGATTTTTAGTAACTGTAATAGAATCCTGAAAACATCTTTGAATTAAATATAATTGCACTTTCCAAAAACAAAAAAATTATAAATTCTATTAAGAGGAATATTAAAAATATTAAATTAAATGTGTGAAAAATTGTTGTTTAATATACAAATCTATTACTATTTAGTTTTCATTTAAAGTGCTCGGCCTTAAAACTGACTAAATCTGTTTTTAACGCTTAATCATTGTGTAAAATATTTAAATCAAATTGTAAAAATTAAAATTTCATAGTATTTGTCTATTAGAGTATAAAAGGCAATGATATCGACTGTTCAAACATTAGTCTTGTCTAACTAGTTAAAAGGATCCTAACAACAAACATATACTATGCGGCTCCTGGCTTTTTTTTCTCTTTGCCTGTTGGCTTCATTGGCGGTCAGCAGTGCCGACCAGCGACTGACCTGTACGTGCTTACTGATATTACATTATGACGGGGATGGAAATGTAGTTCCCACTCGCTGTCAGTTAGACTGTCTCAGGCGTCAACATCAAAATCTGCCTGTAGTCGGGAATGAAGAGACCCATTTTTATACCTAGACAAATTTTAAATTTGAAAACTGTTGAAAATAAAAATTGTATAAAAAGACCTTATATTTCTTTTCATTTTTAAATACCTTTTTTACATTCCTCAAGTCATATTTGAATCAAATATAATTGCTCTTTATGCAAATATATAAGTATGAAGTTTACTAAAATTATTTACATTTAATGTATAATCTATTTAAACGGAATATATTCATACTTAATTTGTATTTTAATATTTTTATTTCAACATTAACATTGATTAAATCCGTTATTAACGCTAAATTATAGAGCAAAATAGTTAACTCAATGTGTAAAAATTAAAATTTCATAGTATTTATCTATTAGAGTATATAAGGCAATGATATCGACTGTTCACACATTAGCCTTGTCTAACTAGTTAGAAGGATCCTAACAACAAACATATACTATGCGGCTTCTGGCTTTTTTTTCTCTTTGCCTGTTGGCTTTAATGGCGCTTAGCAGTGTGGACGCGGCTAAGTGTTTCTGCACAAAGGAATTTCGCCTTGCTCCCAATCAATGTGATTTGGACTGTGCCAGACATAATGCACAGAATAAGCCTTAGGTCAGGAATGGAAAGTCCTAGACTCATAATTAGAATAAATTAAAATTTGAAAACTGTAAAGACTTGTAATTTATTAAGAAACCCTTATGTTTCTTTTGATTCTTAGTAAGTGTATTACAATCCTGAAAACTTATTTGAAATTAATATTATCGCACTTTGCAAAAACAAAAGTATAAAAAAGTATAAACATTTTTGAATTAAATATAACTGCATTTAATGCAAAATTACTTAATACTTCGGAAATTTTATGTATAATATTTAAATTGAATTTTGATTTAAAGTGCTCAACCTTCAAGTTGATGAAATCCGAATTTAACGCTTCATTTTAGAGCAAAACAATTAAAATCAACTGTAATTATTAAAATGTCACAGTGTTTTCAAACAGTGTATATTAAGTAATGTTATCGACTGTGCTAACTATAGTCTTGTCTAACCAGTTGGAAGGTTCTTAACAACAATCACAGGCAATGAGGTTCCTCGCTATCTTTTTTTTGTGCCTGATGGCTTTAATGCCATTCAGTAGTGCCAATTCTTGTCTTTGTTCATTTGTATATAAACCAGTTGTTGGCATCGATGGAAAGAAATATCCTAATGAATGTGTTATGCGCTGTAAGACCAAAACTTAAGATCTGTCTGCAGTCAGGAATGAAGTCTGCTATTTTCAACAAACGAAAAAATTTAAATTTGAAATCTGTTAAAAATAATAATTAAATAAGAAACTCTTCATTTACTTTTGCTTTTTAGTAACTGTAATACAATCCTGAAAACATTTTTGAATTAAATGTAACTGCATTTAATGCAAAATTACTTAATGCTTCGAAAATTTTATGTATAATGTTTAAATTGAATTTTGATTTAAAGTGCTCAACCTTCAAGTTGATTAAATCCGAATTTAACGCTTAATTTTAGAGCAAACCAGTTAAAATCAACTGTAAATATTAAAATTTCACAGTGTTTTCCAACAGTGTATATTAAGCAATGTTATCGACTGTGCTAACTATAGTCTTGTCTAACCACTTGGAAGGTTTCAAAAAACAAACACACATATACTATGCGGCTCCTAGATTTTATTACTCTTTGCCTGTTGGTTATAACGGCATTTAGTAGTGCCAAATCTTGTGCTTGTAATAAACTTTTTAGTCCCGTTTGTGGCAGCAATGGGCAGACATATGGTAATAGTTGTTTGGCGGCCTGTGCGAATGTTGGGATACGCAAGGAAGGAAAGTGCTAGATTCATAACCAGAATCAGAACATTGTGGTTATTTTTATGAGATAACAATTGAATAAATAATCACATATATTGCAAAATGTACACGTATTGCCTTTGGCACATTTTATTTATTTACACAAGTGTTTTTTTTTTACTTATTTAGTTCTGTTTACTCAGCAGAACTAATTTCAGCAATAAAAAATTAGGTTTTTATGACATGGTTAAGAATTAAGCCAAATAAAGAAGAAAGCTAATTATTTTCGAAAATGTTAATATTTTACTTTCAACTCTTAATAGTCAATAACAATTTTTAGCATGGCTGTTCCTATTAAATATGAAAAAAAACTAGATAGTGCCCGCCCAAATATAAATATGATATGATGACTATATATTGTTTTTAAAGTTAATAAGAAATTTAAGTAACTTTTGTTTACTTGCGTATTTCAGTGACTTAAAAGATTTCATAGATATAATGCATAATGTTTAGACAATTGTTTTCATATTATTTTTTACTTGGCAATATAAAATAGAATCGAAATTCAGAACAGGTTTGAGCATATGGATTAATCTTTCAACTGGCTTACTAATTTCAAATAGGTTACCGCTACTTTTATAATGTTATTATTATTTTTATCATTAGAGCTCTTGGTTTATTCAAAACGGAGTCAGTGGTTCATAATAAATAATAACCAGCCCTGTATACAGGTACTTGTATTGAGTATCTTTCGAGTGCATCTGATTTATAGCTGTTAATAGTCTGGGCAGATAAAGTCAGTCGCTATCAAATAAAACTCCGTATGGTACTTTGCTGATAAGCACCAGTTATAACTATTATTCATTAATGATTCAGTGGCCTTTACACGGTTCAACACAGTTCTTTCATTTTGAAATTTTTTTTTATTCATTTTTGGCATGCTTGTATTTATAAATAAACAATTTTTTGAATTATTCCAGCTTAACATTCGCCACTTCTCAGCATTTGCAAACTGCGTCCAGAACGCTCCATATTACGGCGTGCACATTCGTAAAGACAGCGATTGGAATAGGTTACCATATTACTGGCACAAACTGGTTCCATGTTGCGTGGACAAGGACAGAGGGCCTTGCCAGCATCATGATCCTCCGGGTTAGCGTTGTCGTTAGCGAAGGCTCCCAATACCAGGCACAGGGCCAAAAGCAAACTCAACAATTTCATGTTTTCTTTCTTGTATAGGTTAATCCACAAGCTACTCAAAACTGATACTGACTGAATGGGTTTCTCTTTCACCGACTAGCTTTACTGACACAATGGTCTGACTGTCAACTGGAACATTATCTTATCGTAAGCACATTGTATAGGTAATTTTTTTCCCCAATAATTATTTATTGGCATTTGTTTCCAAAGCTAAATGGAACGCTATGGATACTTATACCAATATTTAGTAATATATTTATGAATTTATTGACTCGGCTTGACATTGAACTGTTTTTCCTTTGTTTTGCTGCTCTCAACAAATGCGCTTTAGTTAAATTTATTGTTAACGTTATAAAGCTGCACACTCAAAGCTTTTTTCGCGTTGCCAACCAACTGACATTTTGTAGAGCTATCTCGCTCTCTCAATTAGAGATGGACAATTGTCGATACTTCACGGCATTTGACTTTGGCATGAAACACTGTAATCAGAATCGAAATTTCATTGGGACTTTTTACTGCATTAACTATTTAAAGACTAATTGGAAATTAATTGGACAGGTTAAATATGCGGATTTCTCTAAAATTGTATAATTTATTACTTAAGAGAAATTATTTGATCAGAAATATGTTTCTGTCATTTTTAAAAGTTCCTGTACATTATTTTTAATTTAGTGAGGATTATCGTATCTTGTGGTTATAATTTGAATGGGATTTTGGACATATCAATTTGTACACTTCACGGCAATTATTAGTAGTGACTTTTTAGTTTCTGTCAACTTGTATTTTTTGAGGATTAAATAACTTTACACCAAGTTCTTTAAAATTAAAAATGGGGAACACTTGTTATAATTTCTTGTGCATTTTAAGCACGCACACCTCTAATATAAATTCACTCTCTTTCTCTCCTTATCGCTCTGACTCTTTGTTGTTCTACCTATGTGCTCTTCACTCTTCTTATCAGTAGCACAAAGTGCTACTTTGGAGCACCTCGGGGCGTCGATCGAACAGAGCCCTTGATAATCGGCAGGTGGGTTAAGTAATTGAGGTGAAATACTTCATTAAATTGTGTAAATTGCAGAGCCACTCACTTAACATTTAATTAAAGAAAAGCCATAATAATAATTTCAACGTTTATATCGTATATATCAATTTGGCGCACTCTATTGTTGTCTAACAAAACGACAAATAAGTAGTATTGTTGTATATGGGCACTAGTAATTCTATCAATTTGAAGAACTTTCGGTCACTTGGGAAATTAGACTAAAGCACACGATAACTTTTCCAAGTTAGTTTGAAAATTGACATTGCCATGCACGTTTCTTTGGGTGCTTGGGGCTCTGGGCTGCTGATGTTGGTGTTGATGGTTTTCCTAAATAGCTGGATGTTAGTGGAGTCTATCAATTGCCAGCCTTGTAAATTGCTCGAGGCGCGCAAAACACATGCAAATGAAGAGCTAAGCAATTTCAATGAGACGACTAAAGCAAAACATTGAATGGAACCAGACGTTAGACGGAGGTGAGGGCACAGATGTTTTTGTTTTCAAGTGGAAATACTACATTCAAAATATACAAACAATCATTCCACTTGTTGACTAATTAGCAAAACTGACGCATACCCAGATAGTACTCAGAGCTACTCAACTTTTCAATCTCCCTACCTTCACCTTCCCCTCGCATTCATACATTTTCTTTACGTTGCTTTGCTTTTGAAGCTCAGTGTAAATTCAACGCTTGACGCGAAACGTCACAAAAGAATCTCGGGAGAATTTGTTGTGCATAGAAAACTTAAAGTTTATTATAATTAGCAATTGAAATATGAAGTCTTTGAATTTATTTGCTCTGCTTCTCGTTGTGTTCGCCGTCTTCTTGGGTCACTTGGGTCAATCCGAGGCCAGCTTTTGTCCCTGCGATCTGAAGGTAAAGGGGCAGGTGTGCGGCTCCAATGGCGTTACCTTTGTGAATCGCTGTGAATTCGACTGTACCCAGCGGGATTACAAGAAACTGGGACGAAATCTCAACATTCAAAAGATGGGACCTTGCTGAAGTGGACGTGGCAACGACAGCTAAATGTTGCTTATAATTATGCGCTGTGAATGATTTTGATTTTGTCGAATAAAACTCTGAATCGTATAATCTTTAATATTTATTATCATGATTTAAATATTCTTATTTCTTTGTTATTATGTATAGAATACTTCCTGCTGCAATAAAAAGAACTTGTTAGATTTTTAACTGAAGCTTCATGTGACGTAATAAATTAGTTTTCAGTTGACTCGTTTGAATTATATTTGTTTATTCTCATTTGAGTAATGCTTTTAAAGTCGCTTATAATAAGTATGACCCGTTTTCGACATGGTCAACGGCTGGAATAATATATAGAGACTCTAATATATATATTTTTCTATACAAATTTAAACCATCAATTTTGTTGTTTAGTTCCTACCCTGTTACATTTTAAAGAACATGTGCTGGTAAGGACAAGGCCGGTATTCTCAACAAAAATCAGATTTAAACTTTCAGAATAAAAAATTGTATAAATAACGACATTAAATTTATTTTAGTGTCTGTCTCGAAATACAATTTCAATGCTTTACGCGTGTATAAATTAATAGCTTTTATTTTTTACAGCACTCAGGTATAAATAATTATCGATACTTTTCGCACATTGCGGTGGAAACGGATTAACTCAATGAATTTAATTGTTAATGAGATATGCACTGAAGCGTGTCTGTATACTATATATCTACACGTATGTAGACTTTATATGCAAATACAGCCATTAAATGCTAATTTAAAGTAGCAACAACTGATGACGTATAACTGTCAAAACGGCTAAGCTTGTTTCCATTGATAGACCGACCCTCTTTCCCTCATTCCCCCCTTTGTTTCTGATATTATTTAATTATTCGTCTCACGCACATCAATCAAATTGTGCATAATTAATCGAAACCGTCGGCCAGCAGCGTTTTCTCAATTTTTCTCTCTCTCTTTTTCTCGGTTGAATTTGTGATTACAATGTGATTTATTAACTGGAGTATTTCACTATTGTTAATTGATTCCCAATACGTGCGACACAACTGTCAAATTACTCAAAATATATTTAAATGCCCACCGTGCAACATTTTCGGATAAGAGAAACGGTAAAGACAACAATTTTCGTAACTGTGTTTCATTTATGCCGCATTTTGTGGCACCACAAAGAGGCCCGGCGGGGGGGATGACTACCGTTTGGTTTATGACAGGAAGCTGTCAACTGCGTTAAATGAGAGGAATGTTATTATTAAAAAGATAATACAACGTCGAGTTGGATGTTGACATCAGTTTTTATCTTTTGTTTACAATTCCCCGATACTGTCCAAAATGGTAGGCAAAGTGGATGGTTCCGAATATTACAAAGCCCCAAATGTCATAGCAGATATCGATATAAATGAAAATGTGTATCTTTATTTGAATAATAATCTTTACTTTTAATGTGTAATATAATTAAAATCTGCTTTATTTATTTTTTAAATATAAAAAAATAGATTATGTAAATGCTTTTTATTTGTAAAAAGTTATATATAACATAGCTATTGAATATAGTTATTGTTTATTTTTCTGTGAATTAAAGATTGTAACTTAAGCTTCATATATATTCTCTTTATCTGTATGACTAAGTCTGTCAAGCCTACAAGTGCGTTTTATCTTTATTTTATTTTAGTTTATTTGTTTTTTTTATCTACCAGTCTGACCAAAAGCCTAGCATACTTTTTGGAGTGCATAAAAATAGTATAATATATGATAATATTAATTCATGGTTATTATTTATATATATTGCCTACGTACCATAACGAGCATAGCAAATTTGTATATAATAATAACCATGATTTAATATTATCATGGAAAAACCTTTTAAGCTTTATGTTGATTGACTGCTTCTAATTCAAGGATTATTTATAAGTCTGTAGATTAAATATGACCTATTGTTATTGGGTCTGTCTGAGTTTTGAAAGCTAATAATAATATCAAAATGCGTAGATTAGTAATACATAATACAGGTTAATGGAGAGCAGTAAAACGAAAACAAAACCTATTTTTTTATGTATATATAAATATTATACTATATAGGATCACACAATCTCAACGAATGACAACAAAGGGGCTGTTGTTGTAATCGATTTTGATAACAAGTATTTGATAAGCGTAAACGAACATGAAATGGCAACGCAAATAGCAATCAAAGAACACGATTTCACCTTTTTTTGTCCTGACGGGAACAGAACCAATTTGCTGGCGCTTAAGGGTTGTCACCCCCTCACAATAAAATTCGAGTAAATAAAATGGATAAGTTTGGAAAGTAGAAAATAGAGGAAGTGAGAAAATTGTAGGCATATGTTTATTGGGTGCGTGTATTAAATTTGAATAAGCGAAAGAAGCGAGACTAAAATCTAATCAGCGTCCGTTTTTTTGGGTGTTGACTGTATTTTTAATATATTATACGGAGTATATGGCAAAACTCGCGTCGCTTTGATATTATTAAATATTTACATATTAAAATATGTGCGCGTTTGGCCTGCCTGCTATTTATTCATGTGGCTGCCACAGATTGAAAGGTGCCCCAAAATTCCATCCTGAGGGTTCGACTGACACAAACACCCACACATCTACACACACACACACAAAAGTTTGTTGTTGTTGTGTTTGTGTGTGTGTGTGTTGTTTTGCCGGTTCGCGACGCAATTCAATCAGCGTACGACATGAAAATGAAAGGTAAGCCTCAGTGTCGGCCTCGTCCTTATCCGTGGTATCCCGACGGACAGGCAGGCGGTAGAATTGTCAGACAGACGACAGCCTGGGATTAGCAGGTTTAAAAGTTGTTCCAAATAAACTTCTTACTTCAGCCTTTTTGTATTTTTATTTTGCACGCCACAATTTTAACATGACTTTGTCTGATCGAAAAGGAATTTCAATATATATATATATATTTGAATATCAGACATTTACACACGTGCAAAACACTTGAACTACGCCCCTTTCTGCCACAAGCATTAACTCCTTGAACATGTCAAACCCTTTTCATGTCACGTTGTTCTGTTACTGGAATTTAATAAATTGTTATAGAAAATTTTGCAAATTATGCTGAAAAGCCCCCATCAACTTGGCTGGCAACTTTGGCCAAGATTTTCTAAATTATGTATGTACAATGTACAATGTACATGTGTGTTGCCAAGGGAAACCCCTTTGACTGACAAGACGAATCACGTAGTCCTAGTCCTAGTATATAATAGAAACAGCGTCGACTGAATTACAATGTTGCGAAATGTTTTAATTAGGCAACCAGATGCCAAGCGAGGTCTAAAAGCCATTCACAGGTACATATATGTAGAAAGAAGAATGCGGAATGGTTGGCCTCACTGAGGTAACACTGTCCCTTCTCCATTCTCTATAACTTTGTTACCATCGCATTTCATTTTGTTGCACGGTCACGCAGCGGAAGTTCGCGGTCGGACCCAAACAAAATGGAAATGCAACGTGCTAAATACCGAGCAATCTGTGAAAGGGTAGGAGGTAAAAGAGGCCAACAGAACAGATAGAAAACAACGATAAAAATGCCTTATAAGCTCGCATAAATTTTGTGACTAAAAGCAAAGTTCCACACACAAATTAAACAAAATAATTTTAGAGTAAACACAACCCAAACATTACTAATTAAAAGTTTTCTGCACTTTGTTGCTTTTAATTAAAGTAATGAAATGTATAAAAATTTAAATTGTAGTTTATTTTAATTGAAAGTTAGCTTAGGAAAGTTTGTAGAGAAGCTGTCGCTACCAAACGTAGAAATTATAACGTGCCCTGAAAGTCATATTCTAAGAGTAATGTCTCTCAGACAGAGAGAGGACTTAGAAACCTTTAAGACACGAAAGTTCTGGTAGGTCAGCAGAAAAGCTAGATGCATTTAACCGGCTTTTTATCTAGTTTTTTCTTTTCTTATTTCGTGCCTTTGTTGGAATTTTAGATAAGATAGTCCTGAGCAAGATGTTCTTAAGACACCTACAGAGTACACCGAAAAAATTGTTTTGCCAGTACAAAGCACAATTTAGACAAAGCCTTTATGCAAAGACCTACTTTTACTAATTTATTGAAGAATACACACTTTGTGTGGTTTCTTAAAATGCATGAGTAACTGCAGTTAATTAAGACGCATATAAACTAACTTACTTCCAACAATTAAAATAGTTAATTAGATGCATTTCTACCTTGTTTAGTTTATACACAACTGCTAAGAACTCAACTGGTTTACAAAGTTGCTAGTTGATTATCAAATGTAATTATGAACTAAAAGCTGAATCTTCAGGTAAACTTATTTGTTTGTTAGCTGTAAGTCAAACTTACAATTTGTTTATTTTGAGCTTCTCATTATTCCCACCCAGTTATGAAAGTTCTAGTAAAGAACATTGAGCGGTGTTTATACTAACTATTTGCTGGTAATACTGTTTGTTTATAAATGAATGCTAAACTTTTCTATTTGTTCAAATGGAGCTTTTCATTCAAGTTTCTTCTGTAAGGCAATTCAAATAGTAAGTCAAGTTTATCTTAAGTGTATTAACGACGTGTTGGTCAAACGTTGACCAATTGAACAAATATCTAGTTGATCTAATCGAAAGTAAATAAATAAAACCGGAATTCAACGGAAGTAAATAAAGTCGGCGACTATAAAAAGCCGCTTAACGCCGGATCAAGACATAAAAAACTGTAACAACTTCGTCGAGTGAAGATGGGTTCAAAATGTTGTTTAATTTTCGGGTTAATAATAGCCCTATCTATGGGTTGGACATATGCACATAAGCCAAAGGAGCAAAACAGGGACTGGTGGCGCCACGAGGTCTTCTATCAGATCTATCCGAGATCCTTTAAGGACAGTAATGGCGATGGTATCGGCGATCTTAAAGGCATAACCTCCAAGCTGCAGTACTTTGCTGATACGGGCATCACATCCGTCTGGTTAAGTCCCATTTTCCAGTCTCCTATGGTGGATTTTGGCTATGATATATCCGACTATCGGGCTATACAACCGGAGTACGGCACTTTGGATGACTTTGATCAATTGATAACGACAGCCACTAGACTGGGTATTAAAGTCATTCTTGACTTTGTTCCTAATCACAGCTCGGATCAGCATGAATGGTTCAAAAAGTCCGCAGCCCGCGAGCCAGGATTTGAGGAATTCTATGTATGGAGAGATGGTAAAGATGGTGATCCAAGCCAACCTCCTAATAACTGGATATCTGTATTCTCCGACTCCGCTTGGGAGTGGAACGAGATAAGAGGACAATACTATCTGCGACAGTTTACCAAGGCACAACCCGATCTTAACTATCGCAATCCCGCTGTTCTCAAGGCCATGGATGATATTTTAATTTATTGGTTAAATAGAGGCGTTGCTGGTTTTCGCATCGATGCTGTGATCTATGTTTATGAGGATGAGCAATTTCGTGATGAACCTGAGAGCGGAACTACAGATGATACCAGCTCGCCAGATTTTCTCAACCACATCTATACTAGGAATCAACCCGAAAACTATCCTCTCGTACAGCATTGGCGAAAGTTGCTCGACGATTACTCGGCTAACAATCCCGGACCAAATAGGATTATGATGCTAGAGGCTTATTCGGATTTGAAACTTTTAATGGACTACTATGAGGATGAGCAGGGTGTTCAGGGTGCACAGTTCCCCTTCAACTTTGACTTTATAACCGAACTCAATGAAGAATCGACGGCTCAGGACTTTGTATTCTATATCCAGAAATGGTTAACCTATATGCCCGCCGGACATGAAGCTAACTGGGTAATGGGTAATCATGATAATCCTCGAGTGGCCTCTAGATATGGTGTTCAGACGGTGGATGCCATGAATATGCTTCTGATGACGTTACCAGGCATTGCCGTTACCTATTATGTAAGCTTAGGGGTCTTTTTATTTTCGACATCTATAACCTATTTATGCAACTTTATTCATAGGGGGAGGAGTTGGGCATGGAGGATTATCGTGATATGAGCTATGACCAGACGGTAGATGAACCTGCCCGTGAGGCGGGTCCCAGTGGATACAAGTGGATCTCACGCGATCCAGAGCGCACACCCTTCCAGTGGAGTGATGATGAAAATGCTGGTTTCTCCACAGCCACATCCACCTGGTTGCCAGTGCATCCCAACTATCAGGGGTTGAATCTTCGTGCTCAACAAAGTGCACGTCGCAGTCATTACAAGGTCTATCAATCTCTGCTCCAGTTAAGGAAGTTGAAAGTGTTGCAAGAAGGCTCATTCACAGCACAGGCCTTTAATCGCAGGGTATTTGCCCTGAAGCGGTGAGTAGGCAATTTGAAAGTTATCAGGTATAATATTCAAATAATAACCTATTTATTTCCAGTGAGCTGAAGGGTCACTCAACCATATTGACCATCGTAAATGTGAACAATCGCAATGAGCAAGTTGATATCAGTGACTTTATCACATTACCTAACAAATTAACCTTGTCGATTGTTGGCGTAAACTCACAGCACAGAGTTGGAGAGCATCTTAAGCCCAAAGAGATCAATTTGGCACCCTATGAGGGTCTCGTTATATCGCTTAAACCTTCCAAGTAGTTGAATTAATCGATTATATTCTGTTTAAAAATTGGGTACAAATATTAGCAAACTTTTAACTAAAAAGCTTAGAGCTTTGCTTATCCAAGCCATTCTACGAGTTTGAAAAGCTTAAGTAATTAAAATATTTATTGAAAATTGTTTAAAAATAAATAAATTATATTCAATGAAATAAAATTTAAAACTCAATAATAAATATATAAAACTGAAAGGCTGTGCCAACGCTTAAGCTAAGGCTCACAGATCTTTAGTAATTATTTGCTTAAATTTGTTTGCAAACATTTTCAAATGAAAACATATTAAATGATATAAAATATTTAAAAGGATAATATTGTTGAATTAACAAATTGCTTTAAGCTTTCAACTACTTCTACTTGACTGCACTTGGCACAAAACTAATTTCATTCTCAATTTCCATTTTCATTTCATTTCATTTAAAGTGTCATACTTATTTACACTTAAAAACATTTCAGAGCGATTTAATTGAGTTGAGAGCACTTGTTGTTGCCTCTTTGCTGTACGTGCTTCGTGCTCCTGTTGTTGTTGTGGCACTTTCTCCAAAATATTTCATAACTGTCAACTGTTTGCTGCCTGCCGCAGATAAATTGTTGTTGAGTTTAATTAAAATCCCATTGTGATTGCATAAATATAAATACAAAATGCTCAGGTTTTTTGTTTTGGTTTTTTACTTTCGGTTATTTGTTTTCATCTCTGATTTATATTGCCAACTGCGGTGTGTGGATGCTGTCTGTGGATTGTGTGTGGAGCGCAAGCTTTTGTCAATTTATCAGCTGGTCGTCGGTGAATGCCTCAATGCAGCATTTAGTTGATCGCAGCTGCCGTTTGTTGTGAGGACGTGTTTCAAACCGAATCTTTAACAATTTTGAATATTATAAATTTAAATTTTGATTTTCTATTGTGTTTGAACTTGTGTTGGTATAAAGAAATTGTGGTAGGTAATGTGTGCAAATATCAAATATTCTTATCATCAACTGAAATCTGCTCAAGACTCTTGAGTCAAAAGAGACAGTGCGATAGTGGGAGAGAGAGAGAACAGAAGATAGGGTGACAGCAGGAGAGTAGAATTGGTGGTGAGAGCAAGGTAGAGGTTATAGAAAACAAAGCAGGAAGGTTTTTTTTAAGAGCGAGAGCTCTTTAAAGCTCAGGGCATATAAAGAGCTTTCTTTCTACCTTTGCAAAAAAACAACAATAGCCGAAGGCTAGTACGTTGGTCGCGTTCACGACGCGCAAAAATACATTATGCAAATGGAAATTTGGTTATGAAAATGAACAATTTAATACTTGAATTTATTCATGCATATTAAACAAATTAGTGCAAACACTCTGGACATCAACACAATTATAATGACAAGCTAAATTGCAGCTCTATCACAAGGCATTATCTCTTAAAACAAACATACTCTTTTAAAATATATACAGGGTATAATTATAGCATGCATCGATTGTGATCAGCAAATTTTGTTCAGCAGCTGGTTTAGTTCCCATTCAGTTTTGTTTTATTTGTATACAATCTGATGTTATTAATTATAAATGACGCCATCAGGCACTTCCAATTTCAATTATAAATAATCAGAGTATTATTATTCAGTGTAAATAATGGAGAAATTGTAATAATTATATGAGTGTCAGATTGAGGTGTAACTTATAAAACCAAACTGAATTATAGTTTCGGTTTTAGTTACTATCAAGTCAACGAAAAGGCTTCGCACGATGATAAGTCCAACAACCCAACTACTTCTACTTTCTAGCCTGCTGGTGATAAAGGCGCCCGATCCGAGTATGTCGATCCTTTTAAATACGGAAACGCAGGACTTTATCGACTGGTGGCAACATGCGGTCTTCTATCAGATCTATCCGAGGTCCTTTAAGGATAGCAATGGCGATGGCATCGGGGATTTGCAAGGTATAATCTCCAAGTTACCCTATCTGGCTGAAACGGGCATTACGGCAACTTGGTTAAGTCCCATTTTCCAGTCACCTATGGTAGACTTTGGCTATGATGTATCCGATTATAGGAGCATACAAAATGAATATGGCAGCATGTCAGACTTTGAGAGTTTGGTGCACAAGGCGTCCAGTTTGGGCATCAAGATTATATTGGACTTTGTCCCTAATCATAGCTCGGATCAGCATGAATGGTTTAAGAAGTCGGCTGCCCGAGAGGCGGGTTATGAGGACTTTTATATCTGGTCGGATGGGAAAATGGATGAGGAGGGCCAACGACAGGTGCCCAACAATTGGCAGTCTATTTTCTATGGCTCTGCCTGGGAATGGAACGAACAACGTCAGCAATATTATCTGCATCAGTTTACCAAGGAGCAACCGGATCTTAACTTCCGTAATCCTGTCGTGGTGCAAGCGATGGATGATGTCTTGCTTTATTGGCTGAACAAAGGTGTGGCCGGATTTCGCATTGATGCAGTGAATCATTTGTTTGAAAGCGAAACGTTGTCGGATGAACCGCTTTCGGGGAAATCAGAGGATCCGTTGTCCTACGATTATACAAATCATATTTACACCAAAGACTTGCCCGAGGTGCTGGACATGGTGCAACATTGGCGACAGCTACTCGATGATTACACCGCCAAGAATCCGACTGGAGGCACTCGCATTATGATGACTGAAGCTTATACCGGACTGCAAGAGCTTGCGGATTACTATGAGGATGTGAATGGAGTGCGTGGTTCGCATTTGCCCTTCAACTTTGACTTTATAATGAATGTTACAAGCTATTCGGATGCCCGAGACTTTGTCTATAATGTGGAGAAGTGGCTCATCTATATGCCGCGTGGGCATACAGCCAATTGGGTCATGGGCAACCATGACAATCCGCGTGTCGCCACACGATTTGGCGCCGACAGTGTCGATGCCATGAACATGTTGCTGATGACGCTGCCCGGCGTCGCAGTTACCTATAATGTAAATATGAGTGCATTCTCCAAAAAGTTAAAAGGTTAAGCTTCATTTTTTGCTTCAGGGTGAGGAGTTCGGTATGCAGGATAATCTTGAGATTACGTGGGACGAGACTGTAGATCCACCTGCTCGCAATGCCGGCGAACTGGACTTTAAAAAGGTTTCAAGGGATCCAGAGCGAACACCTTTTCAATGGAACAGTTCCAAAAATGCAGGTAAGTGAAATAAAAATGTAAACTACAGAAAAGCATATGTTATACTCTTATAGAATTAAATTATAGATGTTTATTTAATAATATTTAATGCATCCTAACCAACTTTGTTTTATTTTTATTTAAAATCTCTATCTCTGCCAGGTTTCTCAACCGCCGATAAGACCTGGCTACCTGTGTCCTCCAACTATAAGGAACTCAATCTGGAAGCTCAGCAGTTGGCCAACAGA
The DNA here is from genome assembly GCA_035044365.1 of Drosophila neotestacea. NCBI lineage: Eukaryota > Metazoa > Arthropoda > Insecta > Diptera > Drosophilidae > Drosophila > Drosophila neotestacea. The sequence continues at coordinate 1,725,265 of JAWNMD010000052.1, read as the reverse complement.
AGTCATTATAAGGTCTATAAGTCGCTTATGGAGTTGCGAAAGTTGCCTGTGTTGCGACGTGGACGTTTCAACATTGAGCCGCTTTCCCGAGCAGTCTTTGCATTTAAACGGTAGGCTTGATTTTTAATAAATTGATTATGTCATTGGTTTCTGATGTTTTCCCATCCTTTTTTAGCACCCTCCAGGACTACAATACTCTGGTGACCATTATCAATGTGAGCGATAAGGAGCAGCTTGTAAATCTCAGCGATTTTATTAATCGTCCTCAGCAATTAATTGTGGAAGTTGCAGGCGTGGATTCGACATATGAACCTGGGTAAGTCGATTGCTTTTTCAATTAATTCCTCTCATGATTCATATCCTACATTTCCTCTACCCGCAGACAAGCTCTTTCCAGCAATGCATTGGCTTTGGCAGCTCATGAGGGTCTCATCTGCAAGCTGCTCGAGGCATAATCCCAAAAGATCTCCAAGTTACATACAAGATTTGTAAATATCATTAATTGCATTTCAGTTTCTCTTGTCAGGCGTTTGAATAAAAAATCACAGGACATGAAAATTAATGATTTGCTTTTCGTAAATCAAATGGATTAAATTTCCAGAAGCACATTTTCATTTTTTCCAAATTAGATTCAATTTGAGAGCTTCGCTGTTGGCCATGAAGTCGCTTGGCAACTTGCCCAAACCAATGCCAATGCCAAAGTCAAATAATAAGCGAGTTAATACACTAACTAAGCAAGTTAAATGTTTCTAATGAGATTTATAATTCATTAAATTATGCATTAATTTTTAAATAGAATGGCCAAAATGTTAGAGATACACAGGTGAAGATGCATTCTCATTTTACTATCCGTATAACATGGAATAAATTGTACTTCAAAACATAGATAGTTATACAGAAAATATCTCATAGATACAATTAATTACATTTTGATTTAACAATATTAGACAACAGCTATGTTGGCTTGTTTTGTTACTGTTTCATTTTTGTTTTAATTACTATATTAAAAGAGTATTTAGTAGTCATCACTTCAAAGTTCGATTTTCCATATATTCTTTTCGGTTTGTTTGTTTCGTAGCTCGTATAATTTTTCATGTGGTCGAGCGCACGAACTCGAAAGATTTATGGAGCACAGCGCAGAGATTTGCGAACTGTCGCAGTGCAAATGGGCAACGGAACAGAATGGAAAAAAAGATGAATAGAGGGGGTGGGTGAGGGGGTCACAAGTCTCTTGTCTATTATGTTATGCAAAAGTTTTAAAGTTTCAAATGTTATGCATTAAGCACTACAAGTACCAGAAGTCCAAAACGGTACGCTTATTGTGCAATTTGCCAAGACCGCAAACTTTGTCAAAAACTTGCTCCATGAAGTCATTTAACAATTTTGTATGGAAGCCAATAAGTTGAATTTTGAATAACGAGTCATCAAATGCTGCAAAGAATTGCATAACAATTTAAAAGAAAAGTCAGTTACTTTGATTTTTAAGTAAACTGAAAGATGTTTCGCTCCATTAATGTTTTAGCCGGAATACGTGTAATTAAAAACTAGATGTTTTAGTTCCACAAATTTTTAATGTAATTATCATGTCGAATAAGTAAACGAAAAAGGTCGTAAATCAAAGTTTTGCTCCTAGAAAATATTAAAGCATTTTCTATGAATTTTTTATCTGTAATCCTGAAGATTATTCATACTTTGAACCACAGCAAATGGACCATAAAATGGCATAGCAAATAAGTAGCTTTAAAAATAGTTTAAGGTCTTATAAATCAAGGAACTGGAAAGTCCTATCTTTTTTTTCCACCTAAAAATATATAATGCTGGAGCTTTGTTGGGCAGTTTAAAGTGCTTGCAGCTGCTTTAACAATTCATTCATAATGCTCATACGCCACGTTGAACACAGTTGTATGCATGCCGCGAGCAGGACTAAAAAGAGAATTTTTATCTGTCTCGAGCTATTATTATCATGATGATTATTATTATTATTATTATTATTAAAGTTTATTTAAATATATACGTTCTGTAGTGACTACAGCAATCGCAATGGGAGCCAACAGCTGTTACTTTCACCCCACTCAGGCATTGTCTTAAGGGAGCATGTGATTATGAGGTCAGTTTTGGACATAAATGGATTGTAAATTGGTTAACTCTTAATCCTAATTTCAGTGCACAACGTCGTCAACTGGTTAAGCAGATTATCAAGTCGTTTAATGTGGTGCTGGTGGCTTTGCTAATGTACAAATTGTGGCGTCACAAATGGACTAAAGTAAATTTCAATTAGCCATTTTGATGCATTGATTCTTTTTCCTTCAACTGATTGATTGATTAATTAATAAAGTAACAACAACATCAACAATGGCTCAACTGTCATTAACAGTTGTTGATGGCTGGACGGCTGAAATTTGCGGTTGTTAGTGGGAAATGGAATTGAGTTTCCGTTCGCGGTTGTCAAGTGGTGCTTGAAAGTGACCCGACAAGTGGGTGGTAATTCAATGGATTTTTGTATTATGTCAGAGCCATTCTCAACTAGCTATCTTAATCAATCGAATTAATCACAATTGCAATTTGGAAACTATTTTAAAATCCTTACAAATGATTCAATCATTCATTTCAGACCCTGTCATTCCATATCTTATTCTCTTTAGCCATCAATTTGGCTTAAATTTGTGAGCAAAAACTAGACACAAATGTGCACTAAAAACTAAAATGTCAAGTTTTATTTTTATTCAATTTGTTTGTGAATCTCAATTTTTTATACTTGAATTGAAAATGAATAAGACAGAAAGGAAAGCTGCAGCAGCTGCCAACTGCCACTTGGCAGTGTAAATTTAACGCCTTGTTAAGTGGCAAGTGGATATCCTTGTTGCCACGCTGATTGCCGGAACTTGGCAGAGGCGTTGTTGTCTTCTTTTCTGGGTGAGTGAAAGAAGGAAACAGACAGAGAAAGAGATGCCAATAAAATTACAGACAACTGCTTGAAAATTAACCGGAGCGCAAACTTTGAACAGACAACGTGAAATAAAAATTGTGTACTTTAGCCCTTTTTTATTTTTCTCGCTCTTTGATTGATTGTTCTTAATTCAGTCTACTTGTAGTGTAAAGTCTTGGATCTTAGTGGTTGGTATCTTATGACTGCCACATCTTGTTTCAAATAATTGAAAATTGTTATTTGAAGAGGTATTTAGAATAAGTTTTCCTCCAAGTATTCTTAGAAATAAATGATTGTAAAATTGCCATAATTTTAAAGTATTTCTCTTCAGGCGATTAGCTTAATTGCAGATTTATTTATTTAAATCCTCCAAGTTTTTAATTAACTTCGTGGAATTTGTGTCTTTGTTATTATATATAATTTTGAAATTCTTCTTAGCGAAGTTTATTGCCTTGAAATTCAGAAACCGTTCCAAGAACTTCACTTGAACTTAATATAAGCTCTTCATAAAATAAATTTCTTGGAGTCTTGCACTTGTTTATGTAGTTCAGATACTCAAATACTTGGAAGTCTGGAAACTAAAGAAAATTCTAATCTTTCTATAAGTATGCTTATGGTTACCACCTCTACTGAAACTCTTTGAAATTATATTTTGTGAAGAGCATAATTCAGTGTTCAAATTTAGTTGAAAATCGTTGGAACATGAAACATGAATCCAAATTGACTGACTTGTATGCAGGTTGCGTACAATGACGAGGACAACGACGTCGGATTGTCTGGCGGCTGTTCTTTGACATTTGCACAACATCGACGGCAACCCTAGAGGGACAAAACACGTACGTGTTGAATCCTTTGAGCCTAAATGTTGCCAAAATGTTGAGCAGCTCTGGGAAAATTGGCAGTACGCGACGCGTACCTTGATGTCTGAACAACAGCCCAAGGCGACAGAGAAAGAGAGAGAGAGAGGGAGAGAGAAAAGGAGGAGAAGCTGCAGAGAGATGCGTCAGCCAATTGGCAATACTCTGCTCTGCAAAAGTTCAGTTCTGAAACCTTTTACCTTACATATGGATGTATGTATGTGTAAACTGTACATATGTGTGTGTTGAGTTTTCTGTTTGTGGCAACGCCATTTTGGCCATTTAGCCGTTGGCTTCGTAAATTTCACAGACAGTCACAAAGCTGGCGCCGCGTTTTAACTGTTTTTAATTAAAAACAATTTTTTTGCTACATTGATAATCAACTACATGTCTGTCTACATGTGTGTGTGTGTGTGTGTGTGAGTGAGTGAGTGAGTGAGTGAGTGAGTGTAAGTGGCCTCAAAGGATTTTATTAAATTGATTTCAAGTCCTTAAATACTCTGTAAACATGAAGAAGGCTTAAAGTGCTTAAATGTGATGGAGTTGCACTGAAAGGTAGTTGAAAATATAAAAAAGTACATTACTCGTTTCATCAAATGTGCTTTTTTGTATTAAATATTGAAATCGATTTATAATTTATTGAATATAAAATGTTTTGTTTATGTTTCTTTATGTTGAAGGTTTATGAAGGGATTGAAAATAATACCATAAATACAGAGTAGATTGAAAGAAATGCAATTTATATTTGATATTTATTTTTTTAGATGAAGTGAGAGGGTTGAATAGCTGTCAGTGTACTACAGGGTATCTCTCGCACTGCAAACTGTCCCTGTTCTGCATTCTTTCTCCTTCACTCACTGTCACTGTCTTTTATTTTAACTTTATTTTTATGCCTTTGTTGTCACTTGATGGCCAGTTGCGGTGTCTGAAGCAAAGTCCTCAGAGAGTAAAAGCCAAATTGATTGGCAATTGAGATGCTGCTGGGCATAAACGCAAATGTGAGTAAAGAAAAAAACTTTTTTAAAAAAGTTGCATATATTATCCCTTTAAGCTGTATGGGCCATACAAATTCAATGAAGCTGTTCCAATTTCTCTACCATAAATTTTCATGTGAACTGACATTTGCCATTTGCGAAATATGCATTGAAATGTTTGTGCGTTTAACTCAATGACTGGAATTTATGCAAATTTTCGCAAAAAAAGGGGCTGCGGCCAAGACGGGAAGGTCACTTTGAGCGGAATACAGTCGAGGCTAAGACAAAGAAAAGGAGGCATTTAAATTATGAGCCCTAAGTTGGCAAATGCTTTTTTTATTGTGGTCGTGAATTTATGCGCGAATGAAAGTATGCAGTAACTCTGTGAAAGAATTTGCGTTTGCCTTTAAACATCGTTTAACTTTCTTCTTATTTTTAAACCGCCTGCTTTTGTTCTTTAATAAATTAGCTAATGTCTATAGAAATTCATTGAACCGCAGCCAAATGGGCCACTTAACCCTTTTTTTTTCGCCATCTCAGCTGTTCAGCAGCACATCAATTAAGTTGCCCTTTTCGGCCCTCTACCTTGTTTGGGGCTTCTGTCAATAACTTGAACTTGTCGTTCAAGCCGCTTGATCAGCCAAGCGGGACTTTGACTGTCGCTTCCCGGCCAGACAACTGTCGACATATCGTAGTCCTCGTCCTTGGTCTGTGAGTGAAACGAGACAAAGCGACCGCGACCAGGACAACAACAAGTGTAATATGTCAATTGAAGGACACACTGGCAAACAACATACTCCAACACTGTTCACAAACACTTGACTATTTATTGCATTGTTGTTTGTCTGTTGTTGTCGTTTTCGTTGTCGTTGTCGCCACAGGATATGCTACGGATATTTGCAAAATATTGCAGCGCCCATAAATTGTAACCCCAAAGGACGTTGGGGCCACATCGTCACTTGGCTCTTACCCGATGTTGGACGGTGGGCGTGGGCCAAAGCTCCCGCGGCATTGTTCCAAATCGGCTCACAATTTGTTGCCGCTACGTGACGCTGCAAGCGAAGCAAACGCCCCATAATTCACCATCTGGAGTTGAGACTCTGAGTTAAACAAAGATTTTCGTTTATTTATTTAAGCCGAAACTCGAAATTTTAATTTCACTTCTCAGCAATCTGGCAACGCTCAAGTGTTAAGTTGGCTGCTCTAAGGAAATATTGGTTGCGAACTTGTTTCGTTCATTTTAATTTAATATTTAGTTTGAAAGTTGGTACAAGCTACATTAGTTTGTCTTTGGTTGAATTACAGTCAATTTATTCAAACAATATTGTCAAAATGTTAACTGGTATTGTCACCAGTAAGGCACAATGCCTTTTGATTCCAAGAAGCTCGTAATGAACATTTAATTATAAATGTAATTAAATAGAAATGCATCAATAAGATTTGTAAAATTAAATTGTTTAAGCTTGATAAATGAAAATACAAAAATAATTGATTTCAGCTTGATTTAAGACCATGTTTGTTGTAATTTCTCTTTGTTAAGCATTGAGATATAAATTCATTTGGTATGTTAAACTCATGGTTAACTTCTGCGTTGCATTGTTTTTGGTGTTTACTTGAATGCATATAAAATTTAATTTGTTTCTCTAATTTGAACAGATATTTGAAATATTATGCAATATTATTATATATATAAAAGCCACATTGTACATATCTAACAACAGGTCTGCCACAAATTGACTTTTGTTCATTTAGCTGAAATACCAACACACACACACCCACAGACAGAATGTGTATTTACGAGGGATTACTTTTCTACTTTTCATTTTGGCTCTCAAAATTCATTTGACCTCAAATTGAATTCATGAATTTTTATCTAAAATGCACAGGAATACACACACAAAAATGTGGGTAAAAACTTTTCTGTGGTCTCTGGCAGTTTATTAGTCAAAAAAAAAGCAGCTGGTCAAGAGGTGAGCACTACAGGTATATTCCTACCTGGTTCTGGTTCGTTTTAAATTGTTTTGTGTAATGTAAACGATGGCCCACAGCCTGTAAGAGACAGACTGAAGTAAAGAGAGAGAAAGAGAGTGGAAAATGTTCAACAGACAAAGGCATTGCTTACACATGTGTCCAGCCGTCGGAGTACAAGTATTGCTATCAAAGTTTTCCACAAGCCTTGTCAGTCAAAAGCAACCAATCTCGACTAAACTACCTTAACCAGGCCAATAGACTAGAAGCCAGGCAATACGTTTTCATTTTGCTGTATTTTCTAAAATGTTTACTCAGGTAAAGCGTCGTATACGCAATATGCTGTTGTTTTCTACTCTTTTGGCTTGTACAAGTTCCTGGCCATATGCAAGACGCATAAAAAGTTCCTCATAAATTTTCCGGCAGCAACATTTCGAAATGAATTGTTAGCGGAAGGGAAACCGATTTAGAAATGATGGTAAAAGGGGATGGTGGAGGGGAGGGGGCTTGGGAAAAGTAGTCAACTTTTATAATAGCCCCAACTCGTTGGGGGAAATTCAATTTCATTTTCAATTTAATGCTGCAATGGGCCACACGTACCTGGGACTGAACATGAACCTGGACCAGGGCCACCATTCAATCTGCTCTTGAAGCTCTTGTTTTGTTCTGTATTGACTTACCTGCAATGAAATGATAGAAAAATAGATACATATATATTATTTTATGCGTTTGCATGATTCAATTGAGTGACGACAGAGAGGGAGAGGGGCACAGGTCGGGTTAGAAATTAAAAGTCAAGGCTCAACGCAGGGGATTGACTTGTGGACCCAGAGTTCACTTAACAAAAGAGCAGCCAGAGCGTCAAGGTGACTCTCGGAGCTTGGGTAATAAAGTGCTCGCATCAGAGCTGCTTCATGCCATGTTAAGACCCTGTATTTCAATAGTACACAGGGTTTATTAATTTTGTCAGAAATATGTAATACGCAGAACGAGACTTGATAGACACAATAAAGTATATAAACTGTGTATCTTAGAGACTGTAAATGCTAGAAACACCTTACTAGTAAATAGGTTTCTAATTCGGTCTGATCTATTGTAGTTTCCGAAAATTACTTCAGTAAAATAATGGGAAATTTATTAGAAAAGTTTATGGAGAAATTCGGTTAAGACAAAATACTCATAAGAGAAAGTCGAAACAGCCCCAAATATAAAATCGTACAAGTAATACACACAACAAGTACAGGGTCTCTCCGAGTCTCGTTTGCTCAAGGCTCAAGCCTTTCCTAACACTTTTGTTTTTTGGGTTTATCTGTCTACGTGCTTGAGTTGCTTTATGTGGTGTCAGGTGCTGCACACGTAAGCATATCCTTACCTATGACATAGGAGTACCCGTCCAGCGTTAGGACGCACTTGCGCGTTGTGGTGCCGGGCAAATTGCCAACGCCACCGCCAACGACAATGCTGCTGGACGAGTACCTGCCGGAGCTAGTGGTGCTCGATGTCGACGCTGTTGTGTTAGCCCGATTATTTAGGCCCAATGCTTTGTTAAGGCTGTTGGAAAAGCCGCCGGGACTGCTAGCTTGTGCCTGCTGTTGTGACTCGCAGCTGCTGAGACTCTCGCGACGTGGTGGCGTCACCAGGCCAACAAATTCATCATTCCGTTTCATTTCCATTAAACCATCACTAGAGTGATCACGTTCCCGTTCATGTTCACGTTCGTAACGCGTCCGATTGCGTGCATAATGCATGGCGGAGGAGGAGGAGATAGAGGAGGTGGTAGCAGAGCTGTCGGCAACATCGGTTGCCTCAGCTTCATTTTCAGTTGCAGTTGCAGCCTCCTCCGGACTAATGTTCAACGTTTGCGGTTTGTCGCGTCGCGTGGGCGGCGTCTCATCCAAAGTGTCGCCCATTTTCCGTAAGTCTAAATTCTATGAATCCTTCTCGAAATATCGGCGATTTTCACGCGTCACGCGGTAACATTTTCATTTGGTTTTGGGATCCAGGATAATTTTGCCTTGTCGTCTATGCCAGTTGAATTAATTAATAACTTTTTAGGTATGACTTTCAATTTGATTGCACTTTAATTCACTTTTAGCTTTTTTGATGTTGAACCACTTTTATGTCTGCACAAACATAAAATTTAATTAAAACCAAACACAATGGCCTAATGAATAGAAATGAATGGAAACGAAATGAACATGAAATAAATTGAAGGCGGACAAAAATCGAAATAGACAATCAGAGGAAGAGAGAGGGGAACATTCAATGGTGCTATCAAATAAATAGCACGCATACGCAGCGTGGTACATGACAAAAATTCCGTAGATAACAATGCAACGTCAAAACGGAAACTGAATCTTTTATGAATGCCATCAAAATGACTTCAATTATGACATATAGTACATGTGTCAGTCTCTTTCGCACTCCCCAAGTGCATAAACTAGAAAGGTACAGCACTAGGCAGTTGTTTACAAACACTGCTACATTTATTAAAGTAAGTTATCAACTAAATTTGTTAATTACTTAAAAGTATTTATTTATTTATTTATTTTTTAATATTTTTTTTATATAACTAAATAAAAATGTGTATTTTTATCATTCTTAGAATATTTTTTTTTATTCAATGTTTTTATTTGATAAAATAGTTATTTAATACAATTAATGTTGGTGAATAATTTTTATTTGTTATGTTTATATCTTTTTAAATGTAACTGTTTTGTTTGTTTACTTCAAGGCTGTATTTTTAGTAAATGTTTTTAAAATCAAGGAGAGAGATTAAAAGAAGGGTAATTTCCAAATTCATTTCATCAAGAGAATGTTATTTGGAATATAAATTATTAGTATGCTGTAGATTTCTACCAATTTGTAATTTTTTTAGACTTTCTTATAACAAACATAACAAATACGAAGTGAAGCATCGTAAATTTTGCATTTCAAACTGTTTCTAAATAAATGACAACTCTTGTTTATTGGAGCCAGGCAATATTTTTCTAATTGCAGTTTTTGTCCATGCTGCTGCCAATTATTTGACTCGACACGCAAACACACCCCACAAAAACCCATTGACTATCCCCCCTATACTCCCCTATTCCCACTCCAACAATTTGCATTTGAATGACGGGCCATTGTTTGGGCCAATATTCGATTCCGATTTTTATCGCACAAATATTGACAAGCCTGTCGCAGCATATATGTCATTGTGTGTGTATGTGTGGGTGGGTGTGTGTATTGGTCAGTTTGTCATATCGATATTTGCATATTTGTCATAATGTCTGTCCATTTATCAAAATCCATCAATGCCAATAAAACTGTTGCAAGGCTTTTTCTTTTTTATTTACGCACCACATTTTTTATTTTCATAATTTTTTAATGCAAAGCCTTAATGCTTGGCTTGATTATTTTTATGGCACAGCATTTTTCAATAATTTGCAGCTTGGTTTTTTGTTGTTTTATTTCTACATTTTATATACTAAACTTTTGGCTGTGTGTGGCCCTGTCCAATTTTGCATGCCTTTACGCTTGACACGTACGCCAAATAAAACGAGGCGACACTTTGAAGGCGTCACGTTCGTCAGGGGGTGGCCCAAAGGGTGCAGAGGATAGCTGGAGGGCTTAAAGCCTTTTTGGTAAAGCAAGCCACCTCCCGTCCGCTTTAGTAAACGGAAATATGTTGGCCAAATGTCACTTGCAATACGTGATACCTTTTCAACTACTCTGAATCCTGTTAGCCAAGTTTTTAGCTTTTTAGTGAACTATTTTCACTGCTGTCAGTTTATAAACAAATGCTCGAAAAGTCTTTGATTTTCTAGTAACAGTAAAGTAAGCGAACTTTAATATATATATATTTTATTATCACAATGCAAACAATTTAAAATAATTGTTTAGTTTTAAATTTGTGAGTTTAGTTTAGTTTTAAACTTGAGCTCTTATCACCATAGCAACTAATTCCCTATTTTGAATTGTATACCAAATATTGATTACTTGGAAGCATTTCAAGTGGTTGAAATTTCATATTTATGAGTATTAACTTTAATGTTAACCAATTTTAATCAAAACTTGTATAGGAACCCTTAACAACAACTTAAGCAGCTTAACACAAACAAGATACGAGATACTTTAATTTGGGCTCGTTATCATTGCAATTGTTTGGTTTGTGAAAGAGTTTTTGAAATATAATTTAAATAAATCTTTAGCATTGAATTTGAAAAAGCTCTGAGGGCTTTGAATGATAATCATCAAATTTTAATTATGTTTTTATTTCCTTTTTTCCCTCTATTTTCCCTCTATTTTAACTCTTTTTTACTGCCATCGCTTGAAGGGCACTCGCAGGACACTCACAGGACAAACTCTTTTGTTAGCCTTGTTGCGTGGGTTGCTGGCCACTTGCCACAGTTTAGGCTTAAAAGCATTTTCAAAGAGTACCACAAAAATTTGTGGCTTTAAGTTGAAGACAGACCGAGAGAGAGAGATTGAGAGCCGGCTTTAAGATTGTTTAAGCTGTAAATATTGCGCATACGCCGCGTTTATCACTTGCCTAATGATGTATCAATAACGCATTTACGACACAATTAATGGAGGCTGCGGAAATCAATGCCCAAGTCCATTAATGCTTTGCTTACCACAAGTTATTAGCCGCATTTTGTAGCTGCTTCTTGGCCATAAATCGCGTTATCTAAAAGGTTAAACGGCCAAAGGGACAAACCGCAAACAAAGACTCAGACTCTTCTGGAAACTTAATGCCCGTTGGGTGGTTCTTTGAGCTCTGGTTATTGGCTATGGAGTTCATGGAACTTGTGGCATAAATTTAAAATTTGTATGCAATCAGCTTCGCATAGTTTTTCCCATTTATATCTGCTGTTTGCTCCTTTGTTGTGCTGCATGTCGATAAAAAAAAACTTTTCAACCCGCATAAATGTACGCGTTCATAGCTATTCCCTTTTCATTTTTGGAAAATTTCAAGTTTCAATGAACCCCAGTCAAGTAACTGGCTTTGTCTGTTGTTGTTAGCCCAGTTAATCAGCCAGCATCATTGGCAACAGTTCTCTGCTTGTTTTTCTGAGCAACTTTTGTCGCATTTTGCCAGATGAAAGCAACAAGGCACAAGTCAATTATTTAATTAAAAGCTGTCACTTGCATGTCTCAAATGTAGCTCTTAATGTGAGACTTCCACATGGGGTTGGGATCAGGGCAATAGGCAGCCAAGGACGTGACCGTGTCATCAGAGTACAGACTGATGAAAGAAAAAGAACTATAACAAAGCTACAGCAGCAGCAAAAACACACAAATAATTAAAAGCGCATACACAATGTGCACAAGTAGCAAATGAGGAAGACGACGAGAAGGGAAAAAGAGGGAAAGTGAATGCAGGGAAATGCGAAATGTCACTTAGGAAAGTGAGCTGCATAAAATACAGAGAAAAACAACTTAAATGCTAGTGCAAGTTACAAGCGAATTTCAAATACTCTTGAGCTATTTACAAATGCTGAAAGTAAATTAGTATTGGAAAGAGAAAGAGAACTGGGAACAGTTTCGAGCTTAGATTGAAATAATCTCATTTAAACTTATGTGTTATAAAGTACTCGACTGACTTAAACTTGTATCTATTATTTGATAATTTATATTTCTAAAACATGAATTAAATGTTAAAGTGCTAATACCACCAGCCATTTATCCTTAAATTACATTAAATTAATAAGTTTTATCATTGGGTACCTCCCTTATTTGTGAAAATATATTACTTGAAAGAATTCTAGATTAAAGTTGATTTGATGACAACTCGAATTCTATTTACTTAGCATTCTCTTAAAATATAAAGCCAATCTTTAGTTAATCTAAGTAACTTGATAGCTCAAAAGAATCCTTAGGACATTTAAAATATTTTTGTCTTACAAGTTTTCCAATTAGCATTACATAAACAAACAGCTGATTGCAAATTGCATAAATTTCACGCAGAATGCTCTAATAAATATGTATGTTGAACCTTTTTTCAAGGTTCTTAATTGGTTGACTTTACAAATTTATTAGGATCTGCTTTGACTTGACTTTGTGTTTTCTGGTTTAATTCAGAAATTCGAGAATTTTCAAGCAGTATACCCAAGTTGTCAGACCCTCTTTAAGGCTATTGTTTAATATAAAGCAATTGGAGCTGCATTTGCCTTCGTTGTCATTTGCACTCATCTGCCTCGTGCATCCTTTTTCTTTTATTTCTTTTTCTCTGTATTCCTTTTCTTGTCTGCCTTTATTTTAATTGTTGTAAGTTTGCTGGACAATTTGTTGTTGCTATTGTTTTTGTTGTGGGCGCCAGCTTGACGCCAGTTGCCGTCGTCGATGTAAATAAAAGATGAGTTAAAGTACGATAGATGAGTATCGCTGGAAAAAATGAAAGAAATGTTGAGCAGGACTCAAAACTGGAGCTCGTTTATCAAAAGAGGCGGCTGCCTTCGATCGATGTGTATGCAATAACAAACAATAGCCAGCCAGAAATTGCATGTAATTGAAAGTACTAAATACACAAACACACACACTACACAAACACACACACACACACTCAGGTTGAGAGGCCTTTACTTTTGCTAACAGGAAGTGGGCAATAAATTTTGCTCGCTTTAGCGAAAACTGGCAAACGAAGGACGAAAATGTGACACTTATAGTGGAAGCGAGATAGTAAGACAGTGAGAAAGCAAAGGAGCAAAAGAAAGAGAGTGAATTGGTTGGCTCATTAGCATTTGGGGCCATCAGAAGCATAAGGACATGTGAAAGGAAGCCAGACAGGCGACAGGCCCTAAAGTCAAATGGGCAAGTTTGGTTTTGTTTTTGTCATCATCAAAGCCGCATTTCAATTGCAAATGTCCTTTTCTTTCCTCCTTTTTTTTACCCACAACGTATAGTGTGCTGTTTTTTTTTTTTTTTTTTTTTTTTGCAAAAGGCGTGCAAAACTAAACACTCGACATGGAAGCAACATATGTTTCTTATTCAAATAAAGTGTGACTTTATATTTTATAAGATGTATAGCATGATATTTACATTATAATCAAACAGATCGAGAAAATGTATGTATTTTGATTATAATTATAAATTTTCAAAAATACTACAAATTATGATATTAAAAACTAATAATCTTCATTGAATGTGTGCTGCTGTTTAAAGTAATTACCACTGATAAAAAATATTATTTAAAAATAATTTGCCTTGATATTTAATTTAATCATTTATTATTGCTCTCCTATTAGAACAAAAAATGTATTATTATAAACATATTGTGTAGAATGTGTACATGCTTTTATTTGAACTAAGATTAAATAATAAATAATTAATTTACAATGTACTGCCACTTGAATTTGATTAGTGAAAAGAACAATAATTAAAAGTCTTAACTGTCATAATTAATGTTGATATCATTTAAAATAATTTTGTTAGCTTAACAAATGCACAGTGTAACCGCTTATTAAAAAATACTTTGTGCTAGAAAGCGAGGTTAAATAACTGAATTTGAATTTAAATTGCAAATGCAAACAAACTTTATTCATACATATATGCTGGATACCTCGTTTAACTTTTGTGTGCCCCCTTGCCACGCCCCTCTTTTAATCTACGCCCCTGACTTTAGCTTGTGTGTGGACCCCAGCTGCGGGTTTAGTTGCAGTCAGCTCACAATTTCTATTTACATACAAGCAGAAAGTCAGAGCCAACAAATGAGAAAGTCGCATTATTAATTTGCCGCACCGCACGACCATAAATAAGACTGTCTCTCAACCTATGTATATATGTATATGAATACATATATGCATATATAAATATACAGATATCTATGTATGTAATACATATGTAGACATTTGAGATATATGTATGTAAATAAAATTCAAAGGACTTGCCCACTTGCCATATGGTCGACAAGTGAGAGGTTTTTCCTGCGCCTTGGCTCGTTTTTCTTGTTGCGCCACGCAATTTTCTTTGGCAATTTATTACTATTTTGACTTGTAGATGGTGCCATACACTCTGCTTCTTCTTCCACCCATCTTCCACTCGTCTTCACACCACACTTTGAATGCCAAAGAGAGAGCGACAATTTGTAAAGCAGGCAATTATCCTTATTAGCTGCTTATTTATAGCCCATGTTTGTTTTCTCGTTTTGCCATTGACGCATAAGCGATGAGTTTGAGCCCAGTTAATACAGTATACAGAGTAGAAATGTTGCAACAGTTGTTGCTTTTGGCATTTAGACCCTGGCATTGAGTCTGCGAATAGAGTTAATGAGTTGCCTGCCTGACTGCGTGCCAGCTTTATTAATGTAATTTCCATGAGACACACTCATGAGACACTTCCCTCACACTCCACGCTGACAGCTTTAAGTCATTCAAAATTAATGCATAATATGTTGAGCCCTCACAGGATGACAGGTGGGATTGAGAGTGGGATGAGAGCAATGGGAGTTGGGAAAGTAGACTTGCAAACTTGCACAACATAAAATACATTGTCAAATCAGCGACATTTTTATTACAGTCGCCAGGGAGTATAGGCGTTTGCCACGCCTACACACCCACACTTTCCTACGCCTCATAAGAAAGTGCGGAAGTGTGTGTGCGACTGTGTGTGTGTGTATTTACATGCTGATGATGTCGTTATTAAACGCATAAGTAAATTGTTAAAAAAAGACGCAACTCAACGTTGTGGCAAGGCTTGAGGGAGTGTGCGTGTGTCTGTGTGTGTGCATGTGTGTGTGTGTTGTGTGTGTATGCCTTTGTTAAAAATTTTTGTATGTACTTTGCAAGCGCGGCTGTTAAATGAAAAACTTTGTCTCGTGCTTTTTTTCCAGGTTGTGTTTGCGTTTCCCTGTCCGAGCCGAGCCTCTCTCTTACTTTCTCTCTCTCTCTCTCTCTCTCTCTTTCTGCCTGTCTCTCTCTGTTGACTCTGCACAACGTTTTATGACTTTATTTCACCAGCAAACATATGCAGAAGGAGTGGTAAGAGGTAAAGAGGTGGGGTTGTAATGCGGCAATTGACAATTAATTGGTCGAGGGGCGCAACTGACAGCGACCTCAAAATGTCGTAGACAAAATTGTCCCTAGGAACTTTTGAAGCGCATCAAAGTGACGCAACATATTCATAATTTATAACATACGCAGTGTGTGAAAGAGCAGAGAGAAAGCGGCAAAAGGAAGAAGCTAAATGGAAGAAGAAAAAGTACGCAAAATACTCTATAAGAAAGTTATATCGGCTAAGTGAAATTAGTTAAAGGAAGTAGCTCAAAAAGGGTACAAGAATTTTTTCATTGTCAATGGGTAGTTTTCTCATCTTGAATATAATCTAAAAAGATAGATAAACTTAAACTCATGGTCTCTTAACGCCGAGTTTATCTTCCCTGTAAGTTTATCGGCAAGGAAATGGCTCTGAGTTAGTTAAGGTTTTAAGTGAGAGAGAAAATCTAACTAATTAGGTAAGAAGTTTTCAGGATACTCGATGAAAAAGTCTTTTACAACTATTTTACATTTTTACACATTTAATTAATCTCTTTTGGATTTTCACAATGGAATATGACTTTGTAAATTTGAGTATAGCTAAAGTCTTTCTTTAGTGGCTTTCCACGAAGAAATGTGAAAATTTAAATTTTTTGTTGTCAAATAAGAAGATAACGTAGATTGGAATGAAAAACTTCTGGCCTTTGGGATGTCTCACAGTCAGCGAATTTACTTCTATCTTAGAATGTTCAAAAAGAGTATCAAGTGACATATTTTCGACTTGAAGGTAGGCTGACAAGTGTACTCAAAAAATACTTCTACAAGGAAAATCTCTTTAGATGATTACTTTTAGGTTTAATCTGTAACCTAAACATGGCAAACTTGGTTAAAAATTTGTAATACCCTTGAAGAAGAAGATGATAGAGCAGTGTAGATGGCGCCAGGCAAATGAGTTTGCATTGTGAATGGTGTAGAAGCAACTTAAAAGTCATTCTGTGGCTTCATTTACATGTGTCTATGCATGAGACGCTTGTCTCTTGTAACAATTTATGTGTGTATGCCTGTGTGTGTGAATGTGTGTGTGGCAAGGGGAGTCCACTACAGTACAGTACAGTTGGTGATTAGTAGTCCACGTCTATCAACAGTTGCCCTAATGCCCGAGCAACATGCAACACCAGAGAACTGACCTCATTCTGTTTACATTTGCAGCTGTTGCTACTAACTAACCAAACCCCACTCCCCTCCTCCTGGAAGTTCTCAGCCCAATCCTTAGATCAGCAGTCCCTATCAACCCTCTGCAGTGAATTCATGTGGTACAAACAAAACATACTGAAGGTAATCTTTCTCCTTCTCTTCAACACTTGCCTTGTTTTTGCACAATTGACTGGAAATGTTCTGCAGCTGACTTTTCAAGTGTCCCTCTTTTCCGGTCTTTCCTTCTATTCCCTCAAAACTTACTTGCAACACATTCAAGTGGGGCAAGCATTGAATGCAGAGAGGCAGACAAATCAAAGCGGCTGCTCAAAAATGGTTTTGCATAATGTGCAACATACTTGTTCGCTTAGATGGCTAAGCGATGAAATGACACCAGCTGAAAATGTTGGATTAATGCTATTTAAGAGCATAATAATCATAGTCTGCTGCCCAGCTGATAAGAGCTGATAAGCAGAAGAAAAACTACAAAGTGAGTCAGACATCTCTTGATTGATTAATTTTGAATTATTGTTGGATTATTCTCGTTGAATAGCAAACTTAGTCGAGACTATTAATTTTCATAATTTTCGATTGAGCTACAATACTTCACTAATTGAATTGTTTGTCAAAACGAAGCCATGTAGTTTCAATTTCAGCCGTTGTCATTGTAACTTCAATGCGGTGTTATAGAAACTTTTCCAGGAACTTTGCAACTTGGCAACGCCAATTGTAGAATGCTAGTTAACTACTTTGTGTTTGGGCCACATACAAAGTTTATTGTTTGTGCTGTGTTCTTGAGTAAAAGTTGTTTTTGATTGAAATATTGCCAGAGTCGAGAGTCAAGCGGTGCGTATACGTAATCTAAATTGTGAGTCAAAATAGCAATTGAAGTTCCCAATTGGCAATGCGTTGGAAATACAAGCAACATTCTCAAATTATGATTATATTTCATGGTTGGGCGGCAAACAAAATTCGTTGGTTTTGGGAAAATTGCAGTTACTTTGATCAAATTGTCGAGGAGGTTAAGGAAGAGCAGGAGTTGAATGTTGAGGGTTGGGTAATTGCCTAGTCTAAAAGCGCATTACGTCACATGTGTGGTATATATATGCCAGGAGAATCAACAACGTCATGACAAACGTCTGACAAATATGCCAACTTCTGACAGCCACGCCCCATTGTTGACTTCAACGCCCACGTTTATTTGTTTGATTGCTTCACTGCCTCACTTTTATTTCCTCTCGTTCCTTGTCCCTTTCCCTTGAACTCAGTGTGCAATACGCTTCATATTTGTTGTGTATTTGTGTTTGCCACACACACGAAAGTTGTGACTGTTTTTTGGGTAAATAAAATGAAACATCCTTCTCTTTCTTGGGCTTATTTACCTTCTCTTTCTTTCTCTCTATAGTGCTGATGACTTGCCGAATCACTCGAGAGGCTCGACACTCGACACCACTTGGCCTGTCTGACTCTAATGATGCGCAATTTCTCAAATCTTATGGCTACATTTTCCCACACATCTAATGGCGTGAAATTCAAAATGACGCACAGAGGTTTTCCTGACTCAGGACCAAGACCCGGCCATTTGCCATTTATCAAGTTTATTAGCGACAGGTCCTGAAAGCAGAGCCATGTATGTGTTCACTAGATTCTCTACTCCAGGGGGTATTATTACATAAGCTGGAGTGCAATTAAAGAGAAGGCTGCTCAAAAACAACAATCAAAAGTGTGAGTCACGTTCTAGACTTTGGTATTTGTGTAATTCGATTGTAAATCATTTGAAAATTACAACTCAGTCCAATATAATAGCTTGATGAAAGCAGCTAAGCATGCTTTACTTCCTTCTTAGATACTGAAAAAGTAATGCATAAACTTAAGATTCCTTACAAACAACAGTAAAATCATGTTGAACAAATTTCATTGCGTTTTGTAAGGCGATTTATACGATTTATCTGGTTGTGAATACTTTATTGATTCGATATGAGTTCGAAGTAAGCAACAAAGTTTGTGGCGCCCCAAAATGTATGCAACATACTTGCATATACTTGATATTGCAACACTTTCGTGCTTTGTGCCTGTGTTTAATGTGCACATTTCCATTTCAATGCGCAATTTCTATAAACCGAACAGCCAGAAAACTGCCTCAGCTCTAGAGTTTGACGCCTTGGCAGGTTTATCGTCGCAGGAGCGTGAACTGGTTTTTCCTTCAGTTTGGCAGCCATCCAAAATTCCAACAAAGTTTTGACAAATCCCTTGCATGGTTTTATAGTTTTTGGGGTCACAAGTTGACTGCAGTTGGCAGCCATTTGGTCGCATTAATTAAAAGCAAATTACAGTTGCGTTTGTCTTTTTCCTGATTTCACTTTTCTTTTCCTTTCTTTTGTTAAATGTAAAACTTTAGCTTGAGCATCATTAAAAACTTCTTAGCCATGTTTCTTTTTATTTTCATTTTTTTTTTGATTTTTTTTCTTATTAAACCAACAATATGATTAGCAATTCAAATAAGCTTAGTTAGGCACCTGTCTCAGTTCCCAGGACGACAAAAGAGATGGAAGAAGCAGCTGTCGCGGTACAAAAGTTTACCTAATTAAAGTGGCATCAAAAACCACCGACCACAAAATACTTGTGTATAAGAAAATTCACAAGAAAATGTCAAAAATGAAAGAGCAAATTGTTCAATGAGCCTTCAGCTTTGTATTTAAGAAAAAATTTAGAAAGTTTATTTGCAGTTCTTAGAATATTGTATACACTTTCCGGCTTAGGTGAAGACTTAACGAGCAGAACTAAGATTAAAAGGTGGAAACAGTATACAATTGAAATTTCAAGGTGCTTTATGGCATTAAAAAGTTTTCAACAGAATAAGGTTTAGTTAAACTTATCAAAATGCTATCAAACTCAGAGTTTGCAAATTGTTCCTTAAAGCCTTGATATGCTATCAAACTCAGAGTTTGCAAATTATTCCTTAAAGCCTTGATATGCTTTTTAAAGTTGCTTCATTGCGTTAAAAAGTTGACAAAATAATTTTTTTTGTCTCAATTTTGTTACAGTTTTTGTTTTGCAATTAGTAGACATGTCTTTAAAGCTATAATGTGCTTTCAAAGCTGATGTAAAGTTTAAATAAACTAATAAAAAATCTTTCACTTCTGGAATATACATAGTTATAGTTTTTGCTTCGGTCAAAATCTATTTAAAATTAAACCAACGACTGTAACCATATATTCTGAAAATCAATGGATGATATTAGAGAAAGCAAACATGTGTTTGTATTATAAATATATTAGAAAGGCTGGCTGTAAAGGGTATAATGACTGAGAGCTTTAATGAGAGAGGTGTGGCAGGGAAGATTTGCTTACCACAAATTTGCGGATTGTGCAGTTTGCTGACAAAATACGAAAAACGAAAATTTTAAATGTGTTTACCCAAACAGTTTGTCTGTCAGGCGCGTCGCAGGTTTTGGTTTCAATGAGTGAAAGAGAAGGGAAGAGGAAGAGGAGGAGGAGAGAAGCTTAAAAGCCTGCGACTGGCAGGCAACCAAGTAAATGTTGCATAGTTCTAGGCGCGCTGAAATGTAAAATCATTTTTGGAAGGCAACACAACAAAAACAATAACAATAACAAAAGGGCAATGAATGAAAATATCGTTGAGACGCAAAAAAAAGTTGCAAATTGTCAGCAAAAAGTTGGCAACCAAACTCAGAATATGTGTGCTTGTGTGTACGTTTAGGGTATAAAAAGGCATTTTCGGAAGTTTTTGATTTTTGGCAGGCGTGTGAGTGTGTGTGCCTTTTGTCTATTTGTGTTCGGGCTTTATGGCGCCCTGATTTAAGGCAGCAAACATATTGTTAGCCAGTGCATCAGTCGGCAGTTGGCAAGGAACTTGAGGCTGGCATCTAAAATAAATGTTGCTAAAGTTGAGTCTTCTATTTGAGTTGTATAGTAATCTTGAGCATAGGCTGTATGAACTTTTGTGTGACTTAAAACAGAATATATTCTCAAAAGTGCTCATTACGTATACGTAATTTGGTAATTTAAGTTTACTTATTATACTTTACTTTAAAAGTAAGCAAAAGTATGCTTGAAAAATACTGTGTAGAGAAAGAAAATGATTTAATACCATTTAATTTAATGATTTTATGTAATGGCAACAGAATAATCCACAATCAGCAAATCGTGTTACGTAGAAGTAATTTAAGATTGTTGCCTTCAAGCACGCTTACGTATACGTAATTCAAGATTAGTTATGTGTTTATTTTGTTTCTTTAAGTTACTTAGAAAGGAGGAAGAATTAAAGAGAAAATCAGTGAAACTCAATACGTATACGTAATTTAACTTTGTCCGTAGCTACAAATAATGAGGTTTTTGTTAAATTAAAGATAACACCAAAAGGTACTGTAACATTCATTTATACCTTGATAGGTTAGTTGTATAAAGGAATATGTATTAATAGCCTGTGAAGTAATAAAATAAATTAAACTATATATCAAGAATAATAATTCTGATTTCTAGTGTATCTAGCTGTGCTATCAATCGATGGTCATCGTCAGTCGATTTATCGATAAGAAAAGCCACTGTTGAAGAACTTCACGTGCATATCTACCTTAATGACCATATCATGACCAGGTTGACGTCCCACAATTGAGTCGTTTGTCGTCCTGAATGCAATGATTATGCCATAAAGTGCAAAAAGCTAACACAGCGTCGTTTAGCATACACTCAGCGGTTGGTTAGGGCCATTGCACAAAGTTAGGCTGTCATGTGTCCTCATTGGGGAGAGCACAAAGTGTCAGAGTCAATGCCATTAAGCGGCTTCAATTTCAGTGCAAGGACGAGCCTTCCATACACATAAAATATGCGAGGCAGACAAATAGCTTGATCAAGTTTCGGTGATGCGAAAGAACCACGAATGCTGTTATTATCAGCCATCAATATTGTCAATTTTCGACTAGCTGTTAGTAACTGTTTCACTCGAAACTCACTTTCTCTCTCACTCTGTGTGCCTCTGCGTGTGTTGATTTTATTAGGCCGTCGAGTGTTGGCCAACAATTGTTTGCTTAAAAGTTTTCACACACACCCAGAGAATGAACTTTTGTTTTCGGTTTTTGCTTTGTTTGGTTTGTTTTTAAGGCCCAAGCACGTTCGTTCACACTGCCATAACTAGAACTCGGCAATTGGGGGGACTATGGGGCTCGTCCTTGTCACTGTCATTGTCCCCACAGATTTTGCACGTTTGCTATTTTGACATTTTTTTCTTTCTCTTTCTCTTTTTTTTGTGTTTTTTTCTTATTTTTTCTTTTTGCGATTATTGATTAGATAAACGCCGCCGACAATCACAACAAAAACGATGAAAACAAAGAGCGTTAAGTTGTTTAACAAAGAAGAGAAGAGAGAGAAAAAGTTCTTGACGGCACTTAAGTCACTTAACCATGGCCAATGGGGAAGATTTCATTTTGGTCTGAACTTAAAAAGCGATTCATCATTAAAGACCTGTCTTTATATCCTGATACGCGAAGCTTCCCATATCCAAGATTGTCATGCATCTCACGCCTGTCAGAGATTAAAGCGTGTGTCCGGCTATTATTACTTATATACGGACAGGTGTTTCTGAAATTCGTTTCACCTTTCATTCAACCAAGTTTCAGGGCTCAATCTACCACACAAAGCACAAACGGAATAACAAATGTCCGAAAGGGGCTGCCAAAAACTTATGTCTTTTGTTAGCAAAGCCAGCAAAGTCTTACGTATTTACTATATGATGATTACGAGCACTATAGAAGAGCTTAGGGATTGAGTAGAAACTGTCGACAACAGGTCTGGCTAATCGCCAAAAGTTTATTAAATATATATATATACATATGTATATTTCAAACATTCTTCTAAGGCTATAAAAGTCTGTAAATGATTACTTATACAATCCGTGTTCTATCGAATTGCGAACAATAAGATTTTATTGCGCTGTAAAGCGACTTTTACTTGACAGAAATTGTAAAATTTGTTATTCTTTTATGAGATTTTCAAGTGAAACAGTATTTCCTGACATCTGTTAAACGGCTTTCAGACAGAGTTTTGTAATAAGGTAATAAAAATGTCGTCTTATCAATAGTAAATCAAATTTTGTAAAGCATTTCAAATTTTTCGTTATCTCTAGTTTTTGTTAAGAGAATTAACATTCTGTGAAGCATGTTAATTCAACCTTTGTAATTTTGACATATTATTAATAATGTCACCCTATCAATGGCGAAAACGAAGCGATATAAAAGAAAAGCTGTAACTGTAAAGTAACTACATTTTAATACATATCCAGGTGACACCTGCCAAAATCTCCGAAGCTTTGTGTCAGTCAATCAAATTTGCTCAAAGTGGCGTTTAATTTTTATAGTAGTCAGTTATTCTGAAATTCGTTCCCCTTTTCCATCCCACTGCCAAACAATACGATGTGGTAACAAAACAGAAACAAAAGCCGCAGCATTTACACCCAGAACAAGCAAAAACAAGCAAACAAAATATAACAACAATAAAAAGAACAAGAAAGAGGAGGAAAAAAGATTAAATTGCGCGCGTTTAATTTTGAAGTGAATTTTCCGAACATTCACAGAAGCTCTCCTCCCCCTCTGTAGACATAGCTCTCCTTGCCCACAAATAAACTGCTGATGTTTTTGGCTTTTGTGTTTTGTGTTTTGTGCTTTTTGTGGCCAACAAAATTCTCCTGTTTTTCTTTTTGTTCAGTCTGCCTCTCGTGGTTTCTCTTGTGTCTAAATTTATCTATAAGCAACTTTTTTCTTTTCTATTCTGTTTTTTTTTTATATGGGCGACATTCAGCCTGTTTATATAGTAAAAAACTGTTGTGACAGGCTAATTGAATGAATGAATCTGTGAATCTGTGCAGCGTCTCTCAACAATTTTTCACAAATTTTCCACGCGAACTGTTGGTTGTTGATATTTCAAGGCCTGTCAGTTTCATTAGCACATTTGCGGATCATTCAGCTACAGTTAATGACAGTCGATTGTCCAGATTAAATCGTACTTGTAATTAACACCCAAAGGGCATCGTTAACATCATTTAAGACATTTCTGAAAGCAAACCGCAAGAGGTCTCGCCCAACAAAAACAACAAAAAATATTAAAAAACCGCCAATCGGCATATTTTCGGGTGCCATCAGCACAAAACTGGTTTCATCTTTTCTTTTCTTCTCATTTTTGTTTTTGTTTGTGGTGATTTTTTGAGAGCTCTGCACTTGACCAAAAGACGATGGAGATATGACAAACTGAAATATTTATGCCGCATTACAATCAGGTCGATAATTGCAATACTCTAGGTAATGGAATTGAGCAAGAATTTTTTTAATGGCTTTTGATTGAACTAATTAAATATTATATCACAAGTGGCAGTAAGTAAAAATGATACCAAGGAACTTAAAAATGTTCAAGGAAACAAGATTTATTTTAAACATTTCAAAAATAAAGAAATTACTGAAAAATATTGAAGGATTCTGCTTTAATATCTTTCTTAATTATTTTTGATTCTGCTTAAAGTAATAGCTATTAGACCATAGAAATTTATTCTTTCTTTTAGCAATAGCAATAATTTATTGAAATTACGTTTGAGCTTTTACAATTTAATAACTTACAAAAAGTGTGCCAAGAGTCAATAAGTCTTGCTTAACTTATTCTCTGGTTTTTATTACTTACAAATAGGATGACAAATTCAAGAGACCCTTGTGAAGTGAATTAAAATAAGAAATCACCGCATTGGCAGAAAAAAGAAGCTTAAAATGCATTTAATTAAATTGCCTTGGCCCGCTCCTCTGCCTCTACCTGTGTCCTTCTGTCTGTTTGTCCGATTGTCTGTCTCTCTGTCTGTCTTGTTGGTTCCGTTGTCCCGTTGTTCTTCTGTTTGTTATCTTGTACCGATTTGTTGCTGTGCGTGTTGGCCAGGCTGGAACGAGTTCAGTTTTGGGCCGACTGCCGAAGCGTCGCCTGCTGATGGGCATTGAAAAATTGATGGGGCTCGTTCTCAATACTTTGTTGCTATATATCTGTATATTATGGTATGCGTATCTTTATGTTTTTTTCTCTTTAGGTTTGCAACGGATGCGGCATAAAATTTAATGAGTTTTTTGTTGTTTTTGTCTTGTACATTGCAGTTGGCAATTTTGGATCATAATTTTAAATGTAGGTTAAACATTTTTGGCATTTTTCGCAGACATGAAAAGTAAAAAACGAGAGAAACACACACACAGAAAGGGTTACCAAAATCGGGCAATTGCATTGCAATATAATTGATCAGATGTCTTTGCCTAGCTTAAATGTCTACTACGCGATCTGGGTTTAATTGATCCCCTGGGCTTGTCAATTAGCTGCTCGAGCTCAGCTCGAGCTCAGCTGAGATCAGTTCAGTTCCAAAAGAAGGAAAAAACACTTGAAAACGTTGTCGTTGTCTTTGAAACACTTCAAAGATACTTTGAAATCTCAACATGTTTATGGATTGCTACGCATCTCGAACTGGCAGCTGGTTGACTGAATCGGCATCCAACAATAATCCAAATTAGAAACAGACAACAGTAACAACAACAACAAGAACAACAGCAAATACCACAACCGACAGACGGACTGACAAATTTTTGCAAATGCAATTGCGGCACTCAGAAAAATATATATTTTTTTGACTAGAATTTCAGCATTTGAGTGTTTGTGGGTGGATTGCGGGGGGAGGGGTCAACCAGCAGGTTGACAATTGCCATGCGCAATTAACAATATATTTTTTTCAATTTTATTTCTTTTTAATTTAATTTTTTTCTATATTATTTCTGGTTTTTGGTCTTGTGACGTCGTCAAACGTGCCCAGCGCCAAAAGAAATAAACATTTTGTATCTTTGTATCTTTGTTGTTACTGCATCCGTTAGGTGTGTGTGGCTGAATGCAAATGTTGTGAATTTTTGCGGCCAACTAAACATTTTTGGCCAACGACGTCGACGTTGGCGCCACCGTCGCCGTCGACTGAGACGCGTGCGTCCGGTGCGCAGTTTAGCTTTGATCAGCGTTTGAAGTTGTTTTTGTTGCTTTTATAGTTTTTGGTAGATTTTGTTTGCATTTGAGCGGAAAAAAAATCGGAGAAAAATTTAGCGCACAACATTTGCTGAGATTTGTATAAACAATTTGCGTTCAATGCAGCAAAACATTTGCGCCAACTTTTAACATTTATTTACTCACTTGGCATTGGTAATTAAGTAAACCAACAGCTTATCTTACAACTTTGTAGTACCTTTAATAGGGATAAATTATTTAATTGAATATATACTAGTTCTTTTAATTGAAATATATTATTAAAGTGAATATAATCCTTCAATTGATATTGGTTCAGATATGGAGATATAGAGCATAAAAAGGTGAATAAATTTGTTGAGAGCAAGTACTTAAAATTTGAAATTGACATTACTTTCTTATATATATTTTGAAAATCTTTATTGTGGGACGTTAAATCAGTTCCGAATGTTATTATTCTGTGGTTTTTTATATCTGTTCTCGATACTCAAAAAGCCACAATTCCGTTCTGTTTTTAATTACTCTGAAATAAATAAATTGTAATTCAATACAAGAGCTCATACAATACACATTTAAATTGCTCCTTTTTCATTTCATTTGCATGCTATTGTAAAGGAATTAAGTGGGTTGGAAATACTACATTGGGGTTATTAAAGTGTCGTTATTATTTTTAAATATTTCAAAAGTATTTCGCAGCTTGAATTTATTTGATGTTTAGGACTTATTTTTCAAGTACTTAAAATGAAAACTCGGAAGCACCATTTCAATGTTTTTTTTTTTTGAAGATTTTTAATGGGGTATCTTTAATTTTTAATTTTCTTACTTGTTTCTTTATCAGTTTCTTTGTATCTTTAATAGGGACTATAAAACATCTTTAGCTTTCTGTAGTGTATCTGCAAGTTCAACAACCCTGATTGTTTCTAATTTTAGAAGAGACCAACTCCAATTGAGTCACAACGCACATATCAAAACTGAATCATTGACAAGTTTATTGCAGTTGTCAAAAATGTGTCTTACAGTTTACATAAAATTCGAGCTGTGCAATGATTTGCTTAATGGAGTAATGCGAATTTTGCTCGTATATCATATCAGATCGGGGCAATTGGTTTTATCGCCGCTACGAGGAAGTTCAGCTCACTGCCTATCTCTTTCTCCCTGCCTTCCTTTTGCCTTTTTTTTATCGCCTGCAACAAAGTTATATATAAATTTATACGGATCTTTTTTTTTTGGCAATAGAAACACGTACATTGCAAATTATGCGATAAAATATATGTGAGTCTTTGGGCTCCCTCTTTAATGCGCAATACTCTGTACTCTGTACTGAGTACTCGGTATACAGTTTTATGAGTTTTTACATTAAACTGTTGAACATTTATGAATTTTCGGGAGGCAGATTTGTAAATACGCGTGTATATAAAAATCAGTTGTAAATCGATGTTAATCATTTGTATACATTTTGATGGAGCCCCGAGTGCCAAATTGATTTGATAGCTTTCAGTATTTGGCTTTTGATTATGTGCTCGCACATTTGTATGCAAAATATAATGACGTCAAATGAGCCAAATCTGTATTTTGGTGTTTGGAGGGGAGAGTAATTGTTATGGATTGACAGCAAGCAAAACGCGGCGTATGAGCAATATGCGTGACATGCGGCGTATGAGCAATGCTCATACATCCATTAATTTAATTAGCAATTCTGATAATATCTCACACTCCAATCTTGTTTTTATTTAAGAAAACGTTCTCAAATTATTACGATGATGGCAAATAAAGCGCTTCATTTGTCAGGTAAGAAAAAATAAATATTGGAACATTTTGATGTTACTTCTGACAAGTTGCATGGCTTTTTTTGGGGCTTCGCGTGTTGTTTGCTTGCATTGCACATAAATTATGAGGCAGAGAATATGGGCGCGGACTCATAAAAGGTAACCATAGACAACAATCCAGTGATAAACAAAAGGTAATCAGCAACAACAACAGCTTACAGAGAATAAGGTGTGGGAATTCTGATAATGTGATAACAGTTCACATTTCTTTTATGTTATTCTTGCGTACTCTGAATAAGTTTATTTATCAAAATATTTATTGATCGATGTCGATGTCGATGAATAATGTGAGATAGGAAAATTATAAATAAGGGAGTGCATTGCAGATTTGATTTAAAAACTCATACATATTGAATTATTTAGATTAAGATATGATTTGCATTTGTTTGTTGATTATATATTACACTGCACAACAAAATATTCTTTGCAGTTCATACGATTTTGCTGATCGCGACGATATTGATCTGTGTTTTTTGATTTGTTGCGATTTCCAAATCAATTGCGGTTTATACGGCAGCATCAACTGTCGAAGACGCAACGACAACACGATAAGAGCAGCTACAACAACGAGACCGACAACGACAACTACGACAATGACAACAACCACGACGACGACGACAACGACGTCCGCACATGCTGCCTGCTGGGGATAAACTGGAACTGGATTTTTCGGAGTCAACGACAACAGCAACGTCGGCATCGACGCCACAACTAACAGCAGCAGCAGCAGCAGCAGAAGCAGCGGGCCACTTGTGGGCATATATAGAATCACAGAGACAACAGATATCGAGACTCTCGCACTTGCACTACAGACAGAGCATAAACATCCCAAAAACACCATAACCCGTCCAAAAACCAAAGCTCTCAATCTGCGCGAGGAAAACCTGCCACAGAGAGACTGTAAGAGAGAGAGAGAGAGAAGGAGACACAGGGATAGAGAGAGACAGGGAGTGAAAATCTAGTATCAACACATTTTCATGGCTAAGTGAATTTCCCGTTATGTCATTTAGCTTTTAGGCAAAGCTTTGTCAATAAAGCTTTCCTCTCAAGTTCTGTACCTTTTATCACAGCTTTGAATTTGGCTATAAAACTAGGATATGCTGTAGATTCATATTAACGTAGATAAAAACAGTTTTAATATATACAGATACTCGTAATTCTATCGATTTTGTAGAATATATTTCTATAACATAGAACTTGTATCTATTTTTAATCAAATAAATTAATTTTTAGTTCAAATAGTTAAACATTATTGCGAATACTGAATGTGAAATTCACTTAAAGGAAATGTTTGTTAATATAATAAGTATAACTACAGTTAAGAGAAGCTTAAGGATCTCAGAAATTTAACTGCAATCACAGTCTTAAACAATTTTAAATAGTTAGAACAAACAATTAAAAATTTCAATATATCCATTCAAATTTTCTTTTTTTTATAGGAAATTAAAACAAATATTTTATACTTAATACAATAGTGTTTTTGCAATGACATAGCAGTAAGATTTGGTCTGTTTACTCATTACCTAATAATGTCAACAAATACATTTTTCATAAAGTTATCAATATTTTAGGTCTATTATCGTTTAAGTAGGGTTCCTCTTTTATTACTATATCGCACAGCCTGTACCTCAAATTAACACCTTTATTTGAAAAACTTTACGCTTGAGAAGCTTTTAACAAGCTGCCAGTTTGTACTTCAAAGTTTTGTGGTCTTAACTAAACGATTTCCCGCTATTTTCTGAGCTTTTCACTGAATGGGTCTCTGTTCCTCTCTCTCAGATTCTGCTGCTCCCACGGTCACCATCTCTCTTACTCTCTCTCTCTTTCGGAGCGTTTTGTAGGTTTTTTTTGTTGTTTACTTTTTGGCGCCTCAGTCTGAGAACTTCAACAGGTTGCCACCTACTTATTGTGGTTGCCCTTTGTTGCTACTGCTCCCAACACACCGAACAAAATAAACGAAAAGCATTTTCAGCAAGTCGACCCAACCAACAACACACACACACCCACACAAACACACCTTAACACACTTATACAATTACATACATAAGAACAAACGGCAAAAGCAGGAATAAATATGTAAAAAAAAATAAAAATAATAACTTTAACGCCTCCTTTGGGGGGTGTCCCAAAAAAAGCAACAACAATTTTCATATGCTGTTTTCCTTAAGTTGAACAAGTGTTTTTATCTTTCCTTCTCACTTGGTCTCTCATCTTTTTATTTCGGATTTTTCGGGGCATATTTTCAGGTATTTGTTTATCGGGGGTTGGACTTACCTCATGCCCAAAAATAAACAAGAGGCGTTTTGGCTGCTGATCTCCGTGCCCTAAAAACAGCAGCACGGCTTTGTTTTAAAGCCGCCTACAAGATGGCCTCCCTCTTTCTGCCCCTCGTGCCCCTTGATCCCCTTGCGACGCGTTAAGTGGCAAAAGTATTTGAGCGACTTACCTGTAAAGAGACAAACGAATAATAACATGAAATCAGTTATATTTATAGCAAAACAAAACATAAGATTACGGCTGACTGTTAGCTGTATGGGGGCGGTTAAAGCTCACATTCACATTGTAGGCGTGGCCGGGCGAGCTCATTAAATGCACACAAAAGCTGCGGCGGCTCAAGAGGCAACCCATTAGCATTAATTGAAGCAAAGATGAGACCATCATCATGATGACGGTGATGAGTATGAGCTATAACTGTCTTGTGCTATGTTTGAGCATCAAGCTGTGGGCGTGGCATCAGCGCCCACTTTGCATCTGCCTCTGTGTGAGTGTGGGATGTGTTTATGTTGGATTTTTATACCCTGTTACAAGAATGTAAATTCTGCTTAAACAGCGCTTCAAAGTGTGCTAAACATAAACGCAAACAAGGCATGAGAAATAAAGCGTTTTCTTTAAAAAACAACGAGGTTTTAAATACTCTAACTAAATTGAGACCGTAATTAATACAATATGTTGAGCTTGTATAAGTATTCACTCATTTTTTCAAACACTTGCTTTGCACAAATCCGACTATTTATTTTGAAATGGTTGACATAGTGGTAAGAAATAGAAGATTACAATCTATTATGAAATATTATTATTATTAAATATTATCTGTTATAATTTTAATACTTTTAAAGAATATGAAGAGCTTGTAGACTTTAGCTAAAATTATTAGTTTTTGTTTGCAAATTTAATATTCTTCTCTTATAGTAAGAGACGGAATATGATCATCACCCAATTGCGTACTCGATAACACACTTCAGTGTACAGTCAAAGATAAAAGTCTTATTTTAGAAAACTGAGTAGATACCGAGAAAAAGTCAGGGAAAGTACAGAAGGTATCGTTATGATTAGAAACTGCCAATTGGTTAGGCAACGCAAAAGCTTATCTTAAATAATGACGTTGTGTTAATGAACTATGAAACTTGAGCTTCAAAATTGGTGGAAAACAGTTTCAATATAAAGCAGTTAGACATACTAAATAGTCGAAAAGATACACAGATGTATTAGATGAATATTCTCTGGAAATAACTCCTTGTCAGAATAGTTCAAGAACACATGACGCAATTTCTGTTATATAATTATTTTTTTGGCTGTTAAGTAACCTTCAGTGACTTGAATTGACAATTTATGCTCTCTTGTCCACAATTATTTAAAGGACATTTGCCGCACAATTTACTGAGAGAAACTTCTGGCAAAATTTCTTCTAGAAATTAAACAACTCTTTTCCTTATTCTAGACTGCATAATTGAACTAATGTAGTTAAAACTTTGCAAGTGATCGAGTGTTGACAAAATGTCAGATTCTAATTTAAATTACAATTTGTTGAAGACAGAGTAAATTTCTATAAGGAATGTGTGAATAATGAATTCAATTTACGAGAATGACTTCAGCTATAAAATATGTATTTATAGTCGATGTGAATGTGCTTGTTCTGTGCATTTTGGAATATAATTTAATTTTCGCATTTGGGCGAGACGTAATGCAATTTACAGTTCAGAACTAATTGTAAATATTACTCATACGCAACGTTGAGCAGCAAGTATGGGAATGTTTATGACTTTGCACAGGAAGATGTTCTAATGGGGAGGAAAGATTCTTAGTTACGGGCTCTATGTCTGTTTCTGTTGGTCAATGCAATTAGAACACTGATTATCTAATGGACCTGCAGTAACAATTAGTCAAAATGCTAATTGGACAACATACGCAATGTGCAATGGGCAACAAAACTAATTGGACGACTCACCTGGGCAATGTGTGGTCACTTTGCAATTGGATGTTGCACTACAATTTGAATAACTTTGTGTATGGAGTTGCAGTTGCTGTTGCAAGCAGCTGCTGTTTGTGGCATGTGCACTGCTTAAGCGTCGTTTAACTTCTGTGGCTGCCACAGGCAGCTGCAAGTTGACCAAGCTGGTTTGCCTGCCCCCAAAAACTGGACAAACACCGCTCGGTTCTCAGCCATTGGGGGGCTTGGCATTGCGTGTCACGCACAAAGTCACAGCCAAGTAAATATATTAAAAATAATAAGAGTCGAGACAAAGACACGCAAATAAGCCGAAGGCGCCAAAGTTTAAACTAAAACCGTCGCCAGGCATTTAATCAGAGTTATTAATAAATCAAAAATCTGCATCTGTAACCGAAATTGAAATTGAATCTAATTAAGCGTACAAGCTGCTCAAGTCTAGGCAAATGCAAGCAAGTGCCAACAGCATTTGGCAAATAAAGTTTTTACCAATTTCACACAAATCAGCGCTAAATGTCAAAACGCATGTTGCACAAATGCGTCAAATGCCAAACTGGGCGACTGGCAATAAATCATCAGCTGCACAAAAGAGACAGAGACTG
The DNA here is from genome assembly GCA_035044365.1 of Drosophila neotestacea. Taxonomy (NCBI): domain Eukaryota; kingdom Metazoa; phylum Arthropoda; class Insecta; order Diptera; family Drosophilidae; genus Drosophila; species Drosophila neotestacea. Next base: position 1,692,704 of record JAWNMD010000052.1, on the reverse strand, counting down.
AGGGAGCGAGAGATGGCGTTTAAGAGAGGGATAGAGTGAGAGAAGAGAGAGAGAGAGAGTAAGCCAAGTTAACGTCTTGTGGTCGATCGATCTGACCAAGAGTCGAAATCAAGCCCGCTGACAGATTCCTGCGCAAGCGCGTGAGCCAAAGCAAATCAACATGAGAAAAGTTGTATACGTAAATATAGTGCATATAGTTTTCCCTATAATTTATTATAATATTGCATATTTGAATAGACAAAGACTTTTAATTTTTACAGTGAATCTTAACATAAGAAAAGAAATAAATTAAGGACTCCATGTTGTTTTGGGATGTTTTTGGCGAAAAAAATCATTTTTATCTATCAATATAAAATAAATTGCACATATTTTGAAAACTGAATATAATTGTCTGACTTTTCTCAAGATTTTCTAGATTATAAGGAAGCTAAGAAATGCTTGTAGAAAAGGAATTTATTAAACAAAATGAATCTAACATCCTTATATAATTTTAACCACTAACTACATTAATATATTTTTATATAGTCTGGATAATTGAAATCCTTATCGTCTTAGATACTTCTCTAAGATCATAAATAATATAAATCGACAAAATTTTAAGTAAATATTTTTTGACGACTGTTACAAACCCCATAACAAATGCCAAAAGCTCTAACAAACCACTTTATAAGTGCAGAGTATGAAAAACTAACAAATTTAATAAAAAAAATTTGGACAACGACAGCAACAACAACATATGACAACAACGAGCAATAGCAAAAAAGAACAACAACAACAAGAGACACTTTGTATTTCAGTTTTTGGTTGCATTAATTATCGCCTTGCCATGAAATATGCGCGCCACGCATGCGCAGATCAACCAAACGAACAGTCGAACTATATAGGGGGTCAATGGGGGCAACAAGAGTGTGAAGAGAGGGAGGGGGGACTGCAAACAGAGGGGGTGCTTGTATGTGACGTCGTCTTGAGGGGAGATTTGTGAACGGCGGGCGGCCGTTTGACTTGTTGTTACTTTTATGGCAGCCGACTAGCGCGTGTTGTAAGAGTGGGAGTAACAGGGGGAATGTGAGGTATTAAGAGGGTGGAAAGGGGTCTGAGGCTCAACAACATTTGGAGCTTTGACTTTGACTGACTGTTTACCTGTACCAATTAAATTCAGAACCGATCAGCGAGCGATACAAATTGTGGACAACAGCAACTTTCAACGCTTTTTTGCCTAATGAGCCAGCGTTGCCATATCGCTGTCTGGTCATCGGTTAAACGCAGTTGATATTTTTCGATCATTGACAGTTATTGCGATAACCGTTTTATCAACGATTTGACAACACTTTGAAAAGTGCGAAAGAAGGAGTGTCCAATATATAGATTAGAGAGATTGTAAGGTTGATGGTGCTGCAGAAGAGGAGCGGAGGGAGGTTGTTTAATTTGGGAAAATGTAACACTCAGTTCCATTTTGAATAGACTTCAGTCGATGTTTTGGCACAACACATACAGACTTTATATAGACTTTAGATTTGTTATGTATAATTATATTTTGTTCAAATTTATGAATACTTCTTATAATACCTTGTTGGTACACAATAAAATTACAGTCGATTCTTAGGCATCTAATATAACGAGCACCTACGCGTACATTTTAAAGTGTGCTCCATCTAAAACTTTAGAAATTTAAATGCAAATGTCAGCAGAAAGTAACCGCTATTTTTTTTTCTTACAAAATTAAGCTCATAAGTTCCAGCACGAAGTTTCCTAGCCAAAATTTGGTTCAGTTTGACGCTACTGTAAAGCTTTTGCTGGCGCCATCTAGCGTTATGATATGCAACTCAAACTGCTGTGAACGAGCTTTTTGTAGTTGAAATGTGGGGAAAAGCTCAATAAAAAGCTAAACATAGTAGAGAATACAAAATGTAAAGAGAGCAGTAGTTAAGGAAAAGTTAAGAGTAAATTCTAATGAGCCACCGTTTGCTGTCCTCGACTCTCTGGAGCGACCATATCAGCTAGACTTTTTGACGCATTGATAACAACGATAAGGCTCTGGCCTTGAGCAACTTCCCCACCAAAAAAAAAACAAATATAGAGAGAAAAAATTGGTAGCTAAGCCTAGACTCAGCTGCATGAAAATAAAATCTTAATTGCAGCCATTAAATGGGCTTTGAGAGAAAGTTGCCATTTAATTGATAATATACTTATAATTATTAATAAATGGGATGAGAAAAAAATAATTGAATTTAGTGTGAGCTGAAAATGAAGCCACAAAAATGCCATAAAAGGATAAGACCACAAATAATAAACAGGCCTGCGGTTGCTTGAGGTCGCTGGTTGAGGTTGCGGGTGTTCTGAGCGTGTGCCGCAAAGTGTTGCAAGTGTTGTGTCATCAACTAGGCTGCCTCTTGCCCTATACCCCATGCCCCATGCCCCATGCCCTATGCCACAAGCTGCTCTTGGCACAGTTCAGACATATAGTCATTGTGCAAATATTTGCATATTTAAGTAAGTTGTTGTTGCGTTGAATGCTTGGTAAAGCAACCGCAAAACTCATAAGCGCATTTTAGTATCCTGTGTGTCCTTTCTCCACGTGCGTATGTGTGTGGTGTATATATCCTTAGATTGTCTCTACTTGCACGAAGGTCAAGCGCACGCTTATGAAGTTGACGCCGTCATCGTCACAACACGACAAAACGTTTAATTATGTCAGGTGTTAAGATGCCGGTTATCATGTTAAACAACATGCCACACACAGTGCGTATGCTTAATGAATGCGCTGCCTGAATTTAAAGCAGCCTCCTTGGCACTGTTGTCCTTATTCTCACCACTTATCCCCTTTGAATTTACTCGACCCCTCACGACTTAATTAATTTGTTGTGAAAGGGATTTTTATCGCAGCCAGGATCCAGATTGTTTTTGAAAATTTACTATACTTAGAAACAGGGCTGCAAAACTCTTGCAGCTGCTTTTTGTAATGCACTTTTAACGTAAACTTATTCTCTTAGCTCGACTCCCTTATATCCTGCTCACCACAATGCCTTCTAAATACATAATGAGCTCTGCTCTCAGGTGCTGCTAATGAAAGTTTTTTGGTAGGTGCTCCCTTTCTCTCTCTCTCTAATGATTTGCCTAATTTGCACAAATTACCAACAAATCCGAGTTGGCCAAGTAAGAAGAGTAAATTTCTGTTTCCGAGCCAAATTAGTTGCATTGTTTGAAGTTGACACTGACTGAATGTGAATGACATTGCTCTTATTGTCTTTGTGGCTTTGTTTGCTCCTTGTGGTTATGTATTGTTCTTGTTGGTACTCTTGTTAAAGTTGCAAGTGCAACAGCTGCAATTTCAGATTCCATTCCTAGCTCTATTTGCAGTTGTTGAGTAAAAGCCAGTTCAAGACTTTATCCGTGTTTTAACTTTTCTGTACTTTCCACAAAGCTCGAAATGTCTATTTACTTTGTTTTTTTTGTTTTTTTGCATAAACAAAATGTGAATGTTAAAACGGAAAAAACGATGGAGGAGAATGAGAATGACAAGCTAGGTAATGCTCTATATAAGAAGATAAGCTAATAACTTTGTAAGGAAAATAAACAGATGGAGCTTGTCATTTGCTTGGATGGAATTGTTTAAAGTCAGAGAGAATGCACTATAAAAGAGTATAACCAAGTCTCTGTTATAGTTGAAAGAGTTCATAGAAATTGTGATATTAAAAATGCTATTTATATTTAACTATTTGTATGCAATTTATATTCATAGCAGTCAGTATGTAGGTTATTTTATGCTTTGAAATTATTTTTTATGTAATTCAATGAAGTTAACCAAACAACTGAAGTCTTTTTAAGACTTAAATAAGTATATAAATATGTTGATTCAATTAAAAAAGGCTAAAAAATCCTTAAATAATATATGAAAATTCTTCGGAAATTTTACCTCTCCAATTTTAAGAATTAAATGAATTTTGATTACTTCCATATAACAATTTTGAATTTTAATTAAAATTTCTACATAATCTGCATCCTTTTCCTGCATTTATATGAGAACACAAAGTCAGACTAGCTCCGTTATCGAGAAAGAACCATAGAGTATATTTAGAGAGAAAAATATACAAAAGCTTATCAAAGTGGAGAAGGATGAATAGAAGATGAAAACGGAGGGGGAATTCAAATATGGTTGACAGGCTGTGCCCGAGTGTGGCAGTCATTTCAAATTGAATAAATAGCATGCAATCTCATTTAAAGCGTCTATATATTATTGTCAAGTGAGGTAAATTCAGCTATGTGTACACCGTACAGACTGTAGAGGATACTGGATTTCTGAATAAGGATAATAACAACACACATCAATCACATTTACAGTTCATTAATATATAGCGACATAATTTTGATGTATGACAAAGCATTTAACATAGCCCCAAAAACGCTCTCAATCAAACAAGGATGAGTTTCCTTCCCGTTAACATGCCAAGTGACAGTTACTGAAAGATATAACTTTCCGCTGATATTTGGTTTATTGTTGGGGATTAATATAAAATTAATATTTATAAGAAGTGTCCTTCAAAAATGTAAAACTCCGTCGTTGAAAGGAAGAAGAGTACGCTTTGTTTTGTTTTGTTTGTAATTCATAAATTACAGACAAAATTATTATTGCTGCTGCTGTTGCGGCTTCTTGTTAACGTTGGCCGGAAACGGAAACGGAGGCAACGAGACAACATGAAAACGACAGGACAACGCAATTTGGTTAGTTTTAAGTACCTAAATGAGGCGATGGCAACGCAGACAGCGAAACATCTGTTCCAATTTAACGCTCGAGCTGCGACCAAGAAAAACTCCCTTTATTTTTCCTTTGACCAAAATAGACAGTGATAGGAAAACATGGGATACTTAGAGGATAGCATCATAAAAAGTTATGCACAAAGTTTAGTCAGTACATTGATTTATTATCTCTGTACTCAATGCTCGGCTTCCTATCAAAAGCCAGTCCCTTGCTCATACAAAGAGTATATTCTTTTCCTGGAACGTTTCCACATCTCATGCTAATCCATCTCAAGTGTCAATTCGTGCGTTGAAATCAAGTCAGTCAGCGATTTAATCGAGCACCCCTCGCACTCGTTCTCTTTCTCTGCTGATTGAGCACTTTTTTTTTTGGGGCAGCTTTTTCAGCATTTTTTATGGTTTTTATCTTATACACTTGCGGTGAGTATTATAATTTTGAAGGACAATGTGAAACATTCTAAAGGTGACCGCAAATAATCGAACTGATAAAGATCTAAGTAGAACAATATTTGTTGTTTTATTATATTTGTATTATTACAATTGTAAGTAATCAAAGGCTTCAAAGATATTTAATAAAATATAAATAGTTATTATACATATTTTATGTTTATAAAAGAAATTTAGCAGCATATTAAATATTCGGCATATTTTAAATGTTCTCTTTTGTTGTTCGTACTTTTATTTGTCTTGCAAAAAAATGCTAATAAATAATGTATGCGTCTTTTGTAAATGTAGATTTAGTCTCTTGTCGAGGGTCGTCTGTGGGTTAATGTGCTGTCAATGGTTTTTTCGCTTTCGCCAAGTTAAAATGGCGTGCAATTGATTTTGCCACACCCACTTGGAAACACTTGACGGCTATAAGAAAGGAAGCTATGTAAATGTCGCTGTCAATATGCAGAGTCTTTGAGATGCCAGAGATTGCAGTCTTAAGAATATACGTATACTATATATGTATATATGTACATATTTTCCAAGAACACGCGTACACTTGTCCATACTTCGGTAAGATAAACAGCTGACAAGTGGAGGACACAGGCCCACAGGACGGAGTCACAGGCTCTGTCTTTGTCTCCATCTCCATCTCTGTCTTTTGTCTCCGTCTCTGTGTCTATCTCTGTCTCTGTATCCTGTTCCAGCTACAGCTCCATCTTTGGATGTGACTCTGACTCAAGCAGGGACCCATTCAAAGTGATTTAGTGCTTGTGGTCAAGTGGGCCATGATTGACTTGGCTGTGTTAAGAGCTAAATGAAACACATACACACACACATACACACACACACACACACGCACAAGTATGCACACATACTCACACAGGAACTAAATAAACTTTAATGCAATTGAGGCTTTAAGGCATTTTCTTAACAAAACTGGCAAATAGGCTCAAGTTGCGAAGCCAAACCTAGAGATTTATTATAATTAATTAGTCTAGCTGGTATTTTGTTTATTAAATCATTATAGGTTTTAAGAAAAATAGAGTAATCTAATTACTTTCTATAAAACTAGTTTAAAAATAAATAAATACCTAATTTATATTACGAACTTTTAATAACATTTAGTGCATTTGTGTTTGAAGATTCAAGTTTCCTTTTATTTTATAAATGGACACAAGTGCTGACTACTTTGTATTTATTTTTATTAATGAATTTTGTTTTGTAAGTTTTTTACTTGGGATTTAATGGTGATTTGTTTATATAACTATTCTATTTAATTTACGAAGGTTTGTTTGTATCTATAAGTATAGCTACAGAGAAATCCTTTATTTATTTCTTATTATAAAAAGATTAACTATGAAAAACTCTATTTACTTATTCCTAAATTAACTTCCCTTTATCTTTACTTTGTGTGTCCTTGCTCGTTTGTTTAAAGGACTGCAAAGCTTAAGCTTACTTTGCAAAATTATACACAAGCAAATCTCTATCTTAATGATTATGAGTCCCAGCTTTACGCCATTATTTATATCTGCGACTTACCTATATTGATATAACTAACCACAGAGTAAAGCAAAAGCTTAGAGTGTTTAACTGCTTTACAGCCAATATAAATATGCTTGCCAGGACTCAGGACTGGCATGCACTTTTACCGTTCATTATACGAGGATTAGTGTTTAGTGCGTTGATTGTGTGCGTGCCAAATGCGGCCACAGTAATAATTTAGTTACATTTGTCACGCCTACTTTTTCCCTTCCATTATCCTTTTCCCTGGTTCTCCTTAAGTAATCGCATGTTTGAATGCAGTAAGTGCAATTTCGTTTGTGATTTGATTTTGATTTGGATTTTTTTACGATAAGCCTTAACATGCAAACGAGCAAAATGAAGAATTCAGCCGAAGTTCGTCCTGTAGCGCTTTTAATTATTAAATGCTTTACTCTTGGGCTTGGCCAGCATGTCGACGAACTTACTCATTAAGGATATTGCAGATAGGGGTTGTAGAGTCTTGCCTCTTGCATTGAATAGCCAACAAATGCCAAATGGCAATCAAAAACTTTTCGGCGCTGCCACAGAAAAAATTTCTGTCGACGAAACTTTGCTGTCAATTAAAGGACTTGGCTCATTCCCGTTCTCAGCCCCCGTTCAATTCCCGCTTAAGTTGTTGTCAATGACTTTTACTCTTTAACTGGCAGCTGTCTATTCCCTGAGGGACAATACTTTGGCAGCAACAATCTTGATGGCGAATGTTTTGGAAGGAGGTGGAAAGATTAAGTCTCCGTTGTCGTCGTCAAGTCATTGAAGGCATGCCTTAAGCACAGGATTTTCGCATGCTTTGGTATCCTTTCCTCAAATGCAATTGCTGCATGTCCTTGACATAATTTACAATTTCAATAACATTTGCCAGAGTCCTATTCCCATACCTCTAGGTATGCTGCCGCAATTTATTTGCGCATTTTCTCTATGGTACAACTCCTTTAGCTGCTGCTTGCTTAAGTCGTAAGTCGCAATCATCATCATTATCATCATTATCATCGTCATCATCGGCATCATCAGGATCATTGTGTCTGCTGAGGGAACATGCGCATTTGTCATCATTTAAAATGGTTAAAGCAATGGGCAACGAGCAAAAATTAGTTCCTGGCGAGTTGCTCCTGCTGCGAGGCGAGTCCTGTGACCAGGATATTTATGCGTGTGCAGCTGCCAGGCCAAAGGCACTTCAAGTGTCACGCCCTGCCGCCTTTCACTTTTTGTCTCATTTGTTCTTGTTGTTGCCTGCCTGCCTGCCACTGCTGCTCATTATGGCTTAAAAAATGTTAAGCACGTCGACGCTGGTTTGCATGAAAGTGGAAGTGGAAGTGGAAAGTCGTCCTGTTTTTCGTCCTTTAGCTACGACTGGCACTTGAAGCAGTTCGTCGCCTGGGTCCAAGCCAAGTCAAGCCCTAGTCGCCCAGCAGCCACTTGATAGTCAACGCTGACATCTCATTATGGTTGTCAGCGCTTTGTTGGCCTCCCGCACCAACCAACAGTGCGTATGTGTGATGTCAACTGCCAGCCCCCTTCCCAGCACTGACTGCGTGCTCATGTGTAAGCAAAATGGCTACAACGTGAATTATTTTTATGTGCCTTGGAGGACCAATTTTTGGTTGCTTGCCTGCCTCTGAGGTGTGTCTTGTATGTGTGTGTGTGAGTGTGAGTGTGTATCTGTGTGTGTGTTAGTACTGTTCTCTAGCTTGTCTCAATTTAAATTCATATATGTTTTTTTTCCTGCTAAATCTATTTTTATTACGCGTTATAAAGACAAACTCAGCATGGACTGGCCGACTGACCCAAATACATGGACGAAACGGTTTAATTCTCTATTAAATTAGATATCTTGTTAAAGAAAAATTTAGTTTTAAACCATGAAAAATTGTACTTCAGTATTTAAATTTTTTGCGTTTCTGATATTATATTTAATCATTAAGATGAATGTGGATGTTGAAATTTACTAAGAAAGTTCTGTGCCATTCAAGATCTTTTGTCATTTTTATAACCCTAGTTTTGTAATTGTTTTGTTAATTTTTTTGGTTTAAAATATCACAAGGTATTTGAACTTTAAAGTCAAAAGAGATACTAAACTTTAAACTTGCACGACTTTGTCAAAAGTAAACAAACTTCATGTGGAATACCTTTTTTCGTTATTACATGTTGTACATAGTATTGATTGATATTAATATATTTTGAAATAAATTTTTTAAAGAAAAAGTTAGGTAATGTATATAATAAAGTTATACAAATGGAACTTTATAGAATTAAATAAGTGCACTTTTCAAATTTTAGTAAAAATAAAACGCTTAAAGAGTATTTACTTTGTGCATTCTGAATGAATATTTGATCATCTGAAAGTTGGTCAAAGAAACAGATTTACCTTTAGTTAAGTATTCAAGCTATCAAGTAGTTCAGCGGAGTAAGTAGCTCTTTTGTATGTACATTTAAGCTTTCCATAACCCTCTAAACCAATCACACTGCAAAGCAAATTGTCAATTGTCGACAGACAAAATGAGCAACAATCGCGACAAGTTGTTTTGGCTTGAAATTATTCAAACAGTTGCATCCCATTTGCTATTTACAGACGTACTCGTAATTTGCAGAGCACTTGAAATTGTAGGAAACCGCATGTCCAGGACACACTGGCAAACCCTCCCACATTTCGATTGCCTTTTCGCATAATGCAGAGGCAACCACAATGACAACAACTGGGACAACAACGGGGCATTGGCAACAATTGTAAGCCAATTGTATGGAATGCACAATGGGTCCTGTCTGTGGCGTTATCCTGTCGATGCCACTGCCATTGCCATTGCCATTGCCGGCGTGTGCGTTTCCTTCATCTCAATTTTTAATCCCTAGCAAAAGTGGATACCGGATTTATGCGCCGTCAGCTTCAAAAGGTGAACGGATGCCGTTCAATGAGATATGTACTTCGATTTAAAACCTATCGAAGCCGACATATAAATCAATATTTGTCAAAGCTATTTAAAGGTCATTGCAAACACTTTGATGCTCAAAAGTAATATGAAAATTGGTTCAAATTGAATGTGTTGACAGGTGAAAAATTATGCGCTTACTCAATTTAAAAGGTTTAAGGCAGCCAAGAATTTTAAACTAATTAATTTTGATTCAGCACAACATGAAAACACGCATGTCACATATGTTGACTTTTGTTGCAAGTTTAAAGTGTGTTAACTCTTGGGAGTGGCAACTTTACAAGTTAGACTTTGTGCCACTTTTGGCATGATTTAAAGAAATCAATAAGAATCAATTTTTAAGTGTTGTTTACCGCCAATTTGAGCACCAGAAGGTGATTAAAAGTGAAAACTCAAGATTTGATTTAATAATTCCGCAAATTTAGGAGTAAGAATAATTTTTGAGAAAGACTCCTCCTTGCCATTATAATTTATTTTGTCAAAATAATAATATCCTTTTCTTAAGTATTTAAAATATATGTATTACATAATGCTCCAATTGAAGAGCCTGCTAAATTCAGCTTGCCACCTAACCTACCATTATATCATGTATTGTTTTAAAGCTAACAAAAAAAGAAAATGTCAATGGAAATTCATTTGGAGTTGGTACAACATGAAAGCAACCTTGTTAAATTACTTTCACTCGTCCTTGCTGTTATAATTTATTCCATTTCTCTTTCTCCCTTTCGATGTTTCTGTATCAAAGATATTGGCATGCAATATAAAAGATACACGAGAGACAAGCTGTAAAACAGTTGCACTCTGTAACATTATTGGCATTCAGTATTTGTGCTCTCTAGAAGCTAATACTGAATACCAGAGGGTTTTTAAGGAATTCTACCCTCTCAGCCTTTAAAAATCACTGCCTCTTTCACTTTACTTTATGAGCTGAACATTCTGGATTAATACACTTAAAAATCGTTGCCAATGGAAGCTGTAAAGTGAGTGTTAAAGAGCTGCCAGACTCAAGGGGCAAGTTAAAAGCAGGGACTTGGGATGGAAAAACTGAGTGTGAAGGGGAAACAAAAGCTCACACATACACACATACACGTATACATGATGCCTTAAGCTTTATTGAGTTACCGTTGATGCGACCACATACTGAGAACCTGACTTGATTGTTACCTTTAATTAGCAGTAAGTAGCTCTGACTGTACCCCGCATGCAACTCTGTGTATGTTGCTCTCTTTGACATCCTGCCATACTACAATTTCTCTCTATCCCTCCCTCACTTTTTCTCTTTCTTCATCTCTTTGTCTCTATGGCACTTGCTTTGTGTGGCGCTGTCATTATTAAATATTTACCATGCAACTCACAAAATATACCCAGTTTTTGCCTTTCCCATATTTTTCTCATATGAAACGCGCTGCGTTTTTGTATGGAAAACTTCAAGCTAAGTTAATTCTCATCGTCGTTTTCATAATTGAGGAACCTTGTTAAATTATTGAATAACTCTTTCGTATGCATTTCAAATGAGAATTGATTTTGTTAAATTTAACTGCAGTGCTCAGAGCTTCCTTTTGATTATTTATGCGTTTGTATCGTTAGTAGATTCAAATTCCACTCCCAATTCGAGGCCAAAGTAAACCATACACCGTATACACTGCAGAAGCAATCATGGTCAAATGAAATCACTGAAGCATTCTCCAGCAGTAGGGAACTTTGGTCAAGCATCCTGCTGCCCAGTCGGCCGCTTAAAAGCAAATAAAAAACATGCAGCTGAAAGAAAAAGGGTTGAGTATGTGAGGTCTAGTTGATGTTCTCTCTTTGATTTTGGGTTTGTAGTAGCTGCTATGTTTTCAGGTGCGGGCGAGGGTCCAGACCCCAATAAAGGCCCCCTTATAAGACATGGGCCAAACGTTGACGTCAGTGCGAAAATGCGCCTCGACATTTGATTTACGGGCCAAATTTTGCATACAGGGTGCTAACTTGGAGATATTAAATTATTTATCGATATATTAGTATCAACAAATAAATAATTTCCGTCTTAGAAAGTTGGAATATTTTGTTGGTTAGCATTCTATTTGTTTTTCCAAAAATTATCTCAATTAAACTTTTAAAACTGTTTTATAAACTTCAGTCTTTCTTTATTTTGCAAAATCTGTAAATTCCGAGTCAATATTTGTCAAAATTTTATAAGTGGATATATGTAAAAAATGTCTTTAATCGCATAAAGAAATTTGAATAAAAATAAACTCAGAAAGGAAATCTTTCTTTTCCTTTCTTCTTGTTGTTTTTTTATTTCAATCCTTTCTCTTCATTCACATTCTCAACTGTACTCATAAATTTCATTACCAGCCCATCAATAAATCTCCAAAAACTGCTTAAAAAGCATCCATTGGCAGGGCAATTTCCCAATTTGTATAGTTTTGTAATAGAATTATAAAGTTTTAAATAGTTTGCAACTTTGTTTTTGTGAATTGAGCTGAAGTTTTGTAAGCAACAACTTATTTGAACTGGGATTAACAAAACTAAGTAAGTAGTTTGAAAAAAAAGGTAAAAGTTACCTAATCGCTTCATTGGACTGCTCGTGATGCTGTTTGATGACCCACATACATATGATTAGAGGAACTGTATTACTATGCGACCCACATATGATTAAAATACTCAGTTTAGTTTTTTTTCTCTTTTTTTTGTTTTTAAACAAAACGAGTCAAATCAAAGGCAAAATATATATTTTGTTGGTATGCTAGATAAATAAACGAACAAAAAATATATAAATAATTGAGTGCAGTCAACAATAAAAGTAATTTCTCTTGTTGTTGTGTGTGGGCATGTGATTACAGCTGAAATACAAACAAATAATCGAAACAAATACATGCTCTACACACAATCATATGAGCATGTATGTGAATGGAAAAGCAATGTCCAAAAAGAAAATACAGAGCCACAATGTTGCCTCTCATTGATAACATTTATTGCCAAATTTGACTTGCAAGTCTCGTAAGGTTCTTTCTCTCTGTCTTTCTCTGACTCTTCCTCTCCTTATATCCATTGATGGGCCGCTAAGTGAGCTGCTGGAGTTTCCAAGCTATTTTGTCCATCTCTCGTTGCGGCCATAAACTTTTAAAGTTTGCAATTTAATTTCAATTTGCGCAGAAAAACGTGTGCAGCACTCACTGTAGGGGTGGGTCAATAAATACAAATTTCGCAGAGAAAGTAATAATAATAATAATATCAGACATACTAGCAATAGCAACAGTAACAACATCAACAACTGCTGCGAGCATTGCCATCCAAATCAAATTTCAAAACACGTATTCAAACTGCAAGTGCGGTCATATGAGGGAAGTGGAATTTCAGTTATAGGAATTGCTTTTTCGATGTGGAAGTGCCGTCTCAAATCGTTGGCCATCGCATAAATTTGATTTGTGTAGCACATAAAAAACAAGAAAATTGCGCTAAATAAAGAAAGCGAACGAGAAAGCAAACAAAACAAAATGTTAAGTATACGCAGCGTGTGGACAGCAAAGACGAACTGTCCTCGTCATGGAGGTCGTTTCATTTATCTCTTGCTTTTTATAGCTTAAGCACTACAGGTAATTACATTCTTATTAAGTTTACAATGCATAAAAAAGAACATTCACGATAGACAAACTAATGGAGGAATGTTTAATAGAGCTCTTTGTAGTGAAAGTCATTGTAATTAGAACATGACAGACAGGATTTGATGCATTATAAGAAAAAATTACAACGAGAAGAATTTAATTAAAATTTAGTGTAAAAAATAAAGAAATTGTATAAAAAGGATATTAGAATGGTAAACAATTAATCTAATATTTCTGTTAGGAATACATCTAAATAAACAAGTCTTAATTTTAACCATATTGATCATCTCTTGCTTGTGCTGGAAAGCTTAGCAAGGACTTTTAACTTCTTTTATAAGTCTGTTAATAATAGATATATGTGCTTTTAATCAATAATGATATCTATAAAGAGTTAATCCTTAAAGTCCCGAAAAATCTCTTAGTTCACTTCTATAATTATATTTGTGTGTAACACTTAAGCTTTGCTTGTTTATTATGTCTGGCTTTCAGCTGTACTTGATTCAATTAGTTGATTTTTATCAGCTAAGCACTGTTCCAAGTACTATAATATACTAACCTAGTAGTTGTCTCAACAACCGCCATTTTCCTGTACTCCCTTCGTCCTTAGACACCCTTGCATGTGCGTTGGCTATGTCGTTTATTTGTCGCTCCTAAGGCGAAGCAGCCAACCCAGAACTGAACTAAATGCAAAGCGACAAAAATAGTTGTTTGGCTTAGCGAATGGCTAAAAAGCGCGACTCAAGGATACCCCGTTGAAAAGACTTTAAGTGCCTTTTAGACTAAAAACTAACTACAAAATTGAATAAACTTCTTTACAAGTATTTTCATTATTACTATAAATGAAATTAAGAACAATAACTAAATTATTCCATTACTCTCTTTGGACCAGTATTCAAAGTGTTGGTAATACATTATAATTTTATTGGACCTAATATTGCCTCACAATTGGCCGCAATCCTTCAAGAGTTCAACTCTCATAAAGTGTGTAAGACGCAGGCCAAAGTTGCCACAAGTTGTACGAGCTGTTTGATAAAACTTACCACATAGCTGAGCTAAAAATTGCCTCAAGCTACAAATTATGTAAAATGGAAAACGGGATTCACAATCGGGGCCGAGTATGAGACTAAAGGAGTCCAAAGAGTGATAAGCGGTCTAAGCAGAAGCAAAAGCAATGAGTAAACGTGTTTGTTGAGTTCTCGGAAAACTGTTGCTCGGCTTACAATGAAAAGCTCAAAGGCATTGGGCGTATACTATCCGTAATTTTAGCGCCACTTTTCCATTATGCGTGCACTTTCCATCTCTTGCTTTTAGTCAGGTTAGCTCGCGAAAATTCAATAAACACGGCAGCAAAACTTTGTTGAGTGCTAAACATGGCAATCCATTGTGATGGCCACACCCAGAAAATTGAATAGGGGAAGTGTGTTTTGCACTGCCAAATGCAGCTAAGAGTAAAGTTTTCCAAACGAACGACTTGCCGGACTTTGAACAGCTTTTGCCAATGCACTTTGCCATCGGTTTCTACGAAAAAATAAAATATATATATATAAAAAAGTAGCGTTAACTTTAAATTGAAATTCAACAAATTTTATTTACGCGTCCGCACTTAAAGTACCGGCTAGATCTGTGGCAGAGGGGCAAGTTGTGGGGCAGGATGTGCTCGCCAGGTGCTTAATGAACGGCAACAACTTCGCCACGTAGCAAACGGGCATACAAAAGCCATAAAAAGAAAAGTTGCCTATAAAAAGTATCACCTGCTGTGTTATTGTTTTTGTCTGCTTTTTGCCTTTTTTTCGTTTCGTTTCGTTTCTTTTCATTCCTTTTTTTGTTTTTTGGGAAGAAGAAACATTTCCTTGGGGAGCAACAGAAGCTGCGCCTCAACTTAAATAAAAGTCACCGATGATTGCCATAATAATTTTCCAGAACCAGTCAAAGCAGCTGGCCTCTACAGCCGCTACTGTTGAGTTGAAAGAATGAGAGAGTGTTTTTTAGATTGATAAAATATTGCTGATGCTGACGGCAGATGTATGAAGTATGCAATGCGCGCTTGATTGATGATCCAAATGCTACTCAGTCGAAGAGGCTTGTGGCCTTCAGTTTCAATTAGGTCGAGTAGCAGAGAGCTCCATAATGCTGATGAGAATGCATTCCTTTAATGAGGTGCTCATATTACGTATACGTTGACAGTTGATCATAGTAGATCAATTCTATCAACTGATTTGAAATTATTCAATGTTCTTGCAGATAATATTCTTACACACAGCTCTTTACAAAATTAATCCATTGATCATAGTAACGATAGAACATAGCAGCAAAATTACGTATACGTAATCAGCTAAATAACAAAACTGTATATTACGTGTTATCGTACTGTTAATACCTATTACTGCAAATATCTTCTTTAAGAATTACTTTTATTAAATTTCAATTAAGTATTTTTAATCAGATAATTTTAAAATATAATAAGAATAAGAACAGTGACCGCCACCACGAAGAAATTAAAATTCTTTCACAGAAAAGCCAGCAATTAAGTATATTCGTTTTAAAAAACAAAATAAAGTATGTGAAACATTGCGTATACGTAATCAGTTGAACAACAATGAGCACCGGAATTTACTGAATTGTAATGATACACTGATGAATGAAAAACTATAAGTCTGTGGACAGAGCTCTTGATTAATAAGTGAATGCCATTGGTATTGTAATGAAATTTTTTCTCTCTCATTCACAGCCATTTACAGAGTCTACAAATTCGAAAAGCACGTGAGGCGTGCCATCGACTCTTGTTGATTCAATTGTTGAAAAGTAAACAACTTTTTGGTTTCCCATACACCAATGTACACACACACACACATACACAGTTATACTCTTACACAGACAAGAGCTGTTCGCACGTCAATCGAGTTGCTTTTTAAATTAAATTTTTTTGTTCAGCTTTTTATAGCTTAAAATAAACAACAACAAGTTTTTCTTGTAGGGTTCTGTTGAAATTCATGTGGCCAACTGCTTCTTGTTGTATTTCAGCTCTCGTTCGCTGGTCTCTGTTTCAGTTGTTGTTACTTTTCTGTTCGATTTGGCAATAAAATAAATATGATACCAGCGATAGATTGTTAAACTAACAAAAATATATATAAACAGAGAGGAGAAGGGAGAGATTGGCAATGGTAACAGCTTTCATTTTCTTTGACGGCCGTTGGCTTCACACGTTTCACTTTCGATTAGGAGGGTCCATCTATGGATGGGAATAGGTATTAGGGTTCGGTCTTGGGTTCGTTTAACTGGTAGATATCTATGCTGAGTTTGCGTTTCAATTTCCGCTGATTGAAGTTGCCGCTGAGGCATCAAGCACCTGAACAGAAATGGAGCACAGTGAACTACGGAAACGATGGCAATTAAATTGAATGCAGACACCATTAAGCCCAAGAAATATATATGTATACACTTTCATTTATTTCTTGAGTTTGTCTTTGGCTGATTGGATGCTGGTTTTATGTATCTATCAGGATTACGCACTCATCAGCTGCCAAAAACTGTATGAAACTTCGGAGGTAGCTTAATTCGATTAGCACAATTTAAACCACAATTTATTATAACTTTAGCGCTTGTTATGCGAAGTGACTAATAAACTTTTAATTGAATTTTAAGTCGTTTACTAAAACTGTAAAATATTTTGATGCCTTCAAACCATGAACAGCTAAAGCAATAGCAACAGCAACAGCAACAAAAATTGTCGCCATTTTTGGCAAGTTAACGACATCCCGTTATGGGAGCATTTCAATTTCCTGTGTCCTGTGTGAAAAATTAATGCCAAATTTGAAACAAATTGCCAAAAGCGAGTAGTCTGAATGACAACAAGCAGGAAGTAAAGGATGCCAGGATGCCAGAGCGCTGTCTGGTCTGGTTGAGTTTGGTTAAGTCTGGTTTGCTGCTGTCTCCTACTGTTTCTACGGATGCCTGATATAAAAACATTTTTGCCAAAATATGCCCGCAAACCTCAACAGAATTTCGATAGCAGTTGCCATCGTCATTTCCGAGAGTGGGCCACTGGGTGAAAGTTGCCGGAGAAAATTCACTTTTTCCCACAACATTCACAACATAATAATGGATGTGTGAGTGAGTGTAAGTGTGAGTGTGAGTGTGTGTGCTGCTCCTGTGTCTGGCAGTTAGCAGCATAGCAGAAAATCAATGTTACCAGCAGCAACAACACAAACAACAATCAACAACCGACTACCGACAACAACATACAACAACAATAAGCACAAGAACGAGAACAAGAACTGAATTTACATCATGTTGGAACAGCTTGGATAGGTCGCCACCTCAAGGCTCCGTGGAATTTTCGTCTTGTTCCGTTTTCTTTTCTTTGGCTGAGCCGCAATTTAAATTTATAAGCCCTAAAATTGCCAAGCGAAAATTCTTATGCACATTGTTCTCTCCATGGCGTCGGCATTTTATGGCAGCCGGTTGCCATAAATTAAATGGCCCTCCTGCAATAAAACCCAAATCAATTTGAGCGTGAAATCGATTTTCATTTCTTTCATTTTTTTCACCTCTTCTCTGTACTCTTCACTCACTCAATTCAATCGATAAACTCTCGAGCAGTTAGCATGCTTCAGCCTCTATTGCAACAGGTGATTGCCACCGCTTGTGTGTGTTGTGTGTGGCAGTAAACGACAAACTAAATCAATGCCACGCCGAGAGTCATGGCAATGGCTGTCATGCAACAAAATGGTGTTGCAATTGTCGCCCCTCCTGATTAATGAATGGGTCACAAACTGAAGCAGAAGCAGAGAGTGTAAGAGCCAAGTGTTTGATTCACAATCAAGCTGAAAATCGACAATGTTTTGTAAGTTAACAATGCCACAGTAGTTGCTTTCTTTTACACACTTTCCCCAGTTCAAGTTTTTCCAATTATCGCAAATGTTTGCTTAATTGTTTGGATAATTTATATTTTTATTTCATTTTTGCAATAACATATTCCAAATGTTGAAAGCAAAAAATATATTTTGATGTAAACTAAATGTGCCGGAAATGCATTTCATTTTGCTTTTATTGCTACCACTTTCTGTATTACATTAATATTTTATTATACAAATTTTATTTATGCTGTAACATATTTCATTTGAAATTTTATGCACTTTTTTTGTAGTTAAATATTTGCCTGACATAGTTAAGTTGTGAAGTGACTTTGTTTTGTCATTTATTTCATCAATTGTAGATAATTGTAATAATTATCATGTAACTATTGCCACTTATTTTACAACACCTGTTTTAGATTCCACACTTTAACTATACTTGACTGTAATAATAGCCTGTGAATACGTTTAAAAATAACTCTGTCCTGTCGTTTAGTTTCGTAATTATTCTCCCCTTTTGCACTGATAATTTTCCTTAATTTTACAAAGACTTTGTGCTGTGCAGTGCTGAAAGGTGGGAGAGTGTAGGAACTTTGGTCTTTGCAAGTTGTTTTGTACTTGCTTGTCATTATTTTTAATTTGCGCATCTATGACATCGAGTAAGGAGGTTGACAATGGGCATGTCGGGGTCCTTGTCGGTCACTGGGGGTAAGAAATGAACTGAAGGCAACTGAAATTGTTGGTCGTCTCACATCTGGCGTTGACAATGCAATTTCCGCTCGACAGCAAGCAAAGTACACACGGAAAGTGAAGGTGGATCTGGAAATGGGCTGAAGAACCGAGCCATTGCCGAGCTGAAGACACACCCTAGTTGCACTCGTTTGTGTTTCCTGTTGCTGTCTCCCCTTTTACCTAAGTTGGCAATCTGGTTGCATGGTGGTTCATGGTTGCATGCCTGCTTGGTTACTCCGTTTTGTGTGGCAACTTCCGTCCTGGCCACTTGTGCATACAGAGATCAACAATTAAAGATTAACCGACCGAGAAGTTTGTGCCAAAAAAGAAAAAAAAATACCACTGTCACACTGTGAAGTGCCTGGAGTAAGGTCCTTTAAGGCTTATTAATAAAGCTCTTAAGGGACACATGTTGCAGCTAAAACATGAAGCAGTAACTGGACGGAGTAATGCCTTGAGATTGCTTTGCTTTTGGTGCAATTTTAATTGCATTACGCCTCTGGAAATTGCTAGTCCTGTTGTGCCAGACACACAAGTTTTAATTGATGTCACAGCTGATGCACTTTGCGTCCATCCAGGATGCGACAAAAGGCAGAAGCAACAGCAGAAGCAAAGGCAAAAGCAAAAGCAAAGACAAGTCCCCAAGTCTCTAGTAACTTGGCAATTTCTTGCAGTCTTCTTTGCCATTGGTATTGCTCCTTGCACATCCTTTGGGCCCAGCAGCAACATTACAACAATAGCTGCCATTCTTTAATTGTCGCTCGCATCGATAAACTTTAAATGGCATTTTAAATGACATCATTAAAAAGCGTTAAGTGCTATGGCAACCCAACTTTCAACTTCCAATCCACAGAATTCGAACAAAAATATGCATGCAGTACACTTAAATGGTTTCATTAATATTGCAGTTTTTGTTGACCGGCATTCTATATCAATTATAATTCAGCATAAATAATTTTGCATATCAAACAGAGTGTGGCATCAATTAGGAATAAGTATTTGATATCAAAGTATCAATATTCAACGATTTATTACAGACTTTAAAGCTCACACGCACTCACAATCCCTAACAAATCCTCTCAAATCTGCTTTGAGATTCGCCTCCTGGGAGAACCTTGGTTTCGGAGCTCCGTGCCGTATCAAATCAAATACAAGCACTGTTATCTTTTTTGGGCATATCACATGCCTCACAGCAAGGATATTTTGTTTACTGAGGACGGATGGAGAAAGGAAACATTTAACGCCTCGACACGTGAGTCTTCAGTTTCAATTTGTATTTGAAATTTATGGAAGAAAAGTTTCTTTGCTGTTACTTTAAGGTCATTCAAGTTATACAAAGTGACTATGGTCCTCTTAAAGCCCGCATATAAATACAATTACCCTCGACATCTGAGATTAAATTTGTTTCATAATTAATTAAACACAGTTGCTTGCATAACAGAAATTGTGTACATTTGTTTGTGGTCAACGAGTTGCATATAACTAAAGTTTAATTAGGAATGCCCTTGGATTATACTAAATTTAGAATGCAAGTTAAACAAAGGTATTCGAGTGCAATATTCACAAAGCATTCTCGCATTCTCTTAAATTTCAATGAATTCGCATTACATTCAGTAATGTTAATTTTGATTTGAGAGCTAATTCTGAAAACTCCCGTATAAGCTTTGTTCTAAATGAAATTGAAATTCTTGGCAAAAGAACAGAGAAGATAAATTAACAAAATACAGATTTTCTGAGAAACACATTGGCATGTTCTAAAATTTATAAAATATGAAAATTATATTAAAAATAAGTTTATCTTTAAAGTGGGGATATTACAAAGGAAATGCTTTTTCATAGAATAACAAATTTCTTTAAACAGTTATATTTTGATTTTATTTGGTTAAATTCTACTGTTCTCATTATTTCTGATAATTAATGCTATTGAATGTTGATGTTAATTTAATAAATCATTATTAGTTATTGCGGTTACAGGGTACTTTTTAACTTAAGAGTAGCTTAAAAAAAAGTTATGCATAATTCAAACAACTTCAAATCGAAACTGAATTGTTTGATCAAACTGAGATATCATTTATTGAATCAATTGACGTAACATAAAAAATTCAGCTAATAATATTATTTCGTTGCATTACTGTTTTAGATTAGCTTATTAAAATTTTTGCTAATAAGAAGAAGTATAACATCTTCAAATCAAAGATTAAATCGTTTCAACAAACTGCGATACTATATAATTAAATAAACCAATTGCTTTACTCTATTAAATTCTGTTAATAATATTATTTCGCTGCATGCTCAATTATCCAAGACCTTTAGGGGCAAGACATACCGGGTGTCAGTTAAAATTGACAGAGCATGTCATTGTCATCATCAAATTACGTTTTTCGATGCAGCAAAATCAATACAACTACAAAAATGTAAACGAAATAAAATGAACATTGCACACACCTGGCTCAGACTCAAACTGGGGCCAATGTCAAATGACGACCTTGTGCGCAATGTCAGTCACACACAAACCGAGACAAAGAAACACCCGACTCTGACAATTGCCACAAAAAAGGGGTGGGCAAAAAATATCTATCAATTTGCCATGTTGCATCCTTTCAATCAAACACGACTGGATGTGGTGTGTGTGTGTGTGTTTGTTCTTTTGGTTTTGGCCACCAGACACTTGTTGACCTTTGTATTTTGCATTGAATACCATTTAGTTTACGTTTTCGTATTTTGCGTGAGTGTACTCACCAATTGTATAGGTGGCGCCATCTACAGTGAATGTGGCCGCCTTGCATTTGTTGAAAAAACGTGAAGCAAAATCCAGAGCAGAGTTTTTCAAACTGGATGAAACACGGCGTATAGGAGAATCCGGACAGGATGTGGCTGCCATTGGCGTTGGCGATGCCGTTGCCATCGTATGTTGCTCCAAAGTTATCGCACTGCTAGTCACCGTGTTGTCTCCGCTCAACCGAGCCGTTAGCACAGCTGTGGCAGTTGCAACGGGAACGGGAACAGGAGTAAGAGAGGGATTGGAAGTGGGACTGGCAGTAGTGCCTCCAATTCCAGAGATAACTGGCGTTGCGGAACCGGGTGCCAGTCGGCGTGGTGGAATCGGCGGATTGGACATATTGCACGCACGTGTTTTTCTTTTTGCTATTTTTATTTTAATGCTTTATGCCTCTGGATACACTTGACAATCACTTGTCGTTGTTGGTGGGACACATTTTGCCTGAATTCGAATTGAGTTTGTTGTTAGGCAGCCTCAACACAAAACTCTACGCATTGAAATTGGCCATTAGAACGTGACCCGAAAGTAACCTAACCCAAGCCAATTTGCTGCAATTAAGTTTACCAAATTGACAGCTTGACACAATCTAGTTTACCCAAAGCGAGGGGGACTTCAACAGTTTTCTACAGCATTTTACAGGTGGATTTTATTTGAATAATATGTGTATACACTTTATTTTGTTTACAGTTTTATTCAATTAAAATGTTAATTTTCTTATGTTCATAAACTCTTTATTCTAAATTAAAAAGATTTCATTAGGTTCTTGGTAGAAAAATCCTGTTTGCAACTTCATGTGTGCACAAATCCTTTCCGCTTTAACAATTTTGAAAAATAATCGATTTAAAAGCTTAATTCCTGTCAACTTTTTGTAATCCTTGTTGAAAATCCGAAAAAAAACCACCCCCCACTCTTATAATTTGCTGCAGTTTTCAATTTGTCGAACGAAAATTTAACCATAATTGCAATTACCAAACAACCTTCAACCCGAGACCACCCAGCCCGATAAATCTGCTACACACGAAGAGCTTGCATGGTAGCTGATGATGATTGCGCTTAATAAAAATGGTATTATCCAGACTAAAGACACATACACCCACGTCTAGATAGAGATAGATAGAGAGAGAGAGAGAGAGGGAGAGTGAGATAGCAGGTGTGTGGCAGGTTGCCTTAGGCCAGAGGAGTGGCAAGTATTTTCAGTCAACTGATGACTCTAGTGCTCTGTCGTTCCAGCCATATGCCTCCACTCTAAAATGCGACGAATTAAAGTAAATTGCTTGGAAATAAGCGGCACACTCAGCACAAACACACAGATATAAATTCAAATACACAGATACAGACATGACACAGACAATGAGTGGCTTTCTGTGGCTGATTGTTCATGTTCCCATTGTTGTTGTTCTTGCTCTTGTTGTTGTTGTTGTTATTGTTGTTGTTGTCATTATTATAGCTGTGGTTGCCTATCGCCAACGTACTGTGATAATAGCATTCAAATGTGTACATTAAGGTCTGCCATAATCTAGGCATGAGTTTTGTTTTTGGGGTTTTTCCCTACCACGCAAACGGAAGGCGTCAACAATTGCCGTATAAAAATGTTTAAAATGCTAGCAACTGCTTTAAAAAAAAAAGGCCACAAGACAATAAAAATAAATGTGCGTGCGAAGCTACAGCTTTCAACTTAATAAATGCTGCACTCAATTAAATTACGCCATATTTTCTCTTGAAGTCAGAACAAGTCAGAAACTTAAGTGTGCATTTTCTCAAATTATTTTGTACTTGAAAATTTAATTTCAAATTTATTTGCTTTAAGTTCTTTATTAAATAAACTAGTTCCAGTTTGCTTTCAGTCAATATTGGCTTGTTAAACACGGTCTTTATTTTCAATGGTAAGTCTAACATGGCGTATACATGATATTTGTATACCTAATGCGTGTGAATGCCTTTTGAAAAGTGTTGCCTACTTTGTGGCGCTGGCAAATAAACTAAATTTAGCACACAAAACGCAGAGAAGAAATTCAACTGTTAAGCGGATACTCATTCAAGCTTGGCAATTCAACATTCATTCCATACACTCATTCATGCATTCATTCATTCAATCATTCATTCATTCATTCACTCACAGTGCTCTTTTATTTAGTTACAAAAATATTTAGAAAGCGTCACGTATGTAACATAGTCAGGCGAGTTCTTATCAAAGCTGATATACATATATAAATATTTAGATATATGGACAGATACAAATGTATGTACATATATGAGGGATGTCTATAACTGTCTTTGAATGTCGTGCAACTTGTCGCTGCTTTTGATATGAGAGCGCATCTGGGCGTGAGAATGTCAACACCTTGTAACTGTTGTAAATATGTGAGTGACTGTGTGTGTGTATGTTGGCAAATGTGTGTGTGAGCTCCCATGTCGATATGGAATAAAAGCACGCGAAAAAAAAGAAAGAAAGTTGAAGTTGAAACCAGCTTGGCCATTATGGATTTTTTGATGTTCTTTTTTCTCGCTCGCGTTGTCGTTGTTGTTGCTTTTGTGTTCGCTCCGCCCTTCTTATTATGTTTATTGTATTATAATAAGTTTTAGTTTTAGCTCAAACTGTTCAGTTCGCTGAATATTGCACTGGCAACTTCTCCATCGGGGCTTTCCCCCAAGTTGCGCTTAGCGCTGGGTCCCCAATTCATTGTGCAATACTAATTAATACCTTTGGGCGTTTGTTCTGTGTGTGTGTGTGTGAGTGTGAGTGTAAGCGTATACCCTTCTCTCTCACACACCCTCTAGATATGTGTGTGCTCATGTTTGCAGATAAATTGCTAAGCTCAGTGGCTTGGATAAGCATACCGGCTTTAATTTGGTAAATTAATTCTAAAATATTTAGGTCGCAAATACGAGTATCCTCCTCATTCTCTTTCTCAAATAAAATAAAAAAAGGAGCAAGGTCATGCCATTCGGATAAGTCTTAAAAAGACGTTGGAGAATGCAGAAAATTTAAGGCAATGCTGGCTTTGCCTTTGATTTGCGTTTACAAATAATCAACTCAGTTGGAAACATTTGCTAGGGCGCTGAAAAAAAACAAAAACAAAAATGTTGTTACTGATACGAGAAATTCTGTCAAAACAAAATGCGCTGACTGAAGACAAGAACTGAACTGAACTGGATCAACAACAACAACAAGAAGAAGAACAACAGCCAACATGGAAGGAACAACAGCCTGGCCAATGGACAAGGGTTCAACAAAGGCAAATTGCTGAGCCGTTTAGGCCAAAGCAACTTGTCTGTCTACTGTGCTGAGGCCAAAAATAAAATATATATATACTTATATATAAAAAAAAAAACAAAAAAAAAGGGGGTCCACAAATATAAACTTTGGGTATATTTTGCGGCTTAAGTGTTGGCAGAAAATAACAACAACAATTGGCTGCTCACTTTTAAGAGTATAACATGTTGATGCTACACTAAGCAACAAAGCAAGAGCTAAAACTATAAAAATTAAAAATAATAAAAAGATTTTTTAATACACTTTTTAAAGTTTAATAACATAGTACAGCAGAAGTAGCATAAAAATTAATTTGTGTGAGAAGGATTATGATTTGGTTCAGAGAAGCTTCAATGTTTTACACTAGACAACATTTGTTTTTGTTTAAATCAAATTTGCTTAGATTATTGAAATTGTTTGTAAAACAAAAAAGTAAGCATTTGTATACACTTTATCTGCAAAGATCAAGAGTTCTTTCTTTTGAATTATTTTATCACCCTTATTTTAGACTCATCAAAAATGCATCAATTGTTATTTCTCTGCCCTGAATTGTGTCATGTAGTGTTATTTTTGAATTTTTATATTGTGCAGTCGCGCGTCCCCCCAAAAAAATGTTGACCAGTTAGATTGACTAAGCAAAAAGGGTCAGGTCAGGCTGGTTGTTTTGGCTGTTTGGAATGTTTTGGGGCTGCTTGGCTGTTTGGCAGCTTGATTTGAACTGCCACGCCCGAGGGCGTATAAAAAATGACGACAGCGTGCGCTAGAGGGCGCTAGTGGTGGGCATGAATAAAGTAACAGGGCCATATCATCATTGGGCCAAAGTGTTAATCCGCTTTTGTTTTTTGTTTGGCAGCTTGTTACAGAAGTTGCCGTTTTGGGTCTGTGGGTCAGGTGACTTGGTAAGGTTTATTTCCGGGGTGTGTCTGGCACCACGTCGGTTTGTCTTCCCTCTGTGTGCGTGTGTGGGTATGTGTGTTTGTGTGTGTGAGGTGTTGGCAGTCCTATTTGACTGCTCTTCTCAGATTTATAGCTGGCTTTGTTATTATATTGTTGTTGTAGTGTGTTTAGCTATTTGTTTGGGTTACGTAATTGTAATTTGAATGTGTTTAATGTAATTTTAGTTGTCTGACTGCTATTCCCCATCCAAAAAAACTGGACGTGTTTCGGTTTCGCTTTTGGTTTCAGTTGTGCTATTTACTTTGCTCGGACGTGCGACTAATTGTCGAGCATCAGTTCAGGCTGGGCCAACGATTGGCGTTTAGACCTTAATTTATTTCTCTAACTGGCAAAACGTGAAACAAATTGTTTAACAAATATTTGCAATTAGCATTCATTTCGCCACGCTGCGTTCTCAATCAACAGTCAACAGGTTCACGTGTAGTAGAAAATGGGTTTAGTAGCTGGCTTAAAGCAACAAGTTGGCTTGAATTAGACTCTCGTAGTGTTAACTTTTTGAAGCAATTGACAACTGAATAATTGTTGCACTCGATTGTTTAAATTATTTCACACACACACACTGAACACAACACGAAAACTTCGCGTGGCATCGACAGCCAGACACGAATCGAATCGAATCGTTTCTTAACCTGGCTTAAATGTTCTGGCTTCCTGTTGCCTGCGTTAGTTGCCACCTTCCGGCAAACGTGTTGCCAATCAACTGGCAGCAACAGCACCAAACAGCAAATCATTTCCTTTCCTCAAAAGTCCTGCAAGAGAGTGTAAGCTCGCAAAGAGCAACTTTTGCATCAATCAAAGCTGACAAAAGCTCACAGCAAAGAGCGTGAAAAGAGAGTGCGTGAGAGAATCTTGTTAAAAGAGAAAGAAAAACTGTTGGCAATGAAATGAATGAGGCCTTGAATCGAAGGCAATCGAAGGTGTGTTTATCTGCAATACAAACACTGCATTGATAAGACATTAATCAGCTTCACTTAAAGTTTGATTTATAACCAACAATATCTTTGTATTTATGAACTATTTTCTAATCACTGAAAAGTTGATTTATTTAATGTTTGCTCTATTTTCTTGTTTTTTGATAATTTTATCAGTTGCATTGAAAATAAGTAAACTATTGATTTACAGCTGTCTTTAGCTGTTATCTTAGGCAGCAGCTGATTGAGCTGTCCTCTCTCTCTCTCTCTTTCTTTATCTCTCCATCTCTTTGATATGAGAGCTTTTCACCATAAAGCTCGCAAAAGTAACTGTCAAATATAACTAACCAACGCTAGATGGCGTCAGCAAAGCACAGTCATAATAAAAGTTAAACAAACGTAAGTAAATCTATTTTTATTAATAATAAAAGAACTGTTAATGTCAAATAAATAAATTTGTTGTCTACTAGTTAATTAGTAATATGTTTGTATTTTTTTAATAAACTTACTTTGTAAATAAATAGAATAAATAACATTTATTTACTACTACGAACCTAGGCCTAAATACAATTTAAAATTAAGTTTGTAATGGAAATACAAATAATTTTAGCATAATAAATTTATTTTAATTGTTTTACTAATTGGGCTCACAACAAATATTTGCTAAGTGTTTTAATCTGTAAGCCATTAATTTTCAATTTGCCCCAAAATTTATAGTTCTTAAAGTCGTTTAGCATCAAAAGAGGCCAGTCGACTTGGATTATTGGCTGGTAAAATATTTGGCACGCTAAATCTCAGCGCCTCCTTTCGTTTCGACTCGGTTTTTCAAGATATATTGACAAATGCTGTGAGCAATGGCAGACGAGCCTTCTGTAATTTATAACACCACAACTCAGACGTGCCTGACAAAAGCAAGACCAGACGTAGATGGAGATTGCTACAGCCTCATTCTGAATACAAACATACCCCTTGACACCGCAGATTCTGCAGGTGTTTAGTTATTTATGCCTTGTCACACATACTTCTCACTTCTTATTACTTGTTCTTCTTGTTGTTCTTTGTATTTGAGTGTGTGTGTGTGTTTTGAAATGTTTAAAACAAATGTTTCACGTTCCGTGCGTGTGTGTGTGTGTGCAAGAGTCAAAAACTCGTAAAGGATTCGACCCCAAATCCAAATGGAAATCCCACTTTGCCCTCATCGCTCATGTCTTCGGGGCAAGTGAATAGAAATTCCACAAAAGAAAATGCGCAAATAAAAACATTTATGCATTACTTTTATTGCCAGCTATTTGGAAGATTTAAACGTATGCGCAAGTGAATTTATATTGAAGTGTTTGCCGAATACAAATACCGGATAGCACATCCTGCTGATAACCATCCTGAGGGTATAGCATAATTATCATGGCAAAATTATGCAACAGTAAATTAAAGTGAAAGCAATTTTTGAGTTATGAATAAGCTTGTGACAATCATAATTTTGCTACAATAATGTTTATTATATTATTTTAACTTAACAATTGTTTAGGGAATTTGATTAAAGTTGTTGATGAAAGATTAAAACTGCCGAAAGTAAGTACGGACTAGAGAACAATACCCTGTATTTTAACACGATTTATTATTGTAGTTATTTCTAATATTTCTCTCTTATAACACGTGCTGACTATTCTTCTTGCTTATAGATTAATAAACTCCAGATTAGACAGGCTAAAAATACTGAAATGTTGAATAAAAATGTTTCTTAACTTTATCTCAGAGGAGCACTTCTAATTTGAAAAGCGTGGCTGATTGTGGTGCATTAATTTCCCATATCCATCGCTCAGTCTAGCTGTAGTCAAGAATACCACATCGTTCACACACTCACACTCACATACACACACAACCCATATAGAGTATGTACCTCTGTTGAGCTCACATACAGACTATCATGACATTTGAATAATGCTCGCACATTTGGCATTTTATTTTATCATCAGGCATTTTGCTGATGTGCTTACACGCCTCTCTGCCTTTCTCTACTACAACAACAACAACAACAATAAGATAAGGAGCAACGACAACAACATGAGTAAAAGCAACAACAATAAAAGCATATTGTGCTCCTCTGATGAAATTAAAGTGCTACTCGCTACTGTCTTTCTTATATTTGCCTTCACTATTATTTTGTTCATCCTTTCGTCTCACTTTGTAGTTGCCACGCCCATCGCTTGGCAGTCGCCTCCTCCTTCTTTTTTTTTGGTACTAAAATAGAGAGTAAAAGTTGCTTGCTCTAATTACCACATGAAAAACTCTTGTTCAATGTTGCGCTCGTAAAAAATAGCTTTGGAAACTTTAAATCAAAATGTTAAGTATACGCAGCGTGTGACGCAACATACTTTGTATTCAGTTTGCAATTTAATATCCTGAAAGGGATTCAACTTTATCCAAAGAGGCCTATCTGAAGTGACCTCTATTTGATCACGTTTGCTTACTTCTCAATAAAAAAAATGAAGCTGTTCTCGATGAATGATATTATTGTAAATGCGTCAGTTGTTGGGAAGTTTTTGCCTTGGCCTTTTTCGAGTCTTCGCCGCATGTTACTAACAATGCATTGAAATTTTGATTGCAACCATTAAAATGCAAGCTGAAACTTGACGTTTGCCAAGATGGAGCAACAAGAACAACAACAACAACAACAACAGCGTAATGAGCATAGTACGCAGTCGTCCTGCAATGCGCAAGGTCAGTCAAGGACGATTCACAAATGTTGCTGTTATTGTTGGTACATATTTTTTCCTTCCCATTGTTGTTGTTTGCTCGCTGCTCGGTACTTTTTTTTAATTTCAAACAAAGCAGAGGCAGGGTTCTAGCCCAGGCCAGACAGCATCCCCAGCAGCGACAGCAACAGCAATTAGAGCTTGGCAAAAAAAATGTTTTACAAAAATTGCTCGCCAGTTTCTTAAAAAATAATAAAAAATTGTTATCCAGCATGCAAAACAAAAAAAAAAGAAAAAGAAACAACATTTTTTGTATACTCTTTAAAAAAAAAATACAGAAATTTTTAACACAAAATCAAATACAAATTTAGTATTCTCCACATTGGGCGCCAAACGGCTTCAATTGTGATCCACAACGATTTTTGAAGTTTCATTTATTATGCTTGTTGAACAAGTTTAGTTATTTAAATTTCAAATTCTTTTTAATACTTTCATCACACACAAATTGTTACGCAAAGAAAAAACAAATAGAAAGAATTTAGACAATTTGGAGCTACACGTTGTCCGTCAAATTGTTTGAAATTGTATAAATAAATTGTGTTGTAGTCTAAGTGGATTGTATAATTTATTATGCCCCTCGCACAAAAGTACAAATGTATTTTAAAATGCCAACGGGCACTTGTAATATTTTTTTCGTAAAAAGTATAGGCAAAAATAAATCAATAAAACTAAAGCATTGTGGCTTGGATTCAGACTCAGTCTCGAATTTAGACTTGGACTCTTATTGATGGTTGGTTGGTTTATAGCCTCGATTTTGAGTGCTTCCCACTTGGCCAGTCTCCCCACTGAATGGGCTGATTTAAGATGTGGCCAACACAATGTAAGCCAAATATTGATTTGCAACAATTGTTGGGGCTGATTAAGGCGACAGAATGCTTAAAAAATAATAAGAGCATGAGCAACAACGATAATAATTTTGTTGGACCAGATGGGGCAAATACTTCAATGTTGTGGCACTCATTGTTGCACAAAATTAATACAACATTTATGAGTCATTTATTGACCGCTCATTGTTTGAGTGGAGAGGTCAATAGGGAGGTCAAGCAGGCAAACAAATGACCCGCACAGCTGGCGACTTTCTCTCCTGGAAAACCCTATACTGCAATGGTTTTTACGCATTTTGGCGCTGTTGGCTATTTGGCCAACAAATTAGCGGAAATTATGCAATAATAATGTTGTATAACGATTGAAATGATTCGATTCAGCTAGGGAACTATGTAGATACCCTCTTAATATAATTTAACATTTCACATTTATTATTAATTTCTCTTTCTGTTTAAATTTTACTTAACTACAATAAAATAAACACCCCAATGGATATGTTAATAATGTTTTAATTATGCTTCAAGATGCCTTGGCTGTCCTTTTTGCATGTCCACAAAAAAGATGTGAATTGTTCACGAACAACACATCAAAGTCCATAAAACTGTGCGGCAATTTCATGTTCCATGTTCCGCATGCTCACACGTATTTGGCATTGCCAAATATATTTCATATTTATAACATAATTCGATATAATGCGAGAGGGAGTTACAGCTACTGGGCAAAAGGACTAGGACGATAGCACATTATGGGACCATCGTAAAACCTGAATCAGCTTTTGGGCATACAATTTGTGGCCACATTGCGTATGGGTATGGCCAACAACAAATATTAATACTGACCACAACCAGCAATAACAACAACCACAACAACAACGACAACAAGGACACGTTAAGAGCGATAACAATGGTAGGCAGTGTAGTAGGGTAAACTCAACTCAACAACACAAAAGGCGAACAGCGAAACGCACTTTGCTCACTGAGGCATTAACATCTGTTGTCAGTATGTGTGTGAGTGTGTGTAGGTTGATATCATATCCCCCCCCCCCCCACAACCCTCTCTTATCACTCTCTCCAAATGTTGACCATTTTCTATGTGTATCTGCCCTGGTTTCGATTTATGAAGGTATGCCAAGCATATGAATTAATAGTAGACCTATCTGGTATAAGACAACAATTGTAAATAATCGAAATGGCTAATGGATTTAGTAAATATGCTAGCATAGGCTTAAAGAATAGCCTTACGCTCTGGTCAGTGTGGCGTATGCGCAATTTTATTCTTAAGATAAACTAAAGTATATAAAAGGCAAGCAAATTGTTAAGACATTAAGCTTGCAGCACACTGTGAAAAATAAAGGGACTTACAATGTTTATCATACCGGTTTTAATATTTGCATAGATTAGGCTTGGCATCTGTGAATTTTAATATTTTTTGCTTACCACTGTGCATGGGAAAAGTCCTTGCATTTGTTTCGCTTGGTCAGCTGCACGACTTTAGCCTTCTTCCCTCCAATTGTCATTGGCACTGTGCCAACTGTCAATCTATCCCCTCCCCTTCTTCTTTTCGCATATCTTATGACAATTCTCAGCCGTCTCATTTTATGAACTGCTGCTGCTTCTTTTGCCTCTCCACATGAGCCCCATCAGCTGGTGCTCAGCTTACCCCTAAGATTCCTTAGCTCCTTTGGCATCTTTAATGTCATTTGAGCTTCTTGAGTCTTCGAGTTTATGTTGAGCATTCGCCTTTAAATATGCTAATAATTTTTGGCGCTGCTTTATTAAATTTCTACGGCAACACAGTAAAATGAAATGTGCCCTCATTTTCCCCCTCCCTCTCTCCATCCCCTTCGTCAAGCCAAGCCAAATGACATAACTTATTTAGCATATTCGTGGCAAGTAGCGTGCAAATTAACAGAGCCCCAAAAGCGAGGGGCTCTGCAGATTGAGCTGTGAGCAAAAGTCAACAGCAAAGCAGCTAACAGTTTTTTATGGCCATCAGATTGGAGGCTGTGGCATGCAACAACAGCGACGTTGCCATTGCCATTTTTTAGCCCCTTTAAGCTGCAAAATCGTCTCATTAAATTGACAGCCACTGAAATTTAACGCGCTTTAATGCAAAATTAATTATATAATTGACGCCGACAGCTGCCTGAAGGTTAACTATGGTAATAGATGAAGTTTTGTGGTTTCCACAAATAAGTTTCTCTTAAATATCGCCCATTCTATTAACTCTGGCAATAGATAAAGTTATGTTTGTCTTATAAAAGTTCCAAAGTGTACTTGCATTTAAATTTGGACTTTTATTTACCATATAAATAAAGTTATTGTTTAGTTAAAGTCAAATCATATTTGCAAGCTTATTAACTTTAATATTAATATTCCATCCTTATCTAAAACAAATTTTTTCTATTTTTTATTAATCTTTTTTGACACACATTTTTCTACACCTAAAGGCATGTCATATATTAAGCAAAATACCAGTGAAATTAATTGTTATAATAATTTGAACTAATTAACTGTCAATTAAATCACAGCTATCGAAAGCAGGTGAATATTTGTGTCAATTAATAATAATTATAATTTCAACACTTTGCTTAATCATGCAGAAAATTGGCAATAATTATAATTTCATAGTTGATTTTGCAATCCGTTTGCATATTTGATCAGTCAGTCAGTTTACTGATTGATGAACCTGCTGATTGTATAGATTTCAACGCACACCTGCTCATAAATCATAATTGACTACACAGAAAGGTTCATAAATATTTACACACAGCAAACGCAACGATTAATCACACACGCACACACACGTGACATTGGTAAATTGCACTTTTTAATTATTTAACACAAGAGACAGGATAATTGGATGTCCTGGTTATAAAGTTACATATATTAACACGATAACCCGACTATACATTGCATTGATTTTCAATTTGCTTGACATGCACAAATGAACACACGGAATGACCTCATAAAATTGTTTAAATTGCCACGGCAATAAAAATAGGTTTTTTAATATCATAAATTACTATAGAAAGTAGGTTATCGAAAAACAATTTGAGCAGAATAATTTTAATTGCATAACGAAAATAAATTTATATTAATTTTATAGATAATTGGTTTTTTTTAATTTTGTCATATTTAAAATAAATCAGTTGATAAACTACTGATCAGTCTATTCAGAAAAACAATTAACGCTAAATAAGGGGAAAATAAATATTTCGCACATTATATTTTCTTAGTTAAAAATTTTAGTTTATTTCTGGACAATTTTATCACATTAAATATATATTCGTTAGTGATCAATTATTAAATTTATAAAAACACTTAATTAGATGGAGTTTAAAGTTTCACATATTATGTTCTCTTAACGTGAATATACGTTAGAAAATCTTGCTTCCCATAATTTAAATTTTCGAAATATATTAAAGTGATTTTAAGAATTCTTTAACTGTAACATTTTTGATATATTTGTCAAATGTCATAAATTCAATTAGCATCACACAAAAACAGTGATGCATTCATATTATAAATAAAGCTTAAGTCAAGTTCAAGTGGCCTAACTTTATGTATTGCCCTAATAAAATACAAATAATATATCTCTCAGTATCTTTTGCGGAAAATCTGGTATAAGGCAAATGCTGATTGACATTGAAAAATGATTGTCGCTATTTGGGTTCGAGAATTGGAAATAAATAAATATTAGGTATGCCCTAATAAATATGCAAATGTTGTTTTTTTATTTTCATTGTTTTGTTTTGTGTACAATGTACATGTGTGTCTTTGGTATTGGGAATTGCGTATACGGCATGTGTGACAGTCGAGTGACTTATCCTTGACTTGCTTACCTTTCTACTGGGTGACTGGCTTGTCGTGTGGGCGTTCGTTCTGCAAAAGATAACATTGAATTAGTCAGGCGAACAGACATTGATTTAAATGCAACATAAACAAAATTTCACTTTGATGACATGGGCATGCATGAATATCAAATTATGTAGAACTAAAAGCTTAGGGCCCAACTCATGACTTGCTCAAGTGATGAGCTGTTTATATTTATGATGATAATGGTATAAACACACACATAGTCATTCATACGATCTCCCACCCACAAACATTGACAGATTAAGTTACTTAAGCTGGACCAAGTCGAACTTTCTTGACTTGAAGTGGCCTTTCAGTTGGCATATTTTGGCCATAAAAGATTTGCCGCATAAATATTATGTTACGGCTCAATAAGCTTATGACGAAGATGCCACAGTCATCTACTTTGCTCCTTTCTCACATTTGATAACTTGCTCTGATTGGTCTCCATTAGTCATTAGCAGCTTAGCAATCGTTTTGTTGATTTATATGTATATCCAGTCATTCTGAGCAACTTTGAATCCAGCTGATGAATTGCTTTAGATTAGAGCTCACATATGCCGCAAGGTCGGTCAATGCTTAGATTGTTGCAAACACCTGCATTTAATTGCCCAAGATATTTTCACGCCTTAGCAACTTTTATAGCCACCCAAAAGTTAACGACAAGCACTCACAAATTGCCACTGCAAATATTTCAAGCACAAATCCCAAACAAATAACAATAACAACAACACTGTCTGGTTTCTTACGGTCAAGCTAAGCAACCGTCCAGCCGCATCGAGCTAATGAGCAGTTCAAGTTAAGAGTGAGAAAGAGCCGCAGACCAAGACCACGCTGAGGTTAGAAAAAGTTTTTGCCGCTAGACTGGTAATGACACCCATTAACGCAGCACAAAGTACTTCTCACACTCAATCCCTCTCCCTTTCTCTCTCTCTCTCACTCATTCCCACATCTAGCCTCATCTCTCTTTCCATTTGTAAGCCACGACTACCGCCTCCAGCTTACGCACTCTTTGTGCTAATCGGTGTTTGCCTTTACGCTTTGCTTTCGCAGCGTTTGCATAATTCCAAGCGTCACTTGCGTTCTTATGCCCTGTAGACACTTTGATAGGATGACAAACTTTACTTGCGTGAAAAAGTTACAAAATTTTGAGTGGGAATTTCCATCAAGTTATGAAACTACAGCTTGCGTGTAGGATTTTTAAAATTTTACACTCTAAGCAATTAGCTTTTAATTCACTTTCAAAAACTCATTGAAGCCAAAAATAGTTGTTGATTATCACAGCTAATTTTTCTCTTAAAATATTACAAGTTTTCAAAGCGTATTAAAGCTTTAATGACAAAAAGAAATCCGCTTGTTTGATATAAGTTTGAAAATTAAGGTATCCCACTGAACTTTTTACTTTTTACTTTACTTTAATGACAAAAAGAAATCCGCTTGTTTGATATAAGTTTGAAAATTAAGGTATCCCACTGAACTTTTTACTTATATTAATGCATTTGTTCAACTTTCAAGATCTTCAACTTTAATTACTGCATAGCTACTTAGCATAAGACTATGAGTTTTTATTTTATTCATTTGAACATATTTTTTATTGTTCAAATATATTTATTAATAACATTATCAACATAGCACATTTGATATTACAAATTATAGGGACTTAATGTATTTTATCCCGTTCAATGTATATACATAATTTTCCTACTAACTACAGGGAATATTGTAGTTATAAACTCTTCAAGTAAACATCTTAGTTGTTGTATCTATTTGTGTTCGGATTTTATTTTTAGTCAAGCTCTCACTCGACACAATCCAATTATT
The DNA here is from genome assembly GCA_035044365.1 of Drosophila neotestacea. Classification (NCBI taxonomy): domain Eukaryota; kingdom Metazoa; phylum Arthropoda; class Insecta; order Diptera; family Drosophilidae; genus Drosophila; species Drosophila neotestacea. The sequence goes on along the minus strand of JAWNMD010000052.1, from coordinate 1,656,726 downwards.
GCGTTGCAAATTCATTAAACGCGAGTGCGAGTTGAGGGATAGAGTCGGAGAGAGAAAGAGAGAGGGAGAGAGGGACAAGCCCAGGGCTCAGTAAAATTAATTATCCATCAGCATTAGCAGGCAGTTCTGGCCTTGGTCCTTCCATCCAGGTCTTCTTTCTCTCTCTTTCTCTCTTTTCCTTTTCCCACCGCTGCTGCTCCTCAGTCACTTTGCATATTTTCACGCCTCGACCATGGCGGATTTTCATTAACTTTTGCGTCAGACGGCGGTGGTCATCAATTAAAATTTAAAGATAAGCACCAGTTGGTCACCGGTCTGAGATCCGGCACAGCTGCTGGACACGGACTCGGAACTGACCCATCAGTGGACAGTGGGTCACACACATGGTTGAGCATATTGCAATTCGATTTAATGTGCGTTCCCCGGAGACATGAGGCAGGAGACAAACAAATGTGCGGAATTTGCGAATTTTTTTGCAGCGGCTCAACATTTTAATGAAGCTGTAATGGGCCCAAGGGCTCCAGGATATGGGCACACACACATCATTGTGGGTGTGGGAGTGGGAGTGAGCGTGGCTAACTGCAGTTGTTCAAATAGGGAAGCAATGAGCTGGCAAATATTTGTCCGTCTAAATTACTCGCATATCTCATTCGGCAAGGAACGTGTGCCAGCTCTTACGTGCTTTGAATATCAAATTCAAAATGCAAAAAAAAAAGAACCAAATATTTCTAAAATCTCAATTTCCAAACAGCAGCGACCAGGAAATACTCTGAAGGCTAGAGAGAGTAAATCATAATATACTACAATTATTTATATATTCAATTTCAACTCATAAATAACATTTTATATATAAAATAATATGAAATAATATACAAAATTAGTTTTTAATTAAAATTCAAATTAGTTTATTTTAGAACTTTCCTATCTGACCTGACAATTTGCTGTACAATTTTATTTAAGTTTCAAAAATGCTATGAAATTATTATTTATTTTATTCATTAGATTATCTCAAATTTTGTTGACATCAACTAAAATTTGCCTCTCCTGTTGTTGCACTTTAAAATGCATATTTCATCAGGCTCATGTCAAAACTCAATTATTAAATTTAAATAAAATTATTCTATATGCAAACAGATGCGTCAGATACATAGAAAGGACATTTCTTGCCGGAGAGCTTAGTTAAGTGAATTAAAGCCAGGACAAGAGGAGATATAAGGCAGAAGCAGGGAGCAGACATTGCATACTTCAGGGTGTCAGGTAATTGAAATTTATGCATAAATTATGCGCATAAATGGACAAGGCGAAGCAATAAACAAAAATAAAAATACCTAAAAAAAGGCAAAAGAAGGCAGCTTCCTAAAATATGAGAGAGAAAACAACAACATCGTCAACAACAACAACCATAATGAAAATATTTTTCAGCGCATGAAATTTTGATGAGGAGGCAAAAGGAGGCGCCCCAAAAGAAAATATAAATAAAACTCGTAACGTAAAGCTCTTTTATTATTAAGCTATTTTGTAAATTTTTTACCAAATAATTTTTTGTTTTCACTCTTGTTGTTGTTGTTGTTTATGTTGTCTTAGGCTCTCGAAGGAAACTGCAGCGTCAGCGAGTGTTAAGACAGTTTGCAAATTTACGAGTATGACTGGCTGCCCAGGGATTTCGAGATACACGTACTGTATCTATGAGATACAATTTGTGGTGGGGGCAACCGCTCGAAAATTGAGCACAGCCTGGCAAATTGTTTTAACAGGATGCGGAGAAGTGCATGAGCTACATATCTATCCATTTGTATCTTTATCTGTATCTGCAGCTGTGCATTTGTATCTGTATCTGTACTGTATCTGTAGCTATTTCTGTCTGTGTTGACATGCTTCAGGCATGTTCAGGACGTGGCCAAAACCAACAACACGGGCTGTCAGTCACAATTGTGCTTCGCTTTATTTAAATGACACAATTTGCTGCACAATCTAACACTGGAAATTAACTACAAATGCGACAAATGCGAATACGAATGCGAGTTCACTTTTTGCCCCACCGAGGGAAATTCAATTTAAGTGCACTCTTTTCTATTAGCCTTTAAGCGCGTTTAAGTTGAGCTTTAGAGTGTGAGGAATGAGGACAAGCGATAGTTCGACATCCCGACTAACTAATACAACTTATATAATAGACGAGTATCTTGTAGATACCTTTTGGCCCTTTTGGCTCTTAGAAACTGTCCTTTGCCATATGCCAGCTGTCCTCTCTGTGTGTGTGAGTGTGTGTTTCTATGTGTGGTTTCAAACAGCTAAAGGCGCTTACACTGTCACCTGACTGACACACAGATACAACCACAATTCACACATACAAACTAGAGACGTGGTGTGTGTGCCGTGTGTGGAATTTCTCGGCTTTCTGTTCTCAGCTCTTGCCTATCCTGAGTGCTTTTCGACCTAAATAAGGTAGCTGACATTTTTTTTCTTCATAAAACAATGTACAGAGCTACTAGGGGTTGGTATTTTTGTACTTGTATGTGTAGGTGCTTCAAAGCTGCACAAATTTATCGAGAATTGTAGAGCACATATCAGGAGCGTTCCATTTCTTTTATTTAACAAAAACATTTGCCATCTTGCGCATGTTTTATACCCTATACTTTAAATGGGTATACAACGGCAAAGTCAGAAAATGACTAACCTAAGAAAAATAGTTCTCTTAACAATATAAATGAATTAGAAACTTTTACAAGTCATAAATTTAATTTCCTGTCCATTTCGTTGGTTGCTGACTGTTGATAATTAAAATCAGTCGATGTAATTCATCCTTGTATTCTTAATTTAGCAAGTCCTTAAGTTCTTTGAAAGCATTTAGCTGAGTTAGAGTACTCAAAAGAGTTTATCATTTTCACAGCTATTAAGCAGATGCATCCTTGCAAATTTCAAGGACTATTGACCATAAAAGATTCTTCTGCTTCGTAGAACTAACGCAGTGAACTCTGTTTGAAACTATGTTAGAATTGCATGAAACTTGGCTAAGTAACTAAAAATTGCAGATGGCTAACGTAATCATCTGAGAAACATTGTAGAGCATTTTCAAGATAGCTCCAAAGTGAGCACTTTTTTATGTGCGCTTGTTTATAGCGCATATTGCTGAAACAAAGCAGCGTTCCGGAACATTGCACAATAACGATAACAACAACAACAACAACAACAACAGCAACACCAACGAGAACAACAGAAATAACAACAAAACGCTGCAAACTCAAAAATAGAGCGCCAAAATAGGCGACAAACAGTAACCTTTCCAGCTTAAACCAAACTCTTGTCCCCACAAGCGCCGTAAATTGATTTTGATAACACGCCGTCCTTCCACAAGTCCTGCAACGACATAAAGAAAAATGCAAAAAAAAGCACTGTAAGGAAAAAAATAAATAAAGTGAACGGCGCACTTCGTCACTTGTCAGGCAGTAAAAGCAAATTACTTAAAGTTCATTGCTTTAAGCGGGTGGGTTGAGTCACTGATGTCTGATGATGGCTGATGAACGATGACGAGAGACGAGAAAGAACCTTCTTCATTCATTTCATTTGCTGTCACTGCGAGATGAGCGACGGACCACAGCTCGGAGTGACATATTTACTATACACTGATAAACCTTTCGTGACCGTTAAGTTGACGAACTTAAGACTTCAAAGGGAATTTGATGCAACGAGATATGACAACGAAAAAAAATAACGAATGCGAATGGTACGATACGTATCTATAAGAGCGAATGTGGATCATAAAGAATAAATAGATATTGAAAAGGATATAACAAAATGAAAGACAACGAGTTGATCATAACTAACAAGTATATGACGAGTTGGACACAGCGAATAGATAAATATAAGAAACACAATAACGAATTGATCATACCAAAATAACGAGTAAATGTATAACTTGTAGAACAATCCGAGTGGATAAAACGAGTAGAAACAATGCTTAAATATAAATAAATCATAATCAAAATCCAGAGATATTGAGAAAGTAAAATAAAGAGTAGATTACGACGAGTAAAATAGCTTAGAGTGAATTAAGTAAAAGCCGAATAAATTAGATTAAAATGAGAGTATCTAAACGATCTGTAAAGAAAGCGAGTGCCCAATAAAATGGAAAAGAACAGAGACTCACTCGATTGGCTTTTCTTTTAAGACTTGTGATTCCATTTAATTTGATGAGAAAACAAAAACCGAAAGCCTTATTATTGACAATTCCTGTTGGCTTTTGGGCCGGCAAACATTGACCAAAGCTTTACTGCCCATTTTCCCTTTGGCTCATCGATCAATTCTGATTCGTCCCCGAAGGACAGTCAACTAATCTGGTGAGCAAAGTCTACGCTTGACCACTTTACATAGATGATTGGGCCGGGCCAACAAAAAAAAAAAAGGCGATGCTGGCGACAATTTTCATTTTTGTTTAGATTTAATGAAAAGGATTTGGCCTTCATCCCTTTTGGGTGTTGCACCTCCACAGACTGCCTTTTTTCTGTTTTTTGTGGATGCTTTTATTGATCCCCTGGGAGCTGAAATACACACATTCGCACACACACCTAAAACGATTTGAGTTTGACATAAATTATGTCAATCGTTGCCAATTTGTTGGGCATTAATGAGCTCAACTGAATTATAGCCGCATGTCCTTGCGGCCTCAACTTACCTGCCACACTGCCTGACTGTCAGCCTGTCAACTATATAATTTAAGAACAAAGACTTTGCCAAAAACCGTGTCACGGCAACGTTTTACTTTGTCCTTTCAACTTATTTTTTTTATCACCTTTTGCAACTTGTCACCTGTTTAATTATGCACGAGTAGGCGGCAAGTGTTGGGTGTAAAACTTTACTCATATTCTATGCTAGAGGTTTCTGCATTACAACAAACTTTGTGTGTCTGCCACGCCCACAAGGTACTCTGGCATACATATAAGCATTTTCGTAATATATGCTAAATTCTGAGGCACAACTTTAAATGAAATTTACCCCCCCTCACACACACACACACACACACACACTCGATTGTTGGGAAAAGACTTTTAGGTCTGAAAGCCAATAAATCAATGACACACACTGTGGCCCTTAGCTACGCCCACTGAAGAAAAAGTTCAAGGCCATAATCCCACTTGATGCCGCCACAAATACGCCAATCATGTCATACATAATGCATGATTCAAAGAACGGGAAAAGTGGTTGAAAAAAATGAGAGAATATTTGCTAGCCACAAAAGCGTTAAATGCGCAGCAAATTGTCAGAGCTATGTCCAACAAAGCCAACAGGTTAACATCAACTACATATTATATATACTAAACATACTTGCTTTTACATAAATATATACATAGAGTTATATATATATTACTTGACCAATTAGAAAATTTGCACGCTTTGTAGCTAAGCAAAACTATGAAACAACACTTGGGAACAACCAAAAACTTTTCCCATTACCCACAGAACAGGCAAATGCTGTATTGAGGGCACAGAACAAAGTACAAAGTGAGAATGGAGGCATACTCGAAAAGCATGCTAGGACCGGAAAAACCAGAAAGGAAAACATATTTTGTGGTTCGCAAATTAAATAGAAACAAAACTCTAATTGAGTTTTACTTCGACAATTTTAAATATTAAAGATCTGTGCTAAAACATTTGGCCAACTTTGACTTTTAGTTGCAAGAAATTTGTCAAGCTTGTGTTTCATCGTTATTACAATATATTTACTTACAAGAATTTAAAAGAGATATTTTCTTCGAAATAGATATAAAATAAATATTTATTTTGGTCAAAGAGCTTGGCTTAAATAAATTATTTTGAAGGCTTTATATTTTGACCATCATCCAAATGACAAAATATTTCAACAAGCTTAAAGTTCAGACTGCTTAATAATTTACTGTCCAGTAAAGAAATGTCATTTCTGTCATTCATTAGAATATAATTTCTCTATCTCTCTCTACTACAATTATTTGTTTAAATTGTACGCAGCTTATTCTTATGAAACCAATACATTAAATGTTCTTTCATAAGATTAATAGACTTGTTTTAATCAAGCTTATGACTCTTATGTTGTCAACTATAAGGCTTTAAGTTTTGATTAGAATGAAAATGGTGACAAATTTATGCCATTATGGACTGTCTTTGATTGAAACTCTTGCCTTTCTGGCCGGTGAGTGGGAAATCAATAAAAAAATAGACAGCAATCAGTCAAGGAAACACAATTAATAAAATACAATGGACACATAAAATGGATTGAGATTGAAACGGCAAACGCTGAGATTGTTGTGAAAGGGAAGAGGATTTTGAAATGGGAAAATAGTGGAAATACTCAAGACCCAAAGGGATTGTTGTTACCAGCTAACTAACTTTTGGCCGAGTGCGTGTCTCTGCCATTATAAATAATGCAAGCAATCGATTTATTGACTGATTCACATTGTTTGTACCCAAATAAGAACACAAATACCGAATGCCAAAGTAAATGAGCAGAAGGACAGGACACAGGACATGGGACAACGGAACATTCAAAAAGTATGCCGCAATAAAATGACTCAACCAACGTCACAGAAAAAAAAAACATTCACACACAGTGAGTAAAAGCAGAGTCAAGGCATAGGAAAAACGGACAAGAAATGGCCATTTTATGAAGTGTTTAATGGATGTTAACTATGTGTGTGTGTGTCTGCGAGTGTGTGAATGTGATTGTGTGTATGGGAATGTGGTCTTATCTATTGAACACTTGGCTGACCAAACAACGCACGACGACAAGAAACTGAGTTGGGGAAAAGGCCTTGCTTGGGAATTGAATTGATTTTTCTTTTTCTTCTAGGTTTGGGATATAATTGCAGGAAAGCGTATTAGGTACAAATACTATATATCATATGGGAATGATTTAACAATAAACATCTGTATATGCTATACTATATAGATATATAAGTATAAATATGAAATTTACTTAGACACACGTTTTCATCGCTTATGACTTTCGTCGATTTTGTAGAAAGCTTTAATTTTAAACTTCTACAATATATTGTATAACATTTAAATTTAAATTTTATATATTCTATTGATACATAAGTGAAATGTATCTAGATACATTTTTTCAACGCTTTTAGTTTGACATCGCCCAGGTAATGTGCAAATCGGCAACCTTTTGCCATCTAAGTGCTCTGGAAAAACCAAAGGCGTTGTGAAACTAAAGAAATCCCATCAACTAAAAAGCATCTCAACGTGTGTCCACACACACACAGACATACACACACACTTGTGTGTAGTTGTGTGTATCTCATTTGAGATGGCAACTAAGGCGCTCGCTGCAAATGGCAGCACTTAAGTCTTCCCCGGCAAGAGCACAGTACGAGAGCCGCATAAAAATGGAAATGTAATGCCAAAGCAGCGCGACAGACGCTCGTTTTTCAGCCGCACCCAGAAGGACTGCGTCCCACTGTGCCTCCCCATTCCCCATTCTTGCTGAGGTATGCAATGGAAAATGACAAAATTATTGTGGCTTGATTGCATTAGCGGCCATGAAAAGCGTTGATTTGTTTAACTAGATGACATAAGGACAACGACACAGGACGTTCGCCGGATACGGATACCGTGGCAGCCAAAATGGCGGCCAGGCAATTAATGACACTGGGGAAAACGACCTCGACGACAAACTACCTGACACACAGTCAAAGTAACTGACGGCGACTGACGACATTCAAGCCCGCAAAAGTATGCAATGGAAAACCGAGAACTTTGCCTAGCAGCGAAAAACTTTGGACTTTGTTGTTTAGTTTGCAACTAAAATATTGAATTATACTCACAGCTCAGCTAATTGTGAAGGGAATTAAGCTGGCAAGCTTATCTGCGGTGGCTTCATCTACTTAATAAATCATTAAATGCTACGGTATGAGTAAAATATTAAAATTATTATTGCAGTACTCGTACAGCTCAAGAACTTTACTCGTTCATTTTATTTGCCTCATCAAATTGTAAATTGCTTCCTCTGCACCTTTTCTTATACTCTAATGTGCTTTTTATCTGGTTTTACCTGCTTCGCTGTGGCATCATTTGTCTTCTTTTTATGGCTAACTAGATTACTAGTTTTTCGTTTTATCTTCTTTGTTTACAATCATCCCAAATAGCCCTTGATATTGCTTGAGATGATGACTTTAAGAAAATAAATTGAGATTCTGTTACTCAATCCTTTTAGTGATTAAGGTTTTTTGATGTAGCATTTATTAAATCTTTAAATTTGTTTCATAATTTCAGGTTTCTTACAATGCTGAATTTAGAATGAATATTATCATCTGTATTCTTTCTCTTTCTTCGGTTTAAAGCTTTTTGATCTAACAATTTATACTGATTTAAAATTCCAATACTCATTTCATTATATTTCCTTGTTTTAAACAGACGCCACAATTTATTCTCTTTTGCTCTTGCCTTACATGAACGTTTTCAGACTTCATATACCTATATTGTAGATTCCCGTACCTATTCATATGTTTTATTAAAATTTATTTTGCCTTTGCTATCACAAACTTTACGTAATGTTTTGTAAAGAAATTAACTTTCCTATGCTGCTGCCTTTACTTTGTTTAAAGCTTTTCGGTTGCAACTTTTGCTGACTTGTTCATATTGTATAACAAAAACCTTTCGTATTTCATTTGTGCACTCGAATCAACCCACTTACACAGCGAATATTCATATTCATAGTAAGGGATTTTCGACAAGGTTAAACTTGTGCCGTCTTCACACTGCTGTGCACTTTTGGGCGCCCGATGTGGCAATAGCGATGGCTGTGGCAAGTGGCGCATTTAGCGGCAACTTTGTAGTAAGTAGCCTCCTCCTGGCCAGAATGTTGTACAACAACGTTGCAAAATGGAAATATGAGTATTCATATTTCATATGAGAGTGTGTGTTCATGTGAGTGTACTGCTTACTTTCCACTTTAGAGATATGTTTACCGTGCTCAAATGTGCGAAAGGCGTCGTCGCTGCTAAGCCCACTTTGTCCTACTTGATGTACCCTGTAAACACCCCCACACACACACCAACATACAACGATGCATTTTCCCTTCTGCCCGACACCTTCTTGGTTCACAGCAGCATATTTTTCGCAGGAAATTTTGAGGCCAGGAGACGTCAGTAAAACAAGAGGCAGCTTCAACTTGTTAACCTCCTTTCATGGCGCTGCATTACACGGACAATCAACGCCTTCACATCGCTGCCTCTTTGGCTGCGACGCCGACGGAAACAACAAAAAGCAAAATATTTAAGCTGCGCATTCCGTTTGCCTAACACCCGAAGTCTCAGTTCCCTTTCCCACATGAATTTTCAATTAAAAAAGAGTTTTCCATTCACATATTCTGCATTTAGTGTGAGAAGGACTTTTTTTGTTCTGATTTTTGACAGCTTTCTCTGGACTGTAAAATTAACAACTCGTGAAATATGCCCCGAAAAAGTATGCTTTTGTTTATTCTCTTCTTCATCTTCTTGGATTTTGCTGTATGTCATTTGGACGTCGCTTGCAACAAGCCCTCGACCTTGGCAACCAGATGACAACTGAACTGACAACTTACCCGAGGCAGCAATTTAATCACCTGACAATGAAAATAAAAGATTTTTAAAGTGTACGAAGACAACGACGTAGAATACACAACAACAAGAGTAACAATGAAATCCAGACACTTTTTTTGTATATGGAATTTGTTTTTATGCTGTTTTTTTTGGTTTTTGGATTTGTTGCCGAGCAACAACAAACAATGTATCTTCACTAATTGGCCATTTAATTAGTGATATTTGGTAAAGAATCAAGGCGAAAGCAATTTTGTTAGCTGAAAATACGCAAATTAGTTGAATTATTATCATATATACGAGTGCCAGTATTCGTAGTATTATAATGGGAGTAAATGGAGTACGTGAGGGTCCTGCGGCTGTTTGCCTTCTGGCTGATGCTGCAAATAGTTCCCCGAAGCATCCGTCACTTTAATGAGCCTCTCAATATGCATGACACATGGCTTAAATGTGTAATTACGAGCGAATGGTAATGCGACAGGGCCACGTGCTCTCATCAACAGCAATTTTTGAATGACTACGCGTCGTATACGTTACGAAAATGTGCGAATATCCTGTGCTCAAACTTGCTTTATTAAAATGCTGATATAATGCGTTTTCCAAAATGATTTCTCTGCCGTCGAAAATTAATATAAAATGAAAGGAAACTTTTCACTTTTAACCTACTGTAATTTTGCATTTTTGCAAACATTTAAAGTTGAGCTGAACTTTATATAGATTTAAAATTCGCCTCATGTGAGAAATTTAACAAATTGAAAAATAGTTCCATTATATTTGTATGTTTCTTTGACCTGTGAGACGAGCGTACGTTCGTGAACTGAATGGAAAAGTTATTCAATTGAAAATTGCATGCAATTGAGTGAAATTCTCGGAAATATTGACAGTTACAAACACAAGATTTGATTGCACTCACACAATTTGTGTTTGCTATTCAAAAATGGGCATTCAATGCGGGCTCAGCCCTCAGTTTCAGAGTGTGTCACAAGTTTTGTGCGACTGCCAAAGTCTCGGCTTAAACTATCATAAAATAATCACAATGAAAAATCAAAACTTTTGCTAGGAAAACCATAATAAATCAAATGCAGAATGAAGGATGGTGGGGAAGAGGGGTCGGTCTGATGGCGGCCCAAGGATCTGGCATACATGCATAATAGAAAGGCAAAAAACTAAAGTGAAAGATGTGCGGCTCCTACACAAAACTTTCTCGCTAGCTCTATTGTTCGAGTGCTTCAAAAAGTTCAAAGGGCACAAGAGGCTGCAAAAGGCATACAAAGTGCTCTCTCTCTCTCTGTCTCTTTTCTTCCTTCTCTAGATAGGTGAAGTGGGTGCAGAGTGTGTCGGATGGGACTTCGGAGTGCAGGTGATTAACACAAATCTGCCAAATGCCAAACGACCACCTCCAGGGCAGCTGCCATTAATTACATACGAGTTAGTAGAACAGGGCCCAAAAGAGCGGGCCATATTGAAATATGCCTTGAACCTTGCTAATTAATTTTTGATAATTATCATAGACGAATGCCAAAGTTTTTACAGCTCTCTTTTGCTTACATTTTCTCCCCCTCTTTCTTTGTAAGTCTGCCTAACTATTTGCTTTCTGCTGCTGCCTCATTGAAGTTGAATAATGAGCCAAGAGCGAGAGGCACTAAAAAAAATTCCTCTTTAACGTGAGCAAAACAAAAGGCGCACAGTTTTAATTGAAGCATTGCGCAAAAATAAACAAAAACAAAATCTGGAACGCAATAAAACAGCAGCAACAACAATCTGCATTTTAGTCTCTCTGTCTGCTATTTTCCTTCTAGTTTTTAGGTTTACCCGCAACAACAAATCAAACAGCAAACGGCAAACAAGCTAAAAATTAAAATAACACTTTCAGAATTTCATAAAGAATTTGGAATACTCTTTCCCGCTCAAGGCAATAATTTTCTCATTCTTGGAGTGCAAATTTATTTTATAAACTGTTTTAAACATGTGGTACAATACTTTATATACTTCACATATTACGTATACTTCAATTCTATACTTCTACATAATTCATTTGTAATTACGCTACCTTCAGTTTCAGCTACTATATCATAATAGCAACTAATCAAAATTCAGGTAAAAAAAAAGTGTTTTCCCGAAGTCGTATTTTGTTTTATTTCCATTTGTTGTCAAAAAACAGTTTGTCTGAATTTCTAACATTCATGACAAGTATTTAAAGTGCAATAAATGGAAAATTAAACACAAACTGGATCTATATTCTTATTAAGTTTATTCAACATAATATTATATATCATATTTAAAATTCAATTTTATTGCTGTCAGTTTGATGATTTTAACGTAATTGTAGAAAATGGTTTATAATTTGACTTTGTTTGCATTCTTTACAATTTATCTAGTCAAATAGCACAAGTATTTATTTACGAAATATATTTTGTTTGGCATAGAACAATGACAAATAATTAAAATGCATTCAACTGTTGAAGCTCCCAAAGAACTTTATCAGTTTTAAAGTAAGCCAAGTGTCTGCCAACTGGAATAGAAAACTGACCAAAAACTATCCTTGAATTGCATTTGCATGATGCATAAATTTGTTTCGTTTTTCATTTGCAAAGTCGAGCCTGCAAGCTGAATAGATGGGCATGTTGTCTAAAAATTACGTATACGTTGCTGCTTGGCTTGGCACTTACCCAGTTTTTTCCTCAATTTCGTGTTTCAGTTATCTTTTGAGTTTAATTTAATTGAGTTTTTATATTTTGTAGTTGAATTGTGATTAGCGCACTTGTTTGTTGTGTAAATTATTGTGACTTATATTGCTTCTGGGTTTGGTTATAGCCTGTAAAACAATTACTGTTGGGTTGAGTTGGATGTCACTTATAGATTGTGAATGTGAAATCGCATCACTCGGAGCACAGCTTAAAAGTATTCACGAATTCAATTTTGTATACGCTCGTAAAAAACACAGAAATAATTTGCGCTGACACATGTGTCGTATGCGCAATATTTAATAAGCAGTTCCCTCCAGATAACATGTATCACTCATACGTCACGTTGCCAATTTGCTAGCTCCGTCGACAGTCCACACACACACACACACACACACACACACACACACACATACACACACACTCACACACAAGAGGCCGACAGAGCACAGCACGTGCACTTGACATTTAGTGTGACAAGCTGCAGAGCCTCCAAAAAAAATGGAAATAAAAACACAAAAACAATAACAAAAATAACAACAGAAACAACATAGGAACAGAGAAATTCATAAAAATTCAAAACAGATAGCAATCAATGACGTAGTAGAAATTGGTAGGAGTTCAAAGTGTCAGGCAAGTCAAGAATTCCGCACGGTGGACCACAGCTGGTTTATGCATAAATTTTAACATCAAAAAATTACAGAAAACACTAATAAATATTGCTATGAAATCAATTTGCAATTGGAAGTTATAAAAGCAGATTACATTATCGGTGAATGGTTTATTATTAAACCAAAGATTAAAATTGAAGGCAGGTTTAATGAACTTTAAGCTACAGGTATATTTTGAAGGGAAAGATTCTAAATTCTAGAATAAAGTATGAAAGTTGTATCAATTCACTACAGATATAATCTCCAATTCTTTTTATAACCAATTTTTAAATCTTTCATCGAATTTTTAGGCCCTTTTTCTTTTAAATAAGAAAATGCTGAAAAATCAAATGGTTGCCAATTGTTGAACAGTCAACCACTGTGCGTGATGTCGTTGCGTGCCTAAAATGTCATTTCCTTGTCCTTGGTGGCAATTGTCAAGTACGCGTCAGGAATCTTTACTCACACCAGCAATTTTTGGTGATATCGTGCGAAAAGCGCAGCTGACCCCGCTGGCTTTGAAACGCTTTTGCTCAAGTGCCGCCGTCGCTAATCATTGAAAGTGATGTGTCCAAAATACCAAGCACAATGGCGACAATGGTGCGGCTAAACACGCGTTTTGCCAACTTCCTGTCCAGTCAGTTAACCTAATGACCGGCATTCATGTCTTGCTGTGCGTGGATTGCCCTCTCTTTCAACCACCCTCTTTTATTCACATTTTTCTTTCCTTCCTTTTTTTTATGTCCTTTGCATTGTCATTCATCATAACTTGGACGCTTTAACAAAGATAATGTTTCAATTGTCTAACGTAAAAACGAAATGAAAATGCTCAAAATTTACTGGATAGTTCGAAAAGCCTTGGCAACAGGACACGCCAGCATTGGATACCCTCGTTAGTTGGAGTTTTTATTAGCTGCGTTTCTAACAGGGAGGAGTTTGCTGTAAAATGAAAACATATTTTTCCAACTCAAAAAATTGTCAAGTTATGTCAGCAATGAAAAATTATTGCATAAATTAATTACGAGTACCCAGGACGTAGGACATAGAACGAAGAACGTGCAGTCAGGCAGGCTCGACATCCTTGCTGTGACGACAACGTTGACGATGGTGGCAAATAATTGAGCACGTGCCACAAAAGCAAGCCAGCAGGCATGCCGCATGCCGTATGCCGTATGCCGCGTATACGTAATATGACCTGCTACTGCTTGATTTAACTAATACAATGAGCAGGCCTACGTGTGTGTGAATGTGTGTGCGTATGAGTGAGTGTAGAAGTGTGTGTGCGTGTACTCGCATGCAATTAATAACTTGTGCATAAATAGGATAGCTTGTCGTAAAGGTTTTTCACAAATTGCTGCGACATGTAATTTAATTTTCTAAGCAGCCAACTGTAAAGCCAAACAACTAGGCTAAAATTATGAAAGCCAAATAGGGTTAATCAGTTTCCAAGAATCCTATTATGTTCTTCAATTAAGATTTTCATTTAAAGTTGCCCTCTGGCATTCTTCAGTCAGCCAGAGCGCAGTGCAAGTTGTATAAATTATGCCTGGGTCTATAAAATTCAATCAATTTTATTATGGAGTAATAAACGTTAAGAGCAAAATTTATTAGGCATGAATTTTAAAAAAATAATAATAAAAATAATACATTTTTATTAAGCTTTTTGATGTCCAGTAATTTATTTTAAAATTGCCAATAACATTTACTATCTTTGACTTTTGATTGCCCAGAAGAGACATAAGCTTTCTCTAATCATTAAAATTGGTAATAATATTAAAGTAAATCAGAAAACGTATATTGGACAACAAAAAAATTGGATTAATAAACTCACATTTTGGCTGCATAAGAGTGCATCCAAGAATAAAAAATTATATTTAAAAACAATATAAATTTAACAACTTGTAAAGTATACCTTATAAAATTACTGTTCAAGTTTATTTAGTTTATAAATAGACTCATATTCAATCAATTAGCACTACAAATATTGTCAGTTTGTGTCTAGCTTTCATTTGAAAAACTTATCACTTCTACAAGATAATATTGATGTTTGCTTATATTGCGCATACGCTCCATGTGCCTCAATTTGTAATGAAAAACAAATCAGTCAACAGAGAATTGACAGTCAGTCTGTACGAGCCGAATGAACGCATCAAATACGCTTCATGCTGCAATGATTTGTTTGGTCTTGACGTACGCATCACGCATAAGTAAGAGAAGGACACTAAGGACCCACACGGGAGCCCATCGATCACAGTCTAGGACACTTGCGGCCGGCCTGTCAATCAGAGCTTGTTCTAACATTTCATTATTTTTGAATTCATTTTGATTTGCTTTTACGATTCCACAGAATTTTGATACTTTCACTGCAATTGGCTTTCACTTCGTTTCGTTTGCGCTTTTGGTTTTTGATTTGATGAGTCCGCCCAACCTTTAAAGGGGGCGTGGGGCTATTTAAAAATAGCAGCCGTTTTCAAGGACAAGTTATGGTTATTTTTGAAGCCATACAAATGACGAGTATTGCTGCAGGGCAAGAATGAAAAGCAAACAAACAAAAAGACAATGTGTCTTTTATTTTTATTTCTGTAGTTGTTATTCCGTTTGTAGTTGTTGTAATTGTAGTTTTTGCTGCTGTCAATTGAAATTCATTTGGCAAAGTAAATTAAAATCAACGCCACTTTCACCACTAGCCAAGTCATTTGCTTTGCTTCGCACATTTACAGCATTTTTAAACTAGACTGAACAAGAGCTTTTCTTTTGTCTCACACACACATACACTCAAGATGTTATTGTTGTTTTTGTTTAACACGCTTTTGTTAATTGCAGTGAAGAGAGACAAGCGCTATCTGTACCGTTAGCTGCGATAGCTTCCATACAACTGAACACACAAAACAGAACAGAACTTATGCCGACGCTAAAGGCATTTCCACTTTTGGTTCGACGCTGTTTGCACCATGTGCTTCAAACATGTTGCAAATGATTATTTGTGTTGTGTTTTGGTTCGATCGGCCCAATCGGCGTATGCGTAATGCACGTCATTGGCTTGCAGCGCATACAAATAGCCCATTTAAGTATATATCTATATATAACTATATATATTTGCTTGCGTTCAGTTAAGATTTGTATGTGTTGGGTGTAAAGTGTTGAGAAATTGCTAACAAATGAATATGAAGTATACGACGCATGTTCAGGTGTAGAAGTTGATAAATGCATTCAAGAATAAATGTATCATCACCATTAATTATTATGGTTTTGCTCAACAACTTATATAGAGACTGAAACACGGAAATCTTTATTTATGTTAAAGAAAAAGATTGATTATTTTATTTAAGATTAACTAATGATTTTTAATATATTTTATCCCATAACTGCAGAGTATTTTTTCGTCGTTTTTCAATTGAACTTTCCACTGCAGAACTCCTACTTATTGTCTGCCATACGAAATGAATGATTGTCTCTGGTTCAGGCACAAAGTGCTATTGATGATTCTCGGATCTTTTGTCTGACCTCCGTCATCACATTAATTAAAGACAGCGGATTCCCTCTCCCCACAAATACAAACATAGCATAGAGTTCAATTGAACTCAGAATGTAGACTTCTATCACGGACATGGATGAATTTCTAATCCTTACCAGCCAGCGGGCATATTCTTCTTGGCTGGCACGTAAAATATGCCAGCTGTAGGGGAATTTTGTGGCATTATTCGCATAGCTGGCAGTGTGTAAAATGAGCGATAAGCGAGCTGAAAGGCAGCTCAACCTCGAACACTGAACACCGAACTCAATCCTTAATCAGAACTGTCGAGCAGTTAACCCAGGGTAACTGAAAGGAAGTGTGCAGTGTCTGAAGTGTGGCGTGCTCGACATCGTCTGCAGTTTATGTATTGTTGGTGTAGTTAATAAAGCTCAAACAGAAGACCACAAGGCGCTGTCGCAGCAGCCAGCAACCAACAATCAATTTCATGTCAATTGGTTCATATTTTATAGGCTGAGCTGTTGCTGCTGAAAGAGCTGAGGCTGAAGGACGATTGCAGAAGCGTTATTTGCTACGTTGCGTTGCGTTGCGGCTTAATGACCGCATTTGTGGCCAAGCGTTAAGGTTATAGTTCAAGTAGCATTTAAGGGAATTTCACTGCTGCTGCTGTCGCACTAATATTCAACCGAAAACCCCAATGCTTGACCCATAAAATTTTGTGGTTTGTGGCCAACAACAATACGAGTACGCAAGTTGGAGCTGCTCCTCGGCTACTGGATTTGGCATTCAAGCCACAATTGAAATGTCAGCATTTGCTGGCTGGCCATAATAATAATAATGCAGCTTGTTATGCACAGAATGGGGCTGAAGCCATGTCAACATGCAGCCAACACAAGAGAAAAGCTGACAGGCGAGTGTAGGGTATACGACGAAATAAACAGAAGAGGCTCTTAAGTTTATAGTTGGTAAAGAGTCCATTCAATTTCATTTAATTCCATTTATTACTAGGGTAACAGCTTTCAAATTTAAATATTTTTATTATTGGCTATAAACAATATTACATCCCTATGCTATTAATTCTGCAATGATAAGCAATAAAATCTGTTAGTAATTGAGTCAGTTTAAGAATAAGAGTTGTAATTTTATAAATCTTATCAAGTAGTCTATATACCCCACACATAATTGTGATATACCCTTGTGCCTAAACTTACATGGCAAAACGTTGTCTGCCAAGCGTAGCGTTTATGTAAAATTGAAACCGGAAACAGCGACCAAGCCGAGAGATGAGAAGAGTCGGTTACATGGGCGGTCAACATAATGTGGAAAGGATGAGAGTAGACAGACTGCGCCATTGTAACATTTGATTGATTGCCTTTTGGCCTACCATAGCGCCAGGATACGTCGTGTATCGTAGTTAGCTACATGATGCCCTTCGGACCGTCATGGCGTATGCGTAATGTGATACATAACAAATATGCTGAGCGCGTGACCGCCATTTCTTGTCGGCAGTTTGCCTGTAGCCCATCCCCTTCCCTACTCTCTCCTCGCCCCTTCCTTACAGCGCTTTCTTTTTCAAGCGAGTCCGCCAATTAATTTGCATCCTTTTACATGGAATCGCTTTCAGGTGCAACAACGCGACAACAACTTTGTGTCCTTGTGTCTACACTTTGTTGCCATTACGATGAGTATTACAATTATGTCGATTTGTTTGTTGTCTATCTAAATCTAGCTCTCGTTTATTTTTTAACACAGTCGACAGCATTTACATTTATCGATTTTACTTATCTAAACAGTTCATTAAGTTTGTCAATGATATTGTGAAAATTCAGTTCACATGGATTAGATTATTGTATCTTTTAAGTACATAACTATCCATCCATCAATTTAATCAGCTCTTAGTTTATTAAGGTATTTGTCATATTTATATATTGAAAAAGTAAATAATTAATTATGTACACTCTGCTTAAATTAGAACTACAGAGCATCTTCCAGTCAGGCACACTCATTCATTCACATAAATTATTTTTTTGCGACCTTCTGACATTTTGTGCATTTTAAGAACTGTCATTTTTATCATTTTGTTTACGCCCTTAGCTTCTGTTTTTGGTAGCTACCCTCCCTAAGTTTTAGTTGCTGCTAATGAGTGTCTTTGGCTCAAGTGTCTGAGAGAGAGAGAGAGAGAGAGACAGAGAAGGATAAAAGGGCTGTGCAGTTTGGCGACTTGGCGGGGACAGTCCATTAGTCTAATGGCAAGTGGCAACTTTAGCAAATTGCAATTACATGCATGCTGTGGTGTATTGCATGTGAATTTAGTTTACAATGCGAACAGTATAAAATTCTCATACTCATTATCGTACACTACTAATCGTACTTAGACTCGCAACCACAGCCACAAGGCGAGGCAGCAAACAACACAAATCGCTCAACACTTGGCAGCACTTAAACGCGGATAACCACATGATAAAATTAGACGATTAGCCACTGGCATGACCACAACCCCCCCAACACACACACACACGCACATAACTGCTACATATACACAACACACACACAGCAGACCGAGGCTAGACTAAATAAACAGCACAGCTGGCAGGCTATGAAAGTTCCAGTTCATGCCAGAAGCCTTATCGCTAAGAACTAGCAAATAAAAAATATATAAAAAACAAATTTACACATTTGCGTTTTTTCCCATTCTCTACGATGTATTTTTTGGAAAATATTTTGCCTGTGAAAAATCGTTTGAAATTAGTTGAACAAAACATAACCAAAGGCAATAGAGATACTAAACCAATAAATACTTGACGCATTGGCTTAAAACCGTAAGATAAACAAACATTAAAGACATCGACTTGTACTTCATAAGAGGATGCTAGAATATTTCCTATTCTTCTTTTTTTTATTAATTTTTCATTGATATAAACAGTTGGTTTAAAAATTTCTATAAACTGTTTCAATTTATATACACTCTAAAGCAAATGCTTCCAAGTATTTTCCTTAATCGATTTCTTTACCATTTGCCTGATTGATAACTTTAAAAAAGAACAATATATACCTTAGCATTTAAGAAACAATATTTCCGTATTATTTATTTGTTCTAGTTTCTGAATCCCATATCCCAATACTAAATACTTAGTTGCTTCTTAAACTAATCTTACATTCTTGTATAACCCGTTTAAATTTGATTTTTATTGTGGTGCAAAGTTATCAAAAAATGCTTGATTCAATTTGTAGTTGAAAATAAAATTAAATTCACAGTTTTATATAAAATTTGATGTAATCTAGAAAAACGAAAGGTTGTGTCGCGTAACACTTCCGACAAATGTATATTTTTTATTTATTTTTTTGCGGTTTTCGACTGTCAACTGCTTTTGGGTTTATGCTGCATTTTATAGCTATGCAATTTTTTGTTGTTCCTTGCATCATTTAATTTTGCGGGCTGGAAAATGTTTCATTGCGTTGTTTTGGACATTTTTTAACCGCCCAGCTAAAAATCACCCAACAATAAGATCCCATTTAGATGCCTTTGAACGTTGAAAGCGATAAACGTCGTGCATTTTATGAGCATTAAATTCATAAATCGAAAATTCGTGCGAGCAATTTGTAAGTGTGAAGATTAGAAAAGGATAGACGGGGAGGAAGGGGGGTGCTGAGGGATAAATATATGCTCACACAGTGCGCCGCATTTCTAATGAAAAATTAATTGTTTACTTTGGCGCAATGTGATTGTGATGTGCAGCATTTGTCGAGAGGCGAAATTAGTTCAATTTGCATTCAAGTCATTTGTAAATAAAACCAGATGAACATTAAGAGCAGACAAAGATAGACATAGCTAGTGAGTAAGAGAGGGAATATTAAATGGTAGTAAATTGTAATACAAACAACACAAAACAAAGTTGATTTTACAAACTTAGTTATCGACTCTGACAGAAAAAAATACAGCCAGAGAGTCAGACTGAGATAGAGATATATATATAAATGTGGAAAACCGTGACATCTCACAGATGCTACTTGAACTTGAGCTCCAAACTCTAACTGACTTCAGATGCCAGTTGATAAATTTGAAAACTGTCAGCTGTCTGATAAAAGTAATTTTTGAACTCACTTTCTTGCCTTTTTACTTAGTTGTCGTTGGCCACGCGTAACTTGCCCCTTGGCACTGGGTGAGTTTACAAAAAAATTAAATTACATTTTGCACACAGTTGTGATTTTCATTAATTTAGTGTAAATATAACACATATACGAGTATAGCTGCAATACAAAAAGTTCCAAATTCCAAATCAAATAACTTTTGGCAACTTTTACGCCGGAAACCACAACCAAAAAAAAAACAACAAAAAAACAGTCGATGCCGAACAAAAAAGTTTGCTTAAAAAAGTTTCGGGCCTCTTCTGCTGCTCGAATACCGTATAATTAATGACCTGCAAGGTATAATGACTAATAAAAAAGAATACTTTCATCTTTAAAATCAATTTTAGCTGTTGTAAAAGTTATATAAATTTTAAAATTGCTTTAATTTTTTGCATTTTTCTTCACCCTTCATAAAAGGGAACCCCACTTATTCTTAAATTTCTTTGTGCCTACAGGGTATGTAACTGACAGCTCTTAATCTACAATAATTTCCATTTGTATTTCCTTGCGCTTTGTATTCCCTTTCGTCACGGACGCGTATTTTGGCATTACGTATACGCAGCGTAAACCGCGTGCTGTGAACTTTAGTCGTATGTTTTGACTGACGGCCAACAGGACAAATGCCAAAAGAGAAACAGAGCAAAGTGTTTTGTGAAAAGAGGAGAGGATAAATGGATGCATGCAGCTAAAGCAAAGTAAGCGCAAAATGCATAGTGGCACAGTTTCACTTTGGAAGATTGCCGGAAGAAGCCGGTAAGCGCCGACGTCATCTAAACAATTGTGTACTTGCTGCTCTTGGCTAAAAACATTTTTCAGGCAAAGTTATCATCACCGATGGGGCCATAAAACAATAAGACCTTGAATAGAAAAGGAAATGATTGCGGAGATGAGGCTAGAAATTGATGCACTTAAGCAAGTGTCATAAGTTGAGAAAATTTTCCGAAATTTGAACACTTCTCATAAACAGTATACTTGTGACAATATTAACTTCAACATTGTAATCGTTTTCATGATTTGTGCGACAAGTGCATTTGCATTTAAAACTGCAGGATGGAAGTATTAATGTCAAATGTTAGCAACTTTGTTTTGCTCCTCCCACTCGGAAAATTGCAATAAACATTTAACCAGGAAAAAGTTTCAACCAACTTTTTTATGGTCATCTCTTTGGCAAGTTTAAATGAACGCCTGCTCACATTGTAATATGTATTATTCAGTGGTCTGAACTTGAACTTGTTTGGTGTCGACCAGAGTTACCAACTTTTTTGTG
Organism: Drosophila neotestacea; assembly: GCA_035044365.1. Taxonomy (NCBI): domain Eukaryota; kingdom Metazoa; phylum Arthropoda; class Insecta; order Diptera; family Drosophilidae; genus Drosophila; species Drosophila neotestacea. Next base: position 1,634,974 of record JAWNMD010000052.1, on the reverse strand, counting down.
GAGAGAATAACACTTTTCTGAGAGTACAATAGACTGTAACAATTGCACTTTAATAATTTTTTGCTTTTGAAAGTCTGTTTTTTTTATAGTAGTGAACATTTTAGGAAAAAGAAATCTCAATAATTTGTGAAATTTCTTTTAGTTTAAATGAACCAAAATGAAATGAATCCCAGAATTATTTCTTTTTATACTTTTCCGATTATTCTCTAAAAATCTCTTTTATGAACTCTTATGAAACCATTTTGGCAACTCTGGCTTAAGCAGCTGTCATCCACTTAATGAGCTATGAATAATAAAACTTGATTGTTGTCTTCGCTGGATTATGTAATTGGAATCATTAGTTTTTATTCCAAAGACAAAGCAAAAACTGAACTCAAATAATACTTCATTTTTATTATACAAAAAGTCATCAAAATGTTATTTCAAAGAATTGTTGAAAAAATTATGTTTATAATATTCGCCACAAGTTCACATATCCAGAAAAGTTTTGTAATAAAAGCAAATTCCATAATTAAAATTAATTTATTCATATCTAATAAGATTCTAAAAAGAAACAAAAAAAAATTTGTTTTAGTTTTTAGTAAGTTTTTTGAAAAATTAACAGAGTCAACTATACGAAATAATTTATTTTTCACAGATAGCTGATATCTTTCTCAGTATACCTTCGTGGGGTTTCATTGAGTTGTCAGTTTTGCATATTGGCTTGGTTTTAATTACGCCTGATAGCAGACATTAGAGAAGCTAATGAAAAATTGATTAGTACCACTTAAATACCACTTAGTGGCAAGTCCATAAAAGCTGTTAGGCGTCGAACTCATCCAGTTAAAGGTGTTTGACAATGGATATCGACAGCACACTCGCCTATCGTCCATTGTGGTTTTGCTTTCGTGTTTTGGCTCCAACATTCTTTGGCGCCAGCTCACAATCAGTTTATGTGTATATGATGTTGATGCATTTGCTCGTTACGGTGATGTTTCCAATGCATCTTCTTCTGGGACTGTTGCTACAAGGAAATCCAGCAGAGATGTTCAAGAACTTAACGATGACTTTAACCTGTGCTGCATGCAGCTTGAAGCATATTGTGCATCTGTGCCACTTGCCACAAATGATGGAAATTAAAATATTGCTGATGCAGTTGGATAAGTGCATTCAGAGCGATGAGGAGAAGGATTATTATCAGGAGACGTTACAAAACAGAGTAAATCGTCTTATTCGCTGCATTTACATTATGTATGGCATTATCTACATACTCTTTGTACCCGGTGTGATAATGGTTCTATTAACCGACCCACCTGAGTTAATCTACTTGGCCTGGTTTCCCTTTGACTGGCGGAGAAGTTCATTTCATTACGCTCTGGCCGTTGGCTATCAAGTTTTGGCCGTCTTCTCGGAGTGCATTCAAGGCTTGACCAACGATGTATTTTCCCCGTTGACATTGTGCTATTTGAGTGGACATTTGCATATTTTCGGAATACGTATGTCTCGTCTTGGGTTTCATCAGCTGCCTGGCATTGAGACACAACAGCAACTAAAGGCCTGCTTTCAGGATTTCAATCTACTCATGAGGTAGTATGACTATTTAACTAATTTACTTGCTCTCTATAATACATTTTAAATATTTTGTTAAGTCATTATAATTATAATTTAATTGCATGTAGGAATTTTCATGACAACATCAAATTACATTCACGGTTACAAAAAAATTTAGTATAATTGCATACCTGCATTTTATTAATTAAAGCTATAATTGATTTGATATCTAGTTTAAAAACAATTCGCAAGGCTGTTTAAATATAAATTGTAATTCCACTTACAAACAACATTGTTAATCTCACATCCTTAATAATAATTTTATGAAATAATAGTTGCGTTTTATATGTAACCCTATTTTATCGTTTAGACTTCTTAAGATGACCAGAGAAACCGTCAACCTTGTTCAGCTCGTACAGTTGCTCTTCTGTGGTACGAATCTATGTATTATCGTGATCTATGTGCTTTTCTATGTAGAAGATATTGTCGCCACGACGTATAATTTTGTGTACTTTGCCGTCATCTGCGTTCAGTTGTTTCCGAGCTGCTATTTCGCTAGTGTTTTGGCTGAAGAGATGGAAAGACTACCCAATGCCATTTTCTCTGGCAATTGGTATGAACAACCGGCTGAATATCGACGTAATGTGCTCATCTTTACTCAGTTGACATTGAGGCTTCTAAAGCGTCGACTTATGGCCGGTGGACTCATTGAACTTAATCTAAACGCCTTTTTCGCCACCTTGAAGATGGCTTATTCCCTATTTGCAGTTGTAGTGCAATTTAAGAGTAAGAAAATTTAATAAAAACAAAAGAAAATTCAAGCTATAATATACAAATATGTTATACTCTTATCTGTTACTTTCAAAAATAAAAATCATCTAATATAAATAACTAAAAAACTATTTAAACACAAATACTATTTGAAGTGAATATTGTCAACCGCCATTTACTTTAAATACTGTATTCACCATTTTTCTTATTCCCTATTGTTACAGTAGCTCAGTTTGATATTACGTATACGCATCTTGTGCCTGGTGCTGTGAACTTTTGTCGCATGCTTTGACTGATGGTCAAAAGAACAACTTCCAACAGAGGAGTAGAAAGAGAAGTGATTCGATGAGGTAGTTGATTTTGGGAATTGAAAGCAATTGGCTGCAAGGAGCAAATGCGAAGTAAGCATAAAATCCGCTGACTTTTTCCGACTTTTGTGGCACGTGGAAGACTACGTCATCTAAACCGTGTTTGTCTTGAAACTCTTTGCATGCAATGTCATCGATTTGCTTATAAAACAATGAGACCTTGAGAGTAAAAGGAGTGAAAGAAGCACACGAGTTCAGGGACGGAACTTTTTTGTGTTGAAAATATGAAGAAATTAAAGAAGGACATTTTTTTGTTAGATGCTGTAATAAAAATAACTTAATAGTTGCTCTAACTTTACACTGCTAACGGTATTATTAAATTTTCGTATTGTACTTAATCACTTTGTTATTCCAATAACATAGTTTCAACATTTGATAAGTCAATTTAATAGGTCAATTAACTCTCTTTAAATAAAACCTGATGACAGCCATTAATGGGATTTTTATTGGTGCCATTTAATTACCACTTAATAAGAAGTTCATAAATTGGACATCATCAGTACCATATAATAAACAAATTATTTTACTTTGTATTGAAGAAATTCTTTATTTCACTTTAGTTTGATTTAAAATTGCCACCACTTGGTCTATATATATTTATCTTCAACTCTGGCTAATATTTCCATATCACCAACCCGCTCACCATCTTTGTATAAAGTTCCAATTCCCTTTATAAAACCACGGGGCAATGTAGAGGGTAAATTATCGGTCTGAATATCGATATCATTGAAATAATATGTACCCTTCGGTATGGGGCAAATATCTCCATCGATGGGAAAGTTGGTGTTAACGCCCGGGTCTAGTGAGGGCATTGCATATGAACCATATTCATCTCTAGCAGCACAAGGACTTATTTCGGATACATTATAAGGAAGTGGTTTGAAGTTTCCATTGCCACTCGTATCACTGTAGAAGGAGATCGAAATTTTAAAATGTTCATCATCCATATCTTCAAATATTTTAATAGTTCCATTGACAACACGATCGCGACCCATAATAAACACATTACTCCCGTCTAATATCTTTTCACCACCCGGTGCATAATTGAATTCTATTGTCTCAAATGTCATCTTATAGGTCTGCTTGATGGACTGCGAATAGAGTTTTGTGATCAAACATATTTCATTCAAGTATTATAGAAATGATTGAGTTGCTGCTTACCGAGCTGCTTTCGAATAGCAGCAATAAAAAAATCAAAACAATAAACGGATTATTCCAATACATCTCTGCTGAACTCAGCTCGCAATGATTCAAAGTGATGCAGTTACCATTTATATAGGGTAACCCAATGGCTATGTAACATGCTAACTAACTAGTGAACAACTTATAATTATAATCCAGGCATTGTTTAACAGATCAACTGAACATACCGCAAATTATTCATTTATTGTCTGCTAATCAAAGGTCATAAAGCACGCGAAATATTATCAAAAGTAAAAACATTTATAAAAACATTAACAACAACATTACAGCATCAGCATTTAATTAATAATGTTTCTTTAAAATTATTTATAATTTATTTAATTTAACTTAAAGAACGAGAAATTGTTTTCTGAAGTAACAGGAGAACTTCTCACAGTCAAGCAGTGAGCAAAGCAGTGTCAACAACTAAGTAGTCTGCAAGCAGTATTTCTTCTACGGCTTTGCACTGCTTGGCCTTGAAAAACTTCCGGTTTTTTTAACTGATCATATTCTTAATTTTCTCTCAAAATTCTTGAACTCAATCAAAGTACTTTTGTTGCCACTGTAAAACGGGCACGAAAATTAGGTTAATTAAAGTCAACTGACGCAGATAGATGCTGGTGCTGCTGCTGCTGGTTTATCTCTGTTTCTGTTATTGATTTTCATAATTGCTTGCCTACGAGTGCCATATACTCGCACATTTTCACCTTTTCATTTCTACAATTTCCAAATTTTCAGGCAAAAAGTGAGGCAATCAACGCCACACAGTGCGTTGTAACAAATGAAATTCATTAATTGCCCCGTCCCAATGCGCAAATAAACATTTGTTTGGTTTTGTTTTGTTTTCTTGTGTTTCGTTCAGTTCTGTTTCGATTCATTTGCTATGGTTTCGCTTCGATTTGAACAATTCACAATTGCACATTAAGCCAAATGAATTGTTTATGTTTTAGAAATTCATTTTTGTTTTTTTGAATGATTCAAGCCTTTGCTATTGTTAATGTAATTAAAATGAAAATATCATAAAGAGTTGCCAATGCTAATAAAAATTTAAAAGTGTTGTAAGTGCTGGATAATATGTTTACTCTTGTAAGGTCAAGGCCTTTTGAGTATTATTTAGTTACTCTATGGGACAATTTAGAATTATAGTTTTACAAAAATTAAAGCACCTGATTTATAAATTTTTTGAAGTAAATGAGATATCAGAAATACATTTTGTTCTTAATCTTAAAAAAGATGGACAAGAGGGTACACAATTTTAAAATCTTTAAGTCTCGAATACGTAATAATATTTTTGTCTTCATTTAAAATTCCAAGCCGTTCACACAGTTTTTATGTCTGGATATTAAGCAAGGTTGGGATTTATTTTTTTGCTGACTTATGGCAAAGCTTTGGCTATTTAAGACGTGTTTGACTGTTATCGCTGAAAGCTCTGTACGTGCTCCATTCACATTCACATTTCTAACCCTCTTCGGGTTTTTCATTCTAAAAATTAAAGATTTGCAACTGAAAAGTTTTTAAGTAAACTTTAAAGTGTACACTTGAAGTTGTTTTAATTAAAAAATCTGATAAATGATTTGAAATTAACTATTGCAACAATTTTGGGCTGTGTAACCATTTTATTGAGAGCTAAATGAAATTTATTTAAAGGAGCTCTTAAATAAAGGAAAATAAATTTTCCCAGTAAGTTCCCCATTCTAAATACGTACGTAATATTAGTTCGTTCTGCGAAATGGTTGGAAATTTGAAGAGCGAAATAAATTATGTGTACATTAAAGTTGAAAATTCTTTTGAAAAGTTTAAGCCCTAACTAGTTTACAACAGCTTTATAAGCTTAGGCAGCAGGAAAACTAATTATTTTAGTTTTCAACCAGCACTTTAATTTCCAATTAAAAACGTAATAATTCTTTTGTAGTCATATTTAATGTAATTTATTTCGTATGGTAATTATGATAATAATGCAACAAAGCAGGACGGAAAACAAAATAAAAATAATGTGCAAAACGGATGTGTTGGAAATTCGGAAAAATTTACTGGCTGTCGATTGCAGTTCCCAAAACTTGGCTGTACAAAATGTAAATATGTCGATTTCGTTGCCTGAATGCATAAAATGTGCATTGTGCTATAGAAAAGGATGCGCTTATCAAGGACACATCGCATAAAGCCTACAACAAATTAGCATCAGAAACAGAGATAAGTGTAATTTGAATTTTAGAACTTTAAGCATGCTGACTACAAACTCATGCTATTATGGAAACCCATTTAGAGTGATTTTTGTTGTTTCAAATAGAAAATCGAATGCGAAAAGCAAACACAAACAGCGAAATAGAAACGAAAACCGAAACAGGCTGAAAATGTGACGAGTTTTGAATCCAAGCAAAGAACACGGGCTTTGGGAAGTATTATGCGCGAATGTTGCGTATACGCCCCCAAGAGGTGGGAGAAAAACATACAGTGGCTGCCACGCCTAGTGCTCGAGGTGATTTAACTTTTCTGCCTGCCATTCATTTCCTTTTCAATAGCACAAAGCACACAAACGGCAAAAATATTGTTGGCATACTTTTGCAAGTGCTTCCGTGTCCTGCCTGTATATACATTTCTGTATATGAGTGTGTGTGTCTGTGTATTCTGAATCTGTGTGTTTATTTTAACTTTTGGCATTTTGAGCGCGATCCGAAGGGGGTTTCACAGCCAAATAGAAAACTAAAACAAAACACAAACAGAAACGCCAAACACATAAATATGAAAAAATAAATTGAAACAGTCAACCAAGCCAACTGCTGTCTAACTCAACTATTTCCACTCGGATCTGTCAAATAGCAACGCAGCCCAACTCAATCAGTGCTGCAGTAAGAAATTGTGACACCACCCAACCACTGGACAACCACAAACAACAACAGCAGCAGCAGCAATGACAGCAATAGCAGCAACAAAATAGTTACCAGTTACCAGCTAGCCACAGATTGAATTGCTTTCACTTTGCTCCAAAATTGTTTGCGAAATTGTAAAACGTTAATGTCCTCAGGGAAGCGGGGCATACAAAAAACCCAACGAAAATCCTATCATCCTAGCTGCATTTTATACTTTGTTTGTTTGGCATATTTCACTTTTGTAAACAGCGGACAGCAGATACTTATACAAATCAAATTGGAACATTGGGTTGACTGAGTGTATTATCAACGGAGCCATTAAGTCCATAATGAGATAAAAGCTAGAATATGATAGATGAAGATCCTCAGCAGTTTTTATTACTACAGAGACAGAAGAGACAATGCAGAAAGGCCAGAGAAAACTCTTATGACAGCCAATTTGAAGAATCTCTTACTTGCATTCGGATAAAACTTGAAGAGAGGAAAAGGGCACAAAAAAAGAGCTGTATAAATGGAAAGTTTTGTTCTTTTTGTTGCAATAATTGGTATAAATTATTAATTTTAACTACCTGATCAGCAGTTACGCAGCACTGCACTGCAAGCAGTGCAATATTTACACGCTGACCTGCACTGCTTGTCCACACTTGACTTGCTGATCGTAATGGACTAAATGGCTAAAGCTCTTAGAGAAATTCAAATAGCGCTGTATTTAATTCAGTAAACATCTACATTATTTAATGAATAAAAAATAATAATAAAGAAGGAACCAACCAATTATCCTGCAACAATATGATACCTTAATAGTTTCACTAATAGGTTTTGTTTATAAATTGAATTTCCATTTACAAATTTTTTTCTGTTTATAAATTTAAATTAAGTTTATAGGTCAGAACGAATCCGATATAAAAACACTTCAAGATTGCCTTAAAACAACACGTAAACGTTATAAGTGTAAATACTATTATTTGCTCAAATGCATTCTCTAAAATCCGGAAAGTGTATTTAGCAGTCACAGTGCTGTTAGGTTCAGTTTTGCCGACTTTGTTTATTTTGGCAATCGGTGCTATTGTTTGTATGCCAAATGTAAATTGTAAAGTGAAAATTGTAATTGCCATTCATTATTCATGAATTGCTTTTAATTGCACAACTGGCCGAAACTATTTCAATAATTTATTTTTGCAATGCTAATAAAAGTAAGATATTCAAGAAAAGGCCAGTAAATTGGATGAAATTGATTATTTAATGGAAATTAATGCCGAGTGCATTTTGAGCCTAATTGGCCCTATTTGCCTTTTTGGCTAATAGCGAATTGGTGAATTTTGTAATTATTGCACCGCAAATTGGAGACATACGATGCATGATTGTTAAGGGAATTGCTGTAGGGATTTGTACACTATTCATTTCAGGACTTTTCATTCCGATTCAGAACTCAATTACGACGCGCAGTTGAAAACAAAAAAATTCCACCCGCAGACGGAAAATGCGCACCAAGCAAAACGAAGCGAGGAAAATGGAAAATAGAAAAGCGTTGAACAATGGCGACACATGGTCCTAGTTCCAGTTCTTGTCCGCTTTGGCCCTATGCCATGTTGTTGTTTCTTCTTTTAACGTGGTGCCTACAACTATGCACCAGATAGAATAACACAGAGCCTGCTGTTGGATGCTCGTTTCCTCTTCTTGTATTTCAGTCATGCATGTAATTTTTTTCTTTCCAGCCAGTTGGCCAGTTGGTTGCTATTTTCTTTTGTTTTTGTTTATTTTCTGTCCCTCTTTCGTGTTTTTTTAGCGCATGTTGTTGGCGTTTTTATTTTCCTACGCATTGCTACTACAGATGTTGACATTGTTGTTGCTCTCTCCATCTCTTTGTGTTGTTACAACTGATAAAGCTTTCAGGCATTCAGTGTCCCATCTAAATCATGTTGACTTTAGTGTGGTCACATACTGCACATAGCCACTGTAGAGAGGCACCAGCCTCGGCTCTTGGCTATAATGTGAACAGTAATATAGAGAGGCTTACTAATGTCAGCTCTAAGCAAGCATAAGACTCTGTTATGTTAGAACTGTTGGGAACTTCTTTACAGCTTTTATTAATAATCAAAATAAAAGATTTACTAATAAAAAAAAAAATAGTTTTTAAATAAAAAACAAAATTTCTTATTTATATGTTTAAAATAAATTTGGGCACCACCTTAACACCATCATCACCCAGAACTTTGGTATTGCAGAGCCAATGTTATGACAGCTATTTGACATCCGCTGACTTTAGAGGCTGACTTTCGTCTAAGAATTTCAACGCCTCACAAAAGTTTCCATTATTATAAGCGTCGAAAAACAATTTAAATTTCCTAGTCTTATCGGTATCCAAGTGGAAACTGTGTCTGGTCAATGCTAGATTTAATCTTTCCATTAAACTACGCAATTTTCCACTCAGTTTTGGCAGATCCATCGTCTGAGCCAAGAGAGAACACATCAGAGTCGATGCCTTGTTCAATTGCCCAGTTATTATATAGAGCTTGATAGTTGATTCATATTCACAGCGTTTGGAGAGTTCTGTGGCCACCATGGAGGCCAGTTCAATCTTTTCCAAGTCCGTGCATGGCAGTTTTTCAAAGATGCCGCTAAAAGAAGAGAAATAAAATAATTGATAGGGCTTTGAAATGGAATAATATAAAAACGATAATTCAAATTAAAAACAATCATAAATATAGCGCAAGCTAACTTTGGCGCGCCAAAGTTTGGATACCCTTGCAGTGCCCTGAGTAAGCCGTCAGATTTTTTACAAAATTTGTTAAAGGTCGATTTTGAACCGATCGTTCCTATGGCAGCTATATGATATAGTAGTCCGATTTACACCAAATTTGGTCAGCCTGTTTAAAACTAAATCAAACACACAATGTGTTTATGTGGTTGAGATATTTTGAGAAACAAAAATGTTTTTTATACTAAATGTTGTTTTCGAACCGATCGTTCCTATGGCAGCTATATGATATAGTAGCCCGATTTACACCAAATTTGGTCAGCCTGTTTAAAACTTAATTATATATATTTGTATATATATATCTTGAGAAACAAAAAAGTTTTTCATACTAAATGTTTATTTCCAACCGATCGTTCCTATGGCAGCTATATGATATAGTTATCCGATCCGGTCGGTTCCGACATATGTACTGCGTGCAGCAAAAAGACGGACCTGTACCAAGTTTCATCAAGATAGCTTCAAAACTGAGAGACTAGTTTGCATAGAAACAGACGGACACACGGACAGACAGACGGACATGGCTATATCGACTCAGCTCGTCGCCCTGATCAAGAATATATATACTTTATGGGGTCTGTGAGGCTTCCTTCAATGCGTTACACATTTCGTGACAAAATTATAATACCCTCTGCAAGGGTATAAAAACCATTGTATTAATCCAATTTGATGTTGTGCATTAATTAATTCAAGTGAATAATGATAATTTAAAAGGACTAGTCTGTATTAAAAACAGAGTTATATTTTCAAATATTTGGATATATTAAAGTATTTTGGGATTAAGAATTTGACAAAATTGATGCGAAAATCTTAGAAATCTTTATGACCGATTAAGGTTGCTCTAGCTTTGTACCCTTTGAGTAACTTTGCTTACCTTACATTATACAATGAATTACATGGATCGGGTTTGCCAAATATCAAATCCAACACATCCGCCGAATGGTTTTTCAAGACGAAATTACCGATGCACATCAGCATCAAATTGAGTCCGTCTATAGATTTGTAAGTTCGTAGCAAGTAATAATAGTTCAAGGCCTCGTAGGTATCAGTTTCTTCAAATCGTATGGCATAGGTCATGATAAGTCGCTGCACATTGAGGCGACACACAGGTGAGTGATAATCTGGTTGAGTACAGTACAACGGATCCAGTTCATATTTGGTTGTACTCAGCATGGAGATCTCATTCAGGGCAATGGCCATGTGAACGGCATGTACTTCATACTCCTCCCTTTGGGTCAAAAACTCAATTGCCATCTCAAAGTGTCCCGTGAGGATGAGCATTGGAAAGTAAAGCTCGCATTCCGTTAACCAACATTCGCCGAACTTAATCCTCATTATCGATTTGACATCCTCAATGCTTAGATGCTTGATATGACGACGCAATGTCAATTGCATCCACAAATCGTCTTCAATACTGCGCATTACTTGAAAATGTCCATTATCTGGATCGCAAGCCAAGGCAATGGCATAAACCTGCAAAAGAAATCAACAATTGAGAACTACCTAAATATTCTAAATATAACTTAGGGGATTTAGCTGACTCGAGGTTTATTCTAAATATATATATTTTTATTTTTTTTGCATGCACACTATAGAAGTATTGTCAATCAATTGTAGTTCTACTTAGCCTTCATAGTGTAGACATGGCTATATTGAATCTGTTTTTGATACTATTCTAACTGAGTCGGAGATGCTTCCTTATAAAGTAAACAATTCCTCTGCATTTTTCTCAATTTCAATTGTAAAGACGTACAAATAACAGGGTATATTTAAGTCTCTCTTACCGCCTTTTTAAAGGGATCGCGACAGCGTCGTAAGCTGTTGTTGTACTCCACTGTGAGGAATTGTTGCATTCTTGCATACCGCAAATCTTTCCGGAAAAACTCTGGATTATTTCTGAACTTGTGCTGTTGGTGTATGGTCTCCCGTAATTCTGGGTAGGCATCATCCCAATCCTTGAGATATTCCACAGCAGCATCAGGATCTCCACAACGTAGACTATAGAGGACATGTGGCCAGAGAGGACGACCCTTATAGACATCACAGAGGCCGGACAACAAGTTAGCCTTCTGGAATTTGATTTTAACAAATGTTTTGACCTTGCTGTAGATATCGGTAAGGCCACCACATTCGGGGATCTGGCTCTCTTGGATGACCTTAATCATATGCTCCCTGAAGTCATGTTCCAGATAGATAAGAGCCTGTTGCATGAACTGTGGAGCCATCTGGCGTGTCTTCACAGCATTTAAGTTGAGGCACGTTGGAGTGTGTTTAGCCATATGTTGCAGCACTTTCCACATTTTAGTTATATTCGAATCTTGTATTTGCTTCTCGGCCAGTTGGGCAAATGTGGTCAAAAGATTCACACTCATTTGCTGACATTCATTATAAATTATCAACTCCTTGGCGTATAATATTTGGATACGATTGAGGGAAGATTGAGGTGTCGTAGCCGTGAGACGTACAGTAGACACTCGTTGGGGACGCTTACCCTGCTTGTCGCTGGCCTTAAAGGATTCACTCAAGTCAAGGTTTTCCACCATATCTGTTAATAACTGTAGATCTGTGTCATTTTGAGCAACCACCGTCGTGAAACTCCGAATTTTTTCTATCTGGTTCTTAAAAGTCTTTGTGAGCCTTTTGTGCATCTCTTTTATATCCTGCAGCACCTCGGGAAGTGTCCTCTCCAAACAGGGAAGATGACGTCCCTCATTGGCCAGACCTTGTGCCTGCTGCAGCAGCTCACTCAAACTGGTATTCATCATCTGCAATATTGAATTATTATTTATACCAATATGTTAATTAATTTGGATATGATTATAATATTATATAATTAATTTACATAACTTTCTCAACTTATTCCGTCTTCGATTGTATTTAAATGGTAGAGATGTGAAAATAACGATGTTGTGTATGCACAAAGTCGATTGTTTGTATTAGTGATGTAAGAAAAATCGATGTTTTGTATGTACAAAATAAATTGTTTCCACTTCATTTATTTCCACTTAATAAATGGATTATCATTTAATCCAATAAATGTTTTGTGATTTTTGATAGTATTAATGCGTATTCTACTTGTTTTCATATTCATTTGTATAATGCAGGGTCCGTTTTTATTTTTTAATATATTTATTTATATATTTTTGGTCAAAACAGTTCAGTTTAACATTTAAGTATAATGCTAGCTTCACATTGCCGCCACAGTGTGCCACTGTGTTCTGTGGCACCTGTGCCTGAATGTGACGTGTGCCAGAGTGTTCACATTACAATGTATGGCAATGCATTGGGCGGCACATTAATTGTGCTCCACAGAGCAGTGCCAGCCTTCAATGTGAACACTATTGTCGTTTTCGCACAGCGCTACAAGGTGGCACAACTTGTTCAAATGTTCACAGCAATAGAACTTACAACAAGATCGTGAACAAAGAGCAAGTTCCACAAAGGGAATAATAAAAAAATCTTGGCGCGTTCATTTAAAGTGCAATTAAATTTAAAAATATATATATAAAAGACTTAGTGATGTCCGTGATACCATTTATTGATATAAGCTAAAGAAACAGTCTAAAATTTCTTTCTCTTCTGGAAAATAACTGCTTTATTTTAAATTTAAGTTCATGCCACAGAAACAAACCTCAACAGTATTAAATTTTCTATCTTCTTTCTGGCTTACCTATGATTTATGGTTAAAATCTCTTAGGTCACTTGTTCAGTTCATTACTTTGAGATACATTTCTACAACGTTACAGTAGTTGTTGTATTATTAAGGTGCAAAACTGCAACTGCAGTCTGAAAATTGCCACCGGCTTTGACTTAGACTTGGGGCCTATCAGGTTTCCTGCTTGTATATCATCATCATTTGTTAGTGTCGTGTTGTGTTGTGTTGTGTCTCTTGTTTTGTCTCTTGCCCATTTGCAATTGGAGCTGTGCCTAGAAATTACAAAATTACAAATTTTGTTTTTGGGCTCCAGGTTTTGTGTGCACTGGTCTGGCCAATTTCCAATTTCCGTACGCAATGTGTCCGACATTTTCCTAAGCCACGTTCTTCTCTGACAACAAATTGTTTGTTTTTTTGTTTTTTGTTTTTGCAGAGCACCTGAAAAGTGAATGCTACGTTGCAGCTTCGGACTGACCAAGCAGGCGTATCACCCACAACAGTAGGAAGGTCATTTGTAACTTTAACTAAACAAATTTGAAAGCCACAACGCATATCAAGTGTGGTCTGGTTCTGGCGATGGCCCTTTATTTGTGGCCAACTTATGTATAAAATGGCCAATGCTTGTTAGGATCGGCATCAGTAGCACCACGTGCCACATCAAGCAAAGAGTCAGGTTGTCAAGTTGCCAAGTACCCAACGAGCAGCATCAGCAGTAGCTAAACAAATTACAAAGGAAGCAGCCTACTAGTCGAATACTTAACGTCAACAGTCATGAAACGGGTAAGTTCTGGCATACTACAGTTTTGGCCATAAATTTTAACCCGGACGATTGCCTGCGGTGTCATGTTAAACGCATTGAACCAAAGGCAGGCCATAAATCAGGATGATCAAAAATACAAAACGATAAAACTCGTAAACATATTAGGACAATTTGTGTAGACGGAGATAATCAAGCGGTAGATAAAACGAATTTTGGTTGCACTTTCTTTAAGAATTATAAGATTTGTTTAGAGTTTTTATAAGTATTTGATAATAATAGTTTTTTCATTATTAGAAAAAATTACATCTTCTCAGACTAATAATTTTATTTACTCACAATTTTAAGTTATTTTCACTCGATATTTAAACTGCTTTGTAAAGTTAATATACCCTACCAATGATGCTAATCCGAAAAGACAGACAAAGTTTCAAGCAACATGCTGTCAATAGTCATTTGCCAAGAGTTGTGAATGCTTTAAGTCGAGAGTTAGGTTTCGGTTTAGAAAAGGAGACTCATTCATTTAACGTCCTTGTAGGATGTTGAAAAAAAGTGAATGGCAAATTTATGATGCCAACAGCAATTGGCCAATTTGATTTATTTGCTGGTCAAGTTTTTAGGCATATTCCCAAACTCAAAGCATACTTTTTTATGTATGTATATTCTTTCTTTCTTTTTATTACATAGTCCTGCCTGTTGCTCTGCCTATGTCTGCTGACCTGCAATGTGGCCAATGCATCCTATCTGCGACCCCTCGAACTCAGCCAGTTGACCAAGTCATCCAATCTGCAACAGCAACAGCAACAACAGAGGGGAGAACAACAATTGCGTGCAGAGCTGAACAATGATGATGACAATTTGGAAGAGGCCACCACAATTTTGCCCAACTCTAGTGAGGATTATGATAGCCGGCCACAGTACACATTTGCCTATGATGTGCGCGATACGTTGACCGGTGATGACAAGCGACAGGAGGAGAAACGTGATGGGGATTTGGTTAAGGGACAATATTCTCTCATAGAACCCGATGGCACACGGCGCATTGTGGACTACACGGCGGATGATGCCAGCGGCTTCAATGCCATTGTTTCCAAACAGCGTCTGGATGAACATCGAAGCTCCTCACAGTCATCCTCTTCGTCGTCCTCCTCGTCTTCGTCCTCTTCTCGTTACAATAGTATTGAGGAGCTGCAATCGCGTCTTACAGCTCAAGCTATGGCTGAGGCTCAGGCCATTGCCGATGCCCAGCAACAATCCCAATTGCAGCTGGAGGCACAAGCTCGCCGTGAGTCTGAGAACCAAGCACGTCTTCAGGCTCAACAGCTGATGGAACAATTCCAACAGCAGGTGCAGCAAACCGCTCAATTACGTCAACAGCAGGAGCAACACCGCCAGCAGCAGGAGCAACAGCGTCAGCAGCAGGAGCAACAACTCCGGGAATTGCAGCGTCTCCAAGAGCAACGTGATCGTGACCAGGAGCGTCGTCAGCAACAGCAAAGGGATCAGCAGAGGGATCAGCAAAGGGATCAGGAACGTCGACTTAGTCAGAGTCAAGGTCAGCGTCTTCTGGAGCGTTTAAACAACGAACAACAGACTCTGCTTCTGCCCAGCTCCGCTCAATTACTTGGCCAGAGTGTTCAGGCTAGCCTTGTTTCCCATCCACCGACTTTGATCTCTCGTCTACCGTCTGCTGCCACAACTACCTCATTGTTGACCCGGGAACATGATCTGGATGCCTGGCGACAACTGCCTAATGCCCGCTTGACCATTGAACGCACCTCTCAGCCTTTGATTCTGTCTCATCCATCAAGTGCTTCTCTACAAGCACAGCTCATCAGCTCTCCACTGATCTTGGAGTCGGGTAATCTTAATGGTTTGATCTCTACACGCCTCAATGGCAATGCAGCTCGGGCTGGAGCTGCCATTAGCTGGAGTCAAGGACGTCGTCTGCTGGACAGTGACCTCTGGCAGCTGGACAGACTCGAGGATAATGAACAGCGCCGTGAGAACGATGAACTCCGTTCCAGTTCCAGCTCCAGTTCAGAACGCAATGGAAATCGACGCGCTCAATGGTAAGAACCAACTCAAGAACTTCAACTGAACTCACGAATAAATGGAAACATGATTATGTCTAGCTTTTAAGCACACACATACACTCACAAACGCACACACACACTCACACACTAACTATAAGTGAACTCTTGTGTTATGTTTAATCTTATGTGGGATACGGGAATTTCACTATTTACTTTGCTTCTTCAAATAACTCCAAACTATGTCTATCTCAAACTTTAGCGCTAAGTTTAATTGTTTTTTTGTGTAACTTTTTTTTAGTTAGTCAACTGCATTATTAAACTTACAAAAAAAAAAAGAGAAACTAAATAAAGAGAAGCCAACGTATAAACTGTGGAGAAAAGTATCACAGAATTTGCAGTCGTATTAAATTCTCGGTTTTGGGCTACAACAGGTGGTTTATGGTTGACCCTAATCTCCTTTCATGGACTTTGACACTTGGCCATGGCCAAAAGCTGCACATGGTCTGTCCGTTCCCCTTCCTCTCCTATCTCTTTCACTGCTGGACACGTGTGCACGCAAGTTGGCCATAAACCATGGACCAAGTTTCTTTAGGGTAGCAGCAAATGGCAACAAATTTTTTAATAATAAACAGGCAGACAGCATAGGGACGATAGGGGGGCAGGGGCAGAAACAGGACAAGTGCTAGCAAAGTTGATCCTTCTCTCGGTGAACCATAAACTTAACGCTGCACACTTAAAAATAAACTTGCACTTGGTCAACTGTCGAGGTCGTCAAAAGGAGAAGCGGGAAAATGATGCTGTTAACGGCAAAACGCTATAAAAACAATGAAAATTCCAGGCAGGTAAGAGAGGGTTGCCCTATAACTTTATTCCTTTTTTATGGTAAAAGTTGGTAAGTTTTCTTATATATATATTAAAAAAGAAATAAACTAAAAAGTCTTTGAGTTGCGAACTGAAAACTTGTTTCTCTTTTATAAAAAGAAAAGCATTAAAAGTATAAAGAACATGGTTAAGTATTTTATTTGATATGCTTAACTCTTGAAATAAAGTAAGATTTGGTATTTATCAGTTATTTTTTTATTAAACGAAATATAAATTTGTGAGTGTGAAATATATTTATCATTCTTTATCGACATATTAGATGTGTTTGCAAAATATTTAGCAAAGGATATAATTATGTAATATGTATAAGAAAAACTCTTTAGATATTAAAGTGTAAGAAGATATAAGAGTAAAGCTCTTGTCTAATGTAACTGTCAACCAATATTAAAATATATAATTTTGTATATTCTTCGACTAATTGAAACTTCTTAAACCCTCTCTCTCTCTCTTTATAGTTGAACTATTGAGTTTAAGGTTACAGTCGCGTGCAAATCTGATAAGCCGCATAAGAACTTAACCACATATTTAATAAAAATTGCACAAAACTATATAAAAAGTCAATTTAAAGCATACGCACTTTGGCTTTGGCCCAAAGATAAAAAGGAGAAGCTCAACTGACAGCTGCCGGCTGTTGGCCAAAGACTCGTAAAGTCTCCTAGAAAAGAAATCACTTAAAAGTTCATCAGAAGTGCAGCTGGTTTCACTGCATCTCCCTTTGGGCGCTTATCCTTGACAATTGGCTGACAGCTCGAGGAAAACTACAAAATGTCCTTTGCCTTTGCTGCAACTGTCATTGTCAAATCTAGGAAAGAACTACACATACATTTCCACGGAAAAACAGATCAGAAAGCCCAATGGATTGTAGGGTGAGAGAGCAAAGCAAACTGTAAAATCCTCACTTGACTTTGCCACTTCCTGGACTTTTTGGGGGAAAAGTATTTTGACCTTGCTGCGTTTATGTCTGTTTCATCTGGCTGGGGGTGTTAAAGCGTTGCCAACCATCCTGTCCAGGTGTCCGTACATGTGAATCAGCTGAGCAAACAACGGAAACGGAAATGCCAGTTGCCAAGCAGATACATCGATACGAGGAAATGAAGGTGCAGCGAATCGTGATGAATTTGTGGGGCAGACAATGAGAATTAGAGGAACATTACAGTTGGAGAGGAAACGACTAAGCTTTTCATTTATCTGTCTTTCTCATAGCTCTCTCTCTCTCTCTCTATCTAACATTCTCCCTCTTTTTATTTCTCAACAAAACATGATTAATTCGTGGGGGCGTGCAACATGTAACAGAGAAAAAGAAGAAACTTTAAGAAGTCTTCACTTTCTCGATTTAGCTTTCTTTTTATATAGCAATACTACACTTTTTTACAATTCTCTAGATGCATAGAAATTTAGTTTGAATCATTCACACAGGCAGCTTTGATATAAACGTCTATATTTAAATATCTTTAACAAACACTACAAATTGGAACTATTAATAAGAGCTCCAGCATAAATAAAATTGTAAGCTAAAATGTACAAGTTTCTAGTGAGGCCTCTGCCGTTGCGTTTCTTCAACGATAAGAACTTATACTTCAAGTCCTTGTTGAAGCTAAGCAACAAGTTCTCGAGTACGCCGCGTCCACCAAAGGATCCGCCGGATGAAGGCTACCGACCGGAAAGTGTTGACCACCAGGACATAGAGATATCCGATTTTGTCCGACCGGAGGCTTATCGGAAATTTAATAGCACTGATGAGGTGCTCGGTCCTGGCGCTGGAAAGTCTAAAAAATACAAGAATGCACAATACTTTGGCTATCATCGCTATAGCTTTTATGAATTGCAGAACCAATCGATGGAACTACGCGATGAAAGGCGCTTAAATGGTGGCATCCAGATTAACTTTGGGGAAGATGATGAAGATGAATGCTCCGATGACACCTTAGAGGCCATGAAAGAGCGGGAAGCGGAATGTGAGAAGACGTTGGCAGCTCAGTTAAAGGATAATGAAAAGGACAAGTTAAAAGCCTGGTGTGTAGCCATAGAAAATAAACAGGAAGAAATTCTTAAAGGCCAGATATCTGAAAAGGACAATGAGAAGCTCAAGTCCTCGTGTAAAGAGATCGAAAAGCAGCAGCAACAACGAGCTAAGAAAGGACATAAATTTGAAAACAATAAAAAGGAGATGGATCAGAAGACAACCGATAAGAGAGTCAAGGAAATATTAACTGAAAGCACTGTCCAGTTGAACAAAGAAGCAAAAGGAGAGGAAAGCAACGACTGCACGAAGTTGGCTAACACAGCTGCGGATAAGGCTAAAGAGAATGAAAAGAAACCAGCTGTAAATGACAAGAACAACGAAGAGGATTAGATTACAGTTTCTTAGTTCTAAATTAATCAATTTTGCGGGTTTTATTTCCAAAAACTTTACAAAAACCCATTGAATATGATTTTATGGCCCACTTTTGAGTAAATTTTTCATGTCACTTTAGCGCCATCCATTGTTTTTTAGCGGAACTAAATAATATAGCGCCATCTATTGTCTATTATCGGGACTAATAATGGCACAGTTTTTTTTGTCGGATGTTTTGAGTGAATTCCAATATTGAGTGAACGTAACAATTTTTCACTTTTTTCCGTTCGTGCTCACGGATCGGATTAAAAACATAGACGAATTTTTTTGGATTTTTCTAAGCTCTTCAGTAAAAACCAGAGCTTACTGAGAAAGCTGTGAAAGGAACTTGTGTGAAATGGAGACAAATTTAAAAAAAAACACCCTAATTTTGTCGAGCTTCGGATTTACTTTTTTGTTAATTAAAAATCGTTTTGCCGGTTAAAAAATTAATTTAATTTTAGCAATTTTCTTTCGTTTTATTAGCGCTGACGGCCATTTTAGGTACTACAAAGCGCCACTCATTGGGAACTACAAGACGCCACCTGTAACTAAATGAAAGTGGTGGGAGGACGACGCATTTGAAATAACTGTTTTTCAATATTTGCGCGGAAGAAAGAAGAGAATTTTTGACAAAATGGCAGATCACAAGGAAAATTAGTGAAAATTTTAGAGAAATAGAATCATTCCACAATTACTATAATAATAATAATCAGTATCACACCGAGGAGAAAGTGGATTTGAGTATCCCATACATGTTTCGGTGTGGGATACTAGGTCTTTTTTGGTTTTCGCTTTGTTTGTGAGTTTCTCTTCAAGTTGCCATTTGAATTGTTAATAAATGCATAGTAGAATCTCGCATATAATTAATCGATACGCTTTACAACGCCATAACGGAAACTCACAACGGGGTTGCTGCACAATTTCAGGGACAACTCAACCAATTTCAACCAAAACAAAACAAAACAAAACGAAAGTAATACTCGCATTCTAATATGAGGTGATCCGAGGTCTGGGGTATACATAGATAATTTTCAGGTACACGTATTAGTAGAAGCTAACGTCATTGATTTTATACATATATGCAATCACTTCTGAATGCTGCCGGTGGACTGATCTCTCTGAACCGATAGCGAGAGTCATCACGTGTTTTTTTACTTGCTAATTAGTCTATTATACCTGGAAATCCCCCGAACCTCAATGACAAAGGGTGAATGAGAAAGAAAGAGAAGGGAAGCTAGAAAAACTTACAGTTAGATGGAAATTTTTATTACAATTTGTTGCTATCCAATGGCACTAGAGATAGGAACTCTTACAGAGAGTTACTATATAAGTTAGATTATGTACTAAGTTTAATATAATAATATTAAAGACTCTGACTGAAAGTTGTTTGATTAGGGTAAGAGTTGTTTGTAATACTAAGAGGTTATGTATTCTCGTTTAAGAAAACCCATTTGGATAAGGATCATTTGCTTCTCATCATTGTTATTTAAACTTGCGATTACCTTGGATTAATGTTGACATAACTTTAAACAAACATTTTAGAACACTTCAATTGATGAGTAACTTAACGGTTTTTACACGACTGATAACAAATTTTAAATAAACTTGAACTTATTATTTAAACTCGGCAGTTCACATAAGTTCTTCATTATAATAAAGGACTCAACTTAACCAAAAGTTTTCTACAGTCTGATATTTTTCTGCATGGTATGCATAACTTAGTATAAATATATCTATGTCTCACTCTCATGGAATCATGTACATATGTACAAATTTGCTATCTTCAAGCAAAGGGTTAACTATAGTCCATCATAGCTAACTGCAGTTTCCAAGTTGTCCAAGACAGCGAGCCTCATTTTAGAGGCATTTAAGCTGAAAATTGCTGCTAAAATATTTACACAGTGCAAAGTCGTCACAGTCGGAGGCCCAGACATTGCCAATGCAGATCTTGGCCAGCTGCATTGATGCATCTAAATGTTTACACACAGACCATAAAGCGCAATCTCTCTCTCGCTCTTTCTCACCGAAACTATCTCAGTCTTTTTCCGTTTTTTTCTCTCTCTCTCACGGACTATCTGGCGGTCATGTAAATGCCTCTAATTTTGGGCCTAACGACAACTTGTCGCTTGTCATGGTCTCTATGCAGTTCTGTGGCATTGTTGTTGTTATTGTTGTTGTTGCTACGGTTGTGCCTCATCATCATTTGCAAAAGTTTAGACTGCTGGCGGCAGGTTTCCCAGCAGCAGCTGCCGCACTTGGCATCAACAACAACAGCATCAGTTTAGCTGCGCTTTATTTGTGCAGCTTTTAGATGCGCTTAAGTATTATTTTTTTCCGCTTTTTTTTTTGTTTGCCGCCTCGTAATCGCAGCTCATAGATCAAAAGCGAAGCGTGCTATGTTGCTATTGCCCTCTCTCTCTCTCTTTCTCTCTCTCTTTGTTGTCCCGCGGTAATTTGCATAATTTTGTATAAAATGCAGCTAGGAAGTCAATCAGAGTGCGACCCGCTTGCAGACTGTGTGAACTGCTGCAATTCTCATGCCAAATGGCGAAATGGCGCCGCATTCCAGAAACGAAAATCTCCCAACGCACAGCTGCGTCCCCCTTTTTTTTATTGCTGAGAAGTGCCACCCACACTCAACTAGACAGGTAAGAGAGACAGGCCGTGTGATATGCTCGGAACTGGAGCGCAATTTCAAATGGCCAAGAGCTCAACCCCAATTGCCACAATTCCCACAGAAATTGAACACAGATTGCAATTGCAAGTTACGAGTTTTTAAGTTCGTTTGCCCCATTGGCTATTCAAATTAACCAACTCATTTTCGCTCTGATTAAAGGTAATTTTCCAAATTTTCCTGCGCGCCCTGTGACACTAACAACAACAAGAGTAACAACAACTACCACAAGAGCAACAGCCAGCCTGCATTTGGCTAGCAATTTGGCCTGTCGTCATTTAATGGCTTAAATCGTAGCTGCAACAAGTTGCCTCAAACATGTTGCCCTCCCTGTTCTTTGTCCTCTGGCCATCTGACCATTTGTGTCGCCAGTTGGCCGGGAAAATTGGAAAATTGTTGAATTGAAGCGCGTGTGCATTGAATTATGCAAAATTTGTTTGCCTTCCATTCAATTTGGTGGGATTTCAACTGAATTTCAAGGCGCAAAATATCTGTGGCAAATAACATGGCTCGTTAAACAAGATCAAGAGATATTTGGTAGATAGTTATCTCCTTTTCCACTACTATATTATTTATTGCTATTTATTAATTTTCTTAAATATTTTATACCTATTTAAGCAAAATGAAACCTATTCCTGGAACTTTCAGGCTGAAAGTTATAACTTTTTTAAATTCATCTGAATGTATTTTACCTCACCTACTAAAAACTTAAACTTCACAAGACTTCTTAATATAATAACATAAACATTAAATACAATAAAAATTGCATGTATAAAATGACGTTGATTAAAGTAACAAAGGTCACTTATAAGTTGTGGAAAATTTAAAAAAGCTTTACGATTTTCAGTTTGTCTAAAATTATTTAAATGTTAAAGTACAATATTGAGTTATCAACATTTCCTAATATATTTTAAGTTTGTTACAATTGTATTATTTATTTATTTTTGGTTCACTTAGATATTTTTTTATTTTCTCCAGATAAAAAATGGTCGAGTACAAAAGAACAAGAATACAGATGTCTGATAACGTTTTATGTCTATAAGCCCGTTCATTTTGATGACTTTATATTTGCAACTAATTGACATTTTGATGTAAAATGTATTTCAATTTAATGTTAAATTCATTTTTAAGTATCAGATAAAATTTAATTGGACTGTGGAAAAAATAGTTTAAATTAATTTATATATATATTTTTTTTTTTAGGATCAGTGTTACTAAGACAGGGCTTACAGCGTGAAGACGTTATTAATGAAGAAGATCTATAGAATGCGAAGAATTCAAGACTACTTCCGACAAAGTACTTGTAACATATTTAATGAGTTAGGTTTCCACCGCAGTTATTATCTAAGATCCACACTAATGTTTAGGGCCATTATCTGTCTCTTAGGAAACCCTAATAACTTCCACAGAATATATTATGTGTGTAATTTGGCTACTTATAAAAGCTCGTTTGTTATGCAGACAATTGATATGTTGTTTGCCCCATTGTGGAAGGTGTCTCATAAATTCCTACAATCTGTTGGCCAGACAGGAAGCGTTGCTGCCTGCACATCCGTGGTTAGCCAAGTGGAACGTGGAACGTTTGTGGAACTAGTGCTGGAGTTGTCATCATCATCATCATCAGTAACATCATCATCATCATTATCTTCATCAGCAACAACATCAAAGATAGCTCGTGCAGGAATTTCTTCTTTCATTCAAGAAAAGGTGTCTGGTAAAATTTTTGCAACAAAATTTATGCATAAAATCATTGAAGCGTTCAGTTGACAATGTCGAAGTAGTAGTCGGAAGAGAGTTGAGAACCCTCTAGAGAGACAGTGCACCCTAAAAGTACAGGTACAGGTATTGCTGCGGTTACTTGGTTACAACTGGAACCCATGGAACTCTCTCACACACATGCCCAGCATTTCTAGCGTGTTGTAATTTGTTGTAGTTACTTTTCAGAGTTGTTGACGAACTCTTGCAGTTGCCATACTTAGTACAAAAGGAAAAAAAAGTTAATTATCTTTTTTTTTCTCCCGCTCTCTGCTGGTTGTTGTTGGTTGTTGCTTTTTTTTTCTACCATGCCCAACAGCTCCATTGGGCTATTATCCATGGTTTGGGCCTAGGCTCTGGTACTTTTTGTGTTCTTTTCTCACTCCAAGCGATTGTTGTTGCCACCGTTCCATCCGCTCGCTCAGTCGCTTAGCTTGAAGTTCATTGAACTGTTAATTGTAGCAATGCCTCTGTCCAACTGTGGCCAGTGTGAAAGGTGATTTTTCAAGGCTGCCACGTCCGGCGCTCAGATGTTCCCAGCGTCGACCAAAAATAAAATGCTGTAAGGTTCTTAAAGGTTTAAGTTTCTTTATTATTTTAAAAGTTTATTTATGTTTTTGTTATTTTACAATCGGTATTTATGAATTAGATTGTTGAGCTTAGGTGCTAATGAGCAGCAGAGCACCAAGCCAACAAATAATTAAATTCCCACAATTGTTGGTCTGACTATCACGACGTAACCAATTTATTGCAATTTAAGGCGGTTGCCAACTGACAAATAAAAACTGGCCAGATTTCATTTCAAATCACGCACAATAAATACAACAAATTAGAAAACATTTCACAGTTTTTTACGGCTCAATTAACACAATTAACAAAGAAACACGTTCACTACAGATCAGAGGTTTGTGGAGATCTAGAGCTTTCAGTTTCTGTACGTAATATCCCGCACCATAGATGCCACTAAGAGATCACGGGTGTGTTATAAAAAACCCCGTGAATTCTTCCAGTGCCATTAACTGTGCCGGGATGCAAACCGAAAGCCACACACTTAAACAGGTTAGCTTCCAACTTTAACTTACCTGACAGAGAAAAGAACTTCAAGTAGCTGCAAAGAGATCTATCCCACATGTTTGCCCGATATGGCAACGCTGCTGGCTTTGATCTGGGAACACACTTAAAAAGTTATTTACCTGTGGCAGCAGATAAAAAAAAAAGAGAGAAAACAAAAATGAACTTGTTCTTTGAGGCCAGGATTCAGGGTATCATCTTCTTAGTTAGATTTAAAGATCTATCCCACGTTGTTGTTGTAGCTGTTGTTGTGGTTGTTGTTGTTGTTGGGGTGCTGCTTCAACTGTAGAGTGTACACCTGTGCTGCCTTTTTTTTTGCCTGATAAGGCAACCTCGCGCTTTGATCTATCCCACGATTTAATCAAAAACGCAAATTTTTTGTTTTCTTTCTGCTCGGTTTGCGGAAGTTGTTCATTTCCATTGATGGCAGGAAGAGGTGAATAGGGGGGACCATGTGCGTGGGAAATACGAGTTCCCACCTGAGTATTGCATGTTGTATCTTTAGTATCTCTGGAGCTGTCTGGGTCGCTGCGGTTGGCCACATAATTTGCTGTGAAAATCATTTTGCGGTTTTGTCGAGCTGCGTGCTGCATAAAATTACAATTCAATTTGGGTTAAAAAAGAAAAAACAATATGTATAAAAAAGAAAATATGATCATAATTATTAAATGAAGAAGTGGCAATAGAGGAAGCCAATTAAAAAT
Organism: Drosophila neotestacea; assembly: GCA_035044365.1. Classification (NCBI taxonomy): domain Eukaryota; kingdom Metazoa; phylum Arthropoda; class Insecta; order Diptera; family Drosophilidae; genus Drosophila; species Drosophila neotestacea. The sequence goes on along the minus strand of JAWNMD010000052.1, from coordinate 1,609,590 downwards.
GTATAATGTTAGCTTAACTAATTAAGTAGCGCAGTTTAATGTATTTCATGCGCTTCACTGCTCAAAGCGGCTGAGAAATGGGGGCAGACCAAAATTGAGTTGTTGCAACCAACAAAAAAAAAAAAGAAAGAGAGACAGACAAAAAATTGTAACATCGAAAATTGCTTTGACTTGCTTGCTTTTTTGGTTAGCGAATTACAAATGACCTCTGGTCTCTGTCTTTGGCTCTGACGATGGGAAAACGTCGCCGCAAATTAGTCACGAAGAAAGCAAGATTCGAGATGGCAAATTGTAATCGAGTTTGTTGCCTAAGTCTTTCGTTTCGTTGTGGCCAATTTATGCAAATGCCCAAAATGTCGAATGCCGATTTCGGCTGCTCCATTTCATGTAATTGCCACTATTTTTTTTTTCTTTCTGCTGCTTATCAAGCAACGGTAAATCAGTACGTCAGTCAGTCCGTCAGCCAGTCAGTCAGTCAGTCATTCAGTTAGGCAGCCAAGTCTCATAGACATGCCGAGCATGCGTCGTGAGGCGACAGCCATCAATCAAAAAGCGCCGCAATCAAACCTCCAGTCAGGCTAACGAAAAAAAAAAAAGAAATACAAATAAAAAAAAAAACAGCCAAGAAACAGTTAAAAAATCAACAGCTGCTGTTTGGCCAATTCTCAAGGCAGCCCGCAAAACGTAATCGCGTGTCGCGTCGTCAATGGTGCCCCTTTTGAACCCCCCTTGAGCCAACTTGCCTCTTCAACTTGCGTCTCGCAATCTGAACATGATTTTTAACGACAAATTTACGCGCTTAATCTCTGGCCCCGGCAATAATCATCGTCGTCAGCGCAAAAAAAAAAAAACAAATAAGAAATAAACAAACCGACAGCAAAATATGCAAATGTGAACGGTCTACGCTTTTACATGTCTACGTCTCCATCTCCATCTCACATCTTGCATCTTGCATCTCCATTTCCATCGCATTCATCGCATCCACGCGCATCTCATCGCATCATTAGCGCCAACACTTGAAGACCCTGGACCGACAGTCCGAACAACTCTTTAATGTTTAAGTGCGTTTTTCATTAATTGAAATGGTCAATTTGTTGCCACTGAGATAGACAGACAAAACGACAGAGATTGAGAGAGAGAGAGACAGGGAAACAGGGAGAGATGGAAAGAGAGCGAGTTAAGAGTCGTTTACAGTGCAGTTGATTCTCTCTCATTGATAGTTAGTTGTCCAGTTGTTGGCTGCCCTACATGGCCAACACTTGACTGCCTGTCGCCGTTCACTTGGCGCCAGTGGCTCCACCAATAAAGATTCAAGCTCCAGCTCTCCAGCTGCCCCAACACACTCATTCATCATGACCAGGTGAAGCGTCAACGACAAACGCATAAATATTAATAGAAATACTTCAAGTAAAGTTACAACTGCAAGATCAAAGTACGAATATTATGTACACTTATGAGAAGAACTCTTCATATATGATTCTTATGAAACCTGTTAAAAATGCAAGTTGTTAAACGATCTGTTGTGGAAGTCATTTAGAAACTTTAGACAAGAACTTTTCGAACATTCAAACCGTTATTTTTAAGGAATATTTTTTTCTTTTTAAGAATTATTTTCTATACTTTAATTAGCTGATAACTTATATGATTTAAAAAATGTTGTAAATAAAATAAATAAGTAGTTCTTCTTTCTTAAATCTTTCTGATTTCCCAATGATTCAAGCTGCTCAAAAAAGTTCAGTTACCTGTAAAGTGTAAAAAGTACACTATCTGAAAGATACAAAAAAATGAAAAGACGAGAAAAGAAACTAGTCATGGTCTTGACCATGTCATGGACAAGAACTGAACTGAACGGTAAGCGACGGAAATCGGTTTCAACAACAACAGGCTGTGGCTATCGTATATGGTCAAAAGGTAACAGTAACAACTGTTTATCGTTTATCTAGCGGCCTTTTTAAGCAAATTGCAGTCAAATGCTTTACTCTGCTCTGCTTTTCTCTGCTCTGAATCAAAGCCAGTTCTAATTGTCTACAATGACAATGCAAACACAACTAGAAAAAGATTGAGAGAGAGAGATACGGGTTTTAGGTATGAAGACGCCTCTTAAGCAGGCCTTAACGGTAACCACACGCGCTTTTTTGACTCGAGTCCAAGCAACGTGCCTCAAAGCAACAATACTCGTAACGAGGCAACTTCAGTTTCAGACTTTTTGAGCCAATTGGCATTTCAATCACGCATCAATCTGGCACGTTTTTATGATGCAGATCACAGGCAACTGGCAACCAGTACAGACAACATTGAGTATGACGAACTGGACACAGCACGCGGCATCCACATTGTATGAACTGCAGCTGCAATGCCATTTCCCATTCCCCATTCCTCAATCCTCCCCCTCCCGCCATTCCCCTTTATCCATTGCCAATTCCTGATTTCTGATTCCTTTATGAAAATGAAATTTTTATTGGTCGGTTATGTTTTCGTTACATTTCGTGGATTGTTATAAATTTCATTGATAATTGCCATATATTGATGGCATGATTATGTGCATGATTGTCTGATTGTCTGTTGCACAGTTGTTATTGTTGTTGCAAGTTGTTGCTGTTGCTACGTGCGTGGCATATGCACTGTAGAAATATTTTTCTCCATTTTTTTTTTTTGTTTGCTTGCTGCAAATTGTTTTCAACGAAAATTGTTGCACGCTCTGCGTTATGAACATACGTATATGCTCATAAATATATTGGGCAGAGATCTTATATAGGTCAGTTGCCACAGAGTTGTTGCTCTGATTGTGCAACAGACAAAAAAAAGCATGTGAAAAAATATCAATTTTCCATGGCGTCAAAAGATGAGAAAGAAATAAAGAGCATTTTAATAGATTCAATTCTGAAAGGCAATCAATTGGGCGCGCAAAAACAGGGGAATGATTAAGTTCACGAAATAAGTATTGGATGATCGTTTCATATGTCATTGATCTCATATATATTAAATATTTGGTATGGGTTTGAAGAAAATTTAACTACACTCTGAAGAATAATGTAAGTAAAACTTGAGAATAAATGAATTATATACCCTATTAAACTCTACATATAAGCATAAAAATGAGTTTTCATTTCCATAAATCAATTGTAAGTTTTATTAACCAAAAATGCATGAATTAGGTTTTCACAAGGAAAGGAATTTTCTTGGTAGAAAAATATTTTATAAGCATAACAAATCGGGACAAGTTGTTAATCCATTTAAACTAGCTTCCTAAATAGTTAACTAGATTCAGTTTATAGCATATCTATGCTAAAATATTTCAATCTATAAAAGTAATTGTTGCTTATTACTATTTTTTATGTTGACTTTTATGTTTATTGAAGAGTTTATTGAGATTTCGTGACGAATGGCTTTTATATTTTTTGGTTTTTGGCCATGATCGTTGACCGCATACTTTTTGCCAGATCTCTCAACATCTCACTCATAAATTAACCGAAAGCAACAACTGTCAGCGAATTGTGTCATTCGCGAAACGACAAGTATCTTATGTTATGCCTTTTTAACCAGTTAACCAGTTGTGTTAGCCATAGAAAGTCGCTGCCCAAAATGGGCTAATACGAGCCGAGTACTCGTACTTGCGGCTAAATGTAAACTTTTAAGCAATAACTAAAACGCTGGCAAAGACAAACAACCGCTCAATATGCAAATGGCCAACAAAATGCATTCAACTTGGCAAAGAAAAAAATCTTGGATGCTGCTGCTGTTGGTCTAACTGGCTTTCTGGCTTTTAAGCCATGGCTTTGCATGTGTGTTCTTATCAGACTTGTGGCTGCCATGTGCATTCAGCATTCGGTTGGGCTATCAAAAATAATTGACAACTAAATGCGCATTGAAATTGTCGTGTGGCGTGAAAAAGTGGCATTTAATGTGCCGGCAGTTGTCGTTGTTGCTGATGTTGTTGTTGCTGTTGCTGTTGTTGTTGTCGTTGTCATTTGACAAAATCGTTTGAGTCTGATAAGATACGAGTCGAATGTCATTGACTTTGGAGGCCCACAGTTTCTTTTTACGAGTTTTTAAAGTGCAGCGTGGGTTTCCACAGTATTCCCTCTTCTCCTTTTATTTTATTTGTATTTTTCTTATTTTGTTGTATGCTTTTTTTGGTCATGAGAGCGTGCGCCCACGCCAAGTGCTTCAAGTTCGTTGCCAGAGTCTTTTGTTTTTGGCCCTGTCCAACTGCCCTGACGACTCGCACTCGGTACAATTGCGTCGCATTTCGTTTTGGCCATGATTCATTGACCAGGGTAAGAGTAGACTCTGACTCTGTTGTTGCTACTGAGCCAGTTGAGCGACTGGCACGACCACCGCAATTACATCCGGTAATTTAATGTAATTTTATATTTCATTTCAATCACATGCGATATCTCTCTGGCCGGTCCCACAGGCCACGACGCAACTTTCAACTCTAGACTCGTTAGCAATTCAAACTGAAACGAATACAATTTAAGCGTATATCTATATCCTCTTGGACCACCAACTATCTGATATCATTTTCTTATTTTTGTCACAGATTTCAATTTCAATTTCAATTCAATCAAAGCGGCATCTTTGATATCCCATCAAAATGATTGATGACTTAATTTCAGCTGCAAGTTGGCAACAAATTTGTCATCGCCTTGTGAAATTCTTGAGCTATTTCTAAAACTCAGCAAGTCTTTCGTACATCTCAAATACAATGTATAGGCTTTGTTTCGGCAGATTCTTCAAATTGACGCTGAGTTTTTGAGCCTGTTTTTATGATTAATTGCTTAGAGACGTTTAAACAATAGCCCAAAATAGTTTCTTTTTCATTTAACAAAATGTTTTCTTCTTCTTCTATTCTTTGAGGCTCTCTCTCAAATATTTCATTAATTAGAATTTTTGTTTGTGAGACCATTAAACTGCCTGCCCAACAAAATAGCCCAAAGATTAATAAGCGGCAATTAACGAAAATCAAACAAAAAAGCGAATGGAACCTCAAACCAAGCCAACTAATAACTGAAAACTGTTAGAAAGAGGCGTTGCTCAATGGTTTAAAAACGCATTTGTGTTAACCCCCTCTCTCTGGCTTAATTATACATCGGCTTTTGGGCTGAGCTCTGAGTTTTGAAGTTTTAGTTTGGGTTGGATTTAGACTTATTTGATAAATTAGTCGCAGCAGGCGGTAAAGGTCAGCAGAGGGTCAACTATGCGTGTTTGAGTCTCTTTATTTTTGCTTTTTGTCAAAGAGTTGGCCTTGGCATTTGGCTTTGACTAAACATCAATCTGCCTACCTGTCTCTTTTAACTCGTCTCGTTTCAGGTATCAGGTTACTGCTTACCCAACAGGAAGCATCGCAAAATCCAAATCCACATTCACTTCATGATTGACATGTTCGAGCTGCTGTCCAAGCATCTATTTTATCTGCAATAGTAGAACAGAGACATAAGTATCAATGAAAATCGATTGTAACCGCGAGGGTTACTCAAAAAGTATGCAAACAAATACAGACTGTTTACAAATAAATTTATAAAGAAAAATACTATTCGTTTAACAAGTGTAACTAATATTTGTAATAATGTTGTACTCATCAAAACATTACGGATCCTTCAACTTATCTTCAATTTATCTTCTTGTATTAAAATCAAATAAATCTTTGAATTTTTGCTTTAATTTGTAGCTTTTGTAGCAAGTTACAGGGCATTCTTCAATGCAACTGAATCGCTGATCTTCTGCTGCCTCATGGTCACTTAAATTATGCTCACATCAGTTCTGCTTCGACAGCCCAAGAGAGATCTGTTGTAAGTCTTCACTCGGGTTTTTTTTTTTTTTACTATTCAGGCTTTATCGAGCCACTCTCTATGGCCATCTGCCAGGCTAATGCTCTGCTCTACATAATAGACATAATATTAAAGGCAGGAAACTGAAGAAAACTGAAGAGAACAAAAAGGGGAGGCGAACACAAAAAAAAAGGCTGCCACAATAAGTTTGCAAGTTGCAAGTTGAAGTGGGGACTGTGGACTCTCTGTGCCTGTAAGTTATGTGGTCAGCAGGCTGGGCCTTAAACCTGGGCCAAGCCAAGAGGCACAGACATCTGAAAGAGATCTCGTAGGGTGGCTTGGTCAATGCATTTGACAATTGGCCTGGTTAGTTGGCTTGTTGGCTGGTTTGAGCTGTGGAATGCTGTTTGCAGTTAGCCAGCAGCAGCTGCAACAACACTTTGAGCACAGCTAGCAGTTACTTGGAACTTGCCACATGCCACAATTAAATGCCAAGCATTGCTGCATTTCATCTAGCTGTCAAGTCAGGCCAACTACGTTGCAACTGCAACAGTTGCCGCTGCCACAGCAACAGCAACAGCAGCAGCAATTGCAAATGCAACTGCAACTTTGGTTAGGTGTCATCACATGTCGCTGAAGGCGCCGCTTAAAGTCATTCAAGAAATTAATATAAAGAGATGCAAAAGCAGGGCCAAGAATGATAAACTGACAGCCTTATGACAGCATTACGCAAATTGGCCAACCAACTGAGAGCAGACACAGTCGAAGATGCAGAATCCCAAAAGCCAAGTCAACAGACAGCCAACGATTGGCTTAATAAAATGATATATTAAATGCGATTAAAACGCGGCAAAAGGCGACGAAGACAACGACAACGACAACAAAAACAACAAAAACAACAACGACAACAAACACAACAAACACAACAAATACAACAAATACAACAAGAACAACAACGACAACGACAACCTGCAATGCGTTGAGGACGTTGCAATAAATATATTGGAACAGCGGCAGCTACTGTTGGGAGTTTGGATACCAGAAACTTGTTGCAAGTTCTCGCGACTCGCGACGCGGCACGCTGATAAAAATGTTCATTAATTTAATGCGCTGAGCATAATTAAATGCGTGTTGGTCTTGGGTGCCCCATAATGACATTAAATATGTTTAAACATGCATAAATAAATACGCCAAGTAGGCAGAAGTTCCATGTTCCACTTGTGGCAGCTGCAGGTAAAGCCTAAGAGTTTACTTGGCCTGATGTTTTAATCAGGCTGCCTGCCTGACCCAGACGCTTGTTCCAACAACTAGTTAAATTAATGACACAACATGAGCTCAATGAGAGAAAGAGACCGCAGAGAAGAGAGTAAAAGAGAGAGGGAGAGAGAAAGATTTACGACAGTCACCGCTTCAATTGAGACTTTTTGTCGACCAGGCGATAAATTGTAAAGTTAATCGCTTGTCAAAGTTTTCGCGGCCACATTTATCTCCAGCTCCAACTCCAACTCCAGCTCCAACTCTAACTCTAGTTCCAGCTCCAGTTCCAGAAGCACAGGAGCTGCTGCAAAACAGATTTTAACTGCTGATAAGTAATAGATGCGGATTTATGGCCAAAGCCGTAGAGTTAATACAAGTCCAGTTTTTGGCTTTTACAGTTGATTCAGCAATCGAATTGATAGACGACGGGGCCATAAACTATTTGAAAATGTATATAGTTTATAGTTTATGATCACTGCAGGCTTATCATTTGCCTCAATTGATAATATGCCATAAAAAAAAGAGTATGCATACAGGTTTAAATCAAGGCTAAAACTCTATAAAAAAATCCTTTCTAAGTGTACTTCACTTTCAGATTAGATTTAGTTTAAAGAGAACATTCTCTTCATCTTAAGTTTATTCACATGCTGGGTATGTAAATCATTTTAGCCACACCTCTTACTAAAACGTGCATATCAAACAAAGCTTACAACAATCAACAGCCTTTGTTGGATATATTTCTTGTTTTTACGTCGCCTTTTCATGAATTAAACACTTGAACAGTTTGAGAATTTTAAATGAAATTGGGATAGCTAATTTCTTTGACTACAATCTCTTTAAAATTATTTAAAATTGCGTAGCTGATACCCTTTGACTAAATGTAATAATTTAATACAAGCAAGCCTTATTGACTGCTAGATACCCTCTACCAAAGTCTACGCTAACATTTATTTGTTTTATTAAAAACTAATTTTATGTAAAGTAGAGAAAGGAACATATTCTAACTTTCTTAAGCACAGAGTATAAAAAGTTACAGCTACTGTCATTCAAATAACGATGACTTATTGGTAACAAAATTGTATGTCAACGAAATCTAACCTGACTCACAGTTTAAGCAAACACACATATCTTTTAGGTGTATAAGTGTATGTGTATTTGTGTCTTTCTAGGTGTGATTCGTAAAGGTCTTTGATAAGGCCACTTGTGCAACAAAAAATGTACTTTAAACTTATCAATATTATGCTTTCAGACGAGTAATTACTGTTGTTGTTGTTGTTGCTCCTGTTATTGTTGTTGTTGTTGACAATTGAACGCAGACAGCAGACAACAATTGTGCATTTCATGAATTGGAATCGCAAATTGTTGTCGTCGTTGTCTTTATTATTGTTGTTGTTGTCCATTGTTTGTTGTATAGAAAATGTCATTCAAGTCGCAGGCAGTTGACAAATTTGTCAACTGATATGGGAAATGTTGTGTGTAGCTTGGTAGCAGGTACACACACACATATCTTACACACACTCACACACATTGGCTAATGTGTAAACATGTGTAGATTTATGTGTTGGCTACCACACTCTGTTTATGCCCCTCTTTCGTGCCACACAAAGTGTCTTTGCATATGCATTAGGCAAATCCGGCGCTGTGTCTATGTTTAGATCTTGTTTCCCTGTGGCTTTTTATTATTATTGTCTCTCTGTTTGTGTGTCTGTCTGTCTGTTTGTTGTTACTGTTGTTGTTGTTGTTTGGCACAGTCTCAAGTTCAGTTCACACGCTTTCACTGATTGTGAGACGTTGTCAATTTGAATTTAACGATTTAGTTTGCTTCGTTCGTTTGATAGATAACGCCTAAAAACCGTACCACATGCATAATTAACAAGTTCAACAACACACACACGCACACACACAAACACTTCCACACACAGTCACACACTCACACACACATTAACAGTCTCATAGCTGGTCTTATAAGGTTTCAGCTTGGTTGAGCTCTGGGAGCGTGTGCGCTTCTCCTGAAACGCTTCAACGTTTGTCGGCATGCCCCAACAAATTGCTGCTAATGAGCTGCACCAATGTTGCACCTCACTCTCCCCCTCTCCCTCTCTATTTTTTCTCTCTCTCTTTCTCTCTATCTTAATTAAAACCATAAACAGAACAGAAGTCGCTTACCTTAGACGGCTGCCACTTGTCTCCACTCCATTTGTTGCAAAGCAGCAAAAAGGACTCCGGGGAAATGCCAAATGCCAAGCGTTGCCTCATTGATGTCAAGTGGCACAATCAACTGTAAGAAAAACAACAAAATTTTCATTAATTAAAGCACTTTTTAACAACTTAAAGATTAGCCAGAGAAGTGTATGAGAAATCAAATAAGTAAAAGTTACACCTAAACTAGAATTAAATAATTAAGATAAAGCGATTGGAACTGGACAAATTTGACAAAACTGTTTGCGAAATATATCGTTTTTCAAACATTAAATTGAGAAAATATAAATATAATATATGCAACAATTTTACTTTATGACATAAGCTTGAATCAAAATAAGCTTTTATATTTAAAAAACCGATTAACTTTACTATAGTGAACTGTGTTTAAGCTTTAATGAAAATTTAAGTGAGAAGCATTTGTTTATACACATAAGTAGGTTCAACCGAGGTTAATTGAATTACTTAATAAAATTTTAATAATTTACAAATTTTTATTCAATAAATACTAAAGTGCTTAGCAATATTTTTAATTAACTTTTTGTCGAAATAAACTATAAATATAACTTGTTTTTTTTTCAGTTCCGTGCACAACAAACTTTTCCAATCAAATTTGCGACCAGCTTATCAATAAAAAAAAGCTAACAAAAAAATGTAGAAAATAACTAAACAAAACATAGTAAAAAAAAGCAGAAATAATTGTAGACAGAAATTCATTTGGTATGGCACAGTGCGAGGCCATAAATGTCATTCCCAGGCAAATGGCAAATGCTCTCAACGTTGTTGCCACACGCTTTTTGGCCTGGCCAAGCAGTCAGGCTGGCAGTCAGCGTGGGCTTGTCAACAACAACTGCTGCAAGAACAACAACAACAACAATACGTCGACAACAAGCAGCCGTAAATCAGCGGAAGGTGCTGCCCCATCCCCTCCATACCCCTCAGCAGCTCCTCTTGCCTCGTAAAACATTGAAAATTATGATTTAACGCAAATTTTGTAATTAATCTTGACAAATAAAGCGGCACCCCCGCAGACCCCTCTTCCCTGTATACCCTCTACCCTCGGCTACTGCAACGTCTTGGCTAAAAGGAGTTAACTTTTAATGCCCTGCCAGACTTTGTATTTATCTTCCTGCACAGTTTTTACATGCATAAATCTTGGCGGCACTTTCAGGCTGCAAGTTCTTCTATACGCATTTGTCTGGCCATGGATTTGGATGAGGGCCAAAAGGGGAAATTGAGGAGTGTGGAGTGGTATACTGCTAGCCAGCTTGGCGTGGCATTTCCCCTACACATCTGTCTGTCTGTCTGTGTGCTTGCAACATCATCATCATTATCCTTCATTATTATTTATGAAGTTTTCTTGTGTTCTTAACCGGTTTGATGTTTGAAGCCTTTCAAGTATTTCATAATTGTGCCAAGTTATGCACAAATGCACATTTTTGTTGTTGTATCTTTTTTTTTTGGCTCTTTCTTATGTTTTTCGGCTGCCTTATTTAGTAAATTATTGCATTTTAAATACTGAGAGATAGAGAGAGGAAGAGAGAGCTCTCGGAAATAAGAGTCTGGTGACCTTTATGAGGCGCTCTGATCTTAATTATATGTTGGCAGCTCACGACGCTGATGAACAGTAGCAATTATTTGCCAGTCCAGCACTCAACACTCATCATTCACACACATAGTGCGAGAGAGAAAGAGGGGTAGGAAGAGAGAGAGAGAGAGAGAGAGAGAGGTAGCAGTTGATGATATATAGTCATATTACGTATACGCCACGTATAGACTGCTGCCTTAACTAATTGCCAAGAGAGTCAAAGCCCAAAAGCCGCAGTCAGTGCTATAGATGTATCTGTATCTGTAGTTGGAGCTGTAGCTTGTAACTTGTAGCTGTAGCTGTTGTTGTAGCTTTAGCTATATCTGAACGTGGAGCGAGCGAGTAACTTGAAGCTGTCATTAACTTGGCAGCCTGGCGACGTCTGAGTGCCAATGCAATGTGCCAAGCCAAAAACGGGGCAACATCATAATCCCCACACTAGAAGCACACAGCTTACAAAGATACTCTCTTGTATCTACAGCTATGCATCTTTAGCTGTGTGTATCTCTGTATCTATTTTGTGCTGTGTAAGCAGCGCTGATGAAGCTGCTGCTGTTGTTGTCTGTTCATCTTCTTTTGGTTGTTGTTCTGCCTGTTTTTTAATCTGATTTAAAAGATATCCATTCGTCGACTCTTTTTCTACATTTATTTCGGCTGATTTTTGGTGTGATTTGTTTGCGTCAATTCAATATATTTCCCCGATTTTTATGCCCGTCAGCAAAGCAAAATATATAACACAAAAATACAAAAAGAAAAACAAAACAAATCAAACAAAAAGCTACGAAAAGAGTAAAAAACGTGACTGTTATGAAAAAGTCGTGTATGTAATTTTATTTTTGTGGCTATCTGCGTGTGTCGAGTAGTTGACAGTAAAGGAGGCGCTCAGCAACAACACGAGTCACAACAACAGCAAACAACAACAGCAACAACACCAATAACAACAACGTGAACAACAACAATAAGAGACAACAATGCTGGCAATTTTGAATGCGTTGGCAAAGCTTTAAATGACAATGTGAAACGATTCGTTCTATTGTTTGCCCCTTTACTAATATTGTGTATGTATCGGTTGGTTATTAACTACACACAGATACACACACACACACATGTGTCTGGGAGCAACTATAATAGATACTTATTAACAATGGCAACAGCTGTCTATCGTATTCACTCCCTGTCTCTCTTGGCCAGCTCATAAATCGTATTATGTGTTTCATAAGCTATTCGTCTAGTCCCTTAAAACCTGTCTCTATGGATCTATAGATTTATATCTATATTGTGCTCTTATCTCGTGGGTCACTTTCAAAACCAGATTTTTTATCATAGTTCAGCTAATGCTTAAGCTGGCAACCACAGTTTTGTTAACCTGTAATATATGTATCCACCTATCTGTCTATCTGTCTATCTGGTTTTATATTTTCACAGTCTCTATCTAAAAGTCTGCCTGGTCAGAATAAAATATGCTGATATCAAATTTACTATCAGCATTTAATCTACGCTCAGTGATCTACATCTTAATTTCCTCAACTAATTAAACTTCCTTCAATTTTGCATAAACTTTAGCTTGTTGAAAAATGTGTTGATCTTATAGATTAAGATAACTTACAGCTTTCAATCTGTGTATAGTCTTTATTTACACAACTTGGCTTCTGATTTTAGATTAATTTACATTCTGTAAGACAAAAATAATAAACTAAACAATAGCTTAACTACTAGTTCCGTTTCAGTTCGATTTATACATTCTAAACAAAACTTTAATTTTATTCATCGACAATTAAACTTTTCATATCTTTGAGATACATTTGTCTAAGGACAGATTGCTATACTTTTCTGTTACATGCTTAGCCTGAAGTTACAATTAAGAAACTTAGCTTTAGTTACTTTTAATAAAGAGAAAGTCTGGTTTAATTATATTTTATTAAAAAAAAAACTGATCGATTCTCTAGAAACGCAGCCAAGCTATTAAATCTTTCTCGGAGTCTATGATTCGTGCCGGGTTATTTGATGTTAAAGCCCCCATCCCACCAAAAACGCCGCCCATGTACATATTTAGACCTGGCTTTCAATCCTGGCCTATGCCTAAAGCGCGTGGGTGGGTGCAGCAACAAGTATACAGAGAGTGTATCTGCCACAGCAACTGCCACAACCAACGGCAACAGTTTCAGCATCAGCTGCAATTTCAAGTTGAGTTTTCTTTTATTTTTTCTTTTTTTTTTTTGGGGTTTTAAGGCACGGCTAGAGTTGAGTTTTGGGGCAAGTTTTTTGTGGTTAGCCAAGTTGCTAGCCTGCTAGCTTGGTAATTCGTAATCAATAGCACTCAAAATATTCGACGCTTAATCAATTAACTAACATAATTTCGTGCAAAAGTAATTAACTACCCCGTTGAGATAGTCGGCCGACAAATGTTTGCTGTCAATAGCGTTTAGTGTCATTCATATTGCGTCCAAGCGGCGCCCACTTGAAGCCAAGGAACTTGTTTTCGGCCATCTCCTTAAGCCATGTTGCACTTCAATATGTACAGTTTTAATTTGTTGCGCTTAATGGGACTTTTGGGGGCGGACAGTTTGATTTTTTTGTTTCACAGGGGAGGCTGTCAAGGGCTTTTAGAGAAAACTTCCGCGATGCGAAATCAAAAAATCAATACATAATTCTTTTGACATGCCAATCGCACATTTGTGGCATGCAACAGGCAACACAGAGCAACAACATGTTTGCGCGACTCATTCAGATAAAAATACAATCCATGAAGCTGGTGCTGAAGCTGAAGCTGGTGCTGGAAGCTGGTGAACGTTGCAGGAACAAAACGACGACAAGCAGCCAACAGGCAACAGTTGCAACTGTTCGAGCTGCACCTTAAAACGTACAACACAAAGAGGTAAAAAAACACTGACAGTCAACAGTCGAGTTGGAAAGAAGAGAAGAAGAAAAAAAGTGAAATCTGCTAGAATTGATCTTGGGGAGTCAAAACTGGTTCTGTGCAGAGGAAGTAAATGCAACTTGGCCAAGCGCTGACCAAGAGCTGTGGTAGAGTCGACCTCTGGAAGATTCAGCCAGCGCCTTTCATTCGCTGTCAGCATCAATTGAAGCAGCCGGCACCAAGCAACAATTCCCCTTTACCTTCCCCCTACCATCTCCATCTCCATCTCTCTATCCGTAAAGCTCAAGATATATGAGCAGTGCTATGTTGTGACTACTGCCCGCTGTGCACCTGTGGCACTCTGTGTGTCTCTGAGAAATCGCATGGAGATGAAGATGGAGACTTTGTCTTTGCCTTCGTCTTCATCTGTGACTTTGTCTTCTGTCTTTTTGTGACTTCACAAATGCCTGGCCTGATGATGTGCTGGCAAAATGGGCTTTTAAATGATGCCATTTGTTGCAGTTGTTGCTGTTGTTGCTGTTGTTGCTGTTGTTGTTGGTGTTGCGTGTGTTGCCACCAGTAGCAGCAATCCCTTTCTGACCAATTGTAGGGCTATTTGCAATTGCCACAGCCACATGAGAACGGCTATCAATCCAGTTAGTTCATCCCGTTTGCCCAACGGCGATCATTAACGCCAAATGTTGAGAGCGGCGCTTTGAACAAACTTTTTTACAATTTCTGCCGAAAAAAAGTGACAACAACAAAAGCAACAACCAAAAAGGTCAGCGCTACCGTCAGCATTAAAAAAATGTAAAAACAAACAAACATCGGTACAACAACATCCACAAAAAAAACAAATAAAAATAAATAAAACATAAAACTGAGAAGGGAAAGAGAGAGAGAGAGATTGTCTGGCCTTTGGCTGGGTCTGGGGTCATTCCAGGAAACGCAGCAACTTTTTCAGAAGTGCTCGACATGCCGGAAAATAAAAACCAAAAAAAAAAACAGCAACAACATAAAGAGACAAGACACTCCAAACTACACTTGCTTTGCTGAAAGTCAACCTAATAAACTTTGTAAGAAGAATGGAGAGAAAAGGAAAAAAACCAGGAAAGAATTACGAGAATCAAAATAATCAGTATGATATAAAAGTTTTGTATTATTTTAAAAGTATTGGTTAACAACCTTTAATATACTTTTTAGAATTTATATTGTATGTTCCTTTTATAACAGAGTAATATTTTTCAATGTTTATATAAGGTCTTAAATAGCTCTATTTTGACTTAAAATGAAGAGGAATTAATATAAGTGAACTGAAAAGTTGAATTTCTTTAACTTTTTATATTTTCGAAAAGTATACAAAGGTCAAAATGCATTGAGATGTGTCAATGTTTTCTATATAATTTAATGTATATTGCAGAATAAAATACAACTACCTAAATATTTAACTTCATTTCGAACTTATTTTACTCACTTGTAACATTCTTTAAAGCAACTATATATTTATAATTGAAGATCAGTTTCACAAGTTTCAATCGGAGATAATTCAGAATAAACCTCAGATATAATATGAACTTAATGAATTGGCATATTTAATTTAATCTAAATTTTACCATATTTTGTCGAATTACAATAAGATGTATCCCTAATGATCAAAGAAATATTTGGCTTTAAATAAAAGCAGCAAAAGTAATCAGCTTTTATTATATGCCGCTTAATTGTTGGTTCATTATCCTTTTTACTGCTCACTTTTTTTTGATAGGCAAGTTGAAGTAGGCGAACTTCAGTTAGTTGTAATTCAGCTCATTGTCATGGTTAAGTAGCGATCCGTGCACGAGGTGAGAAAACACTCTTAAAACTCTGTCTGACAACAGCAAGTGTATGATAAAGGAACTTTAAAGTTGAAGTTTCATATTGAAGATGAGACTTTCAACTATTGCGACTGTTGCTGCTGTGGATGCCGTTGATGCTGTTGATGCTTGACCCGCTGGCAATTATCACAGGTGAAGCTGAAGCTGACGATGAAGCTGAACTGGTGGCAGATTCACACGACTTTGAGCCTGGTTAAGTGTTGTGACTTTGACTACAATTAGACATGCCACCAACGGAGTTTGAGTTGAAGTCAGAGTCAGAGTCAGAGTCAAAGTCGTAGTCAGAGCACTTAGGCCTGATGCTGTTGGGAGGCCTCTTGGGGGTCAACAGACCTCGGTGTGTTTGCCTGATGGATTGTCTCTCTGTCTCTCACTTGTCTCTCTCTCTCTCTCTCTATTTTGCTCTTACTCTGATGGTGGGCACATCACATGGACTCAACACACAAATCACGCACTTTTATTTGCCAGGCCAGGCCAGGACAGTCCAGGGGATAGGGATTTAGTCAGAGCGGCCTTTTAAGGCTGCCTTGGCATGAGTTTGCAAATTGTTGTTGTTGCTGTTGCTTCAGTTTCCTGCTGCAACTTTATGGCTGTGGCAGCAACAGCAGCAGTTGCACCAACTGTAGATAGCTCTGGGTCATTTTAGGAGTCGGTCGAGTCAAGGCAAATGCTTGCAACTTGAAACCTGCAGGAGCCCTGGTTTTGCAGGAGGTGTCCCAAACAGCAATGAGATTTTCTTCTTTTTTTGTTTTGTATATTTTTTTTGCTCTTTTCATTTTTTGTTTTCATACTTTTTTGCCAAGTAGTGAGTACAAAAAAAACCAGTTACTGACTCCAACAACTTCGACTGCTCCTGTGGCATGCTGTAATTGATATTGCAACTGTATGTGTGTGTATCTATGTGCCTGTCTGTCTGTCTGTCTGTCTATCTGTACCTCAGTGTGAGTGAGTGTGTGTGTTGAGCTGAGCTGGAGTTCAAGTTTCAGGCTCACACGTGTTGCTAATGAGACATAACTCAAACACAACAACATGGTACATCAAA
This sequence comes from Drosophila neotestacea, assembly GCA_035044365.1. Lineage (NCBI taxonomy): Eukaryota > Metazoa > Arthropoda > Insecta > Diptera > Drosophilidae > Drosophila > Drosophila neotestacea. The sequence continues at coordinate 1,593,005 of JAWNMD010000052.1, read as the reverse complement.
ATCAACACACGCACACTCACACAACTGATAACCTAATAAAGTCATAGCAATTAAGCCCTGACTATACAACAACAACACGATCAGCAACAACTATATATACTCTTCGAGTACAACTTGTTTGCCAAATCCAAAAAGTTGCCTAAAATGATGTCACTTGCCGACTTGTCTCGCAATTATAGCCAAAAAATCGAGCTCAGTGCCGAGAACTGTCCAACTGTCGATTTTAGCCTTTTATTATACAATTTTTGATCTTCCTCTGCTTCTTTTTTTTCTCAACTTTATCTTTATATTTCTTTTGTCTGTTGCGAGTGTAATATTATTATTTTTGGGCCTACTTGCCTTTTGTGTGGGCTACGAAATAATTTTTTTTTCCTTTTGAAAAATCATTATTTTAATCGTTTATTGACTTGTTTAAAGCGCCGCTAATGTTTTTTTCTTAGGTGGAGGGAACTCTGGCTCAAATTATTAAAAATGATGGCGCAGAAAAAGAAAGACTTCAATTTTTCTTTCTTTTTGGGATTGTTAACTATTAGTGCTGTGATTGAAGCTTATAACTTTGTGCTAGCTGTTAAAAGAGTTTCTGGAAATTTAGCTCAACGAAGTAGAAAATTTGAGTTTTCAGAATTTCTTTCATAAAACAGTTTACAAGCTGAGGAGCACTGATTTGTGTTTAACATGGAAAGGAAGCCCAATTTTTAAAGTGAATAAAAGTAATTCATATTAATGAAGAAATTTTAGATATATATTTTGAGATATTACAAAAAAAACCTTCAAAGATTATGAATAAATTCGTAATAAAAATAGTAAATTAAAAAAGGTATTCAGCAAATTGTAGAAAACATTTCATTTGGACTTTGATAAACTTTGAGCTTTGTCATAAGTTAAGAAATTTAACTATTTAAATTTAATTTAAAGAGCAACTTAATTTAATACAAGTTTAAACATCAAAATTTTAATACTTTATTACGTCAACTTTTTTTGGAACACAAATGTGAAGCAGTTCAAAAGGGTATTTTTTGTTCATTAACCTTTGAACATTTGCAGGTAAATCTTTGATCTTTTTCTGATAACTTATATATCGAACATAATTTGAGGCAAAAGATCTATTAGTTGTCAGTGATTAATGATGCATAGCAAAATGGTAATAAAAAATAAAAATGGTAATACATAGGAGAGAGAAACCATTATAATAACATATAATATTGAACTCACCTGCCCTTTGGAGGCCAAGGACACAGCGATCGCATCTGTGTTGCTTCTCTTGTTGTTGTTGTCGTTGATTTTTTTTATTATGGGCTCTAAGAGTCTCTGTCTGGTGTCTGACATTTATGAGGTGTTATATATGTGTGTGTGTGTGTGAGCGAGTGTGTGTGAGTGTGTGTATTTGCACTGCTCTCCTCTATTTGATAGCTTAGACCTTTCAACTTGTTGCTGTTCGAGTCGAACTCATCTCATTTCATCTTGAGTTAACTTGACTCTCCATTCGATAGGGTCTCTTCACGCTAATTTGTTGCTCTGCTTCTTCAACGTCTACGTCCTCTTCTTCTTCATCTTCCATCATGTTAGCTGTATCTTCCTCTTGGCGTATTTTTATTTTTTCGTACAACAAATTTGCAAGTGCTTACTAATAGAACGTTTTGTACTGTGTTAATGAATTCGAGAGTTTTATTGACACTGCGCTGTGTTGCCGTTGACGTTGCTCATATCGTTGTTGTTGCTGTTGTTCTCCTTGTTGTTGTTTGGTATTTTTTTTTCTTATTGGTTTTTTCTTTTTTTTTTACATATTTCGTTAGGTTTTATTGTTTTTTGCGCCACGTTTCTGTGCATGTCTATTTCTATTTTCTATTGTATTATCAGTTTATCTAACACTTTTGTCGTTGTTGCCGTCTGTGATATCTCTGCTACGCTCTCAGCAATTGTTGGTGTTGTCGTTGTTATTTAGTTGTTGTTGTTGTTGTTGTTGTTGCGGGACTGTTGCTGGGGAACGAACTGCGCGCGCCGCTCGCTGACGGTGCACTGATCGGATCGACACAAACGTGGCCAACACGACAGGTAACCACCAAAAGCGACGTACACAAAAAAAAACGCGCCACCAACAGCAGCAGCAGCAACAGCAACAACAGCAGCAAAAACACTAACAACAACTATCACATTATAGAAGGTAAGGTCTCTGTGCTGCGGTCTCTGGTCTCTGTACTGACTCACTGTCTAAATTTTGTCTCACATTCTCTTCTCTCAACATTTTACTCTGTATCAGAGAGTTGTGTGTTCTAAGCGACTACGCGACTCTCGACTCGCTCGCTTGCGTTCCAATTTGCGACTTGTCTGGGTTCGTTTGTGGTACGGGGTTTTTGTAACCTCGCCGAGGTCCGAGGTGCCTTCGTCGTCGTTTTGTACTCTTCACCAGACCTCTGGAGAGCACACACTGGTTGTCTCGCTCTCACATGGCGCGCTCAGTGAAGCGTATTAGCACAGGTGTAATTACCTGTTCACTGTCAGCTTAGCTCTCGCTCACACTCTCTCTCTCACTCCTTCTCTGTCTGTCTCACTCTCATGCATCCCTCTCTTTCTAGCTGTCTCTCAGCTGAATTGCAATGATCATTAGCTTAAATGCGCGCTCTGTTTCTGACTCCAATTTTGTTGGCTAAATTGTCACCATGTGCGCCTCACTCCCTCTCTTTCCTGCCTGCCCCCAAAAAAGTAAAGTTAAAAAAACCTGAGACAATATTGCTTAAGAGCAACGCTTCCGACTTTTCACCAGAATTTTTATAAAAAAAAAAGAAAAGGTACTCACTGTTTGACCCATTCCATGTGAACTTTGCTGACGATGCTCAAAGCACTTCCGCTATTGGGGCCTGGCTATAATTTCAATATAGCGTCAATCGTTTAAAAGCAATCTTCTTAACTGCCTAACAGCTCCCTTATTATAATCAACCGGAACTAGCTACGCATTGCCAGAGAGTATCCCAATTGCAATCGGATGTTGTTGCTTATTTGCCACGCGTCTTGCACCTTAAGCTCTAATTGTTCATCATCATCATCATCATCTTCATCCTTGATCATTCTGGCCAGGCTAAGAATCGATGCTACCTTTCAATGACCGCAACTTCCGCCTGTTGCCAGCTGCATTCATGTGGAAATATTTTTTGCTACTGTTACTTAGATTGTTACTGGGTGCTCTATGCTTTGATTTCGTTGGAAAAATCATTCGCCGTTTTTCTATTTTTTCTACTATTCTTCTTATTTCTTTTTTTTTGTAGCTTTTGCAACGTCTGCTTAACGGAAGCAACCGTTAGACGATCTGTTCCCGGTGACCGGTGACTAAATGCAATTAGTTGCAGCAACAAACTGCAGCTGTTACCGCTGTGGCAGCCACTGCTGTTGTTGCCACCGCTGTTGCTGTTGCTATTGCTATTGATGTTGCAGCTTTCCATTTGACTAAGCAACTGCTGCTGAGGAGCTGTAAATGATCCCGGCTAAATATTTACCTTCCTCTATAAGCATCTATCTAACTTTTAAATTTAATTCCACATTTCTCCATTAAAAAACTTTGGATTAAATTCTAACTTCTTGATTTATTGTCTATCCACGCCTTTTACTTTATCAAAGCGAGATCAGTCCGATCAGCCGATTGCCTTCTTTCTTTTTGAACTGTGCCAAATTATATTGATTGCAAGAAATTTACCGATTTTTTTAAGTATTTAAAGGTTGTAATTTTATATAAAAATCATTTGACATAGTTGTTATCTCAATTTCAAATGGTATTTTTTGTAATCAATTATTGCTTGACATTTGCAGTTTAAACTAGAGTAAGAATTTATGCCGGTCGTTTAAGAATGAATAAGAAAATAAAAAAAAAATATATTATTAATAATTGCAAACTCCACTTAAATTAAATAGAATGAAATTGAATTAAGAAAATAATTGCAAACTCTATTTAAATAAAATAAAATTGAATTGACAAAAAATTAAAAATAAATTTACTTTTTACTTTCTTTCGATGAACTCTGTTATGATTTTGAAAATACCTTTTATTTATTTTATAGCATTACCAAAAAATTCCTTTAATATAAATAAATTTGTTATGAATATAATTTGCTTAATTTTAAAGAGACATTCGAATTAACTATGAGATGTGCAATAAGCTAAATTAATATTCATCAACCTTTAACTAAAGATTTCTTTTAGATTTGTTAAACATTTTTTAACTTGGCTAAAATACTAGCTATGCAAAATTCACTTTCAATATTTATTAATAACAATAATAATTTGAAAACAATAAGTGTAGGGTAAAATACCTTTAATTTAATCATAATATTTATATTGCCATTATTGACATGGAAAAGTATTAATTAAAATAAATAAAATATAAAATGTCTAAAGCAAAAACTTCTTGTGCATATTTATGTGGTTAAAGACCATTTTTACTTATATGATTAGCTCATTGTGAGTGCAAAGTTATTTAAATGGTTATTGTCCTATGAGCGATGAGCGTGCAAATATTCGCTCTCTATATAGAATGTTAGTAACTGCACATGTCTGTAATGCGACTAATCTATTGTTGTGTCAACAGTTGGGAAAAATATAATCAGTTCGTTAGGCAAATGCATTGCAATGCAAATTCAAGTGGGCTCTACTAAGAGATACTCTGTAAAGGAGCCCTGTTAAAAATATGAATTTAACAAACATTTATGTGGAGATGTTTTAATTGCTTTAAAAATAAAGTGAAATAAGTATATGGCTAAATAATATACCTATTTATAATTTTAACAGTTGATAACTAACATTTTGACTAGCTACTCATCATAGATATATACAAATCTATATAAGTATATATATTGTCATAATGCCCGTGTATTTGAAACTCATGCGTTTTTATTTTATTTTTTACATTGTCATCGAACCGTGACGGTGCGTTGTTATTGTGGGATGTGTGTTGTCAGTATGTGTGTGTGTTTGTGTGTGTGTGTGTGATGTACCTGTGCCTAAAGCCACTGGCTGAGTCTAACCCCCGTTTGATGATCTAAGTGTAGAACATGCGATAATGTTTATGGCCCTCTCTATCCGCTTTATAGGGGTGCACAGCCGTGTGCTATCTGCGCCTGCATGACAGACCCTAGAATTCCAAATAATACAAAAATAACCCAAAAAAAAAGTAGTTAAAAGTGCAATAAGAATAAGCCAGAAATAGGCGCTACTGTGCGCCGGATCTATAGAGAAGAGGGATAATTAATTATGCCGTGGGTGCTGCTGGTGACATTTTGCAGCTTGTCTTGATAAGGAAATGACGCGGCAACAAAACTCAAATCTAAAAAGAATCGAAGAAACTCAAAACTAACATATACGAGTATAAACTCTGTCAAAAACGACGGAAGCAAAAGTACTTTTTTGTCATCTCAGCATTTAATGCTCCAATTTCGTATACAAAGATACATGATATATACATAGATGCAAGCGACTATATGATATGTTTCTAAGCATGACTCAGAGAGCACTCTTCCCCCTTTGAGCCCTCTCTCTCACTCTCTTTTGGCCACCTACCCAACAAAAGCAATGCGACGATTTGTTTCGACAAATTGTGCAATTTCTGTTGTTGTCGTTGTCGTTGTCTTGGATTTGCTTTTGTTATTGTTTCGTTGCATTAGTTGCAATTATTGTCCAAATGCAATTGCAAATTGCATTTTGGGAAAGCTGCAACAATTTCGGGTGAAAGTTGCAACATGTGGCGTCAATCCCAAAAACGTTTCTCAGTCTTCAGTTCAGTTCAGTTCTAACTAACGAGCTTTCACCAAAACAGGAAAAATCATTTTCAAGAACTTCCCGCAGAACTTCAACTCAACTAACGGATGTTTAGTCAGGCCAACACAAAAACAAAAACAACAAAATTTAACAACAGGCCCAAAATGTTTTGGGGCAGGGGGCCAGACGGGTCAAAAGCAATTGACCGCACAGTGAGCTCCAAAAAGGGCCTACAACTTAATGTAAAGTTGGCACGGTAGCTAGAAACACTAACGATAACAATAACAATAACACTAATAAAAATAATAATAATAATAATAATAATAATAACAATAAGCCAACATGTGTGACCATTTTGACCACTTTTAAGTGAAGTCATCAAAACAGAATTCTGTGAAACTTTTGCCGCTGCCCGACATAAAACCCACAAAAAAAAATATATACCCCAAAAAAATATAAAGAAACAGAAAGAGGATTTCTTAATTACTAGGGGCCAGTTGAACAGCCGGCAACCCGGCAAAAAAAAGCGGTGCGTTTAGGGTCAGTTTCTTGTATTGGCCTCATCATAATTACAGGGCAGTTCTTGCTCCATAAGCCGGGGCCAATGTGATATGTCGCGCTCTATTGCCAGAGCTCACTGTCTCCGAGCAGTGTCTACTCCTCCTTCACCTCCTCCTTTTCAGACTCATTCCTGTTATGAGCCGACAATTATTTTACGAGCTAACTGAAAAAAACAAAAAAAAATACAAAAATACAGAAGTAATATCATTCTAACAACAACAAGTACAACTCACGACAATTCAGTGATCCCAAAATGGGTTCCAGTATTCTTTTCCTTTATTTTGTTTAGTTTCTGTTGTTTTTTTTTATGTCAAATTCTAGTTATGCGGCAGCCTAACGTTACGGCTGGCTGCTTCAACAGATCTGTGATAGCGAAATAAGTTTTTTAAATGCTGCGCATGTGCGACAACAACAACAATATTAACCACAACAACCACAAATGTCACCCAAAACATTGTTTTTCATTTTCTTCTTTTGGGGGAAAAGCGTTTAATTTTTTTTTTTACTGAAATTGTTACGATTTTCCAGCATTTACCCTGAAACAGGCTGCAACCTGCAACTTGGAGGAGTTCTGACCAGCCCTCGTTACTTTCATGCCACATTGCCATAGTCAACGGAGCAGAAAATCAAAAAATAAAAAACTGAAAAAAAAAAGTAGTGAATAAAATGTGCAACAGGTCCACATACATTGGCGACTTCTTTAGAGATCCGCAGCTCCACAGATCGTCAGGTTTACAAGGGCCCTCGATGACTATGATCATAATTTAGACTCTTATCGCTCAAACATGCAATATGGCTGAACGGCTGGCTGCCTCATTGTGGCAGCAACGGGCAGTGGCAGTAAATATTTTCCGCTGCATGTGGAAATGGAAAATTGTGAAAATTTATGTGCTAAACACGCAGATTGCAAATTATTGTGGTACAGTTACTGCAAAAGGTAGCGGTGCATTCTTAGCAAATACTTTAAACACTATTTAACAGTTCTTTTATATGCAATTTACTATCGATAGTAAGTAGACTCGATTAACAGCAGCAGATACTATCGATAGTAGTTAGTTGCTAAGGTATATGTTACATGGCTAGATGTAGGTAAGCTCCAGTTGTTTTTCTACATAATTTCTTTCAAAGATATTGGGACTAGTGCATTAATTTAAAAGGGATACCTTGTAGCGCTAGGATAATGGATAATAGATAATAATAAATAAAAAAATACTATCGATAGTATTTACCAGAGAGTATAACAGCATTTCTAGTATGTTGATATGGATAAATCTATCAGGAAAGCCCCATCTAAATATTAAGTAAATATAGAGCAAAGAAGAAGTTTCTTTCGATAGATGTTTTACTAAACGACTTGTAAGTTTAAGAATTGATCCGTGTGGCTTTAACTAAATAAAAGTTTCGAATAGTTCATTATTATATTCTTTATTTTATTCCAACATTTAATCATGTTAATACTAAGGAATTCTACAAGATATATATTTGAGCATCAAAAACCTTTCATCTATGATTCTCTGAACTTCTCTGAGTAATGTTGAAGCGTTACAAATCAATTTCTAATTTCAAATATTTTTCAAACACGTGCTTGTAGCACAATGTGCAAGGAACTTAAGATGACGCCACTTTAGTGTTTCAATTAAAATGCAATAACATGTCTATTATCTTCCAATAAGCCAATATCAATAAACGTCATCGATTTGCCAGCTGCCCGAGTACAAGATGACGTGAGATATGAAACGCTCTAAAAACAATAAAAGCTGAAATCAATTTTTCATTAAAGTGCAGCAGCAGCAGCAGCAACAGCAAGTGCAACGCAGCAGTTGCAGGTTGCAGTTGCAATGATGCGTAAACGTGTTGAGGTTGAAGTTGTTGTAGTTGTTTTGGTTGTTTTAGTTGTTGTTGTTGTCGTTAGCTACCGATTGTTGTCTGTGTGGCAGGCTAACACCTTAAATGGTGGCCAGGCCACTTCTGACAAGCTCGAGTAACTCGAGAGCCTGTGATTATCTTGGCCCGAAGAAGTAGAAGGAAAGCGAGAAATATTTATGAACTGATGGCTGAACGCAATCATTGATGAGGATGCAACTGTTGCGATCTTATCTGTGCCCCAGCTGGCACCAACTATGGCCACTGGGTATTGATATTACCAGGCATAGGCCACGCCACGCCATCTTGCCGCAAAATGTTGATGGTTGATGGTTACCTTATTGCGTAGCAGGAAGCACGCTTTGTAGCTACAAAAAGAATCTTATGAAAATTTATAAAAAAAAAAAAATATAAGCAAATCTTTGAGGGGTCGCTAGGTAGCTTTCCAACAGGTGTAATAATTGAAACCGCTGCATGGAAAACGCTAATCACGCTCCGGTTGCCGCTCGCGCCTGTCAAGCAAATTATGAGGCAGGCGTCTCGCAGCTCCACCATCAAAAGAAAAGATACTTCCACTGTTTAGTTGTAGATACATTCTGCAGTTGCTTGCGGTTACGCTCGGTGCTTTGGCATTAAATCAGTCAGCAGCTGTAAAATTATAGCAATGCCCAAGACAGAGGTAGAGTTAAAGTAAGACCTCGACCAGAACTCGCCTCTTCAAAATATAACTCATACGCAGCGTTGAAACAAGTGTATTCTGTATACTATGTCCTGTTTGCTGCCATTTCCCACGCTCTGCTCCTGACCTGGACCTACCTTAATTAGTGGCTAGCCAAGCGTGGTCATTTGTCGCACCTGTGTGCACCACAGTTGCACCACACGGTTATAGCTTTTTGGTGGTTGCTTTCCTTTCAATGACTTACGCATTTCAAATGAAGCAAACCCAATTTACATATCAATCGCCCAAAATAGAAAAAAAAAAAAGCTGCGCCTCATGCTGATAATTATCAGGTAGTATGAGTGCGAATGGCCGTGTGAGTACCCGTATGAGTACCCGTATGTGTGTTCATTTCGTTGTCAGTTTCACTGCGGCAATTGTAATTGAATTGAAGAGCAGCCGTCCAGAGGTCACAGACGATGCACACACATTGCTGCCAAAGTAGAATTATCAAAGGCTACACTAGGCAACAGAATATTTAGGAAAGTCAAAACAAAATAATTAACATGTTAAACACAACAAGTTAACGGAAAATAAATATGATTCGTTAAATATCTTGAAAAGTACTTTAAATAAAATATATTTAAGCAGAGCATGAGAGAAGGAAGATGTCTCCTATACAACGAGCTTTGATATTGGTGTTGTTCTTACGTATGTCAAGAAATAGTTAGGATAACGGTCTTTGTATTGGTCTAAGATTAGCTTTAGATCGTTGGCAAGAACTTAGGCAAAATAGGAAGTTTGTTGTGAAATAAACTATAAAATCTCTAAGTTTATAAATATGTTATGATTCTGACTTGTAAGAATGTTACTTGGTAAGCTTAAATTGAAGTCTAATATAGTTCAAATTTCTTATCCCAGCATATATTATAGATATCCTCTTGAAATTTGGTATGCAAGTAGCAAAACTTTTAATACATAAAGGGGGTATAGAACCTGTTGCATAGTGTAATTTAAGCGACCACGCGACGCGTGAGATCAGCGCCGGCTCAGGCAGAGTGCACCTGTGTGCATTGCGCACAAAATAATGCAAATTATCGGCTAGAATTGCACGAATGGTCAGGTGCAGGCAGATGTGCAGATAGAGATACAAGTCCGACTCTCATAATTGAGTTGCAAATGCGGCGTCTAAAAGCCGGTGTCGATGGACTCCCTTCCCATCTCCCTTTATCTATGTTTATCTTAGGTCTTGAACTTGAGGTTCCCAGGCTACTGCTGGAGCACATGTAAATCGCCTAATGCCATTTAAAAGAAGAAAGAAGGAAAACAACATAAAATTTAAATACGCCCTTTCACAGATAATCATCATAATTATCTTGCAACAATAAATAAAATACGAGTAGATCTAAGCAAATTACAACAATTAAAGCTAAAAACTGTGGCGCTCCCAACGCAGTTAGACAACACCCAAAACTGCCCAGGCGAAAGCATGCGATTATGTATATAAATTGTTTATATACATATACTTATATTGTATATATTACATTGTACATTGTGCTATCTACTACATAATAAACATAATTTTCACACGCGTTTCATTTTCGGAACGCACACACACAAATTAGGCAGAAAAACACTCAGAGACCAAGAGCCCGAAAAACGCGAGCAAATGTTTGAGCTCAATTTTGATGAGAGGGTTGCTTGAGCGATAAGGCAGTTAGTTTATTTCGAAAAGGAGATACTCAGATCTATTTTAAAGTTAATTTAAAGTTAATTTACTTAATATTTACATATAAATTAGTTTTTGTTAAACATTTTTGATGACAGGAAGTTAATATTTGAGTTTGGTAAATATCTTTAAGGTTTATTGAATATAAAGAAAATGTACAGACAGGCATATCTGATTTTCTATAGTATTTAAAATTTATATTTTGTATCCGAGTCAACATTATAGTCCATTTAGTCATTTCCTATCTGTTCTAAGTGTGTCGATCCTAGCAAGAAGAAATCCTAATTTTGACTGAAATACTAATATTATTTTTTTAAACAATGTACAAGTTGTATATTGACTATTAAAGAGCTAACTACTATTTTTCTACTCCTTATGGTACTAAACGTTAAATTTAAAACTAAATAAATACATTGAAATTAATAAATAAGTAGATCATTTTTAGTAAAATGAATTTACATTCGTTCAATATCAGTTTCTGTCACAAACTTGTCAAATGACCCGCGTATCTATAATAGTTGTTATAACCATTGTCGAAATTATTGTTGCAGTATTGTTGTTATTGTTGTTATGGCTGTTGGTGGTGGTGTTTATGTTGTTGGTGTTAGTGTTGCGTGGTGCGACGATGACGACGACGACGACTAAGCCCAATGCTCAATGCCTCAAAAGCGGAAACTCATTGGTAACGCTTCGTTGCGTAAATTTCTCGACGCGACTTTTCGGGCAACAGGTTAACAAACAAAAAAAACTGACAACAACAACAGCAACAAAAAGACTGCAAAAAAAAACAAAAATCTGACGCCAAAACCACCAGCAAAATGGCCGACCAAAATAACAACAACAAAAAGGCAAAAATAAAAGAAGGAAAAACGAAAAAAAATGTTTTAATATTTCAGTTACGCTTCGGCAAGCGACGACATCGCGATAGGCAGGCTCTACATAGACTTCTTGAAAATAAAATAACGCTAGCAACAACAGCAACAACATGAGCATTTTGAATTTGCCAGAGCGAGTCAACAAGTGTGTGCGGTAGAAAAAGACAGCGCTAATAAGGGGGAAGTAAAGCCACAAAACAAAGGGTAAATCACGGGGCCCATAGATCTAAAAGAGATTCGAATCTCGTGCCAAGTAACCACAAAAAGGCAGAAGGCAAGACAACAACAACAACAACAACAACAACAATAAAGTCGGACTGTACCTGTTGTGCCTAACTATCAACTCGTATAGCCCCGAAACACCTGAGCATTTCTTTATGGATCTTGAGCAGAAAACCTATCGCGGCGTAACGTCATTAAAATTAGTTTGAGATAGCTGAGCTAAGATGTAAGGGTTCCCGGTTTGCTTCCAAAACTTCCCCCTTTACTGACTGAGCTCAGCACGCAAGAGACGGCAAGTCATGAGCCCATATCGGTTATAGTTAGTCGGGCAGCTCTTCCTATAGCCATAGCCATAGTCATATAGCTGTTCTATTGGTTACGCTTCGCTGTCGGGGCAAAGATGATAATGGCGATGTCGAATTTGATTTCGGAATGGGCCTCTATGGTTTCTACGCCTGGGTAATACTTCTATGGAACCACGGAAAGCTTCGCTGCACGCGGAGATTCTCACGTAATTAGTGCCAACAACAAAAGCCATATAATTAGCCCAGCTGCGAAGAAGAGTAGCTAAGAATTATGCATAGTAAAAAAAATAAGAAAAAAAGCTAAAACAAAAGCAACAAAAAATAGAGCATATTCTTGTACAGCAAAAGATGGAGAACAAGAGAAAAATTGTTATAGAATAAAATACATTGTAGCATACTATACGCAGGTGCTACGGGTCGCTGGGCCACCCCAGAGTTGAGATGAACCAGCTGCGATTCTCAGTTAACCGTTTAATGACTTTTCTTTTGAGTTGATGCCATTAGAAGATTTCCCACATCCTATTGTCTCCGCGCTGCCATTCATCAGCACATCATCAGTGCATCTTTCTCTTCCTATCTTACCTCTCCCTCTCTGTACATCTTTCTCTATCTGTCTTGATGTGCACCAAGCCTAATCTGTGTGTCAATTATCAACAACATCTATGCGACAAGTGCAACCCATAAAGAAACATAGACTAACATATTTTATTAACTTCCCTCCTAGAATAACATAACAAATAAACCATAGAATTTAAGGAATTCTTCCCTGTACACTTTTTTTAGATCAACTGATCCATATGTGCAGAAGTTAAGAGAGGAAGGTAATGAATCTTCAAAGTTGTAAATAGTTCTAAGAAATATTATTCCTATCGAGAAATCACTTTTTGATGCAATCATTATTTTAATTTCCCATTTAAATTTGGCTTATACGAGTATTTGATCAAGCTTCTATTTCGTTTTTATTTATTTTCTAGTCAAAGTATTATGAAGTTAACAACTTATCAAAATTTAACAACAAGAACTAAACATTAAAAGATTTTTAGTTGAAAACTTTACTTCAACACATTTTAAGTTTCATCGAACTGAGCTCAACAACTATTAAAGGCAATATCCCTTTGGTGAATTTACATGAGATATCCGGAAATCATTTCCGTGAATATTTGTATTATTTAAGTAATAATAATTATTTAAATTTACAAGTGTCAATCAAGGATTGATAGATATAACTAATTAATTTATTATCTCTTAAAAACGCGTATAGAGTTTTAAGTTCGCTGATAACATTCTGTAGAATTTTTAAAGTAGGTTTATCTTCCAGACTCTTAATAAAGACTTTAAACTATTAATGCATACTTAATTTTGCTGCTGAGTGTTACAAATTGCTGATTGAATGCACGAAATTTAAACATTTTCTCTCCTTAAATCTTATCATATTCATCAATGATTTCGATTGTAACTGATAAAAGAGCACTTGTATAAAGAGGGGAAGAAAGCTGAGTATAAATGCTGAGAATGCTATATTCACTCAGACTAAAATAAACAATTAACGAGTGTTCAGTGCCCCCTGCTCGAATTAATACTTATCAATTTTCTTCCAGCTGTCAAGCAACCAGAGCTGAGAGAGAAATTTCAGTATAATTCGAGCATTCCTAGACATTGGCTGAACTTAAGCGGAACATGTTTCAATTGTATTCGGTATTGATTTTTGGACTTATCTGGAGCGCCGAGGCAAACACTTCAGATCCCTATCTGCTCAAGACTCAGAGGTATGATAAGCCCACTTGGTAGCACTTAAGATTAAGGATGGGAAATACTTGGTTAGTTTACTAATTTCTTCTACAACTTTCTCTATTCCTTTTACACAGCTTGCCCTCGGATCTGAACTTTATGCCAAGCTTATCAAATGGTCATTTGGGTTATACGGTATTTGGCGATGCCATCTTTATGAATGGGGTTTACAATGGAGCTACTGGGAATAGCAAACGTGCCCGTATTCCCAATTGGATAAATATAAATACTGAGATCTGTGATCGCTTTGGTTGCCTATCGAATGATCAGGCTACTGACATTAGATATGAGATGAATCTGCGTGATGGTTACTTTCGCTATAGAACAAGTTACCCTTCCATTGGGATTACGTTGGAACAACGCACTTATCCACATCGGTACTATAGCCGAGCATTAGTCTATGAAGTGCTAGCCATTAGACATACTACAGCTCCATTGAGCAACTGTGAGTATTACAAAGTTTTCTTTAATATGATTTTGTGTTCAATTAGGAAATAAGCTTAACTGAAATACAATTATTGTCATTATCTGAATTTTAACTAGCACAACTTGATCAAAACTCTATGTCGTTGTTTTAAAATAATTTTTTTTTCTTAATTTTTAAAAAGAGTCCACTTATTTTATGAGGACAATGCGTGGGATACCCCTTTGTCGGATGGACTGTCCTGTATACTAACTATTTCTATCTGAAATACATTTCTTATATTATTTTAATTCTGTTCTCTTACCTGCAGCACCGAGGTATCTAAAACTAACCCAGCATCCGGGCAATGTCAGCGACGCCTTTGATTTTGTGGTGGTCAACAATGGCAGCGATGCTGTTGAAGATTATCGTCAGCTACGTGGACGCACCAAAATATTGGAGTTTGAGAAATTCCAGTCAGAGCAGCATGAGATTCATGTCGTTTTCAGTGAGTCACTGGAACAACCACGTCACTTGATGTGGCCTACATGGCAGCCGGAGTTGCAACATCGGGTCATTGTTTCCATAGACCGTCAACAGAGTGTGGCACTGAAGGAAATGCAGGATGTACTCCGTTTGAATGATGTTGCCTTGCTGCAAACTCAGATCAATGCTTGGAATGAGTTCTGGGACAAAAATTTCTCTATTGATATCATTGGCAATGCATTGGAACTGTCCAGGATTATCAATGCGGGCATCTTCTATTTGGCCAGCTCCTCACCAGCACCAAGTAGTAATCAACCCAATGAACCATATTATGGATTAAGTCCTACAGGTTTGGCACGTGGCAATCTGGAAGCGGACTATCAGGGACACAACTTTTGGGATACGGAAATTTGGATGCTCCCCGTGGTGACACAATTTGGATATGATTATGGCAAACTGCTGCTGGATTATCGTTACAGGCATCTGGAAGGCGCCAGATACAATGCCAATGCGACGGGTTACAAGGGAGCCAGGTGAGTTTCCTTATATGAAGGAGAGCATCCCATTTTCCTCATGAACAGAGGTTGCTTGCCCCGTGCTTATATTGTATATAATTAAAATTTCTCTCGTAGATTTCCTTGGGAAAGCGCTTTTACCGGCACAGAGGTCACCAATCCCTGCTGCCCCGAGATAGCTCAACAGGAAATTCACATCTCTCCGGATATATCCTTTGCTATACAAAAGCACTTTGCTCAATCCAACGATTACAACTGGCTGTGTAAGAAAGCATGGCCAATAGTCTCCGAGGTGGCCGAATTCCTGGTAAGTCGAGCGAGCTGTGAGGAGCAGTCCTGTCACTTTCGGAATGTCATGGGACCAGATGAGGATCATGCCAATATAGATGACAATGTGTATACCAATGCGGTGTCCAAAATAGCCTTGGATTTTGCCATCTGGACGGGTGACAAGTGTGACAATAACAACAACACGGAGTTATACAAGAAATGGCAACAGCTAAAAGATGGTTTGGTAATACTTCACAATGTAGAGCTGGATTATCATCCTCAGCATTTGGGATATCAATTAAATGCAATTGTGAAGCAGGCGGACACAATTCTACTTGGTTATCCACTGCAGTTCGATACCAGGTGAGATTACCAAATCCTTTTGAAGAATTATGACAAGTGCAACTAGGGATAATCGTAATTATGGATGGTTCAAGTTGTTTCTAGCGTTCAAGCCACCATAACTCTATAATACTGAACCAATTTGCAGTATTGAGAAACCAATCTACTATATGTACCTCCAGATAAACATAATCCTTTCTTAAATTCTTACAGTTCAACGCATTTAAATGATTTGCATTATTATGCGAATGTAACGCGGGAATCGGGTCCGGCCATGACTTGGTCCATGTTTGCAGCCAATTATGTGGCCACCAAGGAGGATTGGCGTGCCCACGAGTACTTTGCACGTGGTTATCAAAGCTATGTGCGTCCAGAGTTTAAGGTGTGGAGTGAGACGCCAATTGGCTACGATGGCTCAGCCAACTTTCTAACTGGCATTGGCGGCTTTTTGCAAGCACTGATCTTTGGCTATGGTGGCCTCAACTTTGAGAGAGTTGGGGACACATTGCAGTTGCAGCTTGTTCCCGCCAAAGTGCCACCAAATGTGGAAGAGGTGCATGTGAAGTACATTCAATTTGCAGAGAGCAAATGCAGCTGGCAATTCCAATATCAAAACTCCACTATGAACTGCGCGAGTCCGGAGAATCAAAAGTTTGAGCTTGTCCAGGGTAACAATCGCACACAGCTGGGCAGCAACTTTAGTGGTAAATTAGCAACATATTAATATAGTTAACTAACTAATACATATACTATTCACTTTACAGTTACACTTAATAGAGCCGATGCGCCGCTATACATTAATCTGTTGAGTTCCAGTCGAAGGAACTAAACTTGAATATAACTATGGATACATATCTTTGAAATAAACGCTCATTTTAATTGCCCATAATATTTATTTAAGATTTTTAAGTGTTTTTCCTAAATTCTGTTTAGTTTTAAAAAGTTTTACATAATAGTTGCCAGAAACTAAGAAAATCTTAAATAATATCTCGTTCAGACAATAAAAAAATAAAGTGTAATCAACTTTTAATTGAAGTTATAAACTCACTAAAGTTAGGAAAGAGATTGATGACTTTATAATGTTATCCAATAAATATGAAGTAAGTAAGCTTGTGTGTGGTTCAGAACTCTAAACTTATGTATATATCGACTATATCGAAAATAAGCATTTAGTTTTATATGATTTTGGAAGTAACTATTGCATTTCGTTGTGGCTGGTTAATGGAAATTTAAAGTTATTTGTGTAATTATTTTTACTTAAACTTGGATATTGAAGCACCGCTAACGCCAGCGGTGTTTTTGTTGCTACCACTAAGCACCACATATGGGGTTTTGGTTTCCTTTTGCTTTTGCTGCAACATGGTTAGCGTACAGAGTGGCGTATCCGTCGAACTCATCGTTTTCATTAGCTTTTAATAGAAGAATACAATTAAGATCTGAAAGATTTATTATTTATAATTTCAACTTACGCCATCCTGTTCCATTTTCTTGAGACGCTTCTCAATCTTATTCTTGCCAGGACCCTTGCCGTGGAACTTATGCGACAGATAGCGGAAAGCCTCTTTGAGGTTCAATATGCGTCCATTGTCATCGATATAATCAAGTTTCACATTTGGCTTGAAGGTCTCCTTATCCTTAAAGTCCATAATGGGACCAGCATGAAACCGATCGCGACGTCCGATTTTGTCGTCCTCACTAAGAAAGAAAAATAACTTAAATTAATAAGCAGTAATGAGGATTAGATAAAGGAGTCTTAATTAACTTACCCAGCTGCTTTGTCTTCAATGGAATAGTTTTTGGCCTGCAGATGAGCCATTTTCGTGTTGCTCGGCCGATTCTTTTCCTCCTTCTCCAGATAGCCCTTGGATAGAGCCAGGCGCAAGGCATTTGCCACACCAGCACCCACATCTGGCTCCTCATCCAATATGGCACGCTCCTCGACATCATCGCCCAAATTATCTAAGTCAGCGGGTTGCATCACTTCATCGGGATTAACCGAATTCCATGTGCCGTGACTAAGAGTTGGCTCCTCCTGATTGGTATCCATATGCTCATCCAATGCTTCGTTCTTATCAAAGTCCAACATATCATTGGAGTCCTCATTACGATTTCCAGCCATGCCATAGGTTGGTATATCGCCCAGTGTGCGACAAAACTCTGCCGTGGCATTGAGCACAATATTGCCATCGGCGCTGCTAAGGACAACGCCTCCAGCACTGCTTGCGTCATCCACGGGCTCGGGTTTAATGTCACGTTTTATGGACGCCACATCAAACGGTAATGATCTCTTGATGATATTCTCCTTTTGCTTCAGCTTACGTGCCTTATTCAATACACGCTCCAAATCATCATCGTCATTTTCCATCTTAATTTGCGGCTCATCTTTCATTTTAATATCCTCATCGTCAGGTTCACGATAACGTCCATGACGACTGCCCAAATTTGAAGAAGTTGAAGGTTCAGCAATTGGTTCTAAATCTTCAGCTTTTAGCCTCTGTCGCAGTTTCTTAATCTTCTTCTTGGGCTTTTTGAAACTGTGGAAGAAAAACATTAAAAGTTAACTAAGAAAATATTTAAAGATAATAACTACTATTTGGAAGAACCTTTTTGAGTACTCAAATTTAAGTAAATGTAATTTGATAGACTTTAAAAAGATCAAGTTAATAAAAACTTACGTTGCCAGCTCCTCCACACTGAAAGTATCTGATGCTAATTTAATATTGAGGTCCTCCAGGGTTTCCAATCGTTTTCCCGCTAATTTGGTTTTAATTTCCAACAGCCTGCGTCTGTGCTCACGTTCTTCCTCGACATTCTCGCCGATTACAAAGTTCTTGCGTGTTTTAGGCTTTCCATCAACATCATCATCATATTTTTCAAGTATGGAACGTTCAATGGGATTTCCAAGCTCATCATATTGCTCCTCATAGACATTATATCCGTAGCTAAGCGGATTGAGCTTTTTGTTGGACACATTCTTTTTGTAGCGTTCATCATCGAGCATGTTGACATTGACCAAAGTGTCGCCCTCTTCTTCATTAAGCACATCCTGATCCTTCAGAGTTAAGATTACTGTGCGACCCTCTCCAAAGTCATCCATATCATGCTCAACTCGTAAACCCTTTAGATTACGATCTCCATAAGCCAATTGTCGTGCCTTTTGCTTTTCTTGCTCGAGCAAATCCGCAACACCAAACGCCTCGTCCAATTCCTCTAGTTCTTTGGCCTAAAAAGAATGAAAAGATTATATAAAGACTATACAGTAAATTGAGATTTTTTAATATTGCAACTAACCTTTCTCTTGGCTTCCTCGCGTTCATTTACCACGCGCTTGTTGCGATCGACCCATTTGGTCACATTATCCGTCTCCTCATCCGATTCGCCAAGTGTGCGTATGCGTGCCAAACGCTCTTCAAGGAAACGCTTTTCCTTGCGTTGCTTTAGTTTTTCACGCAGCTTTTCAGCTTCCTTTTTCTCTTTGATATTATCTGCTGGTTTGTGCAAGAACTCACCCCATTCATCCTTATATGACGATAGATCTTTCTCTGCGCCAGATCTCTTGCTCTCCTGCTGGTTACTGCTTGTACTTGGCGTTGACTTACTTGGACCAGCATCCATTTCAAGTGGTTTCAAGCCAAGCTTGGCACGCAGTTTATTAGTTTCGGCAATGGAGAGCACATCACCAGCGCCGTTCTCTGGAATGGGTGAATTGCTACGTGAGCGAAAACGATCCCGTTCACGTTCTCGTCCCTGCTCCCGCCCTTGCTCCCGCCCTTGCTCTCGTCCATGATCACGTCCATGATCCCGTCCCTGATCCCTTCCCTGCTCCCGTCCCTGATCCCGTTCTCTGTTGCCACGCTTGCGATTTCCGTCGTTGTCTGCTTTTGGTGAATGAGAACGTTGACGGTGTTGTTGCTGTTGAGGTGGGGATTGAGATCGGGAACGTACTCGTTCACGATCACGCTCTCGGACCGCACGTTTGCGTGCCTCGCGTTCCCTTTCAACTTCTCGCTCTCGCCGGCGCTCTCGTTCGTAATCCACATGCTTGGAGATCTGCGGTGGTGGCGGCGTTGATACTTCATGATCGCGTTCTCGTGCCGTTGGTTCTCGCTCCCTAGCAGGTGCTTCCCGCTCTCTAGGTAACAGCTCCCGCTCTCGCGCTGAGGGTTCTCTCTCACGTACTGGAGCCTCTCTCTCACGTGCAGCCGCCTCCCGTTCACGGACCTTTGCTCTGTGATCCTGTTCAACTGGCACCTCAACACAGTCGGAACCTGCAAAAGAGATTTATAAACTTAGTACAGATTCGAAATGGCATTTTCCACAACAGCGAGTTTATAACTATGTTTTTTGGTTCAGTCGCTATTCTCCCACTCACAGTCTGTTCATCTGAAAGACAAAAAGGGAAGGAAAAGAGAAACAGGAGCGCTTTAGTGATTTCAAGCCAAAAACAGTGCAGCACCAAGGCAATTGCAAGGCAAATTATAGTCAAAACTTGATTGAAATATCGCTTTTCGTTTTGAGATACTTGAACAATTGCCCCTTTTAAATGGTGTGCACAATTTACTAAATAAAGGCACTTTGGGCCCACTTACTGTCAGAGTCCGATTCCTCGAGAGAGATAACCTCGCTGGGACGCTCGCGCTCCTTATGTCTGTGATGCTTGTGGCGGTGCTCCTTGTGTTTCTTGTGCTTGTGGTGTTTGTGACGTATTGAGGACGAATCGTCTGTCAGATCCAAAGTGACCTCCTCCTCCGGTGCGCGATGTGTGCGTTCTCGTGAACGCGAGCGGTGACTGTGTTTCTTGTCCTTTTTGTGCTTTTTACCAGACGACGAACCCATATTGTTTATTAAATCAATATTTTTTTTTGTCAATTACAGAATTTCATAAACGTTTTCGCCTTCTTCTTTTTTGTTTTGCTTACAAGCTTTTGCAACACTGTTCGGCACGCACACTGCGCAGCGTTGCCACTTCTCATTAAAATATAAGTTATCGGCTGACCGCCACCATTTATCGACTATACTGAATTAAATCAAGCGCCAATATTTAAAATTAAGAAAACTTCAGTATGGTTAAAATTGTATGTTTGAAACATGCATATAAATAAATATTAGTACATATTACTGTATAAATATAGAAAAATTCAGCTTAATTAAAGCGATCCCAACGCCAAACGGTGCTGTCGTCACACACACAAATCAATACAGATCCGTCCTTGGAAAAGGATGTTTGTCGTATGGTTGATGTGCATTTGGGATGCACAAGTTGACTGCACTTGGTCAAATTGGGATCATTGGAGTCCAGCTCCCAAACAAAGGTTGTGCCCAGCTGGTTGCCAAGTGCCAGAACCTTTTGCCAGGCATTAAATGCAAAGCGCACGAACCAAATCTCGCACATTTTGTAGTCAAAGTGATGAAGAACCGTTGTGGAATCCTGTGGCTTGATCTCGTGACGCTGTGCTGAAAGTTTTCCCGGCTTCCAGCAGACAATCGAATTCTCGCATGATTTGGAAAAGACAAAGTCACCAAACCACTGCACACAGTCCACATAGTTACGATGAATGTCTCGCGTGGAAAAGTCCGGGAAATGCTCTTTGATAGTTGGAAACGGTGCGGTATTCTTGCTGGCATTAAAAGTCGAGCTCAGCTCGATAGCTTCCTTAATGTCCGGCTTATTGAGACGCCACAGCTTTAACGAGTGATCCATGCCACTGGACATGAAACGATCACCACGTAAATCAAAATCAATCGACAAAACCTCATCCCGATGACCCTCCACGCCTCCAAACACAGCCACACAGACATCAGTTTGGATATTCCACAAACGCAGCGAGTGATCCTTGCTGCCAGACAGCAAAAGCTGCGGCAACACCGGATGAAACTTCAACTCATTGATGGCATGTCCATGTCCAATATAATTCTTGGCGCACTGATGTTTAATTATGTTGAAGATGCGTATGACACCACGATAACCTGCTGCAGCCAGCACAGGATCACCAGAGATCGTATCATAGGACCAGGCGCATGTATAGAAGCTCTCATCGGTCTGCAAAGATTAAACCCCTTAGACAACATTTCCCAAATGTTTATTGACAGACTTACATCAGGATCTGCGTAGACCTGAAGCAGACGTATGCCGTCCTCTTCACCAGACTCAGCCTCCAGGTTGTTCTTCACACATTCATAGATGGAGACACGATCTTTGCCAACAGTTGCAAAGACCGCTTGGCTTCTATCCAGGAAGGGATTGAACTGGACACCAAAGATCTGGTGATTATGATCCTCACGAACATGGTAACTAGAAAGAGTAACTTAAAATGTGTCTCTAAAACCTTTTCCCTAATATACCTTACCTGTACTTGTAGAGAGGCTGCACCATTTTAGGGGCTTTTACGCGTCGGCATAATCTTCTCAATTTTCGCGTATTTGGCGATTTGCTCTTGCTGCGAGTTGTTGTTGTCGTTGCGCTAAAGACGCTAGCCGAATCCAACGATAGCGTATCCTCAAAATCAATGCCAGTGCTGGAAAGCTCTGCACCTACGGTGGCTATTGCCGGTGATGCCTCCTCCGGTGTGAAAACATCTCCATTCACTGACTGTTCCTCCTTGCTTTCACTAGAACTATTATTTTCCGTCATCGCGGGACGCCGCCTTGTTTACTTTTTCTTCATTTGTTGTGGCAGCGTTGCCACTTGCGTGAGAAAATACCAAACTCTCAAGTTTAAATAAAATACCATCATTTGTTTACTTATGTATTTAAATTTCTTAAAATAGTGGATCATTTTATATTCAATTTAAATCCGAGCGCAGTCTACTTTTGCCTGATCGGCCCTCAACAATTCGTCAAGATATTTGTCTACTTCCTTGTGAGCCTTGATACTGTGATCTGCACGTGAGAATATCTCATTAATGAAGTAAATACGGAGCAAGTCCGCTTTTGTTTGCAATAATTCGGCCTGCGCTTGCTGCACTTTCAATTCGTTTACAAGATGTGGACCCATCTTTAAATCCGCTGCTGTCATCATTAAAGTGCATTTATCTCGACACTTTTCCACCAATTTTTCCAAGCATTCTCGTTGTTCCTTTTGCAACTTGATGATTTCCTGCTGTCCCGTGGAAAGCTGCGAATCCCTATCCTTTGTCATTGCGTCCGGAAGTTCGCTACGTATTTTATCGCCCAACTCAACAATGGGAGTAAGTTTTGCTCGCAGATTCGACGTTAATTTTGTGCGCAAGGACTTACGGTCCGTGTAACTGAGCGTCGGGCAGTTGCTGCAGTCCTGCAAGTCTTCAATGTCCACAAAGAATACAATTAGACATTTTTAATAATTTAGAATATATTTGCTTACCCAGCAAATGTATCTGTTCATCTCCCAGTCGTAAAAATTCGCCCACCGACACCAATCTGAGAGCACGTTTGATTTCTGGTGTTTCTTCTGGTCCAAGATTTAAAGATCGTATCTCATTTAGCAATAGTTTTAGCTTTAGCACTTTATTTAGCGCAGCATCTCGTGCCTCTAATAATTCTCGGGTGTCAGTGCTCACAATTGTGCCGGACGGATCATTCATTTTATTTTTAATTACGTAAATCAATTGTTTTTTTTAAATTTGTAACTAATGCACTTTTTTACTAGACGCCGTTTTCCAATTTGAGAAGACTGCCAGACTTCGATAGGAATCTAGTTCTAAGAGTAAGCAACATGACAGTTAGCGGCGCTAGTAAACCCCGATTCTCGATCGTCGATGTATTTTCTTCGCTATCGATTAGATTTTTTAATAAAAACAAATTTTGAAGTACCAAATTATTTATTCCAAACAAAACAATTTAATTATAATTCAATTAAATAAAACAAATCATTTTAAAAAATGTTTGGTGCTCGTAAACCTACAGAGGGCTAACTTGTATAAATAAATACACGCCATTTTGACATAAATAAGTGAAGTGACTTCACGCAATCAGCTCCGTATAAACCGGGTATTTGTTTACTTGCCCGCCGAAAAGTAAGTCTTAAATTGCATTAAAAAAAAGATCAATTAAAAATGAATTAATTATATTTTCTAGTGCACATTTGGTTGACCAGCCACCCCGTTTTAGCCACTATTTCCATAGGCAGTTGCACAGTGATTGCCTCCCAAATAATTTGGGGCGCAATAAAATATGTGCAGAACAGGATCAAAAATGCACATGGAGAAGTGATCGAAGTAATGATATTCAATGAATTAAGCGGATGTTGTTCCGTCAAAATGATTAAAGATCCATCTTTATTTTCAATACCCTGCGAAAAGAACTGCTGCATAATACGCAACATACAACATGTAATTAAATACATTGATATGGCTAAATATTGCATTGACTTTGCAATGTTGACGTTTACAATTAATGATATTATGAATGCATTGATTCGAGCACACGATCGTGGTGTCCGAATCCGGGTAATTACCGATAATGAAATGATCTCTTCATCGGGTGGCAAGATGTTGATTTTGAAAAACTATGCTGTCGATGTTCGTGTTCCCAAATATAATACTTCAGTGATGCATCATAAGTTTATGCTGATCGACGGTCAAAATGCTGTAAATGAGATCTTCAGACAAAAACCTGGCAAATTGAGACCTGGTCCGTACCGTTCGCTGATACTTAACGGTACCGTCAACTGGACCTTGCAAGGCTTCGGTGGAAACTTTGAGAACTGTATGATCAGTTCAGACAAGATAATGACAACCAAATTGGAAGCTGAATTCGATCGCATGTGGATGGTTTTCAAGAGCGTTTAACACACTTTTTGTTATATCGATCGAGTTGTTATTGTTTAAATTTAATTCTAAGCTATAAAACATTACTAACTATTTGGCCTGTTGTTTTAATTTTTCAACGCGTCGCGTAAATGTCTCCCTTAGTGTATTTAAACGCTCCAATTCGGAACGCATTTCCATATATTCCAGATAGGACACCTCCGATTTGATCAAGATTTCATGCTTAAGTTGCAACACGCGGGCGACTTCCTTCTGCTTGCGCTGCATTGCAGCAATTTTTATTGTCAGAGCGGCTTCTTTTGCTTTCTTTGGCGTCTTTGATTTTTTCGATTTCTGTGAAGACAAGCTAATTAAATCAGTTTTAAATAGTTAATTCTAACAAAAACTTACCTCCATTTTTGTCGCGTGCTATTATTTTGGTATTGTGCACAGTGTGGCCAGCTTAGCTTATTTTCTACTTTTTAGGTGGCGGTATACGATGACCGACTCTTTTGATAACAAGTAATCGATAACAAGCGAAGTTACTATAGCGATAGCCACCGACGAAAACAAAACAATTCCAGTTTATTTAATTTTTAAAGAGTTGTTAAAAGATTTTTAAATGACTGCTCTTACGGATAAAGTGCTTGTGGCCAAGGACGCACTGTCCGTAGCCCTCGGTGACAGTTGGGAGTTGTATAGAACAAATATGAAAAATTGGTTTCGGAATCGTTGGACCAAAGAGGAATTTGACTGCGAATCTCGCAAAATCATGACGCCAGAGAAGCTCCATTTGCACAATCAATTCCTCTTGGCGTTGCTTAATAAAATAGATGCCTTTGCGGCACCAGAAACAATTGTGACAATGCAACCAACTTGTCGCAGCGGGAGCAGCAGTAATCGGAAACGGAAACGCAGCTCTCGTAACTTTGCTGATCGCCTCACGTTTGAACTTTCTGATGTGCTGGATTTTATTAAGGAGGACAACATGCAGCTAATACGTCCTCCCTCATTGGGAGGAGATCAGGGACTGCAACAACAACAACAGCAGTTGCCTACACAACGTTATTGCGCCCAGGAATTGTTTCTACCTGATGCTGGATTTATAATGGGACGTTTCCTCATTGGAGCTTGGGAAATAGGACTCATATCTGTGGACGACAATGTGGCCGAGTATGTGGCCATGGCTGTACAGGTGCTGCTCAAGGATTTGCTGGCAGCTATCGTTAAGAAACGCAAGCATTATAAGACAAGTGGCGAGGGTAACTTTTATTATGATGTAGGCGCTCAGCTCAGGGATCCTTCGCTGAGGAACACGGTTACTCGCCAAAAGGTGGACGATACTCCCCTCGAGCACGACAAGGAGCTCAACACGGCCAACTTTATGAGGCGACAAAATGATGACATTGTCTTTCTCTCCGCCTGCGAACAAGTGCAAGTATTTGTCTACCAATTAACTTAACAGCTTTTAAAATATATTTCCTTTTTTAACTTCTACAGTTTACCCTGCGAACGTACTGTGATCACACTCAAGGATTGCCAGCTCGCCTTTCGCGATCGCAATCTCATAGGATCCCATGCCGTGTACTCCATAAACATGGAGCGTCTAAATATGTTAATGCACTAAGCAAAAAAATGTCATTATTAAACATAAGTACTAGGCAACAATACCAAATTAAATTTAACTAATACCTTAAGCGATGCGGAAAGAAAATTTATGTGTACGAGGTGCGATACAAATACAAATATCTTTTTGAATTTAGCAAAAATACTGCACATTATTTTAATTCATGTTTCAAAAAAGCGTAGGACTGATAAATAAGAAAAGATACCACGTAACGTAAAGTTTGGCTGTTGCCTATTAAATTTATTATTTATTTTTACATTATATATTTATGTTCACAGAACAAAATTTGTATATATTTTGTTAACAAAGCTCTCTTGGCGGTGGCTTGAAAGGCACCTGACCAGGTGCAAATTGTGGCGCTTTGAACGCTGCAATTTCCTCCTCCGTCAAGTCTTCCATGCGACTGTAGATAGATGAGGCATTATTGGGCGGCTGTGGTTGTTGCAGTTGCTGTTGTTGTGGCTGCTGTTGTTGCATCTGTTGTGGCATTTCTGATTGCATTTGCACTTGTTGCGGTTGTTGAAAAGTCGTTGTTGCCACCGCTTGACCAAAGAAACCACTTGGTGGCTGCTGTTGTTGCTGCTGTGCGGCTTGAGCAAATATATTTCCTGCATTTGGTGCAACAGCAGCTTGTGCAAACATGCCACCTGCCTGTTGCTGCTGCTGTTGTTGTTGTTGCTGCTGCTGGGGCAAGAAAGCGTTGGTTTGGCCAAAGGGCGAAGGATTCGCAGGTTGTGGTTGTGCAAAAATACTTCCACCGCCTTGAAAAGCAGATGTTGCTTGTGGCTGTCCGAAAGGATTATGTTGCTGTTGTTGTTGCTGCTGCTGTGGCTGGGCAAAGATTGAGGGTTGTGCCTGTGTTAAAGGCTGTTGTTGTCCAAAAGGATTCGCCTGCTGTTGTCCAAATGGTTGTGGTTGCTGCTGTTGTTGTGAGAATAGATTCGTATTTGTCGCACCGCCAAATATATTGCCTGCCGCATTGTTTCCACCCACAGAGGAGGCACCACCAAATATGCTATTACCACTAGGGGCGGGTGCAAAGCTAGGCGTGGCAGCAGGACCGCCAAAAATGTTACCTCCACTTGTTGAACCCAAGGCGGGTTTACTGAAAATGGAACCGACTTGTGCTGCATTATTTCCAGCATAACCAAAGGGATTTGAATTTGGGTTGGGATTGTTACTGCCTTCGGGTGCATCATATATCTTGATCATCATGTCGATTATCTGTGGTGTCATTTGTAGCATGGCCTTCATTTTATTTACTGTATCGTGAACTTCTTGGGTGAATTGTTGGTGGAATTGATCAAAGCAATTGAGGCGTCGACTCTCGTACGCCTGGAATCGCACCTCCTCAAACGATTTATCCTCTATGAAATTCGGAATGTTTGGCTTATCCTTGAACGGTCCGTAGACCGAAAAGCGCCACATGTTGCTATTAATGCAGGATTCTATATCCGTCTTCAGGTATTGTCTAAAAGCCACAAACACAATATTAATATTTTACCCATTATAAATTCTTCCTCCCACTTACTTAACATCAAAGTGCTCATTGTGGCATTTGGTGCCAAAGCGACAGCTACCTTGTTGAAAGAAACGGCAAACACCCATTTTGGCTAATTTAATAAAAATAACAAATTGTATAAAATTCTTCGCTTGTGTTTCCTGTGCCGGCTGGCAGTGTGACCAAGAGTTTGCAAAACAGCTGATTGATCTATCGATACTATGAAGATGCCAATCTGTCGAAAACGATAGAAAATCGAAAGGAACTACAGTAATGGCGCGCACTTCAATTTAAATAAAACTATTGTTTAAGTAGACAATTTTATTAAATCTCAGTTTAAACGAGTAGATTTTCGTTTGACCTACTCTTTTTCGAATCCCACCACCCAAAGTTCTCAATTCGTTTGTTAACGCTACCGCCTATTTTGTTTACTTTTGGAACTAGATTTTTGTCGAAGTCTGGTAATAAATATTCACTGGTTCCGACTTTTTTTTGGGATTTCTTGAGGGTAATTTAAATTAAAATCATAAAACAAAATTTAAAAAAATATAAAATCCGGAAAATGTAGAAAATGTTGAGAAAATTTAAAAGATACATTTTGCGAGGTTTTTTTCGAGTTTTATTTGAGAAAGAAAACTTTTGGCATATATTTTTCCGGAATTCACCTGGAATAGTTCATTTTATCCGCGTTTTTTAGCGCCAAATTTGTGGATTTCTACAAATTTTCTCTCGCCGCTCTCTCTTTTGTTAGTGCTGGAAATATTTGACAGCTCAAAGCCGCCAGATTGTGTCGTGTAGAAATCGTTTATATCTTTAAAAAAAAGGACAGATTTGTCCGGAAAAAGGCTGAATTGGACAACAATGTTTCTTTTTCGCCGCGTTCATTTTTCATTCGCCGAAACGACACAACAAGATTGTTGTTGGATTTTGAGCGGTTCGGTCGCGTCGGTTTGATGCGGATAAAAGATGAAATAGTTGACGATCAGTTATTGTTGCAAACATTAAACACACGCGTCAGACACTCGCACCTTCAACTAGTTTTGTAATTTGTGCAAAAAAATATCTTGTATAAACGAAAAGCAAAAAAAAGAAGCAACAGGTCGCTGCCCGTTTTGCGTCTGCGCCTGCGTTTGTGTCTCTCGAAAAGGGCAGGCAGGAAAATTCAAGCCAATAAAAGATACATACAGAAAGCCGAAGTGCGCGAAAATTGTGTTTGCCAGTGTCTCTGTTTATGTATGTGATTGTGTGTGCGAGTGTATTTTGTGTGTTGCAATAAACAAACAAACAAAACTTGAATGTTATTGCCTTTAAATTGTGTGAAAATTTGCTGTTATTTAAACAATTAGTCGCGGATACGCGCCGAGTTTTTGCATCGGCATCGGAATGCGGCAGCAGCAGCGACGCGCATGCGTCTGCAAATATTTGTTGTTACTCGTTGCTGTCGCCAACGTAGAACTGCGCAATTTTACACGCTAATTGCGGCGTCTCCCTCCCGCCTACTTGTTGTTGGTGCGTATGAGCGTACGATCTCTCTCTTTGGACTTGTCAACGTATCCTGCAAAGCTCGACACCAAAAAAGCTTCTATTCTCTTAATATAAAGGAAACAAGAGAGGTAAGTTTCTTCACTCTCCAACTTTTGTAGAGTGCGCCCACTTGCCTGCCGTATTCATAAAGCAAACAAAATTAACTCATAGACTCGGGATAACAATATTCCCCGCTCTCGCTCTCACTTCCTTTACCTTTGCTACCTTCGCACAAATTGCTCTATTCTGGCGCACAGTGACGCCCACTTGGCAGCAGCATCCATTGGGTGCGCCCACTGTTTTTGTTTTTCTCCCTTGAGTTTTCTTTGGGACACAAGACACAACAGTAAACAGTCAGCTATATCAAACCCATTTTCCACTTATCTTGACAACAATAAAATCTAAGTAAAAATCAATTTTCAAAACAAGCAGGACACAACACAAACACACACACACGTACACCAACACAAATAAGTGAGTGAGGTTAAAGAAATGAGCCAGAAAAGGGTCAACCTAAAAATGACAATAACACCAATAACATCAATTTTGAGGCATTTATATGCGCCAATAAATTTTACAGTGAAACAAGAGACTGCAGCAGCAGAAAAAGATGCACGACAACGGCTCAACAATAAGAGAGAAGATCAAACAAAAAAGTGCAGTCGCTGCCGACGCTGCTGCTTTCGTTCGTTGTTGTTGCAACAGGTAAAACCGATTGAGCGGCCAACAACAAACAGTGCAGCAAATCAATACGAAAATGCATGCAGTGAAAGAGCAAACGAGTGAGAGGAGTGAGAGAGAGAGAAAGAGAGAGCGGGAACAAGAGAGCGGCAGAGTGTGCCCAGTCAGGGGGAGAGCTTGGCAACCTGTTGCGATGGCTGCTGTTAGAAATATGTTAAGTCAATTTCGTATATCGGTAAACTGTAACTAATGCCAAAACAGCAGGCAATAAACAGCAACAACAACAACGTATATGCAAAGTTCGTTGCACGATCTATTTTTTTGTCAATGAAATTGCTGTCGGCTGAGCAACGAGAAAACTTTCTTTTCCTTTTGGGCTTATCACGCAGCATCGCTGCATGCGTGCGTCGACTGCGCAGTCGCAGCGTATCGCTTTATTTTATTTTTTTTTATAATTGGGCGGCCTTTTAGTTTTACGCGGCTGCCGCATATCAGCTTCATGGTCCATTAAGACAATTTAGGTTGCCTCTTGTGCCGCTCCCAGTTAACACTGCGTGGGAAGTTTGGAATGTGCTCGTGTTTATGTGTGTGTATGTGTGTTGCTGTCATCTTTGGTCCGATCTTTGATTTCCTCCAATTGAGCGTTCAAGTTGCCGCAACAAGTGTCCCAGTTTATGGCTTCTGCTGGCAACTAGAACTAGTTTAACTTTCCTGTCCAGTCAACGCCAACAACAACAACACCACCACAGCCTCTGCCTCTTTTCCTTTAGACTTTCAGTTATTTTCTTTCGCTGCGCCTTCCCCATTACCGTTGGCAACATTTTCTCACAAAGCAGCAGCAGCAAAAATGTTGCTGGCAGCTTTTGCATTGGCGCGCCTTGGACAATGACAACGGCACATCAGCCAGCAAAAGAAGAGGAAGCACACTGTTACACCGACTATTGAGTGAGCTTACGATAAACTATTTATTCCAAGAAGATCAATTGACATTGCAATATAAGCTTATTGTCTTTATTTACAATTTGCCAACAATTTCAAATGTTTTTACAAATTCGCTCAGGAAATTTCTTTTGCTAGCGTATAACAATTTCAAGCTTCCTGCCGCGAAAGAGCATGCTTTAGTTACAGTTATTCTGCAAAGCCATCACTTAGCCACCAGCCTATCAAACAAATCGCAAATGCCCGCCCCCCTAAGCTAATAGGCCTCAAGCTTTAACTGCTACGCCGCTGCACAGTGGCGCTTGTCGTGAAAATAAATTGCAAAAATCATAACTATCAAACTAATAATGATACCTGCAAAAGCCCCAAACAGAAAAATTATTCAAATTTCAGACTACGTCAAAAATTGTGATTTAGTAAATAGTTTATTTTAAAAACTTAAAAAGAAAAAAACAACAATATTTTTAAACCGTTTGCTTTAAGCTGGAATAAAGAAACTTAAAACCGTTCAACGTTTATCCATGTCTTGCCACTGTGCACTGCAAGCACTGCATTGTGTGTGTGTGTGAGTAGGGAATGTTGCAATGCAATGCTGCTCATTTTCTGCTATCGCTGTCAACGTCATTTGGCTGCAACAGCAGCTGCTGCTGCTAAGAGCACAATGTTTTGTGCGATAAACGCTGTAGAAATTTACATAAAATGTAACTGCAAACAACGGCAACAAATTTCTATTGCATGGCCATTTAGGAAAAAAGAATATCGCATGCACAAATTAACATTAACACTTTGTTGCCGTTAAAAACAAGTTTCTGTTGAGCTAAAATACTTCAAATAAAAAAAAATAGTGCCACAAAAGTTGTATTAGAAGACAAGAAGCGTAAAGAAGATTGAAATACGCAACTTTAAAATACCCTGCACATCAGCAGAGATTCTGGAAAAGATAATGCTAATCAAGTCAGTTTTAAAGCTGTATGACTGTCAAAAGCTTTCTGGACCAGGTACAAATTTAAAATCAAAAAAATTGTGTTGTAGAATCAAGAAAATTGTGAAATCGATATAACTTTAAGCTTTTAATTGTACAGGGTATACAAAAACCCAAACGACAGCATCAAAAAAAGTACGTTTAGAAATTAGAAAGTACGTGGAGCTCTGGTGCGGTGTGAGTATAACTCGATTTGTGACTGTCATAAATGGCGGAAATTGTGGGTCTCAAAGTCGACAACGACGACGTCGGCACAGCCTCGACAGCAGCCAAGAAACAACAACAACAACTTTCTTGCTTACCTTCCACTGCCGATCGCTACTGACAGAGTTACTGCCGGGCTTTTTGGCTTGATGCTCTTTTCTTGCCTATAATTTGTGCCATCAGCATTTTGTTGTCGTTATCGTTAGCAACAGAGAGAAAGAGAGAGCGAGAGATTGGGATTGCAATGAAGCGTGCGTTTTGTCATTTCTGCATTTGGTAAAGTTATTAGACTGCCCTCCATAATTACCCACACAAACACACACACACACACACACACACACATGGAGTTTGAACTGTGTTGTTGCGGCGTGCGTTTTATTAATTTCGCTTGCCTCCCTTTTTTTATGACTTATTCAATTCGATCCGTTGATGAAAACCGGCTGCCCCAATACCAGAGCAACGATCTGCGTTTATTATTACACTTAATGTGACTTGATTTATAAACAAGGCAGCATCCGAAACGAGGCAAGCAACGTTTCAACGTGCCACAGCTGTTGAAAGACGAACGAACCGAAACAGCTCAGCTTCAGCAGTTCCCTCTTACAAATCTGACATGGTTCAATGGGTCCCAAGTATTGGGTTACCTGCTGCCCAGAATTCGTACCTCTTATACAACTCTTACCTCTTACCTCGTTCCTTTTTTCGCACAGCTCTACAACACGAACTGCCTTTTAATTAGTTCATAAATTTTGCTTTATGTAAAGTACAAAAAGATATATTAGTTTCCTCGCTCACTTACAACGGTGAGGCGAAGATTTAATACCCCTGCAGAGAGTTTCTATAGTAGCTTTATAATACAGCTAAAGATTCTTATAAAATTCACTTTATTTACGATATTGATTAAGCTTTAAAGTAAGTTTTTCATAGGATAATTGATTGTACTATCAATGGATTCTTTTTTATTTTAAAACTAAATCTCAAAAAACTGAAATATTGCTATAGGAACTCAGCTTATCGTTCTGATATCTTAATAATTAACAATATATATTAAATAATACTATATTCAAAGCATCGTAGCATTCACGCTTCTCTGTTGTATGTAAGGATAGTATAACTGCGTCACAGTTTACAATTTACATAGCAAATTTAATATAGCATCCACAATGTTCATGCACTGTAAACATACATACATTCATACAAATACATAAGTATACAAACATAATAAAAAATCGTTCAATCCGGAAGTTTCTGTCGCACAAAGGCGACCGCGTTACGTTCCATATCATTGCTGGGCATCGCATAAGCGGCTTTTGTCCAAGAAAGGAAATAGAATTCCCGTCTTATGCACAGACACACACACACACATACAGGCAATTTCTATAGTCATTTTAATGGTTTCCGCTTTTATGGCATTGCCTATTACGTATTATTAATAGTAAAAAATAAAACCTAAGCAAAGGAAAATAATCAGAAAAATTAATAGAAATTTAATTGGCCTGCATTGGTATTGCCTGTGGCATTTATTGCGCATGTGCGGCCTTCTCTGTCATTTGATTTGTAGTTGTTGTATTTTATGGTTTGTTCACGCTTGCTGTAAGCTGTGAAAAGCGTGTCTCAAGGGGGGGAAAAGGGGCCGAGGGAGAGCGAGCAGCATAAACAAACATTCCACTGAGGGTTAAAGCGTGCTAATGCTTACATAATGATTTGGTTTTTTTTATTTCTTGTTTTTTCTTCAAAATCAATTATTTTTATTACTCAATAATTTTGTCACGAAATGTGTAACGCATGGAAGGAGGCATAGCAGATAAAGCATATATATTCTGGATCGGTTAAAAATCAAACCTTAAGTAAGATGTTTTGTTTCTTGAGATATCTCAACCGATCTCCAGAAAACAGAATAGTTGTAAATGTTGAATCATTTTATAGATCAAACCGTGATCAAAACATTCACTCCACATTGTTGTTAATGTTGGTTACCTTTGGGACTGGACAGTTAGTGCGTTTTTATGTATATTCCATTTGTTAAGCTTGACAGCAGTTATTTCTCTTTCCACTTAAGCAACTTTGATTGATAAACTTAAATATATTTGTTAAGTACATTAGAGTAAATTAAATCGTTATTGGCAAATGTTGCAAAATCAAAAATAAATCTTTACTTTTGTGTTCTGATTTTCCTGCCCAATGAACACGAGTCTGCAATCAATCTTAGACTTTTTCTGGTCCAGTTAACATTTATGCGATTTGTGTTATTTACTTATATGCAAGCCAAACGAATAATCGCATATGCATAATGTGAACAGCTATTGGTGACACTCCCTAGAACTCAATGATCAATATCCAATTCTCAATTCCTAAGACTCAATTCCATGTGGTTCTTTCTATAAGTTGCATATCATTACAAAAGAACCAATCCCCAAAAGCAGTTGATAGCCTGGGCATTACAAATAACCCAAATCTCCATTTGGAACTTATGTTTATAGTTTATGGCATCATTTTCATTTTAACGACTCGCAAAGTGAAGCCAAAACAACTCAAAGCCAGTCAAAGGCTATAAACTTGTCGATTTCATGCCGAAAAGTTGCCACATCGAAAATCGAGAATCACAGATCAAGAATAAATCCTAAGCTTAAATTATTTATGTATGTAAATGAGCTAAAAAATTGAGAAAACATGTAAAAACATTTTTGAGATAAACAACAACCTTAAAATGTGGTTGTAACTTTCGAATTTATCTGTTTGGCAAAACTCATTACCACGCCCTCAACGCTGGTAGGCGTAACCATCAGACTTTGCCATAAAAAATTGCCTAAATATGCAAATACTTGTTCGTACCTAGACGAATATATCTTAGACAGACTGTTGTATCAGATACAACAAGGCATCAATCTTCTAGCCAGCATCAAGAACTTGTAAACAGATTCTTTGGCAAAAAAGAGAAACAATCTAATAAACAGACAGACAATCAGACAGACATTTTCGTATACACACGTATGTGTTTTGTCTGTCTGTTATTTTGTTTTTGTGCTGGCCTCGTAACCCAGTAAAATGCAAATGTACAAATATTTAATTATCATCTGGCACCGGCTGGAAAAACCTCTTAATTTTCGATATTTTACCCTGTAAAGTAGTTGGCATAAAGGGTATAACAACTTGCATGTATGGGACAAAAATTAAAAGACAACTTCTATGGTAGGATAATATCTTTAGTTTACTTCTAAAATCTCTGCTGACTTCAGGGTATCTACTGGTCGAGCATACTATCTATGTTCACTTGTTTTTGTTTTGATTTTCGAATGGAATTTTCTTCAACATCTTTTCTTTCTTCAGGTGTAAATTTGAATTCCTCTTCAGTTTTCTTTCTATTTTGAATAATCATGTTCATATATGGGAAAGGTCTCTCAACTATACATAAAAAACAAAAAAGCCTAAAATTTATTTATGCTAATGTTCTTTTCGCTTCAGAGAGGGGGAGGTGGGGGGTTCAAGTTGGTCCATTGTTTGGTGAAGCGTTTCATTAGTTTGCTGCCGTTGAATTTAATTTCTAGCTCTTTGCCGGCTACTTTCGATTTTCTCGATTTCTGTTTATAGCTTTATTTATAAAGCACACTCACACACTCACATACACTTACAAATTTACAACCTAAACACATACTGTGATTAATTGTGGCGCTGCTGGTTCAGAATTGAACTCCATTTGTAGCACACTGACAAACGTGGGCAGGTCTTGGAACTTTTTATGGTGTGATATTTGGGATTACGTATTGGAGAGCTTGAAGACAAAAAACTGGAATTAGAGTAGCTGGTATTTGTATTTGTATTTGTATTTGTACAGTTCGTGGGTGGATATGTTGTAAGTTGTTGTAAATGCTAGGTTTAAATGTTTGTATGTTATGTTAACAGATTAAAGCGTTCCCACATGTACGTATACTTAATAAACAAAAGAAAATAATATATAATACACTATGAAAAGGTATAAATATGTGTAAACCTTTCATTTATTCGGGAGAATAAATATTGTAATGTACGTATACTTAATAAATGAAAGAAAATAATTTATACATAATACCCTCGGCAAAGGCATTAATATATACTAACCTTTCATTATACTGGGTAATAAATATTTCAAGATTAAGCTTAATATGTAACTTGTTTAAACAAGTTCGAAACGTATTAAATTTAATTGTTGCTTTAAATAAAAAACTACTTAATTGGAATACGACATCTATTTGATTTAAATATAGATACTACAAATACTATTAATATTTAATTGTAGTTTCATTTTAAATATGGAATATAAAACTTATTTTAACTAGATACAATTTAATGTAACGCTTATTTGAATATTACTTGGTTCGGTAGTTAAATTCAATGTGATTTCAAAGTGTACACATTTTAGAATCTAAAATTGAGATCAACAAAGAGGTTTTTGGTTCAAGAGTCGGGTGCACGTAATTAAAATGTCTTACGTTGTTTTTCTCCGTGTATAACATTCAATCCACAAAACTTGTATTCGATCAGCAACTTCTCTGCCACTCTTGAGCTTCCACGTTTTGCTCCATTTTATTTCATTTCATGTCATTCCACGCCTCCAAACTACACATTTGAGCTGCCAACTTGACTTACGGCTCTTAACCTATGCCGTTTTCTCAAATGTCCGGACCGAGCTTTTAATTCTTATGTTGGCGCTCGTTTCTGTGTCTTTTGTTTTGTTATTTTTGTTTTTTTTTTTGCGTTGTTTGCATTGTAAGTTTTGCTTACCGTGCTACACGGATGAATATATTACCATCATAAAAGAATAAGAAGGGAAAGAAACCCACAGGGCGAAAAGTAATAACAATAACAAAATGGAAATCACTGTTATCGTGGGTGGGCAGCATTTAAAAATGCATTTTAATTAGTTGGACACTAAAATGTTTAATTTTGTTCACAATCGTGGGCATCCATTTCAAGACGTATCATTTTTCAATATTCTTAGAATCTGTGGATCAACACCAAATGCTCACGGTTCAGTGATTGATAAATTTAGCGGCTTTTCCAGTCACGGTGTCACGTGCAATTTAATCGTCTTATGATTCAATACTTCCCCCCTCCTTCCCACACACACTTGATAAATGAGCATCTTTTTTTTTTTTTTTTTGGCTCGCGAGTATCTTTCGCTTCGTTTTGTATTGAGTTCATTCATGAAAATTTCGCCGGTCGTTTCTTTCGTAAGTCATCTGTCTGTCTTAATGCTGACTGTGACGGAGACAGCGACATCGATGTTGTTATTGTTGTTGTGGCTGTTATTGTTGTTGTTTGTTGTTGTTGTTGCTGTTGTCGTTTGTCATTTGATACAAGCAACGAAGGCGTTTTTCGAGCAACATTTGAAAAACGATATATTGCGGTCCACACACATAGAAACGATATACCACGCGTTTTTGGTGCGTGCAATGCAAATGCAATGGAGCGTGTGGATCGAGAGTCTGTCTGTCTGTCTGTCTTTCAGTTTTTCTGTCCGCCTGACTTTCTGTCTGTCTGACTGTGTGGCAATGTGTGGGTGTTTCGTTTGTCTTTGCTTTTTGTGCGGGTTTTCTTGTCACAAATTCATGCGTTTGTTTGCCGGCTCTACAGTGCTGTTATTTTAGCTATTAAATAGTTGGATTTAGCAAATATTCAATTCTTAAAGCTTTTTCAATTTATTTCCTATTTGTTTTCAAATTCTTATTTAATGAAACACATGGAATTTAAGTAAGTGGAATGTGATGCGTCAATTACAACTTATCCAGTTAATAACTTACCCAACTTTTATAATAATAACTTACTTAATATAGAAATATAGCCAGTTTATTTAGCAGAAGTAA
Organism: Drosophila neotestacea; assembly: GCA_035044365.1. Taxonomy (NCBI): domain Eukaryota; kingdom Metazoa; phylum Arthropoda; class Insecta; order Diptera; family Drosophilidae; genus Drosophila; species Drosophila neotestacea. Next base: position 1,555,225 of record JAWNMD010000052.1, on the reverse strand, counting down.
TATTTTAGCTAATTCTAGCTACTTTTGATTAGGAAATTAGCTAGTTAGCTCTAATGATTGTGGCAACACTACTTTCCTATTGCTGTGGGTGGCTGTAAAATTCAGCTTTAAAGCTACAGGGGTACAAATTAATTGCAAAATGACGGGCCTTCAAGCTTTTAAGGGAACTACAGAATAGAGACTGCAGGTAGCATTATAATATACCCCTCTGTAATTCAACGCACTTGCACCCAGGCTAGAAAGCTCACAGTTAGATAAGCATCAGTTGCATTACAATTAATATTATTTTGTTAAGTTTTGTTATTCTCTTCGTAATCATAAAGAGATCATTTTAATTTTCAAATCTATGTACCTGTAACAAAGCTTTCTGGCCCGGTGCAAATTTGAGCAAATACTGAATAAATCAGACTTGTTTCAAATACTAATTGCCATCCCTGGTTTATCCTATTCACACACTTGCAATCGTCAAGTTGTTGCTCTCTCTGTCACAGTCGTCGTCGCCGTCGCAGTCGTGAGCTGAGCTTTACCTTTCATTACAAATTTCATTGTCTGTGCGCGCGGTCAGTTTTGAATTGTGTTGTTAAGTAAGTGTACTTAACCCACATGACTTGTGGTTTTCTCGACTCCGTCGCCATAGTTGTTGTTTTTTTCTGTTTTGTTGTTGTTGTTGTCTGCTGTCATCACATCCAAAAAGCTGTCGGGTCTTTGCGGGCAGTGCGTGTGCTTTTAAAGAGATTTCTTAACCTTGAGTACCTTTCAGCATATGTTCACGTATTTTTTTACCTTCGTTTCTCATTTTATTTATTAACCAATTCTTTTTTGCTTATTTATTTTTGGTATATTAAATTGATGTTTGCTCAGCATGTCTGTCTGTGTGTGTGTGTGCTTGTTTATTTATTTTAGGTCTACGTTCATTTCCTTAATTAAACACTTGTTTCAAGCTTCGCTGAGCAATGCTATAAAAAAAACAAGAAAATCAACACTACATAAAAAAATATGCCGACTGTCAAAAATTTCAAAACATAATGGAATTATGTATTGCAAAAATCAGCACAAAATCACGTACGCATCTTTTGACTGATGGTGCAGAATTTAAATAATCGACAAATATTAAGGAAAGTAAAACAAATTGTGTTCAATCAATTTTGCGATTTTGTAAACGAAAAGAATTAAAAACTCCATTACCAGTCTTTTTGTAAAAATTTTACAAAACAACCGAATTGAATGTTTAAAGTTCCAGACACGTTCATATAACGTTTAATTTGTTATGAACTTAAGCTTGATGTGGTAAGAAGAGCTTTACTTACAGCTCGTTAAACTATTAATTGCTTACATATGTAACTGTAAATTAACAGCCGTCTGGGCCTTAACACGATTAGGTTTACAAACATTAAAAATGAGCTCTAGTTTTGGCACCCATTTAGGCACGTACTCCCCTATACATCTATCTATACAAATACATGCACGATTACATACATACATACACACATACATACGCTCATTTGTTTGTAATTAATAGTATTTGCAATTTTATGTGGCATGCGCTGAATGGTTTTACCAGTGATTGATAGCATTAGAAAGGTGAAAGCTTTATTCAACTGTTTCTGCCTTGTCCCCGTTGTCTGACTTAACAGACTTACTTTGACAGAATGAACACCTGCCAACAGAGAGCGGGGGAGAGAGGTACTCACAATAAATTCAATGCAAGTTCAAAGACTATAACTTTCAGGGAACAGTCAAGAAAATGTCAACCGGGACCACAATTTATTAAAGTACCATTTTTATACTGTGAAATTACCTGCCATAAACACATTAACTCTTCTTTATTTAACAAATTTACATATGGATTATCTTTTTATGCATAAGCTTTAGTTTTAGTTAGTTGCCTTTAAGTTGATCCTGTAAATGCCCATTTACAAACCATCTGCCGTATCATAGAACTGAAAGATCTCCCACACCCTTTGGTATGAGCTATTTATGCTGTCAACTTGTCCAAAAGTTCCTGCTCCTATTCCTTGCCAACATCTAAACAGCTGCTTCAAGTGAGAGCGCGCAAATGGCAACAGGTGTGAAATGTAAGACGGCAGTTGCTCGCGACATGGCGAGAACTTACAGCGCACACGCAACGTTCGAGAGAGTCGAAAGTCACAGACAAAAGTAAACCCTCTGTTAACCACTTCCCCTTTAGCTGCTATGCAAAAATTACAGATAAAACCAAAAAAAAGAAAAAAAGAAAGAAATAAAATGCAAACGGCATCGTCGCCATTACGAAATAACAAAAGAATGTGGCAGGCAGGCACAGAGGAGCTGACAAAGAGGCAGAGTCACAGGCTGTGTTGTCAATTTAGCTGTTTTTCAGCGAGTTCAGGAGTTTTTCGAAAGCTAACTAAACTAAAAATATTTTAACACAAATGCACAACAAAAATAAGTAAATAAATTCGGATATACAGGCTAAATGAATGGTGTACGCAGCTCTTAAAGTTCCTGCAAGCGACTCGGCTCAGGATAACGATTAAGAATGTATACATAGTATTTGGTTAGTAAAATTATAGTTGTTTATACCTTTTACATAAATGTACACAAAGTTGTTATAGCCCTTTAAAAATCAACCCAAAAACTTGAACATTTTCTAGCTTATTTGTTAAATGTTGAGATAGCTTTTTTTAGCCCTGAATAGTGGACAACACTAGTCACAGGCAGGGCCTGGCCAGGTTAGGCTGCCAGGCTGAATGACTGACTGGCCCTTTGTTTTTGGTTTGAAAAATTATTGTTGTTGCTGTTGCTGTTGCTGTAGCTTTGCTGTTACCCCACACAACGAGTCCGAGACACAGAGCATTCTGAAAGAAAACTTACAAAACACAAAGCAACAGTTGTAAATCATCGAATTACCTTAAAATAATAGCAATCGCTCTCTGACTCTCTTTACTGATGATGCTGTTGTTGTTGTTGTTGTTGTTGTTGTTGCTGTTGTTGCTGTTGTAGTTGGAGCTGGAGCCACAGTCGGACGAAAATGAAATTGCCAAAAGCAAAAGCACAAAAACAATGCGAGAAGCCAACAACAATTTCAACTTCTCACTCGCAAAGCCACAAGGAGGGGGCGGTCGTGGCAGATTTATGTTAGTGTATGTATGTGTATCACTGTAGTAGTCCACGCTAGTGACGAACCAGCAGGAAGAGTACGAAGGCGACTATATAATACAGGATGAATGTAAAATTTGCTACAAATGTCTAAACACAAAGAGCGATAAACCAAAAAAAAAAAAATAGTTTGGCGTTCGGCCCAGCGCAAAAAGAACTAGGTAAACTATTTGTATATTTTATAGTAGCTTATAAATGAAATAAATTATCTATCACGTGCTATCAGAAAATGTGAGCTTTGAGCATGCTTTCGGCACTAACTTTTACCTTGTAAAGAAGTTTTTTGTACACATAGTATACACGTTTAAGTCACACAGTCTCCACTTCACTTGAAACAGGCGACGTAGTTTTTGGCGACTTGCGAAATGAAGAAACCCTCCAAAAAAAAATATAAAAGCACTGCCAACGACAACAGCAAACAACAACACAAACAACACCAGCAACAGTAAAAAAAACTTCGTGTGTCAGTTACGCTTAATGAGCACAAATATTGCTCTCATTGTTGTTGCTGTAGATTTGTTGCTTTTGATTGCCATACCGTGAGTCTTAGTCTCAGTCTCAGTCGCAGTCTCACTTTGAATCTGAGCCTGAGCCTGTGTCGGGGCTTCGACTTGGGCACTGGGGTCGATTTCAATAAAGACGACACTGGGGTCGCCAGTCGGAAATGCCAATACGTGGTGCGATCCTCTCTTCCTCTCTCATCTCATCTCCTCTACTCTACCCTACCCCACTCAACCTTTATACTTACCTACTTAATATGTTTGTGCTGCTCTCACAAGTAATATAAAAACTGGCATGAAAGTTCGTTTTGATACACACAGCAACATACATACATACGTATGTGTTTATGTACATATGTATATGTATACGTATTCATGTCAAAGCGTCGTTAAACTATTTCACGTATGTTATGCTTACAACGCAATATGTCAATCAAGTATACGCATAAAAGCTTTATCCTCATTTAAAGCACGCAGTAGTGTTGCCAGAATTTGACTGCTGCAAACAGGCCAAATTTTAAAAAACATAAAGGGAGTTCTTCTTAAAATTTGAAACCTCATAAAAAAGGCAGATCTATCTGGCAATAGGCTGATTTGAAAAGCTGTTGGTCAGTTCTTGTGTTTCATCGCGTCTGAATTATAACTGTCAAATATGTATTTAAATATATAATTATATATTAATTGCTCGCATCGAATTGATATTTTGCAGCTCTGAGTTTCAAGTTTCTAAAGATTAGCCGACAATCGTTGCCTTCGCCTTCGTTTTAGCACTTAAACAGACCTTCAATATCGTATGTAGCTCAACTGAGCTCTCCAAACCGAACGTTATAAATAGCAAATCATCACCTGGTTGGAGCTAAGCAACAAATAGCCTTCGGCATTATATTGAACGCACTTTAAACATTTTTATTTTTTTGGTTTTGCCTACTTATGCGTGTGGTAACGCCCCCCGCCTGCTCTGAGATACCAAATCCCGGTCTTGTTTATGACACGGCATGTGGATCGCTCTAAAATCTCTACTCGACTCATAACCAATGTTGTTATTTCTACTTTTTTGGTTTTTATAGTTCGCACTCAGATCAGAAACATGGTTGGACTTGCTAATGGGTTGGCATTGTCTCTGTCTTTTTTTTTGTGTGTGTGTTTGGGGTGGATAGGTGTCTCTACCTAATAGGCGTTGGTTCAGTTTTGTTACTTCACAAAATAATAAATTGGTGTAATTAGTGGCAATTTTAAATGCGAGGTTGAGCTGTGGTTGTAATAATCATAACAAGCTGTAGCTAAGTATGTAAATCCAAAAGCGGTTCTCTTTTACCTCAAGAAGCCCCAGGGCAAGTTATTGTGCAAAGGGGAGGTGTTGAGCCGCAAAATTGTTGAAGCCGGTTTCCCATACTTAGTGGGTGGCATCCACAGTCAAAAGTTGTGGGAATTCTACCTTTAATAATACGTATCTTCATTCTCTGCTCGTGTCCCTTTTTACAATGGGGCAATAAAAGAAGAGTGGCAAAAACTTTTGACGTTTTTAATGTGAAAATCACGAAATTACTTGATATCTGATTGTAAATACAGATATGCGGCAGTCTAAGATTATAACAGAATATTTCAGACACAATAAAAAGTGTCAAAAAAGAATACGAAAATCAAAATTAGACGGAACTAAATGAACTGCTTCGCTTATGAAACCGAAACAATGTCAAAATTTGACCCCGGGCGAGAAAGCAATTTTTTTTGACAGGCATTTAAACTTGAAGAAATTCTTTTATTTAAAATCAATTATTTTAGCCGGTAAATATAGAAAGAACTGTTTTATTTTAAAAACCAACAATACTTTCTCGCCCGAGGGTAAATTGTAAAGATCACTGGAAGGAAAGAACCGAACCGAAAGCGGAAAGAATGAAACAGACTTTAAAGAGATATAATATCTCAATATTTGATCCATATTGAAACTACTTTCTAGATCTAGATGTATATCATAATTACACACGTCACGCTGTTCTGTCAACGGTGCAATTCAATTGACTAAAGACAGCTGCTATTCATCAAAAAGCTAGTTTCACTTTTAAGATTCTCTACAAAGATAGTCACACATATGAACTAAGCTCCAGTTAAAGTTGCTTTTCAGTTTTGAAACCAGAAACGGAAGCCGGCACTTAGTCGACACCCCAATAGAGTCGTTTAACATTAACAGCAATGTTAACAGTAACAGCGACTGTCACAATGACAGCGACAGTGACAGTGACAGTGACAACGTCAGTCGCAATGTCATCAGTTGGTTTACGACGCTTCGTTGCATTCAAGACAAGATTGTCTAGGAAACTATTGTGTGGCATGTGACTTGAGGCATGTGGCATGAGGCATGAGGCATGTGTCATGGCTGCACTAGTGCGATAAATGCGCATTTCACTTTCTATCGTCGCGACCGTCTAATGACAGTTTAATTATTGTTGTTGTCGTCGTGCCCTCAACTGTCGCATAAATTACATTTTACAATCAACTGATTTATTGTTGCTTTGTTTATGTATTTTGCCATTTACCAATTATTGGATTTTCTTTGGCTTTGTCTTTTTTTTGCTAATGGCGCACCCGATTTTTTGTTTGTTTATCTTTTACAGGTCGAAGACCCAAAACTAATTTAAACAAACAGCAGCAGCGACAACATAAAGAAACAACACACACAGCAAATATAAAAGTGCAAACAAGGAACCAACATTAAAATGTCCGGCAATCAACAACAGCAGCAGCAGCAGCAGCAGCAGCAACAACAACAGCAACTACAACAATTGAAAAGTCAACAACAGCAGCAAAAGACAACACCAACAGTAACAGGGGCAACAACCACAACAAACACTTTGGGCAACAATTTGATAAAAATTAATAGCGTTGACAAAATTGTACATAAAACGACAGCAATTAGCAAGCAGCAACAGCAACAACAACAACAACAACAGCAGCAGCAGCAGCAACAACATCAACAATTTCAGCAAAGACGCTCATTGCTGCCAGCAACAGCAACAACATTAACAACAGCGACAGCAACGCAACAAAGCGTAACGCCAACGCCAACAGCGCAGTCGCCAGCACAGTCATCGCATCAGTTGCAAACTGTGGCCACAATACATCAGCAACATTCAACGCAACAGCAACATACACACGCAGCAACAGCATCGCGTCTGCCCATACAACAACAACAACAGCTCAACAGCAATTCTAAGGAGTTGCAAGCCCACTCACAGTTGCCGCCCACACGACGCAGTTTCTATCAATTGCAACAGCAACAGCAGCAGCAACAACAACAACAGAGTTCCCTAAAGGCACATTTAAAAGCCCCCGCACACTCCATTCCCCCTCGTTATCAACCACCACCCCAGCCGGGACCAGGCGGTGGCATCTTAAAGCCTCACTTGCCGCTTAAATATCCACCGGATATACCACAACTAACGAGTATCTATATTCCCGATTCTGTTAAGCAGCAGCAGCAACAACAGCGACAGCAGCAGCAACAACAGCGCTTTCTGCAGCAGCAGCAACATCAGCAATCCAGCAAAGCACAACAGGATATGCTGAAGTTTGTGCGCAAACCGGAACAGGAACATCCGTCCCCCGTTGCATCGGTCACCTCCAGTGTGACCAACAATAACAACAACAACAACACGGGCATTCCTACAGCTAATGGCGGACGTTTAACAGTCGAACAGAATCGTCAATTGCAGGTAATTTCAACAATGTAAATAACATTAATGCTTATATTAATTCATAAATGTTATTTAACAGTCCCTGGTAAATGAGCTCCGCGCGCTGAAGGAACAAAATCAGCGTCTGCTGGATGACAATCAGGAATTGCGGGATTTGTGTTGCTTTCTGGACGATGATCGTCAAAAGGGTCGCAAGCTGGCACGAGAATGGCAGCGCTTTGGACGATACACGGCCAGTGTGATGCGACAAGAGGTGGCAGCATATCAGGTGATTAACAGAACTAACTTTTAAGACAGTAAATCAAAAGTATATAAAAATTAACTCGTAACTTTATCAACTATATTTTGTTCATTTGAATATGTATGTTCACCTTATCTTATAACTTTTTATGAAAAACCCAACCATAATCAATGTTAACTTTTAATAACAGATAGTTAACAGATGACTCTACAGCTTAACATTATGTTAACTTTACCATCTTCTTTTGCTTTCTCAGAACAAACTGCGACAGTTGGACGACAAGCAGCAGGAGCTGATCACGGACAATCTGGAGCTTAAGGAGCTCTGTTTGTACTTGGATGAGGAACGCGCCCATGTGGCAGCCAATGCGCTGTGCGCCGGCTGTGGGGCAGCCACGCGTAACGCGCTGCGAGATGATGGAGACGGCTCGAGTTCAAGCACGAACGCGGACGAGACAATCACGGCGTTGCGCAACTATGCGGAACAACGGCAATTGCCGGTAAGTGGCAAATACTATAAATACCAGAGTCGATTGCAACATACAATCACAACATGAATTCTTTCTATGCAGGATCTGCGCAACGCCAACACGCTCAATGATCAGACGTTGCAATATGTGCGCTCGCTGGAGCGGCGCATACAGCAGCTGGAGGAGGAACGTACCACGCCCACGGCCAATTTGCAACAACAGCAGCAGCAACATCAGCAGCAAACGTTGCCACAGGGACAACCAGCAACAATACCAACAACAGCAGTCGCATCATCAGCCAAATTAGCGCCCTCGCCACATCCACCACACCCACAGTCGCACCCACATGCACACACACACACCCAGCAGGACATCAGTCAGGCAGTTGCTGCCGCTGCAGCAGCAGCAGCTGCTGCTTCTGCATTGCCCGAACCAATTTCCGGCCGCCCAGAGGCTGTGGTGCGTGCCTTGCAAGTGCTGGAGGTGCGGGAACAACTGGAACGGGATCGTCTGGGCAATCTGACGGGTAGTGCCCTCGACCAGATGGATGATGGCGAGAAGGCGCTGGTGCGAGAGATGTGCAACGTTGTCTGGCGCAAGCTGGAGGGCAGTCCACATGGACCCACCGCCCTAGAGCCGCTCTAAGCATTTAAAACCACACACACACAAAATACAAATACTAATACTTGGCTAACACACAAAACCACTTACTAAACACACATTGTACAAAGTTCAAACCTATGACCTAAGCTTAAGCGCTTTATTTAAAAAACAAAAGAAAAACAAAAGAAATACTCAAAATACCTATTTTTTTGTAATCCTTGACTGTTATTTTTTTATACTTTGAATGCACTTAAATGTTAACCAACATTAATAGAGCCGCATTCAGCAGCTACTTAGAGTGTACGAGCTGTCCTTAAAAAATACAATGCAAAAAAAATATTTTCATAACTATGCAAGTCGTTTAATTTATTTCTGGCAAATCGTTTTGTTTAAAATAAGAGGAAATTTTAAATACTGAGTTACGGATGGGAATCGATGTTGTAAGTTTCTTATTAAATATTTTGTTGTCTGTTAAAATATCGAATCTATACCTAGTCTCAGTTAGCCATTTGTGATCGTGGTGCAATTGGCCAAAAGTAGCTAATTTCACAAGCAAATTTCTAATCATAGCGTTGTTAATTTGAATTTTGCAAGCAGTGCGCATGAACAGCATACTAGCCTATGAAGTACGATACTGTTACAAATGTTCTAATGTTGCCACAGATTCACACTTGGCCATAAAATTAATCACATTACACAGTTTTGGCCTGCTGGTCGCCAGCTTTCTACGCTTTGCTGCCCGCTACTTACAGACTTGTTTTGTTGTTGTCGTGGTTGTTGTTGTTTTGAGACAAACGTAAATTACCACAGAGCTGTTTAACCTGATTTTCTTTGCCAATTGGAAGCCTCTCAGAGTATCCACATTCATTCACAAAACTAGCAACAACCACAGACTTTTGCCATGATGCAGCAGAAATGCAACAACTCAACCCAATTTCAGCTAATTCACGTATTGTCCAGTCAGAGGCTCCAAAGTGTGAACATGTGAGTTAATTTACTGTCATTATATATGCAGAGCATTCAAGTTATTGGCTGGGCAAAGGGGTGTGGGGTAAGAGGGGGTATGGGATAAGCATCAGCCGGCCGCGTGTGAAAAGAATGAGGCAAAAGTGGAAGGAGTTAAAAACGAAGCGCAGTTTTAAAAAGATAATGGATGCATAAATTAACTTTAACTTTAGCAAGCAGTTTAAAATGCAGCGCTCTTTAGCAAGCAGTTAAAAATGCAGTGCAAGTTAGTAAGTGCAGTGAAATAAAATGTGAAACGAGTTAATTTCTTTCTATTAATTTTCCTTTAAATAAAGTGCAAGTCACATCAAAATTCTGTGGTCTACATTTGATTTTAAGCTAGTGTCATCGTAGCACATATAAAAGTAGCTCACTGTCAAGAATAGCAAATAAATAAGCGCAGATTAGAGCCAGGCCAACAATGTAGACGACAGCAACAGCAAAAGTAGCAACAGCAGCAACATCAACAGCTGAAGAGAGAAAAGCTGATCATGCATTCAAATACTTGGATTGGATGCTGAAACCGAAGCTGGTGACTGGGGCACATTTATAGTTTAACAACGCAGCTGAACGCACGCAAGAGTAAAAGGAGCTGCCGTGAGTGGAGCAGCAATCGCACATGGCACATGGCATTGGCATTGTGGACATGGATATGGAAGCCATTAAATTGTTGTTGTTGAGCAAGTGCAATAAAATCGTGAGCTTATTACGATGTGCAACTAAAAAGAAAGTTATTGTCGTTGTTCGTGGCTCAGCCGGTTGTTGCAGCAACGTTGTTGGTGGTATCGCATGTTCTTGGAACCTGCTGCTGGCTGTTTGCATACTCTCTGCTGCTCAGCTGTGCCTAGCAGCACCATCATTATCGTCACCTTCATCAGCAACATCATCATCATCATCATCATCATCGACAGCGGCAACAAATGAAACCGCTTGGCCACCCATGCATCATTATGATATCTGGAGCGCAGATTTAAAATCGCCAACGGTTGTGCAGCAGTTGAATATGGATATTGATCTGATCGAGGAAGAGGAATTGTCTTTACATGAGCAATTGTTGCTGCAGGATGTCAACAGCAACAGCTACAGCTCCAGGCAGACAGCGAGCAGCCAATGGAACAACAATCAATTGAACAATTTTAGCAGCAGCATCAGTCGACAGCCCAAGGGTAAGTTTCACAAGGTCAGCAAGAAAATCATTAGAGAAGTGAAGTTCCGAAAGGCAATTTTGAAATTGTTTTCGAATAGTTACAGGTGTTTGCCAGAAGATGCATTGAAATCTTTTTCGGAAAAAAGACATTTTCCAAATGTCTATTTAAAGTCTTAGTTAAGTAGTTAACTGATAAATATTTTGACTTAAAAACTGTATAAAAGTTAATCTCTCAGTTAAAATTGATCTGGATTATGAAAAATGAGGATAATTAGCTAAAAAGTAAATTTATAAATGGGTTTATCATTTTATTTATTAAACGAAATCTATAATATATCAGATTGCCTACTTTTTAGAGCTGGCGTCAATCAGATTCTAAATCCAAATGTTCTCATTTATCCCTAAAGCATCACGGCGATCTCAACTCTGTCAAATATAAACGAATTTGTTAATTGTATAAAACATACCAGTATTTAATAATTTTATTGAAACTCAATATAAGATTATGACAGCTGATTTTTTGTGAAATCCATAATAGGTTCGAAAAGATTAAGCCTGAATTAATGCAACTACTTCTAAAGAGAATTCACATATTGTTTAATTGATTTAAAAAGCTTAAAATCTCTACACATTATAAGAATTTATAATAGTTTTACGAAATTTAAAAAGAATTTTTTTAGTAAAAGACATTTTTTTGTTACGTTTTCCAGTGATACACCTGTTTCCCGTGCCTGTGGATGGGGAATGTTTATCGGATGATGGTCGACGCATGGGCAACTGTTTCAATGCCTATGAATGCCGTCAAAAGGGCGGTCAGGCGAGAGGGGAATGTGCCATGGGATTTGGCGTCTGTTGTATATTTGTGGCTGATTGTAATGGAACTATCGCCAATAATCTGACATACATTGTGTCACCGGGTTTTCCCAGTTTTATGCCAAGCAACTTTACGGAATGCAAACTTAAAGTGAAGATCATGAGCGAGGAAATTAATCAGTTGCGTCTCGATTTCGATCACTTTTCATTGGGTCAGCCCAATCGAAGGACCGGAGTTTGTGATGGGGATGTGTTTAACATCAGCGGTGGTCCCAGGGGATCTTTTCTACTCTGTGGCCAGAACAGTGGACAGCATTGTGAGTATTGAAATGGCTTAACCATAAACAACAATTAAATGTTTACCATTTATTATCGCAATCGAAACAATTTTGTTTTCCAAGTAAATAAACAAATGGTATAAATAGAAAATTACTAATCATTGAACTCAAATCTGCACCCAAGGTCAACATCGCTTGAAATATAAAAATAAAAATTCAATAACCTATATAGACAATAACTACCCTGTAATCTCTTTCTAGTGTACTACGATGTGGGTATACGTTCGCTTCCCCGCCAGTCGACCTTGTATGGCAGTCTACGTCCGGCATTGCCCGCGAATGTGACTGTTAGCAATTTCCAGGATCAAGTGATTGAGATCACTTTGAATGTTTCGAAGCGTTTTCTGCCCATGCGTCTGTGGGAGATACGCGTGGTGCAGATACCCTTTAGTCAGCGTGCGCCAGCGGGTTGTCTGCAATATCATACTGGCGCCGAGGGTATCATGCAGACCTTTAACTTTGCTGAGAATGGTAGACACTTGGCCAATCAACATTATAGGATTTGTGTGCGTCAGGAGATGGAGATGTGTTCGATCAGTTATCAACCGTGTGATGAGCAATCTTTTCGCATTGGAGGTGGATTGGGTGGTGGCTCCTTCATGTCCGGCATGAATGCGCAGGGAGGAGGCAGCAGTTCATCGGCAACTACTTCAGCAACAACTGCCATGACAGCGGCAACTGGCAATGCCACGATGGCAACAAGCAGCAATCTATTCCAGATGTTCAGTAATTGGGTGAATAATACCACAACAACAGCTACTCCAATTACAACCACAACGCCAGCTCCAACCACAGCCAATGCCAGCACCACAACAACAGTTGCTACTGCAACGGAGAGAAGCACCACGAGTACCACCAGCAGCAGCACATCAGCAATGACAACAGCAACTCCATTGCGTTCCTCCACAACAGCTGCCCCGGATGAATATCCCGACTATGAGGAAGAGGAGGATGAAGAAGAGACACCATCATCCTCGCCAGCTAATGATGATGTTGAAGGTTCCGGCGGCAATGAGGACTATGAGAACGACAGCATCTTTAATTTCTTTGGCGGCGGCAATAGACCAACCACAGCACCACCTAGAGTATCTCGAAGGCCACGTCCAGTGGGTGGTGCCACCTCTTCCTCCTCTTCCTCTGGCTTTGATCTATTTGGTTTTCTACGGAGCGCCTTTGATTTACGTCTTCGACATCGTCGACGTCGTCGAGAGGCTCGCCAATTTTTTAGCACGTGTTCGGATCGCATAACGATGCCCTGCATCATTGAGGATTTCATTGGCACTGGACTTGGTCCCCTGCCAGGCTGTGAGCCCGTACACTGTGGCTCACAGTTTTGCTCCTCCGGCGTTTGGCCGTGTCGTATTGAGAGTACGGTCACACCATTTTATATAGGAGTGCATTTTGGAGACGGCGGAGCACCTGGAAAGGGCAATGCTGAAGATAATATTGGCGCATGTCTGCGCTATTCCCAGGTGCCATGCATCTAACTGAAGATTAGCTTTTATTTCGTTTTAGAAAATAACATACGTAAAAATAATGATAATTAAATTATTTATGGAATTCTTACGTACATTTTTTTGATTCTTGCCTAGAAGTATTCACCTGCTGCCTTGTAGGCTTTTGGACAATGGAGCTTTGCAAATTTGGCATAGGCGCTACTCGAGCCTACCTTGATAGGAAGATGATGCGACTTTCTGTTCCACACATGCAGCAAATACGAGTCCCTTGTCTGATGTAATGTTTCTTCCAGGAACTCAGGCTCAAAGAAATATCGCCAATTCTTAGAGCTAACCGCGTAAAAAGCCTTGCGATCAAACACCTGAAAGCCATGGCAACGTTTGCGATCCTCCAGCATCATTGTGATATTCATTGTACCGCAGGTCCTTTGTGCCACACGTGTTATCACACCAGGACCATTATTGCCCCAGGCGCTGCCATCAAAATTCTCCTTGAAGTCACGCAGACAAGATGTCGCAAACTCATGACCGAACCCATTGGGACTTAGATTTACAACCCCAATGGCCACATGGGTATCCGACTCAGCACCTGCGTAATTTGGAGGCACGTCCTCTAAGCTGCGCAGGAGTACGACATCCATGTCCAAATAGATGCCTCCGAAGCGATACAGGGTGATCATCCGTAAAAGATCGGACATGTGAGAGATCAGAAAGCTAATCAAAGTATAAGAGTTTATTAAAGAGAGGTAGAAAAAATTAAATGGTAGATCTCACCTGGAGCGAAACAGCTGGCCACTTTTAAGCCAATTCTCAATTGGTGTATCTGTTGCATACCGCATTAATTTTAATTGACGTAATTGTACGTTTGGATAGCTCAAGATGGCCTCAATCAGAGGTTCTCTACTCCTGCTGCTGTTGGCCTGGTTTTGATACCTGGGACTGGCAAAGAGCACAAATACTTGGAAGTTGGGATTATGTAAGGCGGCTGATTCAATGGCACAAGCTTGACGAGCCGTCAAATGGAACATAGTTGGGTTAGTGGGACAGCTTGTCTCCAAAAAGAATATGGTTTTTCCAGGTGTGGGCTCGGGTTCCGTCCGCAACACATCCCCCAGAGGCTTGAGACGATATGTATTCAGGTATTCATCTCCTGGTTGATCTTTGTGCAAAAAACATCTTATTGATCTTTGTGTCTCCAATTGCCAATTATAAATACGGTACATGCTGACCACGAGCAGCACAATTAATGCTAGGAATATTAATCTCAGGCATCTATTCTTAATGAATTGGACAGGAAACTGCGTTAGACGTGATCCCATGTCTATACATTGAGTAAAACTATTTAAGCTATGACTGTTCCTGATGACTGTCTTAGCGGGACGAGGTGCGTATCTAATTGACATTTTTCTTTATACCCTGTAAATATATATGGGCTTTAAAAGGGGTTTTATCAACTAGTCCATACAGTACGCATCAGGCTAACGAGTTCTATTTTTTAGTCATCAGAAAAGCTAGAAAACAATTCCCTTATTTACGTACACCTCGAAATTCTATAATCGATGTAATTAATGTAATGTATGTACTTGTATTACTTTATTTTGAATAATAAGGAGCTTTTGGTTGTTTCTTAGAAAATAAGGTATCTGTTAGTTAGGCATATTCACTAGCATATTCTGGCTTATTTTAATAAGATTAGTTACAGCATTTTGCAAATTATGTTCATGAACTTAATACACTTATAAAAAAAAATACGGTTAAAACATCAAGAAGATTTTTCAAAGTATTTCTTTCTTAAAATAAGTTAACTTAAAGAGAAAGAAAAAATAAACACAACTTTAAAATGTTCTCTAATCTTAAGAGTGCAGGTTCTCGACGGAATTTTTCCCCAAAAACCTAAGAATTATGGTTTGAAAAACGAATTTATTAAATGATGTTCTTGGTTAAAGCAATATTACCAATTATTCTATTTAACATAATTTAATTTCGGTTAAGTTTTGATAGATCTATTCCATGCGTGTATTAAATTGACTTAGTCCACATTCCACAATCGATTAAATTGAGTCACATATATGACTTTATTTGAGACGGTTCCTTATAATAAGTAGCTTTGGTTGTTATTCTTTGGAATACTGCAAACCTTAGTTAGTTGAGCTCACTCGACTGGCATAATCCAACTTATTTCAATAAGATTTTTTAAATGAAATAAGTAGTATATCCATTTATAATATCTCTTCACTATGAATTTCAATAGATCTATCTTTAAGATATTCAGAGATATAAAATGATTGTATTGTGAGATCTTGTATGTGTGATGTTTCTTGATTCCGCTCTAGAAATATTCTCCTGCTGCTGCATAAGATTTTGGACAGTTCTGTGCTGCTATCTTTCCATATGCGGTGCTTGATCCGACCTTGATAGGTGTATCTTGGGAGTGTTTATTCCACACATGTATTAAATATGAATCCTTTGTTCTCTCTAAAGTTTTTTCCAGGAATTCCGGCTTAAAAAACTGTTGCCACTCCTTCCAATGCACCGCATAAAATGCACTCGGATCGAACACCTTGAAGCCCTGGCAACGTTGCTGGTTCTTCAGCATTATTGTGATGTTCTTCGAATCACAATTCCTCAGTGCCACACGTGTTATCACACCAGGTCCATTCGTGGCCCATTCCTCTCCAACGAAATGTTGCTGAAACTCCCGAAGACAAGAAGCCGCAAACTCATGACCAAACCCATTGTGACTCAGACTCATAACTCCATTGGCTATATCAGTATCCGACTCAGCACCCGCATAGTTAAAAGGAACCTTCTCCAAGCTGCGCAGGAGTACGACATCCGTGTCCAGATAGATGCCACCAAAACGATACAAGGTGATCAAACGAAGCAGATCAGATGTGTGAGCAATTAGATAGCTAGACGATTCGATTAAAAAGAATTATAATTGGCAGGAAAGGAAATTCGAAACTCAGTTGGATCTCACCTGGACTCCCACAGTTTTCCACCTTTAAGCCAATCCTCAATTGGTGTATCTGCTGCATACCGCATGAGATTCAGTCGACGTAGATGCACATTTGGATAGCTCAAGATTTCTTGAATCACAGAATCTTTACTGCTGTCCTGGTCTTGATACCTGGGACTTGCGAAGAGTACAAACACTTGAAGATTTGGATTATGCAATGCGGCTGATTCAATGGCACAAGCCTGACGAGCCGTCAATTGCAACTTAGTAGGTTTTTTGTGGCAGCTTGTCTCCAAAAAGAATATGCTGCGATCAGAATTTGGTTGTGGATTCGTCAGCAGGACATCTCCTAAAGGCTTATGTAGACCTATGCTTGTGGACTCAGAATCCATATCATCCGTATTCAAGAAGCAATTTGAATTATCTTGCCCTGCACTTGACCAATTGTAAATGATGATGTAAATGATGCAAGTAAGTACGAAGGCTGCCAGAAGACACCATTTCCAGTACCGTCGGAGAACAGATAGTAAACACCGCAGCTGATGCATACACATGTCGAGTCAGTCAGCTCTGCTTCAATACTGAGCAGTTTAAGTTTGATGAATCACATATCGAACCCTATAAAGCAATTATCTCAAGGTGCTTATGAACTTATGCGTACGTATGCCACAATTAAATATATTAGCCTGGTAACAAAAGTACTCTGCGGAACCCCCATTTACTTATGAAAATTCCACAGAAATAAATATAAATACAAACCTAAACAAACAATTACTGCCGACTGATAAGCCAAAAGTTGCAGATCACAAAAATTGTTTGAGTCGAAAGCTTTGGGTGCCTCATCAACCTCGACTGTAAACAAATAGATACAGTCGGAAATGTTTGTAATGAAATATTGTCTATAATATATAGGTTGTTCACTATACTCAAGATCAATCATTTTTGTTTGCGCAAGAACAAATATTTTTTGAGGGAAATTTACTTTTATATTTACTATGGGCAATTGAAAGAGCTCTTTGTAATGAAGTTGTATAAAAATATATATGAACACATGTATAGTATGTTTATTGAGCGATTTCACGTACAAACATTTACTCTTGTTATCAATATTTTGTTCACTAGCTTCACTTAAGAAGTAAAAGCTGTGTACACTTTACCAGGCGTCCGCAACATATGTATGTATATAATACTACTGCACAGATAAAATAAGGGGAACACCAGTTTACTTTTTCAGAATTTGTGATATTGTGTAGGGTATACATGCATGGTCATCAAGTAATCACGTAATAGTACCCAAGTAAAAGCTATGTCAGAGGTCAAGAAAAGTGTGCCTCATATTCTACAGTTTGCACATAGGTCGGGAACCGATATCAATTGTCGCTAACCCAATTAGGATTGTTGGCAATCAAAGAACTTTTGCAACGAGCCTCTTATAACCAAGCATGTTTAAGCTAACCAAAGCCCTCAATAAGCTAAGGTACTTTTCAATAAAGATTCATTCGGTCAATTAACCATATAGCAGCAGTCTTCTTGATATAATAGGCAATTGAAATAGTTCTTTGTGATAAAGTTGTACAAAAATAAATATGAACACATGTACAGTATGTTTATTGAACGATTTCACGTACAAACATTAACTTTTATCGCATTAAAGTTGCTATCAATATTTTGTTCACTAGCTTCACTTAACATGTTGGGTTTTCACTACAAGGCTGTGTTCACTTTACCAGAAGTCTGAAACATATAGATACTACTGCACAAATAAAATAAGGGGAACATCAGTTTATATATTTATGAATTCGATATTGATATTTATATTTTGACGAATTGTAAAAAAGAATATGTGTACATTCATAGAAATATTATTTTCAGTAGGGTATAGAACATGGGTTTACATACTCAAACATACATAATATGTTATGTATACAAATGTATTATATTGCTTTGTATTTAGTTAGAATTCTTGGGATTCAAGTATTTATCATTAATTATTATTTTATTATTGTACTCTCTCGATGAGATTGTAGTTATTTAAACATTTGAAATTCCATTTAATGGGACAGTCACAAATTATTTAATACCCTTGCTCCTCCTTTCTCTTTCCTTCATTAGCTCTTTGGAAATATACATATGATATAGATTACAGTTTTAAAGAATCACTAAAAATAGTTTATTGTAGTACATTTTTTGTTTTTTTTTTAATATGTATATGTTTTTTAACTGTACCAATTTTGATGACTATACATTTTGACTAGGACGCCAATTGGTTATATACATTATAGACATTGACTTAATATGATTTATGATACGTTGATCTGCAAGGGTATTCAATCGTCGGCTTGCCGAAGTTGGAGATTACTTCATGTACACATGGTACAATTATTTTCTTAAGCTACACATTAAAGCATTCTTAGTCATTAACTGAACATAAAACATAATTTAAAATTGAGATTCGAAATTATATACAATTTTTTTTTTAAATATTGGAGTTACTACTTATTCACAATTGTGCGATATTTATGTGCGTATTTCGATAATGTTTTTAGACACCATATTCCAACTAAATCATATACATATACATATGTAAGGGCTGTGCGCAGAGTGTCTTAAAGTCGAGCACCCCCTTTGAATGTGCGTTCCTAACAAACATAACAACAATTGAACCTAACCGAATTTCTTATCCAATTTGTTCTTGCTTGATCTTTGGTATGTTGACCTATTGATTGATCAATTGACATCTTAAAAATATTCTCCCGCTGCCGCATACGATCGTGGACAGTGTTGTTCCGCATACTTGCCATAGGCGGTGCTCGAGCCGACTTTAATTGCTTGTTGTTTTGAGTGTTTGTTCCACACGTGCACGAGAATCGAGTCCTTTGTATGTTCCAGCGTTTGTTCCAACAATTGTGGTTCGAAGAAATGTCGCCAATGTTTCCAGGGAACCGCATAAAATGCATTCCGATCGAACACCTTAAAGCCCAGGCATCGTTTGCGATCCTCCAGCATTAGTGTGATGTCCTTTGTGCCACATATCTGTTGTGCCACACGTGTTATGACACCAGGACCATTGTTGCCCCAATCGCTGCCATCGAAATTATGCATAAAATCGCGTAGACATGACTCTGCAATCTCATGACCAAACCCAGTAGGGGCTAAGCTCATAACACCTGCAGCCAAGTGAGTATTGGACTCGGCGCCAGTAAAATTAGGCGGCACATCCTCTATGCTGCGCAACATTACCACATCCATGTCCAGATAGACGCCGCCATAACGATACAAAGTCAAAAATCGCAGAAAGTCCGATATGTGAGAGAAGAGATAGCTGCAATGAAAATGGATTTAAATACGGGTTGGTAAATTAACATTGGATGCGAGATAATGGTACTGACAACTTTAATTAGGAAAATTAATGTTGAAAAAAATTTGATAACTAATTGATTGATAACTAAATTCCAATCCATTTAAGGAACAGTAAAGATCAAATTGTAACTAGTTTCAAAGGGATTAAGTAAAAGTAAGAAAATGTATCTAATGACATTTGTGTATTACTGAAGGATACTACTATAAATGAAAACCAATTCTAATCATTAATCCGAGGTGTGAGTATGAGTGTGAAGGAATTATTCACCTGGAGCGGAACAGCTGGCCATCATTGAGCCACTCCTCAATGGGAGTACCTGCGGCATATCGCCAAAGATTCAGCTGACGAAGCTGCACGTTCTTGTAGCT
Source organism: Drosophila neotestacea (assembly GCA_035044365.1). Lineage (NCBI taxonomy): Eukaryota > Metazoa > Arthropoda > Insecta > Diptera > Drosophilidae > Drosophila > Drosophila neotestacea. The sequence continues at coordinate 1,535,134 of JAWNMD010000052.1, read as the reverse complement.
TAATAGAGCATCAATAAGCGGCTGCTGGCGTTGGCTGCTGTTGCCGAAATAACGATAGGTGGGACCGGCAAACAGAACAAACACTTGAAAATTCGGATTATGCAGTGCGGCGGATTCAATGGCACACGCCTGACGTGCCGTCAGTTGTAACATGTTGTACTGTTGTGATTCAGGGCTCTTTGGCCCGGGCGTTGACGTTTGCGCTTTGGCCGATGGCAACTGGTCTCGTGAAAGAATATACTACGTCCAGGCAAGGGTTTCGGTTCTGTGACCAGAACATCGTCAAGAATTTTTGGTATATTCACATTTGTATCCGGTGATGAATCAATTGATTGCGACTCCGGTGGCTCTCTATCCATAAAACAGAGATGCGCATCTGTTTGCCATTTATAAGTTAATAGAATGCTTCCCACGAGCAGTAAAATGAGCGCCAGAAAAAGCAGGCGCAATCTTCCATTGTTAAGAAATCGCGCAAACATTAGCGGCAGACGCATTAACATTTCGAGACAGCCTAAAATTCATAATAAATAAATAAACAGTCTTGTGAACCCAGTCATTATTTGTACGATTATTTGTTTGCTTACACTTGTGTTTTTTACTGATAAGAAATTCATTGGATTATCATAATGAGACAGACAACTGTATAAATAACAAATTGGATTATAAATATAAAAAAAGTATTTATTTATCTAATTTGTGAAGATTGCCAGTCTTTAATAAAAATCAAGTTCTAAAAGTAAACAGCGACTGGCGCCAACAAACAAAAGATGGCGCCACATTTTCAAAACGTGTGGCAGTATTTCTCGTGGTTGCAGAAAAAATTATATTGTGATTTCATGGCCCACTTTTGAGTGAATTTTCCTGTCACTTTACCGCCATCTATTGTTATTTTAGCGAAACTAAATAAAATAGCGTCATCTATTGTCTTTTATTGGAACTGGTCCTGTTTTTTTAGACGGTTGTTTTGAGTGAATTTCCGATTTTGAGTGGACGAAAAATTTCGAAAAAAAATCAAAGCTTTTCAGTAGATCTAAATCGATACAAATTTTAAAAAAAGCGTCTTAATTTTTTCGAATTTCGAATTTACTTGTTTTGTTGATTAAAAATTGTTTTCCCGGTTAAAAAATTAATTTTAGTTTTAGCAATTTTCTTTCGTTTTATTAGCGCCGAAGGCCATGTTAGGAACCACAAGCGCCACTCATTGGGAACTACAAGTGAAAGTGGTGGGAGGACGACGCCTTTGAAATAACTGTTTTTCAAATTGGCGCGTAAAGAAGAGAATTTTTGACAAAACTGCGAATCAGAAGGAAAATTAGTGAAACTTTTAGAGAAAATGGAATCATTCCACAATAATTATCAGTATCACACAGAGGAGAAAATGGATTTGAGTATCCCATACATATTTCGGTGTGGGATACAAAAGATTGCGCACCATCAGATGAATGGGAACTTGCTGATGGAATGTATGTACTGCCCCTCGTACCATCGAATGTTGCGGGGCAATTCAAGGGCAACAAGCAATTTCCACCAGCACATAAAAGTAAAAATGTTGCATTTATTTCAATTTGTATTTTTATTAACTACCTTAATTTTATTTATTAAAAGTTCAAACACCCACAGCTCCTGCCAAAGGCGCACTCTGTAAAAGAGGAGACGAAGGAGCTGAGGAGGATCGCAAGGTACAGAACGACAAGCAGAAGGAGAAGAGGTGGCAAAAAAGTACGACAAATGTGTAATTTCCTATATACATATTAAGAAGCTTAAACTACACCCATTTTTCTACCTATTATATTAAACTAGAAATATTCACCAGCTGCTGCATATACCTTAGGACAATGCCGTTCCGCAAACTTTCCGTAAGCTGTATTGGATCCGACCTTGAATTGTGTATGATATGAAACCTTATTCCATAAATGTATTAAATATGAATCCTTCGTTTTAGCCATGGTTTTATTAAGTTCCCCTGGCTCAAAAAAAAGTCTCCATTGTTGCCAGGGAATCGGGAAAAATGCTGTCGAGTTAAATACTTGGAATCCATTGCATTCCTTGTTATCTGCCACAATCTCCTTAATAGATTTCTTCCCGCAAATCTGTTGGGCCACGCGGCCCATTAAACTGGGTCCGTTATTAACATAGAGGTTTCCATTGTAATTTTTCTGGAAATCACGCAAAAATATTTCAGCAATCTCATGGCCTCTACCCGTGGGCTCCAGACTGATCACAGCATTGCAGAGGACATTAGGTTCCTGTGCACCCACATAGTTTAGAGGCACATTTTCCAAGCTGCGTAGGACCACCACGTCAATGTCCATATAGATGCCACCAAAGCGATAGAGACTCATCAATCGGAGCAAATCAGACGTGTGCTCGGTAAGAAAGCTATTTGAAGGGATTTTAAATGAGAGAGGATATATAAAAAAAAATGAATCTATTCCCACCTTGACCTGAACAATTCTCCCTTATTGACCCAATCCTCAATTGGAGTGTCTCTCGCATAACGCCAGATATTCAATTGCCGAAAATGAACATTTTTGTAACTTTTCATGGCCTCTATCACTGGAAGTTTCTGATCTGCAGCCTTGGGAAGGTACGTGGGACTGGCGAAAAGCACAAACACTTGAAAATTTGGATTATTCAATGCCGCAGACTCGATGGAACAGGCCTGCCTTGCGGTGAAGTTCATAATGTGCTGCGTATCTGGAGAATGACATTTGGTTTCGTGGAAGAATATAGTTCGTCCTGGTGTAGGTTTAACATCTGACAGAAGGACATCTTCCAGTCTTTCAAGACCGTCATTTAACTTCCTTGGATCTGGTTCCATGTAACATGGAAAGGGTATATACTCAGGTTGTCTGTCCTCTGTTGAGGATACCATGAAAAGCCTCAACAGTCCAATACCCAGGATGCAGAAAATTAATCGTCGTAAGATCGGCAGACCCACTGGTAATATTCTTTTTGTTTCAAGCATACTAATCGAAGATACTATACGAAGATTCTATGGTTTAATGACTTGGGTGCTTAACTTTGTTCAAAGAAATGAACAGCTGTCATTCGCATCACGCTTTTAAATACCGATATAACTCTTTACTGTATTTACCTTACCTCACGTACAAAAGAACACCATAATCTAAGTAGAATGTTCTTTTCTTCGCACACGTTGATCATATCTGTTTCTTTTTTATTTTTTTGTACTCACAACATTTCTATCAATTAGTTCTTAGTGATGATATCATGGTGAAACTTGGCACAGGTCCGTTTTTTGCAACAACGCAGTTGTTGGAACCAGACGGATCGGATCACTGTTTTCATACAGCTGCCATAGGAACAATCGGTTAAAAGTCAACATTTGAAGTGCACTCTTTACACATTTTTTTTTCCGTTATGTACATAAGTAGAGTACATTTGATTGTAAATACCTTCTTGTACACCCTGTAATTTGAAATTGGAAACTGATATATTTCATGAAGGATTCATAATATTAATGATGTAGTCTCTAAACAGTAAAATACATAAATGTCGGAAAGCTAATTAACTCACATATGTTTAAAAGAAAATTATTTAATAAACTAAATCACATTAATCGTAACAGAGAGAAAATGGTATCTGCTGGTATAGCACTTACTCTATTGTTGAGTGTACTGTTAAAGATCCAATTCCCCAATGAACTAAGCTGGAGAAACAAAGTCAACAAATAAATGATTTGTTAGCTAAAGATATTTTTTTGGTTCTTATTTATGATATGTTTTTTATAACCCCTAATTTAAATTATAAAACAAAGCTATCTTATACTAACTATTTTCCCGCAACAAAAGAACTTTAGTTTACTATAAATTTCAAGTGAGTTATAAAACTATCCTAGTGGTATTTAAAATTTATAATTTATACTTATTATTAATAAGTTAAATATATAGAAAGGAGTTTCACCGAGGTGTACAACATATAAAATAAGTGCATAACTTTGAAAAACATAACCGATTTTTATGTGAAATATCGTTTTGATCATGGTTTTATCTATAAATTGATTTACATTTACAAAGAGCTTGCTTTCAAAAATATTTATTCCCAAAATTTCCGAAAGTATTAAATTTTTTGGAGTTTTCGAGTTTTCCCTTTAATTCTAATTTCGAATAATGACAGTTTTATAATATAAGAGTTAGTTCGCTTCCATACAAATTTTATCTGGTGGTATAAACAAACAATATAAAACAATCTGCGAGTTTGGTAGAGATGTCACAAATAACAAAAAATAATTGCATACTTAAGGTGTGATTTTTCTACTCGATATAAATGTTTCCTAAATTAATCGAGATAATATTTCTTTGCAGCTAAAACTCTGGGACAATTTTGTTTGGCCAAGTGAATATACGCTGCTTTGGAGTCAATTCTAAGAGACCTCTTCCTGCTGAAGCGATTCCATAAATGTGTCAGATACGAGTTCCTTACCCTTTCCAGAGTTTCGTTTGCAAACCTCGGCTCAAAGAAATGCGTCCACTGTCCAAAGCGAATCTCAAAGAATGCGTTTTTATCAAACACCTTAATGCCGAAACATCGATCGTGAGCCTTATAGAGCACATTACTTGTTCCACAAAACAGTTTCAGTACTCTTTGCAAACTTTTGGGTCCATTGTGGGCCCAGATTTTGCCGTTATAGTTCTTTTGAAAGTCGTGCAAAAAAAGCTCTCCAAGCTTATGGCCAAATCCATCGGGTCTCAGACCTATAACAGCATTTGAATAATACTTGTCAAACTCTGCACCTACAAAATTAAGCGGCTCATCTTCAAAGCTGCGCAATACGACCACATCCATGTCTATGTAGATGCCACCAAACCGATATAGGGTCAGTAACCGAAGGAGATTGGATATGTTATTCATCAGATATCTAAACGAAAGTAAATTGTAACTTTTAGTACATTATTATCAGAAAATACTTTAAACCTGGATCGAAACAGTTTGTCCGTTTTAACCCAATCCTCGACTGGAGTGTTTTCCGCAAATCGCCACAGATTGACATGACGGAGCTTCACATTCTTATAGCTTACAACGGCATCAACAATGGGATCGAATTGATGACGGAAGGTTGAACAGGCGAACAGAACGAATACCTGGAGATTAGGATTATGCAATGCCGCCGATTCGACGGCACATGCCTGTCGTGAGGTCAATGTGAGCAACTCGTATGGAGGGTCTGAACAAGGACAGGATGTCTCTAGGAGAAATATAGTTTTTCCTGGCGGAGGTTTTTCTTTCGTGAGCAGGACATCCTCCAGTGGTATAGGTCCACCGTCTTCAATGGAACTTGAATTTTTAGTACTCATCTCCATTGAAAGAGCATCCTTGTAACAGCGATTGTACTCCGACGGCTTTTCTTTAGTATAAAGTGGTTTGATAAGCACATACACATCGAAAAACAGAAGCGAAATTATTAGAAGCTTCACAGAAATCCAGATGCGCGATCGGAAAGTTCTTTGTGTTTGAAATTTCATGTCGTCGCAATTCGAATATTGTAAAGCTACTGAAACTAAATGATGAGTTACAATGTTGCAATAGATCAGCAAAAATAGAACTTTTATAATATTAGCTCAACTGGGTCAATACAGTTTTTTATTTACAGTGGTCAACAAAAGTCCGTTACCCCTAGATACAATATTTAAAATATGGAATAAGAATTCAAGCATTGATTATACAAAAAGGTCAGTTTGTTTGGGAATATCTTTCTTGATTCTGTTACAAAATGTTTACTTTCAAAATTAATCGAAACGCTTTTTTGTTGCAGCTAAGACTTTGGGACAATTCTGGGCCGCCAACTGGATGTAAGCTGCCTTGGAATCAACTCTAAGGGAAAACCTCGTGCTAATGTGATTCCATACATGTGTTACATACGAGGTCTTCAGTCTCTCCAAAGTTTCATTCGCAAACTTTGGATCAAAGAAATGCGTCCAATGTGCAGCGGGAATCTCGTAAAAGGCATTGCTATGGAAAACCTTAATACCGTGACAACGATTGCGATCCTCCTGCATGAGACCAACGTCACTAGTATCACAAACATGTGACATTATTTGAAATACATTTCTGGGTCCATTATAGGCCCAGATATCGCCGTTATAGTTCTCTTGAAAGTTGCGCAAAAAGAGTTCGCCAAGCTTATGTCCAAATCCATCAGGCTTCAGGCTAAGGACACCAATTCCAAGATATTTCGACTCAGCACTTACGAAGTTAAGTGGCTCATTCTCAAAGCTCCGTAGAACCACCACATCCATGTCCATATAGATACCACCAAAGCGATAAAGGCTCAACAAGCGAAGCAGGTCGGATATGTTATCCATAAGGTATCTAAATAAAAGTCATATAACAGCCAGAGTGAAAGATACACTACAGCGATATAATTCAAACCTGGATCGAAACAGTTTGTCCGTTTTAACCCAATCCTCGACTGGAGTGTTTTCCGCAAATCGCCACAGATTGACATGACGGAGCTTCACATTCTTATAGCTTACAATGGCATCAACAATGGGATCGAATTGATGACGAGAGGTTGAACAGACGAACAGAACGAATACCTGGAGATTAGGATTGTGCAATGCCGCCGATTCGATGGCACATGCCTGTCGTGAGGTCAATGTGAGCAACTCGTATTGAGGGTCTGAACAAGGACAGGATGTCTCTAGGAAAAATATAGATTTTCCTGGCGGAGGTTTGTCTTTAGCGAGTAATACATCCTTTAGTGGTATAGGTCCTCCATCGTCGATCGAATTCGAGTTCTTGTGGCCTATCTCCATTGAGACAGCATCCATGTAACAGCGATTGAACTCTGACGGCTTCTCTCTGGCCAAAAGAATAATGATAACCTCACAACAATTTATGATCAAAAGAGGAATCATTAGAATTTTGCCACAGGCCAAGAGACGCGTCCGAAAAGATCTCTGATGTTTAAATTTCATGACGATGCAATTCGATTATTGTGAAAATACTAAAAGTTAACATATTTAACCTCTTAGTTTTGCTAAGTTGCAAGAATAGGGTTGTTATAATATTAGTCCAACTGCATCAATAAAGTCCGAGCGTTTACACTCAAATGAGGTTGCTTTATTCACCACTCATGTCACAGTGGCTGACAAAAGTAGTGCGAATATGGTATTAAAACTGATAATACTTTAATTCAAAATGTGAAAATATTCATGATTACTTGGAACTATATCTTGGAACACTTATTTCATACTTCCCGGTAACTGTACTGTATTTCATTAACTTAGCAGATTAATCTTTTATCATTTTCATAGTTTCAGGGCTTTCGTAGACATTTTAACAAACTATTCCTTTCTTTAAATACTTAGTATGAAACATTTATTTGAATTTTGATTTTTAATTGCTGTTTTTCATTTTCATACATTCAAAAGTTGTTTAATAATAAAAGTATTTATGATACATAATAATCGTTCATTTAAAAATATCCACCAGTTGCCTCAAAGACTTTGGGACAATGCTGTTTTGCATATTTCCTATAAACCGGAATGGAACCGACTTTAATGACGCATTCGTTACTTAGCATATTCCAGGAATGTATTAAATACGAGTTCTTGGTTTCAACCATGATAGCTTCTACCGCATTCTGACCTAGTAAATTGATCCGATTTTGGGAGGGCACTGCAAAAAAGGCACTAGAATTGAATACTTGGAGTCCGCGACATCGCCTAGAATTTTCCTGCATTTTTTTAACAGACACCGTGCCGCAAATCCTCCTCATTAACCGACTATTTAAATTAATTGTATTATTTTTATATAGTCCTGTATCATAATTATGCTGGATATCACGTAAGAATAATTGTGCAATCTCATGACCGTTGCCATTAGGCTCCAAACTAAAAACAGCATTATTCAAAGCTACATTATCGTTGGTAACCACATAGTTTAGTGGTATGTGCTCCAAGGAACGCAAGACAATGGCGTCCATGTCCAGGTAGATACCTCCAAACTGATACAGGGTTAGGAAACGAAGCAGATCTGATATGTATTCGGACTGAAAGCTAAGTAAAAAGTTCACTTGAGAAAAGTTGGGAAAGTGAAATGAAGAACAGTATATACCTTGACCGAAGTAAATCACCTTTTTTAACCCACTTCTCCAGAGGTGTATCCTCTGCATAGAGCCAGATATTCAACTGACGGAGATTAACATTCTTGTAGCTTTGAATTGCATCCAGAAGAGAGTTCGTTGGATCATCAGGAAGGTATGTGGGACTTTCAAATAAAACAAACACTTGGAAATGTGGATTATGTAATGCTGCCGATTCAATTGCACAGGCGTGTCGTGCCGTAAAGTTGATAATATACTGAGAATCTAGTGGATGACATCTTGTTTCGTGGAAAAATATAGTTCTTCCCGGCAATGGTTTTTTATCTGAGAGCATGATATCCTCTAGGCTTACGGGCTCTTTGACGTTATACAAATTCACTGGTTCAATCTCAAACGGTAAAACTCCACCCACGTAACACTTGTGATCAGGAGCTTCCTTGTAAATTGTGAGTATAAATATACTAAAGAGCTCTAGTATATGTAATGTCAGTAATGGAAGCAGCAAACTTCTTCCATGGGTCAGAAGTCGAGTAACCATATTCCGTATACGTAGCAACATGACGTTGCAATGTCAGTGCTTAGTTACTACTAAAAACCTAATAGGTAAGTTTTAAATAATTATTTTCATATTTGCTCAGCTGCATAATATTCTAAGTTCTCTTAGCAAAAGCGATTACACTCGGTTGCCTGTACACTTAACATTACTTTATTGAGCTTACGTTAATTTTTCATAGGAAATTGAGAACTTAAATAAATTAGAAAAATTCACCAGCTGCTGCATATGTCTTGGGACAATGCTGTTCAGCATATTTCCCATAGGCAGTATTAGACCCTACTTTGAGGACACAATCCTTAGAACCACTATTAAATACGTGTATTAAATATGAATTCTTTGACTTTTCCCTGGCTTCGGCCAGCATCTTAGGGTTAAAGAAATAATTTTGATTTTGCAAAACATAAAAAGCACTTGGATCAAATATCTGAACTCCGTGGCAACGTCTGGGATTATTTAACATTTCTTTAACAGATTTCGTACCACAGATCCTTGTCATTACACGTTCTAGTAATCTTGGACCGTTGTATTGATAAAAAGTTCCATTAAAAGTTTGCTGAAATTCTCTTAAAAATAATTCTCCAATTTCATGACCAATACCCATTGGCTCCAAGCCGATCACACCATTAAACACAAAATTGGCGAGTCCAGCCCCCATAAAGTTAAGGGGCAATTCCTCCATACTGCGTAACACAACCACGTCCAAGTCTAAGTAGATACCTCCAAACCGATATAGGGTCAACAAACGAAGTAAATCAGACGTTTGCTCTGTCGGAAATCTAAAAGAAAAGCACGTAATATAATATTATGAAATTAATGAAGTAGGTTTTAGAAAAGTCTTACCTAGACAAGAACTTGTTGTCTATAATCCAGTCCTCGATTGGAGTATTTTTTACAAATCGCCAAATATTAACGTAACGGAGATGCACATTCTTGTAACTTTGAATCCTACTTATAAAGGGGTTTTCTTGATCTATAACTTTCGGATTAGCAAATAAGACAAATACTTGAAAGTTTGGATTATTTAATGCCGCTGATTCAATGGAACACGCTTGTCTTGCTGTCAAATTCATTTTGTACACTGACTGCAAGTCTAAATATTGACATTTAGTTTCGAGGAAGAATATAGTTCGTCCTGGTGTGGGTTTTATATCCGAGAGAAGCAAATCCTCAAGAGTTGTGGACCTAAAGCCTGGCGGATCATCCAAGTAGCATTGATGTAAATTATATAAAAATGGATCCGATTTTTCGTCGCTTAAGATAAAAATAACAATGCGCTCCAACACATGGAAAAATAGGATGATAAGCAGGAATTTAAAACAGTTTAGAAGACGTGTTCGCAAATTCCGTATACGTAAGAACATGTCGATGCAGTACGAAAGACGATTTACAACTAATGAAGCCAATAGATACTTATCTACTTAATAATTTGCTTTATATTTGCTCAGCTGCATCATAAAATAGCGTCCGGGTAGAGATGCCTAGTGTCTATAATTTAAAATTTGTACACATTACGAGTAGTTAGTTGGTGTGATGCGGCCTTCGCCGTCTATTTTTCTCCTAATTAAACTTTATTTCAAAATGAAAAAAGTATCAAGTTTCATTAGTTTAACATTATAGTTAAGCTAATTAAAATAGATAAGCCTTATAAAATTAAATAAATGTGATGATAGATTTAGGTGTAGTAAAATAAGTATATTAGAAAAATTTACCAGCTGCTGCATATGTCTTGGGACAATGCTGTTCGGCATACTTTCCATAGGCAGTGTTGGACCCTACTTTAAGGACACAATCCTTAGAACCACTATTAAATACATGTATTAAATATGAGTTCTTCGACTTTTCCATGGCTTCTTCAAACATTTTTGGATCAAAGAAATAAGTAAGATTTTGCAGAATATAAAAAGCACTTGGATCAAATATACGAACTCCGTGGCAACGTCTGGGATTATTCAACATTTCTTTAACAGATTTCGTACCACAGATCCTAGACAATACACGTTCGAGTAGACTTGGACCATTGAATATATAATCAGTTCCATTAAAATTTTGTTGAAAGTCTCGTAAAAATAATTCTCCAATTTCATGACCAATGCCAGTAGGCTCCAAACTGATCACACCATTAAACACAACATTATTGATTCCAGCACCCATGTAATTGAGGGGCACATTCTCCATACTGCGTAACACAACCACGTCCAGGTCTAAGTAGATACCTCCAAACCGATATAGGGTCAACAAACGAATCAAATCAGATGTGTGCTCTGTCGGAAACCTGAATGAAAAGGTCACAATATAAGATAACGAAATGCAATTTATAGAAACTACTTACATTGATAAGAACTTGTTGTCTCTAACCCAGTCCTCAACAGGTGTATCCTTCACATATCGCCAAATATTTACCTGACGGAGATGCACATTCTTGTAGCTTCGAATTTTATTTATAAATGGGTTTTCTTGGTCGATAACTTTCGGATTAGCAAATAAGACAAATACTTGAAAGTTTGGATTATTCAATGCCGCTGATTCAATGGAACACGCTTGTCTTGCTGTTAAATTGATTGTGTACTGTGAGTCCAAGACTGAAGATTGACATTTGGTTTCAAGAAAGAATATAGTTCGTCCTGGTGTTGGTTTTATATCCGAAAGTAGCACATCATCAAGAGTTATAGACTTATTGCCGTCATTAGAACTCCACCTTTCAGATATTATGCCCGGCAACTCATCCAAGTAACATTGATGTAAATCAAAAACCGGATCAACTCTTTTGACGCTATAGATGACAATGAGCTCCAACAAGTGCAAAAACAGGATGGTAAGCAGGAATTTCACACAGATGAGAAGACGCGCTCGCCAATTTCGTAGACGTAGAAACATGTCGATGCAGTATGAATGACGAGACAAAACTAACAAACTCAACAGATATAACCATATTGAATGAATATATTAATATTTGCTCAGCTGCTTTATAAAAAAAAAGTTCAAGAAGAGATACGCAAAACCACTAGCATTTAAAATATCTCCACATTACGATTAGTTGATGTTGCGATGCAGGTTGTGATGCGAGTTTTCGTATCTTCTCCGAATCAACGAATTTTTTAAAAATAAACTAATAATTGTTAAAAATAAAAACAAATAATTTGTGTACAGAAAATAAACTTATTTTGGTATCCGGAGTATAAGTTTATTAATAATACTTATGAAGCTTGGAGATGACAATACCAATTTTCCCGAGTGCATGTTTCTATATTCGAAACTAGGTAAAAAACTTGCCTGTTGCTGCAAAGACTCTGGGACAATGTTTTGCCGCCAACTGGATGTATGCTGCTTTAGAATCAACGCTTAATGGCCATTTGGTATCGAAATGATTCCAAGTATGTATCACATATGATTTTCTTAGGCGCATCAAAGTTTGATTAGCGAATCTCGGATCAAAGAAATGGTTCCGTTCCGACCAGTTGATCTCATAAAAGGCATTCATACTAAACACCTGTATACCGTGACAAGTTTCAGGATATAACTTCTGGATGTGATTAAAATGGTTTGTTCCACAAACTAAAGTCATCACTCGTACTAAACAATTTGGTCCATTATGGGCCCATACATCTCCCAAGTAGTTTTTATAAAAACTAATTAAAATTTGCTTTGCGATCTCATGACCAAATCCGTTGGGTTCCAGGCCAATGACACTATTTCCAAGACTTGTCTGTGTCTCAGCACCCATAAAATTGGGCGATTCATCCTCAAGGCTACGCATTACGACCACATCCATGTCCATGTATATGCCCCCATAGCGATATAGGGCCAATAACCGAAGGAGGTCGGATATGTTAAACATCAAAAACCTGAATGTAAAATAAGGTAATTTAATTAACAATTGCAATAATCAGTAGAAGTAGCTTCAGACCTGGTGCGAAACAGATCGTCCTTTTTGATCCAATCCTCGATAGGAGTTCCTGCCGCAAAGCGCCATAGATTGACGTAACGAAGCTTCACATTCTTATAGCTGAGAAGGGCATCAAGTATGGGATCAGATTCTTGACGAATCGTTGGACAGGCAAAAAGAACAAAGACTTCATAATTTGTATGATGCAATGCTGCAGATTCGATGCCACAAGCCTGATGTGCCGTTAAGTTAAGAATATTATATTGAGAATCTGTACAGTTGCATTTTGTCTCCAGGAAGAATATGGTTTGTCCTGGTACAGGTTTAACTTTCGAGAATAAGACATCTCTTAAAATTCTTGAGTCTTTATCTTCTGCTGAACTCCAGTTCTCTGATTCTTGATCCACCGTATCTATATCCATATAACAGTGGTATAACTTCTCTTCGCGATTAAGTTTAAGATTTGTGTATGTTATAATTAGCATCAGAATACAAAAAGTTAGAAACAAGAAAAATAATCGTCGTCCCCAGTTCATAAAACAGGCTAGGAAAATAGTTTTTGGGTGTAACATGACGATGTTAAGTGAATGTGGAAACAATACTAAAAAGTACCTTCAGACATTATGGTGTTCAGTATATAATTACAACAGTTTGGAAGTTTACTTATCTGAATTAGGTTCATATTTTTCATGTTTCAATTAAAAGCATGCTCACTATCTACCTGATTGCACAGAGCTCAAAGAGTAAAAACTAGATAGAATCCACATGAAAGAGAAGCACATTGGAAGCTGATATCCAACTCAATTTCTTAGTTCAAAAAACAATTGAGACTTGTTTGCTCTTTGAAAAAATGAGCACTTCAAATTTGTCACAATAAAAGTGTATTATTATATGTTAGACAACTGTTTTTGGGTATCATACTGTAGAGATACCGCTCCGACTCCCCCAATGTCAGTGAAAATCAAGAACAGAGTAAATATTGAACTAATTTTTTTTTTAATTTAATTGTTATACTACAATACGTAAGCGACAATGTTAGTTTTAGAGAGTTCTCGACTAGCAGTTACTCAGTAACACAATAAAACTTGATCTAAATTATTTAAATTATAAGCTTAGGAATCATTTAGAATTAATTTCTATGCCGTCAACCATCCTTTCAATGCTTCATTATTAAGAAAAGTAAAATATTTAGAAATATTCCCCAGCTGCCGCATAGGACTTAGGGCAATGTAATTCCGCATACTTCCCATAAACATTATTGCTGCCGACTTTGAAAAGTTGACGGAATGAAGCCTTATTCCATAAATGTATAAGATAAGAGTCCTTCGTCCTTGCCAAGGTATCGTTAAGAAATTCTGGCAAAATGAAATGTTTCCAATCTGTCCATTCCAGTGGGAAAAAGGCACTTGAATTGAATACTTGGAATCCACGACAACGGTTACGATCATTTATCATTTCGCTCACAGTTGCTCTGCAATAATTTGGTATCACTCGACTAATTAAACTTGGCCCATTTCCTACATAGATATTTCCATTATAATTTTTCTGAAAGTCACGCAAAAATAGTTCCCCAATTTCGTGTCCGTTGCCCATGTGCTCCAGACTGATCACGGCATTACCCAAGGTGATATTATCGTGGGCACCCACGTAGTTCAATGGCACTTTCTCCAAGCTACGTAACACAACCACGTCTAAATCCAAATATATACCTCCAAATCGATACAGAGTTATTAAACGAAGCAGATCAGAAGTGTGCTCTGTAAGAAATCTGAGTGCGATAATATTTGTAAAAGTTTGTGAGATAATAATTAATTAATGAAGAATTGCTTCATACTTTGAGCGGAACAGATCGCCCTTCTGAAACCAGTCTTCTATTGGTGTATCCTCCACATAACGCCAGATATTCAATTGCCGGAGATGCACATTCTTGTAGCTTTGAATTGCATCAAGAAGAGGATCCTTTCGATCATCTGAGATATAGGTGGGACTGGCAAACAGAACAAACACTTTGAAATTGGGATTATGTTTTGCCGCGGATTCAATGGCACAGGCCTGTCGTGCCGTCAAGTTCAGAATGTATTGCGTGTCTGGAGAGTGAGATTTGGTCTCGTGGAAGAAAATAGTTTGTCCTGGCGTAGGTTTAATATCGGAGCTTAGGACATCTTCAAATCCTACGAGGCCTTCAACTGAGTTCTTTTGAAAATCCATAAGCCCTGGATACACGAGAACATTAGCTTGTCGAGTCAATTTTACGAGTGTTACAATAAGAAGTATCAGAATAAGCACTAGGATCGGTAATAGTAAACGTCGTCCACGGTTCAGAAAACACGCTGGAAGAATTCTTTGAAGCATGTTGATTTAATGAACGTAAAAACAGCACTGAGTACATCATTAAATAATTTTTCCAAAATGTAAGCTTGTATCTGAAAATCTACAGAATGTAAGGCTGTCACATATCTAACAGAGAATAGTGTAGCATTAGTTGCAATTATTTATTATCTTTATTTTGAGTGTTATTTAATGTGAGAGCATATTTATCAGTGTTCCTAGTTACTTAGTTTTATGAGTTCTTTATCAGTGAGCATACTCATACTTATGGTTGGTACACTTAAAAATTTGGAATATGTAACGCTGCCGGTTCAATGGCACAGAGCTGACGCGCCGAAAAATTGGGAATCTATTGCGAGTCTAGAGAGTGGAAATTTGGTCTCGGGGAAGAAAATAGTTTTGTCCTAGCGTAGGTCTAATATCTGAGAATGGGACATCTTCAAATCTTGCGAGTCCTTTAACCGAGTTATTTGGAAAGTCCATATAACATGGATACACGAAAACATTAGCTTTTCTAATCAGTATTTCGAGTGTTACAATAAAAGGGATCCGAATAAACGCGAGGATCGGTAATAGTGATGATCGTCCACGGATCAGAAAACACGCTGGGAGAGTTCTTTCAAGCATGTTGAGTTAATGAACATAAAAAAAAGTACTGAGTACATGATATAATAAATTTCTCAAGAAGTAAGCTTGTCAACAAATAATCAGCAATACCAACAAATATGTTCTACTACTAGGTACATATAACTGAAAATCTACAGAATGTAAGGTTGTCACACTTCAAATAAGTAATTGTGCCAACAATTTCTTAACAAAGAATAATGTAGCGTTATTTTTTAATTATTTACCCTCTTTATTTTGACTTGTATAGACTGTTAGAGCATACTGAAATGGTTAGTTACATATCAGTGGGTATGACTTTCTTGCAGTAAACACATACTTTGAAAATTTGTTTAGGGCTCTGTTCTAATAAACACAACAAAGGTTCTGACAAAACTTACACAATAAAGAAAAAGAAAAGAGTTTAAATACTAAAAAAGGTTAAGTCTATTTAATATAGGCTGGCATATGTCAGATATGTAAACAAGCGATGCTAAAATGAATTTCGGCTGTTGAATAATCTTAAAAGTGTATTATTAGCCTATTTACTCGGCTATACTCAAAGACTTAGAAATATTCCCCAGCTGCCGCATAGGACTTAGGGCAATGTAATTCCGCATACTTTCCGTAAGCATTATTGCTGCCGACTTTAAAAAGTTGACGGAATGACGCCTTATTCCATAAATGAATGAGATAAGAGTCCTTAGTCCTTGTCAGGGTAGCGTTACAAAATTTTGGCAAAATAAAATGTTGCCATTGTGTCCATTCCAGTGGGAAAAAGGCACTTGAATTGAATACTTGGAATCCACGACAACGGCTACGATCATTTAGCATTTCTTTCACAGTTGCTTTGCAATATTTCGATATCACTCGACTAATTAAGCTGGGCCCATTACCTACATAGACATTTCCATTATAATTTTGCTGAAAGTCACGCAATAATAGTTCTCCAACTTCGTGCCCGATTCCTCTGGGCTCCAGACTGATCACGGCATTGCCTAAAGTGAAATTATCGTGGGCACCCACGTAGTTCAATGGCACATTCTCCAAGCTACGCAACACAACCACGTCTAAATCCAAATATATGCCTCCAAATCGATACAGAGTTATTAAACGAAGCAGATCAGCAGTGTGCTCTGTAAGAAATCTGGGTTCGATGTTTGTAAAAATATGTGATAATTAAAATGAAGAATTCCTTCATACTTTGAGCGGAACAGATCTCCTTTTTTCATCCAATCTTCTACTGGTGTGTCCTTCGCATAACGCCAGATATTCAATTGCCGGAGGTTCACATTCTTGTAGCTTTGAATTGCATCAAGAAGAGGATCCTTACGATCAGCTGAGAGGTGGGTGGAACTGGCAAAAAGAACAAACACTTGGAAATTTGGATTGTGTAACGCCGCGGATTCAATGGCACAGGCCTGTCGTGCTGTCAAGTTGAGTATGTAATTGAAGTTTGGAGTGTGGCAACTTGTTTCGTGGAAAAATATGGAACGTCCAGGAGGAGGTATTATATCGGAGAATTGTAGATCTTCAAGTCTTTGGGGACCATCCCTTGAGTAATCTGACTCGAAAAGTTTTGTTTCCACATAGCACATATAGGGCACAGTTTGTGGGCTCAATTGACCGACAATATTTGGGCTCCATTTAGCCGTCATAATTACAGTTAAGGCCAGCACACAAAATACAAGAAGCCAAGACAGGAAACGTTTTCTTCGAATTAAATTACTCAGCACTTGAGACATGACTATGCTAGTAGCAGACCGAACTCTAACTCATACGTGTTTCTTGAATCTTATAACTCGATTTAAATATTGCATGTACATAGAGACATGCGACCAATTGTACAAACAAATTTCTATCCATTTAGTTAAAAAATTAGAAAAAGTGTATGTTCTACTTTTTCGAAAGTAAATATATACATAAGACATGAATTTTAAGCAATTGTTTTATTAGACCCTGTACTTTAAAAAAGTACAAAAGAGTCTATTATGTTTGTCCAAAAAAAGAACAAATTTAAACATTTAAGCAATAGATTAAATAAGATATACCTATATTAAAGCCACGCCTCCTTCTGCCTGTTACGCACATTTGCACAAACGAAATAGACCCATTTGTACTTTTTTAAAGTACCTGTGGGTGTTTGAACTTTCAATAAATTAAGGCAGTTAGTTAATTTAGAAAATACAAATTGAAATAAATGCAACATCTTTACCTTTATGTGCTGGTGGAAATTTCTTGTTGTTTTTATGTTCCCGCTCAATCGATGGTACGAGGGGCAGTACATACATTCCACCAGCAAGTTCCCATTCATCTGATGGTGCGCAATCTTTAGTATCCCACACCGAAAAATGTATGGGATACTCAAATCCATTTTCTCCTCGGTGTGATACTGATAATTAATGTGGAATGATTCCATTTTCTCTAAAATTTTCACAAATTTTCCTTCTGATTCGCAATATTGTCAAAAATTCTCTTCATCTTTCCGCGTCAATATGAAACAGTTATTTCAAATTTCCCTCACTTTAGTTATAGGAGCCTTGTAGTTTCCAAAGAATGGCGCTTTGTAGTTCCCAATGTAACCAAGTGGCGCTTTGTAGTTCCCAATGTTACCGGTGGCGGCGCTAACAAAAACAATCGTCCACTCAAATTTGAGTCTAAACTAAAATTTATTTTTAACCAAGAAAACGTTTTTTTTTCAACTAAATTTTAAAATTCTAAATTATTCGAATTCGCTTCTTTTAAAATATAACCCGATTTCTTAGCTCCACTGGGGGCCAAGTTTCGTTCGTAGGCTTTTGCTAAATGTGCGCTTTTCCTGAAAAGCTTAGAAAAATGCACAGAAAATTCATGTAAATTTTCAATCTGATCCGTTTGCACAACCGCTTCCGAATGGAAACATTTTTCGTCATTCGTTTTTGAAATCCACTCGAAAGTGAAACTGAAAGTGACGCCACCTGGCGGAGAAACAGAAAAACAGGATCATTTTTATTTCCGATAACAGACGCTATGGCGCTATTTTACTTAGTTCCTCTAAAAAAATCAATGGATGGCGCTAAACTGGATCATTTTCCTGTGCTGCAGCGCAGTCGAAGTTTCACTATCGATAGATTTACAAAGTAACTATCGATGGCTGCAGTCGATAGCGCGATACATCGTTTTACAGCACTAGCACCACGCACCAAATTGTGAATGTCAAAACGAAAGAAGTGTAAAAAACTTGTTAAAATTTTCAATTGCGAAAAGCATCAAATTGGCTGGCACTACCAAACGACCGGTACTCGTACCAAACGTTAAATTCATTAAAACATATAACAAATTAGTGAAATGAATGTTCCTCCTAGCGCTGGCAACGGCAATTCATCAATGCCGATGCCGCCAGCGGCTGCGATGGGCGGCATGGGATTCACGCCGGGTATGGTGCCAGTGCCACCCTTCAATTTGCCGCCTCCGGTTTTTGGCGCACCGCCGCCACCGGAATTGGCAGCCGCCTTCGGTGCTCTCGCCTCTAACACGGAATGGACGGAGCATAAGGCGCCGGATGGACGACCTTATTATTATAATCAAAACACAAAGCAAAGTTCGTGGGAAAAGCCAGAGGCATTAATGACGCCCGCCGAGTTGCTGCACAATCAATGCCCCTGGAAAGAATATCGGTCGGATGCAAACAAAGTGTATTATCATAATGTGACCACGAAGGAAACATGCTGGGAACCGCCACCAGACTATTTGGACATGAAGGCCAAGGCTAAGGCCGAGGAGTAAGTGTCCATTCATTCATTAATAATTTGTATATGCTTAAGAAAACCTTTCTACTTTCAGAGCAGCTGCTGCTGCCAAGGCAGTTGCTGCCATGACTTCTTCCAGTCTGGCGGGAATGGTGCCTCATGTAGCACTAGCAAATATCTTACCAGCTGCGCTACCTGCTGCTCCTCGCATACCTACACCCGAGATTCATTCGCCCCTGACGCCCAGCAGCAATGAGAACAGCTCCTCGGCACTTGATCAGGCCATGGCTGCCACGCTGGCGGCTATCGAAGTGCCCCAGCAGAATTGTGAGTTTCACAATCGCTATTTAATCAACTATAACTAATTTGTTATTTGTTTAGCTAAAAAAGACGACAAGTCCGGCGGAGAGAACAGCACACTAATGTTTAAGGACAAACGAGAGGCCATTGAGGCATTCAAAGAACTCCTGCGAGATCGAAATGTGCCCTCAAATGCAAATTGGGACCAGTGCGTTAAGATCATATCAAAGGATCCGCGTTACAATGCCTTTAAAACGCTTAACGAACGCAAGCAAACGTTCAATGCCTACAAGACACAAAAACTGAAGGATGAGCGTGAGGAATCCCGGTTGCGGGCCAAAAAAGCCAAGGAGGATCTGGAACAGTTTCTCATGTCAAGCGATAAGATGAACTCGCAAATGAAATACTTTCGATGTGAAGAAGTCTTTGCCAGCAATCGCACGTGGACAACGGTCCCAGAACCAGATCGACGGGATATCTATGAGGATTGTATTTTCAATTTGGCCAAGCGAGAGAAGGAGGAGTCGCGGGTGCTCAAAAAACGGAATATGAAAGTACTCGGAGAGCTGCTAGAATCAATGACCTCCATTACATACGCCAGCACGTGGTCAGAGGCACAAGTGATGCTCCTGGACAATGCGGCATTTAAGAATGACGTAACATTGCTCGGCATGGACAAGGAGGATGCGCTTATTGTGTTCGAGGAGCACATACGTACCCTCGAAAAGGAGGAGGAGGAAGACCGAGAGCGAGAAAAAAAGCGTTTAAAGCGACAACAGCGTAAGAATCGCGATGGATTCCTTGCGTTACTTGACTCGCTGCATGAAGAAGGCAAACTGACCTCCATGTCGTTGTGGGTGGAACTGTATCCCATCATATCCGCGGACATACGCTTCTCCGCCATGCTCGGCCAGAATGGCTCCACGCCGCTGGATCTTTTCAAGTTTTATGTGGAGAATTTGAAGGCTCGCTTCCACGATGAGAAGAAAATCATACGTGAAATACTCAAAGAGAAACAGTTTGTAGTTCAGGCCAAGACATCCTTTGAAGACTTTGCCACCGTTGTGTGTGAAGATAAACGATCCGCCAGTTTGGATGCGGGCAATGTCAAGCTGACCTACAACTCGCTTCTGGAGAAGGTAATCTCAATTCTAACATATAGTTTCAATCAGAGTCAAAGAGGAGTTCAAGATTCTGTTCGTTATATAAGTGAAATAACTTTCATTGTTTCTTTGTTTTGTAATTCTTCTGACTTTTAATGAAATACCTTATTAACATCAATTAATTTTCAGGCTGAGACCATTGAAAAGGAGCGCATGAAGGAGGAAGTGCGACGACTTCGTAAATTGGAGAATGAAATCAAAAATGAATGGCTAGAGGCAAATGTGTCCGTAGGAGAGCCCTATGAGAGCGCAAAGAAACTGGTTGAGCATCTGGAGGCATTTGCACTTTACGAGAAAGAAATTGGAGTGGAAAAGATTTGGGAAGACTTCATTAAAGAAAGCGAAGATGCCTGCAGTCATCATCATTCACGATCACGTAAATCCAAAAAGAATAAAAAGCATAAAAAACGGGTGCGTTCCACCTCCAGATCAGATATTGAAAATGAACTGGTCGAATTGGAAAAATCGAAAAAGCGACGCTCCAAATCACGCTCAGTAAGTTAATTTCCTCCCCCTAAGTGTGGATCAACATGTTTCATAATTATTTTTAAATTTCACAGAATTCGCTCAGTTCAATTGGCAGTATTGAGAGTGAAAAGCTGCTTAAAAAGAAGAAAAAGCGTAAAAACAAATCTCGTGCTGTGAGTTTATACATTTTGAATCATTTATTTTTATTTGAAGACTTTGCCTTTGCAGTCCTCTTGCGAATCTGAACATGGCCATCAATCGCCAAGCATGGGAGCTGCTTTGCAGCAGAATGACTCCAATTCGCATTCACCGTCGAAAAAGAAGAAAAAAGAGAAACGCTCCAAAAAGGATAAAGAATCGAAACGGCATAGATCGAACAATCGGTCCACAACACCGATTAGTCCCGCTGCTCTATCAGATTCAGCAACATCCAGAAATGACGAGCTAACGCTAAGCGATGGTGAACTGGAGTCCAAACGTGCTGCATTGCTGGCACAACTCAATGAACAGTTGGATGAATGACCAGTTAAGGTCATGAGGTCAACAGCTAAATAACAACAAAAGCAGTTAGCATTAGACAGCTAT
Source organism: Drosophila neotestacea (assembly GCA_035044365.1). Classification (NCBI taxonomy): domain Eukaryota; kingdom Metazoa; phylum Arthropoda; class Insecta; order Diptera; family Drosophilidae; genus Drosophila; species Drosophila neotestacea. Next base: position 1,513,452 of record JAWNMD010000052.1, on the reverse strand, counting down.
AGCCATAACATAAAGAGTTGCATACAGAGATACGTTCAGCGAGCTTCAACGTCTCTGGACATTGTTGCAACGTAATATCTTTTGCTTTGTTCTGGAATACTGGCCATAGCAGAACCATCTTCTACACAGGCAACAAATGTAAGTTTTTTGACAGCGATAAGTTTGAATGTAAAGAAATTATAATATTATAAGTGAACAACAAAATAATATTATTTGCACATTGTGTGTCTACAAAAATCAACAGACTTATTCATTTACCTACTAAAAAAAACGAAAACAAATTGACCAAATTGTGAAACATCTACAGCTACAAATTGTCATCAAATAATCATAGAGTAATCATCAAAGTGATAGATTTATAAAGCTATTCCCATTTACGAATAGTGTTCAAAACATATTTCGCGTCAAAAAGTATGTATTCCTGAAAGTCTTCTTTACTTTTTCCAAATTCCAAATTATTCAACAACTTATATTTGTGGAGATAATAATGATTTATCATATTCACTCATTGGATATGAAATCTATACATTCCCACCAAAGAAACTCTTTTCAAATAAACACATTTTTCAATTCTTTCCTATCAGCTTTTAATGACATTATTATTGGCATGTATCTGCTTTTAAAATTTCAAGACTAAAACAGGAAACTTGCATACAGAAAAGTTATTGGTATTAAAACTTGAATTCCTTGTACTTCTTTGTGGTTTTTGCTGGATCTGTTTGCTGTCGCTTGCGTTTCGATTTCTGACGTGCCACATGCTCCGCCAACATGTCGGACAAGTCCTCTTTCTGCAAATGATTCTGTTGCTCGCGCATTTGTTGCTCATAACGTTGAGCCATTGCATCGTTATCCAGGTCCAATTCACTGGGATCCAATGCCAGCTCGACAATGCCCTCACGATCTGTAGTGGAGCGTACAGGCGGTTGTTTATTGGCTCCAGCTCCTCCTCCGCCTATGTCATAGACATGCGTTGATCCCATCATGGAGGCCCCTATGCGGTCTGTGCGTTTCTCTGGCAGCACTTGATACAATACGGGTGTTTCATTGCTGTCGAAATAAGAGAAATATATTAGTTTGCAATATTAAAGAAATGATTCAATGTTTTCTTACTCCTCCATTTCGGCTTCGATCTTCTTTTTGCGTAATTCAATATTCTCGGGTGTTTCCATGCCCGCTGGAACACTGGTTAGACCAGAGGGCGTAACCAGACCCTCAACAGGGGTAACCAAACCAGTTTCATCTTGTTGATTGCCCAGATCCTCACCATCCTCTTCCTCCTCCTCGGAAGACTCCTCAGATTCGGACTCCAACTCACCCCATTGATTGCGTTCAATGTCTGCTTCATCGATGCCGTTCTGTAAAGGAATTGTGAATTTACATTGTTATATTATATTAAAATATAATCTGCCCACTCACATCTAAATCAAGTGTATTCATGCCGAACACATCGCCATAGAGTGGCTTGCCATTCTCATCAACTGGCGGTTTACCCCAGCCACCGGCATGATAACCAAATGAAGTGCCCTCTGGTATAGGAGCATTTAAGCCGGGTATTTTAAGATTCGGATACGAAGGCGGCGGTCCATAACGCTGTTGAGCAATTAGCCACGGTGGCGGTATCTTGTGCGAGTTGGGACCAACTGGCATGCCCAGCGCAATGCGCAACTCTTCGGACAGATCTCCGGGTTTTTTCTCCTTGAGTCGCGTTTCAAACTCCTTGCCTTCGTAATAGAGATCACCGTGGATGGTCATGCGAGGCTTTGTTTGCCACTTAAAGAAGGCGTCGTGCAATTTCTGGTAGTCAATGTCAATTTTGCCCATTTTGGGACGTACACGTTCGCGCATTTTGGCCTTCAATGTCTTGGCATCTTCACGCTCCTGCAGCGATTCACGCATTTCCATAATACCCGTCTTCTTTATAAAGGCGGGCAAATCAAACGGAGGTTTCTCAATACCACGTTTGCCTTGTAAATACTTGCGCTTGAAGCACCAGTGACGTGGCACCTGCACCGTATTGCGATACGCCTTCAGCTGTACAAGCAACTTTGGATCCCGTGCAGTCACATCGTGCATTTCAACGACATCCGGACGTGAAACTAGCTGCTTTAGCTCGGCGACGCTGAGGCGTGTGAGTTTTTTAAGCTTACGCTTCGATAGCTTCTCTTTGTCCTCCTTATTGTCTTCGTCATCGTCGACATCATCGTCGTCATCATCATGCATTTTATTGGATAATTTTTTAGCCTTAGCCAAAGCTTCGGCATCCAGAGCTGCTTTGTCCTTTTCAACGGGTTTCGGCTTGTTTTCAAGCTTAAATATTTCAAAGACACGATAGAATTGACGATACATAGGCGCCAGATCCGCAATGGTTATCTTTTCAGGCACATATCTGAAAAAGTTAAAGTATTTTTACTAAATTTGGCCTATTTTTTCTAATGGGGTCACTTACTCGATTGTCACATCATCCTCGCCGTTTTCTGTCTGCTTGCGTTCTTTGGCCTTATCTTTGTCTTCGCCTGATCGATCCTTTTTCTTTTTGCTACGACTCTCTTTCTGTGTGTCCTTCTCCTTTTCTTTCTCTTTCTCCGGCGCCGGCTGCTCATCATCACTGCCAGCCGCCTTTGCATCTTCCTCGGGCTCTGCGTCCTGCTCCGGCTCAGAGCGACGTGCCAGCTGCTGCTGCCGTTCATATTCTAACTTTTGTCTAATTCTCTTATTTTGCTTCTTTCGGCGTTTCTTCTTTTTGTTTTTGTCCGCTTTACTTTGTTTACCCGGTTTATCGTTGCTGACACCGTTTACTTGGTTATCGGCATCGTCATCGCTGTCTTCGCCAATATCGGCAAAATCGCCGTCTTGCAACGCCCCATCTCCACCTACGCCCCCGCGTCCATCCACATCAGTATCAAACTCAGCCACACGCTGATCTTTCAAAGCGAGCACATCTTCCAACGCCTTTGGCAGCACTAGATCGGCTTCAGCGTCTTTCTTACCGTTGTCTTCTTCGTCCAAATCTTCTTCCTCAACGTCGCCGGCTGCGCTGCCATTGCTAGCCGCATTTTCGTGAGTTTGTTGCTGCTCAAATCGAATGGACATCAATGGCGCCGATTGATCTCCCTTTATAAATGAACATGTTAATTATGATAACACTTTTACGGGTAATATTGCACTTACATCGGCGTGAATTTGGTCAGCCATTTATTATTTTAATAAATAATAAACAAAATATTCCAGCGAAAACGCAAATTCTAGTGATGTCCAGATTGTATTTTCGATTGACTCAGCAATTTCGATAGTTTCGGCGAAACACAATTGACATCAGCATGTTTGTATATCGATAGAGTAGTGTCTCTGTAGCGTGGTTTTGGTTCGTCTGATTTAACAACTGATTCTTGCTTAAAAATAATATTTATAAACAAAAAGAGTTGATTCATTATAATATATACAGTGTCATAAATTAGTTGTCGCTTTTTTATCATTTGCAGAAACGCGAATCTGCCGGTAAAATAATACCCAAAAACCAAAACAAACAGGGTGATTCGTGTATGAACAATGTTTGAGTTCAATTTTGAAGTAAATGAACCGGATTCATCAGACACCGCTGAGAGTCCTTTCAAAAAGCCCAAATCTGACCAAAAGACATATGGACAATTAAAGGCTGATAAGAAAATTGACTGGTATCAGGCTGAACAAGTAAAGCCACAAAAAGAGCTCTTAAATAGTTTGGATTTATACGAACTTAATGCCAAGGATTTGTCTATTGGAAGCATCGAAATGCGGCATCTTATAGCGGGATTTTTGCTTGAGGATATTAAAACTCACAGCGATGAAGTCAGTGGAGATATCAAAAAGTCAGAAGAAAGCCACTCCGATTTAATAGCGGGTGTTTATGAAGGTTAGTTGTATAGCTGAAAAAATATTCATATCTACATATATTTACTAAGTTAAACTGATTTTCTATGAAGGTGGAGCCAAAATCTGGGAATGTACCGACGATTTATTATTATATTTATCGAAAACCTTTGATGAAACCCACTGGACGAATAAGCGGGTCTTAGACTTGGGCTGCGGCTCCGGGCTTTTGGGAATATATGCCTTAAAGAGTGGTGCCAAAGTTGACTTTCAAGATTATGTGAGTAACCACTATATTTGTTCGATCTCTTACATACAATATAATTCTAGTAAATTATTTCAGAACAAGGATGTTCTTGAGAAAATCACAATGCCAAATGTACTGCTCAATTATAAAGATACATTAACGGATGATGAGAAAATAAATCTGCTACAAACGGAAAGTAATTTCTACGCTGGTGACTGGTCACATTTTGCTGATCTCACGCAGAATCTTGAGAAATATGATGTAATCCTAACGTCTGAAACCATATACAATATAGAAAATCAGCAAAAGCTATTAGATACTTTCAAAAACCGTTTAAAACCCGACGGTAAAGTTTTGATAGCTGCCAAGTCTCATTATTTTGGAGTGGGAGGAGGACTTGACCAATTTGTTGATGTTGTAAAATGTGGAAAAGTTTTTGAAAGCAATGAGCTATGGCTGGCAGACGAAAATTTGAAACGCGGCATAATTGAATTAAAACTGCAATAAAAAAAAAAGTTCCTATATCGTTAGTTCCGATTATTTTTGTACGATGTAACGAAGTGGTTGAAACACCCTGTGAGAGGGGTAAAAAGTTGGGGTTTTGTTTTTGTTGCGTTGCGACTGTGTGAGTATATTTTTTGTGCCGATAAAATTGATTATTTATATACATAATCAAATGTTTAATTTAAACTATATTCAAATGTGAAGCTTGCAGTTTGGCTTATTACTGGCCTTAAACTAATTTCATCAAATTATTATCTCACACGCTGCGTGGAAAATATAACAAATATTTATTTGTCTGCTGACCCCACTGTAAATCGATGCCTTCTAATGTCAACCACAACTGTGAATTTTTTTGGTGCAGCGTCGGAAGCAGAGCGTCAAGAGGTGGAAACGCGAAGTCTTTGCTGCTGCGAATATATTGGACAAGATAAGCAGCCCTTTCACATATTAGGATGCTGTTGTAATTGTGAAGACTTTGACTTGGTATGCACACGGTAGGCAAGAAAAACCAAGATATTGCGAACACACTTGTATGCTAAATTGATCGATCATTCACTTGAGAGATCTGCAGTCTGCTCCCGATACACAAACCACCGCCAACCTATCCATATAGTCATGAAATCCAGTTAGGTTACGTCACAGCCATGCCTAGACTCAAGGTTAACTTAATCCTAAGGCCACTTATCCCGTTTTGTCAGCTCGCTATCAATCTCATAATTTCATTTCTGACATTCGTCATTCGTTCGTCACATAGTGAAATTTCTAACAAGGTGACGCACTCTACTTTCTTTCCTTATTCATCAAGTGGTGACCCTGGGGCTGGGTTATTACTCGATAACAGGCCTTTCCTTCTTCCCAACCCTTTTATCGGCTTGTTATCTGTTTCTTCACACATGTCGACAGCTTATCTCGACAACAGGCTTTTCCCCCTTCAACCATCCCATCCATCATGCGTGATCTCTCATAAGCATGACCCAAAATTAGTTAAGAGCTCATATAAACATTTACGTTTTTATTTGTAGTCTCATCACATGTAAACGCATCGACCAGCGCAACATAGACGGCATGTTGATTGCTTTTCAGGATCGCCTGCGTTTACCATGGCGCGGAGGCGCCAAACGCATCTCGCCAGCTGCCCTGGCACCCGCATTCATTGTGCCTCTAATGATGGGATTGGCGGCTTTAAATGCCAGAACTGCAATTGTGCTAATGCTAGCGTTGATTGGATTTGTCAGTTGGGGATTGCAGCTGGCGGAGCGCAATGCGACAAGGACAACCTTCTTTTTGAGTTGGATTGTCTTCTCGATTATCTATATGGTGGTGATCTTTGAGTGCGAGGTGCCTTTACTGGAACTCTTACCAGAGGAAAACTACATACTCCTTTTACTGTCACTTGGAGCATTGTATGCGCTGTATCGCACCAAACAATTGGCACCACTAAATCTGGTGACCGCACAGTATGGCACCACGCCAAAGGATGAGCTGCCGGGCATCACAGAAGCCTCCAGTGGCGAGGAGCAGGCCGAGCAGCAGGCTCATGAAGCCGCCACACAAGCCTTAATGGAAGACACTGTACTGGGCATCGAGGATGATGATGACGACGAGCCTGGCATGAGTTCCGAGTGTGCTGGACTCATGCAACGGGACCAGCCCAATATCTGTGAGACTTGTCGCAAGGTGACACCAAGACGTGCCTATCATTGTGCCGTCTGTGGCAGCTGTGTGAAGAGACGTTCCCATCACAGCTATTGGCTTAATTGTTGCATCGGGGAGCGCAATTATCGTTGGTATCTGGTGGCCCTGGCTCTCTCCGAGTGTGCATTATTGCTGGGAGCCAATTTGACATTGACTGCGGTCTGTCATCCGTTTCTGGTGGTACGTCTGTTGGGTATTCCCTTGCTCCTGCCCGACGATTGCAGCGAGGTCTTCGAGGACTTTGAGTGAGTGCAACAGATCAATCTTTTTATCCAATACATTTATTTATATTTCTTTTAGATTGGGCATATCCTTCGTTGTGGCTGCTTATGCGATGTTAATCTCGGGCTACATCACCTTTGTTCTAGTGCGTCAATTGTATTTGTGGTATCGTGACACCACCTTGCATGAATATAAACGCACTCCAGGCTCAAATGGTAATCGCAACCGCGTCTGGAGCAATTGGCGTGCCATCCTCAAGTGATCAAACTCAATTGCTAACTAAATTAGCCTAAGTACTGGCACTTATTTAGGCTCCGGCAATTGTAATGTATTAGTTTTGCCTGACTCAGCTGAATCCTAAGCTATATTAAGGCCCAAATTCGTAATATGCTATAATAACCTCTTTTCACTACAAAGACTATGGACACTTTTTACATATTTTGCTTTTTTAAAGAAATGTATGGCAAGAAATGTGTGTTAACATTGTATTGAGAAGAGGGTATAATACTGAGATCATAGAATTTGTTTTGTTTTTTATTTTGTTTCCTAGAAAGCGCACAGTTTAAGCTTAAAATTACAATAAACGCGACACGTTTATGGGCAGATCCTTATACCTTTTTAAGGACCTTTGTATAAACGTGACACAGTCAATTTAATTACATTTCCCATTTTATTGTGTTGAGAGTAACCGTAATTACTCAAGTATTTGTGACTGACGCTTGATACTTTTCATAATTATTTTGTGCAATCAGCTTGAGTAATTACATTACTATAAGTAATTCAAATTGATTAAGTAATTAATTGGTAAGTTAGCCGCAGTCATTAGCTTTCTAGTTGCAGTTTAATCAGAAACATACATTTAAGAACTAAATTAAAATCAAAAAAACAATGATATAAGAAAATAATATTACAATATATTAAAGGAATTCTTGGACTACCATAAACTGTCTTCCCTTGGCTTGTAATCGGGCAACAGCTCCCAGATTTTCATGCGCCAACGTTGACGACGCTCCTCGGTCTCCTTTTCCAGGCGTAAAATTTGCGGGAGTCGCTGCCAGCAGTCGAGGACTTTCCACTTAAGATGCCTGGAGAGAAGTTACTATTAAAGATTTGCAAGAGACTACAAAGGATGGACACTTACCACTCATGATGCGAGATGGCTTGCCGCATTTTGGTGTCCTCAATCATGCGACAGTGGACGGCGTAGTTGAGCCAGCGATTAAACCAATGCTCTGTGGCATGTAGGGCATACCAATCAATAGCCACCTGCATTTTCTTGCGCTCCTTGTGCACATAGAGCACCCAGCCATGAAGGACGCGACGTTTCAATGCCCGATGATAACACTGATCGGCACGAATGCGACGCTCGCGTTGCCGGAACTCGGTGAAGCTGCGCCAGGCATTGAACGAATTTCGCTTGTAGAGGCGACGACGGAACTCCTCGCACTTGACCAAATTATCCCGCTTGCGTTGGAGCAATCGCTTGAATCCCTCCATCCCGACACGACGCAGGAGCAGTCGGCGAGCCATCTCCAAGGCCTTTCGTTGATTCTCAATGAAACGTTGACGTTCACGCTCCTTCAAAACCTTGGCCATCTTCTCCTGACGACGCTTCTCCTTCAGCACCTCCATGCGCAACAGTTTGGCATCCTCATCCTGCTGACGCTGAGGGTACACAAATAAGTTTATACATTTTAACGGATTGGTAACTGGTTATCAACGTACAGCCCAAACGGTAAGAGCTAGATGGCTGCAATTTTCACAGTAGTTTTGCTTACACAAAAGAAGAACTAAGAACTTACTTTAGCTTCTTCTACAGCCAACTTGGCTGCCTCTCGCTCCGCTTCGGCTTGGGCTCTGCGCTGACGCGCTTGTTCATGACGCACACTCCTCTCCAATGCTCGCTCCTGCATGTGCTGCAGAAAACGTGGCTGGAGCAGAGCCTTGCCTTGAAGTCGCTCCAGTTCTTCGTCCTCGGCATCCCGTAAACTGCCAATTAACTGCAAGCATTTGGCCTTGGCCTTTGCCTTGGGATCCCCGCAACGTATGACGGTCTTTAACTCCTGTTTAAGATCCTCGCGTGCCTCCTTCGCCTCATCACTGAGCTTGTTCAGCTTTAGCTGCATTATCAATCGCTCCTGACGCTCCAGCTTGATGCGCTGCAAATCAATGATGTCCTGCTGCACCTTTAACCTATAAAGCAAATCGGATTATAAACAATCCTATCAAGAAAGCGCTCCACATACTTATTCTTAAACTGTTTGGCCTGCTTGATCGCCTCTTCTCGCTGCTCCAGAGACTTTTGTGCTATTCTATCGGAGTCATTTGGAATCGGAACTTGTTTGGTGCAACGCTGTCGACGTTTCTCTTGCCTGATCTTGTCAAGAAACGCATTAATCTTCTGTGCACGATTTCCGTGTGATTTCCCCGAATCCCTTTCGATCTTTTCCATGGTCGTGTAGTGTATCCACTTGAGGAAACATTTGCGCATTAGGTTCAGTTCGGAATTGTCTCGTGCCTGGAATAATTGATCAATTATGCGTTGTTTTTCGTGTGGCACAGCGGCGGCATGTTCATCTTCACTGCTGCTGGACTGGATTTCTGGCTCCACCTGCTGCTTGGGCTGGACAATCACCCGAGGGAGTTCAATTCGACGGATGAGCAAAGGCTCCAACGATACCTCAACGGGTGATGGCGTTTGCTCTGACTTTGGAATGAGCTTCTCCATGGGCAGTTGGAACTGCACATGCTTGGAGGTTGGTGCATCCTCCAATGCCGCATTTAGTTGCTGCTTTTGCTGCTCAGCTGCTTCCAATTGCAACTCGTAAAGAGCTTCCTCCGCCAGATCCGAGATAACTGAATCAATGCCATCGCTAGTGTTGGAGCAACTTGAGGATTCCCGCTGTAGTTTTGGTGGCTCCTTTTGCTCAGGCTGCTCCAGTTGCTGTTCTTGCAGTTCCTCCTCGTGTCGCACTGTGCGCAAGTGCAGCATTTGACGCTCGGCAGCGGCACGCATTGGTTTAAGCAGCTCCTCTGTGGTCAGCAAGGGACTTGGTGTGCGGCAACGTTGGAGCAACTGGGATCTGCTCTCATCCAACTGCACTTGCTTGGCAAACTTACGATACTCGAATAAGTCCAGCTCCTCACAAATCTCCAGAGGCTTCGATTCCTTTATTTCTTTGACTTGCACACGCTCCATCCAAGCTTGTTCTAGGTCTGCCTCCGGCTCAGCCTCCAACTGACGCATTAAGGACGTGGTGGCCACCTGTTTGTGTAGGGAGCACAGCTCCACAGCCTGACTTAGTGCATCCACGGGAGTCTTGTAGAAGTCATCAATATGTCGTGAGGCCTGGGCCAAACTCTCCATCAATGGACCATGATTGAGCTTAAAGTCCGGCTTGGTGGGACGCACATGAATCTTCCGCTCTAGCTTGCGAGGATGTTGTCTGGCCAATTGTTGACGAAACTTTTGCAGTTGATTGTGAATGTAGCGTTGTTCCACCTCCAGATTGTGTGCCTTGGTCGACTCCAGTGTGCTGCCATGTGCCACAGTCGCAAGTGGCAATTGTCGTGGAATTTTGGCAAACTTAAAAGAGAAATCTTATCAAGAATTCCAACCATCCTTAATAACTCACCATTTCATGACGCATATCCATTATAACACTCGGATTGAGTTGCTTTTTTGGCTCTCCTTCAATGAGCAGCTGCGATTGACGTTTATCCACATAGTCAACCTCAATGAAACGACGCACTGCATCCGTTTTAAAGGCCAACGGATTGGCATTTAAATGCCGTTTACGTATACGATCCCAACGTGTGGGCTTATTCGCTTTATCTCGTCGTTTCTGATGCGACATTTTAATAATTCTCAATACAAACTTTCAATGGAAACAATTCGATTTTATATAAAAAGAAAAGCAAGGATTGCTTCTAAACAAGTAGAAAGCGTTGTCTAGGCAACAATGTGAAGCCGGTACTCAGCTGCCAACTAAATTTATTTATATCATTAGAAGCTGTTGCTAAGCACCTTTAAAAATTTACCAGGTTTTACAAGTCAATTTTTGGGTTCATTTTGACCAAGTTTGAAGTCTTTGAAACCGTGGGACCGACAACTTTCAATTCGAAATTTAGATATTCTTGTCAACTAGGAAAAAATAGGCAGTATTGTTCTTTCAGCAGCTTTATTAAGCAACTGGCAAAAGCTTTTAAGCTCGATGGTAAAAAACAGCTTTTGCATTTCGAAGCGTAATTAATTTAAAAACGTTTGATATAAATGCGATAAATATACATAAGTAATAACACAATTTTGGACTTGAAAGCTTAGTTTATGTCGAGTGATTAATGGAGTACGATCAGGAGGTTATTATGGATAATTTATGCAGCAGCAGTTTCCTTCTTAGTCTTCTCCTTCTTGGACTTTTGTTTGTCAGCAGCTGCTTGCTCCAGATCAATTGGAGCGGGCTTCACAAATGGAATCTCCTCTTGAAACTTGGCCGGCATGTACTTCTTGAGTGGCTCCGGCACCTTGATGCCCGTCTCCGTCTGATGGGTTTCCAGAATGGCGCAAATGACACGCGTGGCAGCGCACATTGTGGCATTCAACATGTGCACATAATCGACAGCGGCATTCATCTTCTTTGTCTGGCCGTAACGTACGAGCAGACGTCGGGCTTGATAGTCCAGGCAATTGGAACATGAGACCAGCTCCCTGTAGGCGCCGCTGCCGCCGAACCAGGCTTCCAGATCAAGCTTCTTGGAGGCAGCATGGTTGAGAGCACCGGATACAATGTTGACCACGCGATATGGAATACCCAGGGATTGACAGAACTGCTCAGCATTGCCAATCATTTCGTCCATCATCTCCCAGGATTTGTTGTCGTGTGGTGAGGTCAACACAAACTGTTCGACCTTCTCAAACTGATGCACACGGAAAATGCCGCGTGTATCGCGTCCATGTGAGCCAACCTCCTGACGGAAGCAGGTCGACAATCCAGCGTATTTAATGGGTAGCGATGCCTCCGGAAGCCACTCATCGCGATGATAGGCTGCAATGGGTTGCTCCGAGGTAGCAATCAAGTATTTCTCATCCGTGCCAGCTTCCTCAGCACGTTCACTGCCCTTGCCGACAACTTTGTAGAGCTCCTCATCGAACTGGGAGAGCTGAGCCACCTCCTGCATTACCTCCTTGCGCATAAAGAAGGGTGTATAGAGAGGCACATAGTCTTTAGCGTAGAGCAAGTGAAGGGCATGTTGTATGAGCGCCTGCTCAAGGAATACAGCTGCTCCAGTTAGAAAATAGCCCCGTCCACCAGATACCACAGCACCCTTCTCAGCATTCATGCCATCAATCATGACAATCAGATCCACATGTGAGTACTTGCCCCGTTTCTCACAATCTCCATAAGTGCGCTCTACACGATTCTCATCCTCATCGTTTGATACGGGAACCGATTCATGGAGATGATTTCCCACCTCACGTAAAGCTGTGTTGCGTGTCAGCTCCGCTGACTCCATTTCCTTCTGATTCTCAGTCATAGCATCATCAATTAGCAAACGCACTTTCTTTATTTGATTAACGGTTAGAGGATGCAGTGTTTCGGCTGTTACTTGGGTTAGATCCGAGCGTATTTCCGAAGGCACCTCAACACCCTCAGCGCCCACAGGCTCCTTCTTCTTCATCTTCTCTCCTATCACTTTACTGCAGATGTTTTTAACCTTGTTCAAATTGTCGGCATTGTGACGTCTCTGACGCCATTCGGCGTCTTTTGCGATGACTTTCTCGACCAAGGCAACATCCTTAAAACGTTTCTTCTGGTTATCGCGAACAGCATCGGGATTGCCTCCCTTTTCGCTGCGAAACAAATCCAAGTCCAGTACCATTTTGTGCGACGCTTTTAAGCTTTCTCAAAAATCTGTGCAATTTCGTCAGCGTTTTATTACCACAACGTGGCTACTATAGATATGATCAATATTTGTGTAACTGTGAATGGTCACAAGTATTTGCTACCAACAAGGAGCAACTGTTTTGAGCAAAAATGATTTAAAGCAAAATATAATAAAACTTCAGAAGCGACGATAAAAAAAAACAGAATTCTGCTTTTAACTGACAGCAATAACTTTCAACTGCAACAATACAAGCGAGGTATAATCCACATATACATATCCAAATCGAAAAGTTGTAGTCACTGTTTTGGCTGTCACAATTTTGAATTTCACAATGGCCATCACTAGCCGGCTTAGTGCAGAATTGTTCGCAAATGTTATCGATAGCTTGGCCTTGTTCTAACAGCTAGCTCATAATATAGTTTGAAAATCATAAATTTAATTTGATTTTGCAGTTCAGTAGCTTATTGTATGCTTATTACATTTTGACCACTTTTAAAATTACCATACCATATTGCCATTGTGTGCCACACAAGTATCATCACACATACATAAATATTTATCGATATATCAATATTTTTTTGACAACCCTTCCAATTGGAAATTCTTTAAATTCCGCTATGGATTTCATTGAACGTGAATTGTGCGACATAAGGTTTTATTGCGAAAAACAATTAGCCAGCAGTAAAATAATCACATGCAATTCGACGCTTGTGCGTGTGGACATCTTGCCGGACAAACCAAATCGTACAATGACGGTTTGTTTACGTTTTCCAGAAGATTACCCCCAGAGCTCCTCCATCTTAGTGGAGCTTAAAAGTCGTGTTTATTCGGATAAATTGCATGCTGAGCTTACGAGGCTCATGGATGATCATGCCAAGGAGCATATGGGAGAGCCTCAGGCTTTGTTAGTTTTACGCTTTGCACTGCAATATTTGTCGGACAATCCTCTCTGTGTGTGTCTGGACGAGATTAAACAGTTGCGGATGGACCTTAAGTCACGGGAACTCTCCGAGGATGTCGCCAGTCAATTGAAGCTGCGCCAACGCACAAGTAGTGTGGAATTAATTGCTAGAGGTGGACCCTACATGTATCGGGTCACAGCCAATGTTCCTGATGATTATCCCAATCAGTGTGTCGAGCTGCGTGGCCAGGAATCCAATTTACCCAATGTTTTGGTTCGATATCTTAATGGACAATCACGGGAAATTGCTCGACAATGCGTTGAGCCACCGCTGCGTCTCAACAAGGATGAATTGGCCAATTTCCGACCCAAGCGCAGTCTTTATCGCACATTTAAATTCTGTCTGGAGGCAACTCGGGACTTTCATCAGGAATTGTGCCCAATTTGTGATAATCCTGTACTGCAAACACAGCCGGAGACAGTGGTGTTGGATGACGGTGAAGATGCGTTTGTCGAACGCGTCTATTGTGGTCATCTCTTCCATCAGGGTTGCCTTAAGCATTATCTGTCCGAGCCTCCATTTCCCAAGGGCGGTAAATTGTGTCCGGCTAAGCGTCGTCATCCACGCTCCGATGCACAGACCTACATGGGCAAAGGAACCACTGGAGCATCTACGAAGACAGAAACTAGTAGCAGCTACAATAAACTGGATAACGGTGTGTGTGGCATCAAACTGGCCCATGATCGGTGGGTAGTCAACATAAAAATAGCCGAAGCACGCTGGGCACAAAAACAGGCACGTCAACGTGAACTAGAGGAGGTGGTGGACTTTCTTCAGTAAAATTGAATCAATAATGCTGTATATATATTTACTTTGTGATGTTTATTATGTATTCGAATACGCTTAAATGGCTGAAGATGCTAAAGATATGAAATAAATTAGTGGAAGATGATAATAGTTACGAGCTAATGACTTGACTGGAGTGAGAATTGGTCAAATATTACTTATGTAGATCGTGTAGTTTATGATCTTGTCAGTTGTGCGACTAGTTCCCTTAAATAAATTGTGCACTTGGAAGACTGCTCGAACTTTAGAAACCCGTGACAATTTCATCATCCTCATGACGCTTGATGGGATCTCCCTTAATAAGGGACGATATAAGACTGTAAAGATGCAGAAAATGTAGAGGAAAGTAAATATATATATTATTTGATCAATAATATTTATCATAAACTTACCAGTACAATCCCACAAAGAACATAACAAAATAGTAGCCCAGGTAGATCATACAGTTCCTTAAATGCACCTTCAACAGGCCACGACTGTGTATATCGACAGGATCGTAGACACCCAGACTATCCCGGCGCTGTCGGTGTAGCTCATAAAATAACCAGACGACCATTGGTAAATTAAGTAAGAACATTACCCAATGCCTGCAAATCCAAAATTATTTTGGAATTAATTATACACACACACAAAAAGGTAATGTTTTTTTTTACCCGGAGATGAGCAGAAGAAAACAGAGTAGCGCATGTGAGCCAAATTTGGGAATAACCCAAAAGTTGAGGCGTCTACAACACTCCTGGGCATTTAGATAGTCACACTCCAAGTCGGCCAGCGTTAGCACCTATCAAGAAGTTAATAATTGAATTTTTGCACTTTTCTTCCGGCTGTTCTTTTCACTCAAAAACTTACATAGTAAATTAATAGTAACAGTATGGCGCCATACACTAGCAGTGTAATGCAGAACACAGCTGTTTCGGGCAGAAACATAATTGCACAAGAGATTCACTTTTTAACTTATGAATTTGTTTAAACTTAATTCAAATAAACAATTTGCGACATTTTCGCTGTTGTTTTTAATAGCTCTTGTGGGCAGTGGTGGAAAACGCCATCAAGGTATTCTAGTTGACGGAAAATATCGATGCTTATCTAGAACGATAGTTTCGATTTATAAGTGAACAGCAATTTTGCGGAACCAACTGTAGCGCCATCTCTTGTTTGTTAGCGCCGCCCACTACCGTCTTGTTAACTTTTAACACTATTTTTTTTGTAATGAAGCCTCTTTTTTTTTGTAAACAAACAAGCGGATATTAAATAAATTAAGAATTTGCTTCTAAATATGGGCGGCAAGAGTTATTATTGTGATTATTGCTGTTGTTTTATGAAGAATGATCTCAATGTGCGCAAGTTACACAATGCGGGCATCTCACACACAGCTGCAAAAGCGACTTACATGCGTCGTTTTGAAGGTTGACCATATGATCTTTATAATAATAAAATGATTAATATATATATTTATTTTTAGATCCACGCAAAATGTTAATTGCGGAGCGCGCGAAAAAACCATGCAAACGCTTTTTTGCTGGCTACTGTAAGTTCCAGCTACTCTGTAATTTCGGACACTATAGTGAAAAACAGCTGAAGCAACTGGAAAAAATTGGTAAGCAATATTTTTAATTGAATTTATTTTTAATTAGTCATTTACAATCTTTTTTCAGTGAGTCAACTAAAGAAAAAACGATCCAAAAGGAAAAAGAGGACACACCAAACTACAAAGAATCTGCCGCCGTCCCTTCAGTCCATGAATTTATCCAAACTTAGGAGAACTAATTTGGACTTGGACTGGGGCTAAATTTTAACTAATGATAAATATATTAGTTAGTTCTAAGTTAATTAAATATTTGTACGTTTAGTTTCAAAGTGTTTTGAAATTTAAAATGCCAATAACTTTGTCCATAATGCGGGCGATTTTCAGATTGATGCGCAAGACACGAGCGAATTCATAATGATAGGATTTTGGACTATGTCCACTGAGGTTCTCATCATCGGGATCGCTTAAATGAGCTAATAAAAAGTAACATATGTGTTCCAGTTCTCCCTCGACGGCATAAAACAAACTAGAATTTCCAGCACGCGCTTCACTTGCATTTAGAATCTCAGACTTGAGACGGCGTCCCAATAATTTATCTTTATTCTGTTCCAATCTATCGCAGGCACGCTCATAGAACTTGGCAAACTTGTTCTCATCCCTAAGCGCAATGCTTCTGTTGTTGTCTTCCGCCTTTGTGTCGTCCACATCCTCACGCCGATAGATTGGCGCTCCCAATAGCCGTTGATCGACGATGTCACAAATGATCTCGGCCATTTTGTAACGATTGTGTCGGACTGCAATGTGAAGAGCCGTGTATCCATCATCGTTAGTTTGCAGCAGCAGGTTAAGGTCTATGTGGAGCATTAACTGACGCAGTGACTCCAATTTGATGTTATTTATGACGGCCAAGTGCACAGCCGTATTTGAATCCTCATAGATATGAATGGGCAGTACACCGGCGTTTATCACTATTTTTACAATTTCTGGATCACAATCGTTGGTTATGGCCAGCTGTAGGCAATCCTCTCCGTCCGCGCTAAGCAGATCATTCAAATCCACATTATCCTTCATCTTTGTCCAAACAAATACCTGACGTTGAAAACTTTGTGTATTGCTCTTTAAAATGGCATCGTGTATGGGTCTAAAAGAAAGCGTTCAAGATCATTATTATTTCCCAATAGAATAAATCTTTATACATACAATAATCCTTCCTCAGACATAATGTTAGATATTCGGAATTCATTGGACATTATTGTAATTATTGTACGTTGAATGCCACCTTTAATAAAAACGTCTATTTCATCGCAATATTCAGATAAATTGATGTCTCCGAGGCAGGCAGAGAAATTGGAAGCAACTGAATCTCGACGCTGCAAGGAACTATGGTTGGTGCTGCTGATGACCGTTGTTGGACTTGGACTGGGTTTCTGTAAATAAATTAATGCATATATATATTTAAACAAGAAGACCGATCGTTCTATTGACTGTTATATGATATAGTAATCCGATATGGCCGGCTTATAAACAGCAGATGGATCATACTGATCAGGAATCTAAATATGTTCGTCATGTATGTTTTCTTTTTTAATTTGTTACATATTTCGTGACAAAACTATAATTATTTATAATACTATTGTATTACTTACGGGAGTTTCCACTTTCTTTTTCTTCACCTGCTGCAATGGCGTCAGTTGTTTGTCCTCGCGTTCCTGCAAGGCCATTTGAGCTGCAGATCTTTTGACCACCTGTGGAACACATGTGTTGCGCTTTCTTCCACGTTTACGTGGGGCTTTCACATCTGGATCGACGGGAGTTCCATTAGCCGTACTCTGATTGATGGCGGGGCATTCTTTTTAAGGGATGACTCGGGTTTTACATTTATTTTAATGTGAGACTCATTACCAGGTGGGAAATTGGTTTTTATATCTTTAGTGTCTACAGTTTCGGTTTGTGTTGACGCACTCACTTTAAGGGGCTTTTCTTCTTTTTTGGAACAATGTTTACACTGATTAGGGTTTGAGATAGTCGACTTATCACCACGCCCGTTGATAGCGTCAATTACGCGCTGCTGCAAAGCCTTATCGGGTAGTTTCATTAGCAATCGAAATATATCCTCATATATGGACTGAAAGGACTTGCGTTGTATATATGTATTCGTGATCACATTGGACTGCATATGCTTTACACGAATGGAAGATGGATTTAATATAGGGGACGTCGTTGTGACCCCGATTGGTTGTGGTCTCGTTTTAATTTCTGGGGTAGTCACATGTATTTGCTGTGTTTTTGTTAATAACACTTTCTTCATTGTTGATGCTTTATTTTACACTGCGACACTTGCTAAATCGGTTCACTCGATGTTGTCTCGTTATATTTGATGAAAATAAATATTAAGTTGGTTTTTCCCCAGCACGCTTGCACAAAATAGAGATGGTTGATATATACGTCCCTGGTATTTGTCACAAGTATTTTAAAATATTTTGTCACTAATCGCTGTATCGAGACTTTAAGAGGAATTTAGTTCTAAAAGTAAACAACCTAGCAACGCTAGTAAACAAAAGATGGCGCCACCACCATTTTTAAATCTGGCCGGTTTTTTGTGGGTGTTTTTCGGAAACGGGTCGGTCAAAAGTTTTCTTACTCGAAAATACGACACAAAACCGATTGAGCTGAGATTTTGCATGGATTTTTTCGAATTTCCCCGATTTTCCAGATTTTTTAGACCTCGTTTAAACGAAGTAGGCCATCAGTGGGGCCACATTAACGAAATGAATTCTAAAAGAAGCCGCTTTAATTTATATAATTTCGAATAAATTTCGTTTGATTTAAGCTGATCTTATTTGTAAATAATCAGTTTTTTTAAATTAAAAAATTAAAATTTTACAGCGACGCAACAGTGATAGTGCCGAATGCAGCGCAGTCGCCGGTCACTATCGATAGATTTACAAAGTGATTTGCAACGATAAAGTACTTATTATTAAGAAATCGATAGCAAGTACTTATCGGCAGGGTACAAGTTGCCTACCAAACAATCGATAGCATTAGGTCTTTTGTGTGAATGACAACAGCAGGCCGAGTTTTTTTCCATAAGTTCTTTTTGTATCTTAATAAAATAATTAAAAGCACTTTGAAGCTGATGCGATAAGGTTTTTATTTGTAAAGTTTTCAAATGAGTGAGTTTCGTGAAAATAATTGTTAGTTGTACACACGTATTTGGAATTGATACGAATTAAGCCTCAGGTTCGCGTAATATGGATTCGCATTCGCGATACGGACGCAGTTTTTCTGGTGGAACTGGTGGTGGAGGCGGCGGCGGAGGCGGGGGCAACAATAGCGGCAACCAATATAGACGCTACAGTCGCTCCCGTTCTAGGTCCCGGTAAGCATATAACCCACTCCCGTTTATATAAATAGAATTAATGCAATTTGCATATATTTGACTGCAATTGTGGCTTGTAGCGATCGCAGCCGGGAACAGGCCGGCTATAGACGTCGTAATTCCCGATCACGTTCACGGGAACGTTCGATGCATCAGTATCGCAATGCTGGCAGCGCTGACAAGGATTTGTATCGCGATTTGATTAATGACGATTACAACGAGGATCGTGGCAGTGGCAACTATAATAACTATAATAATTCGCGAAATAATTATCACCATCGACGTGACGATAACTACGATAGTGAGCGTGAGAGGGATCGGGAGCGTGAACGGGAACGTGAAAGAGATCGTGATCAGCGTTGGAAGAATTATGATCGAGAGCCACGTGAACGTAACGCTGAATTTGATAGAGGCGGAGATCGCAGGTAATTATTTATAACAATCCTTAATGCTAGGTTTACACTATGTCACAGCTTGGTCACGATCCAAGCATTACAGCATTAACTTATTTTGTAAACAATAAACATTTTGAATGGTTCTTCAGCCGCGATTATCGATCTAATAACAATGGCAACAACGGAAACAACGCATTGGCTAACAACAATCGTGATCGCGATAGACGATTTTCCTCCGAAGAGGATAGCTATGATAGTGACGAAAGCGATGATAGCCAGTATCGACGCAATCACATCAGAACCAGCAACGAGGCTTTAAACCAAATCATTATATTTGGTCTTAAAAAGCACATTACAGAGGCAGATGTAAGTTCTTTAAGGAAAATCTTTTGCAGTTTCGATTTAATAAAGTTTATTTGACTCAACAGATAATGGGAGCGCTGATTCAAGTGAATATGGAGCCGTCTTCAATAAGGCTCATAAGGAAAAGACCTACAGGTGGGTTACAATATCGATGCAATTAGTTTAAGCAAGCATTTATCATATCTAGTAATACGATTATATACACAAGGCGTAAGTATTTTTATTGTGTTAACTTGGCAGTAGTCCGGCAAAGTTCGCACCAGCAACCAAATTGAATATACATTACTTGGCCTTCAATAAATAATGAATTAAAAAAAAAATAATAATGAAAACGACAACAAAAACAAAATACAAACAATACCCAAAATGTTACAAAAATATTAAACAAACTACATTTTTTGACAAAAACATTTTGTATCTGCTTCTATCTAAAATTTAGGTGCATCACGCGGTTTCGCATTTGTCGAGTTTAATACCGTTGAGGAAGCAACACGTTGGATGGAATTAACTCAGGTATCACAACAAGAAACCAACCAAGAGTACAAACTCGGCATCAATATTAATGGCGAAATATTGTGCTTTAAGTTCAGTTCTCCCCAAGTTAAAAATTATTACATCATATCTTGTTATACTTTGATATTTTCTAATTCAATTTGCCATCTGTTTATCGTATTATTCTGAGCGAAAACTGAACTTAAAGTAAACATTTCTATTTACTACGTTTACCCAATGCAATTATGCAAATGGAGAGTCGACAACAAGAAAATCACAACAACAATGAACATGCAACTTTAACAATCAACAAACAACTGCGCGTTTAAAACACAGAAGCAACCTGGTGACTGTGTACTCTGTGCAACTTATCCAATCCCAAAGATCAAATACTAATCGTTATCATTCCTTCTTCTTTTCCATTTTTTCGTTCAGGGGAATCTGAAGTTGGGCGATCAACGTGTCTTCTTGCAATATAGCCACAAGCGCATTACAGATTGGCATTGCGTTAAGGTAAGAATTTGAAGAGGAATTCTATAATTGAGGGATCGTAATATTTGTTCAATTTGTAGTGTGGCATCTACAATTTCAAGCGCCGGTTTTCCTGTTTCATGTGCATGGCATCGCGGGCGGAAAGTGAAAGCATCTATTCTGGCGGCGGCGAGGGCATCGATGAAGTTAGCCCGATTCTAACAAAAAGTATACAAATCAAAATCAAATCTACATTTTGTCAACAATTCCGATTCCGTTTATTGCGTTCTGATGATTTTAATTGAAACGCCTTTCCCCCCTCAAACACTTCCTAATTCAATGCAGAAATCATGCTGCGTAATCTGGATGCGCTCACCACCGAGGAGAGTGTTCTAACTGCCCTGCAGAAGGTGCTGCCAAAGTTGGCCAAAACCATTACCAAGGTGCTGATCAGTCGTGATACGTTGACGCAAACCTCTCGCGGATTTTGTTATCTTCATTTTGAGACGCTTGTTGATTCGATGGATGTTCACAATGCATTAACTGCGCTGGAAACTCCGCTGCGAATCGATGATCGTGATGGTAAGTCGATTTTACTATAAATTACTATAACCACATAACTGTTTTGAGCTGATTACTTTAAGTAGTTACTTTGATTCTAATTAATCTCTGATCTTTCACTTACAGTATGTGTTAGCTACTGCATGGACACGGAGAATCGTCAAATAGCGCCGAAGGATTCGCAAGATGCCACCGCCAGTGGAATTCACAGTAGTGCATTGGCTGCAGTGCCGCCTTCCGAAGCTGGCGGGGAATATACGTTGTCCGATGTGCCACGTCTGGCGGAGTACAGTGCCTCCTTGTATGCATCGACGCCGGCAGAGCATGCACATTATGTGCAGTATTATACGGATTATTATGTGGCTGAAATCAAGAAGGGCGGTGGACATTTACTTGGTAGCGGTGAGGCGCAAGTGACGGAAGCCAATTCTGGAGCAGCTGTGGCACTTTCAGCTATTCAACGTAAACAGAAGAAGATGAGCAGCATTGAGACAACGGCCACAGCGGCAGCAACAGCTGCAGCCCAGGCAGCTGCTGCGGTTAAAGCCACCTTTGCGGCACAAACCGTAGTTGCACCAAGAGGAAATGATGGCAAAACGTATCGTAAGTTATTGTTAAACAATTGTCCAACTTATAGCTGCTACTGTTAGACTTTGATTGAGTTAAATATAGTGGCTCTAATTGTTATTAATTCAATATTTTTGTCAATACAGCGACTCCGGATGTGTCCCGTTATCAGTACGATGAAACCTCTGGGTATTATTATGATCCCAGCACGGGTTTGTACTACGATGCTCATTCTCAATATTATTACAACAATGAAACTGGCGCCTATTTGTACTGGGATCAGCGACGCAGCACGTATATATTGGCCACGCCAGCCTCGACACAGGCAGCGTTGCAGGAGTCTTTGGCGCTAGAGACCCAGGCCGAGCAAAAGGACGAGGAGTCGTCCAAGAAGGAAAAGGGCAAAGACAAGGACAACAATAAGCATGACAAAGTGAAGGTGGCCAAGAAAATTGTCAAGGATATGGAGAAATGGGCTAAACAACTGAATCAGAAGAAAGACTACACTGTGGTGGCCACACCGCAACCCATACTGCCAGGACGTGGTGATCCTGGCGAGGGACCGAGCACATCCCGTGCTGCAGCTGGCGCCTATGCAGATGTTGGGTTCTCCATACTCGAAAAGAAGGAGCGTGGCAAATTGAACGAATATGTGCCACCACCAGCTACTGCTGCACCAATGAACAAACTGGTCAATGCCTATGGCGGTGGCTCCGATTCCGAGGAGGATAATGCTGGTGCAGGCGCACAGAATGTCGGTGCTGGGGCGGGCGGTTCTGTTGATGAAATGGACTATGTGGACTTCCAGAAGCTAACCTGTCTGCTATGCAAACGTGCCTTTCAATCCCATGATATACTGCAGAAGCATTTAAAGATGTCCAATTTGCATAAGGAGAATCTGGCCAAGCTCAAGTTGGGCAATGCTGCGGTCCCCAGTAATAATAATGATGATGCTGGCGCAGGTCTTTCGTAAGTTCATAAATCTTATGTTATCTACGAATATAAATTTATGGTTTATTCTTAACCTTACAGCTATCGTGATCGTGCTAAGGAGCGTAGACTGAAGTATGGTGAGGGGGATCCCCCACCGCCGAATCGTAGTCGTGAGCGTTTCGAGCATGAGATTAAGAACTTGCAAACACGTCAAAAGGATAGCGGTGGTCCTGCGCCCGCTATGCCCATCAGTTCCAACAATGTAGGCAATCGTTTGCTCCAGAAAATGGGCTGGTCAGAGGGTCAAGGATTGGGGCGCAAGAACCAAGGACGTACGCAGATTATCGAGGTAAATAAATCAATAATATCAATAAAAATGTGACTTATTGTCTTACCTTTTTTATAAACAGGCCGAATCACGCTCAAGCAATGTGGGTTTGGGCAACAAGGGAGGAAGTCTGGCTCCTGGCGATGATTACAAAACGTACATTAAGAAAATGATGAAATCGCGCTATGAGAATGCTTGAAGTTAATAAGTTATTAATTGTTTATTTGATTGTAATATTAACTTAGATATTTGACTTGATCATACAAACAAAATGTTTACCTCAACTCTCACAACTTTACACAATTATCACCCCAATCATTAAGCTAGTTAAAATACAAGTACATAATTTATAATTGTATATAATTAATAAAGGTTGGCTGTAAAGTCATATCGGATTGCAAATTAGATATTTTTTGTGAAATAAATCTGATTAATTAGAATTTAGTTTATGGACATTCATTCATTGAAATATCACTTGAACTTAGTAATATGTAGTATAATGTATAATTTAAATTGTGTAACGAGCAAATTAATCTTAATACGTAAAGCTTGACTGTTTTAATTATATTTAAATTACGCGCCTAAAGTTAAGAAGCGAGAGTTGCCACACTGTGTGTGTAGCCCAAGAGAGAGTTGCCAGACTCGTACATGCGCTCGCAATTGCGTTGCAGCTGATGTATTTTGGATTCAACATTTTCGTGTTTACTGAATGCGGTCACACTTAAGTGCGGCAACTTGTTGTTTACGTTTTTTATACACGTGCTTTAAAGTTTAATATTTTAATTAAATTTGCAGTTACTAAGGCAGTATTTGTAAACGAAATGAGTACCAGCAAAATTCCCCCACTGACCTATAAGGTTGTGGCCGAATGCTCCGTCTCCAAGGCGCGAGCAGGCCTAATGACGCTGAGGTAAGTTTTAGACTGTAATAATTGAGACTACACTATATTTTAATTATGTATAATTGAAATTACAGGCACAGTGAAGTGCGAACTCCAGTGTTTATGCCCGTGGGAACCCAGGGCACGTTGAAAGGCGTGCTGCCGGATCAATTGATCGAGCTGGATTGCCAAATTCTGCTGGGAAACACTTATCATCTGGGATTGCGACCGGGAATTGAAACATTACGTCTCGCTGGAGGACTACACAATTTTATGGGTTGGCCTAGAGCGATACTAACAGACTCGGGTGGCTTCCAAATGGTATCCCTATTGCAATTGGCCGAGATTGATGAGCGTGGCGTCAATTTTCGATCGCCTTTTGATAACAGTGAATGCATGTTGACCCCGGAACACTCGATGCAAATCCAGAACGCCATTGGGGCAGACATCATGATGCAGTTGGATGATGTGGTCAAGACAACGACGACAGGACCACGCGTTGAGGAGGCCATGGAACGTACAATACGCTGGGTAGATCGTTGTGTATCCGCACATGCCCGTGACGATGATCAATCGTTGTTCCCCATTGTCCAGGGAGGATTAGAGATTCCATTGCGGGAGCGTTGTGTCAGTGCCTTGATGGAGCGACAGGTGCGAGGATATGCCGTTGGTGGCTTGAGCGGTGGAGAAAGTAAACATGATTTTTGGCGAATGGTTCACGTGTGCACAGATCATTTACCCCGTGATAAACCACGTTATCTAATGGGCGTGGGATTTGCCGCTGATCTTGTTGTCTGTGTTGCTCTAGGAATCGACATGTTCGACTGTGTCTTTCCCACACGCACTGCTCGCTTTGGCTGCGCTCTCGTAGACAACGGACAGATGAACCTGAAGCAACAGAAATATTGGCATGACATGGAACCCATTGATAAGGAGTGTAAATGCAATACTTGCAAACGCTACACACGCTCTTACTTGCATCACATTGCCACCAACGAGAGTGTCTCCTGCTCCCTCCTCAGCGTTCACAATGTCGCCTATCAGCTGCGTCTAATGACTTCCATGCGAGAAGCGATAAAACGTGATGAATTCCCACAATTTGTGCGAGATTTCATGTCAAGACATTTTGGAGAGGAGCCGATACCCAGTTGGATCCGTGAAGCTTTGAGTGCTGTGAATATTGAACTACCTCCGGATGCAGTGCAGGATGGAGAGGAGAAAGAGAAGCGGACAGAAAAAAGCAGATAAACAATGCGACACCACTGTGCTCTAGTGTCGCCAATTTAGCTTTTTTACCGTCAAATCAATTGGGTGAAAATTACAATAACAGAGGGCGGCGGGAATTCTGGCTTTTTTGGAAAATGTTTTGATATTTTTCCGCTTTTTTTTAAAAGTTGTTTGAAGCTAAATAGTAATTAAAATAGTGCATTAAATAAAGTAATTTTTTAAGCAAGAAAAAGATTTTTTTTCAACAAAATAAAATAATTCAAAATTGTATAAAATAAAGCCGCTGTTTTTTTTTTAAATATGTCTCGATTTTCCAGCTCCACTGGGGGTAAAGTTCCGTAAATAGCCGTCATGGAAATCTGGGAAATTCAGGAGAAAGTCAGAAAAATCCATAGAAAATTCGTGCAAGGTTTCAGACAAATCGGAGGAGCGACCAATTTTGAATGGCAAACATTTTCGGCCATCCGTTTTTGAATTCTCTCT
Source organism: Drosophila neotestacea (assembly GCA_035044365.1). Lineage (NCBI taxonomy): Eukaryota > Metazoa > Arthropoda > Insecta > Diptera > Drosophilidae > Drosophila > Drosophila neotestacea. The sequence goes on along the minus strand of JAWNMD010000052.1, from coordinate 1,487,697 downwards.
TGAAAATGGGCTTATTTTTTCTCTCTTTTGTCAGTGTTTGCAGTGCTTGACACTTAAAAAATAGACGCTCTCTTTGACGAGTCACACAATCAAGCATACATACATACATGTGTGCGTCAGACAGAGATCAGCAGCAGTGTTGCCAGTTTAGCTATTTTATAGTCTTCTGGGCTATTTTACTATTCTTAAAAGATTTTTTTGGCATTGAAAAAACACGTGAGCCAAAAATGTTGTTGTGTATTTTAAATGCTTAGATATTTTTAGCATGTATTTTTATAATTCTATGTGCTTCTTATTCTTATTTTCAAATCTGGCTTTATTTAACGGACAAATGTTGGCAGCACTGATCAGCAGGCTTTTGACAGCAGTTGGGGCCTGAGTGTCCAATCAGTGTGTCTCAAAGCGTCGTCGTCGTCGTTGCTTGGTCGGTGATCGCTCGGAACGGTTTTTCTCGTTGTTGTTGCGCTCGAACGGTTTTGTCTACGCATTTCTCACAGTTTTCTTCAAGCCCCAAATAACAAATAAATCGCGCTAATAATAAATAAAAACAGATTTACAATTTCGAAACCACTATACCACTTGTAAGATATTATTATTGTTCATTAATTTATAGCTCATCAAATCACAACAAAAATTGCAAGTGCGTGCGTGAGTGAGTGTGAATGTGTTAGTGAGTGAATCGTTGTTGTTGCTTCTGCTGCTGGAGTTGTGGTTGGTGTGCGTGTATGTGTGTGTGTGTTAAGGCTTAACGTGCGCTGTTGCCAAATGTGGTCAAAGCAAAATAACAAAAATACATATACACACATACACATCCAACTACAACTGTGCATTGTAAAGTGCTTTTTATGGCTTGAAAATGTTTGCGAGTTTCTGTCGCAACGTTGTTGTTCTTTGTAATAAGTTGTTGAAAGCTCAGGCTGCATTAATTCTTATTGGACTAACCAGAGTACGCCCAATCCGTTCATTAGGTGCAATAAGTATGTAAACACCTACATATTATCTTCAAATCCATACATAACCAATTTGCCCAGAAATCATCTGCAAATTAGGCAAAGTCCAAGGCCCACAATAGAATTTTCCTTTTCATAGGAATATTTTCACGTTTGGCTTTTTTTTTGGTTCTTCTTTTATTTATATTTTGGTAGCCATCGTTTTGCTTTTGGTTGGTTTTGCCTGTGTTTTTGATTTTTCATGGTTTCATTTCTTTAAATAAGTTTTATTTTTAGCATTTTTAGTTATTTTTGTGTATTTTTTTTCTCACTGATGCTGTTTGCTGCCTCGCTTATTTGATTATTTTCGAATATTCTTGGCGATTCTTTGGAATATACTTGGTAAAAACGCATACATCTTTACACTTTATATCTGTGTGAACAGATTTGTGGGGGGAATTCTACAAAAAGCTGCAATACAGGGTATGTTCTAGGGCCTGAAATTGCAGGTGATCGACTCCAATTGGAATGTTTTCCATTAGAGCAAGTCGAATACGAACGCTTCCTGTAAGAGTGAAGAGCAACAGCCTCCAATTGATTCCATTGTTTTCTTTATGCCTCATTCATTCTTCTTATTACAACAGCAATGCAAGAGTAAATTAGCTTTTGTGATTGAGCGGAATAAATTAAAGAAAAAAATAAAGATTGTTGGCCTCCAAAACAAAGTTGAAGTGAGTGTTTGTTATGTGAGTAAGTGTAAGGGCTGGAGAGAGTCAAGAGAGTGCCAAAGTGTGCTAATCATAATCGTAATCACTTACACACTCTCACACACATACAAACTGTCAATCTTTACCGTTAGCAGTCTATCGTGTCTGCAGCTCTTATTTGTATTTTTAAATTATGACACACACAACAACAACAAAAAAAGCTTCGCATTGCTTCTACTTACGCTCTCTTGTTTAAAACGCGCTATTGAGAGAGCACATACACTACTCTTTGAACAGCTGCTGAGTGGGCGGCCTTTGCGGTTGTTGTTGTGTTAAAATTTGCCACACTTGATTCAAATGAGCCGCAAAATTCAGCTCGTCATAAAAGAAGAAAGAGAAGGCAAACACGAAGAATCGTTGTGGCTGGCAATTAAGCAAAGTAATCGGAATTATGGTGGAAAGGCAAACATAAGGAAATACACTTTACACTTTGGCGCTTTTGTATTTGTTCTTTTCCTGTTATTGTAATTGATTAATTACACTTATTTTTTTGTGCGAACTTCGTGTTGTCACGTTCGCGTTTTACAAGTGTTAAAAATATAACACGTTTTTTTAAACACTCATCCCCCCCACTTCTGTCAAGGAAGTGCTGATAAATGAGCACCGGGGCTTCCTAAAAAGTGAAATGTAAACTCATGGGTTTGACTAACAAGTACCCTTTAATCAGGTCTTTTGTAACTGTAAACACAAGAGCTCGACTAAGACGTACCCTTTTTGTAAATGTAAACACCAGAGCTCGACTAACAAGTACCCTTTAGTTAGGTCTTTTGTTTTGATAGGTTTGAATTTAATTTTTAAAATTACAGTTTAAAGGGACAACATTCTTCATACTTGTATAACTTTGTTAAAACATAACTGATTTTCATGCAGAATGTCAAGTCGATAATTTTTTGATCTGTAGACAACTTTCCAAAATAAGTTTTCAGATTCAAACTTACATAACTTTGTTAAAACTAAACTGATTTGCATGCGGAATGTAATTTTTATCATTATTTGAACTTTAAATTAATTCTGTATACAAAAACAGTTAACTTTCAAGAATAAATTTTTTTTTGAAATGTTCACCAGGAAAAGTTAAACGTAAAAAGTTATGTACATTCAAATCTTACGCCCTAATTTCTTGGACTCAGGCTGCGCCACCTGGATTGCCACTCAGCTCTTTTGATAATTGAAATAATTCTGATTTTATTAAGCAATAACATTTAAAGCAAAAGCAAAGTTCACACAATATTATTCCATCAGCAGTAAAAACATTCTGAAACAAGTTCTCATCGTCGTATGCAAATTTGTCGCTCAACATTTGAATATGTATGTATTGTACATACATATGTGGATATGTAAATACATCCGAATTCACAGATGTTTGCAGTATTTTGTTTTAATAGTTATTCTATGCAAATTGCATAAAAACACAGGTTATGGTTTCAATCACAATGCAAAAATAAACGGAAATGATATTTTTCGCAAAAAATTTCAATGTATTCAATTTTCCAAGTTGATTCAAACTTTGCTTTAAAGTTAAGTAATAATGACACAATTTTGGTTCACTTTAAAAGTAAAAATAATTACACAATTTTTATTAATTTTTGCAAACAATCTTTCATTGAGAGCAATGCCATTCAAAAATGTGAATCACCCTAAAATTCAGATAGCACATGTTTTCTCCAAAAATATTTCGGTTATTTGCGTAGCATGTGGGAGTCTCCACTGTGGACAGGTAAACGCCACTAAAAACCATTTGCGCTGAGTCATTTCATCTATTTTCATAGCGGATTTGTGGCTTAGGAACACCTACAAATCAGCATTCTGGATTCAATCGTTGTTGTTGTTTTATGTAATTTTTTTTGGCCATTCCAGTCTCTTTGCCTAAATGTTATGAACGTTTTTAGCTGTTGTTTATTTTGGCTACTTTGTTTAAAAAGCATTTTGCAAAAGTGTGGGTGAATAAACTTCATGCTGCTTGAATTTTTGCCTAATTTTAAGTAAACAGCAAAAAAATGACAACAACAACGACAGAAATAATAAATAAAATGTGGTTGTCAATGAATGAAGCTGTTGTTGACTTTGAATCGGAGAGCGAGAGTGAATGAAGTCTCTTTATGCCCTCACAACTCAAGTCGAATCGAGTTGGTCAAGAGAAACATACAAAAAATACAGAAAAAAAGGTTTACTAACCTTGAAAACTGGAAAGTGGAGTTTTTTTCAAGATGCTTAAATCATAAAGTTTTTTGTATTTGCAATTTTGAGCTATGGTGTGATTGAGATACCATACCAAGTGTCTGAAGTATACCTTGATATCATTTGTCATTCCACAGCGCAGCATTCATGGCATTCGTTTGATATATAACCTATAATGTAGATAATCCAAAATAAATAGAGCAGCTTACGGTTGGTTTTATCATAATAATTCTTTGAATTTTCTATTTATGAAACTATTGTTTAGTGAAATGTATTTGTAACCGATTTATTTAGCGATTTTAATTTAAATTTTTGAAAGAAATTATTGATCTCTTCTTATTTATTTCACTGTTTCTAATTGAATCCCATTTTTTTTTGTATTCTTTGATCTTTTATATTTTTATTTTGATCCATTATTCCAACAGACTTGTTTTTACGAGCTTGACACGGGGTATCTCCTCGTCCAGCTCTTTCACTTGTTTATTTTGGCTCAAAATCCGTGGAATCAAAGTTTCTGTTGCGCATTTGGTTGCGAATTTATGAGCAAAAAAGGCGTTTCGAGATCATAAAAATTGGATAAAAGTAAATCGCGGCATTATAAATCAAGTTCAATTCAATTAGAGCTCATGGGGCGCCATAATTTAACGTTGGCCTCATAACCTACGACAATTTATTAATTTTAGCCCGCACACAATTGCAAACGCACACACAGATACACACTCACACAGAGGCAACTAGAAATTGAAATTAAAATTGCATATGCAAAAATGGCAAAAATTACACTAAAAACATAAAAAGCAATTCGATAATAATACATATAAAATAATGGAATATATATGTATTTTTTTAATGCCACTACCTATATGCATATACAATTGCCATAAATTGTTAAACAAATGTTATATTGTAATCAATAAGTAACGTTCTCTTTGAGAGTGTGTGTGTGTATGTGTGTTAATAATTTATGCATCAGACCCGCCCACAGAGAGAAACATGTTGTAAATGTCAAATTGAGGAGGATGGGGATATATATTCATTCTTATATAGAATACGAGCATTTGCCAACAGCATGAATTTATTTCCAGCTTACACTCATAATTTTAGCACGAACAACGCGAATCTTGTTAATAATTCAATAACAATAAAAACAAAAACACCCAATGAAACGTGCGCGAAAATTTCAATTAAATTGTCGAAAGCAAAATCAAACTTTTTTTTATTTTCAAGTATTCTGTAGTGAAGTGTAACCGGCTAGCAGACATCCTGTAAACAGCAAAGCTTCTTTGCTTTTCAAGAAATATTTTAGATCGATTGAGAGTGTGGTGTATTTCGTATTTGTTACGTTTATTAAAACATGAGGATGATTGAGAATATAACACTAAGAATTCTAATATAAGCTATATATGAGAAAAATTTTATAGTCCCTAATCTGGAAAAGAATTAAATTTAAATATTTAAAATATCAACAAGTAATTTTTACTGCTTTCAATGAATAAATATATAAAGGAAGTGTCTTGTATGATAATGAATTAGAAAAGTCCACATTTGCCCTTGATTGGTTACAAGTCATTTACAGGGCAATCAAAATAGAATCTATAAACATCTTGAGTAAATCAAATTCTACATAAAACCCGGACATCAAGTGCACAATTAATATTACAGGGTATGCAAAATAGAAACTGCAGACTAAAAGAGAGAAATGTATTCACCTTGCGTAATAATTTTCAAGAATTATTTTTGGCCGCACGCAATGCTGAGCAGAGTTTTTATATGCTAGTCACCAAACAAAATATAAAGAAGCAAATTTGCCAGAACCGAAATGTGTGAAAAAGTTATATTTATGAGCAAGATGCGATGGCCTTGCTACGATCTGCAACCCCGAACCGCCCCCTGAAAGGCGCGCCCATGTGGCACACATTTGGCACGATTCAACGATCAATAGATAAATAGATAGATAGATAGATAGATGGAAGATTCGTAGATAGATCGGTCATAGCAATTATATATATTATGCATATCGAATACGATTGCAACCGACAAATGTCTGGAATGGCGTTGATCGCATCAATCGGCAAATTGCGCGCATTATTGACAGCAAGTCCCCCATGAGACATGAGACATGAGACATGAGGATTGCGAAATTGGAATCAGTTTTGGATTTGGATTTGAATTCAAGGCAGGCGAACTGGCAGGCAGACATTTGCCGTTTGTCACAAGCAACAAGTTTTATTAGCAGAAAATAACAAAAACAAAAACAAATTATTACATGTATTCCAAGATGAAATCAGTTAAAAATTCAAGGCAAGAAATTGCATTGAGAATGGCGTTGTCAGGCGTTGACATGTTGAATGTTAATGAATTTGACATGGGAATTGCATTAATCTCAACATGAACTTGACTAAGGGCAATTGAGATCAAAACTTGGACACCTTAACAGTTTAAATTAAACATATGCATAAGTAAACACATTTAATTAGATAACACACTGCAGCACTGTAAAGTTTACTCTCTTAAACAGACAGCTAAAATTTATCATTTAGTTAATTAGGCTTTACTAATTATTTTTGCCTAATTTGATCTGAAAAATGCGGCTCTATTGTTGTGGTTAATTATATGTTATTCTCAATTCCAAGCTTGATTAACTTTTCACTATGAAATGTCTTATTTTTGCCAACATTATTTTGTGAGTGACTGGTGAAAACCGCAGAGAAATTCTATTGTGGTTATCAACCAGGAACAGTTCAGATTACATAGAGAATATGCCCATTCAGATACTAAGCACATATATAATTTAGATGTTATGATCAGATGTTGTCAGTTTTTAATAGAGACATTCATAAATGTCATAGTCAATTTCAATTCTTGCGCTTGCTTGAACTCAATTGGACTTTCTCAGCTATTTGTTAAGGTCAATGTGAATTGGCTAGCGTACAAATTTCGTAGATATTTCTACACATATAGAGCTCTACATATGTATGGTATGTATATCCAATTATGTATGGTATATTGAAAGATGTTTAAGAGTTTCCCGGCGCTTGGGTTTTGCCAGCTGTGTGAATCTGTTTATTTGTTAAATGCTGAAAGAGAAAAATAAATAATTTTTAATTCTATTTGTATTTGCATACGCAAATATTTAATTTTAATGTGTCCATAAATGTATTTATCTATATCCCGTACTCGTAAACGTACTCGTGTTCTTCATATGTCGGTTGACTAAGTAAAAATTTGCCTCGATCTCTCGTTTCTCAATTCTCGCATCTCGAATCTCACATCTCTCGAGTGCTAAATTTAACAAATCGCGTGGGAAGAGTTCGTTCGGCATTGAGCATGGCCAAGGCGACATTTTGACTATCATCATAATACATATTTTTGACGATTTTCAATATATTTTCTGTGTTTCAGATACAAAACAAAACAAACTACAAAATGTATGTGCCATTATAGAAAGCAGGAAATTGTTGTTGGAGCAGTATCATAGAAACTAAGTCACGTCTGGAACCAGAAACATATATAAACATATATGGACTATAGACAAATAAAATAAGTAATCTGTGAGTATTTCCCCAGCTATTTCCGAAATCATTTGAATTTTAAAGAACTCTTTTTAATGCAGATCTTAGAGACACAGCCTATTTGGGAACTTCATAAATCTATAAAAAGTTAAACACACACATCACACAATATGGGCAAAGATTACTATAAGACTTTAGGCATAGCCAAAACTGCCACCGATGATGAGATCAAGAAGGCCTACAGAAAACTGGCGCTACGTTATCATCCGGATAAGAATAAAGCCGCAAATGCCGAGGAGAAATTCAAAGAGGTCGCCGAGGCATACGAAGTACTCTCGGATAAGAGTAAACGTGAGGTGTACGACAAATACGGCGAGGATGGATTAAAGAGTGGCGGTGAGTAAACAAATATAATCAATTATGTAAACAGTTATTCATTCATTTATTTATTTTATTAACTAGGCACTCGAAATGGCGGCGGCAATAAAAATTCATTTACATATCAGTTCCATGGCGATCCTCGGGCCACATTCACACAGTTCTTTGGCAACAGCAATCCCTTTGCCTCGTTCTTTGATATGGGCGATAATCTGTTTGATAAGAATGTCTTTGATTTGGATACCGAACCAGATTTCTTTTCATCGCCATTTGGTGGTCTTGGCTCTCGGCATGGTTTAGGCAGCGCCTTCAGGTAGTTTTATTCATTATATCTATTAGCTTTGTCGAATGTTTGCTAATCTTTCGTAGGCCCTCTTTTAGATCACACTCCTTTAATGTCCATACGCCGTTCAAAAAGGAACAGAAACAGGATCCACCCGTCGAGCATGATCTCTATGTCACACTGGAGGAAATCTATCATGGCTGTGTTAAGAAAATGAAAATCTCACGACGTGTTGTCCAGCCTGATGGTAGCTCAAAGAAGGAAGACAAAGTTCTACAAATATCGATAAAACCCGGCTGGAAATCGGGCACCAAAGTCACGTTCCAAAAGGAAGGCGATCAGGCGCCTGGCAAAATACCAGCGGATATTGTGTTCATCATTCGGGACAAGCCACATGCCATGTTCAAGCGTGAAGGCAGCGATTTGCGCTATACGGCGAGGTTAACCCTTAAGCAGGTGAGTTTATAAAAAGGATATGTATGACTGATATGTATAAAAGTAGTATAGCGTTAGGCAAGGATACAGAGAGGAAGATAGAGGGAGAGATGCTATTAATATCTTACTGTCTTTCTTACAACACACCCATGCTTACTTTGTTTTGGTTTACGCAGTCTAGCTTTATTCTAAAACTTTTGTTCTTGTGTTGAATTTGTGACTATGTATTCTATTAAACTATACAATTTACATTGTATATTTTATTTTATTCTATTTTGTCACTTGCTACACCATCGTCACATTTTTTAGTCTTTGCCCTCTTGCTTGATCACAATACTTTCTTCCTCCAAGGTTACTTTTATTTATACTAACATTAAGCTATCATACTCTGACATGTTAGTGTTGAGCTTAGCTATTAGTCCCTATTTAATCATGGCTGAAATTGCAGGTATTTCTTTATCTTTGCTGACCTCCATAGCCACTTTAATTCGGCTTACAAAAATCTAGACTAGAGAAAGACACAACAAGCAGAGGAGAGTTTTTTTTTATACTCTAAATTTTTTTTAAATATGCTAATGCAATGTTTTTATTTTTACTACAATTCATGATAATAATAAGATTACAATCGCACCCTTAAGGTGGCAATTTGTTCCACTGTTTGTTGATCAACAGTGAGGATAAAAGACGACTTGGGCTGGGTTCTCACAGTATGGTGCTCAATTAAAGTCTGGTCAGCGCCTAAATCAAATTATAATGAAATCAGCGTTATGGTTATGGCAAATTTACCATATACGCTGCCAGTTGACCAGACCAGACGAGACGAGACCAGACAAGACAACGTTGTCAGAGCCGAAAGCTGAGATATGGCTGGCAAATTTGGTCAACATGGTCAAGTTTCAATTAAGCGTCAGTAAAGCATTCACAGCAGTTGGTCGCAATCGGGCCTACACACGTACACACTGGCCTAACACACACACACACATACACCTGTGTATACAACAGGTAACTTGGTAGGCAGTTCATGACTCTGAGGTGTTAAAGTATTTCACAGCCAAACTGCGTTAAAAATGTCCGAGGCGCAAACAAACTTCGCGCTCACTGGCGTTTGATATTCGCATATGGCAAACGAACCAAAAATACATTTTTAATGACCACAAACAAAAACAAACACACAAATAAAAATAAAAAGAATTAAATAATTGCAAAAAAACATAGAGAAATAACATGCCGGCTGGAGTATAGTCATGTTAAAATTGTTAATTGCATTAACTAGATTAAATAGTTGCTATCTAAGTTTTGACATTTTTAACATTTTATTGCTTGTTAGTGCGACAAATTTAGTAAATATTTTTGGGGTCTCAGTCTTTCCCAGTTTGGACACATTTTCACATTTTCCATCGTACAATTTATTTGATTCTATAAATTATGAATACCATTTTGGTTGACTCGGAGTTTAGCTAAAAGTGTCATGTTGTTGCTTCTATTTAGAAATATTTGACACGGATTTTTCGCCGACTCGTGATAATTATGATGCCTTATGGAATTTTTGGTAATATCTATATACACTCTTGATATGACTTTTCAATTATACGCTAGAGAACTTGTTTTTCTTTCAACCAAATTAAATGTGCTTAAGAATCTGATTTTGTTTTTAAAAGGAAATGTTTGTCATGGGAAATGACCCATATACAAGCTACCTATATACATATGTATGTATGTAGCATTGTACATGAATCTTTTTAAAGTACTAGATATTGCTTTTAGGCTACTAAATAAATGTCTACTAACTTAAGTATAAAGCAACCGTAGGTTGTTTCATTTCTTTCTACTTCAGTCCATGCTACAGTTTATTACTAAAACAAATTCTTTCTTCATTCATTAAAGATTCTTTTTCTTGTATGGGAAGAAAAACGACGTTAAAATAAATTAAGCATTCGTCATAATTTGAATTCTTTTCATTTTACAAACTGGCCATAAAGCAATTAAAGCGCCATATAAGTACTTCACATAATTGGTCGCAATTTTGAATTTATTGCTGCTGTGCATTAAATTTAATATTTCCCATAAATTACATCATCGTCAACGTTTACGATAAAATAATAAAAAATAAAGTACATTATTCTAAACAAGGTTCATATAACTCTGTAATATTTGGTTGCTTCACAAATGAAATGGGATCATTAAAATATTGATGCACTGATGGCACTGACCTACTAAGTATAATAATGATTGAAATAATAGATAGATCTATAGATATACTTGTAAATTTCTGGATGCAATGCAAATTCCAACAAATCAATGGCAGAACAAAAAATATAAAATATTGACGCTTTCGAGTGTCTGCGTCAGAATTTGTGAATGCAGCTCCCTAAATTGATGAATGCCAAACAATTGAACGTTGGTTATGTGTTGTCTATCTATCCTATCTATATGGGATGTCTATGGATGGGTATATCCTTGTGTAACTGATGGATGCCAGACGCCACAAATATTGTTGTTGATGTTGTTGTTGTGAAATGTTTGTCTGCCCATTGCTGTTGTCATTCAGTTTTTGGTTTGGCGTTTTTAGGATGAAAATTATACTGGGAATGAGAATATTTCAACTGCACCAAATTGGTAGCTCAATACAAAAGCATTCGATGGTTTCGTTTGCATTTTGATGACAGTCGTCATCGTCCTTCACATTGCAAAACTCGGATAAAAAAAAAGAGTACAAAATGCTTTATGACATGCGATTGAATGTCGTTGATTTGTTTTTCCAAACACTTTTAGTCTATGCTTTTTATTTATCTATTTTTTTGAGCTTAATTGTCTAGCGTAGCATTGGAAAATGTCTGCGGAAAAGTGAGAAGGTTTTGTTGTTTACAGTTTTCCCCAAAACGAAACTAACTAATGTTAAAGCTGAATGTCGACATTTATCAAGATTTTACATTATTTGTCAATCTAAAAACTTTTGGATTTTTGGCAAAACTTGGCACGATTTTCATTTAGAACTGTCGGCTTCCTAGTGTCATTTTCTTAATGAGTAAATTTGACATTTATTATGTATTTTAAATATGTTAGAATATGTATACTATAAAGTATATTGGCAATTTAACAATTTACATGCAAGACTTGCTAAATTAACGGTCTACAATGTTTGTATTTCTTTTCATTTGTCTTAATCAAGCATTTAATGTCTTTTTATAATATTTTACACCAATAATATGTTTACGAAAAATATTATAGGTCGCTTGAAGCGAGAACGTTTACAATTTACAAGTTTCCCATAAGATGATTATAATATAAATTCTTAAAGATTTCCTTATCTCTTCGTTAAGCTTTACAAGATTCCAAGTTGCCATTTTAGGCTTTAGATTTGTGACTATCCATAGTAAGTAGTAGTATTCCCTTTGCCTTCTGAGTTGATCCAGTTGTTGTTGACCATTTTGTAATTCACATTTGTATTCCCTGTGTTCTCTTTTATTTCGGTTTTAATACGCTTCAGCTTCCGTAAAAGGTAGCAAAGTATTTAAGCGTTTTTCTGTTACAGATTTTTTGTAGTTGTTTATTTTGATTTACTTTGCTTTTGCTTTTTCCTTCTTCTTTTTATTATGATATTTTTTTGCGTTGCTTTACGACAACATTTCCAACATTTCCATTAAAAAATATCAATGCTGGCGGCAACGTCGTCATCATCGACAGTTTTTTTTTAAGTGTTGTAGTTGCTGCTGCTGTTGTTGTTGTTGCTGTAGTTGTTGTAGTTGCCGTCGTCATCAGTTTATGTTGTCATCGCTTTAAATTCACCACTCGGTGAACACTCGGAACATATGTTTAAATATTCATAAGGTGTGCACTTTGCTTTTGTCGCAATTTATTTACGATATGTTCTTTATTGGGTGGGTCAGTTCGCACTATTCTCATGTTGTGGGCGACTGTACGTCTATCCGACACAAACCGATGTGGCTATCAAATCGCAAAGATATAGAACTAGAACACCTCACATAAATACTTTGATAAATGACAAGTGTCATGTACGTTATTTTACAAAGCATAACTGAATCATTGTTTTAATTTTGACAACATTTTCTAATATGCTGAATATTCAAAAGTATAATTAAATTTTTCTGAAATAAATAAGTATTTAAAAATATAGGCCAATTTTTCTAAAATAATGAATTATTAAGAATAAAAGCATTTTTCTTGAAATAAATAAATATATAAGAACGGGCAAAAATCTCAGTAAACCAAATATTTAAAATGCTTTTCCTTTAAATAATGTTTTAAAGTTTATTTTAAAACTGCCTATTTTGGGTCCGTACTTATTTTGATTGCGTTAAAAGCTGCTTTAAATATTAATGTGCTTTCAAAATTGTTACACAAGTGTAGTAAAATGGATGCTGCTATATTCAACATCAAGTCAAAATGTCAGACCTTTGGCAGAATAGTTTTCAGTATAGTTCACTTTTACTTTTCCAATAAATTAATTAAATAATAATAGCTAAACTTCTCATTTAACTTGGCAAATCAAAAAACTTTTTGGCTTCAATAATGGACAACTTTTTCGTTGACTAATTGAGTTTGCCAAATTATTGTGCAGAGCTGAGCTTTAATACGGTCAAAGAAAATCATGATTGATGGCTATCTTTTAGCAGGCCAATTAAACAAATCGAATGTCCAGTGGGGCAAATGAAATCGTCTAAAAGTCCCCAGCCAAGTGGAAAAGCAAGCAATACGACTGTGGATTTTGGCTGAAAGGAAAACAGACAGAGAGAGAGAGAGAGAGAAACATGTCAACAACATGTTTAAACACGAATTAGGCACATAAAAAGCATAAAAAGGATTTATGCAAGACACAAAGCAAACAATAAGAAGACGATAAACGAACTGGGGATCCTTTCGACATGTTGCGACATGTGGATATGTGGATATGCTATATATATCTATGTATTTGGAGGGGTGTGGCAAGTGGCAAGTGGCAACTATGAACATAAACAGGATTACCAAAAAAAGATTGATGGATTCGCAGTTAAACCCCATGTGCGTTTGTTTGTCCAGCTTTTTTTGCTCTTTTATTCCGCTTTTCGGGGGAATAACAACAATTTACAGGAAATTGAGTTGTTTAGTTATGGGTGGGGGTAAAAGGGCAGACGTATTGTATTTGTTTTGGTCATTTGATTGATAAGCCAAGCATTTTATTTATTTATTTATTGATTCTCTTTATTCTTTTTGTACTTTTTCTTTTGTAGGCACTCTGCGGCGTTGTCTTCCAAGTTCCTACAATGTCCGGCGATAAACTGAGGATCAGCACCATGCAGGAGATCATCAAACCGAATACTGTGAAACGAATTCAGGGATATGGTCTGCCCTTCCCCAAGGATACCACACGCAAGGGGGATCTCCTTGTGGCCTTCGATATACAATTTCCCGAGAAATTGACTGCCGCACAAAAGGAAGTGCTCCGAGATATGTTATGAAGATGATGATGAAGATGAAAATGTTGACAGCAACAGCGACAACGACTCACTCTCTCTCTCTTTCTCTCACCCATTACTCAGTCTACACTCAGTCTTCAATGAATAGTTAGTCATACTAAAAGATAAACAACTACTACGCAATCAAATCAGTTTATTTGATCATTATTCACGACTCATCTACAAAATGAGTATTTGAATGTGTATTGTATTGTGTCATCATTCAAAGTTATTCATTTCGGTATCGATTCGATTCGATTTGAATCATTCGATCAGCAGCAGCAGAAGGCGCATTTTGTTTTGTGTTCAAAATTTGTGTGCTTATATTACAGGAATTTGTGTATTGATTAATTTTGCTCATTGACTCAAAAATCCCCTTTCTCCTCCATCCCCTCCCCGCCTACCACGCCATCATGTTGCAATAATACATACTATACATACATATGTTGACCATAGTTATTATATCGTATAAATCTTAATTTATTTGTCTAAATTAAAGCTACGTATAATAAAACACACAACAAAACATTTGTGAAAAACATGCGAATTAATAGAAAATACTATCTTCTTTTTAAACAACAACATTTATCAATTAAAAAACTGCATTTAAAGTTAATTTTCTTTACAGTGATTAACATCTGTGTAAGATTGTTTTATAAAAAAAGATTAATAGAAACTAAGTGCGTATTATACATTTATTTAACTTTATTTGAAGTGTGCCAAAAACTGCACATAAAGTGACTTTCTTAAAAGTAAAGTTGTTGAAACTTTCTTTAAATACGAAACATTTATGTTTGCTTATTTTACAAAGGATATATTCCAAATGTTTAAAAATATATTTTTTGGGGTTATTGCTAACCATAAATAATTATAACAATTAAAAATCTAGCCAGAAAATATTTAAACTTTCCTTAAACGCAGACATAACCTTGCTGATCCGTAATTGAAGTAGAAAAGTAGCTATAAAAAGCAAGAGAAAGTTGTGAGGAAATGTTCTTAACACAAAGAAAAAAGGATATTTATTGCAATGGCATTAACTTTTGTTCGATTCGCAGGTAAGTTTTTGATATCTTTTTAATTAATTGCCAGTTGAAATTTCACAAGAATTAAAAATATGTTAGTCGCAGTCAGTTTGTTTCTTTGGCTATGGGAAAGCGAAGAGTATAAAAGTTTTTGGTTGGCCTGAAAGGAAAAGTGCAAATTGTGTGGTAATCGGAACGCGTTTGCCTAATTAGCTGGCGTTTCCATTGCCGGCAGTTGCCAGTTTGCCAGTTGGCAGTTGCCAGTTGGTTGTTTCCTTGTCAAAAGGAACTTGGCCAAAACGCAGCGCTCGTTAAGTCATTAAAACTGCATGAAGTCAAAACTTTATGGTCTGCAAAGTTTGCGTCAAAGCAGAAACAACCCAAAAAAAAGTAGGAAAAAAAACCTCTTTGAAAAGCGGGCAACAAATGCAGAAGAATCCCAATCTCAGTCAGAACATCAAAGCCGGCAAATGGTAATTCGTTTAAAAAGAAAGCCAAGGCCAAGGGGACTCTAGACGCATTTCATTTGCAGACAATAAGCAGGACAACAACAACGTGTAAATAAATTAAATTTTTGAACATCACTTTGCATACAAAATAGACGCTGAATAAACCCCGAAAAGCTGCCTCGGATTTCACAAAAGTGATGGCGATGCGACGCTTGCAACCGATACCAAGTCAACGCATCATCGACAAAACCAAAGCCAAAGTTGTCGAGCTGCACGTGCCCCATCTGCGCCATGCCCCATGTCCCATGCCCCAGCAAGTGGCATGTCATGTCTGCGGCTCGAGCCTGTGTCTGACCTGAGACTCTACGGAATTTTAGAGTCAGGCCCCGAATAACATTGTAACAATTCGTTGCTGTTTTCCACTTATTTTAAAAACGACAGACCTCAAAATGTTCATGTGGCAGAAAGGGATCCAAAACGAAGGTGGAGGGGGGCATGCCACACGATGAGCCGACAGAAAGCGTTGCCAAAATCACAGCACAAAATCATCGACAACTGGCAAATGTGTGAATTGAATTTTCAAACAATTTGCCGTCAGTCAGTGGCAAAGTCAGTTGCAGTTCCACGTTCTCTTCTTTCCCTCTTTTCCCCTTTGCACCCCTAACTAACCACTGTCACTCTGCCCAGACCTTTACAATTCATACGCTTCTTGTTATACCCTAATACTGGGCATTGCAATTTATTTATGTCAGATGTATGGCCATATGATTTTTGACATAATTTCTAAATAAGATACTGGTATTTGTTAGATTCAAAATTTAAATGAAACTCGATAAAACAGCTACTCGCAAATATTTAAAAGCTAATTACAATTATTTTTGAGCGAGACATATTTTAAAATATATATTTGGGATCGAATTAGTTATAACTCTAGCTTCTAAAAACTTTTGGAAAACGTCAACAAAAATATCAAACCAAGAAAAATAATACTTGCGTTTAAACTCAGTTTATTTTCGATACTATATATAGAATTTCAGGAAATGTTCCAGCATTGAAAACTTTTTTAGCTTCTCTGAAGTTGAAATGAATTGCATTCATAATCTCTTCTCAGTTTTAATCTATCTTCAACTAGAATGGTTTAAAATATTTGAAAATAAATGTTCTAAACATTTTCCTAGGGTATTCCAAATTCGTCAGTCCTAAAAAAACATTTTTTCGTTTCTTTTATCTTTTTCTTCTTCTCTTCTCTTTGCTTTTGGACTGGAACGTGCATGATTTGAGATTTGATTTGCCGTGCGGCTGTGGCAAACGCGCTTTTGGCTACATTACAGCCCCGATGCCGGCTGATTCGGATCCTGTTTCCTATACCTCAACTCGAAACTCCAATTCCAACATCAACTACGACTCCAGCTTCGACTTTGTTTGTCCTGTTTGTTTGCGGCGGTTATTTTAAACATTTTACTCACGTTTCGGATGTTTATGCCATTAGCGTTTAAGTTGCCATACAAAATGCGTCTCGTAAATAACGAAATGGTTTTCCTTTCCTGACATTGTTCAATTCAGGGAGGATTGTAATAAGGGAAGAGAAGAAAGGTCAGCTCATTGTTGTATTTGCTATTGGTAATCGATGCTGTTGCAAGTAATTGAAACTATACAAATTTATAGTTTCGCGTGGAGTTATTATGAAAGCTACAGCTAAGATAAGAAAAATATGGAAACAACTGATACTATTTGCACTCCTTAACTCTTTCCAAATTGAAGATACATATATATTTCTTTACAAATGCACTCTTTACATTTCAGAAACCAAGTTAAAATAAATTGTTTTGCCACGACAGAGAGAACAATAATGAGATTTACTGGAGAATGACTTATCATCTGCTTCATTAGAATTCTCAGAGTTGTAAATACAGTCTATTTCAAACTCTTCCATGTTCAAATCATCAAAGGAATCTGTCTCAAAGGATTCTTT
Source organism: Drosophila neotestacea (assembly GCA_035044365.1). Taxonomy (NCBI): domain Eukaryota; kingdom Metazoa; phylum Arthropoda; class Insecta; order Diptera; family Drosophilidae; genus Drosophila; species Drosophila neotestacea. The sequence continues at coordinate 1,470,319 of JAWNMD010000052.1, read as the reverse complement.
ATTATCATAGCTACATATGCATTTGTTGTCATCCTTCTCCTTCTGCTCAGGAGACTCCTGAGTCTGAGTTTTCTTTACGGTTTTGTTTTTACAAATCTTCTTCCTTTTTCGCTTCTTCTGGCGTTTGGAGATTTTGGTAAATGTTGGCTCTATGATGGCCGCCAATATTTCTGCTTCGTAGGATTGTTGTCGCTCTTCAGCCTTTATTTTAAGACCCGAAATAATTTTATAGCGACGATTTATATTATTGATGGTACGGAGTGTTTGCTTAAAGGCCACTTCCACTTGCTCCATAGCATTGAGGGTTTTCATAAGCAAACTATCTCTAATCATTTTTACCACTTTAAATTTATTTTTGATTGAAAATGCTAAGAAATTAATAGAATATTTTACTGTTGGGTAATGGATGTTTTATGGCATCCTTAAGTGATTAAATGCCAGAAATTAAAAGATCGATGGAAGATATTCTTGATATTTTAAATGGGATTCAAGTTGTAAAAAATCTGACTACCATTTAATATGTTAAATAAATAAATAGTTCTTACTATCATGTTCTTCGCTTTTTAGGAAGATAAGAAAAAATATGATTAAACGTCTTGCATGTTCAATAGTAGCATTTGCTTAGATATGTATGAGAATGAGCTTAGGATTTGGGGCAGCTCATTTCTAATCAGAATCAAATGGCAATGTCAGTCAATCAGTCAAGCGTTTAATAACTGAACTCAATGCAATCTGCTGCTGGCAAAAGAGAAAGAGAGCAACGGAGACAGCGAAAGAGAGAGAGGGAGAGTAGAAGAAGGCAAGCAGCGAATAAAATTTATAAGATATCTAACACGCATACATCATTTTGATATGCATGCCACGGGCACGTTTACGAGTATTTGCTTAAGAGTTGGAGTTGAAGTGTCTGAAGGAAAGTGTTGGGCAGAGAGAGAGAGAGAGAGAGGAAGAGGGTAGAAGGGGAATAGCAGCTGCAGCCATCAGTGAAAGGGGATTGAAGTGTGAGAGAGAGAAAGACCTCGGTATACTTTGCTGCTCACCGCACATGGAAAGACCCATTAATTTTGCTGCTCGCTCTCGAGACCGCATGCAATTTTTCTTCAACTTGGCTGCTATCGCCTTTCAATGGCAGGAAGTGAGCAGAGCAAGCAGGACAAGGAGCACTAGATGAATCCCAGTCAGGCAGGCAAGCAGGGAGGCATTCAGTCAGTTAGTCAGTCAGCCAGATAAGTGCGGTTTATGTGCGGCACGTAGAAGGACCGTCTCAATACAGTCAATAAATTGCCGCTGGCCTGCACTGTTAACTTGACCAAGAGTAAAAGAGGAGCAAGGGGTGAAAGATGAGTGTAAGGGGTTAGCATGTGCTCCATGTCTAAATTGATGCTGTGCATTTTTCTTTTGCTCAAAATCAATGTACTTTAAATACTTGAAGCTGAAGCTATGCCAAAATTTGATAACTGAAAACAGTTGCCAAGTTGTTGAGTTTTCAAGTTGAATTCCATTCTTAATGAACTTTATATTAAGAGCTCATTAATGAGGCAAATGCCTCGAGTTTCAAACGGGGCAACTATGCAGACAAGTGGGGGCGGAAAGCAGAGAGCTTCAATCTATGCGTATACGTAATATAAATCAGGATGAACCTCGCATTCAACCCCAGCCCAGTTTGCATAGCGCTAACAACATTCCAGAGGAAAAGTCTGCCGGAAAATATGTTATTAATTCAAATTAATATAATCCAATGTTTTTTTTCGCTTTTCTTTTACGTTTTTCCTGCTCCGTTACGGGACGGAAGTGGAAATGGAAACTACTTTCTCAGCCGCTGTCAGAGATGAAAGCCCTCCTTTATCATACGATGTACTGACCTGGTTGTATCTAGGCTGACTCCTCCTTGGGCTTGGCTTTTTTCCGGGTGTGCTGCAGCTGGAAAAGGGAAGGAATAGAAAGCTCAGGACTGTGGTTTGGGTTAATAATGTGCAGATATGCTAGCTATGACAGCCTCTAAATTTGTGCACATTTTTCACATTTTGCCATTAAATTTGTTCCTTTTGGTCTGATATTTATTATAGGGAGGTCAACATTTTTTATATACATACCTCGCCCCATTGGGCATGTGTCGTGACTCGGCTCTATGCAAATCTATCAACATAATAGACATGCTAAATTTCTACAAGCCAAGAGTCATACACATATTGGGCAAGATTAAGAGAGCAGATTAATATCGACTCGTTGGGAGAAATACATATGATAATTCTAACTTTCCAAAGAGCTAGATATGTTAAATTTGATTTAAAGTGTCTTAAATATCCATAATAATATTCACCTTAGTCCTTTTGGTATCATTAAATGATATGTTTAATCTTAGATTCTTCATTTTTATGACACTTTCTTCAAGCTGAGATTATAATTCGGACTTCTTTACTCACCTTTAAGTTTTTCATGAAGTTAAATAATTAAATTTTTTATTAAAATTTGGTATAATGATCATTTCCTTCATATACTATTGTCATTTCTTTTAACAAGTCTTGACAAAGTAATGCAATAGTTAAAATAACTATCTGATATTCTATGCTACCCTCTTGAAAGTCAATTAAGCCAACATTTATTCAACAGAGTGACTAGAGTGCTTAAGTAGCTGCATTATATGAAATTGCAGCTGTAGCCAACACTGGCAGACAGTGTTGAAGAGGGGCACAACTACTATGTTTGAGCTTCAAATGAAGTGAAAGTCGCACTTTTATTTGTATTAAATATTTACGATAAAGCATCAACAGCAAAAGCAATTTAGCAAAACGTGAAAACTGTCTGGCAAAGTGAAATTCAAGTTCAGTTAGAGAGAGGAGAATACTCGTTGAGTAGACTGTAAGTGCTACACTTGAAAGTGTTTTTTCCTCACGATGATGAAGACAGAAGAGACTCATCGTCGTGTTCGCAGAGATTCGCCTCGTTTGATTATCTCCTCCAGGCGTCGTCTTTCCTTTACAGTTAAAACCTTTTCGAGGGTCTCCAACGTCGAGTTGATTTCCCGTTTCGAATGCAATGGCAGCCAGAGGGTCGTTATGGCAAAAGTTCTACGGGAATGTATATGAAAATATTCTTGTTACAAAATGTATGTAAAATTGGCTAATTGACATTTTCTCTCACCTGTGAATGCGCATAGCGTCGATGGCACAGCGTTGCATTTGCTCGTGCATTGACATTTCCCACCGGAAACGCTCGTTGTAGCGCCGGAAAGCGGCCACATAGCGACTATGGCATATGTCAGAGCTAGAGAGGGAGAGTAAGAGGAGGGAAGAAATTGGGAAAAAAAAGTGTATTAAATCAACAGGAAATTGCAATTTTCACACAATTTGAATCGATCTGTTGCGATGCCTTCTCATCATTATTATACCCTTACAGAGGCTATTTTAATTTTATCGTAAAGAGTGTAACTTATCGTGAATTAAATCAGACTAATATACCATAAGACTGTCATAAGAAAAATGCGTTTCAAGTTGATTTTTTGTATACAAATTTGGTTAGTTTTTATAACATTTTAGCCAGATACAAATAGATAAAATACATAGCTATAAAAAGATAGCACTTCCTTTGTAATGTTTTTAGAAATATTTTAAGTAAATTTAAAAAAATGGTATTGTTTTAAAAAAGATATTTAATGTTATTGTTTATTAAATTTTTTTAAAAAATCCATAGGGCATCAAATCTTCTCAGTGCCGAAGTTAACTTTTCTTTCTTGTTACTTACTAGGTTAGCTCCTTCTCATCCTGGGGTGGTCTTTGCCCGAAGCCCACACGTCTGGCGAGGAGTACACGATACCATTGCTTCTGTAACGCGTTCATCGGCCGCTTGAAAGGATTGGGATTGGTATTGGTATTGGTAGTGGGAATGGGCCTGGCATTGGAGCCCACATTTCTATTGCGATTGCCATTGGCATTCCCATTGCCTGTTTCTGCCTGTTGGTTGCCTTTCAGTTTTTCCATTTTCGTTTCACCGTTTACAAGTTTTTCCGTATTAAGTTAGAGATTGCTTCCTTACCGTTGGGCATTTGCCAATGCACTGCCCCTACAAATGTTGCTCTTTATTGTTGCTCCTACATTTCCTACTGCTTCTGCTCCTCATCCTATTTTCACTGTTGTTGTTGTGTTGTCAGCCAACAGCTCCCAGCTCCATGACGAGTTTATCGAACCAACAAGGCAAATGGGTTACACGCTGTCTGCACAATCAGCGGGTGAAAAGAGAGAGGATAAAGGGAGGGAAATGAGCGGGACTGAGGGAGGGAGAATCTGTAGGTGCTCTTCCGTTAACTGTTGCATACTCGTATGCGAATGCATTTTGCGTGTTTCTGCTGACTGCGCCAAATGAGTTGTCTGCAAAATGAGAGATTGATGTTCCATAAAAGCGTTTCAACTCTGATTGAGTGCGGTTCAAGAATTCACACACACATGTGGGTTTTACTTGATTTCAGAATTGAAAACACTTTATAGAATAGCTAAGTAGAATATACAAACTCTTTTATTGTAAGTGTATATATTTATTAGAATTTGCTAATATCTATTAATTTGTATTGGTATATATTAATGATTTGATTGCATTATAATTTGTAGTATGAAATCAAAAGGTTGTTGTGAGAGAATTATAACTATGAGGTATTTTTATATGGACAATTTGGACACTATCCAATCTAGTGGTAGTTCCCAACAGTAGTGATCGAATTTGTAGCAGTAACAATTATAGCATGAAACCGATTGAGATGCACCCCAAAACCACATTAAATAATGCCAATATTAACAACATTTATTTGTTTTTTAAATTTACTTTATTATCGACTATGTGCAGTCGACAGAAAAATTTTATAAGTAAAAGTTACATTACAGATTATAAATATTAACTACTTCAAAATTCTTTAAAATAAAAAATATTTTAATATGTATGTTGGGCATGTTCAAAATTAAGACCAATTACTCAGACCCAACATTTGTTGCCAGGATTGGGAAAAGCCCAAGAAAACCTCAATCAGGTCTGATATCATATTAGTGTTAGTTATTATGAGTTAGAGAGAATAAGATAGATTTCTTAATGGTAAAAATTTAGGTCTCTGCGTTGAAGACATGATCGTATTGGAGGTGTACCTCTGACAGCACAGCGTATACTCAATCTACTCGAAAATCATTCAACACCCCTGATGAATATATTTGGATGGATAGATTCCAACGGAATATTAAACAAGAGTTAACTACTTAAATCAAGCAACCTTTTAAATTATTATACTTGAAATATGTATTATTTTTTTATTTTTAAAAGCAAAACAATTGAAAAATTGCCCCTTGCCTATTCCTTCAAAAAAGAACAGGCATTCTTGTATTCAAATCTGTGCCAATATTCACTTTTAATTTGAAAAGTTTACACAAAAACACTGCAGTCGTCCTGTTAAGATGATGGACAGGTTAGACATATCGACATTGCTATACACTCTCCAGCCTGGTTTGCATAGAAATAAACAGACTGACAAATAGACAGGAAGTAAGGCAGGCAGACAGAGAGACAGGCAGTCAATCCTTCATATCAATCAATAATATTTAGCAGAATATAAAGTTCATGTGGTCAAAGTTGGCCTTACTTTCATATGAACTAAATTTCTCTTACCCTACTTAAAAACTTAGTTATCATAATAACTAAAACTGATGCCTAGAGCACAGGAATTAGAATTTACTTATGTCTGTTTAATCATGTTCAAGAGTTAAGAAGATAAAACACATTTGAGTGTATGTGTTTGGCTTGCAGGCATTTGGTTTAAGTTGTCCGTTTAACCCGGTCTAAAGCGACTATCAATGACAAAGAGACATTTGTTGCCTAGCAAAATAGTAGGCCAAAACGGCAAAAGGCACAACAATATCCTTGCAAACAAACAGAGGAGGAGAGGACAAAGAACGGGGGGGGGGGGGGGAGAAGTGGTAGTCTCTTGTAGGCGTTGTTGAGAAGTCGCAGCTGTTGCTGTTGTTGTCCCTCTGTTCAGTTGGCATTTTGCCGAGTAGACAACAAACAAAACTATTGAACTGAGTGGCGCCTGTCGCAGTTTATGGCCCGGCCAAAAGGCAATCATAGAAATGTGCTCTAATTTAAAGTGGCATAAAAAATAAAACAAAAACAAAAAGGAAGAAGCGCAGCAGCTGCCAGGACAACACACATATGACACGAATTGAAAATGTTGCCAGAAATGCAGTTGGCTAAAATGATTTCTTATATTTTATGTCTGTTTGACTTGGCCCCACGTTCGGGTCGCTTGGGGTCGAGTCAAGTCAAGTCAAGTCGAGTCGAGTCGAGTTGAGTTCTAGCAAGCCAATATCAACATTAGTTCGCAGTAATGTCATGAACTTTTCGCTTGTCTCTCTGTGTTTTTTGTTTTGCTTTTCCTTTGGTTTTTCCTGGTCTCAGCTGTTTGGCAGTGGCGTCTTTGTCAGCGCTTATTGATGGCAGCTACAAGCTAAATGTTTTTCAATTTATTTTATTTGCCAGTTTTTTCTATAACCTTAAAACAAAAACAATTTATTGGCGCCTTATGTCTTGGCTTTTATGGCCCTTGCGGGCCAATTGTTTTGGCCCTTTTATGTTTTTTTGGGCATATTTTTGTTGTGTATTTCAGCAATTTGATTGATGTTGCAACAATTTGCAGCATAATTTTAGGCTGACATTTCAAATTGCGCGCATGAGTGTATGTTAGAGTCGACACGTAGGCGCCGTTATATTTCAAATTACCGCCTTCAGCGATGTTAAAATACTTAATAATATGATCATATATTATACATTTAAGCAATGGAATTTAGTTCAATTCTATTTTAAAGATATATGTAAAAATTATTTAAAATCAGTTTCTTGGCGTGCCCATCGCTGCAATAGTCCATGGAAGTTTTTTTATTCATGTTTTTAGTATTCTTCGTTTTATATATTTATAGTACAGTATTTTAAATAAGAGTAAAAAGAGCAGTGTACGTCCACTGAGTTCCTCCGATCTGGCTTTACGGAGTGCAGATTTGGGGAACTGCAGCTAAGTCCAACAACAAACGAATCCAGGTATTGCAGATTCGCATATTATATACATATATTTTCCACCATGAAATTAAATGTTCACAATGTCAAGTATTGTCAGGAAATTTAATAATTGTCCCTTACGACAGTTCTTAAACAGAAATACTCGTTATACAAAAAAAAAATTATAATTAAATTTTCTGAAAACTTTAGAAAAGCGACATCTTGGACAAAACTGAATGCCTCAGACCAATTAAATTTTTGTTTTTTTAAATAACATCGAAACTTACAGCCCATTATATATTTTCTAGGTAAATTCTGTTCTTTTAGAGTTTTTAGATTGCACACAAGATTTTGTTCCATCCCTAGATATGTTGATGATTTCCAAGCCATTTTTAAGGCATGATTAAGTTTATTTAATAAACTGAAGTAATCGCGAAACAAATGAACTGAATGAAAAAAAGTTAGAAAAAAAACCCAGCAGAAGACAAACCAAATTATAACAAAAAGAAAAGAAAAAACAAGAAGAAACAACGCAACCAACCCTTTTGTTGGCAGCCAACAATTGTGTATATTAATGTCGATTATGCCAAATTAGTAAAATAATGCATGGATTAAGCTTGCCAAATCGCATGGCAAACTCCACAAAATAAAAAACGGTATCGGAAAAGGTGGATCAATCACCATCAAGTGGATCACGTAAGACCATTCAGGGAAACGCATAACTATGTAAAACCCAAAAGGATAGGTGGCCATAAATTGCGAGGAAGCGTTAACCGCTTTATTAAAAGTTTACTTCGAATATAAAACAAAACAAAAAACAAACGAAATCAAAAAAAAAACCCAGCTGAACAAAAACTAAATTGTCACAAAAAAAAAACACAAAAAAAAACAAGAAGAAACAGCGCAACCAACCCTTTGGGCAGCCCTTTTATTGGCAGCCAACAATTATGTATACGAATGTCGACTATGTCAAGTCTACGCTTAAACTATTTGGGAATTCGAATTTGAAAACTTGAAAAAAAAGTGGCCTACCAAGTCGGCTTTTAAACTATTTGGGAGTTCGATTTTGAAAAGTGTAAAAAAAGTTTCCTACAAGTATGCAACAAAGATTTTTTCAGAAATGCGGTTTATTTTTATGAGGATATTATTATTTTGTCACGAAGCTTTGTAAATGCATTGACGGAGGCCTCACAGACCCCATAAAGAATATATACTCTTGATCAGGACGAAGAGATGAGTCGATATAGCCACCATTATTATATTTTTCTGAGCAGGATAATGCTTGCTTAGCCAGTTTTTATTAAGGCCGAATGAATAAATAATCTCTCACTGAATAAGAAAAAGAAATGCTGAGATTACGAATGTAGTTATTTCCATGGTTATATCAACTCAATTGTAATAAAATTTAGATTTTCCAGTTGCTTGGTAATACGCTTCATTATCATTCATTGACTCATTAAACCGATAGCTTCAATTATGTTAAAAGCAAACAGTTTAAGTCAGTGCTGAGACAGAGACAAGGAATGACAAACTGTCAAATGAGTAAATGGATAAATGGATAAAGAGACAGACAAGTTGAAGAGAATGAGTATCTAGACAGTCATAAGCAAATGCATGTGAGTCTTCAACACAATGAGTTGATAATCCCAAAGGCAAACAGACAGGGAGTCACCACATTTGGAGATAGACCGCAGAAGGGGTGGAGAATGGAGTCAGGAGACGGGTTTGAAGTCAGTGGATTTATTCGTATATAGTTCATATGTATATGTATGTATGTATGTATGCAAAACGCCAGAAAGCAACAATAATAAAGGCGCATCATCATCAGCGGTTGGTTTGTTGCCGCGCTGTCAGCACAAAAGTATGAAATATCATCTAAAATAGGAAATGCGTAAATGCGAAATTCTACGCAACGGAAACTCAACTGAAAGCGATGTTGATTCCCATCCACACAAACACACACACTCATTTACGCTTTGAGTGTATGAAAGTCAATTTTTCATTTAGATAACTTTGACATACGCAAACGTCATGGCGGCTTTGGGGGCCTTAGGGTGTGAGTTTGCGTGTGTGTGTGTGTGTGTGTGTGTCTATGTGTGTAGCTGCACATAACGATTTAGATTCGAGTTCAACTAAGTTCCTGACATGCTGCTACTGATGGCGCCATCCAATTTTTGGGATGCGGGTAGCGTTTTGATAAATGAATATTCGACGCTGCGGCACAAAGCACAGGGGCGAGAGTGTATGTGTGTGTGAGTGTGTGTGTGGCTTAAATGAAATGTTAACAATTAAACGCAGCAAGCAGAAATCCAACAAGCGACACGAAAAGACTATCAAAATACATAATAATCCAGCAAAGTTGTTTACACACATACCACGCGGCGTATGCGCAATATTATGGCATATACATAATTCCGACTCGGTTTAAGGGATGCTTGTTTAGTGTAAACTAAGCCAAACATTAAAACGTAGGTGAAACGCTAAAAACGCCAGCCCAAGTGCGCTAAAAAGGGATTAAGCCCGAGTGAGATTTTCATTATTTTTCACTACATTGTTGTTGTTGTGGAAAGGTATCTTTTTTGTGTGGTGCAAATGAAAACAAGTTGTTTTGTATTTGCACAGTGTGCCTTACACATTGTTATAATCATAAAAAGTATTAAAAAGTAACAAGACAGCACAAAACACAACTTAAGAGGGGGATGGAAAAGGGACTCTGTTCCAAGGGGGAAAACTCAACCAACTCCAAGATGGTTTGGACAGGTGGATCTCCCTGCCATTTGAAGTTGATTGCCCATTTTTCGGAAGCTACACTTGTGTTTACCCACTTGAGATGCTAACAGGAGTGATGAAAAGCGGGAGGAGAGACTTTTGCACACACCCTCAACATACTATCTGTGTGCTTGTGTTTCTGTGTGTGTTTGTCTGCGAATCTGGTCGCGGCTTATGTACAAAATTTGCGCTTAGGTTAGCGTGAAATGATGTTCAGGTAATAAAGCGACAGGCCTGTGGTTCCTTCAGACTGTTGCACAGGTGCTCTCTGTCTAGGGATGGCATCTTCAGGATGAATAGTGCTAAAGGACATGACTATAAATGGGAAAATAGAGAGTGAAATCATGAAGGACAGGAGTAAAATGGAAAACAGGGTATATTCATATTTACAGCATATGCTTAAGATAAGCAGTAACAATTTTACAGTAAAGATAAAAAGTTGGAAAATGTAAAAGATTAGACAATAAATTTCTTTTATATTATTAATTATAAATAACTTAACTAAATTAAATATTTCAGCAACTGGTAAAAATACGGAATTTCTTATATAGTAAATATTAGTATCCAAATCTATAGCGAGTGAATCGAGTATGCATGCAATAAAAAGCTAAATAATTTATCAATTTAAATAATTTTTTTAAATTTAATTTTTATGTAAATTATTTACAGAAAGTGTATAGATGGAGTACATAAAAAATAAACAACAAAAAATCAATTAAATAAATATAGAAAAATACTAGTATATATTTAAAGAAATTGAGTATACGTAATAAATTAAAAATAAACTAAGTAAGGGCCTGGCACTTGAAATTAAACTGTGTTTAATATGCATAAAAGAATAATGAACTCTGGAAAAGAATACCATATAAATTAGTTAGATATAAAACAAATAAAGTAATACAAAAGTCAAGAGCACTTTCAGCTAACCTTCTCCACTGATATGCCTTTTACCCTTCACTGTAGCGCATTACAATCATATTTCACGCTTTGGTTCATCCAAAACAGCCACCGGAAGCGGAAAGCTGGGCTTACAATATATATCAGTAATATTTTATGGGCATTCCATAACGTCAGCTTTTCTTTTGGATTGTAAATTTTAATGAAATCTCTTTAAGATGCAATCAAAGTGGGGGATTTTCAGACTTAAAGTATATGTTTATATTGCTGACTTAGGTAGGAAACACCTGAAAAGTAGAAAAAAAATATATGTATAAATAAATACATCTTATTAAAGCTTTTGCTTGAAACTTAACCTTCAATATGGCAGCCGTAAATGTGCACAACCCAACACACACATACACACATACGCACACCTGTAAGTTGCCCTTTCCTTTTCAATGGCTGGCTGCTGGACGCAGGTGTTGGCTACGTGGTACGAGTCCTTTTGAGTTGGTTCCTAGTTGGTTGAGGATAACAAAGACTCCAGACCGAGAACTTGGAAGCCACAAAGCAGCAACAGCAGCAGCTCCAGACGACCGAGCATGGAAGCCCTTACAGAAAATATTTTTAGGTTTTTTGTCTGTGCACCTTAAAAATCCTTAGACTTTTGCGGGTCGCACAGTTTATTTTCATTTTATTCCTTTGGCCAGGAAGAGCAAGGAACAAGGAATGAGGAGCCAAGGAGAAGCTGCTCCACTCGATGCATACCTTTTTGGCACTTTGTTGAATTTATCGCATAAGCTTTTCGCATACTTCCGGGTAATTGGCAACACCATGTTCTACACCTTAATGTGTGTGTGAGTAAGAGTGTGTGCTTGTATATTGTGTGTGAGTGTGTGTGCGTTGCGCATTTAAAGGCGTTAAGGTGCAAATTTATTTCCACGAAACCTTTTTTGCCAACGTCCATCGTAATGAGCACTTTGTGTGCGTTATATTTCTCGACCCTGACATATGGCCAAGAGACCAGGGACCCTGGAATCCCCCCTTCGTCTGGCACCCCTCTCTTGGCATAAGGATATTTGGAGTCTGACTGTCTGGAGGCTCGGCTCGGCTCGTTAAAGGCGTCTGGAGTGCTCTGGTATTTTTGCACTTGTGGTTTTCCATGTTATTGTTCAAAATTGTTAAGCACATTTAAGCCTGATTTAGTTGCATATTTATTGTATTTACTGGGCGTCGCCCTCTCTACACTCCCAGCCCTACACTCGGCCTGCCATTTTAATGAGTTATGTTAACTGTTTTGGGGGTCTTTCTGTACTTTATGTGCATTCCGCACTTAATATGAGCTGTTGAAAACGGCCCAAAATTATATCAAGCATTATCTATTTATGATGGGAAATATTTGTAATTCTGGTTAAGGGGGAATATTGAAGCAAGAAGCTTATACATATTTATTTACGTTTTAAAATAAAAGAGAACAAAGCTGAATAAAAATTATAAATGGATAAATATGTTACAGAGTTAAGAAAATTAAAATTTAATAAGCAATTCACAAACAATAGTATTTATCTAATAACCGAAGATCAACACGGCTTTAACAAAACGAATGCCACTGTTAAAGTTTTGTTTCATAAATCAACAGAAATGTCAACCTTAAATATTTATTGATACAGTTAAAAATTCATATTTATTTTGGGGCTAACAATACATTCAGTGAAATCATAGCGACAGCTACCCAAATGTTGAAGACTTCCCCTCATTTATTATTCGATTGCCATTTCAGGCTCTATAAAACCATTGCCAAACTAACCTCAGCAACTACTTGCCACACCTTTTTTTCGTTCACAAAAACAGTCTCAGTTAAAGGACAAAGACCATGTCTCTTATCGTAATCTTTTCCAGACAGCTGCGTTAACTTCCGTTTATGGCACAATTCCCAAACCATATCTATATCTCTCTCTCTCTCTCTCTCTCTGTCTCTCTCTCTTTCTGGCTGTTACCGACCCTTTTCCGATGATGATGGAAAGGCCAACGCCGCATTGCTTTATGACCATAAATATTTCATTATGAATTTTTTCGGCGTGGTCGGCAAACGCATTTCGAAATGATATCTACATTTTGCCTAGAAGTAATTCAGCTAGCTTTTTCGTGCCGAAATAAATAATAAAAATGCAATCCGTTACCGCTTCAATGAACCTTTGCCAGGAAGAAGGAAATTTTTGTTTTTACGCGTCAAAATGTGCCGCACGGTAGGGTTAAGAATAGCTAAGTATTGATGTTTGGAGTTGGGGTTACTTTTTCTGCCCAGCTTTCCTTAGTCTCCTTTCTTCATTTTCTGTTCTCTCTGTTCGTGACATCTGCAGGTCGCATTAATAATTAAATCAAGCAATAAAAATTCAGCACGAGTGGCAAAGATGCCTCATTTCCTCTCCTCCCTTACCGCAGAAAAAAAGCATAGCTAAATAGCAAATATATTTTTTTATTTTAACTATGATTGACGTTTCAGATACCCTAAATATTATAGTAGCTTCGAAGTTGATACCCAACTATCTTTAGTAATATTTGTAGATACTATTTACAATATTATTTGAGACCTTTAGGATCTGCTTCCATTACTAAAGTGAACTGTTGCCAACAGTGATGACTAAAGAATTTATAATTAAATTGTCTTTAAATATTTATACTTCTTCTCTGGTTTGTGCCTCAAATTGCTTTCTCCTTTTTTGTTATAGTATATTATTCACTTGCTCTTATATTGTGTTGTCTAGTCTGAGATACCCTAACGTCTAATAAGATTAAATGGGTATAAAATACATAAATCATTTACTTGCCGCACAAAATTTTGCCTCCAACTACCCCAAATAGTATGCTATGCAAAAGTTCGATTGACATTTTCTTGGTTTTGTTGTTGGCATTTTGTTTGTCGCTGTTGTTGTTGGTCTATTGTTGTTGTAAAATGTATATACAAACAAACAAACAATTAGATATGTACAAGCATGTCTATTATTTATTTTTGCACACGAATTGCCAAACTCATAATAAATTAACATTGTCTTGGAAAATTGAAAATGCCGCCCTGCATCAACAACATTCTTACGCACGAATAATTCTGTAATGAAAATCGCTTCGTCATTGCGCGGCCCACGGACCAGAACAGAGATTCCGGTGGATGCCACAGTGAAGATGCCCCAACCTCTCCCTCTCCCTTTTACCACGTCACCGTCTGAGCTAGCAACATTGTTGTTAATATTTTGCTCAGTGCTCGCAAATGCGATTAAAATTGTTAGAGAAAATTACGCTAAGAGATTTCCGCGCATTGTTGTTTTCCCGCTACACAATTACATACATACATAACATATATATATATATATTATGTGTGTATTTTCCGTAATTTTTTTTTAATCTAATAAAAATAGTTTGTGCGCTGCTCATAAATTTGCAGATAGAAATTCCAGCAGCGTAAAGGAAATTACAACAAAATTAAGAAAGTTCTTGGCAAACAAACGACCGCTCGCAGTGCGTGCAACTTCAAGTTTAATCAATAAAAGCCGCATGGGAGCTCTCAAAAACCTCCACACACACACACACACACACACACTAATACACACACTTTTTTTCTTTTCATACATATGTATATCTTTATATATGTAGTCATACTTCAGAGTTATTGTTGTTATCGTGCTACCCCGTTGCGCTTTTGTTATAAACTTGCTGAAATTTTTATGAAAAGCATTCTCATCCGGGCTTAAAACCTTGTCCCCCTTCTCTTTCCCCCTTTTATACGCCCTCCCCACCTTTGGGTTGCGCCCTTTGACTCTGTGCTCATATCTCGTTTCAGTTGCCAAGGCGTTTGTAAATATTTTAATTGAAATTAAATTTTAGCTGCTCCATAAGATTTTAGCTGGCTTTTCTTTGCTTTTAACTTTTACCTTTTGAATTTATATCTTTTGGCCTGGTCGTGACTTTGGCAAGACGCCAGCATTTGCAATATGCAAATTCCTCAGGTCAGCAGTTGCAAAAATCTAAGTCCGAATCTAGTCTAGCAAAAGCCAAAAGAGACGAAGTTTAAATATATAAAGTACAGGTATTCGTCCAAAGGCTGTTGTGGTTTATTAAAGACTAGCAAAAAAAGTTTAGCTTGAAGAAAAAAACTTTTTAATATAAGCTTTTTTTCCATATTAGCAAGTATTTTAAACTCAGAAGTTTTACTTCTAAGCAGACATATTGAAATATTTGAATAAAGTGGTTTTAAAACAGTTTAGGGTGGAGTCACTTAAATCTAATGTGATGAAAATAATCTGTTGGATTTGTTTTTAAAATAATATGTGGCCATATCTGTGACACATTCATATTTGCCACAAGTTTTCTCATTCCCTGACACATTTTCGAGTTTCAAAAGTTGAAGCCACAGCCCAAATGTGACTTTTGCATTCATTTTCAATGGCGGTCCGAAAGTTTTTCAAAGCAATTAGATAAGGGGTTTTGCTGATTTTCAAGTTTTTCTGACTCTCGCATATCTTTTGCAGAGAACTCGTTTCAAGTGCTAAGGGACTTGGGAGGGAGGGAAGGATAAAGAGTTGTAAATGGTGGAAAATCAGCTTGGCTTTGTGTCGTGCTATCGGAAAGAAAGAGTTTTTGGACAACATTTAATCAGCGTAAAGTTTCTTGGAGAAACAGCAGAAGTTCTAAAAGTCGCCAGCAGATGCAGTTGACCGGAAAAATACCTGTATGAAATGGGGAAGAGAATGGGAGAATTCTCATTAAAGAGCAGACACATGGAGCGAAGGCAAAGTTCTATTTAGCCTAAATAATATTTAGGCAAGCGTTAACGGATATGGCCACTAACTTGAGTGTTTTCCTGGCCCCAAACGCAAAACAAAGAATAATATTTAAGCACTTAAGAGAGACTGCTTCTTCCCTTTCCCTCTCCAATTCAAAACGGTTCGTGGTTCTGTCCACTTGAAAGTCGGCCCAGAGTGTGCGTGCGTCCACTCAGAAATTAGTTAGAAGATGAATGGCCAAAAAGTCGCAAAGTTTTGCAGCTTTTACTTGGGATTTAGTGTGGCGACGGCTGTAACTGGCTGGTAAGAGTTCCCTTTCCCCTTTCCCTCTCTTTTCTATACTCCACCCACTTAGCAGAGCTAACTGCACGTCTTTGACTCTATATCATGCTCTTTAGTCTTTATTTAAAGCACAAACTTTTTTAATGAATGCTCTTAGTTCTGCACATATTTTTAATGCATAGTTCATTAAAAAGCAACTTTCTTCCTTATCCCCCCCTTGACTTTTCGCAGTGCATTTGACTTAGTTACTTTAGATTTATGCACACAAAGTAGCTTAAGTGTTGGGCTTATAATATTAGTTAACAGCAGGCTTAAAATGCGCTTGTAAATTGGCCTCACAAATAGTTTTCATAAGCTTTTAGCATGCACTCTTACACTGCAATAAATTGATGGTGACTATTTTGTTTATTTATGTTCTTTAAAAAATATTTCATTGCTTGCAGATGCTGTCAAAACTAAAATAAAAGTTGTATTTCCAATTTTAATTCGATTCAATGTATTAATATTTAATAAATAATTATTCATATTCAAAAGAAATGCTGGGACTCAAAGAATGATTATTTTCATTTCAGATTTACATTCTACGGATTGCAATTGAGTACCAAAAAGAGATGCCAAATAAATAGATTAAACTTAACTCTTAAATAAAATATCACAGATATTTCACAGACATTTATTGACTTTGAGAGTTGCACTAAGCCATTAAACTAAATTAACTAACGTTCGATTAAAAGTTTAAAAAAGTATTGAAATATTCGTTTTATGCGCTTGTCAAATTGCATTGAGAGCGTTTTTCATTTTCAAAATATATCAGAGGCAATTCAATCTATCATGACAAAATATATATGTATGTCTTTTATTTGTTGTAGTTTTCTGCTGTATTTTTTGTGTTGTTTTTTTTTATTTATTTTTTTGGAGCTGAAGTGTTATTTTTCGTGATCTGTTGACAGTCATATCACGTAGTATGAACGTAAAGCTGATACGGCGTGTATAATGGGATTTGTTTATTGGTATCATTTGCGCCAACTTTTCATGTTGTTTGTGTTGTTTTTGGCATTGTCTACAATCCTCCCCTTTTTTGCCCTTGATAGCCTCACACTCTCGCTGTCACTTTAGTCCCCCCCCCACCACACTATGACTGCAGTTACCTCACCATCCCTGGACATCGTGGGATCAACAGAAAGTTTCGTATTGCGTTTTAGAGTGCACAACGCTACGTTAAGTAGCTAAAAGTGGACCCAAAAACGTACATACAGCTCCGCTAATCCCATAGAAGAGTACGACAGCTGACAGCTGGATACCGTTAAGCATAGGGTTGGAGTTGAGCTAAAGGGATGGAGTTGGGGCTTTGGTATAAAGTTCCAGGTGCGGGCACGTGATGCTTGAACGCAATATTGACACTTTGCAACAACTTGACGCGCCAAAAGTCATAAAGGGAGTTCACAAAGCAAAAAAAGTTGGCCAAAATGCCTCAGATTGCACTGTGTGGCAGTGAGGATGTGGATGGTGGGTGGTGTTGCTGCATAAAAGTAAATCCATGGATTTTTGTGTTGCCACTTAAACTTTTTCACACCCAGATCTGAAACCTTTGGCACAGTGTCTTTAAGTGCTTTGGGGGCGATTGCTGGACGTCTGTGGTGTTGAGAGGGCATGGTTGGGGAGACTAGAGGGGGTAGACTGAGTATGCGTGTGCCGGGCATTATTTTCATTGTCGCATTTTCATCATCACACTCCCTGAAGTTTTTATGGTCTCCCAGACTCTAAGACTCTACCTCTCTATCAGAGTTGCCAAATTTTGAGTAGCAAAAAAGCTGTTGTTAGTGAGCTTATAGTAAAAAATGGTTAAATTTGTTTACAACAAAATTTGGTAAAACTAAGGTTTGTTAAAATTTATTCATACATTTTCATGAATATCCATTAGTTTCTTAATGTTTATTATTAAAATGTTTAGACAAGTTAAATGTTATGCTCTTAATTTAATTTTATTCTATTAGAATAAAATCGAAATTAAGAATTTATATTAGACTTTTAAAAGCTTGCTGCCTTTGATTTATTTCCGCAATTGGACTTTGAAAAAAGCCAGATTTGTCGGGAAAAAAGCTGATGTTGTCAACACTGCTCTCTATCGCTTTCTCTTGGTATTTATCACTCTCTCCCTTTCTCTTCCTTTCATTCTGTCTGTGCCAGTGACTTTGGCTTTCGTCCTGCACCTGTGCGTCGCTTAGAACCGGAAGCTGCACATCAGCAACATACCATGTGCGTGGGTGTCTCGGCATGTCTAGCCTTGTCTAGGGGGGTGTGTGTGCATAAGAGGGCGGAGGAGTGGAGTGTGGCAGGATTGGGAGTCACGCTGTCTGCTGTCTTTCTAGTCTCATCGTTGTCGTTTCTGGCAATTGCCACTTTTAGCCCTGTGCGCATTGCAACGTTTCGTTCATTGTCTCTGTACAGGTTTTTCTGCTCTAGCTTTTCCTTTTTGGATTTTCCTTTTCGTTCTTTTTTTTTTGGGTAGCAAATCTCTTTTGAATTATTACTGTAATTACCGCTGAGTTTTGCCCGGCAATATAGCTGCGTCCTGGCAGCATCATCATCATCATCATCATCATCATCATCTACAGCTCCCAGTTCTCTCTACTATATTCCCCTTCTTCTTGGTGTTGCCTTCTAGGTGCTGTTGTGACACCGCTGATGACTGTGTTGATCCGACGATTATGATTTTATTACGTTTTCGTGTAGTTGTGCTTTGTTTCCTTAATTTTCACTGGCAGCTCCTGTGCTCCCACAGATCCTGTGGCGTGAGTTATAGCCCTCGATTTGGATGCTTACCTAAAACCGTTGCCCTCTTCTTCTTTTCATTCACAATCAAATCTAATCGCTCCACTAGGTTTTTCTCAGTCCCGTTTTCTTTTGTCACTGGATTTCTTCAAGTGATAAACGATGTTGTGCTTACCGTTTAATTGTAATTGTCCCCCAGTGTGAGATCTGTATATAAGACCTCTAATCGAGGTAGACCCTCTATATGCTCAGCCATTTCTCTTGGTATCTCTTATAATCAAAATTGATGCGTTTTTGGACATTTTGAGTAGAAAGTCTTTTTGTATATTTTTGGATGACACTTTATAGCCTAATAATCACCGTACACAAAATTTATAAGCTATTCCCAAACTGAATTACTATTTATGTTATAATTATAATAATAATTTTTAATTTTTAAGGATGGAGAACTTCTATAAATTTATTTATATAGTTTGGTACTATAAAACTAGAATGTTGAATTTACCAATATAAGATGCTTTGATGGGGATAAATCTTTATTTTCAACCATTTACAGGTTATGCCGAGATGATTACTTGATGTGATTCCAAATTTGGTTTTTATTTTTTTTATAGTTCTCAACATTCTGAACCA
This sequence comes from Drosophila neotestacea, assembly GCA_035044365.1. NCBI lineage: Eukaryota > Metazoa > Arthropoda > Insecta > Diptera > Drosophilidae > Drosophila > Drosophila neotestacea. Next base: position 1,451,183 of record JAWNMD010000052.1, on the reverse strand, counting down.
ATTTTAATTTTAGTTTTGCCCACAATCATGAAGCTAATTTACAACTTTACAAAGTTTAAATATGATTAAAAGTTTTTTAAATCCACAAATAGTAAATTATTTCTCATAAAATAGTATTCGACTAGTTTTTCTTTAAATTTAAAATAGGAGACAGTTGCATTGTTAATTCAGCTGTTGGTAAACCTCAATTTAAGCTAGTCACTCACTGGTCTCTTTAAATGTCATTCTGTTAATCCTGCTAAAAGTCAGACACACAAGAGGAGTGTTCCCCTCCTTCTCTTTCTTCTCTTTCTCCACCATCTCCTCTTCGCCACATGGTAGACATTTAACTCTTGCTGCCGCTTCTCTCAGCTGTTAAGTACAATGTAAACCGCGTCGCACATTCCACAATCCGAACAAGAACAACAACTATGACAAACACTAACAGTCAGATGGAATGGACTTTGTGTGTGTGTGTGTGTGTGTGTGTGTGTTGCATAGTCACAGGCATATGGCATGATGGTGGGTGGTTTGGGGCAACGAATTTCGACACATGTTGCCGCAATAAAAATGTCAACACACACATAAAACATCTTCTAAAATGGCATTTGCACAACGGCGTAAAATTCCAGCAGCCGAAAAATTTGAAGCATAATAAATGGCGCTATGCCTGGGCGAACAATTGCCACAGAGAAAAAGAAAAGAATGAGAGAGAGAAATAGAGAGAGAGAGAGGATACAATGAACAGGAGCACGTGCTTAAAGTTCTCACACTGACATACGCACATTGTTGGCCATTAAATGCACATTCCTTGCCCATATATAAATTTATAGACCAGAAGCCCAAGACGTCCAAAGCGAAAGTGTTGGAGTGAGCAGTGTGTGTGTGTGTGAGAAAATTGCCGCCAAATGAAAATGCGAGCAAGAGAAAATGGTGAATGTGTCGCACAAGTCGCAAGTCGCGCTTTTACTTTCATTTTGGCCAGACAAAATGGCGACCAAAACTCGTTTCACATTCGTTTTTAGTTTGCCACAGGCAACTTTTCTTGATTCTCCTCCCTCTCTTTTAGATGTCTGTTCTTTCTCCCTTCTCCTTCCCCTTTGTTTTCTCTATCTCTGACCGTGTGCGTGTGAGCTGAATTTTAAAAAATTATTGTAGTCGACTTTTAGGCGTGCGCGTCTTTAATGAGATAATCTGCGATTCTCAGTGCTCATTTGCTGTAATTGAAGGTTCACTTACTCTCCCCCTTCCTTTTTGCTACGCCTCCTTCTTCTTCTCGTCACCCCCCGCTGATTACAATAGCTGCCAGAGGGGGCGTAACTGGGGGGCTGTGTAATGATAGTGCCCCGGCCCGTACGTGCGTACAAGGTTCCAGGGCGTGGCTGCACTTTGTGGAGCCCTGTGCCACATGCAACAGCAACATGGTAATCTGCAATAAATGAGGCATGCTGGAAGATTTATTTGATTGCTTTATTTAATATTTTAGAAAAGGCAGATGTTCCGCTCCCGATAAGCTCATCACTCCACGAGGTCTACAATTTACAGACAGAAGGTCGCGTAGAGGAAGACAGGGAAGGAGAGTTAGGTGTTGTTGTTGACTTTGAATTATGACTGTCGTAATGAAATTTTTGAAGAGCCAAGCAGAATATGGCAGAAAGGTAAGTGGCAATTTCATTGTGACAGCTGTAGATGGCTAAAGTGTTGCCTATATAATGTATACATTTCTAGGCAGCAAACCACCAAAATATTGGAGTAACTTCCCTAGTTCCTATGACTAGCCATTTCCCTATTCCCATTACTAGTCATTTCCCTAATCACCATGATTAGTCACCATTACTAAAAACCATTACTAGTAACATTTTTGGTGCCTATGACTAGAAACTATCTAGTGACTTTGACTAGTCTCTAGTCCCCATGAATAGTTACTTTGAAGCAGTTATTTATATAATTTTCCCCAAATGTCTTATATCAATCTTAGACTTCATGATCGAGAGTTTCAATATCTTTTTTTTACAGTTTCGAGTGTTTCAATATCTTTTTTTATACAGTTTCTAAAGTTAAGCTAATGCGAGTAATATAATATTACTATGCTCTACCTCATTATCTTAGAATCTGAGCTATCGCATTGCTCATACGCCCTGTAGCTTTCACTAGACCTCAAAATGTAACGCCTACTTCCATATGGTTAACTCTATTGGAAGAGGAGTTGCCGCAGCAATTACTTTTATGAAGGTTGGCAACACTGACGGAGGAAAACACGCATACGCACCGTCGACCCAACGAAATGACCCACCATCTATCAGGAATCTATGCACATAAACGTGCAGCAACTAACAACTAAATTTCATTAAGCCACATCGCACAAATTGAACTACAACAGGCAGCAGCAGCAACAGCAACAGCAGCAACAGCAACAGCAACAACAACATCCCCCTATAGCAACAACAAGAACAGGGAAAGGTTCATGCTGAAAATTTAAGTGCCCGAGAGACCAAAACCCTGGGTCATACGACCAAACGAACCAATTTCGTAGCGGGCAGCCATGTGCTCCCCAAAAAAAGTGGCATCCACAGCGGCAGAGGCAGCAAGTCGTGCATGAAGCGCAGGACGAAGGACGACAGCACAAAAATCAGGCAACGGAGCATGACAAGCAAACGCAACGTAGCGCATCCTGTGCCACCAACATTGCCATTGCCACTTGCCACCGCTGCTGTTGATGCCACAAGCCAACAGATCGCCTGCTGGCCAACTTCAAAATGTTGCCAGCATTGTTGCTGTTGTTGTTGGTATTATGTGCAGCTGCTTGGGAATGTTGCAGTGTTGACAGAATATTATAGGCTAAAATAGCGAATTTGAATCTAAAAGAAATCTAGAAAAAGATAAAACTAGATTTAAAAATGCTTGAAATAAGATTTTAAAATAACGAAATATTAATTGATTAAATATTAAACAAATATTTTTTGTCCTTACTTATTTTATATAAATAAAAGTTTTATTTTTTATAAATTTTAGTTTCTAAAATAACAAAAATTATTACCAATTACAGTATTACATTTTGTTATAATATTAATTTTTATTTTATGAATAGAAGTTAAAATAGGTTAAAGAAAAAGCACTTACTATCGGAACAATGAAGTAATGTAGTCAAATAAATTTTTCAAAATAGCTAATTTTCTTAAACCAACCTAATTTTCTTAAACTGTCTTAATCCTTGAGTCTATCAATAAAACTGGCTAAAATGGCAACACTGGACTGTTGTCTATCGGTTGAGCCAGTCGCTTCCCCGCTCTCTCGTCCCTTTCTCTATGGCTCGGTGAATCCCACGCTCGTGTGATAATAAAATGAAAACTTTCAGTAGTAGAGTCAAGCAAAATCGAGGGCTAACAGGCGACCAGGCGACCAGGCGACCAGGCGACCAGGCGACCAGGCGACCAACGGCGCACCGCATGTCTGGCATATTTAATTTATTTATTTTATGCAAATTTCGGATAATGTATCTGCGGCCGCAGGACACAAAACAACAACAAAAACAACAACAAGAACAACAACAATAGCTCGAACAACATCAAGGGGTTTCTCCAAGGTGGATCAACAGCAGCAGCCCAGCAGCACGAAAAATTCTAATGAAAGCAATTGTTGCCAAACCGCGCAGCAAAATTATGCTGCATAGCCACGCCCACCACTTACCCCCCCATATCTACTACAACCCTCTCTCTGTTACAGCGGGCAACGGCTGGTTGTGGTTGCCAGCGTGATATTTAGCATTACACGCTTCATTGTCTAAAGTGGCGCCCGGGGAGGCGCCTCAACTGAGCATCTATATCCTTCCCATTCCCCTCTATGTTTCTCTCTCCTATACTCCTTTCCACATCTCCCTTAATCCACATCCATATTGTATTTATTCAAAAGTTTGAAGCCGCCTGCTTGCACTAACTACTAATGTGCGGTTGTCTCTGTATATGTGTGTATCTGTGTGTGTGTGTGTGTGTGTGTTGGTGTGTGTTTGAGGTGGGCGTGGCATTGTGTGCAAGTTCTATCCAGCGGCATTTGCTTTTTATTGTTAAACTGCTGAAAAGTTTTACCATAATTTTGCTAGCTTTCATTTTTTTGTTCTTGTTGTCTTTTTTGGCTGCAATAATGAAAAGCATCGGAAAACTGCGAAAGAAAAGTCGAGGTTTTAATATCCTTTTAAAGAAATTTTGAACAGAGTGTGTGAGCGAAGGATTATTTACCTTAAATATATATATTGTATATTGTTATTTAAATATAAATATTAACACATTTCAATGCAAATATTCATTCAAACCAAGAACGGTATAAAAAAGTACATAATACAAAAATGTAAAGAAAACGTGTACCTAATTAAATATTTTTGGGGTAACTTAACATTTCATAAAATTCGCATACCTCTAAAAACGGTATGAAAAGAATTTCGCGCTGCGTTTAGCTAAATATTACGTATACGTGCAGTGGGAATTTTAACTAATTAAAATGGTTTTTCCGCTGACGCTTTATATGTAATTCCCGCACAGATTTGTAAACTCACAAAAATGGGAAGGAAATGTTAAAAAAATATACTTTTCTGCAGCTCATAAATAAGGCGAGAGAGTCTCCCCCCAAAAGGCTTCGCCTTGCCACATGTGAGTGCTCGCGCAATAAATTAGCATTAAAAATGCCTCGGGGCGTGGATTATTTTCGAGTTTTTTCAGTTATTTTTGTACATTTGCAGCACCTTTAGCAACTATCACGTGCAGCTAATAAATTCAGATTGGGGCATTTAAAAGGATTGGCATGAGAGTATAAGAGTTGTAAAAGGGTAGTTGGGGATTTGGATCGAAAGGCTGTCGGAAAAGTGATTAACTCTGACCGCGTTAAGGGGGGTTTCAACCTTTTCAAATTGTATGACCCTTTCAGCTGTCGTTTGTGCAATTGTATGTGAAACATTCTAGACTTCAACCCTGGACATTTGCAGCTTTTTTGAATGGGGTATTCCTCTTTTATTTTTATTTTTTGCCCCTTTTGGGGCTTCGAAACGTCGCTTGCAGTCCATTTACCTGCACAATTGACTGATTTTCTAAGCGCCAACATTTGTTGGCAAATGGTGTAACCTTTTTTTGTATTATTATTTTTATTTGTTTGGTTTTCAACAGAAAAATCCAAAGAGTTTTAACTGATGCTATCAATGCTTATAAAGCTGGTTTGAGAATGTCAATTGTTTTCCTTAAAATGAGAAAATTAACATATCTAAACGATTGGGATTACTTTTTAGAGGGTTTTTTGTTGATTCCCAATTAATTTTGTATTATTGACAAAGCATTTTGCAATATTTGGAATAGCAATTGTGTGTTAAGGTAGAATTAGAAGTAAAGTTGAAAAGAAAGTTGTGCTAAAAAAAGACAGTTTAAGTGAAAGTAAAGGCATTGATAAAAGTAAAGTAGCTTTAACAATCATGAATAAAGTTTCCTATCATCATGATAATAATAAGACTATCAACTTTTACTTTAAGAGTTCTTTCTTTTACAATGATAAATGTAAGTAATATGCTTATGTTTAAAACAAATAATCCACAGCAGCGTTCTTATATATATTTTGATCTTCTTCCGAGATTCTATGTGGTAAATCTTTGTTATTTGCACAAAGACTTGCCAAAAAAACTATAGTTCTTCCTTCATTTGTTCCTCTGTTTGTTTTCTTTCATTCTCAACATCGTAAATATTCACTAGTCCGGCGACAACACAAAAATTACATTTCTCGTGGTCAGTTCTCTACATTCTTCTTTTTTGTTGTGTATTTTTTGTATATTCGTTGTTCTTTTTTTTTTGTTTTTTTGTTTTTTAGGTTTTTTGTTGGTTATCTGACTACACATAAAGAGCGGTTCTTCCTGCTTTTCGCTGGTTTTCCGGTTGCGTTGGTGTCTCTGGCATATTTATGCGCATGTTGGTCCGAGGCAGGCAATTTGCTGCTTTACAATAAGTGCCATGACATAAAAATAATAATTATGCTTGTACCTTTTATGATTATGGTGTGAAAACAACAATTGTTCGTACGCAGCGTGTTTTGGCAAAGGACAACGACAACGATACATACACATGTACACTGTACAGTGTACACACTCTAGTCTAGATTTACGAGCCATGTACCGTACGTAGGTGGAGCAAATTATGAAAACAACAATGCTTAAAAACAAGCTGCAAAAAAAAAAACAAAAAACATGAGAAATGGAAGGAAGCAACCACAACGAGAACAACTCAATGTTATTGCTGGCCAGAGGCAGGAAGAGGGAGTGAGGAGCCTTACCTTGGCCTTAACATTAAGCTTAGCATAGCTTTCAGCACAATAAACAAAAAGTAATTTTCACAAATTTGCCAACTTGTAAGCTACGTCGAAAGTGGGCGAAGACCATTGGAATTTATGTGGCGTGCAGTTGCCACATCTCAACCTCCCCTTGATACAGTTCTCACTCCTGAGAGTGGACGCAGGTGTTTAGCTGTGGTTCTTCTAGATGTTTGCTAGCAAACCAGACGACAGTCGACCCAGGACAGAGGATAGATACAACGTTCGTTCTTAATACCGGATACGCAAAGTTTTGTTAAAAGGAAACTGTCGCGACGCCATTTATTATGGCCGTCTGAAGGGTCGTTGTCGCCCCACAGATATCGCTAATGTGTGTGCAAAGCGAGGTCCTTAAAACGAATCGTTTACACACACACACACACACACACACACTGAGACACATATGTATACTCGTATTCATATGTATACGAGCATACTTATCTCTAAAGGGATTGCCCATCGTCCTTATCATGCACGCTTAATTCAATCAGCCGTGGCAAATTAAAGTTCCATTTTTTGGCCAAGTCAAGCAGTGAAGCGTTTAAATACCAAGAAAAAATTACATGGAATGTAAGCATGCGAGAGGGTCAAGGTTCGATTATAGACTTATTGCACAGTGACACTAGCTTACAACAATTAATCCTTCGATTTTTTGCAATAAGCTGTAAAGCAACTTGATTTGTTGTTACTTGAAACTAGAGAGAAAGCTATTGTTATTTTTGTTTAGTGCTTAAAAGCTCTCAGCCCAAAAAAACTTTTTACTTTTCTTAGCCATCTGTTTCATTGTTAACTAACATAAAGCTTTAATTTACAACGGAGCCTTTATTTGGTTTCCGGAGTTTAAGTAAGTAAAGCCTATGTGAAATACCACTTTATTTTTAATGAAGTTACTAGATTTCGATTAACCGAGCTTTCATAATACATCTTTACATGTCTTGGGTATATGTATTTGTTTAGAATCTTTAATTTTAATTTGTTTTTTTTTTTACAAACCAGAGACAGAGCTTGATTCTGCATCAGTGTGATTTAAAGCTTCGCTTTGCATTTTGTTAAACCAAACACTATTTTCCGACTGTCGTTTGATTTGCATTTCATTAATCCAAAGTTCATTTCTGATTATAAGCTAATGTCATTGGGTCTTTAGCATATGTGCATAAATCAACATGCCCCCTTAAAAAGGGGTGGCATCCCCAAAGCAGCAGGACAATGAAAATAACTAAACGCTACAAGGAGAATTGAAGCATGTAAATTAAAGCGAAACGAGTGAAAGAAAATTGGAAGTCAACAAAGGGACAATGCAAGCCAAAATCAAAGTGCGAAGGGGGATGCCACGCCCTCCCCTTCCGCCCTTCTGTGGGGCAGCTGTGCAGCCTTAAAGACCAGCAAGGATGTTGGCAGAGACGTCGACGTCGACAGCGGCGCGCAAATGAAATTAAAGGCGAGCAAACAAGTTACGGTCAGACAATCAGCAATGGGCCAAAAGGACATTGGATAAGGACAAGGGACAACAGGACGAGGGACAATCGGACAACAGGACAAAGGACAATGTGCGTTGTGTGCTGCTTAAAGCAATTTCATTTAGCAACGCCCTCCCGCGGACGCCTTCTTTTTTGCCCATTCCTTTATTTTTTGCACTGTAGAAGATCTGCCTTTGGGAACAGAGATTGATTTGTGCTGCCTGATGCCTCTGTTTTTTCTCCCCTTTCTCTTTCATTCTTCTGTTACTCTCTCTCTCTCTCTTTCTTTCTGTTTGCTGGCCTTCTTGCCCTTTGATTAAATTAAATTTCATGGGACATATGTACACATTGAACCGAATTGGGAAGCTAACAGTTCAACAGTTTTCCTTTTTTTGTTGGGCTTTTTTTTTTTGGGATTCTTTTTATTCTTTTTTTGAATTTGAAAGAAAAAGTGCTGAAAAATTGCTCGTAATTTGCAGCAAATCCTTCGTGTAATTTGTTTGTCAACAAATGAGTGTGTAAATGTTGCACATTTAACATTCTACTGCCTCAACTTCTTTTGATTCTTCTCTTTTTTTATATCTTCCCTTCGTATTTGGGATTAGTTGACAGTGTCTAATGAGTTAATTAGGCTACTTTATACGGGTAGGTTTAGGATATCCATAGTATGTTGTTGGGGTCCATCAAATAGATGGGTCAGTGTCCTTAATGATTGGGCAATGTATGAAGATAAATGCTGGGAGGGCTACTAAACGGTCATTCCAAATTAGCTGCAGATGCTTTGCATAAATGAGAGAGTAGAGAAGAATGATGAAGACATCAGAGAAACGAATAAGACAGCATTTGAAAAACTCAAATAATAGACTAGCTATTTAAAATATGCTACTAACTGCAATCAATTTTTAGAACTTAGAAAAAACTGTATTGTTCTCAAGAAAATTATCGAATGAATAAATCTTAAAAATAAATAGAAAGTAGATTGATGTCTTCAAATACACTTTTCTTTGTTTTTGTAAATTATTTTCTAATAATACTTTGTCATATCGATAAGGTTACAATATTTCCGGAAAGCTTCTGTACTTTTGTAAATTGCTTAAAAATGTCAACAAAGAACAAAATAATTAAACTACTTTAAATATCTTTCGTTAAAAGTGTAAACTTATAAAATAACAAAAAGCAAAGATTCAACCCATAAAGGTTTACCTATTTTTTGTGTACTTTGTTTGTTTTGCCATAAAAATATCTTTAAAGGATTTTTATGCTCTTTGGCACCACCCTTATACATATGATGCGGGTTCTGTTTGTGTTCACATGTGCCCCAGTCAACTATAAAAGGCACAATAGCGTAAATAATGTAAAAGAAAATATGAAATACATAAATTCAGCAGAGAAATGCATAAAAAAACACCGCAAGAAAGCAAGAGGGAGGAGAGACAGAGAGAGAGGGAAAACAGATGAAGAAAAACAATCTACAGCGAAAGAAAAACAAAGTTAAACCCAATACATTAATGGTATTTGCATTTGTACTGATTTTATTTGGTTTTTATTGAATTGATAAAATCACGAAACGTACAAACGAACAAAACGCCCAGGACAAACGAGAGGGCTGTGGTCCTGTTTCGTTCTGTTTGGTCCTGTTTCGTCCTGCTGCCAATTTGATATTCCGATTGCAATTTATGTGCGTACATTGTAATGTACATGTGGGGGAAAAGTCTACTCGTTGTGATTCTTTGGCGACCCCTTCATGTCCTTTCTCCATGTTGGCTCAAACATCTGCAATATGCTGTGGAAAATGGAGCAAGGGATAAAGGGGAATGGAGTTTGTGTTTTTCGGGTGGATCAATGCAGTCAGTTGTGGAGTGTTTGGGCTGTGGCCCTGTGTGTGTGTCTATATGTATGTGAGTGTGTGTGCGTGTGTATGTACGTGTTTATTTGGCACCACAAATGCGTTTCCTCTGTGTGGGTTGAGTGGTTTGGGGTGGTTGGTTTCGCGTTGGTGGCTTGCTGCCTGTGGTTGTCGTTTAATGGAATTCCGCTTTTGCATTAAATGTGACACACAGAAGCTGCCACACACAAATACACTCACAAAAACACACATACCAATACATCCAACGAGTTACAGTTACAGTTGCAGGACACTGTTGAGGCTGTCCTGTGGTTTAGCTTGTTTAAGTGTTAAATTACCGTTTTAACAGCTTCGATTATTTCGCCAGTTAATTTTTAATGTTTTCAGTTCCCAAAAAAGTAGCAAAGATTATCCATTAAATGCCAGAACATTTCCGTATCATTTTATTCTTTTTTTTCTACATCTCCATTTCTCAAATTATATCCTTAGCTCTACATTTTCATTAGTTTAATTAAAATTTTACATGTTCGTGTGTGTCTGTTCGTGTGTGTGTGTGTATGTGTGTGTGCGTTTCCTTTTCAAATTGAACCGCAAAAGTTTTTGAATACAAACGCAGGAGAGGAGAGTGAAGAAAGTAAAAGGGGACCCTGGATTATGTTATTGCTTTTGTCATTTTATGTGGTCCATTGTTGCACTTGAGTTCGTTGTTGTTGTTGTAGTAGTTACCACAAAACTTTTGCCACATGGCATTCATTTCAATTTGCTTTGTTTTTTCGATACCCTGCAGGCGTTTAAATGTTGAAAGAGTTTTTTTTTAAGGAAGTTATATCTGTCATTCAATATTAATATACAGCCAGTTGTTGGTCTAAAATCAAGTGGAGATTCACAGCCTTGAACTTCAAATTTTATAAGTGGCTTTTAATTTTTTATAATTTGTATTTATACAGTCCTTGCATAACATTTCAATAGGGTATCTACTTAGTCAATTTCTTTATGTAATTGTAATTTTCTTCGAGGCAAAGTCAAAGGGTTGTAATTTCTGCCAGTTTTTGCCATTGACAGGCATTCAAACCGCAGTTTTCTACTCGTTTATGCCCATTTCGGGCTAGTTTTCATAGTTTTCCGGCAACTTAAATAAACGTTTGACCATATTCAGGCCACCAAAAATGATTTTGGGTTCTGACCAAATTTCTCTGGTTTCTTAGAAACACATTAAATTTGTAGATACGTTAAGAGCATTGAATTAGGGTTGCGTATAATTAAACATATTATATTTGCTAAGGAATCATCGCATTTATCTATTGTGGTTAAGCGGCTTGAAAAGCTGTGAAATGCAGAGGAAAGTGTGATTTAAGAGATGGAAAATTGTTGGATAAATTCGCTTGAGTTCTATTACATATTAAGTTATTCCTATAAATTACAGAAATTAAAAAGTATACTGGTTAGAGACTGAGGTTAACATTTTTACAACTAATAGTTTTGTTTAGAGAACTTTATTTTAAATACAACAAACACAAAATGAATAATTAAAACATTGTTAAGCAGATTACGAGTGTTCACTTTTCCAACTAATAAATACTTATATTCTGTTGTCTCATATGTTAAGAGAGTACACTTGATGTTAATTTTGTATCCATACAACTAATTAATTAGAATTTTGCAACAATTAATCTTAGAATAAGCTATACATATTTATAATCTGATATCATACCCATTTGTTGATCCTATTAAATAGTAATTTCAATTTATGAAATCCAACAGATGTGCACAATTTGTTTTGCTCCTCTCCGACTGCTAATGAACTCTTGGCGTGTGAAGGATATCTAAACAATACGTCGGTGTGGAAATTGTGTTCACCTTTTTGAAGAGGCCTGCCAGACAGCGAGGCAAGCACAATTCAATTATTATTTTATAATTAATATTTTGCACATTAGAAACGCATCAGCAGCAGCTGGAGCCCAGGATAAAGGCACAGCACACGCAATCGTGGGCCAAAGAAAATGAAGCACCATCAAGAGCATGTTGCGTGTGGCACAAAAAAGAAACACAACAACAACAACAAAAAAAGTTAAAAGAAAATGAAGAGAAATTGGGCGAGAAAACGTAAAAGTTGGTGCTGAAAGACGCAATTAATAAAAGCACTTGGATGAGATCTTAAGAGGATGTAGACAGGAAATCTCCTTAACAGCACGACATTTGATATACTACTCAAGGAAATTAAGCATATATCATCGTAAGAGCATGTTTTGAAACGATTTAGGAACTGAATTAAAACTGTTCTTTTGTAAAAAAAAGAAAATGATGCAATAATACATATTTAAAAAGTTTGACTTTAACATTTGTTTAAAATAAGATAGAGACTCTTTTAGTTTTTTCACCCTTTTTCTATGCAATCTTATCTGTCAGGTTCGGTTTTATTGGCTAAAAATTAAATTAAAATTCAATCTAGCATGTGATTATGACTTTTATCAGTTGCTTTCACATCCTGTCTACGCCACATGATAATTTAGTAAGCAGGCAGGATAACTCCTGTCCTGTCAACAGGCTCTCTTTAACTTTTATGCAAATTGTCTGTTGCTCCTGCATTTAAAACTCAATTATAACAAAATATTTACTCGATAGCAAAAGATTAATATCATTTTATAGACTAGAGTCGGCAAGAGTATGATAATTTGAGTTGCTCGACTAGTAAATATCCACTGTAAATTTCTTTTATGATTCGCTCTGCAATCTTTAATGAAACACATTTTTAAGATTACATTTAAGATACAAGATTGCATCCAAAATAATATAAATCAATTTTAGCTAGTATTTGAAATATTTAATAAATATTTTATGTCTTGGGATCTCTGCCATGTTTGTAGTTAGATCACAAATGGTTTTATTCCAGTTATAAATCGAGACTATAAATCGATTTCAGCTAGATGTTGAAATATTTTATAAATGTTTTATTTCTTAGGTTGGGTACTGTCGATGTACATACCCTTTTTGGCAGTTGTTCTAGCTACAGGGTATGGTAAATAGATAAAGCTTGTTAAATGTGCAGGCGTGACTGTCTCTGACCAAGTGGCAACGACTTGGCACACTTTGTGCCATACAAAAGTGTTGCATGCAACTCTTGTTGCTGCCACACATACTGTTAGACATGTATATAATTATTCCTTGGCTGCCACTTCTGACACAGCCGGCAGCAACTCCCAGAAGTCTACTTAATTATATTGTCGTAACTTTAAATGTCATTTTGCCATTGTGTATGTGCCTCACATGAGAGAGATATGTATGAGAGTGTGTGCCACAAAGTTAGGAGTCTCCACCACTTGCAGAGACAAATCAGTCGGTGTACGTGGTCGCTGTGTAAACAACAACATTGAGATTCATGTGGCAGAGTCGGACTCGGACTGAAGCTGAGGCAAACGCGTGCCGTCTGACTGGCCTAATCCCGGTCTGCTCTTTCATCTCTGAGAAGGCGTCTGAAGGGGGTCTGTGGGGGGGTCAAGAAACTTTAAATCACAACAGGCATTCGTTTCATGATATTTGCCAGCTTCCGTTTCCGCTTCTCCTTCTCCCTCACTCTTTTGTGCGTGACTGTGCAGTGTTTAGTCGTAAATATGCTGAGCAAATAACTCATCTGGCCAGATAATGCTGTACAGCACTGTAAAATAGTGTACGACTTTATGACAACAGGCTGTGCGATGCGAAGAGTTTAAGTTGAGGCTTTAAAATCTCATTAATATTTCACTCAGGCAGTTGGTTTAATTCTGCGAATTGTTTCTTGCGATCAACAACAACGACAACAACAACAACAAAAATGACAGCAGCAATAGCAACAACAATAACAATGGCTGTGAAAAAAACCCAGCCGACCAGTTTGTTTCACTGACAGGTATTAAATAATAAAATAATTCAAGTAATTATCATTTCACATGCATTGAACCAAGTGAATCGCATGATGAATAACTCGAAACTGTCCGATATTTAAACTGTGCAATTGATGCGCATCTTGAAAATTATAAAGTTGCATAACGAGTAGTTTTGAGTGTATTCCCAGCTTATCAGCATGTTAAATATTAAAAGTACTAAAGGAAAACTATAAGTTGTTTATGTTTTTATTAAAAGTATACAAGTTTTAGATATTTATGGTACAGTTAATACATTTAAAAATATCTGATGTATTATTTGATTATTTTGTTATTATTTAGTATAACTAGATGAGCTTTGTATAGTGCATTTAAAAGTCATTGCGATTTTATCGTAAACAAAAGTTCCCACTCATATTTGGTGTATGTTGTTTATTTTAATATGTACGTGATAAGAATGTTAAATAGAAATACTCTATATGGTATATGCTACATCTATCTACTTAAGAGTGCTAAGTATATTATATATTTCTGTTTAAATACAGTCCTAAACCAGCTGTTGGCTGATCGTGAGCGACTATGGAAATAATGTACAATTTTATCAACCGGGTTTTTGTCGTTGTTGATCATTGTTGGTTGTTTTATTGTGTGTTGTTGCTTATTTTTATCGCCATGCTGAGCAAGTTGCCGGCCTCGCGGAGAGTCACTGAGTAGAGCTGAGCTTGGAGAGTCATTGTCCAGTTTTAAATTGACAGTCGAGCGAATTGCAATGCAATCTGTGACGAAGCGGAACATTTTCTTGCTGCTGGCACTGCATTTAACAGCATCAGTGTTGACCTTGGAATCAGAGTCATTCTCTTCCACCTCTTCTCATCATCGGGTTAAGCGCATTGTGGGTGGCAAACAATCAAAGGCACCACCCGTTGATGATCCAGTTGTATTTGCACGTCTCTTCAATCGTGATGCACGCGTAGAAGGCATCCGGAATCCAAACACGGGCATCTACAGTTTCCTGGGCATACACTATGCTGAACCACCAGTGGGTCAATTGCGTTATGCTCGACCCGTTTATCGACGTCTCGGTGGTGATTTGAATGCAACGCGTCATGGACAACCTTGTATACAGCCGCATCCACAGCAACCTCAGCGCATCATTGGAGATGAGAATTGTCTGCTGTTAAACGTGTATACGCCCCAGATGCCGGATGAGACGACAGGTTTGCCCGTGTTTGTCTGGATACATCCGGGTGGTTTTCGTTATGGTTCTGCTGCTCAATACGATGCCACGCCCTTTGCACAACAGGGCGCTATTGTGGTGGCACCACAGTATCGTCTCGGCTCCCTGGGCATCATGGGCGATGGCACAAAGGAATTCGATGGCAATCTGGCCATGTTCGATTTATCCGCTGCATTGCGTTGGGTCACCGACTACATCTCCAACTTTGGTGGAAATCCCAAACAGGTTCAGGCCATTGGACATGGTTCAGGTGCGGCCAGTGCCATGTATTTATCCATGTCCCGAGCAGCTCGTAGTGCGGGTGAGGTTCATGGTGTGGTGGCCATGTCAGGCACTGCTTTATCTCAATATGCCACCGATAAGGAGCCTGTGCAGAGTGTCCACGAGGTGGCCAAGATCAATGGCTGTCCCACAGGCAATGAACTGGAAATTGTCGGTTGCCTGAGAGCGGTGAGTAATACAGTAAACTCTTACTAACTAGAACCATTACATATTTTTTGATGTTTCTAAATTGCATTACGTTTAATTATAAAAAATAGGTAACAAAATTTAAACTCTTCATTAAAACATTTATTTTCCTTTTTTTTATAATTGTAGTTGTTAATAACTCTTAGATTTGATCAAATTTAAAAAGAATTCGTCACTCTATTTTTAATAGAACTACGTTCGTTGGGAAATCTCATTTATATTTGATGAATAATCCACGCTCAGAAATTATCATCATTATAATCATCACACCATTCAAGTTATCAGTTTCTAAGTTCTGAACAATTGGAATTTGCATGAATTAATTTTCTAAATTAAAATTAAAGTTTGGAAATAAGATCTTAAGTGAACAAATTACAATACCGACTTCTTTATCTTCTTTTAAACTTGAACTAAATTTCTGCATTTCTCCTTTAGAAATCTGCTATGGAAATTATCAAAAACGATGACAAGGTGCAAACTGAGCGTTTGGCAGGACGAGCTCTGGTTAAAGGACTCACTGGCAGCGTTGGCTTCCAGCCGCACATTGAAGGAGAGGATGATAGAAGAGCATTACCTAGTCTAATCATTGGGGAGCCCGAACAGCAGCTGCGAAGTGGTAATTTTACGGGAATACCCTTGTTGACGGGCGTGACAAAACACGAGACGGCAAACTCGGTGTCAGTGGATACGTTGAATAAGGTCTTTGGTTCAGCAGAGAAATTTCTGGGCTCGCTAAATGATGCACTGCATCAGTTGACGGGATTCCTGCGCATCGATGAATTAACTGGCAGCATTGCCAAGCCTGTGTTGCCTGGATTGACCAGTATTTTGACACCCACATTGCAGGAATTGTGGAAGGTACCAGAAACATTGAATGTGGATCAAGTGCTGGCCAAGGTGGTGGAGTCAACCACAGATGTGCTTTTCAATCTCCCAGCCGTGTTGACAACACAGGTGTGGTCCAAACTTGCACCTGCCTACATGTATAGCTTTGAGTACAATGGCACCAAATCAAAGGGTATCAATTTCCTTCATGGTTTGCCCATTGTATCGGAGCAGGCACATGATAAACCCGAGACGGTGGCTCATGGTGATGAATTGGGTTATATGTTTGATGCTAACGATATCTTTGGTAATCCTCTGCCTGAGACACGTCTTACCAGCTCCGATGATCTGCAGGTGCGAAAGAATCTCATCGATATGCTCATTCAATTCGCCAAGCCAAAATCAGAAAAGGATGACAGCTCTATTAGTTCCAAGCTCTTCCAGAGTGTTACGGGCGGCGGAACGCCCTTCATCAAGATAAACACCCAACTGGAGGCAGCAAGTGATTTTCGGTTCTGTGAATTGTCCGTGTTGGGTGCCTCGTTGTCACCACTAAGCTCGACAAGCTGTGCCGCATTCGGAAATCTGTTGGGACAGCTGGGTGGTGGCCTGGGACAGACATTGGGCGGCGTGGGAGGCAAACTTGGATTGGGAGGTGTAGGATCCAAACTAGGACTGGGAGGCGGTGGCAATAGCAATGGCAACAGACGTGGTGGCGGTTTGGGTTTGGGTTTACTCTAAGTTTGGTGTGTGCGTGCTTACACAGAAAAAAATATATTCTTAAAATAAAGTTTAAAATTTCGAATTACCAATTCTTTAATTTAGTTTAAATATAAAATACTATTGTTGAAATGAAGACGCTATGCATTTTAAATGACAATGACTCAGTAATAACTAACTAATGCCTACAGTATTTGATCTTTAAGTTTAAGACTCTTTGTTCTGTCTCACTAATCATTGTGGAGTCTAGGAGGTTAATGTTCTTACACAACATTGCTGCATTTATTTATCCAGTTGAAAGGATGAAAGCTTATACATATATTCTTTGGTATAAGAAACTTCTTGTCTTTTAATATATATCCCCAACAAAACACACTTTTTCCCCCTGAAATATAATTTGTTCCTCTCTGGTAAATCTAGACATTTTCCTGACAAATACTGAACTTTTGACACCGATTGGACCTGATTTTTATCCCGAAGTAATCGGTTTTATTTCAGTGTACCTATGTTGCACATTGAATAAAGCCGTTGGTATTGATATAAGCTGTTGGTTGCCATGACCCGTCGCTCAATTAGCACAGCTTCTAGCTCTGCAGCTCGGCCTGGCACTAATCTCTCTATTGACTTTGGTCCACCACATTGCCCCACAGCACCACATCCCCACATCCCCACAGCATCACAGCAGCAACTGAAATGCGCCGATAAGCAAATTTCCGGCCAACCGCGCGCAAAATTTAAACAAAAGCGAAGCTGACACAAGTTTTAAAACTTGTGGGCAGAGATCCATGCCACATGGGAGCTGAAGAGGGGCGACAACGTTGGCAGTGGCAACCCCAGTGCAAACAATGAGCATAAGCTTCAAGTGAAAGTTAAGCAGGAGTAGGAGTAGGAGTACTAGGATTCAGAGAAGGAAGGACATGTCTCGTCGTTGCCTTGACGCCTTTTGTGTAAATTCCTTGCACGCTCTGAACTCTGGCCAAAAAGCTAAGAGCCAAAGCCGGCTTACCTAGAGCCAGAGAGACTCATTGTAACTGCTCTTTCATGTGATGATATTATTATTAATATTATTAAAACTAATTTCATAAATTGAAACTGCCTAGCATGCCAACTTTAGCCATGACCGGATGGAAAAGGAAGTAGGAGTTGGAGGCGTTAATTCCAAGTTTCGGCCAGCTTGGCTTGAGCTAGCAATCTGTGCTGGATACTGGACAGCTATTATAGGCAGGGATTAGAACATAATAGAAGCATATCAATGTGCGTTAAAGAGCAGACAAAGTTGGAAAATCTAGCAAATTTTTTGCTGTGAATCAAACTGAATGCTTAAGAATTAAGGAAAAATCTAAAGAAGAAAGAATGTGGGATTAACTATTTATTGAAACGGAAACATTAATTATAATCACTAGAAAATTGCTGAACTTCCTTACATATAATAGAACCTTTGCCCTCTTTTATTGATTAATTTTGCCAAGCGATATAATCCGCATTTTAATTTCTATTTAAGTAATCTTCTGTTTGCAATTCGCGGAAATCTTTTGCATACTTTCTAGCCATTTCAACTGACAAACTTTGATGTATTAATCATTTTGGCCAAGTTGAGATACAAAGACGCGACATCTGTGACAATATTAATGGGCCGTTTGGCTTAAACAAAAACTTTTCAATTAATTAGAGTCCAGCAAACGGTTGACAAATGATAATTATAATTCTAAGAAAGTAAGTAAAGTAGTTACCAGTCTGGTCATAAATAGAAGATGTCTCCATAACTGGTTGAGCACTTTTAATGATGGTAATAAAAATTACAAATGCCAAACGTAATGTAAAATTGTGAAGAGGCATAGAAGTAAAAGTTTTCCTAGTCAGGCATAATAAATGATCAGAGGCAATAATGCAGCCCGATTTAAGGGGAGTGTAATCAAAGCAAGCTGTTAGTTGCCCTACCTATAAAATCTTCACAGCACATGGGCACAGTGGAACCGACGTAGTTTTTTTTTTGTGAAAAATGTTGTATTGAAAATGTAGACTTTTATTTATTCTAATTGATTAAATTTTGGTGCTGCTCATTGATACTTTTACTTTTTAAAAACTTACGATCATAATGCCTTTGGATTAATTCTTAACTCTTTCTTTAAGTTGAAAAGTAGAAAATGTGAATTATCTTGAAAAAATCATTAGTCAGAACCAAACAGATTGATTGCCAATTTTATTTCCCTTTTTTATTAATTTGGTTTTACATATGAACTTGACAATTACGTTGACTACTTTGATTTCCAACTTCTTACATATATACATATTTCAGGCACACATTCCACTATGACTTGGATAATCAGCTTCCCCATTCGCAGCTTAGGTTCATTATGAAGCTGTTTACCTGGGGCGTACCTCAATTGGCATAAATCAGAGCCGTTTTATGGCTAAAGTGTCGCCCAATTTCCAATGCAATTTGCCAGTTCCCAAAGTTTTCTATAGTTTCCTTTTGAGATGGTCTAAAGGGCTGTTAAGGGGGAAGGGATACGAGTATTCGAGCCTTCTCCCCATACGCAATTTTTCTTCATTAATGTGTAGTTACGCAATTTGCGCAAAAACTTTTCTACCGTTGCGTTAATTTTGGCCAATTCAGTGGCATTGGTTAACAGCAACTGAAATTGCAGTCATTCCCCTCATCATTGTTCATTCCCCCAACTTCATTTCCAGCTTTAGCTTTAGCTTCAGTTTCAGCTCCATCTCTAGTTCATTTTCATCCGCATTGTCGTCATGTCGTTTTGTGGTTCGAGCACAGCCTATTTCGAGTCTTTTGCCAAATTAGTTCCGCCCCTCGATTTATATTGTCATTTCGTGCGTTTCGATTGTGTAAAGCAATTTCATAGGGCGTCCGTCCCCAGCCCTCTTAGCTTTCTCTAGTTTTTGCCTATTTGACTCAACTTTCTCCTCTTCATCCTGTTTCTCCATCCAAGCTGTATGTATTTGCTGCCATTTCATCAATTCTGAAGCAGAAGTTACGGCATTGCGGCGTGTTTTAGTCTCTTTAATAGATGTGTTTACCCATCTACGAGTACTCTCACACACACAAACATTCTTGTCTATGTGTAAGAGCCAAATAAATTAGGCTAGTCATTTACAGTTAATAGTTGCAGCAGCTGCTTTTGTCCCTGTTCCTTGGCATGTTGTTGATTTTACATGAACTCGTTGTGTACTTTTGAAATTACTTTACTTTACGTCGAGTTTAGAAGCAATCTAAATGTACGCGAAATAGTTCCAGGCATTGACTTTTATACCCTGTAACCAGGTTATCAAAGGGCGACGAACTGAGTCGATGTAGCCATATCCGTCTGTCTGTCCGTCCGTCCATCCGTCCGTCGGTTTCTATGCAAACCAGTCTCTCAGTTTTGAAGCTATCTTCGATAGCGCGCCAAAGTTAGTTTGCTCTATATTTTTAATTCAAGTTTGCAACTGGTAAATTTTTCTTGTTTATTTTTAAAAGGTTATTATTTAAATAATCAAATTAAAATGAAATCTAAACATCAATGTCAATGTTTGAGGGCTTTTGTAGTTGAATGGTTACACTGTTTGCTTCTCTAGGAGTCATGAAAATTGCAGGCACATTCTGATATCAGAATATTCGGCTTGTCTAAATGATAGGCTTTATCAAAGTGGTTCTTCCCTCCCTGATGCAGGCTGGATAACAATTGCTTTAATCCAAATAAGGGAATTTGCGTGTGACATCTATCAGTGTCCATTTTGTGGGGGTATGTCATGCATTTGCAAGGGATAGACCAGTCAACGGATACCATGGATAGCTGTGGGGTTGAGCCTGTCGGGCTCAATTTTGGGGCTTTACCCATTTGTTCATTGTTCGAGTTTTGACATAAGCAAAAATCTGCTTTGTATGGCCCACTTTATGATTTTGTGTGTAAGGGACAGGTCTCTTTTCTAATGTGAAGCCCTTGGCTATGGGATTATGTCTTTGTTGTGGGACTGCACTTGGCCATGTGTACGCTTTGACACTGTCAATTGCAGGCACAATTCAGCTTTCAGCTCTCAGGAATTGGCTGGGTCTTTGAATCTAGACTTGTGTTGCTTTCAAGCTATAGGGCTCTAATTAAAATTGATTACAATAATTTGTATTGATGGCCATGTGACACGCACAATGAGCACACGCAAAGTGCATCCCGAATAGCTTACACTGGTCTTCATAATTTGGACAGTTCAAATGTTAACTATTTCGACCGACCCCCATTCCTCGCACCTTTTGGAAGACAGTTTAATAAATAGTTAATGTGTATTTGTGAACAACACCTTTCAGTTTGAGGGTTCATTGTCATAGACACTAATTAACTGCACGCAATTTGGTCTGCGGACCAAGTTTATTGATTACCCAATACGATTGGCGACCCTTTCAACTATGTAATGACTTATTTACGTCGTTGATTGCTTCTGACATTTGCTGTAATTGACACTTTTCGCAAATCAACCTAATGCCAAATGTCCATTCGCATCGTATCAAATAAATAACATTTAGATTTAATTTACCCTGACTTCTTATAAAATATCATATTGTAAATTATTTGTTTATATTTATTACTCTACTTTTCACATTTTCATTTATAATTTTCTTAAATTAGAAATGTTTATTAATTTTGAAGTTTGGGAGTCTTTAATTTAATAAAATATTATACTCTTAGTTCTCAATACTTCTTTTTATTTATATTGTCATAATTATTACATCTAAGAGGGCTTTCATATGATAATTTCATTCAAAGATTTTAATGTTTATTTATTTTCGAGTTTGTGAATTTGTACAGTATTAAAACCAATTATAAGTTTTATATATCTTCGAATTATTTCTCTATTAATTAATTAATTAATTAATTTATTTATATTGTCCTAATAACTACCTCTTATAGAGACTTCAGATCATCGATTAATTCTTTGAAAATTTAACAATTTGTTGACTGAAGAAATAAGTGTCTATAAATTAAATTTGAATTAAAATTAGATTTGCTATGTAAAAGCATGTACAAACAATCTAAATGGAATGGCTAAATCTGCCATAAAATGAAAACCAAAAAGGACTTCGAGTAGATTTCCTTTTTTTTTTCCAAAATCCACGTTTTATATGCGAATTTTACAAGCGCAGCGGGAGCACTGAGAAAATGCCCCTTTGCCTCGCATCCTTCCCCTTCTTCACCCTCGATTCAAAAAGTTCATGGCAAAACCCATTCCAAAGATGTATTCCACTTTATATGTATGGATGACTGTACCAAGGGGAGGTGGCGGTGGGCGTGGGGCGCGTCAAGTGCATTGGAATGTGTGGCAGCTGCAATTGTGCGGCAATAAATTATTGTGCAACACGCAGACGGCGGCCTCACTGACTCCAACACCAACTCGGATTGTAACTGTGACTGGGACCCTGAGTGACTGAGTGGCAGTTGCAAGTTCCGGGGAGTCAGGGGCATGGCATAATGAATGCTATGAAAATTTTTAACAATTTTTTAACTTAAAAATTACGACAGCGCTGACAATTTGCCATAAAAGTAGGAAAAGGCTACAATGGAGCATGCTCGATTGTGGAAGAGCCTGTACTTGTTGGATAAGCCAAATAATAATTATATGTAGTGTTTTCCATTTTCTCTTATGAGCCGATTATTCTATTGGCTAATTATTTCTTCAATAACTTCCACGCTTATTGTCCAATCGAGTTGAAATTTTCAGGACTATTCCGAGTATAAGATAGATGTAATGTGTTTAAGCTCAAGTTGCTTAAGCTTTAAGCGTGCTTTGGTAAACAAAATTGGGTAAAATCTGGGTAAGACATAAACCTGCATACATACCAAGTTTGGTGTCTCTAGCTCTTATAGTCTCCGACAAACAAAATTTTAAATTATATTAAAAAAGAAAAATAAAAATATATTAAATAAAATACTAATGTATTTACACATTAAGTACATAAATATAATAAAATAGTTCTAGAATAAGCTCTTAATGTTAATAAATTCTTGTTGCGCTTGAAAGTAAACAGTAAACAGAAACAAAAACATAATAGACTCTTTTCTACTTTTAGGTACAGGGTCTAAAAAGATGGAAAGTAGGAGTTGACTCTGCCTGCGGGGCTGTCAAGAAGGGGTGGACGAGGGGGCTTCCTCTCTGCTGACTTGGCTGATTCGAATGCAGACTCCAAAATTGCTGAATTCGTGACAGAGGAGTGATGGAATCAGGAGTTCTGAGTACAGAGTGCCGTATACCAAGTCCTCAGGTCGTGAAGTTCTCTTTTGTTACACCCATTTGATGTACCTTCAATTTGCATGTGTGTGTGTTTGAGTGTGTGTGCGTCTGCTGCCAGTGCAATATTTTACTTTACCAAATGTGTTAAGGGGCATGATGTGGGGAGTCAGAGAGGGTGGCTGGATGATGGGGTTGGTTGAGGTATGGCTCATTTGTCAAATGTCACGACTTGATGATGCAATTGTTGTTGTTGCTCCCATTGTGTTGCTGTTGTTGTTGCTGTTGTTGTTGTTTGTGCTCCTTGCTGCATTGTCGTCATTTAGTTGCGCATGCAGATTTATTGCCTCGTTGTTGCAGTTATTTATTCGTATTTATTTTAAACGCAATCATCCCATTTATGGCTTATTCCACGCTTACT
The DNA here is from genome assembly GCA_035044365.1 of Drosophila neotestacea. Classification (NCBI taxonomy): domain Eukaryota; kingdom Metazoa; phylum Arthropoda; class Insecta; order Diptera; family Drosophilidae; genus Drosophila; species Drosophila neotestacea. The sequence continues at coordinate 1,427,824 of JAWNMD010000052.1, read as the reverse complement.
CGCAATTCCCTTAAAACAAAAACACTGTCAACTGTCACTCAAAACCCATTCTGACAGCTTTCTTCTACCTGATGCTACCTCAGCGTAACTTAAGTAAACATATCGTATTTTTAACAAGGGTTAGTTACCAAAGAATAACACTTAAAGATGTGCACACTCCTCCTCCACCTACCTTTGCTATAAGTACAATGAGGGTGGGAAATGAGCGGGGGTGTGGCCGACATCAAACAACCCTCTGCGCAATGTCAACCTGAACAGGGAATACGAATCTCTCACTTCCAATACAATTTATGCGTTTTTAAAGACTTCTATTTCAGTCGCAGCGTTGTTGATGTTATTCTACTTCTACCATGTGGATTTATTTATACTCTTTCAAAGGGAACTTTGACTGTGGCTTGCGCTGTGTAACCTCAATTGATTGCAACAAGTGTAGTCCGGTCTACAAGTATTTATATATCTATATTAAAATCTTTATTTACATTTACACCTATGCTTATCTATATTATTATCTTACACTCATGTTTTTCGTGTATACTATATATCATTCCAGGGAGTTGAGCTTTTCAAATGGATAACGGCCCTAAATCGCTTTTAAATTAAATTATAAGTCATAATGTATAGTATTAAGATATATGTATATTTATTTTATAAAATGTAACCATATTTAATAGGTTTGTTTAAATTTAAAGTGCGGTTAAAATCTGTATAAATTTGTGGAATACCTGTCTAATATATACAAATTATTTCTATGGCTATATCTAAATATGTAGAATATACTAGTGTACTAAGCCTATATCCCTCTTCACAATTTATATTTAGTTATATCCCTATCTTTATAACCATTCTTATCTCAATGTGTATCTCTTTTTTCATTTCTGTCTTTATCTCTACTTGATCTTTGACCGTATTTATACTTCTTTAACTTTATATGTAAGTATATCCGTCTTCAGTGTATTAAAGCTTCGTCAAATCAAATTTAGATTGCTCTGTTTTTCTTTTTCTGTTCTGCATTTTTTGGTTTACCGCTTGCCTGCATTTCGGCTGAGGCCCTAAGAAAATATTATTCTTTAATTTCTGCACTGCTGCATTTTGCCATTTGTACGTTTTCCTTCGCCATACTTTTTTTTTATTTCAGTTTTTCCATCGGCAGCCAAAAGGCATAAATATACAATGCATTTTCTGTTGGTTTGATGCTACCTTTGCTTTGGTTGTGGAGTGTATGTGTTAGCGTTAGTTTTGTGCCTTTGGCTTTGGCAACTGAAAAAGCTTGGCAAACTTTCGATTGCTTCTTTTATGAGAAATTCGTTGCATAAGTTTGGGCGCCATTGCCATAACTTTCGAATTGGCGTAAAAACTTTTGCTTTACTATCATGTAAGAATCTTTCAGAATTTTTTTTCTCTTCCTACTTTCGTCTCAAGCTGTTTAATTGTCAGGCAAATTTTGTGGTTCATTGAATTTTCGTTGCTTGAGCAAACTTTGTGCTAGCTTGAAATACATTGTTACGATTCAGTTGCATTTTCGCCATAAATTCGCAAAAGTTTCATAAGACAAAAATAAAGTAAAAGAAATCTGTAAGAGTTCAATTTTATTTTTTCCTTTCATATAATTTGATTCCCACACTTAATAAGTAAATAAATTATGTGAAATTTCCATGAACTAAAAAGTCATGTGCAAAAGTTGGCTAAAAGCGAATGCTGGAATGCGTCGAAATGCTTTTAAAATCGCTGAGCTAAGCACATTCTGGTCTAAAAAGCAGGAACGGGAAAGAAAGAAGCCTTGTCGTGCAGACGTGTAAATATTTTGCGAGTCTGCACAGCATTAATCATATTAAACGCGATTTCTTGTGCTGTCACACAGTGCGTATGATTATTACCACTATTATTAATATTATCATGTGCCTGACTGCCAACGCTCGCGGCTTGTTTTCCCCATTTTCCTTTTGTCGTTGTTGTACTTGTTGTAGTTGTAGTTGTTGTTCTTGTTGTTGTTGCCACACGTTGGCATCGTCATTGCAATTATTTACAAAATCAAAGCACGTGCGAGCTGTGCTTTTATGCGTTTACCAGTGTATGTGTGTGTAGTGTGTGTTTGTGTGTGTGTGTGCACACACTAAAATGCTTTGAGCCGCCTCGCTTATTACACCACACAAACACACACATACAAACAATGCACATTTGTTGACAGCTTCAAGTCGTGGGCTTTGTTTGCCTTTGTAAAGTCACACGACATGTGGAGTCTTTAAGCGGATTTTTCCCATCTCGATATTAGTTATTATGTTTTTTAGTTAAAGATATTATGGTCATGGTAGTGAAGTGTTAACTAGATTATTGCATACTTTTTTATGAATTTAATCGAAAGGAGTTTCATTATAATCAGTTGGCGTCATTATATAACAGTTTAATAGCACCATATCTGTGCTTTCCATGAACACATTATAAAGTTGCTTGCTTCTAATCCTGTGAAACACAGCATTTCCTTTTTGAAGATACACCTTTGCACTCCATTACCATTTATTTAGAGATAGGATTAGCTTTTTAATGGTAAACTTTATTAGTATTTTACGTTCTATTCTATTCAAACCCTCAGAAATCTGCATTTAAGGAAAAAGTTTATGCAATAACAAATTCCCCTCCTTTTTTGGGGGCTTTCTCCTCATTAAGTCACTTGTTTTTAACGACTAGACATTAGCAATTTTAAGCTAACAATTTTTAATTTCCCAATGCGCTCATCCTGAACCGGGGATCCTCCGCATTTGCATATGGACACCGAAGCATTCACTAGACATAAACAAAAAGTTTTCTCTTGTTATTGTTCATCCACACATTCGCTAATGAAATATCCATTTGCCCCACGCCTTTTGACAGCATCTTCCTGTCACTCAGTTCATATGCGTAGAGAAAGGGGGTTTATTGGGGGAATCTAGAGAAGCTTATGTCTTGTCTGAATGTCTGGTTGCAACTTTTGCGGCAGCGGTTTTAATTTAAATTGACAACATCAAGCAGTTAAGTACTTGCAGCGACATTTTAATAGCTTGTAAGCCTCGGGAGTATCCAGAAAAAAGAAAGCGAGTTTAAAAGGGGGGCGGGACCTGCAAAAAAAAGACGCTACGGCACAAGCTAAAGGAAATAAATACAACGGACTCTTATTTACATATTCCCAAACGTAAATACGCGCCATTTTATTTGCCCGTCTGTTTTTTATTTTTTTAATACGAGTATTTGGGCACTCTCAACGCATCCTGTAAATCCAGCGACTCATTTTCCTTTTCATTTTCATTTTTACGTTTATTTTTCTTCTTGTTTGCCCCTTGCTTTTCATTTTGTTTTAAAGAAAATTTGCATAAAGTGAAAACAAGCATTTTAATTTCACTCGACGTAGTCAAAAAATGAATTGTACGATTGCATATACGACGAGTTGGTTTGTAGTAAACGTTAGCATTTACCGTTAACCCCCACACCTCCCCCTACCTGAGTGACCGGTGTGACCAACTGGTAACTCCCCCGAGCAGTAAAAACTTTTACGGCGACGCTTGCAAAATAACAGTACTATAGGAAAAGTCCACTCGCAGGAACGAATAAAATATGCCCTTACAGCCATATAAATTAATTTAAAAGATGTTCTGATAATGTCTTTTTTCTTAAGAAATTTATAGGAATTTTTGCCTTAAAATTGGATATCTTAGTTCGATTTTTACATGGACAGGTTTGAAATACTTAATAAAAAAGATCAGGGAATGAAACCGAAACGAATTTCGGTTACGGTTACGGTTCCGGTTCCGGTTACGGTTTCATTCCCTGATAAAGATACTTGGACCCGTTATCTCATCTTACCTATAATCTTATTGGGTAACCTGCAGATAAGTGAACTAAATCCTAAATTTGTCTACCCTGCAAAGTTATCGGCAATATAAGAAAATTGATTTTAACAAATAAAATAATAATTAAAAATCAACAGTTGCAATTATCTTATTTTCTCTGATCTTTTTAAAGGTTAGACATTTATTACTTATTTATTTTATTAAAGCCTTCAGGTATTTTTTTTAAGATTATTGATAAAAGGTAAATTTAATTGGGTTTATTGGTTTAATTTTTAATGAAGACAATGGATCCGTTTAACTGCTTTGCTCTTTATGGCTCAAAAACTTCATTACATAGTTAAAAAACCCCAACGGTGAGGGTATTAAAAAAACAAACTGTAGTGTGGGAGTTGCGTCAGCAGTCGTAATTGTTGGGGACCTGGAAAAAAGCGCAATGGCCACAGACAAAACAAACCAATTTAAATTAGACTACCCGCTGGGGTCGCTGTTACCCTCATCGGGGAAGGGGGATAGAAGAAGAGTACAGGAGAGGGGCTAATATTTGGGGAAAAGTGTTGAAACTTTGCCGAGTTCCAACTTTTGACATTTGCAATGCACTAAATGTAAATGCCTGAAATTTGAGGCAAGGCTATTTGGGAGTAGGGATGTTCATGATAAATGTGCATTTGGTCTCGGTATGAGTTGAGAAAGGTGGAGGGAGAAGTTCTTTCTGGACCCACGTAGTCTATGAGGTGCCATTATGAAAACAATTTCGACAGATAACCGCAACCAGAACCTGAATTTGAGCAACATTTGCTCATTTAACTAGTTGAGAGAGAATAAAGTTTGGAAGCATTATTTGAAATGGGACACATGCCACGTTGGCAGTTTAATATAATTTAAACCTAAACACATACCAAAAGGTTACAATATATGTGTGTGCGAGTGTGCGAGTGTGTGTGTGTGTGCGAGTGTATGTGCCACTGTCAGGGGTTATTTGTGTGCTCTTGTCAAGTAGCCAACCGTCTGCCTTTTGACGCTGTGGCCCATAAATTACCAAGCACTTGGAGCAGAGCATCTTCACAATTTGGTTAGTCATTTGCCTGTATCACCCTGTCCCCTAAGCACAAACAAAACTATTAAGTGGGCATAAAACTCTCGGATATGTGAGTCATTGGAATGAGAATAGACACAGACGCCAGCGAAAGACCCCAAATTGAAGTACCCTCCAGAAACAGAGTAGACAGTTAGTCGGGATCTGAGTCTACGGCTATTCCCGTCTAATGTTCATTTGCCAACCCCTCAAAAAAACGATGTAAAGCTATAAAATAAGCCCAAAAATATTAAAGCTCAATTGCACAAGGAAAAGTATTTAATTAAGCAAAAATAGTTCATTGTAAATTCAAAAATAAAGTATTTTAAAAATAGTGTAGAAGTTTAAATGTTATTGAGCAAATACCCTGTAGAAGAAAATATGTTAAGGAAGATGTAAGGACTTTTAGATAAGAAATACTAACTTCTTTCTTTGACTTTGAAAGATTATTTAACCAACTAGAATTTTTAATCTATTGATAGACAACAACAATTTAATTAAACTAAAATAGAGATACTTTTGGCCGAGACGTTTAACTTTCCACTGATGACAACTTTATGATATAGTAGTTAAAATTTATGCAAACTTGGTCGGGTTGTTTTTATACTAAAGGGAGCATATTGTTATTTAAATTACATAAACAGTTTTTAGAGAATAGATTCGTATTGTGACTGCTAATTAGAATGGAAGTCAAGAAGTTCAACTTTTAAATTAAAACATTGTTGTTGAAGCGATTGCACAACTAATGAGAGAAAACCAATTATTTCACTCTTCATTAGAGTATTTCTAAGTAGACTATTCCCAAATGTCCCACAGTTAATTACGTATCGCATGTAAATGAGAATGCCGTAGTTTATTGGCAACTAATTTTGCATTGATTTCAATAAATTAAAATTTAATTGCTCGATTCGTGTTATTTTAAATATATTTTATTTTTTGATTTCACTTGATTTTCCTTCTTTTTTTTTTTGGTGCAATTTATTGGCTTAATTGAGGAAACAAAATGAAAATGGAAAACGTGGACAATTGGTTGTTGGTTCAGTTTCTGGTTCTGCATATGCAATGAGGACTGAACAACGTGTGCAGTTTTAATTGGATGATGTTAAATGCAAGCTGCAAGCACAAACTGTCAAATAAATAAAATATAGTAGCACTCTCGACATGTATTTGTTTTAAAGTATCAAACAGTAGGAAGAGGAAAGTCGAAGAAAAAAAGTTTTGTGGCAACTTTGAAACTTTTGCCAAAGACATTTTCAAGTGCAAAGTTTTTCCTAGGCAAGTGAAAATCTCCTGGGGACCAGCCACCGGTTGAATTGTTTGTACAATCCATATAAGAAAAGATGAGAGAGAGATAGAGACAGAGAGGAATGAGGAGCAGACCTGGCTGCTGTTCGAGGGGTGTACAAGCATTTAGCGAGGGTTGACTGTGGTAGTTCAAGGGTGTGTATGTCTTTCAGGGTCGTTCGGCTGTCGTTCGAGGTCTAAAAAGTCAATCACAATTCCCAGTGCAATCAGAAGACGCGTATTAATATTTAAAGAGGTCATCGAATTGGTTTCCAAACCAAATGCCAAGACAATTCGACTTGCCTCACGTTGCTGCTGCTGCTGCTGTTGCTGCTGCAACCTCGACAGATAAGAAATGTTAGCAATTTGTGGCCTGCAATATTTTCCACTTATTTGCCGATTTGTTGCAGTTAAGTGGCTCAGCTTAAAGTGGCTGAGTGGTTGTCTTAGCCACCCCAAAAATAAGATATTGTATCTTTTGTGCCATGTTCCTTTCTTTTATGTCTGGCAATTTGGATTTTTATGATTTGCAGCATTGTCTCAGCTGCTCGCACATCGGTGCATTTTTAATGCCACATTGAATATACATTTGCATTTGACCCCCACACAAACTTTTTGTTTGTTAATGCTTTTCCGCTTTTCCATCACAATGCCAGACTTGTCTGGAATAAAAGTGAAAACTTTCGCTTCTGTACCGCATTCCTCAACTCACGGCCATTCAATTACATTCTGTTGCAATCAATCACACTCGAAAGTTCAACAGTTTTCCCCCATGGGTCCCAAAAAAACCTTTGCAATTGTTTTTCTAACTTTCATTCACTGGCAGTTCTTTTTTCTCACTCCTTCTTAAACTATTTGCATTTGAATTATGAGTTTATGTTTCTGATTTTCTTATAACATTTATAGAACATTTGCAACTGTTTTGAGTGTCTAGATTTATGGTTTGATTTTAAGCTGTAAACTATTCAAAGTAAACGTAGTCAAGGCCAATAAATTTAAAAAGTTGTACGTGTTCGGTTTAGCCTCTGATAATGTAATCTTTCATCAATTTCTTTTGTGAATTAATATTTTATTTTCTTAACTTTCAGGAGAAGCATCTCTACATGTCTACAAACTGTATTTGTCATATTAAATAGAAATTATATTGATGCAATAAAGTCAAAAACAAAGTATCAAATTATTTACTTCAGGTTTTAAATCATTTTAGAAACAATAGTTTAAATTTGTATTTGGAAGAAATACTTATATTAAAATATAAGGAGCTTACTGAAATAGATATAGTGTTAAATTTATATAGACAGCAGATAAGCAATTCCTTGATCTGGAATTGCACACCAAGTTAACCCTTCCCGCACAGCCAAGTTATATATTTAATTTGTCCTTCAATAAGAAGTAAATTTTTTTTCGGACTCCTTTTTGTGTCAAAGAAATCTCATCAAAAGTTGTATTTGCGAAATTTAATATTTATAAAAATAAGTAGAGAGAACAATATTTTTGGAGTAGTTTTAATTTTGTTTATCAAGAAACTAACAAGTTTTTGGTTTAATTTGTTAACCCCGTCTCAACTTAATTTGAGTGCCAACTTTTAATTCCACAAACCCAAATGAATAAAATAAAATTATGCCAAAATAAGGAACGTGGAAATAAGCAAAGCAAACGAATTAACACTTTTCCTGAGCTGCCTTCTTCTCTTAATACCACTTCACAGAATTCCTTCAACCATAATTCCCCTGACTACAAGGATAGCCCGCAGAGCAAGTTTCGGGCCCGTAGGACTCTCAGTGAATCCGGAACTTCCGTGCTGAGCTCAAGTTCTGTGCCACCGGCTGTGCATCACAAAGAATACCAAAGACTCTGGCAATGCAGGGTGCAACAACCAGAGGGAGAGAGAGAGAAAAAGAGGTTGCAAATATATATATATATAAGTATTTATTGTTTTTGTTTGTGTGTGCTTTGTTGTTGCTGCTGCTTTGTTGTTCTGGCGCGCCAAAGAGCAAACACAGTGAGCGCAAAAACCGCAGCCACTAAATGCATTAAAAGCCAGCTCCATGAAATGGAGGCGTTGAAAATTGTGGCTCTGTGTGTGCTCAGTGTTGGCTAAGAGCAGAGGAGAATGTGTGGGCGAGAAGAGATGAAGAGGGGGAGGAGTGTTGGTTGCGGTAATATTGTAACGGCTTTTGTGTCTCGCAGCCAAGTTTCGAGTTTGGCATTGTTTTCCTGCACGGATATCCTTAATGAGTGAAAACTGGGCTAAGGCTTGAGTCTGAAACAGCAGCAACCATCATAATTATCCCAACTCCCCCTCATTCCAGCCTCTCCCTTACAATCCCCCTCGTCTGGGGTCGACTGACAGAAACACACTCGACACTCGACGGTCGACGGTCGACGGATGATGATGACGCCCCCATACTTGAGTGTTGGGGCAAAGTTCTTTCCCCTCTGCTTATCTGACCACATGCGCACATAAATCTTGCTCTATAAGGTCCACCCTCTATACCACCTACTGTTACGCTTGTGTAATTATCATTGTGATCACTTTTCAACAGTGCGAAAAACTTTTGTATTAAAAGTAAACTTATGACAGACAACGCACACGCCAAGTTCTCTGACCAGGACTTTCAAGGATTCGTCCTGGACAGGCACACATACGCACACGTTGCCATTGGCCATTGTCAAGTATAATTTATCATTCAGTCAACGTCCTTCGATTGCAGTTTATCATCCAACTTCCTCACCTCTCCCCCCTGCCGGCAACCTTGTCTAGAACTTACTTTACTGGGTCGTCTACTGTAATTTTTCTCTATCTTGTCGGTTTTCTCCACCTTCACCTCCACCTACATTTCTCTCTCACCCATAGCTCAAGGAAAGCAAAAGCTGCGTTTGGAGCTGAAAAGCGAATGGAAAATCAGTTTCAAACCTCAGGTTGTTATTTTTCTTGCAAGTGGACTTTAAAGAAGGGCATAGAGTGAGAGGACAGCTTGGTAAAATAGCAATTAACGTGGATTTGAAGTCTCTACCTGCAATAATCGGAAATAATTGAAGAAAGGAAAAAAAAAAGAAAAGAAACAATAAGGAGAAAAAACTACCCTATCAATGGAAAATAGTCCATGGGGCTCTTTGAAGGATGTTTGTACATGCAATTTGTAACATTTTAATTGTTGTATATATAGCTGCTGTCTGAGTCGGATGAACTGATTAACTGCTTCATATATAGAGTGGTTTGTGGGTGGATTGGTGGCGTCATTTGAGATTGCAACCACAGGCAACTACAGGGGCTAATTTTGATTGTGCTGCTCAATGTAAATGACATTAGTTTTCAATTAACTGGGTTAAAGGATGTGGGCTATTCAAGATGCAGTGATTCAGCTTAAAGAAGATAATTAAGGAATGTTTCTTTACATATAAAGAGCGATAATCTTCTATTTAGTGCATAATAGTAAATAATGGGATTAACCTCATATAAATAAATAGTGAAATTAAACAAAATTGCATTTTTTATTTGAAAATTGATCTGTTTATTTTCTTAAACCTTTGACCTTTTCAACCTAAATCTGATCCAAGATAAAGGTTATCCAAACAATTTACAAATATATTCGGAATAATTTAATTCAAAGTGTTTAAGTAATTTCTAGAGATATTTAATATTTACAACTATAACAATTCCACCACTTCCGGTATTTTTAACCACAAGTTGCATGCATTGGCATCTAACGGTTTTTTGCTCACAAATATTTCAAATTCCACTCGTTACTTTTCGAAAACTCTCTCTTGCTCTCACTCCTCAAACTCTCTCTCTTACTCTCACTCTCCCAAGAATTGTGTCAGCGCCAGGGAGCAGCGGAATTTGCAACTCCGAAAAGTGAAACATTTTGTGGCAATGCGCAGACTCAACATTTTAGCCGGCAGACTCAACATTCAGCAACAAATGTTGTTTATGCCACTTGAAGTTGATAATAAACAAAACGTTTCAAGTAACAGTAAATTTAATCAAATCAACTATGATAAGAAATCACATATAGAGAGTATGATATGAGATAAATTGCAAAATTGTGGAAAATATTTCACTATAAAATCAAAATAAATTAGTTAAACAATTGCTTAACAATTTGTGTCTATTATTAAAAAATTTAAATTAATACTTATAGTAACAAATAAAAGTAAAACTTTACTTTGGTTGTGGAGCTGAAACAGCTGATTTGTTGGCGGCCTGCAGGAATTCGCTTGGAACTCCGAATATTCTCTTTGTGGCACCCGAAGTGTGGCAAGGAAGTTGCCGAGCGCCACAAACCCGAGCGAAAACTCACCACTTTATGGAAAAGTATTGGGGGAAAACTGACAGCATAACTGTAAACTGTTGGCCGTTGGCTGTGAGTTTGGCATTCAGTTGAGTTTTGGTTACTGCCGCCAACGGTTAAAGGTTGAGCCGCGTGTCGCGTGTGTATTTACCACTTGCCACTTGCCACGGAACATTTACAACATAAACAAACAATTTTTTAAGCAAGTGGTTGCCTGTTCGAATCGGGTTTTTTCTACGAAATTATCAACGAGCTTAGGATAATTGTGTATTTTTAATGAGAGGCAATCGAAACTTAAGCTGCCACATGGTGGCAAGAACGATGCTGATGCCGCGCAACATTTTGGTGGCAAACGGAAACGCGAAAGCAAACGGAAACGGAAGCATTTAAGCAAAGTGGCTGCTTTCAAGCTCAGCAACTGTTTGCCAACATGTGTGTGTGTGTGCGAGTATGTGACTGTGTGTGTAGAATGCTGGGCAAACTGAGCGCATTCTAAAGCCGGGCCCAAAGGCAAAAGCCCAAGCCAAAGTTCCAGCAGAAACTTGCAATCAAATAGGAATACGAATACGAAAACGACTACGAAAGCGAATAGGAAAACGAATACTAAAAGAAAAAATATTCACAGCCAGCAATCCTTTTTTGTGTGGCTGTGTGTATGCGAGTGTGTGTGTGTGTGGCAAGCAAATAAATGCTTTTGCAACGCTTTTTTAGCCATTTTATCTCAAGTCGAAATACTGTAAAAAATTGTAAAATGGATTTACGTTTCGTATTCATCGTTTTCCTGCTGAAGTGGACGTATGCACAAGGTAAGTCCATATCACGAGTCCTTTTCCTTGTTCCTTTTTCCTCAATGTTTATACGCTCTTACTGAATGTATGTGAATGTGTTGCATTCTGTTTGTGCAGCTGCCGCTGCTGTTGCTGCTGTTGCTGCTGTTGCTGCTGTTGCTGTTGCTGTTGCTGAAGTGCAGTTTCTCGCATTTGTTCAAGTGCCACGCGTTGCACGTTGCAAATACTCGTTTTGCCATAGAAAATTGTGGCTCAGAATGTAATATGAGTATTTATTATATACTTACATCTCAACCACTGTGGATGTGTATATATTTTTATGTGTGGCACTGTAATGAGGTGCATTTAGCTGAGGCAACAGAGCGACTGACCTAAAGTGTGTGTTTGCGTACTTGCCACACGTACAAGTATTTGCGGCAAAACTTTTTCAATTCGAAAAGAAAAACTTTTGAATACAAATCCAAATGGTTTTTATTTTCCCTCTTTTATTATTGATGTTGCGACTCAAATGTGGAATTTCAAAGGTGTTGTTGAGTACTACAGTTCGAATGTGTCTCAAGTATTACCATCAGTAGATAGATAGGTTTCGAGTTGAAGGATTTTATATTTGGTATTTTATGAAGAATGCAAAAGGATGAATTCAAATTTAATTAGAGGGACATTTTAATTTGTTGATTATTATAATTTACGATTTTAAAGGTATGTTTCATATGGTATCCTGAATTTGATTACAGATTTAAATACAAAAATATATATCATATTTCATTTAATAACTTTTTTATTATATCCCATTGGATTTGAAGTAACGGAGAAAGCTTAAGCTCTGCACAAAGTTTATTTACTTCAACTAGTTATGAGCTAATGCATTGATTAACCGCCTTTTGCTAAGCAAATATATATATCTCATAGTTAAGTTTCACTTAACTCTCATTTACTTTCGCTCAAATAAACTTATTTACTTGGTTTTCATACGAAAACTTTTGTCAGCCACAAAACAATTTCCGCACTGTGTTGCCTTGACCTCCACTCCTCTCCCCTCATTTCCCTTGTCTACACTGTTCAGATACTCCCTAGTTGCTGCCTAACAACCCAAACAAATTAGGCAAAAACGAAAAAGAAAAAAATGTATGAAACAAGCCAGAGTCAGAGTTAGAGCCCGAGGCCAAAGCAAATTATGAATGAGTTCTTGTAGGTCTCGTATCTCTGTTGAGTTTGTACTTCCATTTTCCACTCTTGTTTTTTCGACTGTTGCATAAAATATGCGCATTTAATAAGGCCCAAAAATGAATGTTACCCGAAAACAATAAGAGGGCATGTAAATGGCGACCCTCAAATATGAAGCGAACTGAAGCGAAAGCCTCGCAACGGATGCAAAGCGAGATAAAACAAAAGCGTTTTACCGCAAAATATTACAAAATATTTATCAGACGATTCGGTATTGTAATATAAATATATTACATGTATTTTACAAAGACTAAATATATTTTATTAAAGAGTACAAACTTTTTATTCTGTCCAGTCTCAATTTGTTTGTTTTAATACCCTCAATGAAATTAAATAATAAGAATATAACAAGTGACTAAAGAAGAAGATTTTACTAAGAGCAAACAGCATTATTGTATGTTCTTTTTCTACAATTATGTGTAGAGTATCTCGCAGTCAACCCCATTTAACTGCAACGTTTCCACTTGTTATCTCTTGTCGTTTTGCCTCTTTTTTGGTTAAGGGCTTTTTTATTATTATGTAGTTTGATGCATGTAAACGAATTCAATTGAATAATATCCTGTCATTTTGCTGGCTTGCTTCCTCCTCGGCTCGTTTGGCATGTCAAAATTTTTATCAGCGCACGGAAAAATTTCGCCATGAAGCAGTAAATAAATAAATCCAGAATAAAAACACACGTTTCTCGACGCCCAGAAAGTATGCAATAAATTTTTGTTGGCCAACATTGCAAAATTTATTGGCATTTTAGTGGAAGCAACTCGCATGGATTCGATGAGTGCGTGTGTGTGAGTGTGTGTGCAACATCAAATAAAACAAATTAAATACTTTACTTTTTTTCTGGCAACTTTTGTGCGCCAAGTTATTTTTTCGTCGCTTTTCGCTAAACTTTCAGCCTTCTCTTTAGCTTAATTTATAAATTATTCATTTGGCTTGGAAGCATTTGGGCCAATTATCATTTTCATTGCATGAAATGAACTTGGCTATTGTTCAGCTTGTTCTGTGGACTGTTGTCTTGGCCTGTTTTGTCTTAAGGCCACCAAAAAGTAGGCTAAAGCAAAGGCAAAAGCAGTGCAAACAAATACAATACTCATACGACTCGTTGGCCCTACAACGAAATTAATTTGGATGTGTGCGTGCGTGTTGCTGTCTCTCCTTTTTGCTTTCTTATTGTGTATGTGTGTGTGAGCCTATATTTATATTTGTTGCCGTCTTGTGCCTTGCGGCCAAAAGCGTCGGGCATAAATTTATTTGCCAAAAACTTTCGCAGACCGGAATATTAATGAGTATTTAACCTAAATTGTTGCCTTTGATAAGTGGCATGAAATGTTGCCCGCTGGTATCAATGTGCCCCAGACAGTTATCTTTCCCTATTCTCCAATTCCCATCCCTTCCTTCATATTCCATCTATCCATCTTTTACTTTTGTTATAGCCTTTACTATGTTATATATGTTAACATTGTGTGCGTGTGTTCTTTGTTGCGTTAAATTACTTTAAAAAAGGGTTAAAATTATTTTATATAGCCAAGACAATGCGATGTCTATTGCTGTTCCCTTTAAGTCTTGGCCAAAAGGGTTTAGGCCTAAAAATAATGGCAAGCAATTCTCATCATGCTCATTTCTCGCATTTCTTTGTTGTCTTCTCTTTTGGCCGGGTAATTTGGGTAATAAGCCCAAATGTATTATGTACCAGTTTTACCTTTGTGTTCCTACTTAATTGAGACTTAATGCGAATTTAGCGTATTTATATCAAAAAGGTATTTTACTCTTAAATTACTGAGCAAAATGCTACAAATAAGGCAGTTCAACAAATTAAAATGAGCTCTTAGTTTATTATAAGTTTTTGCAAATATAAAATAAATTGAGTAATGAAAAGATAAATATATTCAATGGTTGATGAAGTTATTTTGGGTTTCTCAAGCTTAAATGTATATATTCTTTAGTAGGCCACATAACACTTGGGATTTATATTAAATATTTTATTGAATTGAATTTGTTTTAAAGTATAACAAATAACAAGCGAGTATGTAAAGACATTAAACTTAAATCGTATTAGGAGCTTATTCTAAACGAAAAATAATCTTTTTCGTAATTGGAAAAACTATTCAGCTAACAAAATACATTTGAAATGCTTTTGAAACATAAGCTATGCTTTGTTAATAAACCTTAATAGAGAGTAAGTCATGCAAATTGTGTATTTAGCTTAGAAATGGGAAACATAATAATAAGTTGAAGCAATTGAATTGTATATAAATCAATGGACTTTATTATAATAAACTTTAATTCAGTTGCATTTGAAATCTTCCTCTAATTGAGTCTCAATTTAAGCAATGAAATGAAAATTGCTTTGCCTTTGGGGCGAATTGACAATTCCGAATTAGAGACATTCGCAAATTTTAATTAATTTCTGCATCAATTGGATTGCCTGTCATAATACAAATAGCATAAATACCCACACACATACACACACAGTCTCATCTAAGCGCGCACATAAATAAATGCACATAAATACACATGTCCTTAAACAAACAAATCATTAGGCATACACACATTTATTTATTTATCTAACGTATCTTTTATGACAATGTGTGTAGGTGTATGTTTAAGAGTGAATGTGTGTGTGTGTTTTGTAAATAAACAAAAGCCACATGCAGCAGGATAAATACATGTGATATGCAGGACTCTGAGCTCAATTGTTGTTCGTTCCCTTTCAGCGCCTCAAATAATGGCAATATTTTGATTAACTTAATTAAGTGATTTCTCCATTTAACTCATACCCCTTATCAGCTATAACAACTACAATAACAATACCTTCTACCTACAACAACAACAACAACTACGTTGACAATGCTTATCAACAGCAATTTCTGTTCCTGTTGCGCTAATCCAGGCACAGCTTGACATGATTACCCGCTGAGCCTTTGTGTGCCACATACAGAGTATTGTTTGCCACATGAAAACATATTTCATGCCATTATGCGCAAAACTAGGCCAACAACAAGAAAACAGCTTAAACAACAACAGCTAGAATAACAACGGCCAATTGCGCCTAATGAATTAAGCTAGTAAATTTTCTGAAGCAGCTGCCAAGGCGCAACGCGGCTATCAAAAGTTTAAAGTGCCCCAGAAATGGTATAAAGAGCGAAACAAAATTAAAACAAAAAGAGATAATTGGCCAAGCCGAACTATTAATACACTTTACAGCTAAACTTTTGAATTTAAATTTATAGTTTTTGTTTTTTAAATTGTTAAGGTGCAGAAGTTAGGTAAACTAAACAATACATATGTTTATTGAAATTGGGATATATTAAAGAGAAAGAAACAAATGCTTATATTTCTTGATATTAGTAATATCCAACTCTTAGAATATTGCTTAAAATATTTATTTTTTGATCTGAACAACATATTTGATTTGCAATTTGAATGTAAGCTTATGTATTAAATTCCACAATTCACATTTTATGCACAATTTGTCAACTGTGATTTATTAGAGAATATTTAAACTTATATCAACTGAATCTCATATTTAATATGCCCATTGAAATGTTGCGAAACAACTTGAAAATGGTCGAGGCAACAGCAACAACAACTAACTTGGACATAAACAAGTGTTGAGCATATTTTTTTGATGGCAACTTTGGCATTTTACTCCTTTCTTTTTGTTCTTATTGCGGCGACCCTGGCGCCAGAGCAATCATAAACCATTGAGTGACCGACGGACAGTCTGTGTCCGGGTCCGGGTCCGACTACGGCTGATGTCTGGAGGAGTCTGTCTAGAGGAGAAGTCTGTTGGCACTTGTTCGCATTTCTCGCGCATTTTTTAAATGTTTACCCTTTCGACCCTTGAGCTATGCAACGCAAAGTGTCATTGACATTTTAATGTGCTAATGAAGATGAGGGCCAAAAGCAAAGCAAGCGCAATATTCAAAGATGAAGAAGAAGTGGAGAACGAGGCAAAAAGAAATGAAAAAAATATGCTTAAAATATTATGAAATTGTTATAAAAATAGTCAGAATACTGTCAACGCCATCGTCATTCTTGCCGCCTTTGACTTGCGCCTTGGTCTCATTATAGCAGAGTGCGGTTTTTAATATTTATTATGTATACGTACACATTTTGTACGCTCTTAAAGGCTGCTCAAGGACTTGCGGTGTTTATGAGTTGTTATGATTTTATTTTACATCATTTTGGTCGCTTTCGCTTGTCTCCTGTCTCCTGTCTTTCATCTCTCTCTCTCTCTCTCTCTCTCTCTCGTCTCCCTCTCATCACATCTCGTTTCGCTTGCAGTCAATTATGTCAAAGTTGTCAATTCAGTATGAAACTGCAAGGGCTTTAGCGTAAGCAGCTTTTACAAGCAGCCGAGTTTTTAGTAGAAAATAAAAGCAAATGTTAAATGTAGGTTATGATTTTACGAGCAAAAATATAAGCAAGAATACTGCTCTGGAAGGATTGCAGTAAAACTTTCCAAGTGGAAGGACAAATTGCAATCAAAAATGTAAATAAATACTGTCAATTGTGAAGTTGTAAACGGATTTTCTTTTTTAGATGTGCTCAAATAAAATCCACTTTAATAATAAATATAATATTAAAGTAGAAGACATTTTAAATATATTCAAATAGAATTTTGTTTAAGTATTTGAATCAGTTAATAATTCCAATTCTAATATATCCAATGGAATTTTGTTGACTACCATAGCTGAACAGTATAATGATTCTTTTCTCTGTGGTAGGCTCGATTGCCAAGTTTGTATAGCTGAATAAAAGTTCATTTAAACTTAACTTACTTGAAGCTACTTCTGTTTAGAAATTTCACCATTAAGAGCAGTGCTTTAATTTTAGTATTTCTCTGCAATTTTCTCTCCCCAAAGAGCTTTAACAATGCCTTTAACTATTTCACTTCTGCTACAGCTATAGGCTACAACAACTGAGGCACTTAAATTTTAAATGCCATGACGCAAAAACCCATTTTGTTAACCCTTCGCTCACTCTCTGTCTGTCTTCTTTGTATACTATATAAGTATATTTATATATACATTTTTATGACTTTACGCCAACGAGTCATAATTTTTGCCAACTCATTGCCTTTTGAGCCGCAAAAATCTCAGCAAGGCCAAAAGGGCGCAACACTTTTTTCTTAGCCATTTGTTGCTTTTCACAAGGACCAAGAGCGAAAGCCAAAGTAGTCCTAGTTTGATGGGCTCAGCTGTTGTCCCAGAGTCAGAGCCGTGAATAATTTATCAACGTCAGCAAGGCGATGATGAACGCCCAAATGCCAGGCTAGCAGATTGTCAAGTCTACTTCCTCCTTTTTCTCCATCCTCCATCTTCTTCCCATTCTTGGACAAAACTTTGTTCGACTATCTGTGAATCGATATGCCTGGGACATGGCAAAAGAAAAGAAATGGCCATAAAACTTGAGCTTTTTAACAAGCAAATCAAATGAAATGAATGAGCAGCCAAAGACGATATGGTCGCTTCTTATGAATGGACTGGACCGAACCGAATCCAATGTCCTGTCCAGTGTTAAAGGACAACAAGGACAACAGGCTGACCCCAAGACTGGACGCTTATCAATGCTAAGCATTTTGCTTTTGTGTATGTTGACTTACCTTTTCTCTCGTCTTTTGTATAGGGGACAGGACATTTTATATTTATTAAAAAAGCGTCGGCAATTCGCAACGTTGAGAGGCCCTAATAGGCATCCGGTCATAAAAACATGAATTGTGGCTCTTAGCAGCAAATCCAATTGGGCATAAATCGGCTTTGTTGTCCCCACCGAAAAAAGAGAAGAAGGAAAAAAAACGAGGAAAAACACATGAGCACACAACATAAAGGACCAGAAGGTCCTCTCAGAATTTAATGGCATTCACCAGGAACTGGTGCTGACTTCGACTTTGACTTCAACTTCGTCTTGGGCTTTATTTTATGTACATTTAAGCACAATGCGCTTATTGACTTAATGACAAATGTTGTTGCCCATCAATGAGTCCTGATAAGATTCTCCATCTGAGCTAAAAAGGACGCGCCTGGGATCCTTAGCTGAGCCTGGTTACCATTGGTAATTGGCAAAGTGCTTCAGTTTTGTCCGTGCTGAGCATTATAATAGAAGATGCACTGCAAATTGCATTGCGGCTGTCATCATCAGGCACTGATTTCTTCTGATCCCCCCTCTGTGCTTTTCTCGAAGGACCTTCTCTAGTTGTCACCCCCAAACAATTCAACTTCAAGACTGCCTTTAGCTATTTTTTCAAGGATGTTTACAAATTTACAACACGAAAGTGAATTTTCTTTCAATTTTGTTGCGCTGCTGCTGCCTGTTTGACAGTAGGAGCCTCAGGAGCAGCAATAAGGAGTCCTGACTTGAGTCCTGTCGAGTCGAGTTGAGTCGAGACGAGTTGTGTTGAGTCGTGTCTGCGTCTTCTTTGCCTGCCAGGCAGGATGCGCGCCTAAGTAGTTTTTGTATAATTGCACTCGTCATTGTCGTCCTTGTCGACATCCTTGTTCCTCCTGCCTTACTCTCTGCCTCACGGCACAGGAACAACAACAACAACAAGAACAGCAACAGCAGCAGCAACAACAGCAATTAAGGAATGTTAACAAGCGCACTTTTCAACTTTGCTCGCGGCTGTTGCACGTCAAAGGTGTGTGTGTGTGTATTTCTTTCAGTGTATGTGTGTGTGTGTGTGACACGCCCCTCTTCATTGCGCCTACCAGACGTGTGTTAACTTATTTGCGACAGTTTTGTGGCTGATTTGAAGAGGATTTGGTGTGAGTGTGTGTGTGTGTGCACTGCAACATACATAGTTTACACATGAGAATACTCCATATAAGGCTTATGTAGGGTATGTGCGCTACATAAGAAATATACGATTAAGATCTATGCATAGCTGTAGTTTTTGAAGATAGCTAAAAAGCTTGAAAAATATTGAATTCGCACATTAAATAAAAGACTATTTAATTGTCTTTTTCCTATTCTTTTGATCACAATTATATCTATTAAATAAGATGTTATGGTTCTAATATTAAAAAATTTAAAAAAGTGTTAATTAGTTTAAAAAAAAAAACAAAATAGTTCCCACATATGGTATATCTTTCTTTGTTTTCAATCAAAATTATTAATTTATAAAATGTATTGTTTTTTTAAACTACTTATATGATATTTATGCTTCTCTCCTTATCTTAATATATTTGAATTTGTTACGTAATTAAATTAATGTGATATTAATTAGTAACTAAGGGATTAAGGGATTAGGGCATCACATAGTATGTCAATTTGGGATTGAGACCTTAACTACTTGAAGTTCGTTTGCGGCATGCAAGTTGCGACATCCTTAATTAAGAGTTGATTGACAAACAACGTTCTAGTCGCAAACACTTAAAAATCAATTTGTAGTTGTAGTTGTTGTCTTTGTTGCTACACTGTTTCATGTGGCTGTTGTTGTTGTTGTTGTTATTTTGGAGTGTTGTAGGCAGACGCTATGCATGCGTAATTAAACAAATCTGAAAATAATTGAAACTTTTCGACATAAATCCCAGACATAAACACCCAGCAAACACACACACACACTTTATACACACACTCAACATATTTTTGTAGTCGTCTATCAGCTAAACTATGCAAGTTGTTGTTGAGCTTAAAAATTCCCATGTTGACAATTAAGTTAGCAACAACTACAACAAATGCCCAACACAGACTGAACAACAACAAAATAGAAAAGCAAAACGCGTGAAAAGCACGCAACCCTTATACAGTGGGTGCAACTTATAAAGGAAAATGGGGCAAAGAGAGGGACAGGGGAAGGACAGTAGCTGGTGACAAGCAACCAGGCAAACAACAGTCCCTCAACCCCCATCCAAAACGATGACAACTGGTTCGGGTTTCGTTAGCTGGTTACAGTCAACCCTAATTTACTTTTAATAACTTCATAGGCTAAAGCTAAAACAGGACTGGGAAGGGGGAAGCCTCACAAAAAGTGTCCTTTTTCACATGGACTAAACACATATAAAGCGTTAATTTCGATTTTGCTTAGCGAGGGTTAAATGTGTCATGTACTCACACCAATCATGGAAAGGCCAAACTCTAACTGTGCGTATACGCGATATCGATAACGATAATTAGAGACATGCAGACATGTCAATGCGTTCAGGTGAGAAAATCAATTTGCAAGCCAGCAGCTTAAGTGTGTGTACTTTAAAATTGGGGGGAACTTTGTTTGAGCTAGCCAAAAAATAAAAAAACAGGGTATAAAGGAAAGAAACGTAAAAAAATGTTGAAGTTGTGACTGTGACTGAGACTGGTTGCATGACTGAGTGACTTTCTGTCATGGCACACAGACAATGGCAAGATGAGAAAGTGATGCAGTAGTGGGAGTAGAAATGGCAGTAGAAAAGGGAGTAGAAATGAGAGTTGAAATGAAGGAGGCATATGACAAGCTCAAGTGTCTCACAATCGCATGTCCTGAAGAGCAAAGCGAGCAAATCAAAAAGGCATAGAAACAATTCTTCAACTCCTTTCTCACCAGCTGTCTACCTATTTCTTTCTTCTATTCTCTCTCTCTGTCTGGTGATTTGATGTGAAGTCTGACGCCTGCACAGATCCCTGACATGGCTGCTTTTGACAGTCGTTTTGCAAACATGTCGAAGCCATTAAGACAATCATGCGTTTTGCCTTGTGTTTTTTACATCAAGTGTGTGACACTTTTTTTTCTCGTTTTTTCCACTTTTTCTTCAGTGTTGTGTTGTTTTTTTTATGCATGCTGTTTTTCCTAACCAAGGTTTGTCTTCTCACTCATTCCTTGAATTCAATTCAATTCCGTTTCGGTTTTTGCTTTTATTTTCAGACTGTTTTGTTTTTTGAAAAATGGCTGTCGCATCACTTCTATTGTATTTTTGGAGTGTACGACTCTCAATGGTCTGTTGTATGTGTGTATAGAGAGTGTTGTGAATACGTGTGTGTGTGTTGGGTGTTTGTCACAAAGATTTATGCGTTGCAATTTACACACACGCTAAAACACACATAGACAAAAGCAAAGTAAAACGTTTGTTTGACGCTTACATTGAGTGGAATGTGGCAAGTGGAATGCGGCAAGTGGCAAGTGGAAAAGCCTCCAATGTGGATACTAGGAAAATGCTGCCAAAATTGCGGAAATGGTGACGATAAAGTGCCTAATGTAAAGCTGACCAAAACGAGACTTTCATTTCAGCATTCATTCGCTTGTTTATAACGAGCTTGAGAGAGAGAGTCATAAATCTATTTTTTGGCAGTTGTGTTGTCCATAAATTATCCAATTGCAGATCAAATTTATTATTAAATAACAAAATGTACAGTAAATTGTATTAATATCTGAGCTAAAAATATGCAAGAATTATTTATCACAGTTGAGCTTTGCTTTTAATAATATTATTAAAGGAAGAAACAATTGACCGGGACTTGACATGAGTCTTTAATATTATAATGATAATATTATTATAAGTGAGGCTTTACAAAATTGTTTTTAATTGCAGCTGTAAACATTCTGCCTTAGTTAAAATGTTTTATTTGTACCATAGTGATCTAAACAACTTAAATATATTTATCTCATCTTTTTATAGTTTCTAAATATTATAGATCTTTCTCAAATCTTATAGATCGATGATTACACTCAATTGATAGATAGATAAATGATAGTTTCTAGTGTGTCAAGTACAGAGACTACTAACATAAGTTTAAAAAAATTCATTTTAATTATATTTGAAGATATTCACATAGCAGACTCATAACCAACTTAAGCTATTTATTTTTCCTCATTCTGTAAATCTTTCTACAGTGTTTTAACTGCCTCACTTCATGACGCTCTTCATGTACGCATTGACCAGTCTCCAATTTCAATATACTAACATAAAGTACAAATTCTTATTTCCCTCTAAAATAATATTGAAATTTCAATCAAAAAGTACAATCAAATTTCTGACTTCCAATGACATGTAATGCCAATTTTCCCTTAATATCCTGCACACTGTTTGACTTCCACACTTCACAACCCCTCACTTAATTCAACTATGAAACTAAAATATAATAATCCCATAAATTTGTAATCAAAATGTCGAAAATGAATTCAAATATGTTTATAAAATTAGAATTTATTAATAGGAAAACTTAAAATGATTTTCGAGAGCACACCAAATTGACTTGATATTTAACGAGAAGTGTAAATATAGTCCAGCCACGCCCCCGAACTGCCTCTATAGCAACCACATAAAAGCTAAACCTATTGCAGCATAAAAAAGTTCGAGGGACCATAAAAAGCTAGAACTATAAAAGGGGGAAAATTAAACAAAATGTAAGGGAAGGCATAGCACAAGTTAAAAAGTAAGGACAACAAGTATAATAAAGGGGGGAGAATGAGAGAACGACTATAACGACAGATTGAACCTTCGCTTTTAATGCAATTAAGTTTAATTGAAAATTTTCACTCCAAATTATGAGCCGAACGTGTTGTTATGGAGCTCTCGACTCGACAGAAGGACAGACAGAAAGACAGATAGATATAGATAGAGACAGAGACACACCCCCGCAATCAGGCAGATGGAAATTAACATGCACACCAACACACAAACATACACACATACACCCATAACAGCATGTCCTTTGGTGCTTTGCACGTACTATGGCCCAGGATAAGGTCCATGGAATGGGAATGGAAGGTTTCAGGATGAGTGAAAGCAATCAAGCGTCCAAATCACTAGCCGAAAAACCGAAGGCAGCTCAAAGTTTGCTTTGATGCGAACTGAAGAGCCGTGTCGGCTCGTTCAGGACTTTATTACAAAACAAACAAGCAGCAGGCAAGCTGTGAGGCAGGGAGGCAGGCAGGCAGGAGAGCAGGAGAGCAGGATGAGAATAAGGAACATCCTATGTAGAGGACCAGCAACTACAGTTCCTGAATGTTTCATCTTTCACCACTTTGCCCGCTCGGCATTTAACTTATCTTTTATCTTGATTGCTGCTGACGATGACAAGGATAATGATGATGATGGCGCTACGTTGATGTCCTGTGATTTTAGTTTACCTGCCCCTGTCCACGCCCCCTTTACCAACTTGGGATATCTGTTTATATAAGCGAATGCCGCTTGATTTTAATTAGCATTTGACACAGCAGCTTAACACGAATGAAAATTCTCTCATCAGGTGGTTCAGGTGATTCAGCTGGTTCACAGGTGGTTCAGGTGCTGTAGGTGGTGCTCCTTTTGCACGATTATTTGCTGCTTAATGAGCCATCACACGAACTGGAATTTCAAATGTTCCGATGGGCAAATAAAAATATCATGTGGCTGGCAACAACTTTTCGTGACCAACTGTAACATTTTACGCTTCACAAACTTTTGTTGCCAAAACAAAAAGAACCTAAAAAGCATATGTGCAAGAGCAGCAATTTTTTTACCGATAGTTGGGTTTTTAATACTCTTAAGGGAGATCAGGAATTAAATGTTTTATTTATATAAATCGAACTAAATATTTATAATCTTATCAGATGCCTAGGTATGACTATTTTGGAATAGATGGTGTTGTTTAATATTTTTGAAGCTCCTTAATAAATAATTAAGATTTATATAAGTGACGAAGCTAACTTAAGGTAGAAAATATTTGAGCACTATTTTATGAAAATCAGTAATCATTTTAAACAAATGCAAACTTTATATCTTAAGAAGTTCTTGGAAATATTTGCTTATTTATAAGCATACAAAATGAAATATTTTTAATAATATTATTTTTATTAAAGAAAATTATTTAAATTCCATCAAATTCCAATTTCAACTCCAACTTATTTTAGTTTCGTACAATTTCTTGAAGTTTTATCAAATATCTGAGAAAATTCAAGTTACGCTCTAGAGTACACTACAAAAACAGAGGCTAGAATAACAGACACTCACATATACAAATATACACACAGACTTGCACACACACCACTTATACACACACTTACACCTATGCAAACTTGTTGTATTTGTAGATTTTGTCGTTCGATGCGCTGTGTTGGAAAATTCAATGTGAAAAGTTTGCATTTGGCAAGCAAGTAAGTTTGTGTGTGTGCGGGTGTGTGGGTGTGTATCTATGTGGGTGGCTTTGACTCTCAGCTGGCAACAAGGCTGCAAGTTTTTGGCCAGAACCAAGTGCAATTGCATATACTTAGTTGTGTTTGCATCCACAGACAACGCCAAGTATTGGACACATGTTTTCCAAAGGGGGTTGCACAAAGGAGAGGGAAGGGTGGCTAACTGCGGTTGCAGGTGGCCTATGGGAATGTGGAGCAGCAGTGCAAAAGTATCTGTGTCTGGTTGACTGACTCACTGACTGACTGAGTGGGCGTCTGTTTAGATAGATATACGAGTTCTCCCCTCTATTCTGCCGCCCCCTCTTCACCCCACTCCCTCTCATCACCCACTGTACAGATGCTACGAATGTCTAAAAGTATTTGCACATTTGGTTTTTGGTATGAGTTTGGTTGTATTGCATTTGGCATTGTAATGCATTTAGTGGGTAAAAGTTTGCCAAGAAGGGGAGTGGAGGGTAGGGGAGGAGCTTTTTAGGGCTGGAAATAGGGGTGGCCCTGGCATTTTGGACTTTGAAGTGTGTCAATGCAAATGTATGTGGCGCTCAGTCTCTCGTGTGTTTTGAATTATTTATATTATTTGCACTTTATATGCAGCTTGACTCAGTTCAACTCACAACCAGACACTTTTCCTCTGCCTGTGTGTTTTTTAGTTTTTCAACTGGAAAAAAAGCATTTGGAAGTGACGTTGATGCCAATGCATCGTTTGCTCTGGCTCTTTGCATTTATTGCATTTCACATTTAACCACAAAAATCTTGACTCCCGACATGTTAACAAAATGAATAAACATGGCAATGTCACTTCATAGCTCAGGGGCGTCACAGCCGACCAAAAGAGGGGGGAATACAATTAGAAAGAGTGTCAAAAAAACACACACATACACACCCTTTTCAGTTGACAAACAAAACGAAAAAAGCAATTCATTTAGTTAAACTTGTGAGTCATTGTCAAAACCCTTCGTCTATCTACGCCCTGCGACAAACCCTTGCCATCTACCAGAGTTGGAAAAAATTTGGTCTAAACGTTGAGAATTTATAGCCATACTCTTTACTTCTGTACCTCTGTTGTTGTTGTTGTTATAGTTGTTGTTGTGCGTCGTTATGATTCATAACTAAACAAAAAGTTTTCACAACATCCCCGGAAACAATTTGCTGCACACGAAGCGTTTACCAAACTTTAATTTGACTCATTTGCGTTCTACACGAAGAAGTTACTATTCGACACACAAAAAAGAAACAACAATAAATTGTAAAATTCTCTTGAAATGAAGTCGACTTCATAGATTCAACAATGATATAATCGTTCTGTTATTCTCACAATTTTGGTGGTTGAAACTTTATTTAAATAGAACCAAGTTGAATGAAATGTAACTAAAGATTGTTGCAAAACTTGGGGGTGATAATGGAAAAGTGACGAAAAGCTTAGCTTATTTTAGATTATAATTTTGTATTAGTAAGGATTATTTTGTTTGATTTTAATCTGGAGTATATATAATATGATATATTGCTCAAAAAAGTAATGATAAGTTATGTATTATTGATTCAGATAAAGCAAAAGCTAACCTTTGTTGATCATTTCAGTTTAGAGATTGATTTAAAATGATGTATAAATAATTTATGTATCAATCTTTTTGAAAGTGCGAAATCCTACTCTTCTTATTTAACTTAAGGTATTTTATGACGAAGTTTGCACAAAATACAATATCTACAGAGCACATACCAAATTTTCCCTTTTTATTGCAGTTCAATTCTGAGAATAGTCTCAGTAGACCTATCTCAACTTGTCGAAATAACTATGTAAAATGTTATGTTTATCTTCTCTCTACAAATAAACATTGCTATTAAAAACTCGCAGCAATTTCCTAAATTAGTTCAACTTTCTGTAAAAGACCTACCTTTTAATGTTGAGAACCTACAGCAGTGTGATAGCTTCCCCAAAGTAAGCTTATAAAATGTAAGCTGAAGTTGTTGTATTGTGAACTGCAACTTGAGTAACTAGAATGAAAATGAAATTACAATAACTTGAACTTTACATAAATTTCCACCTCTTCCAGCATGTGTTTTCCACTTTCTCTTTAACTATTTTTGGCTCAAGTTTTGCCTAGTTACATAAATATATGTTAACTTGAATTCCCGCCCCAAAAACCAACTAGATAAATTTGCTTAGCAGCAGCTGTTGTTGCAGCATACACTCTCGTATACATAAATTATAACGAAAATTTAATTATCGCAGTGGACGTGCAACAACTACTTACTTGTAACACAGTTTCATCTGGGGAGCAACTGCCCCAAAAGTATGCTACTAAAACAATTAGCAACGTTCTAATTAAAACAACAGTCAAAGGAGGCAACAACAACATACAAGAGCAACAACCACAACAACAACAACAACAGCAGCAGCTTGAGGGCCTTTGATTGATGATGATGTAAGAGGCGCCTTAAAGCACTTGCAGCATTTGGAGGCAAGGCGTTGAAGGCGCGCTTAGTTCTTGGCATTGTTTTTTTGGCCGCTGGCAACAAACAATGCAGAAAGCATGCAAATGTCTGCTATAACACACACACACACACTTAACCACACACACATGTTAAAACAAAAAGAAAATGTTTAAGGAAATTGCTGCAAATATTTTGCTTGTTAAGTGAAACCCAGTTTCCAAAACGCTTTTTACCAGCCAAATAGAGAGAAACTGCACTTTGAACATTTTCTTCAGGCATTTGCCATGCCACGGTCGACAGCACAAGTTGCACTCATAGAACGTCTTCGTCTCCATCTCCATCTCCATCGTCTTCGTCTTGTTTCGACCGTCTTTGGGTTATTTCAAGTCCTTTTAGAGTCCTGGCACTTTTGCATTTTACATAAGCGCTTGGAAATGCCTTTGTCGTTTTAGCAATTTATGCAAATTTCGTGCATTTTCCATGTTGTTACATTCTTTGTGTATGCTTGGCCAACATATTACACACATATATATATACATATACCATAACCTCCATATATGTGTGTGCTAGTCCACATACGATATTTAAATATATGCATATGTGGGCTATGACTGGCATGCAATTAAAACTAAATTAGTAGGCCTCTGGGCTATGGCGAATTGCTGGGAACTAAGAATCGAGAATGCAATTTTCAATTTTCTAATTGAATTATTTAGTTGCAAGTCGTTTCATTAAAGGCACACGCAAAGTTTTACCCAACGTAACCGAACAGAAAAAGTAGCAACAACGACAACAAAACTGTCAAATCAAGTATACGCAACAAAATGTAGAGAGCATGCTTTACTATTGAATATTCTCGTAAACGTTGGACGTTAATAAAAGAGAAAAAAAATAATTTTATTCAATTTATTTGCTTACAAAATTTAAAATATAGAATTTACATATATCTTAAAGTTATTTATATGTTTAATCTTTAAAAAGATGAATACATTGAAGATTAAGACATTTGTCAAGATTCAAAAGAAATATCCAGAGATATTTCTGAATATCAAATTTAAATTAAGATTGCCATTAATTTAATTGATTTAGGACTTGGATTTTTAGAACTGACTCATCGCTTTACATACCCATTGTTTCAAGCAGAAGCAGAGTGTTAAATAAAACCTCTGAGCGTTACTCACCAGCCACTCGACTGACTCTTATGACATGAACAGCCCCCCATTTGGATGTCATTTATAAAAACAACCTTTTTTAGGTGTTGAACATTACCGCAGGGCACAACCACAACCACAACCTCTTGGTCGTCGCCTGGTCAGCAAAGATATGTAAACAGCAAAAATAAAGGCGAATAAAAAAAAAAGAAACCTCCACGGTCCAGCAACTTTTGGTGTGTTGCACCCTTCGGTGTTGCCCCAAAAACACCGCCCACATGCGACATTTAACCCTCAAAATGTGCACATTGAACATTTTGGCTGAACTTCAGTTGAATTTTCTTTTTTTTTGGGTGCTGTTTTTTTGTTTGTTTTGTTTGCGTGTTGATTTTTGGCCAGGCCATAACTCTCCCCCCCTCCTCACTTGATACTTCTGGTGTGTGTGTTTGTGTTTTTATTTTTTCATTGCTGAAATAACATTCACTTGCGTCTTGCCAGTGAACCCACGGGGCAAAGTCAGCACCAACATGCAACATGTCTGACATCCACCCATTTTCTCCCAATTTCTATTCGATTTACAGTTCGACTTTGTGCAACGTCTGTTGCATGACATGCAGCATTTGCCTCGAGCTGTGAAGTTGTCGTTGTTCTTGGTGTTGTTGTTACTCATATTGTTATTGTTATTGTTGTTGTCATGTTGCTGGCAATGCAATCAACAACAATTGCAATAGCAACAACATCTGCGTTTCCCCTTATTTAATAACGTTTCAATATTCCAACATTTCTGACATATCAATTTTCTGAGCTTACAGATACATTTAAAGATACAGATACATTTATGTTTTGTATCTATATATATTTATATAGAAATATTCACATAAATTCGCATAGATTTCTGCTGCTATATGAATAAAGTTTTTCTGAGTGTGGGTGCGACAGTAAATTGTTTATATATGACATGAAAATTGAAATTTATGTCTTTTTGCCACTGACAGATTGCTTCTAGCAAAAACA
This sequence comes from Drosophila neotestacea, assembly GCA_035044365.1. Taxonomy (NCBI): domain Eukaryota; kingdom Metazoa; phylum Arthropoda; class Insecta; order Diptera; family Drosophilidae; genus Drosophila; species Drosophila neotestacea. Next base: position 1,398,660 of record JAWNMD010000052.1, on the reverse strand, counting down.
CACATAACATGTACAGAAAGTTGGTGGTAAGACAACAGTGTTGAATACTTATGAGGATTAAAAAAGTGTCTGACATCAACTGAAAGGCTTTTAGGATTAGAAAAGGTTTGCCAGCGGTATTGGTTATGATGAGCATAGATTCAAACACAGTTATTTAACTAAATTCATTATTTGTTTAACAAGGAAATACTGTTAGAATAACAAAAATATTAGATTCGGTTGGGAGTCTAATATAAGCGGATTAGAAATGGATTTTTTAAGTTAAGTAGTTTGTTGTGATTCCCTAGTAATGTGGATTTACTTTTAATTTAGGTAGCATTAGACAATAGAGCAGCAAGAGAGAAATATTTATGAATTTCCAAAAAGTTTCATGATTTAAAAAGGGGTTTAATAAAAAAGGAATGGCAAAATTCAAATAAAACTATGCCCTCATTAAGCTCCTAAATCTTTTAAGATTCAAAAACACGTTTCTCATTTGTAAATCATTCCCTGCAGTATTATATCTGCAGCGTAATTTGAATAAGCTTCATTTGCTTCGTGAACCGCATTCGAAATGTTGTTGATGAATGTTTTGCTTGAATGAATCTAAAACTATGCTAATCCTTTGCTTATCTCGGTTATCTCAGGCTAAACATGCCCCCAAATGATGACAACCTGGGCACAGTGCAGCAGGACCCAGGACTCTACCCAAACCCTACACTTTGCTCATTTCCCCCTAGTTAATTTTGCAGTTTCGCATTATGCAAAAACAAAAAACTACTTAACTGCTAAGCTGCCTTGCGGTCCTTTGCTGCATATGCAAATTCACACAAATTAATTCCAAACTGAACCTTTGAACAGACAGGGGACTAACACACATACACACACACACACACACACACTGCTGATACAGAAATCTCCCTTTATTCTGTCCCCTTTCCCTACATTGCGACAGTTGAATTGCAACTGCAACTTCATTTGCAACGTCAACGGCAATGCGCATTAACATTGTTTTCATTTGCCAGGGAGCTCTTTTAACATTTGCCAAACCGCTGACGACTGACGACTCTCGACTGACGCAGCGGAAAAAGGATATGCCCCTTGCCCCTTGCTCCCTGACCCTTTCCACTCTTCAAGTTGCCACCAATCCCTGTGCAATTTGTATAAAAAGCGCTTTAACCTCCTTCATTGCTCTTTCTGCATCTTCTCTGCAGGTTCACATCCGCCGCGAATAGTGGAACATCCCATAGATACGACGGTGCCACGACACGAGCCAGCAACTCTTAATTGCAAAGCTGAAGGATCTCCCACACCCACCATTCAATGGTATAAGGATGGTGTACCACTAAAGATACTGCCGGGCTCCCATCGCATTACACTGCCAGCGGGTGGATTGTTTTTCCTCAAGGTAAGACTACACAACATGACATTTTTAAGAAGGTGAATATTAAATACACTTTCAACAAATGAGTATGAATTAAAATTAAAAGTAAGGAATTTTAATAACTAAATTAACGTTAATTTTAAGGTTTGTCTATGTAATGATATGTGACAAGTGATATTTAACTTGATTTCTGACCTATTTCATTGTCACATTCTACAATTTGAAGAAATATTTTTATCTTAAAAAGTCTTTTTCTAATATTCATAATTAATCATTTTATTAAACAAATTACCAAACAAAGTTCTGATTTCAGTAAGAAATTATAATGTTTACTTTCAGAAGATATATTTTTGCCTAAAAAGGGCAAAAATTGTATTCCTCTTTAGTGTTAAGTAAAAATAGTTTTTTTAGGGTAAATTTCGTCGCCAACTCAAAACACACTTGCAGAAATAGCAGCGAATAGAGTTCTATGATTTCTACTCACAGAAAAAGTCATTGTATCCTTTTGCTAGAATAATGCAATGAGCCTGTGGCGTATTTACATTATTTTCACTCTTTCGCTTACTTTTAACACATACATATATATGTATATATGTACATCTTTACATTTTTTCATTTTCATATTTTCTGCTTTTGCAGCATGCATAATTATTATTTTACTGCTGTCTCCACGCTTTCATTCATAGTCAGAGAAAGACTCCAAGTGATAAAGAGGAGGAACTGTAGAGGGGGAATTAAGGGGAAGGCTGTTTAAAAATTTTCATTTTGCCAGGCCATCTGTTGAGTGATGAACAAACTAATTGCTTTTATTTTTTTAACATTTTTGCTTCACTTTTTTATATATCTTTTGCAAGCTGCAAAAATATTTTTGCAAGCATTACGTTGGGGCGGGCCAACAACTTCATTAACGTAAGGTAAACAAACATTAAGAGGAATGCTGAAGGTACACAAGGGGAAGTGGGGTAGAAGAGATGGAAGATCAGAGCAGTTGAAGCCAAAAAGCAAAAGCAGCCAGACAAATAAAGACAAACGGAAGTTGGCTGGCAACGCAGCAAAAGTCAGCATTCTGATGAGCTCACAGCTGTAGCTGTATGAGAGAATATTGCTGGGTCTCACTGTGAGTATGTGTGTGTCTGTGGCACTGGCACTGGCAGTGGCAGTGGCAGAAACAAGAAGCAGTGGCAGCAGCACTTGGACTGAGTACTCAGCAATTTACGACGCAAAAAGCCAACGGCGCGCGTTGATTATGCTGATGATGCAGTTGGAGACGCTGCGGCCAGGACATTTCGAATGAAGCACCTCCCTTCCCTTCCCTTCATTCCCCTTTCCCCATCCCTTTTCATTTTCCCCCAACTGGAGCCTGGCACTTTTCACACTCGATCTGCCTGGTTGTCTGTCTCTCTGCTTATGCATTTGCTTTCACATTTGTGTTTGTATTTGCCAAGATGTGAGTGTATTTGTTTATCACTTAAGTGCAAAAAAGGATTCTGTATGCAGAATTCTGTATAGCGGATTCAGGATTCCAGCAAAATCAGTCTTCAGACACCAGCTTCCGTTTCCCACCCATTATGTTGTCTCTAACTAACGAGTTTTAAATGAATTAATTCGAAAAGCTAAAGCTTCACTTGTTCGTTTATTTTTTGGCCATTATTTTTAGACCGTTCGCCAGGTTAACCTGGCCACAAAACATTTTTCCTGGCTCAACGCAATGCGACATATTTTTGGCACATTTCTCTTAGTCACATTCCGCACATAAACTAGTTTTTTCAATCTCTGGCTGTTAGATATATGAATGCATTTAATTTATTGGGACAGCATTCAAAAGCATTCATATGCATGCTGGGTAATAATACGAGTGAGTTAAAGGCTAACTATTATTGATCTAATAAAAGAGTATTTTTATGGATTTTAAAAATTATTTAAAGCCATTTCGTTCCAATTTAGAGAAGTTTTTACCAAAAAAATAAAGATTAGCCTTAAATACGGATTGCTCAGAGAACATTCATTGGTACTGGCTACTAATGGGGATTTATGTGTAAATAAAAATATAAGATTTAGAATACAGTATTATTCAACAAAAAAAGTAAACAGAATATAAATAAAAATAATCTTGACACTCATAAAAATATGAAACTAAATAAATAAAATGCATTTCGCATTGATATTAAAGTTCTGTTCTGGTTTTGAATTTTACAACTGACCCTTTGCCATTTTCCATACAGAACATTATCAATTTAGGAGATAATCCTCTGCTTTATGTTAGAACTATGACAGCAGAGATTGTTCCATAAACTAATCCGCATAAATTCGTTTGCTAGCTCCATTTTAAAATTTAAGCCAAGTATTTTATTTCTTTTTATTTCAGAGTTTTGCCCCATTTTTCTATGTCACTTGCATAATTTACATTCTAATTCCGCCAGCTTTTCGCTCTGCAACTATCTCTCTCTTACAGACATTCTTTCGCTCTCTTTTCGTCTTACACTCTTCCAAGTAGTCAAAGACAATTCATCTTACTTAAAGTACGAGTGAAGTTACTTCGCCCAAGCATTATAATAACGAGGGGCGCCCTAGAAAAAGGAAAAGGATAGTCCCAAAATATACAACACTATCAAATTTCTAATGCTCATGCCATGGAGAGATAGATATAGAAGTAGAAAGGGAGAGAACATTAATGTTGCATTTTTAATGTGGAGAAAAGTTAGCTAAAGTCTCCATGTCTTTAAGTAACAATAAGAGACAAGCGAATGGGGAATATGCAATAAAATACAATGTATGTGTCCCGAAAAAAGCTGAAGTATAGTGAAAAGTGACAGTGGAGGAGCAAGCAACAGGGAGACAGACAATAATTTACGTAACTGCACGAAAAAGGACGAAACGACCAGTCAGACAAATGTTGTAACAGCAGAGAAGAATAGAGAGATGAAAGAGAGGGCAAAGAGAAGGAGGATCCACATGATTTGTGGCAACTATGCGCGTGTATTTGTGTGTGCCACTTTGGTTAGTGCCTTCCGCACATCATCAACAGCTGAAGAGGCAGCATCTGAATCTGAATCTGATTCTGAATCCTTATGGCAGTCCTTGTCTTCGTCTTCGTCCTCGTCAACGTCCTCGCTCTTGTCCTCTAAAAGTTGCCATTGCTTTTGGTATTTGAACAACTGTCTGGCTCTCAAGTGTTTGCATGTGATGCGTTCGTTGCCTCTAAATGTTTATTTAAATGCTGCCACAGTGCCACATTTGGCAGTAGTCCTGTGGCATGCTTTAAAAGGCAATCAAAAACATTTGCTGGCTGTCAAATAAATCATGAACTAAACTCAAAAAGGTATTTTGATAGCGTCAGTTTCAACTTAATTAAAAACTGCAGCATAGCGTCAAGTTAATGCCACATTACTGTTACTGTTGCTGCCACTTGCAACTTGCCACAAAGCACAACATAACTTTCAACTGCCAGGCATATGGAGTACATTTTAATGAGTTTACAAAACGCTTGACACATTCGCAGCTTCATAAAAAAAGGGGAAGGCAAAGTATTTACGACCCATTCTACCAAGTAGGCCAACATTGCGTATGCGTTATGTATATTCACATGTGACTTTATGAGTGCGCCGCAATTCGCACTTTATGTTCGTTCGCTTATTAACTGAGTGTAAGGAAAGGTTTTGAGGGCCGTTTAATGAACGACTTAACAAGTCAAAGTTGATTGGTTGCCCAGACCGAAGGTGAAGGAAAATCTTTCGACTTATAAACAATTGAAAGATAGCAAATACCTCTAAGAAAATCGTTAAAGCGCTCAAGTCTTTTGGATAATAAAATTTGAAGTTATTTTTATATGTTAATCAAAATTAAATTGTCAAAAATGTCATTAAATATCTTGTTATAATTTATAAATAAGTTCCTAAACATATTACTGTTAGTTCTGACACTTTTCTACAAACTGTTTCTATATCCTTATCTTGTTAGATTTTTTTCTTATCCTTGCCCTTTTCTAATCCTTATAAATATATTTTGTCTTTCTGTTAGATGTCTTTTACATTTAACAAATATATATTTTTACTTTTTTTTAGATGTTTAACAAATCTTGCTATACATTCTTATGCTCTTTCTTATTATATCGCTTAGCTTTAATATTTTTCTATGGTCTGTTAAGTCAAAAACTCGTGACTTGTTAATTTAGCACTATTCGCATTATGTTCACCTGTTACCTGTTGCTTTTAGCTCTACTAGCTGTGACAATCTCCCACCTGATGCCCATTTATGGCCAGGTTTTAGCCAATTTTGCTGACTCACTCGATTTCAAGCTCAATTAAAAGCATTTACACGCCACATTTTACAGACTTTAAATTTAAAATAAAATTACCCAAACACACACTTTCTCTTTGTTCATCCCTCTCTCTGTCTCTCTGTCTCTCTATCTGTCTATTTATCTCTTTCCCTTTCTGTGAGTGTCTCATTCTCTTAGTGAAACGCACACACAATTACAAAATGTAACAACATGAAAACGAAATGGCTCCCAAATGAAATGTTGTAAATTTATGGGTATTTTAAATTAAAACGGAAGCGTGTTTTCAACGCGCGACTAAACACAGATACACACACACACACTCACCAAGCTGTGTACATATATATATATTTATACTAATACACACACAGTCAATATATTTTATAGCCGCAGAGCTTCGACTTTGCCCCTCAAGCCCCACAACATTGTTTTCCCCCAACTGAATTCAAGACACACGTAGTACACGGCAAAGCTGCTGTTGTTGTTTTTATTGTTGTTGTTGGTGTCAAATCAGTTTCAATGTTTGCTGGCAGCACGCACAACAATAACAACAACAGCAACAGGAGCAACAACAATGAGAGAGCGTCGCCAATTCGCAACAATTCGCGTGGCTCAAGTCATTAAAGACATAAATAAATTTATGTGACTTTCGGCGCAGTTTCTTTTCCTTTTTCTTTATCCTGTCGCTGTCGTTGTCGCTTTTTCTCTTCTTCCCAAATTTAATTTCAACAAGAACGACAATAAAAGAAAGAGTAGAAAGAACATATAGATTACATTGTCTGTCTTTAAGTCTGTGAAGCACGAATTATATTTTTATCTCCTTCCGTTTCCATTGCAACGGATTTCATTTTATATATTCTATTCAAAAAGGAGGCCAACACAAAATTTTAAATGAAAATGTAATTGCTATTGCTTTGTAAGCAAATAATAAGCTTAGCCTTTTGGTTGACAGTAGCTTCACAAGTGAGCAAAGGCAGCAGCAGCGACCCACAAGGCGTATGCGTAATATTTAATATGCTGTTGAATGCAGGTAATAGGAGTCAAATCAAGAGAAACTACTGAGGAAATGAAACTACTTTTAGAAGGGACTAAACAGGTACAGTGAGAGAGAGCGAGCGAAAGAAAATAACAATAGAATATAATCTGATATAAATAAAGTAGAAGAGAGGTGAAATACAAATAACTCAGAGAGTAAATGGATAATAGTGTAAGAAAAGCGTATAAACGAAATAAAGAAAATACATATAAAGGAAATTAGTTAATAGAAAGAAAATAAATACAGACTGAGTTATTCAAAATAGTGGAGCAAAGAAATTAAATAATAAATATACATAATGGAAAGAAGGGTTGAATGAAAGATAGAAAGTGGAAGGGATAAGAAAACAAAGTAGGGAACATATTGTGTTACCAGTTAACATATAAATGCTAGAGAATTAAAGCTCACAAAAAGAGTCAAAGCTCAAAAAATGCTAGCTAACTAAACGTATGAGTGATATAAAGTTAAGTCAGCAAAATATTAAAGCAATAATTTGATAACTTATGACAAAGTTTATATTCACTCTTAACTTAAAGATAAACTATTAATATACTCTTTGTAATAAAATCATAATTGTTTCACATACAAATAATATGTCCTGAAGGCTTTTATCTTAAAAAGAACATGTATGTAGTTCAATCAAAGTGCTGTCAGTTCGAGCTGATAAGAGACATTTGGCCTGTTTACATAGACAACTGAAGAGTCTGTGCCTTTAGTTAAGGGGAAACTTATGATGGGAATAATAAAGTAGTTTGGCAGAGACAAAAGACTATAGGATAGCTGTTTGTATGTATGTATGTATCTGTACATACTCGTACTCATATATTTAAGATCCTTTTGCCTTAAGTTTGCCTCGAGTAAGCGCTTTGCCTTTGAGTTGCCAGCATGACAATTGAGATGCCTGAAGCGCATTCGCTTATTTGTTTTACAAAGCACACCCGCGGCACAACACACAAACACATACACATACATCCATACACACACAAACACACATACACACACACATGAGTAAGATTAAATGAAAGAATAATACAGCTGAAGAACCCTTTTGTCATCTTCACTTAGCGCAACACTTAATTTCACTTGGATGAGGCCCAGAAGTTGTGTAAATTGTGCGAACTTTGTTGCTGTTGCAGCGCAGATAAATATGACACACACACACACATTCACTCACATAAACTAATACAAACTCACACACACACACACACAGACACTCAAAGAAATATCTTACACATTTTGACATTTAATTTTAAGCGCATGTTGGGGAATTTCTTTTGTGCGCCAAAAACAAATAAACAAACTGAAAGACAAAAACCGTCAACGAAACAAGAAGTAGAGGGTGTTTTAAGAGAAGAGGAGAATGAGGAGAGAAGTGAAGGTTGTAGGGACATGAAGTAACTATAAAGTTGCTCGAGAGACATTTTATGATTTGAGCACTTGAAGGCAGCAGACGCGCAACAGACAACAGATTGCTGGCTGTTTATTATGGCCAAAAAGACAGGGCAACAAAGAGGACAGCAAGAACATGAAAGATTGAGTGAGAAAGAGAGCGAAATTGAGAGAGAGGGAGTGAGAGAGCGTCAGCAAATCCAACGTCTTGAACTTGTGAAAGCACTTTTTGCAGCCATTTGTAAAATTACAATAAGAAAGCAAAAGCAATCTTCACAATGATATCACTTATATACCCTTTTTAACTCAAATGATGTCTACTAACTTTGAGATTAAGTTGTATCTTCAAGATCGTAAAAGAAATATTATTGCTATTCGTACATATGCCATATTTTTTTATTGACATCATAAATCAATTTTATGTCAATAAGTTATATTGATATTATCAGTTTGTTAGCTGACATACTTAATGAGATCTTGCTCAGAACACTTTTGCACCTTTTAAAGTATCACAACTGAACTGAAACTAAAGGGAAAATACTTAACAGTAAATATTCACATTTGTTTTCAACTAGCAATGATTATGAGAGATATTAGATATTTTTACTTCAATCATTTAAAACTAAAATATATTTGTCTCCAAACTTTTCACACAACTCATACATTGACAACACCCTTTTTAGTTAGAGTATAACTAAGAAAAAACAATCTTTTACTCATTTCAATTAAAATTTGCTCACATTTGGCCCTTTGCTTATTCTTAACTTTTTCTTCATCTCTAATTTTCTTTTTTTTTTGGCTTTCTTTTGCAGGTTGTCAATTCTCGTCGCGAAACAGATGCCGGCGTTTACTGGTGTGAGGCTAAAAACGAACTGGGCGTGGCACGGAGTCGCAATGCCACACTGCAAGTGGCGGGTAAGTCCTCATCCTCATCCTTATCCTCAACTCAACTCTCATGCCACACACTCTACTCCACTCCACTCCACATGTTGCAAGGGAGTCACATCCCTGTCAGCGTTGTTGCCCACGCACGCGTTTGCGTTTTTAATATTCTAAATTGATGTTGATTTTTGCCACAGTTGTTGGTCTTGTCCTTGTTGTTGTTGGTGTTGGTGTTGTTGTTGCTTGGCTTCGATATGCCCAGGGCAGCTCTGTCTTTTTCATTTTTTGCCTGTTGAGGGTAGAACTTGGTTTGGCTGGTAGGTGTAACACCGCCCACTTAACTAACTAGCTGAGCTGCGTTTACAAGTTTTCCGCATGAACGCACCCACTTGTCTTGTCAGAGGTCTGCCTCCATTAACCCGTTTTAGTTTTTCCTTTTCTCCCATATTCTCTCTTTCTCCTCCATATTTCTATGTCTCTTTGCATTTTCTATTTTTACTTTTTTGCCATTTTTTGACTTTTGAAGCCTTTTTCAGCTGGTTAGTTGGTTTGTCGGGTTGAGTGAACGGATTGAGTTGAGCTTTCCTTCTATTTATATTTTTTTATATTTTTTTTTTGGGTTTTCTATGTGATTTATGAGGACACATGGTTAGGGTGTAGTTTCTATATTGAGGTTGGGACAGGTCTTAATGTATGCTTTGACAAGAGCTTGAGCTATCACAACAGATTAGAGCGTAACTCACTTAACTTATGCTTGGAAAAATAAGCAAATTTGTTTATAGAAGCTCAACTTACTGCAAAGTTTAGAAAATATGATACTTATAGAGAGAAAAATGTAATAAAATTAAAAGAATAATCTAATAAATATAGAAGGGGCATGTATTTTTGGAATTCACATTTCCTTCGTCTAACACAATTTATGTTTTTCCTAGAGTTATTATAACTAATATATGGAGTTTATCTACAGAACGTCAAATATTACAAGCCTAATCTCAAAATTGTTCACTTGTAATAATGCTATATTTACTATATTTTTACTCCTACTTTTTCTTATACAAAGCTACACTCATGATCATTTTTTACAGTATTTCTCTCAATTCTTAATGCAGTACGTTTGTAGGGCATGAGTGGATATTTTTTTTTGGGTCCCCATTTGAACTCCCAATTGCCCTATTGCCACCGCAGACCGCCACTTTGTCTTTTGTTGGCTAATATTTCTTTTATTTGCTATGCTCTTTCATTTCCCTACCGCCTTCACATGAAAATCGATATTGCTTCCTGACGTTGAAAGTTCTCCTTATTTCCTCCAGTTTCTTCCCTTTTAGCATTTTATTTTTATTTATTCTTTTCTGGTACTGCTCGTGTTTAGCCTTAGCCAGTTTGGTTTGCTTTTTGCGGTATCCTTGGGGAATATTTTTCAATATTTGCATGTAAATCACGAAAAGCACGTCAAATTTGTTTGCTTGGTTAAAACGTCGTTATTGCGACTCGATAAGGGAAAGGGGAGAGTTCACATTGATTGGGTTAGGCAATAAAAGAAGAGAAAGAATCGAGGGCAGAGTTTACTTATCTTTTCTTTTTACTTTCTTTTTCTTTTTTTGTGTGTCAATAATAAACATAAGTTGCCCATATTTGATGTTGTCAGCGCAATTTCTGTCACATTACGCATACGCAATGTGTGTGTTTAACTTGACTGGAGGTAAAACGAAAGGTATCTCTGATGAAATGAACTTTAATTGTGCTGTGCTTTAACATTAATCTTCTCTGGGCTATAGAGAAGCCATATAAATATTGGCTTTACGATCATTTATTAACTCATTATCTGACCAGCTGGCAGTTTGCACCTTTTCAGCGACGCTTTTCCGCTTGACTGAGTCACGACCCTATTCGGTATTGGCCTACAACTTTCGCCAATGCCACTGAACCTGACACTGATTATGACTTTGATTAATTTATTGATGGTTGGCGTGTTTCCTGCTGTGCTCCCAGTGTTCTGCCCGACTTCTGGCCACATTCTGTGTCCGGATACGATGTCTGGGATGGGGCTGTGGGAATTTGTTGCTATTTTGAGCACATTAAAAGTTTTTGGTTCTTTGCTCGCTTTCGTGTTCACTTTCGCCGTGCGTTGAAATATATTTTGATTTATGTTGATTTATAGACATCACTTTAAATTTAATAAAAGTCATGGTTCAACATTTTTGCATACTTATAAAAGAGGAGAAAAAGAAACAACAACGACTTGAAAAACTAAACCGAAAAAAAGTAAAATGCGCTTATTCACTTTGCAGATTAAAATATATATATATATTTATGTAAAAAAAAGTGAAATTTAATTTACGTAAAAGCTGCTCCTGCTTTTTGGATTTATTTCCTGTATAAGAACGAATATAAGTTCTCGCATTTTGTTCGTTGAATGCACAAAGCTTGCTTTTCATGGCACAAAAAATAAAATGTACTTTGCTCTGCTTTTCAAGTGCTTGAAAGTTACTTGATTTATTATACTACTCCCTCGCTTACTAAGTATGTTTGTGTGTGTGTGTGGGACAAATATTCGCATAGCAAATTTATAACTGTGCAAATCGAGCTGGAAGCAACGTCAGTGCCAGCAGCCGCCTCGTGGGGCAAGGTGTGCAAATTACAGGTTTGCAATTTGACCACAAGATGGGGGAAAAAGAATGCTTGAAAGATGGAGAAGAGAAAAAAATGCGAGTGCCATGCAAAATAAATGCAGACAGCTGAGTTAGTGCCTTAAATCTGCGGTTGGCAAAGCAAAATGTTGATAATAGCGTGATTTACTATGCTCTGGGTTAAGAAAGGAAAGCTTTAGAAATGCATCTTGCTTGGTATTAAAAAAAAAGTTTTAAATGCAAAATTGGTATTAAGCGAGAAATATCGCATGAATAAATACGAATATTCCATTTGTGATTAAATTGCTTAAAATGAAGCTTACACTTTAAAGAAAATATATTGTCTTTAATTTCTATTAAAATTCGCGCCAACTTTAAAAGAATTTAGCTGAATTTCACAGCACTCAGAATGTAAAAGAATTTAGCGAATTTCATAACACTCTTTTATTTACTATCGATGTTTTAAATGCAACGCTTAAAGTCGATAGTTGACAAGTGCTGTACTTTTCAAGCAGCATCACGACGCGTCGTTTGTCGGCTGAAGCACATTTTCCAAACTTCTTCATCAATCTTTGTGAATAGTTTCATAATAACTATGGTTATACCACTTGTCTGGGCTCGCGTTGTTAAGGTGTTGGGACGATTCTCCGATTCTCAGAGTGAATGGACAATAGTGAAGGTGGAACTTCTGGGCGAACAGAATCGTCAGATCCTATTCCAAATGAGGGGAACTGTGCATAAAGGCGACGTTCTGCCGATGGAGGAACCTGATCGTGAAGTTACCCGTCTGCGCTAAGAATGAAAATGGATTTTCTACTTCCATAAAGAGAAAGAATGTAAAAATGCCAAAAGTATAACTTTGTGAATTACAAAATTCTTTATTACAATAAAATATAATGAGCTTAAGCTTGTATGTAATATGGTGGTTCTATATTTTATCATTTAACTTAATTGTTAAGATGCGCTGAGAGTTTCATTCAAAAGCTTCTTTACACAAAATGTGCAATAACATATGTAAATAGCCCACAGTACATGTATATGCGAACATATATTTAATTAATTCATCCACGTGTTCAGCTTAGCAAAGATGACACTTAATCTTGCGATAAGCTTCATGTCTGCGATTGTTATCGATTGGTAACTATCGATACTATTGCAGTTGCAAAGCTTTGCGAAACGAAATGTGATTTCAATCAGCTCGAATTATTTTATGGTTCATTTAACTAAGTGGTATAATATATATATATTTATATGTATATATAAGAGAGATAAACGGGAGAATATGAAATAGAATTGAATCAACTAAAAAGCTGCGTGCAAATGGCGTTGCCAGACTTTTTTACAAATGAGCTCTCCTATATTTCTGTAATGGTATGGCGTATAAAAATCACATTTATGCCATTTACGAACAATTTATCTTTGCTGTCAGGCCGCAAACACCCACACACACACACCTACACTCGCACACCCGAAAACGCACACTCACACACGTACAAACAGCCGCAGGTTAAGGCAGGACAGGGACAGGCATTTATCATGCAAAACCAAGATAATTTATAACGAACAACAACAACAACAACAAGGAGAAAACAAATGGACAGAGGCCATCACACACACACACACACAGATCTGTATACTAAAAAGCTGACACTCCTCTCTTCCTACATCTCCTCTCTCTCTCTTCAACAGTGCTACGCGATGAGTTTCGCCTGGAGCCGCAAAACACACGCATCGCACAGGGGGATACGGCGCTTTTGGAGTGTGCCCCACCTCGTGGCATTCCGGAACCGACGGTCACATGGAAGAAGGGCGGCCAGAAATTGGATTTGGAGGGCTCGAAGCGTGTACGCATCGTTGATGGTGGCAATTTGGCCATACAGGATGCACGTCAGAGTGACGAGGGTCAATACCAATGCACTGCCAAGAATCCAGTTGGTGTCCGTGAATCCTCCCTTGCCACACTCAAAGTACATGGTAAGTCCTCCACCTTTCCCTACATACATATATCCTCCATACCACTTCTGAAATTCTTGGGCCCACGTCAAGTTTCACCTCAAATCAATGTGTCATGTTCAATTTGCTGGAATGTGACTTGGGTCCTTTGGGGGTAATATGGATTGCACCTAAATGCCGCTAAGCGTCTCATTATGTTTATTGCAGTTAAACCCTACATCATACGCGGCCCACATGATCAAACAGTCCTTGAAGGCGCCTCCGTAACATTTCCCTGCCGTGTTGGCGGTGATCCCATGCCAGATGTCCTTTGGCTTCGCACTGCCTCAGGGGGAAATATGCCACTGGGTATGCTATCATTTATTATAGTATATTATTAAATAATTACTTTTTCAATGAAATACTCATTATTTTCTTCATCCATTTGCAGACCGCGTGAGCGTTTTGGAAGATCGCAGTTTGCGTCTGGAACGTGTTACAATTGCTGATGAGGGGGAGTACAGCTGTGAGGCGGATAATGTAGTGGGTGCCATTACAGCCATGGGCACTCTGACAGTTTTTGGTGAGTGATGGCTTTAATTAATACCTAACTGTTAGCCAATGACACAAGCCTAAAGTTGACTTTAAACGGATAAAATAAAATAATGGTTCTAAAAGAGCCTTGTGTGAGATATTTTATATTTAAATCAATAATAAAATTTCTTTTCTCAATTTAAATTTATTTTTTACGTCACTTTATGCTCTTGTCATTGCATATACTAAGCGCTAGTCTAGCACATTTAGCTAATTAGTTTACCCTCCTATATAATCCCCCCACACAAACACACAATTTGCAAACTGTAGCGCCCCCGAAATTTATACAACGTCCCGCAAGTAAATCAGTTGAACTGGGAGCGGACACATCCTTTGAGTGTCGAGCTTCAGGAAACCCCAAGCCAACTATATTCTGGACGGTCAAGAACAATAGTACGCTAATCTTTCCTGGAGCACCGCCTTTGGATCGATTTCACAGTCTGAACACGGAGGAGGGACACTCGATATTGACATTGACAAGATTTCAAAGGACTGACAAGGATCTTGTGATTGTATGCAATGCCATGAATGAGGTGGCTAGCATAACATCGAGAGTACAAATCACTCTGGACTCTCAGGAGGATCGACCACCGCCTATAATCATTGCAGGACCTGTGAATCAAACGTTGCCCATCAAATCTTTAGCCACACTTCAGTGCAAGGCAATTGGTTTGCCTAATCCAACAATCTCCTGGTATCGAGATGGCATTCCCGTGCATCCGAGTGCCAAATTAAATATAACTGCAGCTGGGGATTTAATTATCTCCGATTTGGATCGTCAACAAGATCAAGGACTGTACACCTGTGTGGCCAGTTCACGTGCTGGAAAATCAACGTGGAGCGGTTTCCTTCGCATTGAGTTGCCGACAAATCCAAATATTAAATTCTATCGAGCTCCCGAGCAAAGTAAATGTCCCACAGCACCTGGTCAACCCACAGTGTTGAATGCGACCGCGTCGGCAATGACGATTGTGTGGCCCACAAGTGATAAGCTGGGCACCTCCCCATTTTTGGGTTATAGTGTGGAAATGTATTGCACGAACAAGAGCAAGACTTGGATTCCCATTGCCAGTAGGCTGAGTGAACCCATTGTCACCGTGGATAGTTTGGAAACTGGAGCCGCTTATATGTTCATTGTTCGGGCAGAGAATGCTTTGGGCTTCTCTCCTCCATCACCCATCTCTGAGCCAATTACGGCCGGGAAGTTGATCGGAGTACGGGATGGTAGTGATGCCTCTGCGGGTTCGGCCAGCTCACAGCTTCTGCTCAGCGATGTGGAGACTTTGTTGCAATCGAATGACATTGTCGAACTCCTAGAGGCCAATGCCAGTGACTCGACAACAATTCGACTTGCTTGGGACATTGATAGCGGCCAATACATTGAAGGCTTCTATTTGTATGCCCGCGAGCTGCGCTCGGCGGAATATAAAATGCTTACACTGCTCAACAAGGGACAGGGATTGAGTTCTTGCACTGTTCCCGGTTTGGCGAAGGCTTCTACGTATGAGTTTTTTCTTGTGCCATTTTACAAGAGCATCGTAGGCAAACCCTCGAATTCTCGACATGCTCGCACCTTGGAAGATGGTAAGATTTGCCTAAGCTTTGTCCAGCTTCCAGCTAATCAGTTGCTGTTGTCCCATGCTGTGATTCCCATTTCCTCTTTCCTTCTATAACTAATCCCAATCTCATTTGTTCTTCTTCCTTATGTCCATTGTTTGTTGTCCACACAGTTCCCGAGGCAGCTCCGTATGGCATGGAAGCCATCCAATTCAATCGCACCTCCGTCTTCTTGAAATGGCTTCCTCCGCAACCGAATCGCACTCGCAATGGTATGTACTATACTCAAATCCCTCTTTGTTTACTCTGTTTAGGCGCCTTTTTCAGAGTATACCAACTTATCAATCTTGTTTGTAACAGAGTCTAGAAATATTCATTAGAATAGATCTTTTTTTTGTTGAGATAATACGTATACGCAATACGTAAAAATCCTGCATAAACCAATTTAAATTTAGATCAAGGCTTGGTGGTTGTTTCTTTCATATCTACTGTTTGATTCTACTGTTTTCTTTTAAGCTACTTAGGCCAATAGATTTAATACTAAATTATAGATATTCGAGTTTATTCGATTTTGATATGAGTGGGAATATGGTCTTTCTTACCACATCACCAGTTGTACGATATTATTAAAGCTTTGTTCCGTGTGTGACTTTTGTGGGTTGTTGTCTGTTGGCATAAGCAGACTATTCTTTCATGAATTTTAAAATATGTTGCACAGATTTAAATATTTTACTATTTTGCAAAGAGCATTTAAGCATTCGGTAAACCGAAGAAGTAACAATTTTCTTTCAGCCCTTGTTAACATTTAATTTCATTTGTCTTTATACTTCTCTTCTCTTTTCTGTTTCTTTCCTATGGTTTTCCCCACAGGCATTCTCACGAGCTACAATGTGCTCGTCAAGGGCCTGGATGTGCACAACACTACGCGTATATTCAAAAATATGACCATTGATGCGGCGACACCGACTCTGTTGTTGGCAAACCTCACCACGGGCGTCACTTACTACATTGCCGTTGCAGCTGCCACACGGGTGGGTGTTGGTCCCTTCAGTAAACCGGCAGTGCTACGCATCGATGCACGCACCCAATCACTGGACACCGGCTACACGCGGTGAGTTGCAGGAACAAAAAGTGGAAAATGGAGGCAGGGGCCGGGACAGGGACAGGGACATGACCAAGGACGGTTTTTATTGTGTCATTGTCGAGCTCATTTGACTGCTGCCACTGATGGGACAAAAGGCAGTCGGTGGCAGCCACATTCACATCAATCCATTAACGGCAAACGACAATGGGTAGCCTAGACTCAGACTCAGACACAACAGGATGAGGATGAGAACGAGCATGGGAATGAGGAGCATGGACGGCCATTAAACTAAGCCTCGCCTAGGCACGTACTTCCTGCCAGTATCAATGCTCATTCCGTTTCTTCTTTCTCTTTCTTCTCTCCCTCTTTCTATTCTATCTATTTGTATTGTGTACTATAGCTATCCCATCAGTCGTGATATTGCCGATGACTTTTTAACGCAGACCTGGTTTATCGTCCTGCTGGGCTCCATCATTGCCATAATTGTGTTTCTATTGGGCGCATTGGTTCTATTCAAGCGCTATCAATTTATCAAGCAGACCTCGCTGGGCAGTCTTCATGGTGAGTTTATAACATCCAATATCCCTTACCTCTCTTACCCTCCCCTTTACAGGCAATGTCGTCAATTCAAATATACTTTTTTTTGCTGTTGTTATCGTAGCTTAACTTTTGGTGGCAGCGGCTTAGTTTAGAATAGATTTAGGAGGTGATTTCAACGGTGGGTGGCAATTGTTTGGCCTTTAAAATTTATGAGCTAAATGCTCTATTAAGCATAGGAAATGTGTCTGAGCTTAACGTGATTTTATAGTCAGATTAACTGCACAATCTAACATTGGAGCTTAAAAGTTAAAGTTTACAAGATCTTTATGATTTATTAGATTACTAATTCATATAAAATCAAACTAGGATCAGTAATTAAGAATTACATTTGTTAAACAGATATTTAAAGTACTTTCCTTTTAGATAACTTTCTATACATACTTTAATATATACTCCCTGGCACAAATGAAGTCCTAGAACAAATCTCAACATTAACAGCTCCATTTGGACTGGCCAACCTCGACATAGAAGCAGAAAAAAAGTTGACAGAACTTGTGTGTTTGATAAGATAATTTCGCAGAATAAAAGCCATGGCCAAGTACGAGGCGAGCTCATATAATCTATGATTTATGACCCCTCAGCTGCGTTTATGGCTGGTCTCAATTAGGCTGCCGTTTTGTTAGCCACAAAACTACGCAACACGCACTCATAACATTAGCGGGACCTCAACCGAGAAGGATACCTAGGGTCTAGGGTAATAATCTTCTATGTGGTAGCGAAAATCAAGAGACAGTCGACAACAAGCTCGAAGGTTAAACCAACGATAAAAAGATAAAGAGCGAAACAAGCAAGAATAAAATGCAAAAGGGGGATTGGCTAAAAACGACAAATGCGCACGTGAAAATCACATCAATTGTCTAGTAAACCTCTAAAAATAAATGGAGAATGGGAAAAGACAATGTGAAAAAGGGAATCCTGTGTAGGAAATGCTTGCCAATTGAATATAAAATGTTATTTCCGTCTTTTATTATTTGCACGTTGCCGTTTTTACGGCCAAAAGGAGAAGGTTGTTTACGTTAACGTTACGTTTTAGTTTTAACTACAGTCGTTTTGTAATTGGCGCTACTAACGAGGATTACAACCCACAATTCCCTCTACAACAATTCGTAACTTGGGATCTATTCTATGTGTACTATATTCGATATTCTTTGCTTGCTGCTTTTTATTTCAGGCAATCACGCAATCGGCACCGTGCGAAAGTTTCCAACATTGCCAATGAATGGTGGAGGTGGTTCTAGTGGAACTGGGAATGGCAACTCCTGTGCGATAAATGGTGGCAACTCTGGCGTTGGCTCCAATGGCTTGTGGATCGATCCAAGTGGCGGTGTTTGGAGACAAGCGACGACAAAGGAGCAACTTCCGGGTTACGCACAGGCCACGGCACAACAACGCACCACACAACAACAACAGCAACTGAAGAAACAACAACAGGGACAGGGACAGGGACAACAAGGACAATCAAACACAACACAACAACCGCTGCCTGATTATGAGAGGTAAGCATGATTTGAGCTTCTTCATAAAAAAGGTAAAAGGGTTGTACCCTCTGTAGAAGAGGGCGTTTTGGGATGAGGGTGAATTGGTTTGTTTATCTGTCGTGCGCACAGGAAGTTGCCTTAATATCCTGTCTACGCTTCACTGCCTGTTTAATTACGAAAAATTGCGAGAGCAGCCGAAAAACCACGCCAAATGCTTAAATGTTTTACTACAACCACTGCTAAGGGGGATGTGGAAAGGGATCGGAAAGCGGAATAGTAGGTGGAGTAAAAGAAAACCAGAGCCGCACTATTTACGATTCGCTCGTAAAAATTGCGGAACTGCTGCCGCATCCACTTCAATAAGAGAGCAAACCACCCCAACACCCCAACCCACCCATCTACCCATCCACCACCCCACAAAAAAAACAACAACAACAACAAGAAGCGCCATTAAATTGTTACACTTGAACGGGTTTTACTTTGGGCCATGGCGATTGCCACAACCTGGTACTGGCCTCACTTTATTGGGGTTCCCCCCAGCTCAACGGGACTTTACCGTTCTTTACTCCGGGCATTTATGTATATTCCCCCATCCCCCATTTGTTGTCCCCCCTTCTCTCTTAATTCATTTTCATATACGCATATGAATTCCATATTTCTCGTTTGTATATTTTTAAATATTTGTCTGTTTGCTTTGTGCTGTGAGTGTTCCCAGAGTTTGTGGTTGGGGTTGTTTAATTAAAGCTTCTGACGATGGTTATATTGTGGTGCATAACGCCAACTTGGCTAAGTGATATAGAGCGCAATTTTATAGCTGATTCAGATACATGGAATTATCTCATTTATGTGCTTGCCTAAATGTAACAATGAATAAGTTAAAATAGAGCAACAAATTGTTTCCAAAAAATAAGACATTCCAATCTTGATTAGAATGTATATCTTTAAAAGTGAAATCTCGAGATTCAAAGGTTCCCCTATTTTTGAAGATGAACTTTTTAAATGCAGATTCAATAAAAAGATCAAACCATGGTAAAAATTGCATTCCATAGCAAAATCGGTTGAGGTTTGATAAAGTTATGCAAGTTTAAAGTCTGTTAACTCTTCTGAATATCTTCTCATTTTTATCTGTTAAATCCAACTAAGCTTTGTAACACAAATAAACAATAAATGAAAAGATACTTTCATTTAATGTTTAAAATTCAACTTCTGCTCACACTACTTTAATCCAACTTAACATTCTCACTTAGATTTGGTTTAGCTCAAGAGAACTGTTAAACAATTGTTTACACCTGGCTTTAAAGTCTGGCAAACTTTTCATTCTCTATATGTACAAACATTTCTTATATTTATTTCTTTCAATCTTAATCCATATCTCTTTAATCCAACTTTGTTCTCAGTTTCCCAATTTCCCCCTTGGTCTCTTTTTCATGTTCTTTGTTTTTACTTCTTATTTAAAAAAAAGTAGAATTTCTGCCGTGTTTTTTCATGTTTTTGTTTTCAGTTGTCGTTGTTTTTTTTCTTGTTGTTGTTGCCAAAGTTTCTTTAAAGCTTAATGTACCGTTGTGGCAACAATAACTGAAAGGAAAACAAGGCGCAATAAAAAGACGCAACTGCTGGCGACATATTGCTGCTCTGTGTTATTTCTTCTGCTTCTGCGTCTGCTTTCTCTTCTTTCGTTCTTTCTTTACTACCACCCCCGGCACGCCCCGTTGAATAAAGCTATCCTGTTCTTTTTGTTTTTTTTTGGTACCCTCAACTTGTGTGTATTTATTTGCGGCATTTTACGAATTTATTTGTTTTGACTTTTTTACAATATCCCAGTTTCTGCAAAGGAATCCAACTGTCTTTCCTCTTCCCGCCTCACACCTCTGCAATTTGAGTATTTCCTATTGCACATCACCCCCCTTGAAGCCCCCTCACAGGTCTCTCTAATGCTGTTTGCCACTTCCGTTACGCGATTTTCATTATTTCCGTTTCAATTTTTTCGTTATGTACTTTGGCAACTTTTTGGTTGTTCGCATTGTACTTGTGTCGCTGTGCATTTTAACAACGTTGTAAAGTCGTAAAAAAAACGTGAAACATTTTCCCCTGCTGACACACACACACACACACACACACACACCTTTTCCTCATCCCCTTTTCAGCACGCGACGTCGCCATTTGAATTTCCAATTAAAATATTTAATTTCTTTTCGGGTTGTCTGATTTTCAACATTTTATGGCCTGAGGAACAACATCTTGCAATCCCCTCTCTTTCTATCTAAACTCCTCTCTATTTCCTTCTCTATCTCTATCTCCCTTCCACCTTTTTGGTTTATTAGTATGTACGTAATTTGCACCGCTAAATTAACAATTAAAAATTGATAGCCCCGCGGGAACTGTCCCCGTGCCACTCCTTCAACATCCTCTCATCTCTACCCTCATAGATCCCAGTCACAAGTCTAAGTCTTAAGCCTCAGCATATGCAAATGCTTTGAGAGACTGCTCTGTTCCTGTCTCAGTCTGTATGTCCTTATGGCCACTTGTATTCCCCCATCGCAGGCACATTTAATTGCTCGAAAATTTCACATTCCGTTGCATAAATTCAGGCGTCTTTAAAATGAGAACGTATGTGGGTCCTGAGGTGGGCGGGTGTCTCCCTTTTGGCTGAGGTATTTGCATATGTCTGTGTCTGGTGTGACATTAAGGGTTAAATATAGAGTATTTATAGCTCTTTAAAGTTGTATCCTTATTGTACTTTACAACATATACGAAAATTTATTAAAGCTCCTTATTAAATCTTTTAATCGTGACAAGGACTTGTTATAATCTACTTCTTACAGTTCCTAGCATGTATTTAATAATATTGAATTATTATTATTGAAATATTTTTGAGGGATTAGTGTAAGTTTGATTTGGTTTTCCTTATTTAGTTTTTCACATCTGGAAATCACCATTCAAAAAACTACTCTAGGACGTTAAATTAGAAAACTATTTATTATCAATAAACAAATTTCTGTTATACTAACTTTTGACGAATTTTTTAAAGAATATTGTCTTTAAATATTTCAATTAAAAAAGGTCAAGAGCTATTGCATTCATTAGTTGAATTATTGAAATTTCAATTCAATTTAGTTTAGCCAGTTTTTGTGATTTTAAGAAATTTTACTGTACTAGAAATTCTATTTGTTTGTTTGTGAAATTAAATTCCCAACTCTATAAGTAACCTTCTACCCAACGCCAGATGGTGTCTTTGGCTCTACAAATTGGCAGTTTATAATCCAGTGTAGATATTTTTCCACTATTTCCCCTTTTTCCACTCTACTAATGATATTCTGCTTTCTAAACAATTCTATAAGCTCTCCGACAGTTCGTTTTCAGCATTTCAAACATACAATTTTTGCTCAAAAAGCACACACACACAAATTCATTCCAACTGGCAGCCACAATCGTCAATTCAAAGTAAATTTTTTTTTGCGAGGGATGTGGAAAATTCATTGGGAAAGTGCGATAGATAAGCATTATCTCATTAGCTAATTAGTGCACGAAAAATTTGCGCAATAAAAAAGTTTTTGCATAGAAATTGTTGCAAACAGAATATAGCATTAAGAGGGGGCGATGTTAATGGGGGGCGTGGTATGTGTTTGGGAAAAAGTTTTCCCAGCGATTTTAGCATTTTCCTTCTCTGAATTTTTTTTTCTGTTTGTTGCTTGTTTTTACGTCGACTAATTAGAAAGTTAAAATGCATGACACGCCCAGCTAATGGGGAAAATGTATTGGCAATTTCGGAAAATATTCAACATCCATTTCCCACATACACGGGTCGTTATCCGAAAATTTGTAATGAACTGCTGCAAACAAATTTCCGGAGTGATTCCCTCTCTCTCTCTCTCTCTCTGTTAATGCGTATGTGAGCAGCTAACAAAAGCAATTTCCTACGATTGATTTATGAAATGAATTTGTGTCCAGACATACGCTTTTTAACCGACAGTTAATACTCTCTCTCTCTCTCTCTTTGTTGCTCTGTCTCTTTGCAGACTCTCGCCAATGAATATGCCGGACTATGCGGAAGTTGCATGCTCAACATTCAAAAGCCCCCACAATAGCGTTGCACAAACTTCCGGACAGGGAGCTCCATCCCTGTCATCATCATTATATGATAGCTGTGGTGCCTATGCCACAACAAATGTGGTGGCCAATGTGAAGCTCTATCAGAATCAGAATCAAAATCCGACTCGTTATGGAACAAAGCCAACAGCAACGTTGACCAACAATAATAATGGCTCAATGATAACCAGCAATAATGATTACCAATCGACGGGCATGTATTCGGCACCAGCAAGTGCACATTATGGTTGCCTCGAGCCAAATCCGATGACCACATCGACCGCCTCAACGGCCATTTTAAGTGGTTCCCCAGCAAAGCTGAAAAAGATCAATATAACTGAGAATAAACTGGATCATCATATGCAGAATTTAAACAAGAATGAGACCACAACGAAAACGGAAAGAACAAATCCTTTCAATCAACAGCAACAACTTTTATTAGCCAGCAATGCATTGAAACAGGGACTGGGAGCCTATGCGAACACCACATTGGCGGCTCAAATGGCAAGTGGAGGTGGTGCAGGGACCTTGAGACGTCAGAGACATCCAAAAACATTGTTCAAGAGCGAGACAAACATTCTGGGAAAATCTGTGAGACAGAACAATGCATCAGCAAATGGAAATTTAGATTTTCTAACCGGAGGACCACCAGCTGGAGATAATAGTATTGATGCAGAATTTTCTGGATTGTGCAATTCCACGAATCAATTGTTAAATGATTGGGCTTCCAGTGCCTCGGTTGCAGCCGGAGGGGATTATCATTTTGGCAACAAGCAGCCGAGTAAACAACATTTGTATGTTAAGGCCAAGGATGGCACCTGGTCGGCAGTTAGCTCGGATGCATATCAGACTTTCAAGCAGCAACAACAGCAATTCCTTGCTGGATCTGGATCAGGTGACAACAAGCCCCTAAATGGTAGCATTGTTAATCCTGCCCATAGTTCAAGTAGCCTGGCTGCTGATAGTAAATTCCTCAGTAGTTTCGGTAACAGCGCCAATGTGTAGAGGGGAAGTAAAAAGATTGAGGGTCTAGCCCCAGAACAACCCTAAAGTTGTGTTTGCTCACTAGGCTAAGTGCAAAGCGAATGTTGAAAGGGGATACAGTCAAACTACGCTATAATAAACTTCAAGAAGAGTTTGTTGTGTGAAAGTTTAACTATGGCATGTGACAAGGTTTTGTACCTTAAAAAAGGGTTAGTGACAGAGAGAGATCTCTGTGAAATGGTAGCTCAGAAACTAACAGTAGAGAGTCGTTAACGTGGAGAAGAAAGAAAGCTTAGAGCTCAGAAATAGAAGCTTAAAATGTTATCTAAACTCGTTAAATTAATAAGTTTGCTCAATTTAACATGTTATATTAACAGAACAGCAAATATTAGTTGCAGAAATCATTCTACAAATTATGATTTTGAGTGAGTTTGTCTTGAAATTTCTGTAGCACCTGTAAGACCTGTAGAGGACTCTAAGCAGCTGGTAGACAAAGTTGAATAGTTACCCTCTCTTGCCTAGTTCTAGATCCCCTAACTAAATAATACTCTTGTAATGCCCGCTCAATAACTAGTCTAGACTTTCACCTGTGCCCAAAAAACAAACCCCAATTAAAATAACAACAACGAAAGGTGTGTGTAAAAACTCAGAATAAAAAGAAAACACATATTGGCTTGTAAATAGATTTGAAACCTTATAAAGCATATGGAATATGGCAATTGTCCCAAAAAGCTAAGCAAATGAAATCCCTAAAAATACCAAATAGCTCCGAAATAGTTAAGATTAATGTAATTTTTAGTAAGAAATCTGAAAGAGTTTGAGCCAAAAATAAAAAGAAAATGACGAATAGCAAACCCTAACGAAACATTATAATTAAAACTCACCAAAAATAAAAAACATGGAATAGTATAAAGTCAAATTCAAACAGCACTTTAAACAATAATTAATGAGTTCATTCATTAATTCCATTCATTAGCTGACGGTGCAATGTGTAATAATCCCCCAGATAAGCTAAATAAATGCTAATAATAAGGCTGTTAAATGTAAAATATCATAAATAATAAATAACCCAGCAAATATATATATAAATAAATATATCTACATTAAAGAATTGTGTAATTAAAGCATTTAGCTGTAATTTAACTGACAACTAGTTTTAGTTTGAGTAGCTAAACTAAAATCGATTACAGCAAAGAAACAAAAAAAAAACCAACATGATCAATCAATGAAATTCAATTGATAAATATATGCGAAAAAAAACCAACTGAAATAAATACTAAACTAACTACTGAACAAAAAGTTAATATGAATACTAACTCGAAAACTATATGCATTTTATTCATTTAACACGGTTTGAAATTCTTGCAGCTGCCACCGTTTGGAGGCGCCACAGTTGTGCCTACATTCTGCTCGACAATTCCATGGATTTTGTCCTTTGAATTCTTGCATGCCATCAGGTAAACCGTAGTCCCCTTGTTCCCCTCTCACCTAACCACAACTTAAACCACAACCCAGCTATGTCAACCAACTGCACAGCTGGAAAAATAGAGCAAAGAGTTTTACACCCATTTTCCCCCTGACACACCGCACTTTATAGGCTGGCAAATTAATTATGCGCTTTGAATTGACCCCGCCCATTTAGCCATCGCCGCCCCCTTAAAGCTACAGCATCATTAAACTGAAATGAGATATTGTTTATAGTCCCTTACCCAATGTCCCTCCGCGTTTGTTCCGTCTGTTGCAACTGTAAACATTGCAATTGGAAAATATTCAGGATAATCAAATGAATTCTCTCTCTCGACGTGTTTGGTTTCTGTTTTTGTTCTCGCATTTGGTTGTAAAACAATTTTACAAATTGTTATTGACAATTTATGTCTGTTGTTCTGTTTTTTTTTATTTATCCGTTTTTCACTCGTTTTTCCTCCTCCTTTTTTTGTGCTCTTGTCGGTTAACGGATGCTATTTGAATGCACATTAAAATTGTGCACACAAATGAAAATCAATTCAACCAAATGAAGCGCAATATTATTGGCAACATTTTTGCTTAATTCATTATTATTGGCATTATTAGGCACATTATGTGTATGAGTAAGTGTATATTACGATATTAAATGCATCGACGGAAACCGTTCACCGATTTTACTGAAATTAAATCTATTATAAATGCATTTGTAACTGTGTATAATAACGATTTGTTTTTTGCCATGCATTTTTTTTTACTATTTCTCATTATGTTGTTCAAATACATTAGTCTTTAAAAATTCAATAAAATAAATCACTTTATATTTTCTGTTTAGTGTTCCTGCATTTAAAGAATTATTTTAAAATCCCAAGGCGCAACATTTGTTTCTGAACAGAATTAATTTTACGCAAATTAGAGATTTTTAAATAACATTTGTGTGTTAGAATAATAATTATTCTTTGGTATCTGAACTTTAATGTTTTAATTTACTTTTTGCCTTGATTCGAAATCGTAAATAGTCGAAAACTAAACCTTGTGCGAGTGTTTACCAATGACGTTATTTCTGTTTCCCCATATATATTCTATTTCCAAATAATAATTATATGGAAGAAGCTATTCAACGTGTATTCAATGTTACTACAGTTTTCGAAAACTAACTTAAACAGAGGTAAATTATTATTGCAAATGTAAAGATTCTCTTAAAGGCTGTTAAATGAGAGTTCGAATTCCATTCTCCAATTCAGTTGTTGGAAGACTTTATAAACTTTTATAAATACAGCAATTGATTGCAAATGCTTAGGACTTAATAAAATTAGAACAGATTACATATTTAAAGGGGAATATGTTCAATTATTTCATTTGTTTTGTTATGTTCTTTAGTTATCAGTCTTCATATCATAATTAAGTATATTCCATTTGGCAAACATTTTTTTCGAGCTTTCAGCCTTCAATATATTTCAATCTTAGCACAGAGTCTGAGCTTAAAGCAGTTGGCAAAAGGCTCACAGCAGTTGCAACAGCACCCAACGGTTGTTGCCTAATGTATCTGAACAACCTACACCATTAGCCACACACACACACACTCTGCCAAACACACACAGCACCCAAACACACACATGTAGTACGCCTGTTGGAATCCAACTACAAATAGCCGAAGCTCTCGTCTGTTTGCCACTGGTCAGGCCGATAAATAAACCCAAATTTATCATGTACATGAAAAGGGTGCACACAGCGTAAGTGAAATGAAGAGAAGGGAGAAAGACAGAAAGAGAGAGAGAGAGATAGGAGCTATATGTTCCATTCCCGGCAACCATATATCGTGGATATAATAGCAAAAGCCGGCAGCGGTCATAATTTTTGGCACAAAATTGTCGATAGGCGTTGAAGCGTTCAATTGAATGTCCTAGACATCGTCTGGTCAGAGACCAGAGTTGAACCCAAGAACCAGACCCAGACCTTAGATCCCCATCTCTACATCCTCTCACTCTCCATCCCTCAAGCAAGCTTCTTAACGTCCAGACGTCCAAACACTATTGTATAATCAAAACTAATGGTCTATAAAGAATCAATTCTCAATTTGTTTAGACGCAGCTGTTGCCTCCATGCCCTTGTGCCTTTGTGCGCCAGGATACACAGGACAATGACCAGGACATGCGAACATGGGGACTATTTCACAATTTGCAACACATGTGGCAAATAAAATTTAAATGCATTTTGTAAATAATTTAATAAAAGAACGCATACATTTGTTTACAACTCATTTCCAATTGGCCAGATGGAGTCCGGCCTAAAACCTAATGATGGCTCTGATTAGGGATATTTCCCTGCATTTCCACACATATTTTTCCGAGTCACATACACAAATTAGTTGACGGAATTTGTATCGTAAAAATGGAATTTTTTATTTTATTGTATTTGGCCAGTCGAGTGTGCCATGTGACAAAGTTGCGGAAAGAGGAAAGGGAAACAGAACGGAATGTAGAAGGGAATTGTAGGCTGAAAATGGGGCATGGTCATGGTAAGAAAGCACTGATTCAGCAAATTGTCATAAAGTTTAATCAGCAGCTTGGCATCATCAGCAACAAGGACAAGGATCGGAAAAAAGACTCGTAAATATGAGACGAGTCCAGGACTCACACACATATCCAAAGTTTTATGCGCATTTGAGTGACCATAAAAATGGGCTGAACAGTTCTGCTGAGTCCTCGCATCCTGTGGCCTGTACTCCCAGTGATGCCCCTTGATAACAAAATTTGTACAACGCAATTTGATGAGATTAACCCACCGTACAGTGAACAAGTACACAAAGTAAAATGTCATTATAATTCGATGCGGATGGTTCTACCCAACGACAAATTGATTAAGCCCAGCCATATCATATATAACTACAGTGGAAGTTAAATAAGTGGACCAAAAACTGATACTGTCGTCAGCAACTATTCTTATCTTAAGGTACTTTTTTATGACATTACTGTAAAGAATTCCATTCAAGCGGGAAATAGTTTATGTCAGCTATAGAACACTTGGATGGGAATTTATTTATTCAACATATCATTGAAGTTTGGCAATTTTGCGGAATTTATGGTAGTCCTAAAACATTTAGAGATATTGTTAAAAAGAGAAAACAAATAAATTTATACAAATAGATTTTTCTATCATTACACTCCCGTTTTGTTCACCGTTTTTTCAGTCAACTTCATTCGAAAGCCAGACACGAAAGAATTAAAATTGCTTTAGCTAAATGGCTACATAAAATGATAAAAATAAATAAAAAGAAACAATTTCGGCGTTGTGAAAGCAATTTAATTTAAACTCCCCAATGGCCGAAACAAAAATGTAAATATTGCAGACAGGGTCAAAAATGTGTGTAGGAATGTGCTCTAAGAAAAAAGATACAACGAGCTACGTATCTTCAAAATGCCGATGGGACAATACCCTTACAGGCATGCACTGAAAATACAAATTTTCACTGAAGTAAACATATCTGAATAAACAGATCTGATTTGAATAAAAGTTTAAGTGTAGAACAAATTATTTGGTTTATAGAAGTCATTGCCATTTTATCCGCAAATAGTCTCAATTTAACAAATATTTCCTAAACACATGCATTCTTAAAATTTTTGAGCTTAACTTAAGAACTTTTGCTGTGTATTGTGTGCGTTAAACAAATTGCAATACCCCGAGCAAGGTCATAACAAGAAAAATAGACTAAAGAACATAAAATTCTAGTGCAAAACAGTTTTGACACAAAAAACACATTTGTATTTGGCCATTATGTTATTTTTGATTTTCTGATTTTCCTTTACCAAAAAACAAATTGAAACTGATCAAAGCGAAGGGTGGATAAATGCGCAGACAGACAGGGAATCAGACACATGCTTCTTTATCCTCTTCTGTCTACACACTCTCTCTCATACACTCACACACACCTACCTACCTTAATTAAATACCCAAAAAACTTGGACTAGCAAATGAAATGTGGCCTTCACTTTAAATGGCCCGGCTAAACTTATTTCTCGAGTTAGTCAAAAAGTTTAATTTGCGCTGTGGGAAAATTGCCTCAGTTACTGCTGCTTGTTTTTGTGAGTAATTAGTGAAATGCATTAAAATAAATGAGCTCAAAGCAAACAAGAACATGGTAAAAAAAACTTCCCAAGCCATATTTTACAAATGTCTACAAATTAACATGGCTTTAAGCTCATATTATTTTGTATATAACACAAATTACTTATTAATACGTATTAAATACAATTCAACTTGAAAATTTAGTGCAATTCATTTAGTGACTGTAATTTAAGCAGTCGTAAAACGTAACTGCCTATTTACAGACAGATAATGCTTTCTCCCTCACACAAAAACATGGCGTCTGCGGTGTGGGAGAGTCTTAAGTAAGTATGGGAGATTGCGAGAGTGAGAGCAGGAGAGTTCAAGTGTGAGACAAAACGCGGACATGAATGCTTCTGTTTCCAGTGATGCCAACTAACCAACTAATAAAATTTAATATAAAGGATACAAATTTATTATAATTACAGAATATAGAATAAATTTATTTTCAAAAGGTCTCTAATAAATATTTAATAAATACGTTTTATGTCAAATTCAGAACTCGCTATCATATTAAATATACTAGGTTAAATTGGCCCAGTATTAAATATTATTATTCGGAAACTATTATTTATGAGAATCTTTAAGTATTTTTGGAGTATCTTATTTTTATTACTATACTATGAAGCAATTGTGTCTATCAAGCTGACATACATATTTGTCTAATTTAATTGGAAAGAGGCTGCACTTCAATTTTATTTAATTTTAAATTCCATTCGTTCTTTTCAGCCCCGAATTTTTTAGATTTGATAAACTTCAGACTTTAAAAAACAGGATAGATAGAAGATGATTGACATCTCTGCTAGTTAAAAAAAAAGGACAGTTCCGTCCGGAAATAATAAGGATGAATTGACAACACTGGCTGCGACCGCTGCCCAACGCGACGCGTCCTTAGACACTTAAACAGGCCATAAAATACATTTTGAGCGTCTCGACGCTGCTTTTGTCGCTATTCTAGTTGTCGTTTTGTCGCAATGTCGCGTTCTTGTTGCCCGTCTCGCCTTTAGGCGTTTGTAATTTCTTGAATGTGTCAGCCGCGTCGTGCTCCTAATTGCAAAATATGGCGACAATTTCAAACAAGTTGAGCACATTGACGCCAGACGCTGAAGCTGACTGGTGACTGCCGCTGCGAGGATAATACAATTTCAACTGGTATTTTGGGTGCCATTATAATATATAACAGAGGGCCATAATAGAGCGGAGGGGAGTGTGGGGAGTGATATTGCCTAGCACTTGAACTTGCTCACGCTCATTATGTGTAATGAATACCTGCAGAGTAGAAAAGCGAGCACAAAACGAGAACGCAACTTAAATTAAACGGAAACTAAAGCTCAGCGTGCAGTAATCATGTAAAGAGGGAGTCAAGAGCTAAGTTCAATTGTCGTCTGCTCTCTCACACACTTTCATCCAGTGTTGCCATTTAAGCCATTAAGTAGCTAGGCTTAAATTTTTATTTGCAAAAGCAAGTTTAAGAACATATAAGCTAGAAATCGAACTATTCAAAAAAATATTTAACTAATTTAAGAAGAAATTTTGAAGATATATTATTATATAGAAGTCTAACAAATTAAAAGTCGATTTTAGTACTATGTCAGATTATATAAAATATACTTAAGTAAATACTTATTTTTATAAAATAAGCAGATTACAACTTTATTAGAATAAATTGAATATACTTAAGAAAATAGTAACTATATTTAATATACCTTTTAAAGAAGGAAATATTATACTTGGATTACATTACATACCACGGGAAACCCATTTTATCGGAAGTAATATTATTACTGACAATAATACATTGAGTCAAAGCTTTTAAATAAGAGTTGATGATGAATATAGCTAATCTATCATAGAGGTAATTTGTATGTCAAATGATTATAGTTAAGTAATACGTATAATTCAATAAAAATGTAAAGATTGTATACTAACTTTCCAATTTAAAGTGGAATATCATTTTACTCATGATTTGATAGAGCTTGATAGATAAAACTTTATAAAAAATAATTTATATACATATTAAATATTTACAATTACCAACCTTTAATTAAGACTTATTTTTAAAGCTATTTTTGATCACATTTTTCGATCAAAAAAGCTATTTTAAATTCCGGCAACACTGCTCTCAGCTAACTTTGTGAGTTTGTGTGCGTCGCATTTTATGAAACGTTTTATTATACTAATTTGTAGCCTTGGAATGGTCACCAGTTTCGGTTACATTGAATGGCACCAACTAAAAATGGCAATTTGCCATTGCATGAAATGGGCGTAAAAGAGAAAGAGAGAGGGAGATATAGAGTGGGAGAGAGAATGGAGGGTCACATACACTTTAGTCAAGTCTCTATTAGCAGACAATGCGTTCGTTGCGAGCGAAGTTTTCTGGCTTCTAAAATTGTCTCCTAATACATATGGGAAAGGTATGCCAAAAGTGCGCATGAAAATTGTTTAACTGTCTTTCTCACTGTCTGTCTGTATGTCTGTCTGTCTGTGGTTCTTTGGGGATTTTCGCCTTTTACAGAAAGAGGGAGGGGATTTTATTAAAATGACGTTGCCAGGATTATTGTCCCTGACCAACGTCAAGTGGGCAATGGCATTTTGCTCAACGCATATCCTTCTGCAAA
This sequence comes from Drosophila neotestacea, assembly GCA_035044365.1. Taxonomy (NCBI): domain Eukaryota; kingdom Metazoa; phylum Arthropoda; class Insecta; order Diptera; family Drosophilidae; genus Drosophila; species Drosophila neotestacea. The sequence goes on along the minus strand of JAWNMD010000052.1, from coordinate 1,366,589 downwards.
TGCTCCTTTGGGTTCTGACATCGTATCGTTAGTGTCCTTTGCAGTAATCCTGCTGCAGTCCTGACTGGTTAAGTCCATTTTTGGTTGGGGGCCAAGTTTTAACGACTTTGTTGCCGTTACGTCTAATTTAATGAAATTCGTTTTGCTTTTGGTTTCTATTTCTGTTTCTGTTACGGTTACGGTTTTTGCTTTTGCCTTTTGCTTTTGCCAACTTTTCTGCATACGAAATTTCGAAAAACGGCATTCTAATGACTTGGGCGTTGTTGCACTTCATACTTGTTGTTGTTATTGTTATTTCCATTGGGTCTGTCTCTATGTAAAGGTCTGGTGTAGTCTAGTCTGTCCATTGACTCCCTGGGAACTCCTCTATTCGCATTGCAGGGGGGCGTTTTTGAGTTGGGTTTGTAATATTTTGTTTGCCTTTTGATTTAATGATGGTCTGTGGTCGTTCCTGTTGTTATTGTGCGGTTTTCATTCGAATTGATATAAAGACATTGATTATAATGATATAGTGCCAGTTTTTCCATGTCTCTCCTCTTCTCATTCTCTCTCTGTGTGTGTCCTGGTTTATTATAAATGCACAGGGTGATACTATGAACAATTTTAGTGTTAAATATACGTTAAGATTGTATCACTCCTGGCGATCCGTTGAAAGCGCATACCAATTATGTCCAGAAGCCAGGGGAAAAGTTAACCTCAATTAATACGTTTGTAGCCAACCTAAAATTATACATGTTAGTTCATTAGTAACTTCTGTAAGGGATGTAATGAAAATGTTTCTGTTTTGTTTTTAAAATCACTGCTTACTTCATCAACCGTCTGCGTTTTTTACAGCGGTCAACCCAAGTTGAGAGTTCCCTTCGAATTTCATCACTAGCGTGACTTAAATTAAAAAACTCTTTAAATACATCAATAGGTGAGCCATAAAATAAGAAACCTGTAGAACTTTGCAAGCTAGCTTTAGCTTCTCTTTTTTTTAATAACCATTTACATTTTAGTTTATCCATAAAGTTAAGAATTTCGTCACTTGCGTGTCTGCCAATTGATAAGAATGCCATAACTAACCGCCCAAAACTTGAGACTTAACTTGCAACCATGAAATATGCAACGTTTACATTGCTACCAAGCCAATTTGCCTTCTTGCCACGCCCTCCACAAAGCCACAAAATATGCAACAAAAATGTTTCGGTTTTTGTTGTTGTTATTGTGTTTCTTTTTTTGGCTTATAAGTAGAACTATTTGCAAGAAATATGAGCGAAGAAGCGCGTTGCGAATAAACAAACTGATTTGCATTTATGGAAATGGTATTTTAGCACACAACCCCCTTTCGCTACGCCCATGGCATGCCACAGCCCCCTGTGGCAGACAACACGTAACGGTAATGGTGTAAAAATGCAAAGGATACGTACAATATGAATGCCTGTCTCGACTGTACGGGGGGTCCTTCCATCTACAGCACACATACAAATTCAGAGATCCTGGCCATGGGCGGAAAATCAAATAGAAATGTCGAGTGTGTGTATGTGTGTGTGTGCAAAAGCCAAAAGTAAATATTTATGTTTTATGTTAATGAGAATATGTCTGACTTTTTGCTGTTTGAATATTGGCAAACGGCAGCAGCGTTGCAGCAGGACTCGCTGCAGTCGACCAGGACATTTGTGTTCTGGCCAAAAGAATGACAAATGCGTCGGGCTGTTGGTTAAACTGTGGTTGCACTTTTTTGTCCCATTTTACCACAAACAACAACAACAATCAGTATCGAATGAACCACAGCCTCGTCTGTGGTTTTTGTGGATCTACTGATCATGCAGAGTCATGTTGTATAAGGGGTTCTTGGGAGGAGAATACTACATTACTTTATGACTCGGACTTTCGCTTGCTAACACAGTTGTTGTTGTTTGCTGGTTTGTTGTCCCATAATTGACAATTTAATTTGTCAAAGTGCAAAAAAATATAAACGAAACAGTCATAAAATATTCAATGAAATTGTGTGTACTCTTACAAAAGAATTAAATAGTTGTTAACTAAAGGAGTCTATTCCGAATTCATCTATCGAAAAACAAACACATTGGAAGTATCTCGCTGATAAGTATGCTATGATTATTTATAATTTCTAAGGAGCTTCTTGGAGAAAAACATTGAAGTGAATTTAAATCAAAAGTGAATCGGGCGATTTCAGTTCCATTTTGTTTTCATACAATTTCAGATTTTTGTTTACGATTAGTGTTTTTAAATTGTTTGTGCATTTGATTTTAAAGATCTTATTTTCAAATCGTTTTAATATTTTTTTCTACTCTGAAAAGTAGTTTACTCAAATATTGACAGCAAAAAAGTGAAATGCATAATTGAGTATTTCATTCTATATATTTATGAATTATACAAAAAAATTTTAAAATGACATAAAATGATAAACAAATTTTAAAAAAACCAGTAATATAAAAGTTGTCGCTCTTTTGTGCCTGTTTAAATCTTCATTAAAAAAGCGGTAAACAGTAAACAATAACTCCATTTTTTTATTGTTAGTTATTTTTTAAGAGTATTAAAAGTTAAGCTTTCAGTTCTTTTGATTACTCTCTTTTTTTGTTAATTTTCCTCTTGTTGCATGTATAATTAGTTGATTGTTTATTGCCTTTTTGTTGCAGTTGTTGTTTTTTTTTCAATAAACATTATTGTGGCTTTTATTTGGTCTATTTATTTACAGTTTCTCTTCTTTTTTCGTCTGTTTGTTGGATGTTAATATATTAATGCTGCATGATATGCCGCTTAATCTGACGTTTAATTAATTCTATTAATTTTTTAATTACATAAAAGAGTGCTAAAAAAAGATCAAAAATAAATTAATCCAAGTTTTTGTGTAAATAAAAATAGATTTAAAGACACATATTTAAAATGACGTATTTTTAAATAAATATGTTTAATTTCACAATCATTTTGAAATATTGCGGAAATGTATTAACAAAGTGTAATTTAAAATGTTGTTAATGTGTTGATGAAAAGAAAAATATGCCAAGAGAATATATTCAAAGATTTGTTTAGTTAAAAAGCTGTTGAAATCTTCTATACATTTTCGAAATTCCATCCAGCTGATTTGGTTTATTAGCGAATTAAAAATAAGTTTGTTGGTTAGCTGATTACCAATTAGATATGTTTGAGTGAGATTGATTAATTTAACTGATTAAATTATTTAATTGAAATCCTAAACAGATTTTAACTGTCACATCTATTTTTAATGCTTAAGCTTAAATATTCAGTTTTAATCTAACTTTTCAGTCAGTTGTCTAAACTTATTCATCACTTTTAGCAATCATAGCATAAGTGTGGTTACAACACCGTTTTCCCCTGCCAAGCCCCTTACTATTTCAGTACTTTTGCATGGCAATTGCACTCAACAGAAAACAATTCACAACAAAATGGCAAAGGTTAATGCACCATTGGACAGTTGTCGTCGTTGTCGTTGTCGTCTATATTGCGTTATGTCTCATCCAATGCAACCAATGTCGACATCGTCATCATCGGCATACCTAACATCATTATGAGGGTGTGTATGAGTGTGTGTAAAGGTGTGTGTGTGGGTTTGGCAGCATATGACAAAGTTTAAGTGCTGGTAAATCCATAGATTTCATGCTGGCAGCCGACAAACATGGCCACATATTGTGCGAGACAAACAACAACAAGAATAACAAGAACAAACAGCAGAGGTGTTGGTAATGTGCTGCAAACATCAACATCAACAACACCAACAACAACAACAGCAGTTGTGCAACAATAGTATCGCATTTCAATGTTTTTAGTGTGGCATAAAAACAAAAGCAAAAGCCGCATTCAAACAGCGAACTACCAACAGAAACAACAACAACTACAACAACAACCTTAGTTGTGGCACAGACTGCAAAAGTTTTTATGCTACAACCGAGATACTTGCCACTTGCCCCTACTCCCCTTAACAGTTCCTTAACCCTCACTCTTGGCTGTTGGCTGCACGTAATTTTGTTGTGTCGCGACGCAAATATGTTGCCCATGAAAGCCACCGAACCACCCTCGCAGCAGACACACCCCATATCTTTACTCCCTTCCCCACTAAGCAGCTACCTTGGCATTATGCAAGGCGCCATCGCCGTCGCACTTGTCACTTTAACCTTGCACGGCCTGTCAGCGAGCAACCATCGGCCCCAACTCCATCTAAGACAACCACCCACACCACCCACACCACCCACTCAACCACCCATCAGCCAAGCCACTGAAAATTTGCGCAAAGCGGCATGGAAAATGAAAAGAAAAGCCATAAAACCAAAGACGACGCGCAAAGCCAGAATAAAAAGAGACAAAAAAATATAATGCAAAATGTGCGGTAATTTTTCTTAAAGTCGCATTTTCTGCACTCTTTCTATAGATTCGTATTGTATAACATAAGAATGTTTGTTTAAAATGGAAAGCATAATTTTTAGAGTGAAGTTCAACAACAAATGATGATTGAAAGTTGATTGCGAAGTTCAATATAATGATAGAAGTTTATAACTAGAGAAGCTAAGTTAAACTTTTAAAAATTAATATACATTTTCATTGAATAAATGCTATACATTTTGGACATTGGAATGTTGGAATGAGTAGACCACTTCATCATTCTACTTCAATGAATACAAGGGTAGTTTAAATCATTGTTCTTTTAAAATATATAGAATGTTTGACAGCAGAAAATTAATGTTTCTGTTATAACTCAACGATTAAAATTAATATACATACTATGCATAGAGAAGTTACCCTTTATATTTTCAAGTAAATGAAAATGAAAAAGTTTTAAGCTTTAATCAAATTTATTTTATAAATTAAAATGCATTTTGGGAAAGAGAAACTGAGTAGCTCATTTTAATTAAAAAACTTATAGCTTTTCATTTTATAACTTATTTTTCCTAATTGTACACCCAGCTAATGTACCCCTAAAATAGAGTATTGAAACCGAAACGAGCGTAAATATGCCTGTCATCATTTTGACATCAACGCTGGCAGTGGCATTGAAGCTATAGCTGGATCTGTAGCTTGGGTAGTTGAGCGGGCCATTACCATAACTATAATGCATATTTCAGCATCGGCATTGGGCATTGGACTGCTTCACCTCCCTTTCCACCTCTTCTTTTCGTCATCCTAAGGCCCCGTCATCATCATCAACGATGACGACAACGATGTTGTGGCCGTCGTCATGTGGAAAATCCCGGTATCACTTTCGCTTATGCCTTGTTGACAATCTCGGTTTCAATGTGTGTTTGCCCAGTACCCAGTCTGCCCCCCTCTAGAACTCACCCCTCCTTCTCGCATCTTGCATAATGTTGTACTTAGTTATCGGGGAAGCATGCCTGGGCATATTTATGCCTTGTTTGCAGTCGCATTTGTTGTTATTCTTCCCTTGGTCTGGTCATAATGAATGGCAAGGTTTTAGCATAAAAGTTTATTGAACTAGAACAAGATGGTAAAATACACATGGATTGAACCACAATAACCGCCCTCTAAGGCGTCTAAGGCAGACAAAACAAATGACAATCTTATGACCTTCTTCATAAAATATCGATGCAATATACGCTCAAATTTGTGAGCCACGTATACAGCGAAAACTACTTTACATGGAGTATTCCAAGGTATTCCCAGAGGTTGAATATTGTTAGAGATGCAGAAGAATATCTAAAGATTTGATTTTAAAATTCTTTGTAAAGTAAAAATAGAATTACACCTCAAGGAAAGAAGAAACGAAGAGTAAAATTCAATAAACTACATAGGAACTCAACAAATGAAAAACTGAAGATGAATAAAATTAAAGGAAATTATTAGATTTGAGGATAGTATTATTCAATCCTAAAATGAAGCAAGTTAGTTATTAGATAAAAGTCTTAAATTTAACACTATGATACCTTTAGTTTAAAGAAAGATCGGAATTGGATTAATGTACTAAGAAGAAGATAAAATTAGATGGGTTGGACCAGACCATAATACTGTTTCATTTGGAAAGGAAAGAAGGTTTGAAGACTATTCTGAGCTTAAGTACAAGAATATTAATGAAAATAGATAAAGATGGTGCATTTTTAAAGATGAAGATATTGCAATATGTCGAATAAAATAATACAAGATAAGATATCAACCAAATGAAACAAATTAAATAAATATTGTACAAATTCAAACATCAATCTTTGATGATAGTTAGCTACTCCTAAAAATATTCATATTCCCATCTTTAAATTGATTGATTGATTTTATTAACATATTTCTGTAGACAAGTCACTCGGGAACTGACAAACTCAAAGTAAAGCTCCAAAGTGTTGACTTGGTTAGCTAGTGAACTAGGCTTGCGTGTCTATCGTATTAGAAGTTTCCAATTCAAACGTGTTAGTTGTGAAACAACTCTGCAGCATTTCCCCATTTCCCAGTTAAATCTACCCCCAACAGTTTTGGCCAATTTCAACAACTGCGCTTTGGTCGGTCGCATTGCTCGTGTTCGTAATCCACGTGGATTATGTCAAAATTGGTATATCATAAAAACGTCGCGTACGTGAGTTGAAAAATGATGAAGCTGTTCTTGGTTAGAGAAAGAGATGGATATCCAGATAGAAAGAGAGAGACAGAGAGAGAGAGAGAGAGAAAAGGCTATGCGATTGGAACCCGAAACCGAAGCCATTAACTTTGCCTTTCGCTGACACTCAAACCTTTTGGACCAAGTGATTAATTTGTATGCGCCAGGCGCTGACTTTTGCGGTCTCGGGACAAAGGCCAAAAGTGTTTGGCATGTAACGGAAATGCGCGCCCGGGGACAGTCCGTCCGTCCGAACAGACCGGAGAGAGTCAGAAGCAATCAAGAGTGTGGGGGACAGGAGGGCCAACACATTGTCCGCGCCAGTGTTGGTAAGTGCTTTGAATATGCATCGGGACAAATAAAGTTTTGCCTTTTGGCTTACGGATTCCGCATAGAAGTTTTCAGGCTTTTGCTGGCTTACGGCCAACAACTTGTAAAGCAATACAAAAACTTCAAATATATTTTCTTAATTTTTTTCACTTTTTTTTCCTTTTGTAAGCAACTTGTTAAGGGCGAAATAAAATTCATGACGCGACAATTGGTAAAAAGAAAATCACACCCTGTCGTCCACTTCGTGTCAAAATTTCATTAAACTTTCTCAAAGACAGCCAAAGCTTGCCCAATCTCTGTGAAAGGACGGACAGACGGACAGCCGGACCGCCGGACGGACGGAGACGGAGCGACTGACAAAATAAAAGGCAAATGAATGAAAGCGTATAAAAACTTGGCTCATTAATTGAGTCGCTCTATTAAGCTAAAGGCCAAGAGGAAAAAACATTTCGCATAAATATAAATACGTAAAGGGGTAGTGCCTTCAATGTGTGGAGAAACTAGAATAAAGTTGAGAAGACCGAAGATTAAATACTCTAACGAAGTATAATCCTTTGGTTAATAATTTAAAATATAAGTGATTATAAAATATTTCATCTCCAATGTTTCAACTGGAAAGAATTTAGACTCTCTGTCTTTAAAATAAGATAATTAATGCTAATATATTGGTAAATTAAGAATTATTTTATACCTTTTAAACACTCGTCAAATCAGAAATTGATATGATTTGAATCAGAAATATGTGTGATTTAATTTTAAATTTATGTAAAATATATGATAAACATAAATAAAAAAATAAATCTTTTTTTTTGATCAGGAATACAATTATATTCCATAAGGATTTCCCTATTGTTATCCCTCTTAAATCATATCCTTTTCCACTTAAAAGTAACCCCATCAAAGGGTATACAAAACTGCCTAGCGTCTCAGAGTCTATGAGTTTCCGTTTGAGGGGGAAAAAGTGTTTCCTATTTCAATTTCGTAGATCCAGACATTTGAAAATGAACTTTCAAATCAGCCCGCGCCCTTGGCGTCCTAAATGTATCTTTAGCTCGAATTGTAACAGTGACTGTAAGTGTAACTGTAGCCTGCAACTGTGGATGTGGATGTATCCTTTTCTTTTTATTGTATTACCGCGAGTGTTATGCTAATTTCCGTAACCGGGAATACCGAGCTGAGCTGAGTCTGTGGTTCGTTGTCGTGCTCGTTTCTCGTTCTCATCCTCATTCTACAGCCATGTCCTGGGCCGGAAATGAAATTTAACTGAATTTGCATTGGAATTCGATTAAATCGTTTATGCAAACATTTCGTTTCATTTCATTTGCGGGCTTTTCGCTTTTCTCGGCTCGGTAACTGTAAACATCGTCATGTGAATGTGCGAATCCTTTTGCCAGCTATCCTGCCTTCCTTCCAGGCATCGCCAATTTGTGGCCATGTCTCGACTTCAACACCCTCAAACCCCCTCGCATTTTGCGCCATTTGATTTGCTTCTTCTTGCGCCATTTTCTTAGCTTGTTTTTCTTCTTTCTTTTTCTCTTTTTTTGTGGGCTGCAAAAATTACATTGAAAAGCCTCGAGAGTTGATTTTGGCGTTCATCTAATTTACATAATTCTCATATGTTTGCATGTTTTCTTGGAACTCTGCTCGGCGGCTCAACACATTTAATTCTGCGGGAAATGTATCTCTAAGACACATTCTTATTTATGAATTAATTTCATGAGCCATGTAAATGCATAAAGGTAATCGAGTGTGCAAGGCCATTACTCTCTCTTCTCACATTTGCATAAAAAATACAGCATTTTATTGAATAACAAATAATGCTGAAGATTGATGGATAAAGTTGGAAGGGTTCTTCAGTAGAGCCTCGATTTCCATACAAATGCTTAAATGGATTCTACTCAATTTCATTTCCTTGAGTATACTCAATCTTTAGTTCTAAGAATTTATATACATTGCTTTCAGTGAAACTTATTTTATTATAATTTCCACAAAGTTCCAACTCATCCAATATTTAACTCTAAACTTAACAATCTTCAATTTCCAAATATCATTTTGATCTCTTCGATTGCATCATTTTGTTGCATCTTTTACAGTATCATCAGCAGCTTCAAAGTGATTTCACATATTTAAAGCAAACCCATTTTGAATGTGATTACTAAAGCTTTCTCCCTTTCTCTGTCGAGCTTCCTTATACTCTCTCTCTCTTAGCCTTTCTAATGCCATCGTAAAATAACTGGCACATTTCATTGCATTTTGCAGCTTCTTTAAGCTGCGTTGGCATTGCCACAGTTTTATCTAAGCCCCAAATGGCATTCAAATGCAAACCGCATGAGAGTCATATAAGGATGCGCTGAAGGATGCAGCTATAAGCTGATGCTGATGTTGCCTCTGCTGTGGCACAGCCAATGTGGCAGTAACCCGCTGCGGTCATACTTTGTCTCCTTCTCTCTCTCTCTATCTCTCTTTGGAACCCATTTGCCACAATGAGCTACCAAAAATGGAGCAGAGCTGAGGGAAATGCCTGTTTTATTGCGGTTCCGGAAACAGTTCATAAATAAGCATATGCATGTGAGTAGTAGTATATCTTTTGAGTGCATGTATGAGTGCATTTGCGTATTCTCTTGCACTCATATCGTAGGTATGCAAAACCCATTTGTGCCAACATAACTCTGTTTGTGGCTGAAAAAAGAATAGAAATTATATTACAATCTCATTTCATTGCGTTACGTTTGTTTGTATGATTTTTGGTTTTGGGTTTGGTCTCAAATTTTAATGCTGTTTTTTTGCCTTAAATGTCTCCTAAAAGCTCTGTATATGCAATAAAAGAAATCTTGTTGCAATCAGGACTTTCAATTTTTCAGTTGCAAATTAAACCACATTAAATATGTACGCACAATTCACGAAACTCAATTAACACCAACCAAAGTGTTTGAGAAATCTATTCAAATGAACAGCGAGCAGATACCCTATACCAATGCTTTAATAATAATGACAGCTCTACTTTCTAAACAGAGTGAATTTAATAAACTCTATGCTTAGTCCTGAAATAAAAAACAATAAGGAAAGAAAACTGTTAAAATAATAATTATTGGGTTTTACATATTTATTTTAATAGCTGTCTTAAGTGTTTTTAGTATAACAAGTAAATGTTAAATATTCCCAGTTCCAAACACAGGGTACTGGACAAAACAGCCTCTGGGCGTACGCGTCGCTTAAAAGTTTGCCCTCTCACTAATAAATAATAAAAATTGAAATCACAAGACAAAACTTGTCCATTATCAACATTAGCAAACGAAATTTCTGCGTAAAACTTTTTGTAAATTGTACAACAAATTTAACTTTAATTTGGTAATTTCGTAGCGCTTGCGGCTCAGAAATTCAATGATGGAATGAATGAATGAATGGTTATTGAATATTCAATTCGTATTTCTTGAATTTCCAGTTAAGTATTTGGCCAACGGGCGCTGTTAAAAGTTGAAAACTCAATAAATGAACAGATTTTCATGTTCCGGTTGGAATTTTAGGGAGTTGAAGTAGATATAAAAATAACCTTGAAGTTAGGTACACTTAAGACTTTTTAATAATAATTCATGTTCTTTTGACAGTGGAGGTATTCTTTAAAATACAAATTAATACTTTTATTATATGTTTAAACAATTTCAACTGATTTCTTCCCACTTTTCCATAGGAGAATTTGACTCTCAGAATATATCAGTTTTATTGACTGAACTCTGAGCTCTATTTTTCTAATTGATCTTTGACGTTTGCTCTGCCAAATTTCGCATCCATATTTTACCAATCGAAAAATCTACCAATTCCCTGAACAAAAAAATAGGAAATATATACGGTAAAGAGGAAAAAAAGGAATTTAGAGAAATTGCCTGGCAGTTGCTGCTGTTGTTGAGCCCAATCCGAAAGCGAAACGTGGAGGCCATAAATTTTGAACTCTGCCCCTCGCTCATTTGCACAGAGGATTAAAGGGTCTCGTCGGGGTTTTGCACTCTCACCATTTGTTATGCCTTTGCGTAGGGCTTTGCTTTCCAATTTTTTTCTCCCCATTCTCTTTTCTTCTATTTCTTTTTTTTCCTTTTTTTTTTTGGCTGGGTTTTGTTGTTGTTGGTCGTAGCGGAAAGCTTGCAAAAGTGATTAATGCAAAAGTCGACCATGGCCATGTCGATGGCGGCCAAACAACAAATTTGCCAGACTCGTATAGAAAACGCCCGCAACGGCGGCATTTTTATTGAATTGCCAGCTTCGGAATGCGCTGGCCACTCCATTTACCTGCGCTACCTGTATATAAAACTAGAAGCTCTCTCTAACTGAATTTCCCACAGCGGCACACAGACAAAATGGTAAATGGAAAACGGCACTTCGACCATGCTTTGACTACAGTTGCGCGGATTAAAGCACAAAATGCTCCAAAAGCCGCTTTCCACTCCTCTCCCTGTCCCCCTCCCTCTAGTAAAATGTAGACAGAGGCAGGTGAAAGAGCAGCGTGTTAAAGCTGCAACTTGAAGAGCTGGAAACGAACAACGAAAACCAAATGCGCTTACAAGGAAATTATGTAAAGGAATTTAATAATATAATCTGTATTGTCTGAGGTATTTATTAATATTTAAAAAAGTTTAATAATAATTATTAAGCAATTGTAAATTTAAATAAGTTTATATTTTGAATGAATCCCAAGTCAAACTTCTTTTTGCAACGTTTCATTTGTATGTTATAGTTAATATTATTCTTATTAAAAATAACTTATTGTTCATCAAAAAAAAGGTAACAAGATTTTCGCTCTAGCCAAAATGCTTTTTTAAGAATGGTTGTGAAACGATTTTCAATAAATACGAAACGAGCTGGAGACAATAAAATGTCAAGGAAATCAGACAGTCAGCCACCCTCTCAAATGGATACTGTGAGGGGAGAACTGGTGAACTGGCAGCCAGATTTCTATCAAGCCATCAAACTGGCAATGAGTCCTGGCCTCAGTTTTTGTTGCTGCTGTTGGGCTTAGTCGAAAGTCAAAGAACCGCCTAAATGTCACTGACACCGTCGTTCCACCCACTACCCCCAACCCACAACCCACCACCTTTTGGGTGGTTCACTCTCGTACATTTTACATTATTGATGGTAATTTTAAAACGTGCCTGAAAAAGAAAATTTTACACATTTGCCGGATTTACAATTTGTGTGCTTTGTTTTGCTTTGCGTTCGATTGACGCTTATCTTAATGGACCAAACATATGGCAAATGCTAGTATCCATCCCCTCTCCAAACACTCTCCACCCCTGCCAAAGCAAACGTGTTGATAATTTAAATAAGCTACTTTTGAGCAGTGCTGTTTGACATTGCGCATACGCAACGTTCGCCTGTCGTCGCCGCGATAAGCCTTGGTAAATGTTTTTCGATTTTGTATTAATTTTGTGCTCAAATCCCAACGAGATTTCGACATAAGCGTTGCACACACACACACACCAACAGTTGGGGAGCTTCATTAAAAAAATATTTAGCATTTTTCTTTCGAATAGGGAATTCTCGCGCATGCAAAGAGTCTACATTGAATGTATTGGCTTATTTGGAGGCGAGATGTGTTTAAAAAGAGATTTTATTTATAAATTCCACAAACGTTTGAGATCATTAATAGAGTGATTGGACTAGATTTCATATTTTTAATGTCTTATGCTATTTATATGTTTTAGTTTCACAAACAATAAATAATGAATCTGGACTCAGATTAGATTTTAAATCTTTAACAAGAGAAATTACAGATTGCTATTTTTTGATATGCTGATTCTCTATTTCTCTCACCCCAAATTCACCCAAATTTCGAGTAGAACTCTGCAACAATATTTTACAAGTTGTGCAAGATAAAATTGCAAACTCTGCAAAATTTCTATAAACATTTTCTCGACTATAAATTTTATTTATTTCTACAATGTTGCTCCCTAAAGTTGCCCCACAGTTTGCACCTTGGCCAAGCTGTGGCACGTTTCGATATCGAATTAAAATGCCATGCCCACTTATTAACAAAATGCCAAGGATACCAAGCTGCAAGGACGTCACGAACTATGTGCAATTTAAGCATATTAAGGCAGCAGCAGAAGCAGGACATTGGACACAGACAAAGGAAAACACAAGCAAGAAAAGAGCAAAAATCAAATCAATTTTAATTTAGAAAACAAGCAAAAACGCGTAGGAAAAATGCCAAAGCAAGCGAAAAATTGGAAGAATGGCAAAAGGGGAACCAAAAAGGCAGACAGGATAACAACAGGAGCAGCAACCTTTCGTATTGCTTTGCTAAGGAAAGAACCAAGAGCCAACCCCCAAAATGAGAACAAACCCAACCTCCCTTTAAGGCAAACAGTGTGCTTAGCATATGCGCATAAATCTCAGCCTGGACAGGGAAAGGAGAGGAGAAAGGGGGCGAAAGGGGAAGAGAGGCAACCCCAATGCAAACTGGGGCGATTCGCTGGATCTTCAAGACGACAGCACAATCTAATAAAATGGCTAAACGCTTCAATGACAATTCGAGCATGTAAAGTAAGCAGAAGGGAAGGGGAATTCGGGGGCACATGGGGCAGACACAGAAAGAAAAGAACGGTAAATACATGTTGCATGTGGCGCTTAGCCGTGTTGTACAATCATCAGATGTTGCCCCACCTTTTCTTTTGGAAAAGTAGGCAATAATCGTAAGTGAAACTGCGTTTGGTAGCTGGCCAGGGGATTGAAATGGACCTAAGGGGGAAAAGGAGGGGCAGTCACCAGCTGCTTAACTGACCTCCCCCGTAGACTTTTCCACATCTCCCCACTCTCGGCTCTTGTATTGAAATGCGCTTTAAGTTGTGGCGATGTGTAATTGAATTAAATGGATTTCAATATGCGGGCGCATGTTTCGATAGGGGAAAGGGAAGAGCTTAAAAGGAAGCTGATGGGAAAGGAAATTCGATGATAGAGGAAGGGAAAACTTGCGACTAGAAAAATGTACATGCATAAACAGCTGCTGAGATCAAAGTCGTCTATATAGGAAGAAATACATAGTTAACTCAGAGCTTATAATCTTCTATTGGAAAGTTTATAAGATTAAGAACCAAAGACAAAGAGACACATACGTGTGTTTAAATTAATTTATATGGCTAAAGTTCTTAATGTACCAGTTAAGAATAAGAAAGTGCGAAAACTTTAATAATATCAAGTAAGAACTGATTTAAGATAGGGTTAAGATTGAGACACAATAAAAAGTTGACATAAAATCATAATATAGAGATTTATAGATTACAGTTTGATTAAATTTGAAGTACAAACATGAAATAACTAAAGCATAGTTCGTTAATAAAGTATAAAAAACCATTTTCGTATATCAAACTTTATTTCAAAGAGCTTCTGAAATTCGATACAAAATAATAATATTTAAGCTTAAATTTATAACATAAGCAAAAATTGATATAAAATATAAAAAATTGCATTGTATTAAACCTTAAATTAACTTTCAACTAATTTAATATGTAAAAAAGATTATTAACAAATTGTTGCATAAAATATGCAAATCTAAATTAGTAAACTGGGATTAATTTAAACGATTTAAACATAATTATCTTTGATTAGCTAATTAGTTTTAATCAAGCAGTCAAATTGAAATGCATAGTTAAACTCTAACAAAATTAAAATTTTTTTGAAACTGATTTGCTTTGACTTTCAACTACATGTCGAAAGCATTTTGAGAGCTGTTGTTAAGACTTTTTTTTACATATATAGTGGGAAACAGGTAACTAGTAAAAGTTAGCCAACTTTTTGGTCAGTAAGAGAAGAAGTATAAGGAGGAAGGGTGGCAACTTTAAGACTCATTTTGAAAGTTTTGGCAACATGCAAACTTCAATCAACACCCAGCAAATATCAACCTCAAGACAAACTTAACTGACCAACTGTCCCGCATTGTGTAATTTTTCAACTTGAGACCGACAAAAATAAGACCAAGAGACGAAACGAAACGAAACGAAACTTTTTGTGACTTCTTAACGTCTTCTACATCTTTTTTGGTCGTTCATTGTTTTATTTACCTGGTTCGTTGTCTCTTTCTCTCTGTGTGTGTGTGTGCTTATTTATATCGCATGATTGAATCTTGGCCAACAGCAACTTTTTCTATTAACTTTAATGCCAGCAGAGACCAAGAGCAGTAACAACTATGTGGCTATAAGTATACATAGAATTGTTGGGTATTCTTTAGGGGTTTTGTCTGGTTTTTCCACCTGCGAAATGGTCGTCTCTTTAGCTCGTAAATGAACTTGATTTTTATCGTCTCCAATGTCTACTCTCTATCCTCATCCTCATCCCCATCAACTATAACTTCAATTCAATGTGTATTGATTTCCAGTGGCTTCCACTTGGTTGCTTCAACTTCTACTTTGACTTTTTCCAAGTGGTTCTTTTTCCCTGGCCTTACATTGTTTTTATGCCACGATTTTTGGCTCGTCTCCTTGCGCTAATGAAAAAGTTCAAAAGTCAATGTTTTTTTGACTTTTCATTGGATTTTTGCTTTCTTAGAAACTCACTGTTCTCCCCACTCCATGATTTGTTTTATTGCAATTTCAGTTACGAGTCAAGCGTTGGCCCATTATTGATGACTTGGCCAAGTCGTTAATAGCTCTGTAGTAGTTAATTAATCGTTTTCTTTTATCCTTTAACTACTAAATATTACAGATACGGTTTATCACAGGCTGGAGGTTTTTGACCCGTTAAGATATTCTTGGGATTTTCTTAACAAAATAAACTCCTCAAAAGACAACTTCTAACCCTTTCATTGGCTTGAAAAAATAAAACTCTAGCTGATTCCAAAAAGATGAATTTCTCTTTTAACTTTAGTCTATGAAATTTATCTCTGACTGTACGTGACTAAACACATTTTAAATGCTTGTCCTGCAGGAATATCTTCAAGATATCCACTCAGAACCATGTTTAAAACCGATTTTGTGAGTATGTTGCATAATTTGCTCATTAAGTTCAATTACAAACATATTTCTGAGTGTAAGTACGTATGCGTCTGTGTGTGTGCTTAAATGTTTGCAAATGTAAAATATTGGCATTGTACGACATGCTCATTAATTATGCTGTATATCGCAGTTTATCAACACAATCGTTTGCTTGACAACATATTCTGTCCCCCTCTGTCCGCACTCTTCCCTTTCTGTTTAAACTCCTGGTACAGGGAATGTTATGAAGGACTCTCGCATTGTAAGTTGGTTGTACTTGCATTTAATTTATAACCCGAAAAGCCCAAAGTTATACATTTTAACAGGATATGAATAAAGTTGAAGACAATAAAAGCAAATAAAGCAGACAGACTCAACACAACTCGACAGGCCAAACTTAGAGACAGATACAGAGACACACAGATGTAGACTGAGAAATTGAGAGGGGGTGTAAAAAGAGATAGAGAATAGGAGAGATTCATTATCTAGCACAACATTTATAAGTGTATGGCAACTGTCTGTGGCCTGCTTGAGTACTATGTGACTTCCTCTGACACTCCATCTGTCCGTCTGTCTCTCTGTCTGTCTCCTCCCAATGCGTATGCGTATTTAATGAGCAGACGTGCGTGCAAATTCAGCTAAGCTCAGCCGAGGCTTCCAGAAAACCCCTCACAGACCCACAAAACCCAAATCAAGCCCCAAAACTCAAAGCGTGCGCGTGCTTAGGTACTTATAGAGAGCGAGAGGGAGAGAAAGAGCAGACATTGCACAGTGAGATCAAAGAGATACACATCACTTATTTATGAATGCTTATCTGATAAATTAGTTAACTAAATAATATAAAACATGTGTTTAAAAATAGGTTAAATAATTTATCATAAGTAATTATAGAACTTTTGATTAGCATGGACAGTTGACAATGAGAGCTAGAAAATTTAGCAGACTTCAAATGATAATATACCATACTTTTATACTAGTAGATAGTTTTGGTTTGGAAAAGAAAAAAAGAGTTTTTAATTTAATTATTTATTTTATTAACATTTAAAACTTATTTTTTAATTTTTGAGTTTGTTGTGGGAATCGAACTCAGGTCCTCAGCACTAGAATCGAATGCTCTATGCTTTGGGCCAGGAACAAAAATTTTTGACAGTTGCTAGAACACATTTTGTATATAGACTATAAGTAATAGCAAGAATGAGAATAGGAATATAATTTAAAAAAATTTAAATGACACAGAAGAAAATTAAGAAGTGTGAACGCCTAACATTAAATTTAATTTTCAGTCTCTCTTAACTAAATTTACCCACTGTGCATGATGCTCTGGAAAACGCAAGTGTTGGGCATGTATGTGAATATGTGTGTGGGTGCAAATACGTGAAATGTGCAAATACGTGAAATGCCAAAATTAAACCAAAACTTTTCATGCTTCATCGCAGCCCAACAAGAGAACCAAGAACAACAACAACTACAACAACATGAGGAGCAACAACAATGTTGGGAGCAGAGAACGTGCACTTGGCCACTTTTGGCGACTACGTGCAAAAGTTTTTCATTTCCGCTTTGGCAAACATTAAAGCTGCCAGAACGAATTTACAACGAGCTGCAGTTACAGAAACAGCTACAGATACAGTTACAGCTGCAGATACATGAGCAGTTACAGCTACAGTTACATTTGAGAGATACAAAAAGATACACGCACGCTTGAACTGAACTGAGCTTAGCTGAGGCTAAGAACTGAGAACTGAGAACAGAGATAATCAACGGCCCTAAGCGGAAATGAGCAAAGCGTATAAATCAAATGCAAAAGCCAAGAATAGAGGAACATGAAATAAAAGAAAACAAAACACAAAACAAACATGGGCAAAGCAATAATAGATTGAGATACTCTTTGGACCTCGTTTGATAAATGATTAAAATGCCAATTAAAAAGTTGATAAATAGATCGAACTACATATAAAACTCATCTTCTTGCTTAACTTAGTATTGCATTAAGTCTTATATATCTTCCAAACGCCTATGTATATACTAAAGACTCTTTTATCAGTTATCAGTATCATTTAAAACATATTTAAATCAGTACTCAATTAATCAATTTATCAATTTCTTTTCATTTATGTTTTAAGTTTGCGTTTAAAGAATTTAAATTAATTTTAAAAGAAGTTTGTTGGCAAGTTCGAACAGTTTAACATTTTCGTAGCATACTTTTCAGAGCAGCCATAAATGCAGAAATCCGAATTTACGCAAAGAAAATAAACATATAAACTTGTATTTAAAAGTAAATTGATGCTTATTTTTATTTATATATATTCAGACAGATATATTTTTATATATTTATTTACTGTTGCTGTATCATATCAAATGGCTTTTTTAAAATTCAGCCAACTTAAAATTCAGCCAACTTAACATTAGTTTGCCCAGTTGGTCTACTTTATCAGCGTTGGCTGAGCTAATCCCAAAACAAAGTTTGCCACTTTGACGCCAGTGAAAATTAGCGCCTGTGACCCGGGCAATTAAAGGATCTTAGAGTCTTGCTGATGCTGTTGCTGCTGGAACAAAAGCCGTGAAGCGCGCGCGTGTAAACAGTTGCCATTGGCCATAACTCTAAGCCAATAGTCAACATGAGAAAATAAAACAAAAACAAGGCCCAGACTAAACACTTGACTCTGGCATTTGGGCCGGCGAAAAGCAAGGGCCTTGCCAGGCCAGGGGAGGGTCGAAGAAAGAGGGGGACAGCGGCATTCACGCCTCAAAATTTTCAACAATAGCAAAATGAAGCAAACGAAGCGTCGAAGCCACTTTAAGCTCCGCAAATCCATAAAGCAAACAAAATGGTTTTCAAATAGAAACCGCGTCTCGGATGCCAGCCAAAAGGGGAAGCCGAGGAGGAATAGGAAGTGGATGCCCCTCGGCTGTATCCAGAACATTCGACGTTGCCATTGTTACCGACATCGATAATACCGAGTCCCATATATAAGAGACCAAGAAAGCAAACCAACAGGCTCAGACTGTGAAAAAGAGGCTAAAACTGAGGTTGAGTTTGAGGCTGAGACTGAGACTGAAGCTGCCATCGGGTGTCAACATTGCCAGAGGCTGACTGTCCCCCTTCCTCTTTTTCAACCACTGCTACTCCAACCAAGTTTATTTGGTTCTGATTTTCTCTAGTTTTTCTTTTTTTGATTGCTCTGACAGCTTTTGCTAGAAAATTGAAAATTTTCCTTCTAATCGCAATCGATATGCCTTGCCAAATGTCACTCAGTGTTGAGGCCAGTGGACGATTGAGTGGGAAACTGTTGGAAAATGGGAGGAAAGTCACCTCGTCTTCGTTGTAGATTTGTTTGAATTTCGATTGTGCAAACAAATAAATTGAAGAATGCTTGAAAATTAAATAAATATTTGGCATTTTCAGCTGCAAATAAATTACAATAATGAATGACTTTCTCCTCGGTTTTGTTGGGTGGTTTGGTTTGTTTAGCGACTGAGAAAGATAAATTACAGTTGATTTGACAAATTAAGTTGCTTTCCTCAGTGTTGCTTTAAGCCCACAAGAATAATTGATGAAAATCCCACAACTGGGCAGTTGTCAAGAATTTTTCTTTATATTTTTAAGAGAAATCTGAATTCTTTAAAAAATAACATTGTGGATTTAATGAGCAAATAAATATCAAGCTGTTAAATATGTCTAATGATTAAAAGTGCGAAATATAATTTAATAAATATTTACACAAATTATTTATCTTGGACTTTATTAAGATACAAACAATACAATCTTAAATTTGTAACAATTTACTTAGCTAGTATTTTAATCAGTTGTATCTTAAATGCTCTCTTTAAAACACTCTTTACTGAAAATTGTGTCACAAAGTACGAGTCTGTTGCAAGCAATTTTCAACATGTTGCCTTTAAAGTCCCAACGATTTCAATTAAAACAATTGCATGGTTGATCAAAAAACGCACTCAGGGCACTTTTGAAGGCGAAATGTGGTTCCAAGAGCAAAGTGATGAAGGAAGGGAAGGGAGGACCAAATTAAAACACCGACACCGAATAACCAGGCCAGCAACGGCATCAGCAACAGGAGCAACATCAACAGCAGTGGCAGTGGCACATGGGTCCATTTATTGCTTCGTGCCACATTCCGTTGGATTTTTGCTCCGACTCCTTCAACAAGAACAACACTTCGATGTGCGCATAATTCACAGCTGAGTGAATTTTAAGTGGTTATTGCAAAAGTTCGCACAAGCGAAAGTGTTGAATGCCCTTCTGCAGAGGTCCTTCCCCTGCCACTTGCCAATTGCCACTTGCCCCTGGGTTCTCCTTGGTTAGTTCACAGCATATTGGTTGCCAGCCAGCAAATTGGAGCGCAGTTTTTATTGAGTTATGTTTTGGGAAGAAACTGCAGCGACGTCGTTGACTAGGCCAGAAATTAGGTTAAGCATTATAAATAATTTGATTAGCCTTAATTGGCGTGAACTTGCAACGACTCGACGCCCAGAACCAAGAAAGCAAAAGGTCGTCCTTCTTCTTCAGGCTTTTTATGATTGACAGCCCAGTTGTTGGAGGAGGGAGGAGCTGCCAGACGGAAATGATTATTATATAATTGAAATTGATAGGCAAGTAAGATGGAGGATGAGAAAAGAGGGAGGCCACTTGCCTACTTCAATAATTCATTAAAAGAAAAATCCCATTTAATTCCAATTAAAGATGCAAAAGCAGCTGCTCATCTAACGATAAACCGAAAAGCGACCGACCCCAATTCGAAGGATGTGTCATTCTCCCCGACCAAATTACGTGTGCAACCGAGAAACGTGCTCAAGTTGAGATTTAAAGCTACATTCAATCGAAAAATTTATGTACTTATAGCAAAGATATTCATTAGACAAAGTGGCTGTTGAATAACGACTAGCTACTACCCTGTAATTCAACTTTTAAAAGGTAGTAATAAAAACAGTAATAATATTTTGAGCTATATTTCTATGTACAATAGGATTTCTTCTCAAATATTTAGCAAGTACATGAAACTTTTTCTAGAGTACTTCAAATTTTTTTAAAAGTATGTCATATTGAAATCTATAAGGGTTGTGTCTAGGCTAACTATCAGGTCATTGAACCCTGTACAATTCAAGTAGAATCTAAGTTAGCCAGGATTTCGCCGACTGGATGGTTGTGAGCGTAGAGTCAACTCTCAAATTTAAACTCTCACAACAAATCACATCCAGTTGTGGGTTCGAATCCCGCCTCGGGCATGGATGTCTTACACAATTTGTCTCGTCCAATGTAATTTGTCTTGTCTATATGTTTGTCTCTCTATATGTTTACATATATGTTTATATGATGATGACGATGTTTATATAATCAGTATCATAAAAGCTTACCTTACACTGTATAATCGCACACCTGCACCTGTGTGGAAATCACAAATTTCTCAAATCGCACGCGTTGACGTTCTCAAGAATAATCACAAGCAAAAAGTAAAAGAAATCAAAGACGAAAAGAAAGAAAATTCTCATCTTGTACATATGTAAATAATCAAATGTTAGAATTAAGCGAAAACGGCTCTCAAAGTTTAAGAAGTTGAAGAAGAAGAACAGCAACTTGGATCAGTAACATCAGCACAGTTCTCATCTCAACAACACGCATTCCTCTCATCAATATCGGAAACTGAAATCGGCATTGGATAGGATATTGGGAACATTCACATACACATCCATATCCACATCCACAACACTCGAACTTACACAGTACATAATGTAATAATAATAATAATAATAATAGCAACTTGGGAATTAAATAATACATAATATAATAATATTAATAAAAATAATATAATATTTTTGATAATACTTAATTACTATTTAATACTTAATTTTTATATACACCCAATATTTTTAATTCAATCTCTATCACTTTTACAGGGTATACAAATGAAACTAAATGTGTGCTCGCAATTAAGAGAAATATCAGCTTTAAAAAAAGTTTCAGTCAAAAATCAAATGAACTGATAAACGAATTCAATTCAATTCGCATTGGGGCGTGGTCGGGAAAAGGGTAAAGGGGTGTGGCAGTCAGGCAGGGGAAGAGACCAAGTAAATGCAAAGTGAAATTTGCACAATCCGTTGGTCGGTCGAACCCAAAATGCAAATTGTTGCCCGGCGCCAATTACAACAAGGCATGTGCAAAGAGGAAAAACATTGAAAGGAGGGGAAGAAGAAATGGAAGAGGTAGGAGAAGGGATTGCAGTGTGGAAATGTGCAGTCATAGCGAGCAAATTGAACATGAAAATTGTAAACTTGCTAAATTGAAGCAGAGACTAAGTTCATTTCGATCAGTAGACAGGCTGTTGGAAGTGCTATACGAAATTACAGCGATTCTCTAACAATAAGTAAACATTTTTGCCATGATAACTAAATAAACTGACAGAGAAATGAGAGAAATAGAAATAGAGAGAGAATATCAAGAGAAGCTGACAGAACAAATAAACTGCCTGGCAATAGCCAAAAATCAAGCTGACAACAAATCCCAATGACAAAATCAAGCAATTGCAATCGATATGTACTGAGCACACACAGATACACACTCACAAATACACACACCTACACATAGTAAATGGTCATGTTTCGGTCTGTTGAAGAGATCTCTCAGTTTAGGTAGGGGTTGTTGGGGGAGGGAACCTGAAACTCACCCATTTCGACAGACATGCGACATGTTGTTGCCTCTGTTCGTTTCTCGTTCTGTCGAAATGTCAATGCAATTGTCATTCTCTTCCATAGTTGTTGATGTTGTTGCTGTTACTATTCCTGTTGTTTGCCGTATGCATCATCAATTTAGTGTGTGTCCAGTTGGGGATTCACATGGAGTTAAGGGGGTAAAAGAGTACGAACTGTGCACTCAGCTGCTGCATCTCTTATTGATGAGTTACAGGCACTGAAAACTCAAATGCAATAAGCGGACCCAATACTTATCGGCCAAAAGTAGAGGGGAAAGTAGAGAAGGGGATTGGATAAAGGGTTTTTTGGTAATTTGATAGGAAGGAACTTTAATAAGGCCGAGCTAAGAGCAATTTAGATGAGACTATTAAAACAATGAAAGGACAATGAAATATCACAAAAATTGAAGAAAGTAAATATATGTTGTACTTAAAGTCTCTGAATAGGTTGAAATATTTTTGAATGCAATATAAGATTACATACTTCAGAAATTCATCATTCATAAAAAATAATACAAATGAATAAAATAGTAATAGTATAATAGTAGTATTTATTACAAAAGAATATTAATTAAAATTAATTTCAATTGATTCCCTGCAGTTTGAAAGAGATGTTTTATTGGTTTCGAATTCGCTCACAGCAAAGATTTAAATTGCTAAAAAAGATAAAATATTTGTATATTAAACCAATATAAAATTAAATAATTGAATTTAGCAATGATATATAAACACTCCATTAAACTCGAATCAGCTTTAAATTAAATATAAATTTAAAATATATGAAGGGGAATATACATAATTTTTAATATAAGTACATAATTCAAAATAATATGTATTCAAAAGAAACTGTATGAAACAAGTGTGCTGGCAATATTTTTTCAATTCTTCTGAATTTTTTAATGTTTTTTAAAGTCCAAAAAAAGGTTGTTCAACATGCATGAAAATTGCTGTCTGTAGTGGCTGCTAAAGAGCTTTAATCGAAATCCTTTTTCCCAGCATGAGCAGCAAATATTTGGGGTAATTCGAGTAATGAAAATTGGTAGACAATAGTACTAGTAGTGAACGCTTAATGCGAGCAATGGAAATAATTTTCCAAAAATGTGCTAACCATGGCAACTGCAACAACGGACAGAGGAGAGCCAGAAGCATAACCAGAGTCGACTCCAAATGCGGCATAAGCGGCTTAAAATCATAGCAGGGGGAAAATAATAGTATGTATAGATGCAGAGCTTGTGGGGTTGGCAGGAAGTATTCAAAAATAAAAATCGCACTCGAAACTCATTACAACAAAAGGTGCTTCATCAGTGCGACTGGGGCCAGTTGCAACAGGGGGAACAACAACAACAACAACAACAAGGACATGCCCACTTAAGTCGGCATTGGTGGCCATAATCAACTCGCCGTTGTCGAACACCTTCAACAGGAGCTGTGACTGTGGCAGGATTGCGGAGAGGTTGAGGGTGGCAGGTGGCAGGTGCTGCCTGTAAGTTGGGGCAGCAGCATTTCATTTGCAGCATATCCTCGTAAAAAGTGAAAAGAACAATGGCGTGGCAAGTACCAACTGGGAATCATGGCTGCGGGTCTGTGCCTCTGTCAGCTTGCTTCACACAATGCCGAGGCACTTAAGCTCATGCTTTTTGATGCTGCCACCCACGATATCACTTCCTCTCTCTCCCTCCCTCTCCCTCTCCACACTGTCTCTCTTCTGTCCTGTGTCGTGTTCCAGTTTCCGGTGTGTGTCACAAGATTTTTCTCATTTTGCCAGTGGGTGTAGAGAGTTGAGTTCCAACCCATTTGCCTGTCCTTCTTCGCCTACTCTTCTCATCAGTTGCCCTCCTTTCCCACCTGGTCATGTAGACAGCTAGCAATAATTCTGATACTGCTTCACAGCCAACACTGTTGTCGGCAGGTAGCTGCCACTTTTCGTTCCCTCCTCCGCTCCCTTCTCTTGCTTTTTGAAAGAACTGACAATGTTGGCGTTGACGTCATTGGCATTGGCGTTCCCTGCTGCCGTTTGTCATTCATTTACTGTCTCTCCCACCAGTCCCCTCTCTGTCTCTTCTTTCTGCTGACCTCCTCTATTACTGGCAGCCTATTGGAGTCGCTTTCTAGGTGCAGCTAGTGCCATTATTTCTGCTTTTTAGGTAGCTCTGGGTACACATGGGAGATTGTTTACATCCCTATTGCTGGCTCCTAAAAGTGTTATTCCTGATCCTCTTCCTGTGTGTGTGCTTCTGGCAGGACGCCAGAGATTGTGGCAAACATCTTCAATTTGCACTTGTCGTACATTTTAATTGTTATTGTTATGCGTGACGAGACTGTCCAAGTCGATAATTGGCATTCAGTTTGCAGTTAATTTGAATGACCCGCATTGCATGACTTTTTGTTGAAGTTATCATTTGATACATAGACACACAGCAATTTCATTTAGAATTCCCAACTCTTTTTTACCTTTACCAGTTAACTTTCAAATTTATTTATTTAAAATATCAAATCTATTTAGCTTGAACACATATCATAATTGATTTCAATTTCTGTAAGTACTTAAGGCCACAATATCTGGACAGATCTCACTTGTCTTTAGTTAATTTAAATAATTTATAAAATTTTATTTAATAACATTTCCTTTACTAATGATTTCATTTTAAAATATTAACATATATTTTTTTATATTGTTGCGGAGACGTATGTACATTTTCAGTAAGAATAATAAAAGTCACTGGTTATTCACTATTATTAATTCATAAGCTTATTATTTTAATAAGTTGTACGTCAGTTCAGGTGGTAAAATTTAATTAAAATTGAAATCGTTTTATAATTTATATAACTACATGGACATGTACCAGTTATATTTTTTTTACTGCACTGTTGGAAAAATAAATTAAAGGCATTTTATAATTTGTATATGAAAAGTTTCTATGCTTTGTTAGAGAAATAAATCGTTAATTTCCTATTTAGATTATAAGTATATAAGTACAAATATAGATAACTACCAGAGCATAGTAAAGTACCGGGATTCATTTAAATTTTTGGTTCTTAGGTTTTGATTTGAAATGCTTTAGCCAGCTGCTATGTAACAGTACTTTATCATCATCAACCCTTTGTGTTCAGGGGTGTTAAGAGTGGGCGTTACAGACAAAACGCCCTGCAGTGACCAAAATTACAAATAGCGGTTATTATGAAGCCATAATTTATGTAAATACGTTTGCGGATGGATGTTGGGGGAGTGTAAGTAAGAAGGAGAAAATTGTGGCAGTTACTTGACGCAAACAGCTCTAATTGTTTGATTAATGGTTTGGCAAAAACTGAGACACGTGCTCGTTGAAATGAGCCCTGGTATTTAAGCTGACGAACAGCCTTTTCTTTGAGTATGCATAGTTAATAGTAGAGTTGGGTGCGTGGCACGCTTCTCCAGGAACAGAGACGATGTTTGAGTTTTAGAAAATATAGATTCCTTTAGAACTTTATAAAATAAACGAACGGCACTTGCAGGCACTCTTAAAAATCATTAGCAACTTTTTGTTTAAATTAGGGCTAGTAGCTAATTAATTTTTTATTATCTTCTGAATATTTACCAAAGTACAGTCAATAGTCTAAACGACATATACATATTTTTATAAAATGCAAAACAAGTACAATTATTCCTTTAAAATATCAAGGTAACTATGATATTTTATAGGAATAATTGTACTTGTTTTGCATTTTATAAAAATATGTATATGTATTTATTTATTTGTTTACCAATGCTACAAGTATAGAGATAAGTTATAAGTTACCACACAAGTTACTTAATTTAGTTTTATACACTTTTAAATACTTAATTCTGTATAAGTTGGTAATTATTTTAAATAACTTCACTTTGATCTAATACATTTTCATGCTGTTTATCACGTGCTCATTCCTTACAGCCCATGAATTTTCAGTTGATGTTTCCTGACCTGTTCTGTATATATTTGCCATGTGGTTGCTGTATAGCGCAAATATTGTATCCAATTGCAAAACTTGCACAGAGAGAAAGAGAGAGAGAGAGAGAGAGAGAGAGAGAGAGAGAGAGATAGAGCGACACAGAGATATTTACCTGGAGGGCACAGACATAGAACAGGCATAGTACACAAACAGCATTACACAACACTGGAAACTATCTGCGAATACAACTCACGTAACTCGCGAATATGATATGCAACGGAGTGTATGCAGTTGAGATACAGATACATATGTATATGCATCTATAGAGAAGATGCACGGATGCATATATCATGTGTGCTTCTCCATTGCTTGCTTTATGCATAACCCGGCCAAGGTTCCACCTTGCCACTCCTCCTTCCATTTGCTGCTTTTAACTGTACTTTCGTGAGTTTTGCAAGTTGTTTGCAGTTTTTCATGTTTTTCTTGTTTATGTAGAAAACTTTACCAAGTTTCGCCTTGAGGCATATTTTCGTTCTATGTCCTCCGCTAGGAAACCCGATCCAGACGAGGGAGAAGGAGTAGAAAGAGGCGGGAATCCAGGGTATCTGTCTGTTGGGAGCAGTGCCAGCAGAGTTCTTGGCGGGATTGCATTGTTTGCCTTTTGGCTTCAGCCGCCGCGACGCTGTTTGTATTCTGGTTTATGCATCTAGTTTTTTATGCAATTTTGTAGTTTTATTTCTTTTATTCCCATGTTGCTGTTGCTGTTGCTCCTGATGCTGCTCCTAGTTATGCTCCTGCTGCATCCATTGGCCATATTAAAAGATTTACATAGTTAAGCTCCTCAAATTGCAGCCAAATGGCGTCATATTTTGTTATTATGGCTTAAACCGACTGGCCAGTCCGGCTTATACACGTACTATATGGCCAGCAACTAACAAATCATTTGAATGTCCTAAGTTAGTTACAGTTGAAACTCTACATAAGGAATATGTGCACAACAAATTGTTTCATATATCTTAAGTCTAGTTGGATTTATATGCGAAAGGTCAGTTACTCTTTTATTAAGTAACAAATCAACCAAAGGCTTATAGACTTGTAGACTTTTTTATATAATTTTTTTTGTAATTCTGATTAACGTATTGGACTAAATAGTTTGACATTGATTAGAAATATATGTATGTATTAGGAAAGTTTCAAGTATCCGACTTTACCCCTTACATAAAGTTTCATAATTATTTTTACCAGCTTTTTAAGAAACAAAGTTTTGTACATTCGTTTTAAGGAAGTTGAACTGTAATCTTTTCCCGTCCCTTAAAAGTTATGACTACACTCAGCATTTCTTGGGCAATGGGCTCTTCAATAGCCGGAAATCGTCATAAGACAGACAAAAGTTGAGAAAGTTTTTCATTTTTTTATGCTCCATTCGGTGTGGTAAGAGTGGTAAAGGGGTAGGAGGGGGTGCATGCTGTCCCTCAGACAAAAGATAAGATAAAATAAAGTTCGGCACAAAAAGTGTATGCAGAAAATTGAAAACCCAATTGAAAGTTATTGAAATTGCACAATAATTTCTTCAATTGCATGCGCTATTGAATTTCTGTCATAAGTTTGCTCCACTCTGTCCTTTTCTTAAGCATCCTTTCCCTCGGCAGGATCAACAACGGAGGGACCAAAACAAAGGGGTGATAAGATGGTTCTGTTTTGCTTTGTTGCATTGTGTGTAATTATGGGGAATGGGGAAAATTGTAGTAAAGTTTTCAGACCATCATTGAACATTCAGAGCGGGTAATTAATGATAATGGAAATTCTTGTATTCAAGAGCCAGAGAAACAGAATAAGAGCCTCCATTATGATTATGACCAATGCATAGATATTACACTTCACTGAGCTCATGTTCAAATGAACTGCAATTTTAGTTTGTTTATTGAGTTGCATTAAACTTGAAGTAAATACACTTCTGTGTTTATTATATTCAGATAGACTATATCCCTAAAAAGCGTAGTTTAAATAAACTCTATTTAAATGCAAGCCTCTTTGAACAAATACATTTTTTTAAACTATCTATTAATTATAATTGATTGCTGTCAGGCAGTAATCTCCTTATAAAAACACATACTCTTCTTTAGTGTATCGCACAGCAAACTTTAATAAGCATTATTTTAAAAAAATATTTATATAATGAAAAAATTGAATCCCGCATTCGCATCCGCATTCATTTTCATTCATATTCGCGTACACGTATCTGCTATTGACATTTTATGCATGACATTCTTTCACTTGCGGCTTGTTATCGAACCCCTATTGAACCTCCCTCCTTATGCGGTACGTCAACCCCTCACCCATATACTCGTTGACGTACCCATGTCAAGAGCAAAAGAGCAGTGGACCACAAAAAAACGAATGCTGTTGTTGTTGTTGGGCTGCAAATGACGCGAGTTGTCAACGTGAATTAAAATAATTGATTTATTTTTAAACGCAAGTTAAGCGAATAACAAAAGAAAAATTGACAAGAAAGTAGAATCTATGGGACGACGACTAATGAATACGCTTTCAGCTTAAGCTACGATTTCAGAGATTCTTATTATTCTTTATTCTATTCTTAAAATATAATAGAAAAACGGGCTTAAATTTATGGGAATTATTCTTCTAAAAATGGTTTACCAAATGCTTAATATCCACATTTTAAAAATCTTCTACCTCTCGAACCTTTTCCCAATTGTTACAAACATCTTCATAAAATAATTATAACCTTCCACAAGCTGGTTGAACCTCAAAAGGGACGCTCACTTGAAAGTTGTCAGTAGCAGAAAAGTGGACTAATTTGAAGGGTTCTGTCGCTGGTTTGAAACGAAACGAAGAACAAATAGAATATGAAAATTAGGAAAGAAAAGCAATAAATATGCAATTATCAAATTTAAGAACTGTTCACTTTGTTGAACTTATTAGCCAAGTGCTTAGAGGGAAAGGGTTGCTGCTTGTCACAAAATCAAAAAGAATTGCCAGAGTTGCCTCCAACCACACGATTTCCTTATCTTTTGCTCAATGTTGTGTAAATTGTCAAAATTATTAATTGCGGTCATTATTTACAGCTCCTTTCGGTTCATGTTCTACACGCAAGATATATCCTGAGGGCGCTTTCTCCTCCATCTTTGTCTCCTGCTTTTCTCAAAATGCTCTCGAAGATATAACCTCCTCGAACTCCATTTTAATAAGCCAATAAATGGCGCTGTGAAAATTACGCCACAATGAGAATTAATGCCGCCTGTTAACCGTAAGCGATTTGTTATCGTTAAAATATAAAAAGAATTTGCCTTTACCCCCAAAAACATTTGGTAAGTTGTTAAGCTGCCAAAAACTTTGACTGGCCGCCCCTTTTTATATCTCTTCTGGGTTAATCGCTTTCTTGCCTGCCCTTCCTTTTATTAGCCAACATTAATATTTTTATAGTACAATGTCCACTCTCCCCATTGTCCATTTGAAACAAGCCGCCAAACTTTCTGTTGCGGCTCGTTAATTAAGACATAACGATAGCCTCGAGGGCCTTTATTGAAGTATATTCATTATATTGCAACCAGTTGCGATATGTTATCAAATTGCCTTTAAATTTCAAAATGTCAATTGATTGGCTTAGAATTTATTCTTGAGTTTAACAAAAGATATATGTAATTGAAGCTATTTATTGTTCAGAAAATTATGGTAAAGTAAATGAACAGCTCAGCATTACCTTATGAAGAAAGGACTTGAAAATAATTCATACATAGGGGAAAAACAAGTCGAATGAGATTGGCTTAAACTGCTTCTTTGCCAAAAAACTAAGTTGGCAAATTAATAAAATAATAAATAAGCACAATTAACTGATGATGTTTCGTTTAATTAGTACCGCAACTGTTAACTGACTCTAATTAACACAAATGTGATAACCGTAAATTGTGTTAAAATCATGGACTATGAATAATGATAACAACTTTTTTCTATCGGAAAAATTATTTAGTTAGAGTCCCTTAAGAGAGCAACAAATATATTAATATTCTTCTTTTGGATCAATAAAAATTAAACTCATAGCCTAATGTTTATTTCTTGAGTTTTATCTTTTGAGAAAAACTTATAATTTTGTAAAAATTTGTATAACAAAACCTTATTGATTTTAGTCCATGTTAAAAAAAGGTCTATTATCTTAGTGTGTTAAGTCAATTAAATATATCCACAAAGGCAGTCAGTTTATACTTAACTATTCTAAGCAAATTTCAACAATATTTTAGGTTTACTAACTTTTCAAGTTTGACTCATAAATGTAATGTATATAAATATAGAAATCATCTTGCCAAATACTGTCTTTACATGGTATTCGATTACCTATCACTTGTTTTTATTGACTGTTGTTGTTGTTGTTTTTAATGTGTGCTCGATACGTTAAAGCAAAATGTTATCAGCACATAACGCGAGGCGTCACATTGCCACAATTACTTCCCCTTCAGGCACTCAGGAAGAGCAACAATAACAATAACAGCAACAACAACCAGAAGAAGCACAATTGAAGCACTTAATCAAAATAAATAAATCGGTAAATGTTGCCGACAAGTTTGAGTTTGAGTTTCTCAGATTGGAAGGATGCCAATGACAATAAAGAAAATGGCAGTCAGCTGGAAAACTTCGGATAAGGTGCAAAGATACATTTTCAGTTTATATATTGAAAATGTGCGATGATTTTAAAGGAAATTTCAAACGGAAATTATCCAAAAAAAAAAGTATAGGGAAGTCGTATTTTTTGTTGCTGTTGTACAATATAAATATAAATTCATTCACAAGATACTTACAAACATAAATATATGAGGAGATAGGAGCAGAAATGGCAAACCAATTCAACTTTACACGCAAAAGCGAATCCGAGAACCCTTTTTTGCATACCGAGTATTATGCGATTTGCATATATAAATAAACTTTATCAAAAACATATTCATAGCGGCCACACACACACACAGACACACACATACAACATGTGGCAAGAGGGGCAAGAACAGCAACAAAACGATTTTCCACTTGACATGTGCTCAAGTGGCTGCCACTCGGAGTTGTTCTCGCTCTTGTTGTTGTTGTTGTTATTGTTGCGAGGATATTCAATCTGTTTTTTCCATTTAAACAATTTTCAAAACTTGTTTATAACTCAATTTTGCAAAATAAAACGAAATAACACTTAAATAAATAAACACAATGCGCACACACAGCATCAGCCAAAAGTTCAGCTCCAAATGAACAATTCCCCAGTTTTCAATGATTGTTGTTGCTCTATGTGGTTGTTGTTATTGCTGTTGTTGTGTTGCCCGCTTTGCACGCATGTAATACAGTAACAACAATAGCAAGAACAACACTAACAACACAATTGCTTTTGTTGTTTGCCAGCTCTCAACAGGCACGCGAAGAATCCTCCAAACGAAATGGATATATCAAGCGCTTTAGTCCTGTGTGCTCCAAAAAGGATACACAACAAGTGAAATTGCCAAATGCCATTTGCTCTCTATACATGTATGTTCAATGTACATGTGTGCAAGTAAGTGCATGTGTGAGTGTATTTGTGAGTGTATTTGTGAGTGCTGGAAGGGGTACTCGTGGCAGCTGTAATTTCAGACAGACTTGCAAAAAATGAAACGAATCAAGAACTTCTTAAAAGCAAATTGTATACTTCAATTTAAACATTTCCATTGCAGACACGTAATTCAAATTCAAAAAGTAAATTTTAAACCACAACAATTTTACTTATAACCTAGTTATAGATATGTGAATCTATAAGTAGAATTATGGGAAATTAGACCATATGTCAAGCTTATAAAATAGTATTAAGATATCGTTATATATTTAAATTTAAAGAAAGATCTGTGTAGGAAATTATAACAGTAAGGTTAAATAAAAATAATATGAATGTGTACCCTATCAAGTTGTTAATCTTATAAGTATTTAGTTACTAATAAATAAATAGTCCCGAAAAAATAATTTTAATAATAATAAATATCAGAAAACAGTTGAAGTTGAACTCCCAAGACAGTAAAATAATCAAAAGATTTTCAAGATGATTTAATATAATATTCTCTCAAAATACTAATGCAATGTAAGGGAAGGTATCAAGTATACTGACAGTTTTATTAAAGTTTAAGACCTTCGTAAATATTAGTGAAGGAAAAATTTCTAAAGTAGTTATCTTAGATTTATCTCTTCTTTCCTTAAACACATAACTTTAACGCAAAGATTTTTGCTCTTTGAAAACATACTAAAAGATACTTTCTCGGTTCGTTTGAATTAAAATTACTAAAGCGCATTGCATTCAAAGGCAACTCTGCAACGTGCACTGATAAGCTTCAGCTCAAGTTGGCAATTGCTAATTAGCCGGGCTAACATCTCTGTCCCCTATCTCTTCTCCCCTGTCAAACCAAGAAGCCATTGTTTTTCAGCAACTTCTCTACTTGAGTGCCACAATTTATGCATTTTCCATTGCATTAACGTTGAAAAGCGTCGCAAATGAAATGCCATTCAAATGTTCTGGGAGTCTAGATGAAAAGATTGGGTTGAGTTTTGGGTGGCTTTTGGTTAGTTGGTTAGTTGGTTACCTGGGTTGACTGTGCTCCCTTAGCCAAAGGTCATGCAAATTAGTGCAACAACAGTAACAACAACAATGCTAAAGTTTTCATGAATAGAAACTGCCACAGTCTCAACCTCAGCTTCAGCTCAATGTTCGTAATCTTGGGCAAAAACTTGTAAAAGTAACTAGATAATGCAGCCAGAAGCTGGGATGGAATAAAATTGCATCCCACGGCAGAGACTAATAAAATGTGACAGACTGAGACAAGGAAGAAAAAACTGAAGTAGTTTTTTGTTGTTTGTTGTATATATTAAGAATTTGCAAGTGAATAGTATTAAGATTAGAGTGGACACTTGCTTGTATTGTAAACTGTCAATATCTAGATTTAAAAAGCATTTAATTAATTGGAGAAATTGTCGAAAGTTTCTTTGATGTACAAGTGAGAGCTTGGTTTAAAATTACACCTAAGAATCGAAGATGTTTTTAATATACTCAGATCTTTACTGATACTCTATTGTTACATATATTGTATTACTTATTACATAAATTCCTAACGTTATAGTATATTTATTACTCTTATATTATCGCTGAAGTCAGTAACAGTTTGCAGTTAGTTCTTTTAAACGTATTGTCTAACTTATGCTAATATTTAGGAAATATTGCTTAATAAAATTGTTAGTCAATTAGTTAGTGCTTTCTAAATAGTTTCTACTAAAGATTTTATTGTTGATTTTTGATTTGAATTATTGTAAATATATTCTTAGAATTAATCTATTAAACTCTTTGCTCTTTTATCTTTGTCATACATAATCTAATTAAGCTTTGCTCTAATGTGCCTTAAATAATTAGCTTCTGCACAAATATTGTGTATTTTAAATATTTTTTTAATAATTCACAAATCTGGAAACTAAATCAAAATCTATTCACAAATCTTAATAAGTAATTTAGACCGAAAATTACTGAAGCAAATGAATCGTTAGTTCATTGAAGCAGAGAAAATTGCCAACTAATTTGCTGCATATTAACAACTAGCAAAAATCTTTGTCACTGTCACACACACACACACACACTAATTTATACACACCTGACGAAATTGGAAACGTTAAAATAATTAATAAGCAAATTAATATATAATATGGCCAAATAATGAGCCAATATTTACGCAAATATTGAGAGAATGGCAAGCACAGTGCTTAAATTACGACATCAGAGACTCACACACATGTGAGAGTGTCCTGGGTGTGTGTGTGTGTGTGTGTGTTTGTTTGTGTGTGTGTGTTTGTTTGTGTATGTGTGCGCCCATTCAAATGCCATCATTATCGTGCTCATCATCGTTTACATGGCAAGTGCCCAGCATGCCACAACGTCTGCCTCTTGCTGTTGCTGCTTCATTATCCTTATTACTCCTTTCGAAGCTGACTTCAGTTCCCAGTTCCCAGTTCCCAGCTCCATCTGAGAGCAGAGCTGCGTTATTGTTTCCATTTTGATTTATGTCTGGCTGCCTCAGTCTAGGCCATCTCCCCTCCTCCATCTTCCGTCTCGTCTACAATTTTAACGTTGTTAACCAAATTGCATAAATTAAGTGCGTTCGTTTGCTTGAGTGGCGCTGGCTTGGCACAGCTCAGCTAGCCTGCTGCTCCTCCACCGAACCTCTTCTTATCCTCCCTCCTGCTCCAACATATCCTTCAGGCAACTCGACTGCATTTGTGTTGCTAATGTGCTCACATTAGACGCACATGTTGCCACAACTTGAAGCTGGCTCTATCTTCTCCGTCAGCTTATTTGTTTTTGCCTCCTGCTGTGGAAATCACAAAAAAATGCACATAGTTTTGCAAATTATGTGCAGCACTTGGCATCTTTTTTCTTTATAATTTTCCATGCAAATGCAAGTCATAAAACAAGATTCTCTTAATTAAGTTATACTGCAGAATTTAATCTGACAGTGAAAATAAAATAAATGCATTATTCAATGGGATATAATCTGTAGTGATTATCCAAGTTAATTAAGACTGCTTATCTTAAGGCTCATATTGATACTCTAGAATTTAGATTAACGGATAGATGAGAATCTATGCAGGAAATCTGAAATTGGACCTATAAAATTACAAGTTTTTTATTAAAATTTTATATACTATAAATATTAAATAGAGTCGATACAAATTATATACTTTGTAAGCGATAACAATGGGGATAATTTGAATATGTATTCTAATATCAAACCATTTTAAGTAATTGTACTTCAGCAGAGAATTTATTTTTATTTATACTGTGAACAACAAAAGTTATTCAAATTACGAAAATTACTCGAGCTTTCAAATATATTTCTAAATATTTGCACGATTTGCACAAATGATTGCAAATTGCTCTGTCTCAATTTGCTTAATTATATTTGCGTTGACAATTTGAGTCGGCGATTAGTTGTAAACAATATCGATTGAGGTGGATATAAAAAGCGGACAGTTTCTGGTCAGAAGCTCAAAAGCTTTCCAATGATTTTCTATTACGGTTTTTTTCTGTACTTGTTGTGCCTAACACGGGCCGAGCAGGACGAGCTGAATGTGAGAAGGATTATGAAGGAATTGGAATTGATACCCGATGTTCTCAAGGAACGGCCCAAAGAGCTGTTAAAGGTATGCTTTTAATCTTTACTGGTCACTAAAATTTAATTATATGTACCTACAATTCAGATGCACTTCGAAAATGATCTGGACATAATCGAGGGGAAAACTTATACACCAACGGAATTGAAATTTCAACCCAAGCTTGAATGGAATGCGGATCCACAATCTTATTACACCATTGTAATGTTCAGTCCCGATGCTCCAAGTCGTTTTAGTCCCATTTATCGCTCTTGGCTCCATTGGCTTGTCGTTAATGTGCCCGGCATGGATATCGCCAAAGGTTACGAAATATCTGAATATTTTGGTCCCTTGCCACCCAAAGACAGTGGCTTGTGTCGTTATGTAGTTCTTGTCTATCAGCAATCGGATAAAATGGATTTTGAGGAAAAGAAAATGGATCTTAAAAGTGCCGAAGATCATAGCAACTTCGATGTGGAGAAATTCACACAGAAATATGATATGAAGGAACCATTGGCTGGTAATGTATTTCAAGCCAAATGGGATGATTATGCGTCGGAGCTTCTGAAAGCATTATACGACATGAGTGATTGAAATGGGAGAAGAACAATGAAGTTATAATATTAATAATTTCTTATCAATTCGGTTGTGGATTCCTATTAATTAATCTTATAATTAATCAATTATATATTCCTAAATAATAATCTTCCTACAATTATATCAGTAAATCATAAATTGTTAAAATTATTTAAAAAATTGGGAGCTATCAATGTATTTAATTTGATTGCAAATATTTAGCTACAAGTGGAGATAACTTCTGAGTGAACTGTTTAATTTCGTAAGCTTAAATAACGGATTATCAGGGAAATAAAATTAATTCATAAGCTTATTTCCTATTTTGATGAGTGTCCGTCCTAATTTTGTAAGAATAACAAACACATCTTCTGTTAAGTTTATATTACAATTTATCAGCAAAAGCTTAACCAAAAGTAGTTTTCATTGAACAAATCGAAAGCTTGTCAAAGAAGAAACTTAACAAAACACAGACGTCTAATCGAAATTTAACAAACTTCTTAGTTACACAGAGAACGGCCACAATCCCATTCCAGTAACAGGCAATAATATTGATTGACTTGCTACATTTTCAAAGTGCCACAAGAATAAGAAGAAGAGTAACTGTGGCAGCTATCGCTTTGCACTTGCAGAAAAGTCACTTAAACTTTGCAATCATGATAAGACGTAATGCTAGATTTCCATTTACATTTCCTCTAATACCCAAAACCCTCCCCCTGTTCCAATTCCACCTCGATACAAGTGTTTAAAGGTGCAACGCGAGTCTCTGAAATGCGAGTCAAGTGTTGCCAACTGGAGGAAGGAAGAGGGGGAACTGGGAACTGGGGACCTTCACTTCAATAGTAACTAAACGCAGAGGGCACAAAGCGTTTTGTGGCAAACGGCAAATAACCTTAAGGTTAAGATTACAAGGTAATTTGATTCAATTCCACTGATAGGCGTGCCAAAGCACAACAACAACAACAACAACAGCAACATCAACAACAACAACCACAAGAAACCAACAAGGCAAAGCTTGTACTGATGTTGATGCTGCAGGCATCTTTGGGCCAATTTCAATGGCAATTTCCCAGTTCCCCAGTTTCTAGAGATGACAATGTCAAGATAGCAATTGTTGCCAGCAGCCAAAAAAAAAATGTCTACTTATTTTTTTTTCATTTATATGCTTCTCTTTTTTTTATCAGTTTGTGTATAAATTTGCCTTTATTTTGACATATTTAGTGGCGTCTTACTACGCCTGGACGATAAGGCCAATAAGGCAGCTCATGTGATGCTCACAAGCTGTTAGTCCATTAAAACGCAATATAAACACATACATAAGTAAGTGAAAGTGGTTGCACTTCCAAGTATGGTATAAGGGAATGCGGAAAAGACAGCAAAGTCTTCAGGCAACTTACATGTGGAAGACCTTTATTTGAATTTTAATATGGTAAAAAATGTTGTCTGGATTTACAACATGAAGAACTGCAAATTATGATGTTATATCCCCGGCTTACATTCTATTAAGAATTTGAAGATTTCAATCTGTACGTCTGTCTTATAGTTTTTATATCAGAGATGAACACAGAGTTGCCCTTATACCGTAAGTATGTTTATATTTATCTAATCGATCCTTGACTTATACTGCAGTAAGCTTTCTATCTATCCAAAAAATTTCATAATGATCGTCTTTGGAATGAGAGAGTAAATAGTACAGACAGTATATTCGAGTTGAGCATTTTCAATTAAACACTTTTACTTCTTTCAAAAAAAAATTCTCTCAATTTTCTTAAACTAACTTATAACTACTTATTATATGCGACCTACTTTAAACGCTTACTTACTTATTTCACGCTGGCCTGGTCACACTTTTCGTCTATTTTCCCAACGCTCGTCGCACAAGGCGTATGAGTAATCTGCCCTAGCTCTGTCACAAATCCCATAGCACCAACAGTGAGCTCTAGTTGAAGCTCTAGCTTCAAGGCTCCCTTGGCCTGTAGCACAAGTTGCTGTGCAGAAAGTTTAGCAAGTTTCTTTTTATTATTTATCCCATGTGACAAATTTGCTGCAGCAGATTTTTGCCTCGCATAATAAATTATGCGTCACAATGCAGAAAAAGAAACTATAAGGGATAAAGTTGAAATATAAAGAATAGTAAATACCCTTTTAAAATGTTTTAATTTCTGATGGAGGAGTAAAGAGCTGTCAAATAAGTTGGATAACAGTTGGGAAAAGAATATTGATGTTGATTAAACACCAAAAGCATAACTAAAGTATGATGCAGTTTTTATACCCTAGATTTCTACATATATGATAAATCTATCATCAAAGACTATTGAACTTTATTGTAAAGTAAATCCCTCCTCAAAATTCAGGGGTAAGATTTGATTCGAAGTACTATTTGTAGTAAATTTTTTCTTAGAACAACTATATTTCCTAGCAAGTCCCTTCTGGGAGGAGTCTTAATTTCAAACACAAGTTTCAAATAGTCAAATATTCAATATGGCAACATACCTGAGAAAATGTAAATACCCTGAGTAAGTCAATGAAAAAAAGAAAAGTTTTCGCTTTGGATAAAGTTTTTTGCACGTTTTAATTTAATAATCGACGACGAGTCGTTAAGTTGCCGCAAAGTTTGAACTTCCCTCAGGAGCAGAACTTGATAGTTGGCCTTGCATTTCCATTTTACTTAATAGCCAACTGATGAGTAGGCTTTTAATTGCTAAAGCTACAGCTAAGTAGATACTCTAGAGAGAACAATGGGAAGTGGAGGGACTACATTTGAATAAATAAAGAGACAGCACACTTGTTGCATTTGAATAATTTATTGTTTTGTTGTATTTACTTGAATCAATGACTGTGACACTTGCGATGTCATTCAATATGCGAAACTTGCACTTGCACATATTGAATAACATTTCAAATGCATGCCTGACAAACCCGAGCAAATGACAGGACAAAGAGGACACCAGCAGTTGGACGAGCATGTGACCACACACACACACACAGACATACACTCCCTCTCACACATACATAGACCGCTGCTGACGTTGTCGTTTTCTGTCACACAGTTAAAATGTGATAAATTCCATTAAA
This sequence comes from Drosophila neotestacea, assembly GCA_035044365.1. Taxonomy (NCBI): domain Eukaryota; kingdom Metazoa; phylum Arthropoda; class Insecta; order Diptera; family Drosophilidae; genus Drosophila; species Drosophila neotestacea. The sequence continues at coordinate 1,327,350 of JAWNMD010000052.1, read as the reverse complement.
TGACAGACGCACACAAGCATACAAACTGAAATCCATTTTGTGGGCTCAAATCAAAATCTACCAGGCTCACACACACACACACACACACGCACTCTCTCACACACATACTCTCTCTTATATGCCCGCAGAAATTCTAAACATCAACTTGAAAGTTCATGTTCCACATTGAAAGCCAAACTGCCACCAACAGACATTTGAACGCATTGCATATTGAAATTGTAATTTGATTTCTGTCTTTTGCCACCAACCGAAACAACAATGACAACTCTTCAGCTGTCCAACTCTCTCACTCATTTTCTGTCTCTCTCTATTTATCTCTCATTCTGCATCTGTCAGACTGGCTAAAAGGGTATTCACTCTTTTCTAACCCGCAATCGCAATTAACTGTAACAAATCTAATATATAATTAAATCCAAAGATCATTCGCCATTTGATTTATTAAAAAAACTTTTCTTATTTTTTGCAACAGAATCTTAAATAAAAGCTTAAGTAAAACACTCAGTAAGGAGATAAGCTAAAACATGTTTTGCAACTGTTGACAGTTTTTATTTAACATGAACACTACGTGATGTTAAATGTCATAATTATTTGAGACATGTTGAAGGATTTTTGTTTAACCAAATTTTTGTTGAATATATAATTAAATTATATTTACTCCGGGAAGCTTTCAAGTGGCCTAAAAACTCCATGCTCTTTATGGCTGCCTCGTAAAGCTTTAATGAACTTTTAAAGCAGCTTCTAATGTAACCAATACTTCCATGTACCTTCAATGCTCTTTGCATTTGTTCATAAGAAAAACTTTTCAAGTAATCTGAATTTACTGACAGACGCAGCTTTGATGAGTGCATTTACCTGCTCACATCTACTTTTAATCAAAAGTTAGGGTTTCAACTGATTTAACTTCCTCTCATTTGTAATAGAAGTCTGGAGGGGCCTCCTTAAATGTATTTTATTTGATTTTTTTTATAAATACTCGAATACAATCGGTGCATATGATGCCGACTCTAACTCCTTTGTGAATCTGACAACAGACAAAGCCTCGCGGCGCACTTAAATCATTATTTAATTTTAATTTTAAATGCACATTTTTTTCTCAGTCTTTTATCAGGCATTGCGTTTCGCTTACGACGAGACAAAGCAATGGGCAAATAAATAAAATAAAATGGCAAACTCATTACATGGCAAGTGGCGAATGGACGCCAAGTGGCAGCGTCACGGCAACAAGTCTTGCAACGGGATCGACGTTGCACGCGTTCAACAATGCATCACACACACACACACACACATTAACAATAATAAAAGAGAAAAAAATGGCCAACAATGCGCCGCTCAAAAGGCACAATGGTGGCTCAACACACGGCTACCTAGTTGCTGCCCCTTGTTGCCTACTGCCACCTCCCTTCTGCCTCATCTTTGCTTCCTGTTGCTGCTGCTCGGTTGGTTGCATTGTTCGGTGGCAGTGGCCAAAACGCCAGTGGCGATGGCGGCGTCGTCTCCATTGGGGCATTGATGCCAGGTGACAGACGAGAAAAACTGCCAACCAAGTGTACTTATGTGTGTGTGTGAGTATAAATATGTGTGCGTACTCCAGTCTGTGTGTGTGTGTGTGTTTGTATGAAGTATAACATTTTCAGACCACAACCAGGCATGTTTTCAAGCTAATTGCTCGCTATTTACATTTTAAATTGAAATACTTTAAGTGAGCGTAAAGTTCTTTTGTTCATAATTTAGTGAAAGCTTAATCTCTTATTCCGTTTACTATAATTTTAAATATAATTCGGCTCCAAGCAAAGAGAGCTTCTGTATTATTACAATCATTATTTAAATTAAATATTAAACTGACTGCAAATAAGTTCTGCTTAAGACACTTTAATCATACAAAATTATAAACTATATTAATGTGTTTTTAATTGGTTAAGATAGCATTATAATTCTAATAATTATAAATACCAGAAAATTAATGTAAAATCCTTTAATTAAACTGACTAGATAAGTCCTGGCTAAGTGTAATTTATTAAATTTAATATAAAATGTACACATATCATATAACATTGAGATTAACTAAAGAATTTTCCGAACAATTTCCCAACCCTCTCTACAGTTGTCGAGCTAAATGACCTTATTATGCTCTGTCAATTTTTGTTTTTCTATATTTTCTATTAAGATCACCCATACATCATGTGCAAGCCTTTAAAATATGCCCCTGTCAAAATGATCTATGCGACTAATCACATGCATAACTGCGAATAATAGAAAGGAAAAAGCTGGCACAAAAAATGAAAGTAAAAGCTAACATATCGGTGGCTGGCATATGGCAAACATATATTTATAGAATATTGAAAAAACAACAACGAAAACGAGGAAGAGGAATAAGAGAAAGGAAAACCGTAACGAAAAGTGTAAAAAATGTGCAAACATTAAAAAGATTTAAGTAAATTTGTCTTGCTGCGTGCGCCATCAATAACTTTGGCAGCATATTTGACTTCTGGGTGGTGTTACGATAGACATACAAACACACACATATATATATATATATATATTTTTGCAGTAGCTCTCTCCCGTTTTGAGTGGCAGCTTATTACATTGTGGGGGTTTTGTATTTGGGGAAGTATTTTTGGGTGGACGCATAAATCCAAAAAGTCAATGCAAGCCTTTTTAAAAATGTTTGGTCTGTTCGCCTGCCAACCAGTCAAACCAGCTGCTGCTCCATTTTACCCACTTTACCCACTCCACCCACTTTTAACCACTCAACCCACTCAACCACCCAGTACACACTGTGCCAGCTATCTGGCTAATGTTTGCTCTTGGCATAGCATTACAAACATTAGCTTTTGGCTGCTTCCATGCCATGCAAATATACCCCGCAACTTCTCTCTCTCTCTCGCTCTCTCCCTTCCAAATTGCCCGAAAAAGTATGCTACAATTTTTGAATAGAGGGCGAGAAACTCTGGCTAATTTTGTGTTTCCTTTTCTTACACTTTTGGCCATGTAATTTTAAAATCGATAAGCAACAGAGTTTTTTTTACCATTTCCCATTCTCCCCCTCCCATTCCTTTCCCCTTTGGCGTGGGAGTTGCCATTTTGTTTTGCCATATTTTTGCATGAAAATCACGAACTTGTTGTCAAAAATTTCTACCTTATCGACTTTAGGCCATGGAATTGGTTGGAAATGCGGCGACCACTCCAAACATTCTGTGTGCGTGTGTATGTGGGCGTTTTGTTGCGGTAAAAACAATTTCCAAAGTTGTCAATAAAAAGTAACTGCTTGAATTTTGGCTGTCGAATGGCAGGAGAAAGAGAGAGGTAGAAACACGGAGGTTGTCAAATTGTTATGCACGGTTACTGTCGGCCATTTTCTTTGCCTTGCTTGTCAAATGCAGCCCACAACAAAAACAACCACAACAAGAACAAATCCAATAACAAAGGATTGACATATTTCAAGTGGCCCACAAATGACAACAACGCATTTCGTATGCATGAGAATTGTTAGTCCCATTTCCCGTTTTTTTGATAACACAATTTATGGGTCACATTTGCGGCAACGATATGAAATCTTCTCATTTTTTTAAATAATGTCGCATTACAAATGAAATATCGAGTATTTAAACTAAGATCCTTTTTTGACTTGTAATTTTGCAATCATTTTGAAAGCATATTGGTTTAAACAAAAGCAATTTGGCGTATAAGTACCTTTTCTATCTAATTGTGAGTTTATATCTTTTATCTATCTTAAGTAAGCATTTTTTATTCATCTAACTTATCTAGCTCAATCATGTTTCGGATAGTGACTTAAATTACTTTCAGGTACATTTTAAATATACATTTGTGTAATTTTTAAACACTCAAAAATTAAGCTCTCAAATGGTATTACAAAGTCAAAATAAAAGTGTACCTTAGAGTGAATTTCCCCTCACACATACCCAATATTTGCGACTTAATCAACAAAAGTACTAATTGCATAGAAGACTCGCTGACATTGATGTCTGTTCTGCCCGTCTGAATGTCTGTCTCGTTGGCACATTCACCTCCATTGCCACTTCCTAGTCACTCCATATTCACTTCCATATCCCAATTTCATTTGCGCTTTGCGCTTATGTGCAATGGCATTGGCATTACCTTTACCTTTGGGCCCTGACGCTAAGCTGTCTGCATGCGTAGGGGGAAGTTCCTTCCTCATTTGACTACACTTTTCCTCTCTCTGTCTGTCTCTCTGTGCCTGCTCTGTCCCTTTCTGTCACATAGCCTCTGGACAAGTTGGCGCACAACTTCATTAACGCAAAGTAAACATACGCATGCAGATGGCGCTGCCAGCAAAGTGTTTGATGTTGTTCGAGTTGTTGTTGTTGTTGTTCATGTTGTTGCTGTTGCCAGTTTAAAGTTACATTTTCGACAATTTGGGTGAAAAAGGAGGGGGAAGAGGCATTAAAAGTGCAGACAACCTCATCTTTGCTGTATTTGTTGATTCACTAAGACGTGCTTTAAAGGCGAGCCATAGAAATTAAATTGCGCATACGCCGCGTGAAAGATCTTTGGCATCTTTTAAATGCATGCAAATTAACATGATTTAAATAATTAAATATAATTTGATGTGCTTTTGCGGCTTTGCCGTTGTTATTGTTGTCAATGTTGTTGTTGTTGTTGTTTTTGCTGCTGTCGGCACGTTTATGAGCCTCTGCGAGAGTCCATTAACAAAACATAACGATGTGTCATGTGACTCATAACAGGCACAAAACAACACACGCACACAGAGGTAAATCACACATACACACACTTCTATACACAGACACACTGGGAAACCGCAAAGTGCGGCGTTTGCTTCGCATTTATGTCGCTCTTTTCTTTTTTCTTTCATATTTATGAGTTGTCGACTGTCTATTTGTGTGTGAGTGTGTGCGTGTATTGGTATGTGCCTTCTAACAAGCCTAACGAACTGCCAAATTACGCGAAATAGCATTAAAAATTTAAATTTTGTTCGTGCTTTGTCAAAAACGTAAGAGCCCCAAAAAGTAGGCAACAAAATTACGTACAAAGCATCGCTCTAAATGGCCATTCAAATTGTTGTTGGTATTGTTGCTGTTTTCTTGCTCCGTTCGAAATAAATCACTTTACAAATGGCACAACAAAGGTGCTGGTAAATAATGCTCATAATAAACAAATGATATATTTATATGATTTAAAGGTTCTAACTCCATTGACAATAGAACCACTTTAGAAGTAGGCAGAAATATATGGGTATTCTAATACGTATTTGCAGATAAAACCGTTAATACTAATCAGCTATACGAAGATATATATAAACCTTTTAGCTCAGTTGCAATTGGTATTCAATATCTTAAACTTTATTGGAAGAACATTTCAATTTTATTTATTAAAGGTATTCGTATGAAGAATAAACATAGCCTGGTGGTAATACTGTTATTTTTGAACAAACTTGGTGTAACCCGACAATAATGTTATACCGATTAACATAAGAGATGAATTAAACCCAAAACTATAAAATTTTGATTAATAATTGGTAAAATTAATTACCTGACATGTATAATTAGTTGCGCATAAATCAAACAGTGAAAAGCTACAAATTAGCAATCCCATTGGAAAATTGTGAATAGCTCAAATGTTACCGGAGCAAATAAATCAAATTTTGAGCAAAATAGAAATTTTATTTAACTACTTTTGTAAACTAATTGATAAATTAATTAAGCCTATAGAATATGGGCAACAATTTTTAACAAGAATTTCATAATATTGCAAAATGTTTAAGACAAGGATTGTATGCAATATGTATGTATGTATGGTTGGACTTGCAACAAACAGTGCCCGTGTTGCATGCCTCGGCCCATATGACAAGAGTCAATTGTGAAATGAAAAATAGCTTTATAACCGCATGTTAAATTCTCAATACGCTATCTCGCTCGTACACACTTTTCGCTCTCTCTCTCTTTCTTTCTCTCTTGAGTTGTGTTTATCGTCAGGGCGTAGGCAACATACAATTGCACAATATTTCCGGTAAGGTAATAAATAAATTGCATACGTAATTAAAATCGACGACTGTGCAGGCCTCGGACTCCGGGCCAGGTCTCTGGCAATTGTTACAGCAATTACAGCAACAACAAAAGAAAACCAAGAGGAAGAAACAGAAGAGAAAGGCGAGGACGAGGACAAAACAAAAGTTTTTTGACTTGACTTGTGCTTCCTTTTAACGTCAACCAGTTGCCAGTTGCTGTTGTTGGCAGCTCTTTTGTTTTTGTATATTTTTTTCTTTCTTCTACTTACTACAAGTTGCATGTGAAACATGGATGTGGCTTGCCGTTGAATTGTGAAGGATAAGGAGAAGGAAGAGGGAAAATAAGAGTTTGAGAAGGTAAGCACTGTTAACTTGCCTGCTTGTCTGCTGTTTGTTTTTAATTTTATATCGTGGGTTGTCTCTGGATCCCTCCTTGCTTGTTGAGCTATTTGCATGACAAAAGCTCAACAGGAGCTGCCCACTGTACAAGAGTGTCTTTTCGTCTAGGAAACACCTTTTGATTGTTCTCAGTCCTCTTTTCTTAGTTCCCTTTTTGCTTATTCCATTGTTTGCCACAAGTCACGCAATTCGTGTTTGAAACAAGAACCTTTCATGCTCATAACTAGCCCATAACTTCATTTTTCACAACTTAACAAACAACAACAAGAACAGTAACATCAACAACATGAATGGTTCACCCTTTTGCTGTTAATTCATTTGAGCTTAGGCTTTATTATTAGCCAAAAACATTTATTAGAAAGTAATGACGAAACAGTTGCTATAAATAAAATACAATATTCAGATCAAGCCATGGCGTAATTTTGAGTATTTTATTTAGAAGTAAGTCGCTGGTATAAATGGTTTTAAAAGTATTTAAATACAGACTACAGTAAATGTCAGTTAACAGAGTTTGAAAGTCGTCTTGGCTGATTTGCATTTAACATTTCGGTTTATGTATGTTAGCCTGGTAATTAACATTATTCTGTTAACAAAATTGCATGCGCTAATGCTCATGTCAGAATTACTAATCATAAGAGTAGAGAGTTCTCTGTTGTTAACAGGAAAGATTCGGAAAAACAATATATTCTCCTTTATTTCTGCACTTTTCTTCATGTGACAGGCTTACATGCCACAATAAAATAACTTTTTTGGTAGCAACTTTAAAGTCAAGAAATTATGAAAGGCATAAATGTTGTCGTCGGCGTTGTTGTTGCTGTTGTTGTTAATGTTGTTGCTGTCATGCGAGCCATTAAAAAATCAAAACAAGTTAACAGTAACCAGCTAGTAGCAGGCGAGCCGGAAACCGGAAGTGAGAACAGGGCGCTGCCGCAAGTTTGCGGTAGCGACCGCGTGCGGCGTGTGCAGGAAGTGAACAACGCAACGACAACAACAGCAACAACAACGACAACAACAACAAACAACAGAGACGATAGTCAAAGCGGCCCTTCTTCTTCTTGTTGTAATGCTTATATTGTTGCTGTAGTTTTTGTGGTTGTTGCATCAAAGGCATGTTCTCTGTGGCACTGAAGCGAGCTCCTCGCGATAAAGTTGCCAACACGTTAACAAGTTTAAGTAGTATGTGTGTGTGTGTGTGTGTGTAAGTGTGCGGACATTTGTGGCCCATGTAGTCCAATGTCAGAGCTGTTAGCCGACCTGTTGTTAGGACCTTAACAAACGAGGGTCATTTGCAACGGCCTCGCCAATGTCTGCTTCCCTTTAACCCCCTCTGTCGACCAATGTCCGTTGCCCTTGGCTGCAAATAATCGACAACATTTTTGGTAACAATTTAAGGCTCAAACTTGGCCCATTTCATGAAACTTAAACAACCGCCTATGCCTAATACTGCAACTCCACCTCTCTCTCAGTTTGCTTCTCTCTCTCTCTCTCTCTATTTGCATCATTCTCTCTCTCTCTTTTTCTAGCCAACTCTCTAACAGCAGCGATTTTGGCATTATAATGCCATTAACTTTGTCAGAATTTAGCGCTGCACAATTTTCGCAACGACAATTTATGCATAATGAGCTCAGACCCACATCCACATCCATACACACACACACACTCACACATACACATGGCGAAATATATGTATAAATGCACTTCATACACTTGCAACTGTCCAGGCAGCAGTTGACTACCCAATAAGCATTTAGTTTGAGACAAGCAATAAAGGGGAGCGTTCTAAGAGTGTTCATTCCTTATTCGCTAATAGAAAATTAGGCGATTAGATTATTATTATATTCCTAATCCAAAAACCTTTACAATTGTAAGAAACTATTTTAAAGCAGTGATTTTTTTTAACAGACTAAATTCGTTTTCAATTCTAATTTAATACGTGAATTTTGAGAATGAAAATGGTTTGTAATTTGTATCCTTCCAAAATAAGTGATAAATGTGGTGTAATTACTATTGAAAAGGACACTTAGAAAGTTTCTGTATATTATTAGTAACTATTCATAATTTTAAATATGATTTGAGTTTGTTTTTGTAAATTTTTCTTGTACAATTTTTTACTTTTATTAAAAATGTAAATCTTAATTTTCATTTTTATGGTAAATGATTTTTTTTTGTTAAGTTTAACATTATTGTTTATATTCCCTCCCCAAAAGCTGTTGACTGTGTTGTTTGGCCAAATGAGATTGTTTATGACAGCGGCAGCAGCAGGACCCGCTGGGTAACTAACAGATTCTGATGTTGGAGTTGGTGCTGTTGTTGCTTCTGAATGTGGCACTGACACTGCCACAGCCACTGCCTCTTTGCCACTGTGACTGCCACACAGCAACTGGCAGTGACGACAGCAAGTGGCAGTACCGAGTACTCGGTATTTGGCAGTCATAGACGTCAACTACTCGTAAGCTAGCCAGTCATAATACCACTAAATAGTATGTACGTATGTGTGGGTGATTGTTGATGTAGCTTTTGTCTAGGGTTGCCATGGCAGGTGAAATTTCTTGGAAACGCCGAACAACAGCAACCTCATTGTGGCAATTGGGTAGTCAAGTCTCGAGACAAACTTGGCTCATGACTTGCACAGCAATTGACTCAGCTTGTGTGTGTGTGTGTAATTATGTGTGTGTGTGTGTATTTATGTGTGTATGAGTGCTGTACATGGTTGTGTATATTTGCACTGTTCTTGACTTTGCTCTCGTCAGCGAAAAATTTGTGTTATTTGCTTGGGTTTTTCGGGCTTCTTTCTCTTTCTCTCAACCTCTCTGCATCTCTTTCTGGTTGAATTTATGACACCGCACAAAGAATTTTGCATATTTGCACTGTGCAAATTAATTTCGCCTGTTGTATTTGTGTTCTGCGGTGTGGCAACGCCCTTCCCAGTTGTAAGTAGATCGAGTGTATGTGTATTATATTCATAAAAGCGTTTGGTTAATTAAAAATTTCATCAAATTATTTGAATTTACTCGAGTGTTGCCTCTTGCTGTTGCTACCTGTTTTTGCTGATTCAACGAGGTGAGAACTTTCCGACACGTTGACAACCCTACTTGCACTAGTTACAGTTTGTATCATTAAAAGTACTATGTGCTGAATTTTAAATAAAGTTTTCATTTCTCTAACATATGAGAGATCAATTTCAAATTCACAACCCTACATATAGTATCTGTTTCTGTTTAATCAACTTTCAGCTACAACCATTTAAAACCAACAGTTTAAAGGGTTGACATGTTCGTAATTTGTTTAACTACTCGACTTCAACTCAATTGTACGATAAATTGTGCCATTAAATTTAGTTTAAGTAGCACTCAAAAGTGACTAAAACAGAACAAACAACAACAACTGCAGTAAATCTAGGAAAAACGGTTTAAAATGTTTATAAAAATGGAAAAGTCACGTTTTTGGATTTGAAATTAACAGTCAAGTACTTTCAAAAAGTACATTTCTCTGTATTTCGTTTTTTGTCGAGTGGCAAAAGGTCAACTCTGTCTCGGTCTCCCTTTCTTTCTCCCCTCCTATTTTCTGTCTCTCTTTTTCTTCAATCTTTGACTTTTCGAACCATTAGCAAATGCAGTTGTTATCTTTTCTTTTTTTTTTACTTTTAGGAGTCCATGTGGAAATTTAACATTTTTTTAGAATGTAGAGATGAGAGCGTGTCGCATTTAACACGACTTTATTTTGAGAAAACTTAATACAATTTTTGTGTAAGACAGAGACTGAATTAAATTCATGAAAGAACTTTTAATAAAAACAAAAATGTTTTTCAAATCCAGCAAATCTCGTTAATTAGGAAGGAAGATCACTTCTAGTCCTCATAGGAAGTTTAACAACTGTTGAAATTCTTAGACACTGTTCTTAAAAAGGACAATGGGCCTATAAAGTTTGACAACAAAAAACAATTATGCCTAACATCAGAAATATGGATCAGCAGTCGATATAGTTATGTTCGTATATAAATCTATATACAAACTTAGATCTAAAATCTAGACTCTAGAGTCTAGAGGCACCAAACTTGGTTTGTAGATTCTTCTACATCCTATGTAGACCTTTGTCTTAGAATTTTGTGACGCCTTTTTTGATAAATTATAAAACTAGGGTTTAGTTTCTTTCTTTAACAAAGACTTCCCGTAAGAAAACACGATATGCTGTCATCTCTAGTCACACATATGCGCTTTGGGTATATAGGCAAAAGTTTGACATTTGCATTTGTCACAGTCAGTGGGAAAAGTTTTCAGCTTAAATTCCTGCATGCATTTCAACACGCAATTGGCATGTGACAGTCAAAATGTTTGCACAAGATAACACACACACACACTCGCAGAGAGACAGAGAGAGATAGGTAGAGTGTGTGCGAGGGAGAAAGGGAGATACGTGAGACAACAATGAATAGGAAAAGGAATACGAATCGAATGTTTGATATATCAATTTGAAAAGTTTGACTTAGTTTCCTCACTCGAGCCTTTCGATTAAAGTTTTCCATGCGGCAGATTAAAAACTTTCTGCTCCCGAGCTTAAACTTTTTGTGTGCCAAAACATTTTGCATTCTCTGCATTACTCTCTTGGCAACATCCACAACATTCAACATCCAATATGCAGCTGGCTCTTTTTGGCATTCCCACACTTTTTAATATGCCAACTGTGCCATGGGCGTGAAAAAGAAACAATACCAATAAGAGGCAATGGAAGAAGCCACATCAAGTGAATATATTTAAATATAATTTTGTGCCAACATTTGAAAATACACTAAAAATGGCTCGAATTGTTAGGTGAACGAGGTAAAATATGGAAACTGTTTTTTCCTATATACAAATCATTATTGATCTGTAGATTTTAAACTGCTTACAGTTTAAATTACTCTATGAACAGATAAATTCGAATTGACTAAGAATCAAGAGAGAATGTGGTGCCTTAACTGCCTGATGATATATTAAAGGTAATTAAGAATATACAATAACATTGCAGCATGATCCTGTTAAGAAATCTGATCTTTTGATATGCGCCTAATATAGCCAACAGGGAATCAAGTCCCATAGCAAGTACAGGGGCTCATTTATAAATGTGCCACTGAAGTATATTATATATTAATTTTATTGTTCTATTGTATGTACACACCTGACAATAGGCTGGGTTGAATGTTGCGTGTGTTCCGTAAATTAGCGTTTCATTAAAAAACAAGCAAAATTTGTTCGCAATGTTGTTGTTTGAATTGAAAAGGGGCTTGGTTCCGTGTCCGTGTCCATGTCCGTCTACAAACAAACAAAAAAAGGGAACACAAATTAGTTGCATTACTTGATTAGAGAGTTGCACAATGCTATTATTAAAATTCAATTTCCTTTCCGTGCACGGACGTGCAGCTCAGCTCGTTTACGACATTTGCATGTCTAATCGAACTTAACAACGTTTCCATTTGCATTCCTGATGTGATAAATGTGTCCGGCCGAAAACACAGAGAGAAAGCCTGCAAGAGAGAGAGAGATCAAATCATGAATGAATTTCACTCATAAGTGCAAATTCCGGCGTGCAATTTGTCATGCGATTTTCATATGGCGTGCTAATTTTATACGCTTTGAACTCCAAAAAGATTCCGCTCTTTAGTGTAATTGCCATCATCCAATAATTCAAAGTTTTCCATTTATTATGCTTCCAATTTGTGTTAAATGTATATTTTATTTATTGTTTACTTTTTATATTGTTTTATTTCTCAATTTTGCCACGTTGTGCTTATTATAATCGAAAAGCGTGCTGGATATCGAAATATCGATAGCTTTAGGAAACTGTTAAGTTTGCGATGGCTGCAAAAACGGTCTCCTGTGTTTTTTTTTTCAATTGGTAAGGTATTATATCTCGAGCTTTGAAATGAAAAATGGAAATTAATTGGTGCATTATTGTTTTTATTTTAAAACCTATAATATAATATTTTTATGTATTTACAGAAAATTGGTCCAAAATATATCGAAAAACCGATAGCTGAAACAAAGGCGATATAAGACAGAATTGGCACACCTCTAGCTTTGCCAGCGTTGCCACAATTTCTAAAAATTGCAATCCAGCGACAGCTTTCAATATTTGCTTGTCAGGCATTAAATTTGTAAAATTAAATTCTACAATTTTGGTAAAAGGGTTGTGGATTTGTTTAAACTGAGGTCGACTGAAATAACAGTCAAACTTTAACTAATACCAGATTACTTTCACAAATTAAACATTTCGTGACGACAAAATTAAACCCAAAATTGTCGTTCGTTGGAGCGTCCATAACGTAAGCACTTTTAAACAGCTGTAAGGTATTGCATTCTCAATTAAATCTCTTTTTAGCCAGAAAAATATTATAAATAAAATAAAAAGTTCAGAGGCAAGATGTCGGACCGCAAGGCAGTTATCAAAAACGCGGATATGAGCGAGGAGATGCAGCAGGATGCTGTCGACTGTGCTACCCAGGCGTTGGAGAAGTACAACATCGAGAAGGACATTGCTGCCTATATCAAAAAGGAGTTTGATAAGAAATACAATCCCACCTGGCATTGCATTGTCGGTCGCAACTTTGGCTCGTATGTGACACACGAGACTCGTCATTTCATCTACTTCTATTTGGGGCAGGTGGCAATTTTGCTATTTAAGAGCGGTTAACTTGTGTTAAGAAACAAAACGCACATTACAATACACAAATCACACACAGCCTATACTTACCACATATAAACTCTTGTTTGAAATGGCACTCTGTTGATAAATACCATGTCATCTCCCACAACACTTATTAGGAGATTGGAATGGCATAAATACACACAATAAAACCACAATTCAATAATGCCACAAATGCAAAACTAATCAACTAATAGAACAAGCAACACACATTTCGATATGAATTAAATCAACTATACCAGTCATAAAATGTAGTGTTTTTTTTTTAAACTAAGCTGAATATCAGAATCATGAGGAACTTTAATTTAAAGTAGATTTCCATTTAAGTAATGATAACTTGAGTGAAATAAGCCAACGATATGTAGCATTGGGAAGACATATGTTTAATTAAGAATATGTTAAAAGAATGTTATAAAATTCTTATACAAGTACTTCTATGTAAATCGGGTATTCCACGGAAATTAGAATGTGTAAAAATACTACAATCGAATTTCCCTAACACGAGTCCCCAAACGACTCAAATCCTCGAATTGGAGGTCTCTTCATTAAAGCCCGTTTTTTCCCTAAGTACAGAAGAATTAATTTTTTGAGTACATTTGTAATAAATCTTATATTCTTAATTAACCTGAGAATATTTCTAAATAAGCTTCACTTTCTTATTCCCGATCCATCAAAAAACTTAGTTCTTCATAGCTTACAAACTTTCTATATAATATTAATAGATAAGCAAGATTCGAGCTTCAAATATATTTTTAGAATTACAGCCGCAAAGTAAATTGTACACAATGTTTACATATATATGTACATATTATAGAGGCTTGACTGTATGTATATCCGCTATAAATGTACGATTAAAAATCCAGCAAATGAGCTGATAAACACAGTCGGAAATATAAATGTATCTCGATAGAGTCGTTGTGAACTCGGAGAAAGAGCTCAGTTTTGTTATGTCCATGCAACGCGTCGGTTCTAAATTGCTATTCTGAATTGTTAACATGTTGAAAACATTCTTAATACTTTTTGCATTTGGCAGTTTAATATTATCAGAATCTGCTACACTGACTGAAGATGAGAAAGCGGAACTTCTGGAGGATCCAGAAAAGATAGATAGACTCATCAAGGAAACTAATGATAAAATTAAAGAAACCAATGCTGCTTTATTGAATGTGAATCAGGAAATAGAAATCAAGAAAGATGAAGAGTTGTTAAGCTTTGTCTTGGAAACTGTTAACAATGCTCCATATAATAAGCGAATTAATGACTGGGAGATGGCCAAATACATCAGCAACGAGTTCCGAAAGACGTTCAAACCACACAACTGGCATTGTATTGTGGGTCGTCAAATAGCTTACGATTTAAAAAATAATACTAAGCCTCATATCTTCACTTCTGTTAGAGATATGAATATATTGTTATTCAATTAAAAACGATCAAGTTGAAATAAGTATGTGTTTATCAAGCGAGAAAATGAAACTTAAAATTATATAAAGCTTTATCTTACGAATTCCATGAGAACAATGAGTGAATAAAAAATAGTCTTAAAATTTAAATTGTTGAGAGCGAGTCCAAGGTCTTGAATTTTTTATGTGAGATTAATTGTGCGTTCAGTGTATATTATTATTTGAGTTAAGTATGAAATTGCTGCAGCTATAAAATATACTTTTCAATCAATTTCAGCCAGTACTAGACTAAGAGATACTTTGTAACCAGCTTTGTTATGCTTTTCTTAAACAACTTATAAATGGAGCTATAAAGTGGAATTCAATGTTAAATGTAAAAGGAGATGAAAATGTACATTGTACATTTGCATACTCATAAATATTCTAAGTATTTTGAGCCACATTTCTGTTGAATTCATGTTTAAAATTCATTTTAAAACAATATAGCATGCTTTCTTTGCATTTACAGGGTATATTTTGGGCGAGCGCTCTGGAGTATAATATATCTACTTATTTTTTACTGCAGCTGGCACCGCACATCGATCAAGTCCTTTGAGTTAATCCTTATGTATCGAGCTGCATCATAAGGTAAACAATGCATGCCATCTGATGATGGAATCTGTATGTGTATGGAGTGTGTGCACAACTTGTGTGTGTGTGTGCTTGTGTGTGTGGTGAGTCTGTGAGTTTACACCTGACAGTGGCAAATAAAAATGGCTTAATTAAGTTAATTAAAATATTGTTGCTGCTGCACGCGGTTCGCATTTATGTGCTTTTATTATCTCGGCGATTGGCAATTTTCGGAGAGCAGGACCTTTGGCCAGAAGGATGTCGCCTGGATGGGGGCTATAATTATGCGAGCTCACGTAGCCGAAGCCGTAGAGCGAATGACAATACTATTAATAAAGTTGCTCCACCGGAAATATGTATTTTTCTTTTGCTTTTGTCAATTCTTTTTTTTTTAATATGAAAATGTTTGCCTGCTGGCCAAACAGATGGACAAATGGTTGAGAATGTCGTCCTTTTGAGCCGCTTTTACAGTTGAACGACTTTTAACCTTGCCTTGCATTGTTGTTGCCTTGAATGGACTGACACAGCTGCAATGATGAAATCAATTGGCTGACTGCTGTCCACGTTCTGATCCTGGCACAGACAGATTCTCATGCATATTTCATGTTGCGTTTAAATACAGTCGAAATGGTTCCATGCTTAACAAAATCCTTTGCGATAATAAAAATTTAAGTGCCACGCACGCACAGGACTCGCAATCAGGTTTATGTACGTTGTACGTTGAACGTTGTACGCTTCAGCCGTGGCTCTCTTTATTAATATTTTTACGTTTGTCAATTTATGGTAATTTTTTATGTTCTAACATTAAAAATAACAAAGGCCACACACACTCCAGTTGCAACCAGGTGAATTCATCATTTGTTTAGTACCCCTCTTTCTTCTCCCTCCATTTCATGCCTACCCTCGACACGTCTCGTCCATTCGATTCTGTTCCGCTTTTGACCCCCAACTAAGCTACCCTGTCAGTCCACTAAGTTCCGTGGTGACTTTTGCCCAACCAGCTGTTTTTGGCCAAGTTGCCTCTGGTTTTTTCCGAGCTGAATGGAGCGACTTTTGTTGAGTCTGCGCATTCGCCAAACTTTAACTCCGACGAGTAACAAACTAACAGCGAGTGACAAGTGTCTCGTTAAATTCATACTCTATATATTTGGAAAATATTCGTAGTTATTCTCTTAAGATAGTCCAAGAATTGTTTCATATGCATATGAAAATAACTTTTAAAATGTGAGGGGTTAAATGTTTAAGATATTTCTAGATATTAGTAGAATTAAGCATTCTTTAATTCCTATTTTTTTGTTTTGGAAATCAAGTAGAGAATCTCGTTTTTAAAATCTTCTATTCGACAGTTTTCAAATGTTTCTTTTAAGTTTAATAAATTATTTAAATATGAAGTTGCCTCGAGTGGATCCAAATTGTAGTTATAAACTAAATAAATAGCTTTAATCGATATCAAATAATATATTGAAAACAGTTGCTAAAATTTATATATTATATATTTATATTATTTTACTTGGATTTTTAGATTATGCATAAGGAACTTTAACTTCTACATTTTATAACAGTTAGAAATCTAGAAACAAATTAGTTTAATTTAAAAAGGTGTTTAAGCTGAAATAAATTTAAAATATGAAATTCTTTACTAAATTAACAGCTACATGTATTTTGTGCTGTCAATAGTCAATATTCTTATATTAAGGCAGAGCAATTTTCATGTCACACAAAAGAAACATCCCAAAGTTTCTGGTTCCTTTGAGCAGATCCTTTTACGAGGTCAAAACAAAATGGCAAGTTTTATAAATTACAGTCGACAGCACTGACCTCAATATTAAATTACACAACATGACTTGAAAAAACACACACTCACACACACACACACACACACAAGTGGCATAAAAAAGAACACAATTGCAAATGCCATAGATACGAGCGTAATTGCATTTTACTTTGTTGAATTTGGTCAGGCAAAAAGCTAGAAAGCCAAAGTCAACCAACAAACCAGACAAACACACACACCACACACTACACACACACACACAGTCACACATGCATTTATGTACATACGAGTATTCATATGTAAACTTTTTGCCTTTTTGCAGCTATTATTATTCTTATTATTATTATTGCTATTATTTTTGTTGTTGTTAATTTGTAACTGTAAACGCAACAAAGCCAAGCGGGTCAGTGTGTGTGTGTGTGCGTGTGTGTGTTTGGTGGGGAGTGAGGTGAGGTCAGAGGGCAGGGCCAAAGTCAACACTGCGACTAGTTTTATCAGTCAGTGGCACAAAGCGTGTGGCAAGCAGCTGCAGTTGCAACAACAAACACAGTCAACAGTCGACAGTCTGACAATGACAAAAAACTTAATGAAACATAAACAAGACACAGGCAGAGGGCGAAACCAAGCAAACAATAATAAAAACCGCACAAAATAAAATAGACAACAGCAACAAAAAACAAGTGTAATGCAACAACAGCAAAAACGAGAAAATTCCCATTTGTTGCGTAATTTAACACACATATAACCAAAATAAAAAAGAGCACTCTGGTAGGGAGTGTTCGTGCAGTAGATACCCTGTACTGAAATAAGCTGCAGAAGGGAGTAGATAGCGAGAGAATTTAATAGAGGCGTGGGAAGGGAAATGGAAAGGGAAAGAGTCAGTATTTTTTCATTAGAATTTGCATTAGCTATAGTACTAGAATTATCAATAGAACCATCATTAGCATTAGCATTAACACTAACATTAGTATAGGAATTTCAGTTAGCATTAGCACTCGCAATATGACTAGCTTTAGAACTATTATTAGCATTATTGTCATTATTATTATCATTAGTATTAGCATTACTATTAAAACTGACGTCAACATTAACATTACCAACACAATTTAAAATTTCATTTGCATTGTCAACAGTATTAGCATTTTTATGTATATGCAATAACTTAATCTTCAACTTTAGTAAGAGCTCCTCCCATATCATTAGCAATATCTATTGCATTTGCATTGTTCAAAGGATGATTCTTATACAAATTCCTTTTCAAATTAATGTAATATTTGAGTAAGATTCAGGGCAAGCGTAAACAGGACATTGTGAAGGTTTTACCATAAAGAATACACTAGATAATCGCACACATAAACAATAATAATCGCATGACAGGCAGACTGTGGCAGGCAGTCAGGATGATTCTTTGCAGTTTCCTTAACTGAGCCGGAAACTTGCATCGCTTTCGGCGTGATGAATGGACCCAAGCAATGGAGTTCCCTCTTCCCACGGCAACCGCAAACCTATCAGTCCGACAATCCACATGGGGGAAAATTGGGGGAGAATAGGAAGGCTGAGCGTCAATTTTTCATTCAGTATCCTCAACCATAAGAGTCAGTCTGTCTTGTATGAATTTGGGAATATATTTCCCCTCTCTCTCTCTCTCTCCCTTTCTCTCTTTCGTTTTTATTGTCTCTCTTTCTGTCTTTTGTCGCTGACCATTGTCAGTGTCTCCTTTCAAAGCACTTGTCTTGACTTGGACTCAGAATCGTACTCGGACTTGGTTTTGGTTTTGGTTCTAGTCTGTCAGCTTTGGTTTTCATTGCTCGCTTTAAAGCATTGTCCACAATTCTCTTGTTAGTTTTTGGATTTGTTTGGTATACTCTGTTGAATTTTACTCGCAAGATATGATAGACTATAGAGAAAAGCAATCATGAATTGTTATTAAAAGAGACTGATCTTATATAAGTAATAGTGTCTTATACTCTAGAGCTCTTTAATAATATATGTTAACGATAATCCAGGGTATTTAAGTTTCGTGTCGCTTTGCTTTGTCTTTTTTCCTATATTATTGTTACTTTTCGGTTTGTTTTATTGTTGCTTTTTGATAAATTGTGCGCCTTTCGTTCTGACACATGTCAGCGTTTGTCTGCCCATTGTGAAAATAATATAGTAGAGGCTTTGTTTTATTTTACGACTTTTGATTGTCTATGATGAAGCCCAAAGGTTATCGCACTTTTTCAATTTCAGGGACTAACAATTGTTCATGTATTAGAAGACAGGTATGTTGTTCGTGCATATCCTTCATAGCTACACTTATTTGAATGATGTGTTGAGATACTTTGTATATGTACTCAAATAATGCAATATAATTTAGTACAGATCCAAAAAAATAAATGCATTGATCCATTAAAAAGGAATATAAGATCAAGGCCATAGAGATCCATAGCAAAAGAATTCTGATCTATTTTATTTTAAAAGAAGTATCTAATTTAAATTATTATTAATCTCGTATTTGTACCGGCTATTCAAGTGATAACTAAGACAAGGAGTTCAATTCTGTGATGATCGTAAGAATTAATATTATTACATAATATATAATATATATAATATATATGTGAAATAACCCACAATATCTGCCCACATATATAAGAAGTGAGCTCTGTTATCCTATACTGTCAGCTGTTTAATGTCGCTTCAGTGTGTTTCACTTGATTTGACAACTGTGGGTGCACTTCTGATGTGTTGTCCACTTGGCAAAGAGCCCGCTTGTTGTTGTTGGACAGGACACGGGACAGGAGAGTCAGGATAGAACACGGGTGCACATGTGCTGTCAGTCAGCCGCTGGCTGATGTCCCCATGTCGCATTTTGTGTCAGTGTCAGTTTATGCGCCTGACAGCGTCAACAATTTTATTTACTTAATTTGGCTTTAGTTTGTCATTTATTTACTTGTTTGCTTCAAACAGGCCTGTGTACTTGTATCTATCTACCTCGCTCGCACTCCCCCACTCTCTCCCTCTCTCTCTTACTATCACTCTCTTCATGCTGAGCGTTATCTCCATCTCATGGGCGTTTGTGTGTGCGTCTCCTAATGTCTGTTGTTGTCACTTTGATGCTTGACGTTGCCCCAGTTGTTGTTGCTTGTCTTTGTTTTACCCTTATGTGAGGTTGTTATGATAATATCAAACTGTTTGTCCGCTACTGGAAAAATTATTTGCATAGTTATATCCCTCTTTTTCATGCCCTCTTTTCTGTTCTTTTTAACCATCTCATTGTTTATAGGCTATTTTAAGCCCCAATCTATCTTAGCCTATTCTCGTATTGCTTTGTAATTAATAAAGAACATTCTAAGTAAATTCTTACAAACAATACTTCTTCATCTATATCTCAATATATTTTTTTTAAATTCTGACAATTATTTAGAAATTAATTTTTAATTAAAAATATGTCTCATTCAAAACTAAACTTAATAAGAATCCATTACCTGTCAATACTTTTTTAAGGATTAATTGAGGATATTTAAGATTAATATTTATTATCAATTATTAATATCAGCTAATATTTGACTACAAATATTTGTTTATTAATAATATTTAATATGTTTTCTAAATATAAATAACCAAAGTGTATTCCGTATTCGACTCTTCCATAAAAGTCAACGATTATTCCTGTTTTTTTCTGTTTGGACCGTGACCGCACTTTATTGCATATGGTTGTCATTGTTGTTGCTGCTGTTATTGTTGCTGTTATAGAAGTTGTTGTTGTTATTGTTATTGCTGTTGTGTTGTTTTTGCTGGTACGTGCTCTTGCATTTTTTATGAAAATTTAGAGGCAGTTGTTGTTGTTGCTATTGTTACACTTTGCGCGCACTTTAATTAAATATTTATTTCAATCATTTTGCCCAAATGGAAAATGCGCTCAGGTAATAACAACAAAATCACAACGAAAGCTATAGAGAGTAGGGTGACAGACCGGGAAATGGAGAGAGCGAGAGAAAGAAAGAGAGAGAGAGACTGCACTAACATTTGTCATTACACATTAATAGCGCATCATTAATCTTTTCGTGAGCTGTTGGCCAAATGAATGCTGCTACCAAGGGCCAAGTCTCGTTAATTAATGTATGCCATTTAGCCGGAAAATTGCAGGGGTACACACACATACACATCTCATGTGAGTGTGTGTGTGTGTGTGTGTATGTGTGTCTGCATGCCCATCATAATGAGCGCCAATTTAGTGTGCCTGCGTGTGTGTGTGTGTGTGTCGTTGTCGCCACCGCAAACAAGCAAAGGCCAAAGCCACAGGACTCCCTCAACTCTACCCCTATCGGCTGAACTTCCCCTCTCTCTCCCTTACACACTCTCTCTGTCTGTCTTTCTCGCTCTTTCAGTCAAGCAGGTATGCTTGATTAATGCTTTATAACAGGACACATACTCACACAAACACACACACACGCTCGCCAACAAAACAAGGATGTTGGTATCTGAATGCTGAGCCCGCAGCTGCCCTCGTCACCCTTGTTACCCTTTTACCCCCCTCGCTGGACCCTTGCTATTTAACATTAATTTAGTGGAATGCTGCAAAGGACTACGAAAGCTTTTCAGCGTCGTCGTCGACACATGTTAATCCTGTCGTTGTCGCTGCCACAACCACTCATATTCACATTTACATTCACAATCACATTCATTTGAACTCATTCCATCAAAAGTATTTTATAATCGGGTCTTCGACTGATGTGATTTGAACCGCTTAACCGGGCAGTCTTTTTTAACCAGGATCCAAAACGATTATAAATTTAAGTACATAAATTCAAAATAGAAATTATGTGTTAATTTTTACTTAGAAATTTAACAACAGCTCTTCATGTTTGATCTAAATAATTATAAGATTAAAAATATCTTTTTAAAAGTAAATTTATATTACAATAAATTAATGCACATACAAATTAAATCCAAATTAATTTATTAAAAATTCCAAATAGATAATAAACCACTATATTTGAATATAAATAAAAGTTTAAATTTTTGTTTCATAATTTTAAAGAGTGCAGGATATACAAACTTGTTCGGCTTGGCAACAATTGTCATTATTTCATGTTATTAGGTAATATTTAAAACATTTTAAATTTTTACAGCTACATATTTTCGGTCCATCCCTATGTGTAATAGAAAAGCTCCAATTATTGCAACTCCAGAGCGATGTCTGCGGTGTTGTCCGTCGCCGTGTTGTGAACCTTTGTGTCTCCTACTGCATTTTTGATCTGGAAAGTGCAGTCTTTGGTAAGTTTAACTCAATAGAATGGAAGTATATCAATTAACGTTATTTATCAATATTCTTTTAACAGACACTCGTCACATTTACCAACGCGCCTGTCGCGAACTCTTGGCCAGTTATAACAGAACTCTGCCAGATGCGGTGCTGATGCAATGTGGTCCAATGGAGACACCTGAGATGGCTGAACTGATTTGCCGCAAGTGTAAGTTACCAGTTGTTTGGGAACAGTTCTTGGTGCAGCTGAATGAGCACACCTGGGAACTGATTGCCAATCCCCCTTGATGGAGGGAGTGGAACGATTGGTAAACCATTTGCATTGCAATTGTATTGGTCTGGCCTTAATAACGTCCAGCAAGCGATCTTTATTCTGCAAGAAGATTCGTGGTCATGAGGACTTCTTTAAGCTTTTCGATCATGTTCTGTGTGCCGATGAATACAATCAACCGAAACCACAACCGGATTGTTATTTGCTTGCCATGGATCTGTTCAGTGAAAGACCTCCTCCAGAGTGCTGTCTGGCTTTCGATGGCACCATAAAAGGTGTCCAGGCGGCCAGAGATGCCCATTTGAAGGTGATTATGTTGCCCGATCTCGATTTGCCATGTTGCTGGTCTGAACTAGCCACTCAGCGTCTCGAGACTCTCAATGATTTTGATCCTGAAGACTTCGGCATGCCATATCTTGAACCTTTATCCGAACCCTCACCTCCACAATCGCCACGAATCAGTGTAAATGATAAGCAGCCTTTCAGATTGTCACAGGTGGAAGAGGTGAGGGGCAGCAGTCAAGAGGAGGAGGTGCCACCTGCAGCGGAGCCAGCAGCTGAAGCAGAATAGTTTTGAGCCTCAAAATTATTTAAAGTTAACAGTTTAATAAACCAAATTAAAATACAAATTTAGTTTTCAATAACTGTCTAAATCAAAAACAATATATGTATCTACCAAAATTAATTTCCTATTCTCAATTTCCTACCTTTATATTTAGCTTAGCCACGCGTTTCCTATGGAAATCTTGTTGACAATTTTCAATTTCAATTTCCCTTCGATTAACCAAACCTTCATTATAAGCAGGATAAGTAAAACAATAAATCAAACTCAAATTCAACATTTTATCAGCTATCTGTCTGTTAGTTTGTCTGTCTTGTTGCCAAAAGTCAATTGTTGGCAATTGAATTATTCAGCATATTACGCATACGCCATGTGTGACTGGACGAGTGCAAAGATCTCGCTCGTTTGGTGCAACTGTTGGCGTCAACTTGCCACAACTTTTGCCAACTTATAATTACTTAATGTTCCTGCCAGACTGTAACTCCCTCTTAGCTTCAAGCTCTGTCTGTACCTCAGCCTCATAAAAGTAAAGTGAATAAACCTTTTAACTCTTTAGACTCTCGTCTATGACTGCGTTGCAGTAACTTTGCTTTTTATTTTATAATCATTTTATTTTTTTCTTTCCCATTTTTCCCACATTTCCGTCTTGCCTAATGAGTGCACGCCGCAGGAAACACTCAAGGGCAACAAAACTGAAATGGAAATAAAGGACAAATGACGAAAAAAATATCAAAGAAGGAAAGTTCACAAAAATATTCACAAACGTCGCATTAACAAGTCAAAGTTTTCAATTAATTTTATTATAATTTCTAAACTTAATTAAAGCTGTCAGTGCCCAAGAATTTAGAGAATGTGGAAATCGAGCCGGTTTCAATTTTGACAAATTTACCAATAGAAATTTCCTTTTAATTGATATGTAACTTTTAATAGAACATTGTGATCCCGAGGATGAAGTGGAAACCTCCCACAGCTGAGACCGAGAAGATATAACCAGAAATAAGTTTTTCTTGAAGATATACAAAAAATGAACAAAAATCTTTAGCATAACTAAATCTAAAATTTAGGGCAATTAAAGTGTACATTGAAATTGTCATCATAAAACAATTTTTCAAAATACATTGTAGTTTATGTTTCGCTAAAATATCTAAACAGTTGAACAGAAAATAAAATAGATTTTGGAAATGTTCTAGCCGAGAGAATAGGCGAGGATGCCGGGTGATAATACAAAATGCTTCCAGAAAGTGTCACATGTCATCTTTGACAATGATGGAACGTTAATGGGTAAATTAACTTAATAGCGATCAACTTCTATTACCTAAAAACATTTATAAAAATATATTTTAGATTCGGAAAAAATCTATGCGACGGCATTGCAAAATATTCTTTCTCTTTTTGGTCACTCTTTTGACTCTGATCTTAAAATGCGTTGTATGGGAAGACCATCCTCTGCTGTTGCTGAGATTTTGATAAGTACTTTGGACTTGCCCATGGAAAAAAATGAGTTTGTACGTCATTATGAAGCCGAGGCTAATCGAATGTTAACGAATGTGCCTCTGATGCCAGGCGTTGAAGATTTGCTAAGACATCTCTACGATCAACATATTCCCATGGCCATTGCTACATCTTCGCATCGGAATTCGTTTCGTATAAAGGCGCGTCCTCATTATGATCTGATGTCTGTCTTCCATCACATTGTTTGCGGAAGTGATCGGGAACTGAAAAGGGAAACCCTCTCCAGATATCTTCCTGTTGGCAGCATCTCGTTTTAAGCCTCAACCTCCTCCCGAATGCTGTCTGGTCGTTGAGGATTCTCCTGCTGGTCTACAGGCGGGTCTTGCTGCGGGTATGCAGGTTGTCATGATACCCGATCCACGAGTGCCTGAAGAGGAAACCAAGGGAGCTGCACTTGTGTTGCGTTCTATGGAGGAATTTCAACCGGAGCTCTTTGGACTACCCTATATCGACTATAGTCCTAAATTTTCCTTTGGTTAGCCAAATTAAACTATTTTATTTAATTATCAAAATTAAAAATGTGATGTATACATTTGAATTATAATAAATACAAATAATAGTTGAACAAATACTACAATTAATTTTAAAATACAAAACTTTTTATGCTTTTAATAATTTATTAACTTTTAAATTTTGTTAGCTAGCCAAATGTAAATTTTGCGCAATTGTCATAGGCAGGCAGACCAAAGAGCTCCGGCTGAAATTCCTTCATAGATCCTAAAACAACTGTGGCACCTTTGGTCTTCCCTTCAGGCACTCGAGGATCGGGTATCATGACCACTTGCATACCCGCAGCTAGACCCGCCTTCAATCCATTAGGCGAATCTTCAAATACCAGACAGCATTGTGGAGATGGTTTTGGTTTGAAGCGGGATGCAGCTAGTAGGAAAATATCTGGAGAGGGTTTACCGTGTGTAAGTTCGGGATCATCGCCACATACAATGTGATGGAAGGCTGGTAACAATTTGCATGTGGTCCCGCCTTACGACAAAACACTTTGTAGTTTGCCGAGGTGGCGATGGCCATGGGAACACGATGATGATGAAAATGTAGAAGCAACTCTTTAACGCCTGGCATCAGAGACACATTTCCCATCAATCGATGCAATTCTGTAGAAAACATTTGTTCAAACTTTTCCGCATCAATGGGGAGTTTAAGTTCCGTAACCAACAATCGGGCAGACAAATGTTCAGGTAATCCCATGCAGCGCATTTTCAGTTCATAGGTGTACTTCCTCCATAAGGTCGAAGTATATTTTCTACCGCCTGCGTGTACTGAAGTTCCGTATCTAAAAAAGGTCTAGGAAAATAAAATAACTTCTGTATGCACTTTGTAATTCCTTACTCATTAGTGTGCCATCATTGTCAAATATACAATGCGTCACTTTGCGTAAATCTATAGTTGTTGCCATCTTCGATTATAATCCTCTGCCTACAACATGTTTCAGGTTTTCAAAAAATAGTTCAACTGTCAAGAATAAAGCGACTGAGTTTATGTTATACTACATATTATACTACAAAAATATCTTCTGCTATTCAGTTTATAGTAAATAGCTTATATAAACTTTAAGAAGTGTGTTGGTTTTTCCTTTCATCTTTCTTAAGTTTAAGTTGTATTATATGTATAGTTGGTATTCTAAAGGAATCGTCCTATTATATATCATCATACTGCAATTAAAGACACGTTTCTTAAGTTCTGTGAACTTGCTGCCTGTTGAGAGATCACGTTAATTTGATTATGCATGACAGGGGTAAAATGTTGAAAAGAAAATGCTTCACATGCATTTTAATTAAACTATTTTCGACTTTTGCGACGTGCAATTTAAAATACTTTCGGAAAAGTTCCTTTTGCCAGGCTGTTGCAATGCTGTGGGGGTGCCACAAGTCGCATGAGGCACAACTGCAGTAGAGACCAGTGAAAGGTGCTTGCTGCAGCTGTCAATTTAGTGGCGTCTCCGGAAAAGCTGACGTTTTTCTTCTATTGCTTAGCCTAATACCACGTTTTCCAGTGCGAGTTGTGTTCGGGTTTTCCGGAATGGAGTTTGGGCTCAGTTTGGCTGCCAGCTTGCTGCATGTTGTTACAAAGTTGCGTAATTGATTAAGCAGTTGGCAACCGTGCCACAAGGCGGCTGTGGCAGCGACAAACTTCGTCATAGACGTGGCACGTGCAGCACGTTCAAAGCCCTTTTTGAATGTGAATGTGCCACTCCCAGAACAGCACATGTTAAGTACCTAATAGTGTTGTATTTACTAAGACGAATATTAGTTAGATTTTATGAGTCAACTTTGGATATAAACTCTTATGATGTCCAAATATTATTTATAAAAAATTTGGGAAGCTTATTTAAAAACCAGAAAAATATTATCTTAAGGAAATCTATTTATTGTTCTAGAAATATTATAGCAAATTACTTGTAGTATAATTAAATTTATATTATAATATTAATAAATAAACTCCACTTGCTGATATTACTTAATAAACTACAAGAACAATTCCAGGGTATATAAATTTATATAATAGAATACTAGGCAATTGTATACAAACATAATGAGCAGATATTGACTGACTTACCCACTCCTCTCCATTAAAGACTTTCATACACACTCGTATAAGTTGCACCTTATTATTAATTATTATTGAATAATGTATTTTATAATCAAACTCATCAATTTTATAAACTCTACTCTTTTTTACTTTTTAGACGACTTTATTAAAAAAATAAATTAAATCCACAGGACTTATTCCCTATTAAGTTAAATTTCTCTTTTCCTGGCTAAACTGTTTACCACGAAATAATTGACACATTCTTTTTCGGCTAACAAATAACGTTAAGTGAGTTGCCAAACCGCAGGGTAAAATAAAAACCAAATACAATTGAAAAGAAAAAAATAATAGAATAAATAGAAAAATGGAAACCTGCGAGTGTTGGTCAATAAAATGGCTTTAATTAATCGGAAGAGCTGCGTCAGCTGTTGCCACAAAAGCTGTTGGCAACAAAATGGGGAGACATAGACATTTTTGGCCATTTGAATGCAGCGACGAATTGTGCGCATAAATTATGCACAGCCAACCATTTTGGGCCAAGCATTTATGGCCACGTTTTTTGGCCACAAACCGCCAAAGGGGGTGAGGGTAACGGCCGACTGGCCAGCAACAATATGTTGTAAACGTTTAATTTGGACGCGTCTCTAATCGCTGTCCTGGCAACGTGCAACGTGTGGCAACCAGGCCCCCCCTCCCCCCCCTCCCTCCACTCTACTAGCCTCAACCTGGTTGCTTGTAATTGCGTTCATTGAATTGTTAACTGGATTCGTTGTCTACGGCCAGCCGCTGGCCACAACCGCAACTTGCAACAGAAGCAACAACAGGAGGGAAAACGGCTAAAAGCCGTTGTTATCCTTGTGGTTTGTTGCGGCTCTCAGTCTCTCTGTCTGTCCGTCTGTTTGTCTCTCTGTCCATCTCTCTGTATCCCTTGAGTTGATTTGGTTTGGTTTTGTTCGGGCCACGACACATTTGGGATTTGGCTTCAGTCACCATCGTCCTGGCCCCAAAATCCCGGTCAATGAACATCAAAGTTTTGGCTCGCTGCTTTTGGCATTTATTGGTATTGTTCCAATGTTCCAATTAAAGTTCAACTAGCCCTATAAAATATGCAAACACGTAAAAGTTCTTCATTCGATTTCTGGCTGCCACAGAACATTAATGCTTAACGGTCAATGAGTTTCACTGCAGCATCCAAAGTCAGAGAAGATGGCCAAGTCATTCGGTGAACAGTGCCAATAAAAGGTAATAAAACTAGAGAAATAGCTCTGGCCAGGCATTCCTTTGGCCAAATGAAACAATGCAATCTTCATAGCCTAGTTTGAATATGAGGCATTGCGAGTGTTTGTAAAGGAGCAAAAGATCTTGTAGATCTAGGAAGTAGGAGCTTATTGTTAGAGGTAAAGATGAAGACAAAAGCTGAAACCGAAATTCAGAGATAAGTAGACAAGGAAATGATGTAGTTTTTATTCTAGATAATTAGTTTTAAAGTACAAAAGGTTTCTTAAACTGTTTAACTACTTCTTTCCAAATAGCCTTTTGATTGCAAGTTTAATCGCTTTCCCCAATCGCTTTCAACAAATAAGTTAATTTCTTTAACTAGCTTGAGAAGTAGTAGATATATGAAAGGACGCTGTGTTGTCTTTCCTAAAAAAGAAGTAATTTCCATATATTTCCTTTATGTAAAGTATATTTCTTACCATTCCTGAGACTAATATATTTTTTTGCAAATGATACTTCCTTCTCTTAGCCAGTGATTTAACTGTTCCTTTTCTTTTGCAGAAGAGAAGTCTCTTTCACATCTGTCCTTCTCATATCTATCTGCCCCTTCTCATTATGAGTAGAGCTGTCTTTGCTGTCCTTAGATCCATTTATAGACTCGAAGTGAATGCCAAAAATAAACCCAATCTTGGCCTTGAGCAACTCACACATGACCAGCTCTGAGTGTGTTCGTTTTTGCACTCAATAAATATTGTCTGACCGCAAACTATCTATCGCTCATCGAGGTCTCAAATGTCAGACAGACAGTCAGACATCAATGTCGGAGGCATCACGCACAAAGAATTCCTACTATCTACTCACATTGTGGGGGTCAACCCAGAGGCGCACTTGAGCGATTTCCCAACGGTGGCAGCTTCACATGGCCAAAAAAACAAAACAGGGGAAATAAAAACTGCAAGAACTGGCAACAAAGTACAAAAAGCATGGCACAAAGTCCAATTTGTTTGTAATGGCATTTACTTTGTTTACAAAATAAATTTTGTATGCATAGCGAGTAGTTGAGTCCCTTCAAACTTGCACTGGGTCGCAGCTCATGGTAAGGAATGGAGTTCCAGTTTGGAGACTGAGAACTAGACTGGGTCTGGGATTGAGTCTGGGACAGGGTCTCTGGGTTGTGTATCGCTGGCAAGTCATGCACTGTCGCGGTAAGGCGACTACAAGCTCAAAATGAGATGGAGAAAAGAGTGAAAGAGAGAGAATAGCTGGGAAAGGACAAATAAAATAGACGGATGCATATATAGAAATTCTAAAATCGCTGTACCATAAAATTTCCCCATTGGACGCTTTGGGTTTTTGTTATGCCACTCTAGGCGAGGACGATTCTCTTGCCTTTTCGCTGTTTAATTTTGCAATTGTCCTTTTCGATAGGACAGAAGACAGAGATGGGGAGAGAATGATAGAGAGAGAAACGTATATAGTTGGAGTCAGAGTTATCTATGCCGGTCAGAGCTGTTGCGGTTTCTGATTTATGTTTGTTTATGTTGTTCAACATTTGTTTTATTTACCACAAAAAAAACACAATAAAAATCAGAAGTAAACAAGGAAGCTGACTCTAGTCGAGTATGCCCGACACAGAAGTGAGCACTACAATCATATAAACAATAACAATATAAATAAAATAAAATATACAAACAGTCAAACAGATTATGACCGCTAGATGGCGCCAGTTCTGCTTTTTCTCGTTCTATAAACAAAAGTCAATTCATAAATCAATACAATATTTGTTATCGTAATGCCTTGAAATTTGTAGGAAAGTTTTGCCTGGAACATATAATTTCACAAAGCTATAAAACCCTTTTATGTTTATTTTAACAGGGTATGAAAAGGAAAAACAAGCTTGTAAGCAGCTTACAGACAATAATAACTAGAAGTACTACCTGAGTAAAAAATATTACTTCCGTTCAGTTACAGCCTGCAACTTAGTTTTTGTCTTCAACATTTTCCCAGCTTTCTTTAAACATTCGGAATTATATTTACATTTTTACATTTACATTTAGTTACACACAATAAATGAATACAACATATAAATTTTCAAATATATAATCAATTTTTCGACATATTTATTAATTCATAGTTATCACACAAGATCAAAAATGAAACAGACAAGCCAACAACAGTTTTAAAGTGAACAAAGTAAAATCATAGTCTTAGTTATACAAAGCAACACTATATACAAAATAGGTAAAGCTTTAAATTGATGTTAAGTCATTAATACAATAATCTGTCTGAGAATTAAAATATTATTTTAATCCGGTATTTAAGAAGTTTGCAAATATGTCGTAAAGACGCTCATAGAAGCGTCTAAGCCATTCTCAGGCCTTATCAATGGCCTCATTGATTTCAAACTCATTATCCTCTGATTGGGTTAATGCCGAGTCTGTGCCATTTCCATTCAACTGTGGACAGTTCTTCTGTAATGTATTGATCAGCACTGCTTGGGAAATCTTGTTGTCATCGAGAATCTTAAGGGCGGTTTGGATGGTCTCAGTCGTGGGTTCACGTTGGCGAGTTAATATCCAGACAATCTCTGCAAATATAATAGTAAATGGCAAATGGCATCGATTGTAATTATCGTGTTTAACAATGTCTCCCTAGTTGGCCATAATGCAATTAATTATGCACTTGCATTAATTATGCCAAATGGAATAAATGATTTTGTCATTTGCATGCCAAATTGGCCAAGACCAAGTCAAATCGAGACGTGCTTCCGCATACTTACTCAAATGGGCCAGAGGGGTAAGGCTAGTGCAGCTATAGACAACTGCGTATGACTCGTAATCGGTTCCCAGAACCAGATAGTTAGGCTTGTTGACCACCTCTGCAAATTATAGATACAAAGTTACAGATAAGTTGATAGATAACACAAAAAGATACAGATAAGATAGAGATATTGATATAGATATGTAAATGGACATTTGTAAAGACTTCCCCCTTCATATCTTGTAAACATACAGTCTTACTGAGTTTGCAGATAAAAAAACAATGTCTAGAAATAACATAAACTATAAGGCAAGATAAAAGATAGGCCCTTAAATTCTTAGACCCATTTTATCAATGTCTATATAAGGTCTCAAATATCAATTCGAATGATAAACTCACGTAAAATGTATGGAAACTAATGTCAAATTCAAACATATCTATCAAATAAAGCTTATATGGACATTGAAAAAATGGGCCTTTAAGTTATTATTTTAGATAAAGAAATAGTAGCAGATACATATACAGAGACGTAAATACATACGATACTTGGAGAAGGTCACGGCCAGCTGAGCAGGTGCAATGACCTTTGCAGTTCCAGTTACATTTGTGGGTTGACCCGTGCTGCAATTTCAGACAGAAGTTAATATCAAAAGTATCTCAACTTAATACAACTACTTACAATCTGTTAATAGCCGCATTCACTACAGATACCGTGCTATTATCGATAACCTCATATTTAGCATATATGCACTTCTTGCCTATCTCAAAGGCAAATGGATACTTTGAGTGCTCATACCAGATGCCCATATACTGAAAAATATAGCAAATTGTAATTAACAAGCTAATAAAAAACACAATTTTCAAATAAATACAGTTTGTTGTCATGAGTCATTCATGAACAAATAAACTTACTTTATAATTTATTTAAATGTTTTTAAGGTATTCAAATGAAATGTTAGGAAAAAATATATGATAAGAGTATTATGAGGATTCTAAACAAAACAAATTCGTATACAATTTAAAAATTAAAATTACAATTGATAAAATTTTATTATCAAACTCATCATTTGAATAACTTAAATTATCTTAAAATGTGTGGCTATTAAATTAAATTAGGAAACTTAACATTTGAATATCTTAAATTATCTTAAAATGTGTGTGGCGTCATCTATTGGATTTTTCTTAGAACTCTACTTCTTTGGTTGACCTTGAGGAAAAATTCTTTAATAAACTTGTTATTATTTCTTACATGGTCATCTGTTGGCATTTTTCCAACTAAACTTATCTTGAAGTTAATTATCCGACACATTATCTATTGCAAAATTAATTAATATACAAATTTCAGTTAAGTAACAATTGATTGATTGAACTTATTGTATTGTTATTGTTTCTTTCATGTAAGGTGCAACCTGTTGGCATTTTTCCAATTAAACTTATCTTGAAATTAATTAAGAGACACTTTAAATTATCTACTGCAAAATTAGTTAATCGGAAAATTTCAGCTAACTTACAATAAGACTGATTGAACTTATTGTCTTGTTATTGTTTCTTTCTTGTAACTTGTCATCTGTTGTCATTTTTTCATTTAAACTTATCTTGAAATTAATTAAACGACACTTTGAATTATCTATTGAAAAATTAATTAGTATGAAAATTTCAGCTGACTTACATTTGACTCATTGAACTTATTGTCTAGTCATTGTTTTTTTTTCATGAAAGGTGCCACCTGCTGGCATTTTTCCAATTAAACTTATCTTGAAATAAACTAAGCGACAGTTTGAATTATCTATTGCACTATTAATTAATATGAAAATTTAAATTTAGTTACATTTGACTGATTACAGAACAATTCAAGTGGGTGTGAAGTGGTTGATGATTCTGTTGTGACAATTTGTTGGGTGTCCACTTACCGCATCCACATCAAATTCATCCATTATCTTAACCTCTGGACATTTGCCAGGAAAGGGCACTTGAGCCAAGACTCCATTTAAAGCCACAAATGTGAGCAGAAAGATTGAAGTGCTTTCAAGAGATTGGAAAAAGAATTTATTTTTTTCTATACACTCCGGGAATATTGAAATGCCGTAAATTTACCTGATAGATTGACACATTGTTGATGAATGCACTTCGAGTTTAGCTGATTAAGTAATATATGAGTACTTTGAGTACTTATTCACTTGAGCTCGTTGTATACTTTGGTATGCTCGGTGTTTTGAGCAACTGAAACTCGAGAGACTGCTGTGAATCATTTATAGATTCATATGTAAAAGCTTTTGGATTGTTTTTGCGAAAAGCTTTTTGCACTGCGCCGACTCTGCTTTATTGTTTACTGTAAACAAATGAAAAGTGAAAAGTGTTCACGATCTGAACAGCAGGAATGAAAGCTGAACTTGATGGAAAGATTTTGTTAGAGTCGAGAGGGGGAGTGAGTTGTGAAAGGGAAAAGTCGGTACTAAGGTAACAGAAATATCTGTCAATGTTCTCGTTACACTCATTGCTCGCAACGCTTTTACTTGGCTTATCAGCTGCACTTGATGAATTAAAACAACAATAACAATAATCACAATTAGTTACAATATGCAATACTCTAAATAAGCGTTTGTAAATATTAATATGGCTTGATTAGATCTTCCGCATGTTCATTCAGCTGACAGCTTGCGTGTCTGTCAATATTTAAGTTTCCAAACACATCATTAGAACTATATCATTTATATAGATATAGTATAGATAATGTATATTATGAAAGTTAAAGATTTCGGTAACAATTCAAAGTTAAACACACTTTAATAAATTATTTTTTAATTTAACAAATTAAACTATCGAGAAAATTTATTATTAAATGTACTTAAACGTTTTAGACTAGATGGGAATCAATTATAAAATTACTATAATTATTGATACATTTACATTATTTGTTTTTGAATTTTAACAAACTTAATAACAGAAAGTTTAATATATAATTTATTTAGACGTTCACAAAAGGCTAACTTTATCAATTATCAAACTACTTTATTAATCCTATTCATAATAGTTTTTATTTTAAGTCATTTAAAAATGTACATATACAATAATATACGTATACATTATATACGTATACATTATATACGTATACTTAACATTTCAAAATTAAAAATACTGTTTAACAATAAACTAAGAAATTAAACTGCGCGCATTTCAGTTTGTCAGTTAGCATCCACATGCATAACCCAAGGGCAAAGCTTTTGCCAGCCTGTGGAATTTATTTGTGGCGCCATCTACTGGTGCACCCGTGCTAGCGCCATCTGTGCTGTGCTTTCTGCTCTCACTGTAAATGCAGCCATGAGTGAGTGATTTCTTTATGGACCAGCTTAGCGGTACATCTTGGCTATGATTTATTGAAATCACACACACTGCACACACACACACACACACACACACATAAATGCCTGCACTCAGAAGCAGAAAATTTTTGTATTGCGGTTATTTAAAAAAATTGCATTTGCGTATTATTAAATTAATTAAATGTAAGCCACAAATTGAGTTAAATGTGCAAAAATGCGCCAATGGAAAAGGACGAAAGAGTCTCTGAAAGGCCTTCACATATGGCCGTAAAAAGGCACCTGGCTTGCAAAAAATATATTTATTTAAGAGGGTCGCTTGAAAACTTTTAAAAACATTATTAAAACATTATTATTGGCAATAAATTTCATAAAGGGAAAACGAAATAATTACTAACTTAAACACACCTAATATTCTAAGAAAAAGACAATAGTAGTTTAAAGTGTCTTCTAAGACTCAAGTAATATTTGAAACAGACGGAAATATTTATATTATTTCTTTAAAAATATCTTTGACGACACTGTTAAATGAATACTTTAATCCACTTTTAATTTAATCCAAATAAATACTTTTGTTATTTTTAGCTAAAAGCTAAATCAAAAACAGAAACCAATAATTAATTAAACTAATATACTTTTATAATTTAAATTTTTCTAACCACCCTCGCATATTTAAATGCATACATTTGTATGGGATCTGAATGTCCTGCCAACTATTTCGTATGGGAATTTATGGGAGTCCAGTGACTGGGCCAATGCGACAAATGAAAGGATCTATGGAATGGGATTGAGATTGGGTAAAGTGGAATATGGGATATGGGTTGGTTGATCTGCTTGGCCGCCTGCCTGGATGGATGGATGTATGAATGGATGGTTGGTTGTTTGGTTGGCTTGCCTTGGATTTGGGTTGCATGCAGCGTGTAGTAATTAAATTTAAAATATGTACACACGGTGAAATGTTTGGGTTTGAAACAGGTGCATTGCGACATTATCTGAGGAGGGGAATAATTTTATCAAAGGCAACCGACACGACTATGAAACCGATGCCATAAGCCGTCCAACTGGACAGCCGTCGAATGAGGCTTTAGTGCACTAACACACACTGCTACAAACACACGCATGCATTTAAATACACTTACTCGGGCACTCGCACACAATTCAATCATTTTGCTTTTTAAGTGTATTTTGCGGTTATGCGCTTTATAGGCATTTTGTCTCTTGTAATTTGATTTAACTCTCTCCGTCTCTTTATCCCTCACTCTCGAGAGTGCTCGACTAACAAATACCTTCTACTTAACTTTTAAGCCAAATTTCCTTTGTCTACATAAGGTCTCAAATTATTAATTGAATAATATGTTAATGTTATAAGTGCAGAGACTAATGTCAACTACATACATACTTTATCTATTTAACAGATAAAAACTATTAGGACATTCCAATATCGGACCATAGTCATTAAGCTATCTACTGCCAGCACTCGCTTCATGGCGACAATACACTGCTTCCTTTGCTGAACAATTTTTTATCAATGCAAATAATACCCATTAATTTATTGCTACAGGGTATTTAAAAAATAACAGGAAATCAGTTTCCTGTGGCCACTTAACAGAGTGAATGCCTTTTTTAAAATGTTTAACAAATTGAATTTAATTTTATTATTGTTATGCCTGCCACTTGCTGCTGTTGTGCAATCAACAGATGACACGAACAAAGGATTCAGGCTCAAGGATTAAACCAAATGACCAACTAAACAACAACAGCTATTAAATCGGCTATGACAAAAGGACTCAGTACATGCTGATGATGACCTTTGACCCAATTCCTTTGGGGCTTAGCTTAAAAGGGAATGCATTCCCTGAGAATGACACAACATGACGCAATTTGGATTTAAGCACACACACACACACACCCACATACACAGATAGTTGGCTACTTATGACTTCGCTCTGCTGCTCGCATGACTTGTGGCAAGGATTTTACAGGAATTTCTATTTCTAAAATGGAAGAAGATATCTAAGATATAAGAATAAATAGAAGTAGACTGAAATACAAATGTAGCAGTTGCCATTAGTTTAAAACGGTACAGCTTTAAATATAGATTTTACAGAAAATTTAAGCAAACCCATAAAAAAGTATTGAGTTTAACAAATCCCAAAGCAAAGGAAACAAATTCACTTATTTGTTTTGTTATATTTCAAAACATATTAAACCAAATGGATCCTAGGTCTTATATTTTTTTAATTGTACTAAGAAACAATGACAGATATTGTAATATTAAAAACACTATGAAAAGGTCTTTATTTTTGCAAACTAAAATATGCTACGAATTTTAAAGAATTTAATACAAATAATCATTCGAAAACCCAAACAGAAATCTCTTACTTTGTATATGAAAACATCTGCGTATTTGATTTAATGAAAGTAGTTACTAATTTGTTAACAAAGTAGTTTAGATACTCATACACATACATAGTTGTTATACTTAGTATCAAGTGAATCTAACTCAAGAAAGATTTATTTTATGTTTCTCTTAAGTGTGAGTGTAAAAAAGTGAATGCTTATTGATGCTGCAAATAAAACATAATTTATTTAGCAGTTTGTTATTGTTGTTGTTGTTGTTGTTTGCCTGGGC
This sequence comes from Drosophila neotestacea, assembly GCA_035044365.1. Lineage (NCBI taxonomy): Eukaryota > Metazoa > Arthropoda > Insecta > Diptera > Drosophilidae > Drosophila > Drosophila neotestacea. The sequence goes on along the minus strand of JAWNMD010000052.1, from coordinate 1,290,422 downwards.
ATCAGTTGTTCCGTTCAACTTTCACCCGGGTCCGGGGCAGACAACAAAGACTGAAGGAGAACCTGAAAGTATTTTGATTTGTGCAATAAGTATTGTCGTTTGGCTGCCACTGTCGGCAATTTCTTAAATTTTTTATAGCGCATAACCTGTCTGGCACACATGCGTTCCGTTCCGTGCTATTTTCTGTAGCTGATTCCCTGCAGCGCGAACTTAGCACCCGTTGTTTGTTGTTTGTCGTAAGGCTCAAAGTTAGAGCCAAAATGAAGGCGAAGACGAGCAGGAAGTCGAAGATGAAGGCGAGAAAGATGTTGAAGATGGAGACGAAGAGGAAGTTGTAGACGAAGACGATGTCGTCGCTATCGTTGGCTACGCTTATTGCATTATGCCACCGACTGCCAAGTCAGTCAGCGTGCGTGCACAGCCAGATAGAAGGCACTGTGGGAGGGAATGAGATACATATAAGGATAAAGGAGAAGGAGTAGTGTTAGGAAGTGGTAGGAAACGGCTCAGGATATATCCTCGCCAAGTGCAGCTGATGCCACTTTTGGCCCGTGGCAGCCACGAGCTGCCATTTGCTTTTGTTGTTGTTGTTGTTGTTATTGTTGGTTATGGCGTGCAAAGAAGAAAAACTGAGCGCAAAAAAATAACAAGAAAAGGAAATTAAACAGAATGTGACAACGAATTTGGTGTACACTACAAATCTATCATACTTGTATTAACTTATTAATTTATTGCCAACCAAAACAGTTAGAGATTATGTTAGTTATAGCATTTAAAGCAAAGTTAAAATGAATGTATTAATAAAAATAATATCATAGTTAATTTGTAAAAATATTAATTGAAATAAAAAGCTTAAACAATTTCTTCTAATTACTTATAATTTATAGAGATTATCCACAAAAACCCAAGAAACTTTTAATTTGCAAAATTAGTAATACAATAACTATATCACTTTGTTAGATCAGATATTTTGTGTATTAAATAAACTGTGGAAACAAAAGTCAGATGCATATTACATTTTTAACTAAATTAATTATAATTTTTCCAGCTAAATAAAAATAGTTGGAAAACTAAATCACTTCGATAGAAACTAAAGTCAGATTTTATATTACAACAAACCTCTGAGAAAAGTCTTCTTATCCACTGAGTGAAGGGCATATAAATATGAGAATTGGCACAGCTTCTGGTACGCAACTTATGCCTTTCCTCCCCCGTTAACAATTCCTGCATCATCTTCCCCCACACCCACATCCGTATAGAAAGATGTTGGCAAGAAATGTTAATACCAAAAACGAACCATTTGCCGCAATGAAAATCGCGTAAATTTCATACTGATTGTAAGTGTCGCCGTTTTCTTGACGTTCCCGTCTCAGAAGCTGGAGATGAAGACGTAACTGAGGATAGAGGCGGGATAGTGAAGGAAGAGCAGGGTGTGAGTCTTGTTGCCGTCAGTTAGTCTAGCTTCCTACCCCAGATTCATTTTTATCCTGCCTCAATGTTGCCTGTCGTCTGTCGCCTGCAGATTGTCACCATTGTCACAATTGCAATTTTTACTTTTGCGCTGTCGTTTTGGCCCTGATTTGCTTGCCATTTTTGTGGCATTTACCATAAGCTAAGGACCATGGCCAAAATGCCCTTCGATTGCATTAATGGCAAACGCGTCCAGTGCCAGCTGCAAATCTCTCAAATGAGAAAACTTTTACTCCCCTCCCGTTTCCAACTGAATTTTCAGTATGTCGTTTGGTTGTCTTTTGGCATGTTAGTGTGTGGAAAGTTACACACATTCTAAACGTGTGTAACCAACTGGAAACTGATACTAAAATCAGTCTTAAATCTGTTTCCATTTCGCAAGAATGAGGCTCAAGTCTTTGGTAAGTGAACATGGATGCTAACAAATAGCAAATGATGTAGATTGTCATCTGCGTTTAATATATTTTAAATAAGGTATACCTCTAAATTTAATTTTACAAATTAAACTGAGCATAATGGATTATTCCTTTCGGTTACTCTTCTTTTGTTAGATTACGTTTATAATAATATTATTTAATAATATAAAAAAACATGTTACTTTTATGGAATGCTTTCTTGTTTTACATTATAGATTTCCTCTGGATATTTGCTGTGCTCTGTATTTAAATTGTTGTTGACAACTTTGTAACAGAGCATAAACAGATCATGCAGGATAAATAAACTACAAATAAACAGTTCACTCTCTGCTGATTACCATTGGAAATGTGAGCCTGCTGTGATATTCAAAGTGTGATTAAAAAATAATTTCACAGAAATATGACAAGAAATGAAAACGTGACGAGCACGTCTTCGATTTGAGAAGGAGAAAGGAACCTCGGGGAAAGTCAAAGAAAACATTTGTCAGACATCGGGAAGACTGATGGCCCTTTTGATGGCCGAAAATCAAGTTTGTTTTTACGTGCCGCGTGACAGAAACGTGTGGCACAGTGCCACATCCAATGCCACATCCATTGCCACATCCAGCTACCAACTGTTTGTGTGTGTGTGGGTGTGTGTGTGTATGGGAATTTGGCTGCGGATATCAAAGGTCGCAGCTGCTGCAAATGGCTGGTGCTTTGGCGAAATGAGAACGTTGCCCCAACCAGTGGCACCAAAATGCGACGAGTGGCAGTGGCTATGAGAAATCGCTCGTCATTATTGACGCTTGCGAAAATTCGCTAGAATCGCACACATGTTCCCCCTCCACAGCCTTCGACTCTGTCTCCATCTCCGAGCGCTACAGGGAGCCATAAATTATGCTACTTTCTGAGTGTTGCCTGCCGCACGAATATAGACATCTGTAGCTGTGAAAAATCGTGCCCCAAAAACTTTGACCCATCCCCTTCCCTTCAACTTCTCCTCAGCTAAACTAAACTGCTGCCAACTTATTGAAAATCACTTAGACACACATGTGACGCCCGGCTCGAAGGCGTTACGTGAGCGTAAAACTGGAACTTCTAGGACTCCTAATTCCCTTCACTTCCACTCTCGCTCAGTCTGTTTGGGTACTTTGTATAATTTATGTTAGGCATTAGAATTTATTTGTTGCCGCAGCCCTCAAACTGGCTAATCTTATATGGACAAAAGTGTTCCCTGACATAGGAATGACAGGCATGCCCAATGAACAAAACCAGTCGAAAACGATTTAAATTCTTCAAGCCAATTATTATTGTTAACTGAAGTTATTTTTAGCAGGTTAAAAAAACCAATAAAACAAGTAATGTGAATTTAAATAAACAGAAGTTTGTTCTTCCAGTTATGTTTTAAAGATTTGTGATTCTAAAATATCAGCAGTATGAACAAGATGATAATTATTATTAGTATTATCTTTAGATTTTTGTGTCTCTATAAATATTAAATTAAGCTGTATGAAATTATAGATTTAGTATTAGAAACATAAAAACAAATGAAATCTAGTATCAATGCGAAAACAGGATTCAATATATTCCAAAAGCATAATCGGGATATTCCACTTCGATATTGTTGATAAAATAAGATAGATAACATGTTACCCAAAACTTGCATGATTTATTATGAATGTACATACATATATGCTCATATATCATAAGCGAATTTCAATTAGAGAATTCCAAAGATTTATTAGCTTTACTTCAACTCCAAAAGCTATAGACATAGCGACAGTCTCTTTTGTTTTTTTTTTTGGTAGAATCACACATATTTGTTGTTGGCAAAATTCCTTGATATGAGAATCTCTCAGTGGCACCTCAATGAAGGCTTTAAAAAGGTTTAAACTGCTCTCAACCCACAGATATGAGGGAGGTCAACAGCTGTCGCGGTTGGCTGCACTTGATAAACGAGCCAAATGCTGTTGGAAGGACATGGGGAGGAATCAGGGGGAAATGAAGGAAACGGGTTTAAGCCCCAAGGCCAAGAGAAGCCCCAAACTAAGCCTAAGCATTGTCAAACTTGGACATTCTAAGGCTGCTAATAGACACAACCGAGTGGAGTCTAGCGACGACATATTCGTAATTTATGACCAGTCGCTGAATGTTATCTTCGGAGTGGAAATGGCGGATGTGGCGACTACGTATCTCAGGGTAACTGTTTTGGGTTTTGGGTCCTAGTAAAATTCACGCACTGCTTTTGTGTTCTGCCTGTCAGTGTCCTTGTCTGTAATTGTTTTCCTAATGGAAGACACCCCAAACATTGACCGCACTTAAGTTGTCATGCGAGTATGTGTTCTACGAATTTATGAGCTAACATCCAGACCAAGGATTGGACATTTGAGTTTAGGATTGGTACTTACTTTTACAGGAAAACAACTCATTTACAAGCTTGCAATTGCTGTAATGTCTGAAAGGGAGTTGGATTTTCTTAAACGATTTTTAAAACAGTTTTCCATTACTCTGATTTGATGAAAGTTCTTATAGCTTATAGTTCTTATTTAAAAAAAATATTTCTAATTGGTTTGATTTTGTGTAAGCTTTGTTTTGATTTACCATCGTAAGCTTAAGCTTTCCCCATTTCCTTCAGCACTCTGAATGTTGAGTTCTAACTTCTTGTATCTTCAATTGCAAATCCTTTAAACCTTTAGCCATTAAAGACTAAGCCATTTGGCCAAAAACAACTGTATGAAGTTATGTTAAAAAGGTTTTGCCAAAAATGCAAACATGAATCCACAATAGCGTAAGGAAATCCTTTGCCTGGGAGCCAACTCAATTAGTTGCACGCATCCATTAGATATTCCAGGCACAGTCACAGAACGATTGCAAAGCCATAAAATAGCCAAAGGCCGCATTGAAAAGACCAAAAGAAGATTATGATTGTACTGTGTAAAGGGAGGGGGATGGAGGGAAAACAAAAAACAAAAATGAGACCAAAGATGTCACGCAGAGGTCTGCCTAAAGGGATTTGCCATAGCACAGCAAAATATGTATTATATTCGTATAGATGATATTTTGTTATGAATACTAATGTGTGAGGGGAACTTAAAAAAGGGCCAACAAACACTTTGCATAACGGACAATAGTGCAAATACTAAATATACAATTTTCCTGTCGTTCCAGAAAAGCCAATGTTAAGCAGTTTTGAGGAGTTTTCACAAAACTTACAAAATAAAATTGAATCAGTTAAAACAGTTCGATGATATTCCAAAAATCATTACAACACTTTTGGTAACAACTTAATTTAAGTTTCGCCCTTTTTTTATAAGAAAGCCGACAATTTTTAAACAAAAATACTTTCTGGTTTTTGATGGCATTTTAGTTTAATGAACAACAAGAACAAATAGAATAACAACAACAATCGTAGAGTATTTGAGTTGTGTTAAATGTAAAATGCACTTGAATAATTAGTTTTGAAGAAATGTAAGAGAACTTGATTACAGGAACAACTGCAGTTTGACAAAGGGAGCATCGTTGACAGGTCGCTCAGTCAGCTGCAACTAATGCGTCTCCATCAGATTGAGTTACTCGAGGTACAGACCATAAATGGAACAACCACTCGGAGTAACTATATATATAGAGAGATATTTACTTGTTGGCAGAGTTATGATCCACTTTGTGGCACATCTGGTTAATATGTTCTGGTAAGGGTTTCCCGGAGAGACTCTTCACTGCCAAAGGCTGCAGTTTCCTTATAAGATTGTAGACAGCATGGAATTGTACGCAGGGAGAATCTACTTCACACATTTTATCATCCAAGTAGAGTTCATTGATGCCCTCGGTTACGATGCGTCCAAGATGATAGTGATTGCCCGGAAAGAAATTCAGTTGAGTGCCCAATTCTTTGGTGACCAACATATTGATATCCTTAAGTTTGAGCAGGAAAGCAACGATTGTAGTGCCACTGTGCAGGGTCAATCCAGCCGGGAGGACGGTTATTTCAACCACACTACGTTCGCAGCAGATTAGCTCTGGCTCATCGGGCTCCAACGCATGAAAAGTCAATGAAGTACAATCGGGCTATGATACGAGGGAAGGATTATATGTATTACATTATGTGCAACTCACTGTAGCTTTGTCGGTATTATAAAGATTGTACCTATTTATTATAGGCTATTTTAATAAATAAATAAGTAAATTCTTCTTAGCCTCAAAGCTCACCAGATCATATGGATATTCGTTCAGATTTTCGGGTGTCACCTCCCTGGGTGTTCCAACGGCATCAAGAAACATTAGGCAATTTAATTTCAGGTCCAAGCTATATTTCAAATCGATTCTGTAATAACTTAAATGCACAGAAATTTAATGTTGTACTTGACAATTGTCAAATGCGGTAAAAATGATTTAAGCTTGATTTTAGATATAGCGATGACAGTTCAAGCTAGAGATGGTCATTGGAAATAAAGTATCGATATTAAAATTAGGAAATGTATCGCAACAACTTATCGAAATAAATTTTCCAACATGAATAAAATCGATGTTAATCTGTTGAATTTTTTAATATCAATAAAACAATCTAATTAGTAAATATTCTTTTGATCTACTATTTGCTGGAATACAATTAAATAATGATATAATAATATTTTACTTTTAAACAACACACGTTTTAAAGAAGCTCAACTGTCATAAATAACATCAAAGCTCACGTCAATAAACAAAGTGTTTCTGACCAAATACATGGATACAAATACGTGTGGTGGGTGCAAATACACTTTCAGTTGTAATAGTTGTTGTTTGTGTCCTGTTTTTGCCACCTGTTACCTGTCTGTGCAATAAATGATGTAAATCTGTCGTCGGTTGTGAAGTGTCACAGCCGTTGTTGAAGTGCCTTGTTGATCCTTTTTTGCGACTTGTTCACAACTTTGAAAGCACTTGAAAGTTGGGCGGAGGTTGGGAAAAGTACGTGGCATGGAAACAGCTGCTAGGGGGAGTGAAAAGAGGGAGCCTATTGGATCTGAAATGACATTGGCATTGCTAACCCATAGGAAACTTATATAGCATAAGCATATACGGAAATGATAAATAGCAGAGGAGTTAAACAGGAGCATAGCCTCTCACCTTGCCAGGAGTTTACCTTGCATACCGGCTTTCCTTGCAGGTCCTTATGCAAAAGGACTACCAGCTAAGCCCAAAAGTAATGAAAATGAGATGAAAATTATTGCACCGTAAATCAGGCGTTCCAGGCGCCCAGCTGCGTCCTCTGAGTCTGAAGCCTCCTGCTAAACGGTTTCAACTGCTTAATTTGGCTTTCATTGCGATTCTTTTCTTGTTTTACTTTCCTCTTTCTCTTTCTATTTTCTTTTTTTTTTTGTTGGTTTCAGCCTGACATGAATTATTTAACGATCTCCAGCTGTGTTGATGCGATTTCCCAAGGATGCTTCGAAATTAAAGCTATAACAAGCTTAATGCAAAGGCAACCACAAAGCATAGGACAAGACCAAAGCCAAAAACTTCATTTATTGTTACAATGGTGGCCACACACAATAAGCTGTCCAGTAAAACTCCCCATTTACCCTTCTCTTATCCCCCCCCTGTTTCCACTCTCTATGGTTACAGACAGAGACGCGTGCAATGCTTCATGTGATGAAGCAGACTTAACTCTTTGTGTGCCTCGAAACGTCGCCGTCGACTTTCCAATTTCAAGTGAAAAATCCCGCGAATGAACATGTAAACAACAGTGCAACGATAGGTGGGCACAGGCCAAATACAATGCCAAAACAATAGTAAAAGCAAAGCGAATAAGATTTACACAGGACACTAAAGTAATAACTTTCAAATGCACTATAAAAATAGTTTATTTAATGATTCATAGACAGTTTCTTTATGTTATATCATAAGCTGAGGAGAAGTGCTTGTAAGAACTTGTAAGCTCAACAAAAACATGTTTCAAGACATCCTATTTGACGCATATAGCTGAAATATAAAATAAATGATGACTATATTTCTGAAAAAAAAACATTGGAAAGATTATTTTATTTAAAAAAAAAATTCTATCCCCACAGTGCCATCTCATTAAAAATTTATCAGGTAGAGAAGTTACCGGATTTATGAAAAGCAAAAGGGACTTTGAAAACAAATAAACTACTAGACTTTTCCAAAATATTAGACAATTCAATAGCTTTTAAAATCAAGAAAACTAAGTTTTAAATAATAAAATATAAACAATAATTCTAGCAATATTATTACTAATATCCCGAGTTTTTGAGTCCATCAAACAGCATTATAGAAATATAGAAATTGAAATTTAACTGTATTATTAGAATAACAGAATATTTATTATTTAGGATCAGTATTTAGGATTATTGAGGTCATTTAAAAGCTAAGATACCCCTTTTGATACTCTACATTAGCATCAGTTCAACAAATCTAGCCAGAACTACTGACAGAGACTTTTTGGGACGCATTGAAAGCCAGGCGTTTGTTTCCTGTATCTGCAACAGTAAATGTATCTGCAATGGCGAATGTATCTGTATCTGTGTATCTTTGTATCTGTGTAGCCTTGGCAGTATGTGGTGTGCGTATGAAAAATTTGCAATGAAAGCTGCGTTTGTCTGGTGAAAAGGATATCCTAAAACCAAATAAAAAGCATTGTAGAGTTTGCTCTGAACCCACTTGAAATATTTTTGGCAATGAAAAAAAAGGAGATAAACACAGACATAATAAATGGAATGAAGCGCAAAGCTGCCAACTGCCGAGCTGCGAAAATGTTGCAACATTTGCAATGTTGCGTGCAACAACAACAACAACGACAGAATATCTTGCAGCCAAAGCGTCGCTCCACTTAATCCTCGGAAATTTGTCTAAAAACCCGAAAACCCGCGACGTTCCGTGTCCTTCGCAAAGGCTGATGAATGACATCGACGCTGCTGTGCAAATTATAAGAGCAATTTGCATTATGTGGGTCGCCGTTGAATCTACGGATTAAACAAGTAGACCGACGACTCCGGAGTCCGAAGTTATCCAGCTGTGTTCCCAAAAATAATTCATGCTAAGGCAATGTTTGGAACTCGTTAGCTGTAAGTTTTAGCCTTAAATTAGCTTTTTGTTGCTTGATTATGATTTGTGGCAGCGTCAAAAATAAACCTGGAACACTGAGCACATCTGAATGAGGGGTAACTTGGTATTTATTTAGTTTATTTATGTATCTAATATAATCTTAACGGAACAGTATTTTACATTATATAATTTTATATACATATATGACTAGCGCCACTCAGATTTTGTAGTTAGAACAAATTGTTCATATAGTTAATTACTTATAATTATAAGTTGTTCGACTTTTTCTTATATATTTTTTCGATATATAGTATTACTACTTGGATTTATTTTTTTCAGTTAAATGTTTCAATTCAATGAAATCACTAATGAGCTTTCAATTATAAAATGAAAGACTAACAAAAATAAATGTTCTAACTGTTCCGTGTTGCTTTTCAGCACGTGATAAACAATGTGAGAGATGTGATTAATGTTAAGCACGTAAAATAAATGGGCCTAATTGAAAAAAAAACGAACACAAAATAATAAATTGCCATTAAAAATAGTTGGGATACCCTAAAACTGTTATAATTACACACTTTTTGTTGTTGTTTTCAATCATCTAATTGAAATCAAAATGAGATGATTTAAACTGCCTCCCACAAATGCACTCACACTCGTTGTTTTATTCATTGTATGACTCAATCGAGCTACAGGACCTGTCGGCTGAATCCACCCCGTAATCCGGGACACACATAATTGCAAATACATAAATAAATTGATGCACTGCATGGGTTTAAAGCATAATAAATTTTGAATGCGCCATTAGCATGATTTATGCCTATTTAATTTTTCATAACAATGAAAGGACCATCAACAACATCAACAACAACAATGGGAACAACTACACATAATGTGACAACAGGCGTGGCATTAGCGCCGCCCTCAAAGGACACAATGGAGCAGAGGAACTAAGGATACACACTGGACTCGGAACATAAAGAAGAGAGCATAAAAAATGTGATCGGCAATGGACATAATTGAATAGTAAAAGCGTACACTGAAATTAACCACCACAAATGACGCAAATAATGTTAAAATGAATGCCAGTGGCGGCGAGAGAGGGAGTGAGAGATAGAGTGAGAGGGGGTCATGTACGGACGATTAAATTTCATTGAAATTGAATTACATTAAAAAGTGCAAAAGGCGACGTTGCCACAAAAGCGTCCAACATCCGCAACAACAACAACAACAATGAGAGGAAAAACAAGTAGAAGAAGAAGAGGAACAGCAACCACAACTTTTCCGACTATACATAGTACAATTGTCCCCCCCCTTGAGGGCAGACAATAGTGCGCAAATTAACTTACAAAGCGAAATAAAAATCGCTTATGCGACCATTTTTACCAGACAACCAAGCAACGTGATATGTGTGACTGTCTCTCTTTCTCCCCCTCTCCCTCTCTCTCTCTTTCTCTCTCTCTCTCTCTCTCAATCCCTGTATCTCAAACTCACTCTATCATTTTGTTCTCCTTTTCTGTTGCTTTGTCTAACCGCCATCTGCCGTAATTTGGCTTAATGCTAAACAGCCCAGTTACCGGTCACCAGTAACCATTCACCAGTCACCAGTTGCTAGTCACCAGCACCATTTCCAGTTGCAGTCGTCCCTCCCCTAACACCCTTCCCAACACTGTTATTCAGTACAAACGTTGCATAGTTTAGGGCGCTTTGTTTATGGCCATGTCTTTTATTCTCCTTTTACTTATCGTCGTTGTCATCGGGGGTAAGAATGAAAAAGGAGTTTGCTTATTAAGTAATTTGCGGATTTATTAAAACTTTTGCGCCTTTTGTGATGTTGTCATCGCGTCTTTGTTGCATACAACTTCCAAACCCCATTCCATTCCTTTGGGCTTCTCACAGGCCAATTACTTGCCTCGTTTTCTAGGTGAAACGCTAAATGATTTAACATTTTAACAAAAGTTATCAAACGTTAAATGAATTTCGTGGTTTGTCGTGACACAAGCAGAGAAACTGAATCGTTTATTTATTTTCTGTTCACAGTTGTGATTAACTGAATTATGTTTTATTAATACAATTATTTTTGACATTCTATAAATAAACTCATACATTTTTTGACTTTGCGATAAACTGAGAAATTAAGTTTAAATAAATGTATGTAAGAATCAAATTTTAAATCTTTTCCATACTTTGAAAAAAATAATAGACAAAATTAAACAAATTTTCAGTTTAAACAAAAATTTTACAAATTTAATTTTGCTGTCCCATATTTTTCGGTCTGATAGATATTAAAGTCCCTGTAATCGCTTTCACTGTCTTTTATGCTTTCACCTTTTGCCGCCCACTTAAATTCAAATGGAAATGGAAATCTTCATGACATTCGTTGGCAAATATAAATCAAAACAGAAATCATCACCGAAAATTACAGGACTCATAGCAGGACACGCATATAAGAACATAAATCTACTTGACGCAACACGCCTCCAACTCCAACCCCCTCCTTTCTGCCCACAATTCCATCAGAAGAAGTCCTTAGAGAGATGTGAGCAGAGCTCAGATGCACAGCGGGTGTTCCTAGGGTGTTAAGATTTATGAAACAGTCAAGTATTTTCTATTTAAGTTAATAACAATCATAATAATGGAACTATGAAAATTGATGCAGCTCAAGCGTGGATGTGTGTGTGTTGTTCTTGTTGTGTGTGTGTTGTTGTGTTAACCTGATGATAGATGATGTGCATATAAGCTCAAATAAACACACAAAATTGCTGTTGTCTACAGTAGAATATCTACCCTCACGTTGCATACTCTGTGAACGCGTTGTGCTAAAAATATAGAAGACAAAAAACCAGCAGGTCGTATACGTAATAAGCTGCTAAGGTGAATGTGTGTAAGTAAAGTCTTTGCATATTTGAGCAGCTGTTTGTGCTGTTTCTGCATTTGTGACATTCACTTAAAAATTCCATTACATTGAGCTCTAATAACCACATAAGCAGACGCTACCAAATCTTATTTCAGGCAGCGTTAAGCACACAAATTGCAAGTTGACAATGTGGCAAGATGAGAAGTTCTTCAACTTACAACAACTCATTAAATGTTGAAGAGTCCTTGAACAGCTGCCACTTCAATCACAGCTTTTTTCTCTTTCTTAAAGATGTGTCGCTCTTTAGAGCCTGTGGCTACACTTAGCCAACACTTCGAACGACCCGTCGAAATATTTTCCAATAATTTTGACACATCTTCATTTTAAACACAGATATTAAGCGACACTCTAGAAATCATTGCCTCAAGCTCTGAAACTGCTTTGTAATTTTGTAATCAAATTAATTTTGTGTATTTAACAAAGTTTGTATACTTACTACTTGCTACAAACAGTTTACAACAAATCGCTGAAGTGGCAAACTTGAAGTGCCCCACAATTTAAAGAAAATTTGACATGCTGACAATTCAATACCCTTTTAAGGACACCTATAATGAACTTTATAAAGCATTTCCAAATTCTTTAAATATGATCTTATATTGACCTGAAAGGTTTCCAGGATGGGGTCAAATACATTTCCACATTTTCTAAACACAGATGAAGATTTCAGCATTATTTATCTTCAGTTCAAAGTAGTTTGCTTTCAGAGTTTTCCTCCTAAGGCTTAAATATTTGGTTGGTAGTAGAATCAGTGCTATAAGAGGATATACTTTGAGAGTTACTCTCCACTTGAGTTTTTCTCCATTTAATAATTGCCACATTTATTATTCTTTCTTGTGAAAACTTTGTAAAATAGTAGCACTAATAATCTATTAATATAATAGATAAATCATAATATAATAATTTATTATAATAGTCTTACCGATATGTACCGATATGGTTTGAGTATTCCTGCCTAAGAATTCTATAAAAATACTCCTCCTCTAAGTATTTCATCTCTTTCTCCATCTGTTTTGATTCCCAGTCTATTGGCAAGGATACAATAAATTGTTCGAAAAAATATCTCTATCATGTGATATTGCGAAATTAAAATACCCTCTGCAAGGGTATAGAAATGGGAGTACCGCATAACAATGCCCACCAAGAGGTAGCCTGAAGCAAAACAAGAAAATCAAAAGCGTCAAAGAATTCACTTTTACATTATCGAAAAAGAAATCATCCATCGTCTGTCTGAGTACTCAAAGTACTCACAAGTCAGTCCCTCATTCCAAAAATGCTACAATTGTAAGTTTGTAGCCTCAAGTCTAAGGATTGAAAGACTTTGTTGCCACATTAAATGTTTAATCAGCAATCTAGCAACTAAATATAAACTGTCAATACCAAATATTGTGTGTGGTTAGACAAAGGAGAATGTTTCTGTCAATGAACATAAATATAGTTCTGTTTAAGCACAGATGTTGTCTTTGAGTATTCCGAACCTAATTTGTTTGTCTTTTCATTAGAGTGTGTTCTGTGTGTGTGAGTGTGTGTCTTAAATGGCTAGCAAACATGTTTAAGCATGTCATTTGGTCATGTACATCGGTTTATTTATAATTGTTGGCATGTCGTATGGGAGTTTTAAAATAATTTAATCGAGCTGCTTGCTTGCTTGATTTATAACATGAGTTAATTGAAATGATTAGCCCAAGCTTAAATCTAGTTTCCTTGTTATTAATGAGCTTTTAAAGGTAAAACTGATTTTGAGATCATCCTTATAGTGCAACCTGAACTATGTTTCATAAAGTTGCAGCTAGTATAGTTTTTGATTCGTTTTTATATAGCAAAGTTGTCAATTTTTAAATAGTTACAAGATGTTGAACATTTGGCGACAATACGATTAGTCTTAGTTGGTTAAAATTGAAATTTTAAAATCAAAGTATTATTTTTGTTATTAAATTGCTTGTGTATTTGTCTTTAAATCGAGCAATAAAAATTTTTACGTTTCCAAGTAGTTATTGATTACTGCTTTGGGCCAATAACTACCAGTGACTGTCAATCAGGCAGTAATTTGTTCAATATGCCAATCAGTACATCAATAACAAGTGCATTGTCTAACTTTGAAGCTAGTTGGCAACATTAAGCGGATCAGTTTAAATATGCTCAAAGCCTTTAAGCGGTTCTTTGACTCAGACATTTGATGGCCAAACAATGACAGCAACACAACAACAACAACGATGACTACTATAACTACTACAACAACTACATTTACAACAGCAAATAACGATGTAGAAATAACTATTTATGTGTGTGTGTGTTCATAGGTATGCGATATTCAAGGCAATTTCCTTAATGCTATTTGAGGAGCGTCTGGTGTCTAGCAGATGGCCATAATTAACGCACGTTGTCTGTCAGAAATTGGTAAGAGGAAAGTTGTCTCACACACATGAAGACTGGGATAACTTTGAGTCAAATACACACATGACAATAATAATTATTGTCTTGATTATGCTCCTGTGCATGTTTTACTGTTTTACTTATCCGAGTTTTGCCATTTAGCCAAATTGCCAGACATTTGTCTTCAGAGTTCCATCAGACAGAACTGAGTTGCCGCTTCGTTGCCATCCTTCATCCTTCGTCCTTCGTCCTGCATTCCTTAAGACTTCATCCTTTACTGTTGTCTCTTGGCATTTTTTCTGCCCTGCTTCACCTTGATGATGGTCTCAGCTCATCATCAGTGCCTTGGAGTTTATGCTTAAAAGCTTTTCATTTAGCTTAATTAACTTATAACAATTTGGTGGTTTATTATTTTAATTTATAACCCCAAGGCATAAATCGTTTGTCGTTTTTCCTCTCTCATCACTCGGTTCGTTTCTAATTAAACTTTAAGTGAATTTCATTTATGAACTTGCCGCCTTTATGTATATTTAATTTTTTATTCGAGCTTATAAGCTTTACTTACATTGTATGTCATTTATTCTTTGATTTATAACTTCTTTAGGTTCAGCTAATCATAGCTTTCTATCAAGTCACAATCCCAAGTCCCAATCAATTTGACAACGTAATTTATTATATGGTAGCCTTGTCCACAAACAATCAAAGAAAAAAGCAAAGGAAAGTTGGAGTTTTTTAATAGGCAGTGCTTGACTTGCAGATACCTTGTAGTCTTCAATGATCGTTAAGAAACATTTGTCATAGTTAGGTAAAAACTTTAAGCATTTATTGAAGATACTGTATCTTTTATATATGAACGCTTTTATTATTAGCATTAAATTCAATCAAAATTTATTTAAAATGTAACTACACTTCTGCTATATCTTTGTCTCTACAGGGTATTATAAATCAAATGCAACTGTAATACAACTAATTTATTTAAAATGCTCATTCATGCCATATCGAATTCTTGTCCATTCATCAAAAGTCAACGAAAAAGGACATGGGTCAAAGCCTTTTGTGTTTGCACTGACCCCAAGGACTTTCTTTGCCTTTGCCCCTCTTTCCCTGAAGTCTCTATCTTTCTTTCTGTCTGAAGCTATGCAATTAATATTGAAAAGCTCAGCAGTATACAAAACATGATGGTATAAGCCATAAGGGTAGCTTTACATGCAGTCTGTCTTCAAATGCTGAATGGACTTTAGGAAGATGATGAAGATGATGGAGCTGATGAAAGCGAGCGTGTGACAAATGTCCGAAGCTGTTCAAAGATTTACAAATCTGTCTAAGCAATTTCTTGAAGCTAATTAATTGAACTTTTGCCCCTAGAGTTTCATCTAGAGAGATGGTCAAGCACAAAGGTTGTCACCAAAACAAGTGTCAGCAATGCCATCTTTTGTCTGACTTAATGGAATTACTTTGGTCAACAATATTTCAGTAAATATTTAGTATATTGTAATTAAATGTATTTACTTAGTTAATAATTGTAATTTCATTTACTGCGTGTTCAAGTTTACAGAAATGTGTTCTTAAGATTTGATAAGTTTGTGTTTTGGTTGTTTATTTATCATTTCAGAGGACTTCACTTTACAAATTGTGATTGATCTTAATGAAATTAAAGTGTAATAGTCTTTGTTCAGTTTAATGTTTATTTCACATTAATTTGGCTAATTGATTGCAATTTGCTGACTTCAAATATCAGACTTACAAAAATATTGATGTAATGAAAGCAAATCTCTAACAACTCCAATCAACACAAAAGCAATCTCGTAATTCGAGTGTAAAAAAAAACATTACTGAAAGGTTTAAAAGAATTTTTAATTTATTGCATTAAAATAGCTTAAAGATTAAATTGAATAAAATTGCATGAAGTAAATTTTGAATAAATTTAGTTATTGTATATACAAAATAAAGTAGAGATTATTGGAAAGTATTTAAATTTAAATTCATTAAAATACTGGACTAACGGAGTAAACAAATTTAAGTTGGCTATAAAATTTATTGTACAAAACATAGATGGGATTGTTTGGCAACATACTATTGACAAAATTTGTATTTACTGAATTAGTGAAATAACAGAATATACAATTTTCATTTAAATATTAAACATATCCTTAATTGGTCTATTATTATATTCTTAAGCTAAGCTAAGCTAAGGCATGATACAGTAGATAGAAAAGAACATTTATAACAGCCTCTTGACGCATTTGAAATCTTGTTAATTTTCTTGAACATCTTATTATGTAATTTATTAAACGCTTAGCAGTTTTAGCTGTTTCAAAAATTTGTCTGTCAGTCGTTTAGGGAGTTTATGGGCGTGGCATGACTTGCGCTTTTGTCGCACTTGATGCGACTGTTTAATGAGCTATAAGTATCTGGAAATGTTGAGTTGAAATTCTCTGCCACAAAGTGAGTGCTATGAGTAACTGTGAGTACCACTCATTTGGGCTGTCATCGCGACGATAAGTATGCAACAACTTTTGACAAACGACATTACGCCGCAATGGCAATTAATTTCTGGCCTCAGCAACATGACAAAGCTGATTCAACCAGTAGGATCTACTATATATATATAGGGCTACATGGAAGCAAAAGTCATGGACGTCACATTACGTCTCATTAGTGGCTCGGAATGCAGCGGAAATGATTCATTTCCGCCAGTCAAAATGAAAATGAAAATGAAAATGAACAGTTTTCGGCAGTTTTCAAGTGAGTTTTTCCAAATGGCAGCAAACAAAAAGCGACAATGTCATCCCAGAGAGGGGGAGGTACTGAAAGTTCCTCAATTTCCCAAAATGGTAAAAAAAAGAAAGCGTATTTCAATTGAATTGATTTTGAATGCTGCTGCTGTCTGCCGCCTGTCTGCTGGCTATTGAAAAGTGCGTGCGTGTTTTTTTGACGAAACACGAGGAGAAAGGGAAATTGAAGAGGAAGGGAAACAGGGGTGGTTAGAATTCTATAAAGTTTGTGCCCCCCTTGAAACTCGCACTGATTGACTTTTGCATTGACATTTGCGCTCGGTTATCGCGCCGCCCTTTGCCTGTTTGGGGACTTTTCTGACGGGGCTTTCCCAGATTTTCCTCTGCCTTTCCCCCAACAACAACAACAACTGTATAGACTGGTCCCTGTCTGTTGCTCTCTTTGTGATTCCACAATAAACGCATTATGCTGCCATTAGTTGAGTGCCAGAGCCTTCCGCTTGTTTGCCAGCTTCCGTTTCTGTTTTTGTTTGTTTGTTTGCTGTTCAGTTCGTTTTTTTTGTTGTTCTCGCCTAACAATAAAAATACCATGTCCATGGGGGGTCCAGGTAGTATTCAACTGTGTTCTTAAGAGGGCGGCACACAAACTTGAAAACATTTCATGCAATGAATTGTTAATTTAGTTAAACAGTTTCCACTTTTCTTCAACAGCTGCCCCCATTTTGACTTTTCATTCAGCCTAACGATGGACTCCTTAGCAGGATCAGAACATCAAATGACATTTACGTTGATTGCATTTCTATAAGTTGCTCAGCACTCCATATAAATTGTAGAATCTTATTGTTAAAGCAGTTCAATATGGTTGAGAGCCTTGTCTTGGGGGATACAATATCTTCCAGACAGGAAATGTCTAATGGTAAACATTTTGGCAAGTTGTCAGCTGCATTTACATTTCAATATATTGATAAAAAGTAGATGCTGCTTGTCGATCATACCAGTTTAATTTATAATTAAAGATTGTTTGATTAAGATTTATCACAGCTCAGCTTTAGTCCCTTTTCTAAGCTAAAATGAATATTTTTTGCTGTTCACTACTTTACTTATGCTTTGTACTTATCCTATAGTCAGATTGTCTAGTTTCGAATACTTCATATCGAGTTACTGCTGTACATTAACAACATAGATAATACGCAGTTATACTCACTACAAAATCAGAGTATTTTTATGCTTTTGCAGTGCTTCAATCAATGGTCATTTACCTTGACGCTTAATGCTCTTACAGCACAAAATGACGGTCATCGTGGGTTGTCAGCCATACACTCACACGCACACACACTCTACCACTACTATTACTACTTCAACATATACAGAGACTCACATGCGTGTGGATGTCACCTACCGTTTAACGATATTTTGCTGACAGCGACAACGGATAATTAGTTTCGCTAACGAGAAAACTTCAACGTGCTGGTCGAGCACACACACACACACAGAGAGAGAGAGACATACACACGCACACACACATTAACATCACACTTGACACATGATGGGGTCTCACTGCTGCAACATGTTAACTCAAGTAGCGTTAACAATAACAGCAACAACAACAGTAAGAACAACAGCAACATGGCCAACACGTACTCCAAACAGTTGAACTCAGCTCCGTCATTTGGAATGGCAGCAACGGGATGAACAATCCGCCGGAATCCTTTTGGCCATGCTTCAGTGCGTCCGCCTTGCAGCTAATAAAATGATTATGTGTTGTTTTTATGCTCGCTTGGAGCAGAAGGACCAGTAACATTGTTACCACGATATCAGACAACAGAATCAACAGTGGCTTCTCATACGGCTGCTTGATGTTGTCTCCCTTCTGGGCACTTTCAAAACATTTGCTACGATTGTTTACATATTAATGACGACAGCAACTTTTATGGACTACCAACATTTCAGCTACATAATTGATTGACAGCAATTGCCAGGATATTAAAAGGATTTCACACAAGCAAGCAAATGAGGCACAAATTGCTGCAATTTGTTTTATTCCTTTTTTTGTGTCGTAAGTAAATAATTACTGTTGTGATGTGTCAAATGGGAGCATGTCAGTAATTGAATTCTATGAACACTTCCCTCTAGTATACATTTTATTGCATACTTTTTAGAGCTGCACGTTTTTTATATTTACATACTTATAGCATCACATGTCAATAAAGTGTTATTTGGTATGAAAAATACGTTTATTAAACATACTTATTTATCGTTTGGTTAGTTGAATTAACTCATAAAAAGTGTATAT
Organism: Drosophila neotestacea; assembly: GCA_035044365.1. Lineage (NCBI taxonomy): Eukaryota > Metazoa > Arthropoda > Insecta > Diptera > Drosophilidae > Drosophila > Drosophila neotestacea. The sequence continues at coordinate 1,271,198 of JAWNMD010000052.1, read as the reverse complement.
TGCTTATTTCAAAAAATAATATTAATTTAATCCAATTGCGGTTGCTCACTTTATAAAACTTGAATATTGACATGAAAAGGAAAAATAAACATATGCAGATTTTACTAAAAGTTGATTTCACTTATATTTTTTTAACGAATTAAATGCGCATTTATAAATTATGTTTATCTAAAAAAAAAATTGAGTTTAATGAACAAATTAATCTTAAATTAATATAAGAAGATTTCTCAGGTAAAATATAAAAAATGGACAAACCTATACAAAAATTATCTGTTGTACAGTTGCATATAATAATTTAAATATTAACTTGTAGTTCAATACAATGTTTATTTCAAGATCATTCCTTTCATATCTTTACCAAATTTCTCTAACCAATAATTAAATTAGCATTAAGCAAATTTTTTGTAATTAGTTTTTCTTTTTATTTTTCCGGCATGTTACTAAGAACCGCTCATAACCAAACGTTGTTCTGCCCTTTCCGATGACTCCTACTCTTGCCTGCATATGCGCATACCGGAAGTGGCTGTTGATTTGCAACAAATGGCTGCCGGATGTTGCCACATGGTGCACGTGGGTCTGCTGTATTTTTTTGTATGGTACCCTAACCCTTTGGCAATTAATTGCCTAGCACGTAATTATTTTGTAGTTAAAATGGGCGCGGTTACCCATACACATACACACACACACACTCGCACTCACATACACTTGGCATCGCCCATGCATAATTTGGGTTTTTGCAGCTAATTAAAGCGCGTCGCTTTGTTGAAATTAGACGCTTCTGGGCAACGGGAAAAGGACGATGGAAAGAAGCCAGTTACAGGTGGAGAATTGTGACTTCAATTAGCGTTATTTAAGCATTTGTTTGCAGGGAGGCGTATACGTAATTTAAATTAATATTGCCTGCTTTTGTGCGCCAACAACGTTTTCTTGCCAATTTTATTGAATTTGCCAATGCAACAGCATATTTTTAGAACGTGACTTTAAAGTATGCTGAAGACAAATAATGCTGCATACTTTTGTGAGCTGATAGACGGAATATAGACATTATGAACTCATTTAGAAGTTATTTAACACTTTTGAATATTTTTCCTATTCAATAATAAAAACAAAAGTCGTTGTTTTCTTTTTAATTTCATAATTATGGCATTTTTATTTGCATTTTAATTACTACATTGTAAATATGCATATTCAATATCAATAATTACACATAGACATACACTTAATTTCAGTATTTTCTAATGGATAAACAACATACGAGAACGAATATATAAGTATCTGTTGATGTATGTATTGTATCTGAATGCAAATATTCATAATGTATGCACTTAATATTTGTATTATAATATTTAATATGTTAGATGGTATATGGTATAATGGTATAGGGAGCAGTCACATATAAATGCATATCTAATTGTCTGCCCAATGTAAAGTGCAGTTCATTAGTGCGGCAGTTTACTGTTACAATTACAGTTCTAATTATTTAAATATATGTTTATATTTATGAGAAATGGGTTCAAAATTGATTTTAGACTGTAAATTGAAGGAGTTTTTGCCATATGCCTAATGGTGGTATTTATCATCTACATATAGATTTTGTTTTTTTATGTGTATGTATGTATTTAAACAACAACTAAATAATGGTTTGCTATAATTAGTGGGGATTTCTAAATTACTATATGCACAATTTTATTCACTTGTTGTCTCTTTAAACATATATTTATTTGCATATTTAAATATTCAATTAATGCTTCGAGTATGTTTATCCTTATTACAATATTTACACTTAGTAACTAAACATTTATTCAAGTGCATGATATATATTAATGTTTTTAAAATTTACATAATTTATATATATTTGTGTTATCGTAATTATCATTTAGCTGTTAAGTAACAATCTAACTATCCATCTACATAAGCGCTGGCTTTTGGCTGCCTGCATACTTGGAGGAACTTATCATACGTTTTCTTTAACATTTACAATCGTCTATAGCTAAAACTAATCCTAGAAAAGCAATTGTAGAGACAGATAGTAAAAAGGATTATAACGGAAGAGAGAGAGAGATAGAATAGGAAGCGACAGTGGGTTTAGTAAGTCTATCACTAGCATAGAACCAATCACCACTTAGATTGGCACACATTTTTCTTTTACCAAGTCAGCTTTTTTTATGAGTAATTGAAGAACGAAACCTTTACGAATAAATGATCTTTTAATTATTTTTAATTTAATATTTTAAATTAATCCTTTAACTCATACACACACACAGTTAGTCTCAGTCTTAGTCACACGTAAGTGACAAATTAAGTTATAACAATCAAAAGTCCAATTAACTCTCAAAAATCACAATAAAGCCGAGTTCATTTGTGTCAATTGCAAGAAAGATAGCTTGAGTTGTCTGAAAACTCAAAATTTAGCTTTGCCAAAGATTTTAAGATCTTAAGCTTCTTTAACGCACTTTAATGTGAAAGCTAAAATTTATATAATTGGTAAATCCGAAAGCTCAAAATTGGATTAAACCGCTGCTAATATTTTTAATTGAGTGTGTTTCTCTGAGCTTTGCACTTAATATGCTTTTTTTGCTGTTGCTTTTGGATAAATCTTCTGTAAATCGTTTGAACTCAGCTTTAAGCCCTGTCTACACTTTCTGTGTGCAGTATACGCCCCGTGTCCTCATCGTTTACTCAAAATTCTCAACACCGCCGTTGTTAAAGCGTTCACACCAAGCGAGAAGCTCTTGTACTTCTTTTGCATAGAGCTGATCCTGTGCTTGGCTGGACAGATGACCCGGCACTTGACCCAACTGATTACCCGCTGTTGCCAGGGGTCAGACATTGTGGCAGGGTTGCTGACTGCTGCTGCCACTGCCAGAGTTACTTAACAAACTGCGCTCACTTGCCACACTGCCGGGTGCATAGATCAGTTCACTTGCCTCCTTGGTAAGAGGTTCTTCGGCATGAGTCTTGCGACTGCCACGTGTCGATTGAGCACGCCAAGATTGCGACTCCAAAGGCTGTTGATGTTGCTGCGAGTGTGGCACCAATGGCAGCAACTGTTGCTGCTGCTGTGAGGGCTGTTGTTGATCGTCAACCTTCACATAAAGACGCTCCATGTCGTCCAGATCACCATCGGCTGTATGATACAATGCCTGCTCATCCTCATGGGACATCAACATGGCCATTGGTGAGGGGGAACCACCGCAACCAGAGTCAGCTAAGCCATTATAACAGAAAGAGGAACCATCCAAATCAAGCAGATTCTGATGTTGATTCTTGGCAAGCGTTTGATCCATGTGTGGAGACTGTGTCTGAACCTTGAAGCGTGCACTGTCTCTGCCAATGCTGCAACCATGTGGCAACTGTTGCCGTCGCACACTCGCAAATTGTGACGAGTTGTTGCCGTTGACAGTGGAAGAGGATTGCTGTTGTTGTTGCTGTCCAGGTGCTGCCTCATAGGTGTGACAATTGCTAAGCTTATTCTCTGTGATGTGCATGTGCATGTGCTTGTCCTTTGGATAATAATACTGATCCGAATAGACGGACCTGCCACCAGATGTGTTACTCGGATAGATCTCGCCAGTCGTTGACATTTGTTGATAGATGTTGGCGCTGGAATGCGGCTGCTGGTGTTGTTGCTGTTGGTGTTGTAGCTGCTGCTGTTGCTGATGTTGGTAATGCGGATGCATGGGTCGTTGCATGCCATAGGAACCGGGCATTGCCGCTGGGCCTGGACGTTGCTGATAACGCGGCTGCTGTTGCTGTTGCTGCTGCTGATGTTGTTGTTGCTGCTGCTGTTGCTGACCGGGATTGAGTATTGCCGAGGTGGCATATGGCGCTGGTGAGGCATTGCCATGACGTCCATATTCGCTGGGCGCCTTGCCAAAGCTGGACACCTCCGCATAGTCAGTCGGTATGTTGGAATATTCTCCCACGTAGCTGCAAATGAAGAGATAAAACAAAAAACAAAAAAAATTACAGTTATTGCTGTTGCTTGTTTATTACAAAATTCCCACGCCCACAAGTAGTCAAAAAGGGGGGGGGGGGGGGGGGGGAGGTAAAACAAATTTTTCAGCTGCCCATTTTTCGGTTATAAATTTGGTCGAGGGAATGGAATTTATGGCGTGCGGTCTACACGCCACAGACGGAAATTTGCATTTCGTTTTGGCCCGGCCGGAAGCAGATCCGTGCATGGATCCACAAACACACACATACAGAAACATACACAGATGAACACTTGGGTAGACGCGTGCTCATGTGTAAAAATGAAATTTATTTCGGATTTAACATTTTACATATTTACACCTGCAGCTGAGGTACTGAGCTCTTTATAATGTGCTGCAAATGGATCTGGCTCTAAGCAGAGATAACACTTATCAGCAGCTACAACTTGGCAAAGTATTTGCTTACGCTTTTTAAAAAGAATAACAACGTTTAAAATCTAAAATTAATTAAGTTAGCCTCTAGCAAATACCCTGTTAAATGAAGTTAATTACATTAACATAGATTTCATAATACAAATTTAAATAGACCAAATCACTCCTAGAAAAACTGTCACTTCTCTTTTTTCTTTACACAACATTCAAGATACCCGTTTTAATTCCATTTTGGTGAATCCATGGAATTAAAAGGTGTAACATAGCCACCCACACACGAGTTTTTTTTTAGCATCATTTTCGTATTTAAATACTGAAAGCGGATTAAGCAGCAGTCCTGGAAAATAAACTCAGCCAAAAGCTGGCTAAAAAAAGAAAGATATACGACGTATTGATGGAGTTGCCATGGAGCAGACGACGTGGAAAAACTTCAGTGCGTACATTTCAAAATACGCTTTTAATGCCTTTAATGAGTTTTCATTTTGGCGAAAGGAAATGTCTGCAATGAATGAATCGCCATTGGTGGCATGAAGCTGGGCCAGGTTAAATGTCAGTGGAAACTATAGTATAAAAAGTAGAGCTGAATAGCAGTAAGTAGTTGAGAGTGCCAGTTCAAAGCGAAAAATTACATCAAATAATTTGTTTGATGCGGTCTATTACTAGATACTGCCAAAAAAAAGTATTAGTGTAGCTAATTTGTGGTTCAAGTCTCCTATAAGTTCGCTTTTCTCACATCCCTAGAGTATTCTGCAGTCGTTGTAAAAGCTTAAAAAGAAATTGATGCTTAAAAACAGCATTAAACTGACCCCTTGCACATATGATATTCATTAAAGTGTGATTACTTTTATTGTTATGATTATTGTTATTGTTATTGGACTTTTCGCTCACTATTTTGTTGCAATTATTTTATATTAATATTTGCGTTGAATTGCGCACATTTTCAATTTGGATTTTTAATGACTAATTAAGTGTGCGAAAATAATTATAATTATCTCGTACAAATTTATGTACAGAAGTTGCCCGGAAAATTACGTTTAATATATGTATGCATGCAAATGTGAACAATTTATATAAATTGTTCTCATTCCTATATTATATTTAATTTTTTTTTCTTGTGATTTTTATGTCGACTCTTCAGCTTTTCGCGCTTGATTGGCATTTAATTGCAATTTGGTAGACAGCAGCTGAACTGTCATTGATTTGTTCATGATTTCACATTGGATAAATTGATGGAAATAATAACGAGAGCTTAAGCATTTGTCATGTGAATAGAGAATGCGAAAATTACAAAATTATAGAATAGTTTAAAGCTGAATTTAATGCAATTTAATAATAAATTTTATATTATAAAAGGTTATTGAATTATTTAATAGCACTTGTCCGCATTACTCGAGAGCACGACGACCTTTATAGCTCTAGGGTAATTTGCAGCTTTTGTGGCAAGTATTAAATTGGCCACAAATAAATAACAATTACGGTTTTGCCAATTTCAGCTACAAAACGGCGTAAACATTTGCCCATATTAAACAAATCTGCAAAACACAAACAATTATTATATGCGTGCTTTTCCATGCTTTTCAATTGCCAGACAAATAAATTAGCTTTGCCTGCAATTGCTAGATGACTCCAAATGCAGTGCCAGCCTGTTTTGATTAGCCATTCCACAGGCCATTTCGAACAAATAAATTACGAGTATGCCAAAAACATTAAAAAAATAAAGGAAACCAAAATATATTTTGGTTAGACCCCAAAAAGTATGCTACACTTTTTGGCTAACAAAAATTATGTGATTATACTAAATAAACATTTAATGGCTTCTTTAATGGGTATAGAATATGTATAGAAAATGTGATAAAAACTTTAATTTTACATACATAAAAAAATTAAAATTGTATTCCACATGCAGTCAAAGCCATGTTGTTAAGTCTACCAAATTAAGCTGTATTCTAAGATCACAATCTATCTAAACATATATTCTCAGTAAACTTAAATAACAAATCATTATAAATTTAAAGGTTTTTTTTAATACTTTGAAATTAATCGATATAATAATAAGCTTCAATTCATATAACTATGTAAATCTAATTTCCCTTTTCAATAGGATGATCACTTCAGTTTCCACTTTGATAAAAATTTAAATAATTTGACGTGTAAACAGGAAACACATTCTCTACAAGGCAAACAACACTTAAAGCTGAACAGTTAAAGCTGTTCCAAGGTAAAGTCAACTACTCGACGCCCTGGTAATTACATTAGTGCCAACGGGGAGCAGAAAACTATGCAGCCACTCTGAAAAGTGTCCATTGGGACACTCTCCTGGGATGTGTCCACTGCCTGTACCAAAAATCAACATAAATAGCGCGCCAACATCTCCATTTCTAACTTGATTTTTGTCGGCGCCGACAAAAACAGTAAAACAACAAAAAAAAAATGTAGGGGAAAAAAAACTCGGAAAATGCTACGAAAATTTTTCGACGCGCCAGAAAAATGCAATTTCACAGTTTGGTGAATTTTTATTGTCGTCGCTTTTGAGTGGGTCCCCAGTTAAATTCAGTTGATGTTTTTTTTCTTTCTGTTTTCAGTTTGATTCTTTTCTGGTTTGTTGCAAAAAACTTACCGCTGATGGTTGCGTTCGCTGGCGTGTCCATGAATATCATCGATGTTGCCACCGTTAGCGCTGCCCGGGGCAATGCCAGCGCCTGAACTTGCACCACAGACAGGGGCATAGTCGGCAATGTGATCCTTCTGCATGTCGAGGGTGTCGCCACTGGGCGAGGTGCGCCACACCATGCCACCAGTTGAGGCATCCAGCCAGTAACCATTCCCATTGCGCGTCGATAGACTTGGCATTTTGAGCACATCGTTGGTGTGATTGCCTGCAGGTGAGGGAAGATACAAAAAGAAGGGGGAAAGTGTGTGAGTCAGAGCAATTAAATGTTTTGCAACAAATTGTGAAGCAAATGAATTGTAGCCGGAAATTAACAAAAATACAAAAGCCATTCTAAGTTGTTCCCAAACACAATATCGCTACATTTTTAATCGTTTTAAAAATATATCTTTTTCTACATGTTTTTAACTCATTTCCTGTGCACACGCAATTTTTATTATTTCATTTGGAGTTCATAAATATTGGCGAAATTGCAGTGAAAGTGTTTTTCGCTGGCTTTGGGATTTAAATGTCGCGCTGTAGAGCTATAAATTCAGCGCATTAAAATAATATTATGTCAGTGCGAGAGGCGGGGGCGTATGCGCAATTTCCCTCACTTTGTCACACACACGCGCACACACACATACAGTGAAAAATCAAATAAATTATTGTCAATTTTCCAGTTGTCGCACTCCCTCTACAAAAATGTGTTGCATACTTTCGAGCTGAACACAAAAATGGTAGAAAAAATAAATAAATATTGCATAAAAAAATGCACCAATTAAACTGTCCCCGGGTTATAACTGCGCATCAGTCGACTATTTTATGGCTATTGTTGTGCTCCTTATTGTTGTTCTTCTTTTTGTTGTTGTTGTTGTTGTTGTAGTTGTTGCACTTTTATTGTCTATGGCTGTTTTTCAGGTGAGCTGCCCCTGGAAAAGCTTTGCGCTTTTCGCTGCTTAGTTTATGTGGCAACTGGCCATGTCCCATGAATATGCAATGCCTTTTTTTTTGTGTTGCACTTGTTTAAATTGTCGGTTATCTGCGGCTTGTTCAACATTCCCAAAGTTGAAAAGCAAAAATTGTTGCAACTCCTCCCTTAAATGGGGAGTGGACAGAAAAAAATGGTATTACTACTATATTGTGAACTATAGAAATTGAAAAAAACAGACGCGTGGGAAGAGCTTAACGAGCATTGTATTCAATTCTCTTTCCCATGATGTTCACTTTTGTTTTTTAATCGAGCATACTTTTTAAAGTTTCATTAGCAGACAAAACGAAATGAGATAGTTTTTAACTTGAGCATGTGTCGAAAATAAGTAAATGAAAGTATATAATATTTAAAAAATATATAATAGAGGTAGATGGGAGTAGATAAATATTTACTACAAAATTATAGCTCAGAGTTAGTAGTAGCTACTCTAACATGATTGGTATGTAGTTTATGACACTTGATTTTTCATCATTTCGCTTTCCCGCAAAAGAGATAAATACTAAACTATTAAATGTTTAAATAAATAAAAACATCTCTTGTTGACTTCTTCTATATTTACTAAGTTGACTTTCATTTAAACTCCTTCTAGTTCCTGTCAATTTCTAGACACTTCTACATTTCTCTTTATCGCATTATCGAATTATCGCATATCACAACTAATTGATTTTACCCAATTTGTGTTGCGATTTCCCATTTCCACTTCTAAAACCATTGCTACGTGGCATGCACCGTCAGTTGTAGAATTGAATTTATATGAGGGTCTGCCGCAAGCTCTGACAATCGTTTACTACTGTGTGCAACCAGCTAAACCAAAAGCCTAAGCAGCAGTGCCACATTTGGTAGTCAACACACAGGACTCACTATCCCCTCTTTGCCCACAATGCTGCTAATTTCAATTAGACCACAAGGTCTGGTTCTGTTCCTCTCGACAACTGCAAATGCTGAACATGCCAGGAACACACACACACACACACACGCACACACAGAGAGAGACATACACCCAACTTGTTGGTTAATAATGCACACAAAACTAAATGCATAATTGCAGCAAAGAGGGAAAGGGAGAGAGAGAGAGAGTATAGAAGGCCGTCACGTGCAAAATGTTAATTTCTATTATGCGCCCTCCACGAAAATTCGTGCTGCTAAAATATTTATTCGCACCTATTTTGTTGTGCGGTGCTGTGCGCGTGTGTGTGTGTGTGTGAGTGTGCTTCGCGAACAATGCAAAATTAGCGTTATTTATATATGCAAATGTGTGTGTGTGTGTGTAGGAAGGAAGCTCCATTCGCTGCCCGCAACGGATGCAGACCCGCAGTTCCCTCAGGAGGAAACTATGAGAGGGGAGGATAGTGGAGGGGAGCAGTGTTGCTCTCTATGTGGTACTCACCTCTCATGGTATTCAGTGCGGACTGCTTCATCATCATGTGCTTGCGCTTCACAAAGACCATGGCGCCAAAGGATAACATCATGATGGCCAGTATGGCGCCCAGGAGTATTATGAACCACGGCTGTGTCAGCACATCGTTAACATGCTCCTGATTGATGGGATAACTGCAAGAGACAACAACGAAAAATTTGAATTCAAATTAGTTAATCTGAGATCTTAAATAAACTGTCTTAAAAATTTGTAGATTTAATTTAAAAGGCTTGTATAATTCATTGGACTTATTATAATAAGATAATTAAATAAGTTAAGAGTAAAATTTATTTAATCAGATTTTGAACTAGCTAATCCGAGATTTTAGATAAGCTAAATTTAAAATTTTTAGATTTAATTTTGAAAAGTCCTTCTTCTATTTATTTATATATATTATATATTTCCTATTAATGTGACTTTAAATCATTTAAATAAATGAAGCTATTAAAAACGATGGAGCTATTTATAGATTCTATTCAATTAATATATATTTAATTTTAATTTTAATGTGTTTGAATATTTTTTACAATTCAATCACCAATTATGTTTTCCACTTCAAAGTTAGTACATTTATTAATACTTTAAATCTGTTTATTCAATTAAAATTTGTTTTAAACGTTATTATTTATTATAATCATTCGGTCCACTATTTTAAAGTGGTCTAAACCAATAAATAAATAAATTGAATAAAATTGAATTATTTAAATTTATTTTATTTAGAAATTTACTAAACATAAATAAATTAAGTAAAGATGCATATTTATATGTGACTTACCGCTGATTAATGAATGGATCCAGGCGCTTCGTTATTGGATCAAGACGCAAAGTGGCAGGTACACAATAGGGTCCAATGCCTGCATTATTGCCCGCTGCCACGCCCACCGTATACATAACGCCCTCTGTCAAATTGGCTAGGACCAAAGTAGGCGAAGCAGCATCAATCGTAACATTTGTAAGAATTCTCGAGAAATTGTGAGCCGTGTCAATGCCACGCACAATAACGTGATAGTAGAGCAAAAGACCTGGGAAAGGAGTTAAAAGTTAGGGTATACTAGAGTGCTTAATAAGTGTTGAAGTGAATAACTTACCATGCTGTTCCTTCATTTCCGGCGCCTTCCATTTCAAGAACACTGCGGAGGCATTCAACAAAATTGCCTCCATGCCAAATGGCGCATCATTGGGAACTGAAAAATTACAGAAATTATGAAATGATTATTTAGGTTTTTGCGGTTCATTTGGGGTTACGGTTACGGTAAGGGTTTAGGGTTGTAGATGTGTTTTTGATTGTTTTCACCAGCAGCTGGGAAAAGTCTAATGAGCCACCATTCTCATCCTCTAGTCTCCTTTCTACATTTCCCACTAATTAATTGTCATTTAGTTGGTTAGACTTAAAGCGGGAAATAGTTTCACGCAGTTTCCGGGTCTCTTGCGACACTCATGGACGGGGTTTATTTATAGTTAAGTGAAAGGGGGGCCTACATACATCAAGTGAGTGCAACTCACGTTGTGCCACACTTCAAAAGCTCATCTTCATTTGTTTATTTATTTTCTCCCTAACTCCCACAATCGTCCCAGTTCTCTGTTCTCAGTTCTCAGTTCTCAGTCTATGTCTCCGTCTGGTTGAAGCAATTTCTTTAAATAAACACACGTGCGAATGCGAAACAAAACAAAACCAACAACAGCAACAACAACAGTAAAAAGCAACGTCTCTAAATAGGTGCATCGTCTAGGTATATATGTATCTATAGGGTTAGCAATACTTAGGAACCGAGAGTAGCTAACATTGCTTTCTCCTTTTCTCTACCTATTTCCACCTTTTTTTGGCTTTGTTCTGCGACATGCTAAAGTGCTTGTCAGGCTTTTGTCTGTTTCTGGGGGGGATTTCCCCTACTTTTCCTTCCATTTTTTGTTTTCATTTTCTTCAGCTATTTTTAGACGTGGCTGATGACGCGCTTAACACGTAGCTGCCATTGTGTGGCATATACGACCCCTGGGCTGTATTGCTGTACAAATGTGATGCACGTTAGATTTGGCAAAAACCAATTGGCCAGAATGACAATTGAAATGTCTTTGCAAGTATTGCAGTATCAGCCAAAGGGTTAACATGATCTGTCAAGATAATGACATTGTCAGTGTACGATTCCAATTCTGTTATCAACTTTTAAGGATTTTTTAGAACAGTCTTATTGCTTTTAGATATCATTAGAAAAATCTACTTAAGAGATAAATGATCTACCAAACAACTAGTGATACATATCTGAATTGAGTCCTTTTAGACTTTGTAGTATTTTCTATTGAATTTCCCTTTTTGAAGAGAACATTATTAGATTACCATTATTCTTATTATAATTTTGTATTCATTTATAGAATTCTTTTTTATATTATTATTTCTATTACTTCTGTGGACTGTTTTTCTTTTTTTAGCTCCTATAACTTATTTATTCTCTTCATTCTTGATTCGATTTGCAGCATATTTCCTAGTCGCTTAAGTTTTAAGACTAAATTTCTGTTCAGTTATTTTTCTGTAGCTGTATCCTTGTGTGCTCACTTCCGTTTTAGCTGAAGGACCTGTGCCAAATGCTTCCTGTGTGGCTTTTCCCTTCACAGGACTAACAAACGTGCATCAAATTTGCATTTGGAAGGCATAGCAACAATTCTCGAGCCACTGTGCACAGTGGAATGAGGCACATGCAACGCAGAAGCAGCAGCAATAATTGTTGTTTATCTTTACACAATTGCGTTGGCAATTTCTTTGAGTTGTTGTTGCTGTTGTTGCTCAAGTTGTTGTTCTTGTTGTTGTTGTTCTCCCCATTGTTGTTGTTCTTCCCGTTGTTGTTGCTGTTGTTGTTGTTGTCAGCAAAAGTCAGACGCGCAAGTGGAAATGTGATGCATACGAAATGAGTTTTGATTTGAAGAGACAGACATTGCAACAGACCCCATTCCTAAATAGAAACCGTCGACAGAGGGCGCTTTTGGTGCGACGTTTGTGCATTTTATATATTGCAGCTGCCACACCGTTTGTTGACTTATTTGCGGCACTGTCTCCCTTTTAATTTCTCTATCTCTGTTTACCTCAGCGTCGCCTGACATTTCCCTGCTTGAAATTCCTGAAGTTGTCTTTTATATTTAGCTTCTTCCATTTTTTATACTCTTTTTTTTTCCTTTTTGTATTTAATTATTTTCCTAAAAGTCGCCTCATTGAGAATTGTTCACTTTTCGGTTGCGCTCTTTTGAAGTTTTCGGTGATAAAATGAAGTGATAAACCTGTCTGCAAAGTTTCGACTGTTGAGTTGGCATTTTTGCATTTGCACCAACGACAGAAAAAAGGACAAAGAGAAAAGCTAGAAAAATACGTGTATTCGTTGAAATTCTGGACAGTCTTATCAGGTGGCATCTGTAGGATATGTGTCTTAACTCAAGAGGCAACAACTATAAACTAAAAACTAAGTAATCCAGCGTGACTTTGGCTGAGATATCGCATACTTAGTTGTTACGAATAAGTGGCTGTCTTGATAACAAGTTGTCAATAAATTGGATTTAAAACAAGGAAGAAAATTAAGTAAGAGTTGGCTCAAGAAAAAGATAGACTTAAGAAAGACAGAAAGATTTTTGGACTCCAATATTAAATTAAAGAGAAAATTAAATGTTGGAAAGCTTAAATTTCAATGAAGAAAGGAACAATATAAAAGGAGGACCGTTTTTAGGAACAACAAATTCCTTTATTAACAGTAATAACAAATTTCGAATAATATGCAATAGATTCAATTAAATTCCTTAAGCTAATCTGAGCAACCTGTTGATCAAGTTTAGGATATTATTAGTTCGGGCTGAGCTTCTTCTTTAGACTCAATTTCAATAATTGCAAATATAGTTTACATTATTCCTTACGCGTTTCTGAAACCCTTTTCAATTTATTTTGTGAGTGCAGCCACGGCCAACGCTACTTTCACCTGCCACATGTGGCACATGCAAAAGCAGCGCATCAAATATGCCACACACATGAGTTGTCTCTTGAGCTCGTCGTCCACGTGTATTGAACCTACGTGACAGTCGCGTATATCCTGCTGTTATCCTTTCTTTTTTTTTCGACTGATTCGCTTTTTTTGACATTGCCTCAATGATTGACATACATTTTATTTGTATTGTTTTCTTTTTTGCGACCCCTCGAAATTATATGCGATTATTGGAACCCGCATGGCAGCTGGGATTGGAATAAGGATAAGGATAAGGCAAAGGCATTTCTATCCTTTTATTGAATTGGTTTATTGTTGCAATGTAAGTCCTGCATTTGTCGCAAACTACCCCCTCAATTTTTTTTCCCACAATGAGGGGTGGCTTTGTTTTTGGTGGTTGCTTGTGTAGGTATTTATATGGTTTGTTAGATATTTCCTCACATGGTTCATTAGACTTGAGGCAACTGAAATATTTGCCTACATTTTGCCCACGCATAAATATTACATCAAAGGAGGAAAATCCAAAAGAGGGGGTACTTACCATCTTCGAGGGTGCGTGCGAGGCGCGAATTTGAAGGTTTTCCCTCAACGGATTTGTAAAATGGCACAATGAAAAATTCATAGAGTGTATACTGCAACAATCCTGTGAGTGTACAGGACGAGGCGCCACCTCCATTGAGTATCGTCAGCATCCGATATTTGTTGCTAAAGGATGATAGCGATTGTTGTTGTTGCTGTTGTTGTTGCTGAGAGGCTTCCATTGCATCACGTTTCCCTGCAGCGGCAATATTTGGTTTTGTCGAAATCAAAGCCGATGCAGAGGCGGAGGCTGAAGCTGAGGCTGATGTTGATGAGGAGGAGGCCAATAGAGGATTGACATTGGTAGTTGTGGGTTGAGGATTGTTTGACATGGGATTGGGCAACTGCCTGGCATAGATATAGAAGCCCTCGACGTATTTGCCATTGATGATCTGCATGTGGAAACAGAAATGCATTTGAAGTGAGCTGTATTCCCCAAAAAGGAACTTCGTTACTTACCTGCCAAGTGAGCTTCATGCTGGTTGAGTCTACAACACTGGCATTTGTGAGTTCAACAACATCGCCAGACAATAAACTGGCGCGTGCCTCGCTCAGATCCAAGCCACTATTGAAATAACGCTAAAAAGAGGATGAAGAAGAGGAAAGTAGGGTCAGTTGTAGTACTAAAAGTTTAGGAGTAAAATTTTAGGGATGGGTATCGATATGGTGGAAGTACTTACCGTGCCCACAGCAATGGGTTCCGACATCGGACTTGGCAAGGATAAACCATGTGAGTTCTCCGCGCGTATTAAAAAGAAGTAGTTAACACCCGGAACGAGACCCAGTTGAGTGTAGGTCGTATTCTGTATCCTAGTGCCGACAGCAACCCAACCATCGGTTTCATTCTTGCCAAACATTTCCACCACATAGCCCACCAAACTGGATGCACCCACTTTATTGCTTCGGGTCCAACTTAAAGTGACCGAATCCTCTCCCTTCTCCACTAACTGAGGTTTTCCTGGTGGTCCCGGATAGGTAGAAAGTTCCGGAGCACGATAGAACTTAATATTCGGATTGGTGGGTGTATCGAGACGTAGGTAGCCACTCCAAGAAGATTTTCCATTGCGATTGCTGGCCACGCAGGTATAAAGTCCTTCGTCCTCATGACGCTGCAGATCAGAAATTGTCAAGATTCCTGAATCGGAAAGATTGCGTCTTTCATGTTCCTGAACATCGATGGGTATGCCATCTAGATACCAGGAGATCTGTGGAGCTGGAGTTCCCAGAGTACGACAAGGCAACACCACAATTGACTTTACAGGCAGGGTCTGATTAACGGGACCCTGCTCGATAATCGGAGGCGGGAGTTCAAACTGTGTGTCTACATTGACAACGGTTCGACTGCTAACACTACCAACAGCATTCAAAGCATTACAAACGACAACTTTGCCGGAGTCCTCGCGAGCAAAGCGTGCTATCGAAAGTACCGAGCGACCCTCGGGCGTCAGGGTGACCTCCAAGCGACCATCACGGTAACCGGGAAGAAGCAGTGAACTGTTCCCTTCGACAGACCAATAGAGTGTGGGACGAGGATAACCACTGGCCTGACACTCGAAGAGCACCTCATCACCGATCTCCACCAGTTGATTCTTGGGGCGAGTAATGAATTTCGGGGGTGCTAAGGAAAGGGGAGAAAGCAATAGAAGTTTAGGAAAAAAAGGTAAGGGTGAGTCAGGTCAATTAACTTACCGTGAACTGTGAGAATGCCCGTGGCCGTAATTGAGCCGACCGCATTGTCTGCCTCACAACTGTATTCGCCCATGTCCTCGAGCGTGACGTCGTCCAGCTTCAGACTGCGGTCCTCAAGTATGTGCACACGACCTGTCGGAAGGAAGTGGAAAAGTAGAAAAAGCAACAGAAATGAGAATGGGAAGATTCATGTGAGTTTGAGTTTCAGAGCAACAAAAGAAAGCGACCAACTAAAGCACGTCGTCTTCTTCTACTTCGTTAGTAGTTCAAGTAGCGTAAAAATGGCCAAGAGGGAGAGAAATTGAGAGAACGATAGAGCGAGCGGAATAAAGGGGGGAACTCCTGAAATAACCGCAGCAAAGTAAGCCAAGAAGTGGGGGAGATTCCACCTTTCTCTTACAATAAGAGATTGAAGAGAACAACAACATTGCTTTCTTTTTGCTTCGTTGCCTCGCTTCGAAATAGGTTTTAAATGTGTTGTTGTTGTTGTTGTTGTTGTTCTCCTTCTTCAGTGGCCACTGTGCCAATTGTTTGCTTAACAAAAGTTTAGCCCAAAGAGAAGGAAATGCTTTTCCCCGTATTTTCTTTTACGAGGGCAGTTTAAAGAAGCGTAACTAGCTTTTCAGAGGGTCTAGCTCACCCCTCAATTGTGGTGTGTATGTGTGTGTGTGTGTGTGTTGTAGGGTGCGTCCTGTCTGAAGGACAACATTGCAACAGTCGAGTCTAGTCGAGTCGAGTCTAGTTGAGTCAGTCGAGTGTTGTGCAAGCAAAATTGTTGATTGCTGCCAACAGAGATTGGCAATTAACGGAATTAAAAGTTACAGTTGTGTTTGTCCAGTTGGGCGGTGTTGTTGTCCTCCCCCCCCCCCCCCCCCACACAACTACCACCAACAGAGAACCACACTTACAACAACAACATCAACAACAATAACAGACTAACTATAACAGTTACTAACAGGCTGACATCGTAGGTGTTTATTACACTGCGAACAAATGCTAAACGAGTAGTTTCGAGAGAATTGTTGGAACATAAAGATTGCTAAGGACGAACTTTATATAGAAGAACTTACTGAAAAGCAGAAGCAATTATATCTTGAATATGGTTCGTTTAGACATAAGGTAGTAAGATAGTAATTAATCAGTTCAGAGAGAAGCAATAGAATTTCTTTAATTGTGTGATAAACATTCCATTTAAATAACATTTAAATAAAGAATACATAATTCTGAGAGTATGTGGAACATAAGACTGGGCTTGGTACAAAAATTTAATGCCTTAAGCAGGAAAATTAGCTATTTAAAGTGTTTAAAATTGAGGATCAAAAGGCATAGTTAATAGGACAGTTTGAATTAAGTTTAAGATTTTGAACAAAACAATCAATTTACTTTTTATTCCTTTATTTATTTGATTAGGTCTTAGACATTCACAGCCTTCTGTGTCACTTCTCTACTATAATTTAATTTCTTTATTTTCTAGCCACCATTTCGCTCAGTGTGTTTCAGCAAATTCTGTCAGTTCAAACATGAAAAGCCACAGGCCAAAGGCCAAAGCAACCGCAGAAAACAAACTTTTTTTGTTGCTGCTTACAGTCGTGTGTATGTGTGTGTGTGTGCGAACCCTTTGCCCTCTTATTCTAGGGGAATGAAAGGGGGTGGGGAATGCAAATATGGTAAACAAAAAGCTTAAATTTCATTTGACATGAAAAACTAGCCAAATGGCCGACGGAGCACTTCCGTTTAATTGACCATGAGTTGGAGAATGATACTTACGTAGAGGCATATTTCCGCCAGAGGCAGTGCGACGCCACAGGACATCCGGCAAAGGATCACCGCCAATGCGACACTGAAAGACAACGGAGCTGCCCACAACTGCAGTCTGATTTTGTGGTCCACGTATGAGAAATGGACGCACTGTAAAAATAAGAGAGATAGAATGAATGAGAAGTGCATTACAAGTTGACAGAGTAGCGAGTTTGAATCCTTACCGTGCACTTTGAGAAAAGCTGTTGCCGATTCGCGTGTTCCGACCACGTTCTTTACCACACATTGGTAACGCCCATCATCCGATTGACGGGCATCCTGTATGGCCAGATTTCCACCATCAACGATGCGGATGCGCTTGTTTCCTCCATTTCCTCCATTCAGATTCAATGTTTGTCCGTTCTTGCGCCAGGAGATTTGTGGTTCAGGTGAACCACGTGGTGCACCGCATTCCATCAATGCCACCTCGCCCTGGGCAACTCGAGTGTTTTGCGGTTCCAAACGAAATTCATCGCGCAAAACTGCAATAGAGAAAGAAAGAGGAAATGGAGTAAATAACAGAGATAGCTATAGAGTTAAGCTTTGATTGATTCAATATTAATAACTGTTCGTTCTCAGGTGAAATGTCCGTCAGAGAAACTTGGTTCATCCCTTTTCGCCATTTGGCCAAGTGCCTGCTGCCTCGAGTATTCTTCATATTTAATGCGTCTGCCATTTGAAATCCCTCCTTTCCTCCCCCCTCCTGTTTGACTTCTTTCCCCTTTCTACTACTCGATATGCCAATAAAAAGCTTGATAATGATGCCTGTCCAGAGGCTTTGAGCTGCATCTGCTGCAATATTAATAAGCTTTGCCATTTGCAATGCGTATTTCGCTTTTTATTGCTCAAACAGAAATTGAAAAATGTAAAAATACTTGAATTGTGGATGCTGAACGGGTAGATATCCATTATTTTAAAAAGGTATATGAAAATAAAAACTATTTCAACTTGAAGTAATGTCATACCAAATTTCATAATGTTAACTCTATTAGATCCTGATATAGCTGAGTAAGTAGAAGTTACTACAGACAAAATTAGATAGCTTTATTTTAAACAGTTCTCGATTTTTTTGTTAATAGTTTTAATATATTATCAAATGTAGTAAGCGGAAACTGGTAAATTATATTTATAATTATAATTGTTTATCTTATAAGTAACTGAGTACCGATTTTGAAAGCTCTTGCGCATATAGTGCTTGAGTTCACTGAGGTTGTTTTCCCGCAAACAGTTTGATGGGTCCATAAATTGACTTATTAATTGTTGTTTATGCAGCTTACTCTTTTAAATTGTCTTTGGAGTTTATTTACTTAGATGTATACTTCACGAATCTACCCCTTTTAACTCTTTTCACGGACTAAAGGGTATATCAATGTAGAATACAAAATGCAAAATGCACTTGAGTAAGACGCATAATGCGCTTCAGTTGATGCCAAAGCAACAAAGGCAGCCTCAACTCTCTTGGAGCTGTGCAACCAATCTACTTAGATTGAAATATCGCACAATGTTGTTAAAGATGAAAGATAAACAGGTGAAGACTATCAAATGCCAAAGTTAATAACCCTTTAAATGAGCTCAAGGACTGTTTCGCAAATGGAAAATCCTTTTTCGACAACGGCTCGTGCACAGCATTATTATTAATTAATCTGCTTGGGAACAGCCCTTGGCAACGCGAAGAGCAGCCCCAAAAATAAAATTGTAATCCCCATCCCCCCTCTTAGCCCCATCTTGTAGCTGTATCAATTACAAAACATTTCTGCGAGTGCTTTATTTTATTAATTAGAAAGTAACGTGAATACATGACGAAGCCACGAACACAAACACGGATATGAACACGGGCACGGACAGAAACGGAAACAGGAACTCAAACTGAAACTGGACATGCAATGCAGTTCCTTTTATTTTTTTAGAGGGGTTGAAAAACTTCGTGAAATGCAAGCCACAAAAGTTCATTAGCTGAAAATGTGCAACGTCAATCGATCAATGTCATTAAATGGTTTTTTGGCTTTCGGAGTTGTGCCTATTGTGGGTTTTATTAAATGAGCACTTAAAAGCAACAACCCCAGAAAAAAGTACATTTGGAAAACTAAAGAAAAAGTTCAGGGCTAATTTAAAAATTTGCATATCTTTCTGAACAGGATAATTCAATGTTCTTAGCTTAGACTTGTAAGGTTGCTGGTCCTAACAGCAATCAGATTTCCAGCTTGTATAACTTCGGAAAAACCTCACCGATTTTAGTGTGGAATGTCGTTTTGATCATGCTTAAATCTATAAATTAATTCTACATTTCTTTTTAGAATTAGTAAGTTTGGTTTATTTAGACTTGATCTACTTACATGCTACTTGCAACGTTGCATTCCTGGAACGTGCCACACCGAATTCATTCTTGGCTTGGCACCAATAAGTGCCCGCATCGCTCTCCCGTCTGGAGTGTATGACCTGCAAAAGAGAAAAAGAGAAGAGATTAGAGACATTATTAAAGATATGTGTAAACCGGATGGGTATTAAGTAGTTGAGGACTTAAGTCGACACGTGTCACAGTCACAAAGATCAAAAAGTAACGAAATTGCTCAACCAAAATCAAATAAAACTGAAGCCCAAACTGAAACTGAAACTGAAAAGGGAAAGGAAAAGTGAAAACGTGCGTTGTCTGGACTCGGGTCAGTATGTTGCGTATACGCAATTTAATTTAATTAAAAAAAATTCACAGAGCAAAACACTTGCAACCCCATAGGGTCTGTCTATGTGTCTGTGTTTGTGCCTTAATCACTTGGCCTCTTCAGTTTTAATTGGCAACAAACTGTAAGCTCGCCGACAAGTCACTTAGGATTCGTTCGGTGGACTCCAAAAAATGCCTGAAATACCCCCGCAATGTCAAAATGCCATTGAAAACAATAAAAATAAACGAGGAGGGAGAAACAAATTGCCCGTCTGCCTCATCCGAGATATGCCCAAGCATAACTGACTTTATATATACATATATATGATGCAAAGTGCTTCGAGGCGGCTTTTAATGATTTATTCTCCAACCTCAAACTCTACTCCAACCCCAACCTCATTTCAATCGCTATCCCTACCCCATTCCGGATACATTTTGGGGTTCTCTCAAAGAGACGTCCGGCTTGACAACACTGGCGTCCAAAATATTGCAACCCATTTAACATTATTTTAGCAATTTAACAACATTTCAATTCAAAACTCACTCAGGCTGCAATAATTTGTTAAATTCCATTCAAAGAAAAAACATCAACAATTTATCTGTATAAAAAATATTACATTTTGTTGCATTTAATGGAAAAAAAAACTTTGTGGGGGGTGGCAACAAATTTAATATAAACACAACAACTGCAGTGCGGAGGAAGTAGATTTGGATGACGGGGAAAACTCATGCACCCTTTTCCCCATTTCCCACCCCGCATTGTGTCTCGTTAGCTGAAATTGTGAAATGTGCACGCACGCAGGGTTTTAGTGGGCGGGGTCAGCCCTTAGAGATGAACATTAGCCGATATATTTAGTAATGGAGAAAAGGAAAACAGAAATTTAAGTTTAATTACAGCTTCAGAGATCTCTAATTAAATATTCTTAACTCTTTTTCGATCATCCAGAATTCTACTGTTTTTAGTTTTTTTTTTTAACAAAAACACTTTCTTGCTCAGAACCTGAAATAGGAGTTGTTTTTATTTTTTCAGTCCTTAAGCTGATGTACACTCCCATCTCTAACCCTTAGCTATAGACTGTCACTAGACAAGGCTAAAGTGTTTCTCAGGCCTAACCTTACAAAAAAAATAATCAAAGGGGGTACTGTCTTCCCCTTCCTGGTTTCTTATTATTGTTATTCTTGTTATGCCGTCTGCGTTTTGTTTTGCTTTCCGATCAAAATGCATCCATTCGGAAGCGCATAAAATAATATGAGCAAATTTATGCGCAAATGTTGCGTTTCTCAGGATGGAGAAACATCAATGGGGAGTAGTTCGAATGAATTCCAAATGATACAGAGTGAAAGACAACTCACGATAATGATAGAGTATTGGGTCTCTTACTCTGAACTTACCTTCAAAAAGAATAAACCACCCGCGGGCAGCATTATGCGATGTGAGCCGGCATCCGTTTTCAGTTCCCGTCCATCCTTGAACCATTGAATCGTTGGTGTTGGATTGCCTTCGGCTTTGCAATTAAACGTAAATGGATCATTTTTTGGCACCGTCGTATCCATTGGATGCTCAATGATGTGTGGATTTTCACCTGGTGAAAGATAAGGAACAGAGTGAAAAGCAAAATTAATTTCAGTTTCAAAAGAGAAACCACTTAGGAAGTTCTACCAACACCAAGTGGTCTTCTAGTATTTCAGTTTTCTTGAGTTAGGATCATACATGTGTGTTTTCAAGTGAGGGGATCTCTCGAGGGACGCGACATAGTATGTTCATCTATTTTTATTCTTTCTTTAAACAAGTTTAGTCACTTAACATTGAGCAATTAATGTGGCCATTAAGAAAAGGAAAATAGAAAAGCAAGACCCCCGCAGAAGGAAAATCTAAGCAGAAATTATGTTAAGGACCAACCAAAATTCACTTGAATTTTGTCCTCGCCTCAAATTCAATTAAGTTCAAGAAAATATTTGCTCGCCCACGGTGCAGACAGAGATTGAGAGAGATAGAGATAGAGAGAGGAGATGGACATGAAGGAGACTAAACATAAATTTACAGCATGTCGATAAGCATGAAACAAAGGACAACGCTAGATAAACTTTATTAAAAGCAGCAGCTAAAATCAACAACAACATCAAGGGACAGCGAAATAGAGAACAGATGAAATGTAATTACAAAAAGCGCTTAAAGGTGAAAAATGTGTATGTGTGTATGTAGGAGAGAGAGAGCTGTAGGAGAGACTGACAATGGGGGAAATGGGGGAGAATGCAATATGCTTTTCGATAGGGAGATGGTGCCCATCATTCAGCCGGAAATTAAGTTCTGCAGATTTATTGAAAGCGGATAGTAATGAGAGCTGAGTAAAAGAGAATAAATAGCAATTGAGTTAAACCGTGATTGAAGAGACAGCTTAACGAGAGAAGAAGAGCTTTAAAACGAACCAGAGATTAGAAAAAAAGCAAATGTAAACTAGTGTTAGTTCAAAGAAGGACAAAAGCTTAAAGTCTATTCATGGAAAGTGAAATGTGAACAGAAACTGCGACTCGAATCTGCATACAAATCAAATCACATCGTGACATTGTTATCACTACGAAATATCACCATTCAGTGATTTCATTTTGAGCTTCACCACGACGCCATTTCATTGTGATGAGAGAGGTACAGAGAGGTGAAAGGAAAGAAGAGCGCACCTTGGACATTTGTCAATTGTTTTGTACTCTGAGTCTATTGTGCTCAATGCTCTTTGTTTGATCCAGAGCTTTTGGCTATTGTCTGATTTTAACTCACTGTGCACTGTGAATCCCTTTGTTGTTGTTGTCAAGGCGACAGTGTGCTAATTTAAATGATGGAATACTTGAAAGACTAGCTAGTATCACAAAGGAGAGAGTATCACGCACTGTTTTCCCTTTCTCTCTCTCTCTCTCTCTTTCTTTTACTCACTACATAATAAAGTACAGCATTGCAGTTGAGCTGATTATTAAAATTGCACAAACAAAAACCAAAGCTCTTTCTCTCTCTTTATTTCATTTATTTTACAGATTCAACCTTACCTGTGACCACAGCAAAATGCAAAAGAAAATTCTTTGGCAGCTAACAAAATATTTAATTAAGCAAAAATATGTTGCAGTAAAATCAACACAAACATATGCAAAATAAAAACAACATTTTTTTTGCATTTTAACAAATGCAAAGAGAGAAAATTGAAGTAAAGTTAACCGCACAAACACACACATACACCCTGTCGCTTATGTGTATATTTGTTTGTGTAAACAATTGCCAAGTTGTAAAGGCGAAAAGGGAAAACTTCGATAAGCCACTGAAAAACTATAATAACAATAACAAAAGCAACAACTGTAAGTCAGGTAAGTAAAAATATGTGAACTTTACAACAAGAATTTATACACACACAAAGTCAGAGAGATGAAAGTTTTTATTTGCTTTTACACATATTAACATGTAAAAATGTAAGAGTATGCATTAAGCTTGACTTTTAAATACACAGACTTAAGGCGAAATTAAGAGAAATTGCAATTCCAACTCAGAGAAACCACAAAAATTTGACAGACGTGATACATACATACAGTTGTTGTTGCAGCTCAAAGCTTTGCCGCCTTTGGGCATCACATGAAGCAGAGCAGCGACTCTGAGTGAATGTAAGAGAGTGAGAAAGTCTTTGCACTTAATTACGCTCATTTGGCGCACGCACTTCATTTGTATGAGTTTTGTGGGTGTACGTATATGTGTGAGTGTGTGTATGTGTGTGTGGGTGGCTGCATGCGTTGGCAATTTATGCATATGAAATAATGTAAAAGAAGTCTGTGTAAATAAACAGCAAAGTGCTGCTGGCGTTGAAATCATGCAAGCGAACATACACCTATGCAAACACACTGGGTTTGAGAGAGAGGGAGAGAGAGACAGTGAGTGGAGAGAGTCTTAGGCACATGCCAGCTCATAATGCGCTTGTACTGTGTGTTCAGCAACAATAACAACAACAGTAGAAGATGCAGCAATAATAACAGGAAGTGCATTTGTTGTTGCGGCTGTTAAGAAATCTACAACTGCTGCTGTAGTTGCTTTGCTGCTGCTCTGCACTGTGGGTAGAAGTGCAATTGCTTGACATAAATACATGAGTAGCTCACTGTAGCGTTAGAAATTTATGAAAGGCAAAATTGGGCAAAAATTAATTAAATCTGATACTTTTTACAAAATAATTTTAGACATAGCTGTTAAGAAACCCTAGGACATATAATAAGTACCTAATATTACACAGATCAAAATTTTTTACGTATGAGTAATACGTATGGACAACTAGACAAACAAAATATTGTCACTTTCTCCCATAGTACTCTGCTCAGTTACGTTTTCTGCGGCTGCTGTTTCTATGTTTGTGCGTATGTTTTCTTAGTTTATGTGCATTTGCGCGTTTTGTTGTTGTTTGCTGTTGCTGTTGGCCGCAGTTGTTGTTGTTTGTCTGGCATAAGCATAAAAATGTCTGCCTTTGAGGCGTATCCCAGCAGCAACAGCTGCTGTTGTTGTTGCACTCCCCCCACAACTTTTCCCTCCTTTACTCTACCTTATACTAACATGTGTCCTATCGTTCCTCTGCTAATTTGTCGCTGTTATTTGTCCACTGGGTGCTAAGAGTTGCGTTTTCAAGCAGTTGCGCCAATATGATCATTATTAGCATGTCAACAGCAACAGCAATAACAACAACAACAACAACTTTAACAACACACACAGAAAATCACAACTTTCCACAAACAATATCCAAACATTCAACACTGACGGCAACATGAATCGACATGCTGACAATTGAAAGGAAGTGGGAATAGAAATGCAAGAAGAAGAAGAAGAAAGTCCAGCAGGTGTACAAATGCATATGCAAATATGTAGGCATTAGTGATGACAACTACTGGTGTTAAAAACAGGGCAAAATGACTAGAAATTTAAGGAAAATAGGGACACAAAATTAAAAACAGGACAGAAACTAGAAAAAATTAAGTTGCATTAAAAGGCCTTTCTTTTAGTAAATGCGTTTATTGAAATATGTATTTATTCAGGGAGCCTTTTTCGTGGTTACTAGTTTTACAGATGTGCACGAATTTAATCAGTTCAAGAGTTTAAGGAGCTCTATATACTTCCACAGAGCGTATGAGTGATATTTTTCCGGCTTAACTATAACAGTCTTAAAAAGAACAGATCTATCTGGAAAATGGCTGAATTGGCTCTCCAGGTAGACAGACTCTCTCTTACTTCCTCTCCCACTCTCTATTAGTCTCTTCACTTGCTTGTCATTGCACCCACAAGACAGCTTGTAATCAAACAAACAACAAATGGTTGCCGTGTGAGGAAGATGCAAATGGACCCCAAGTGTGGACCCTATTTGTTGCTGGTGGAAACTGTCCAGACAAACAGCTGTTAATGTACACACACACATACACAAAAACAAATTGTTGTACTTGTAACTGTAAAGGCAGCCTGCCGTAAAACCACTGATTATGATATGTCTATCCCCCTCTCACCCTCTGTGTGTCTGTGCCTTCGACTCACTTGAATATTTCACACAATTTCCTTAGTTTTTCAAGCAAATGAAATTAAAGAGGAAAGCAAAAGTCAAATGGTGACAGCTTTACAAAGGCAATTCACAAAAGCTCTTTGGAATCAAGTAACTGTATCGTTGACATCTCTGCTAACGTCGACATTAGCGTAGCGTCGTTGTACTATGGGTAAAAAAGGCCAAACATTTGGAATAAAGAATTAAGAAAAAAAAAAGAAAAATACAATCATGTCGTGGGTTCCAGAATAAAGAAAGGAGTCTCTTAGGCAAATGGTCCTAAAATTAATAATATTTAAACTTGGAGTCCAGTTCTTGATTGGTAAGAATTTTTTTGTTTTTAATTATATTTATAATATTTTTTCATAGTAAAATAGTATAAGCATACACTCATTAATTTATATCTAAAGTTTTTGTCAAAAAATCTGTAATTTTCCCCCATTGTGCGGAGATGTTAAAAAATTAACAAAGCTTGACAACGGCGTGCTTCAGTGCCAATCGAGTTGTTGTTCTTGTTGTTGGTGCTCCAGTTGTTGTTTTCTTTTTTTGCAATGGCTCAACATGGCAAACTCAACAATAATTTATAAGCTTTTAGTGCAATAGCAAAGTGACTACAACAACAAAAGCAACAACAAGTCGAAGGAGCTAAGTTTCTGATTTGCCGGCAGCAGTTGGAATCGTTGTTGTGTTTGTTGTTGTTGCTATTTCTACTTTTCTTACCATTTATTTATTTATGCTGAATGTTTAATTTTTAATGTGCATGCAACTTTCGCGAACATTATGAAAGCTTCGGCTTGCGGGCAACAACGGTAGGCAACGGGACATGTCGGAAAACCTTACGGTGAAGAGGGGGTGAAAAAAAGGGTTGCCTTAGAATTTGCCAAGGAAAAGGGGTGTGGGAAGGAAATGTGAGAGAACTTCGGGAGAGTTTTGTAAGCCTTTTGCACAACTTTTGCCACTTAAGCTTTGTGTAAGTAAATATTGGAGTGTGAGTATGTGTGTGTGTGAGTGTGTATCTGTATGTGTGTTGCAGATTTGTGTTTACTTATTGATGTTGTTGCTGTCGTTGTTGTTGTTGTGAAACTAAATACGCGAAGGCGCTTATAATTTGTAACCCGCGTTCTGTGCTTTAAGTCGATCAAAATGTATTAAAATCGAACAGTTGAAAATTGCGATGAAATTGGCAAAAGAAAAATGGCAAAAAAGAAGCTAAAAAACCAACAGGTACTTAATAGCAGTGTGTGCTCAACTGGAAGATACTCTTTGATCGGACTTAGAATAATTTGAAGGTATGTATGGTCAGTTATATAAATTGATTTTTTTTTTAATAGTTCCTCTTATACATATCTTTTTAATTCAATTCAATATTAATTCTATTTATATTGAATATAATTTTATATTAAATTTATTAAATCGGAATTTTGAAAAATTGATAAATTAAATTAAAAAGAAAACTGTTGGAACTGGAACTGGAACCTTCCCCAATGAAAGTAAAATAAAATTAATTAATCAGGTATCAATTTTAATTTTACAAAATTTAAGCCTTACCTAGGCGCACCTTTAACTGCTTATCCTCACTTGATATACATAATTTCAGCAATAGAAGTTGAATGCTTAAGCGGTGTGTGGTAATCCTATATAATAAATGTGGCATGCCACATTCATTACAGGCAAAACAAAGCACAATCCGACAAAAGTTTCTTGTAAACTGCAGAGTATTTCAGAGTGCAATAAAACTTTTCGAGTGGGTGTTTATAATGTTGTTGCTGTTGCTGTGTTGCAAAGTGTAAGAAAAAATGGTGCAAAGTGTGCATTGTTCTTCCTGTTCCTGTTTACAGTGTTTGTCTTTGTATTTGCGCGCCTCGCTTGTTGTTTGTTTGCTCAGGGAGAGGTTGAAGGGACGTGATGGAAAGAGACAGGTTGGAGAATCGGAGAAGAGAGAGCCTACAGCGGAAGCTGCCTGGATGCCAATTATTTAAATGCTGGTATTTACCTAACAACACGACGGATGTGGGCCAAGAAAGCAGAAAAAGACAGAAGCTGGAGACAGAGACAGAGATGAAGTCGCATAAATCATTATCACATTTATGTAATATGCACAAGGAGTCGAGGATATGAGAAAAAGACAGACAGGCAGACAAAAATATTTGCTCGGAGACCAAAACCAGGACCAAGGACCGAGGCTATAAAAACCGCAATAAACCAACGGGGATTATGGTCCATAATGTGAGGATTTCATTTCGGTAGAAGGGCGAGAAAAACATGTTAGGAAGAGACAAAAAAAAAAAGTATGAAGAAAATCCCTCGCGCGAGTCAATTTTATTGTTTTTATGATTGCAACAAAATGCAAGAAATCAAAAAATCAAATAAATTATTCAAATGTTCCATAGGATATTAATATAAACCCAAAACAACATAAGGATCGGATATATTACCAAATAATCCCCCCTCTTACCAACAGATTGCCCTAGGGCTCACATTCGGAACATTTGATTAGAGAAAGAATAGAGAGAGAGAGAAAAACACATAAACCACAAGGCAGCCTGCGGCTTTTGACTCCGTCTCTCTGTCTCTGAGGGGATTGTTCGAAGATTCCATTCAACAATTTTCAATGTCAAATTTATGCCAGAGCACGCAGAAAGTAGTCTGGCAACCCTGGCCAATGTCTGGGAGTAGCTGACGCCACGCTAATGAGCCAAAACGCCCCAAGGTGCTGGCAAAAATGCTTCAGACGGCAAACAGACATCATCATCATCATCGTCATCATCATGAGAGTCTGATTAGGGTTGGGCTTTCTCACACTCTTAAATTTTCACACATTGTTCCATTGGGCTCGCAATGATCCCAAAAAGAAAAAAAAGAACCCCTTAAGGAATCGCTTTTCTTTGGCTATGGCTTTGGGGTTTTTTCCCCGCGACTTTTAGCGACTTTTTCAACTGTTAATTAAATTCGACACATGCAGTGGAAAGGGAAGCTTTATTCCTTATCAAGTTAAAATATGCATTGGTTTCTTCTTTTTTATGATTATGAATGAATGAGTGTATGTATGAATGGTGGCATGCAACAGCTGCCACACAGAGCAAAAGGTTCGCTCTCTCTTATCAATAATTTCATAAATGGAAAAAACATTGAAATCCTTTTAAAGCTTCCAGCAAAAACGTAAAGGCCCCAACGTTGCCCCTTTCGACCCATAAATATGCGCGATACAAAAAATAAAGACTTGTTGGTGTATAAAGGACAACCCAGAACACACACATACACACACACACACACACACACACACATACACATATACACACTCGTTCACACACACACATGGGACAGCGATCAATGTCATATTCCCTCCCTATGGTTTTCGCTTTTCTTGCTTCGTTTTTTATCAACTCTTTATAGTTTATATCTTTGTTTTCTATCTCCCTGTGTATGATATCTTTACACAACTTTTTGGCATATTGAAAACTTGCATGGCCAAAATCCATAATGGATGGAGGCTTTTAAGAACTTACGTTTCCGTTTATACATATATCGTATCTGTCCAGCTTTTGATGATGGCCATAAACTTATAAAGTGCTTTATCTGATGCCATATGCAAATGGCCAGCAAAAAAATATGATGTAACTCTGCCACTTTGGCCTACAGATTTAAGCCAAGTTGCTTTAGCTGGTTTTGGGTTACGTTAAGTCAAAATCTGCATTACAATGCGCCCTTTCATTTGTCAAAAGTTGTTTTTAAAATGAATAATTATTATGATAAGAGCGGAGTCTTGTGGCATTGACAAATGCTCAAAAGTCTGTGACACTTGGAAGGAAGAATAGCAAAGGAGATAAAGACAGAAAGAGAGAGATAGAGATTAATCTACTATTATAAGGTCTAGTGCTTTTCTTTTCTTTTCAAGGAAAAAATAATATATAAATCATATTATTGCTTTTTGAAAAGATTTTCAAAAATATAGTCAATAAATGATTTTATCTTGGAAAATAACTATAAAAATAATGTGATTTCATTTAAAAAAAAATTTAAAACATTGCCTTAACTGACCTATTCTTCTAATCTTTAATCTTTCATTCATATTTTTTCAATTTAAATCGGAAATTCCTAATCTTAATCTTTCAAAACTTCCCTATAAATTTATATGTAAGACTTGTATGAAATGCCTGACAAGCTTGTTTATATAGAGATGACATATAACAATCGATAAGAATAGACAATACGACAAATATGGACTGTCAATCATAAAACTGATAAGTCCTACCCTAACATTATAATATAAATAAACTGACAGCAAAAAGACAACATCAAAAGGAAAAAAAGCAAAAAGCAAATGCAATTAATCATTTAAATAATCTCTTAATTGTATTCTATTTAGATTTTAATTTGTTTATTTCGTAAGCCGATTAAACAACAAATTTCATAGTTCACAAAGCGATAAGCTTAAATTTGGAATCCCCCCCTCACCATAAATTCATATTTTGTTTCTAGGCTTTTTCATAATTTGTCAAAAAGAAAAAAGAGGAATGAAAAGAAAAAAAAACGTTTGAAATTAATTACATTTGTCATTCCCATTGACATTTCGACAACTTTTCTATTAATTATTTTTGATAGATGTTGGGGAATGTTTTTTTTTGGAGCCCAAGAAACTGTTGAATGTGTCACATTCTGATTTATGGGTGCGACACAGTTTCCAAATGCTCCACATACGACTTACGTGATATTATAGTAATGTTTTCTTTAATTCTGTTGATCATTGGATCTATTTGCTTACCTGCAAGTAAAGAGAAAGAGAGAGTTGATATTATATTTATGTTAAATCATGTTGTGGGTTGTTATGCATAACTTATTATAGTTGGAGGGGAAAACCTTTTGCATTCTGTCGAGAACTGTCGTCATTTTGACATGCCTGACAGATATGCATCGACAACTCTCCCCTGAGCTACCCAACTACCCAGACTATCCGAGCTATCCCAACTATCCCAGCTGCCCAGCTGCTCTCAGTGCCCAACAAAGAGATCATTATCAAGGGCTGGGCAAAAATAAAAGAGGAGGAAAGGAACAAAAAAAAAATGCACACAGATGTCGTTTATTGAATATCGATTTACGTTGAGTTCGTTAGGAAAGTTAAGAGTACGCATGTTAAATGTAAATATGAATAAATGAGCTGAAAAACTGGCATATCATAAATACCAGAGAAACTCCATGAAGAGGGAAGTGTGGATAGAAGTGAACTGAAGTTGTGACTCAGTTGAAGTTTCTTTTGGTTTTTGGTTTCAATGTCACATGTTGCATGGCAAAAAGAGGGGAAGGGGGTATATCAAAAATGTCCTGCAGGCAACAATCGTAGCCGTAATCGTAGTCGTCATCGCTGAAACCTCTTTCGGGCCACTTCAAGCGCGAAACTCAACACGGGTGGACGACAACTGCCGCCAGGGCAAGATTTTAGCAATGGATAAGCTCCATTCAGAGCCAGGGCCATGGCCATGGCCAGGACAACAGAGCCAGTCACAGACCCAGGGCCAGGCTCAGTTCCAGACCCTGGTAACAAAAACAACAACAACAATAGCTACAGAGAAAAAAGGGCTGCCGTCTACGTCGATGATTGATTTCATGGCAAAGTTGATTTCAATCAGCGAATGTTTATGCAGTTTTTTTCTTTTTTTTTTCGTTTTCAAGTCAAGACAGTTTCTTAGTCGCTTGGGGACTTGCAAACTGACAAGAATTATGACACTATCCATATTTGGAATGCTCTATCTGGTCGATTGGGGATCTGGGGGACCAAGTTGCTGTCGTTTAATTGCCAAAAGCGCATAATTAAGCCAACGGACATTGAACCTAACCCAAGAGAATCGGACAAAGTTAATAGGCTTTTTTTTTTTTTGGCAACTGGCCCATTGTTCAAGCAGCAGAAAAACATTTAATCAAGAAGCATGAAATCGCCTTCCAAATGAAAGAGAAATTGAGAGAAAATAAAAGCAGAGCAATGAGAAGACCTCAAAAGAAATCAAAAATGCTTAGCAAAGTTATTATTGAGCCTGATGATGATACAAATTGCGGCTATTACGAAAGCGTGAGGGATATAAGCCAGAAAAAAACAGAATGAAATTGAGGTAAAGAACAGATACAGAGAGAGAGAGAGAAAAGAAGAGAAGGCCAGCGAGAGATATGTGTAGCATATTAAAGCTAATATGTTGGCTAAGAAGTTATACACAGAGGGAAAAGATATGGTAGAAAGACAAGGATACGGAAATTATACGAATTGAAGATGCTACGAAAGAGAGTCATAAGTCTTAGGTTGAATATAAACTGTATAAAGGAGATATATATAGACTTGACATAAATCAAGTTATGATAGAACTGACATAATCGCTGGAAATGATTATGTTTGTTTGATTTATTTTTACTATGGAAAATGTCCTTTAATTTCGGCAAGTGTATTCTTTGCACATGTTGCAAGAATATTTAAGCCTGAATCCCTTCTTCTGCCCCTCCCATATTGTTCTCCTACTCCTTCTCTGTAGCCATGTCCAGCAAACTGATTTAAGCTGCTCACACAACATTTAATAAACGTTGAAAGTAAATGTCATTAGAGAGATTCTCGCTCCATGGAACACTTTAGTTTGGTTAGGGCTAGAAGTACATAGTGGGTGGGTGGTGGGTGGTTTTGTAAGGGTAGGAGTAGGAGAGGGGAAGGGCATTTTCCGCGCTGACACTTGATGAGCTGTCATAACATTAGATCATGTCTGTGGAGCATGTGAAGCAGGCGAGAAGTAGAAGTAAAAAAGGAGGAAGAGGCAACAGCAGCAGCTCATTAGTCGTGGAAAACTGTTTACTCTGCTTATTATTATAAACATTAAATGAGGAAAATGGGAAAATGGCAGCTGGCAAGGGGACAAGGAAAGGAAAGAAGACAGCGAGGAAACTTAAACAGCTTCAACTAAAAATGTACTTTAAGTTAATTTTTTGTGCCAGACAGAGATGGAATGAAAACTAGCCTAATTGATTGATTGATTGACTGCTTGATTGATGTATTGAGTGTGATTGACTGAGCCATATAGCCGCCATATGCTGTCAATGTCAAAAGGTGTTGTTCAAAAAATATTTATTTTAGTCTGTTGAAATAATTTTCAACATTTTTCTCAAAAATATAATGAAAACATTTTCTTTTTCAAGAAAAATCTCGCAGCTGTCATTGCTTTTAAGTGATTGAGCGAATTGATGGAGAAGAGGAGGAAAATTCGATGCGCTTAATGAAAGCGACACTTGACGTTGATATTATTATCATTATTATGCTCGCCCGGGCCTATTTGGGAGCCTGACTAATCAAAAAATTATGAGACGATTTGTTACACCAACTACAAAGTTCATTGGCAGGGCGTATACTGGAGTATCTGGAGTACAAGTACTTCTTCTTCTTCATGATCTTGTAGAATGAATAACTTTGGAGAGGGAGAAATGAAAGCAAAAGAATTGATTGAGATGTGGGCGCGGGCAGAACAAAAACATAATCAAAATTCGTGTAGAAAAGATGAGAGCAAATAGTTGACAAACAAAAGAAAGATATAACAGATGTAGTTCAAAGTGGATTAAGTGATTTAAGAACATTCAAATTGTGGTCCTATCAACAGCTTTGAAAGCACATAAAAGCTTTGATTGAGCTTGGCGAGAAATTCATTAACGCAATCTTAAAACTTGTAGATCAGACCATAATTTAATATGGTACATTTAATTCATCTGAGTTTATATGAGCTTTTAAACATATTTTGCTTGAATTAATCTGTTAAGCTTATTTATTTCATCCTTCCCACCCATAATTATTGATCTTGGCTTCATTGTTATTATTATTGTTCAATAAACAACTTAAAAGCCTCTAAAAGCTTTAAGTTGACAACAAATCTCACATGTTGCAAAAGTTTAAACTGTTTATTGGTCATTGCCGATGGATTAATCTGTTATTAAGTGGATAAGTAAGTCTCAGTTGGGGAATTGATAGATGAAAGTGCTCAGAGATAAAGTCAAACTGAACCTGATCTTTAAAAGAGCTCAGAGTCCAACTGACTTGCACCACAAATGACTTCCGTTACAGACACAAATTATAATGTAAATCGATGCAACATGAACATGAAATATAATTGAATTGAAAATGTTGCCACACACGGCAGCAGGAGCAACAGCAACAGAAGGAACGACAACAGCAACATGAGGAACGACAACAACATCAACTGACAAGCAACAACCGACCACATATAGAGAGAACTAAGTAAAGGGCAAAATGCTAATAAATGCTGAGAATACAAGAAAAAAAAATTGAAGAGAAACATAAAGAGAGAAGAAGAGAAGGGAAATAAATAGAAAGAAATGAAACTCTAAACATTGCAACATTGTGGCTCGTTTGGCCAATGACAACACGACGACGAGAACGTCATGTAACATGTAACTGCACATCAAATATGGTTGCTACTGCAACATGGAAGGGGGTAGAGTAAAGGAGGGAGGGGGCAAGACAGTTCAAGTATCTTTGGCGGCAATATATCATCAAAGTGCAGGCAACAGGCAAAGATTGTTGCCAATGTTGCAACTGCAGCAGCAGCAACAGCAGCAGCAACATCAAAATCAATGCAATTTCTATTTGTAAATGACCAAAAATGAACAAAAGAACGTTGCTTGCAGCAGTTGCAATTGTTGTCAGCCAAGATGCATACAATTTGGAGGCAGAGACCACCTTTGAGGTGAATGCAACAGCAACCGTTGTTGTTATTGTTGTTGCCGTTGCTGTTGCCGCTGCTTGCATTTCTATTTATTTCACAATAATTAATAAACACATTGCCCACAATTTATCAGTGGCATGTTATTTGTTGGGTTCCATTTGCTGCTGCTGCTGCTGCTGCTACATGTTGCAAGTTGTTGCCGGCAAATCGATTAAGCTATCTGTGGACGCAGATGAGTTGAGGGAAAACGAATTAAAAACGCAACAACAACAACGATCACACAACATGTGAAAAAGCTATGAAAAACGAGCGCCGGCTTTTGATGCATGTTGCTGCAGGGCGCAGCGGCAGCAGCAGCGGCAGCAGCAGCAGCAACAAGCAACAGCAACAGGCAACAGCAACTTGCAACAGCATCCTCTGCAGCAACTTGACTCTGACTCTGACTTTGCAACGCCTTTGCTCGTATTTGTTTGTTTTGTTTTTTAGTATCTTTCTTTATGCCGCACAAAAAAATTCAATTTAAAAATTATTGCTGCACTTGTGTTGGCCGTATGCTGCACGGCGGCAACATGTGCCTGCAACTCCGACTGCGTCTGCGTTTGCTGCCTGCCCCCAAAACATGTTGATTATTTAGCAGCAACATGCAGCCTGCAATGTGGCGAGGCGTGCATGACAAGTGAATGCAACACGAGAAGGCAAGAGGCAAGAGGCAACAGACAGGCGCTTGTTGCTGCCGTACGCAATGGCAACAACAGCAACAGCAACATAATTTGTTGCCAGCAACATGGACGTTTGCTGCGTCCGTCTTTAAGTTTAATTTCGCATTTGGCATTTGCCTCATTTGCATTTTACTGTCAAATTAATCCAATTTAACACAAGCAGCGAACATTGCGAGTAAACGTCAAGAGTTTGCTGTCGAGGCTCAAGTCTCGAGATCCGGGTCCGAGTCCGAGTACGGGTCTGGGTCCATGTGCCTAGTATTCTTAGGGTCTTGGGGAACTACGCAACAAAATGTTTTGCTGCCAAAACGAACAACATAATTACCGTTAAGAATTGCGCGTTGTGCAACAGGAAGACTGAGAGAAGAAGAAGATAGAGAACATTTTAGGAGTTTGCCACAGTTGCTGTTGCTGTTGTTGCTGCTGTTGTTGCTGCTGCTGCTGCAACCGCTGCCGTCCCCTTAATTGCCAGCAATGTCCACTGGCAACCATTTGAGGCAACAGCAACAACTGCAGCACGACTTTTACCAATGCCCAGTGTCTTAGTCTTGGGGGCATTAGCAATATGGGAAACGAATCGCTGACCAGACGCGCCACTCAACATTGCGGCATGTGCAACATGTTGCTGCCTCTACTCTCAGTTACTGCTGCTGCTGCTGCTGTTGCTACTACTTAGCTGCAGGAGATGACCGCACGTATCGATCGCATTCCGCGTTCCTAATTCGCCAGCATTTTGCACAAGCTCAAAGAACTTTACCATATTCAGCAGATAGCGCGAACCGCTCGACTGTCGCAAATCAGATACCAAAAGGTAGCAACAATGAGAGGAGAAGAGTGGTAAACAGGGGCAAGCAGAGTTACAGAGAAAGAGAGAAAAAGATAGAGAGAGAAAAGTTAAGATTAGAGTTGGACGCGTGTCGTGTGGCAACGGGAACAAAAATCAGTTGCAAATGCATTTCTTGGGATCCTATTCTGTTGTAACACAAAGTACCCTGTAAAGGGTATTTAAAAAATGGATGTATCCATGGAGGTTTCTAATACGATCTAAAATATTTTTAACAACATTTTCAGTACTTGGAAAAGAAAATGTAAATATTTGCATGATCTCTCTGAATTTATTTTCCACGCAACTTTAAATTAAAAATATTAAAATTATAATTCTAAATGTAGAATAAACTATTAACAAAATACAAAAAGTAAAACAGTTTTTTTGAGAAATGTATCAGATAAGATAATTTGAAAAAGATACAAGTTTTATCACAATCAGATCGTGTTTTGCGAACGTGCAACATTTGGTGGCTCGTGCAACACGCGGCCATCTCTACACTCTGAATGTCTCGGGGATTGTTTAGCATATGCAGATGGGTAACTCAGTTTGGGTTTAGTTGGGATAGTTAGGATGGGTTTTTGCCTTTACGCAATGCTTGATTTGCACAGAAATTATTTGCATACGTTAGGAGTTGAAGCTGAAGCTGAAGCAAATCAACGAGGAGCTGAGACGTTCTTGTAGCTACAAGATACAATATTAAATTTAAAACGCGCAGACGAAACGAAACGAAATATGTTAAACGCGTGACTAATGTGAGAACGTTCCACGAGATACATTTTGTTCGTTAGCAAAGACTTGATCAATGATCAGAGGCCGACATCAGCAACAGCAACAGCAACAGCTACAGCAACTTGGACTTGGCTTTGGCTAATTAGCTATGCAAACTATGAGATACACAGCAAAAGATACGCGCAAATCTTCTAGACAATTTTTTTCGAGTTTCCTTTTTTTTCGGTTTTTTTGTATTTTGTTTTTTTTTTTTTGGCATGTTATTTGCAAAATGCCTGCAGCGTCATGCGTGTAATCTGTTCCAACAAAAGTTGCAAAGAAAGTTTAACTCGATTTACTTCCAATTAGCTTGCCATTTTCGGATTTTGTATCTGTATCTTTAGCCTTACTCTTGTTGTTGTTGTTGTTGTTGTCTGTGCTGTGTGTTGTGTGTGTGGGCGCCAAATACGTTAGCTCAAAATTGCTCAGACGTTTTTAAATCGCGAGTCTCTCACAGCGATTTAAGACTGTAATTTAACTAAACACAGATATTTCGCCTTGTCTGCCTGCCTGCCTGCCTGACTAAGTGGTCCTGAACATGAGGAAATATCTTTTCAGCAACGAGTATCTTGCAGATACCAACACTGGTATTTGTAGCTATTATCAGCTAAATTAAGATGTGTTTAAGATCGAGTTCAGTCAATAGATTATCTATACTCTCATCCAGATATTGGCCAACTGTCTTTTACCGTGTTTCCCATTTTACTTATATCATTATTATAATGAATATTTTCAGATATGCCGCTAAGTGATGGGGAATTTCTTGGAGAAGAATCTTGACTATACATTCCATCGATTAAGAGGAGAAATCTTTCACTTTAATTGGTTTCTAATTAAATTGCATATTTTATGGATTAGTTTTTAAATTGAAAATTCATTTGATAATCATTTAAGTTGTTAATAAACTGATAGACAATTTTCTTAAATAATTTGTATGAGTTGTGTAGATTCATACTAAAAGAGGGTACAATAAATTGGTGGAAATGTATGTAACATCTATGAAATTTGAAGATTAGATTCGACTTTTGATTTGCAGGGAATATTTTATACATTTTTACTAAGTATGCTCTATTAAAACTGCAGATCGCATAAGTTTATTACAATGATGACAAATTC
The DNA here is from genome assembly GCA_035044365.1 of Drosophila neotestacea. NCBI lineage: Eukaryota > Metazoa > Arthropoda > Insecta > Diptera > Drosophilidae > Drosophila > Drosophila neotestacea. Next base: position 1,233,428 of record JAWNMD010000052.1, on the reverse strand, counting down.
CTGCTACATTCTCTTAACTTCCTGCTGTTAAGTATCCTTTAATCTAACTGCTTTCATCTGCCTTTCTCAAAAAATGCTGAGCACCTGCTGCCTTTGCATTCAGGATAATTTCTCTTGTTGTAACTATTTCAACTTTATCGAATGCATTGTATCTGAAACAAACACGAAAAACTCAACTGAAGTCTCTACACGGCACAAATTGTCTACCTAACTCTCTTGAAACAGACCAAAATGCCATTGTAATGGGAGGAGAACCTTTTCTTTTATTTTTCATTTTATGTCTAGTTTTCATTACTTCTTTTCCTACTTTTTCTGCTGCTGCTGCTTCTTGCCTGTTTTCTATTGTGTGTTATTTCGTTTTTCGACTATTTGGTTTTTATTATTTTTGGTTAAATTTATGACTCGTTGCCGCCAGTTTCATAGTGTGACCATACCATGTGTTGCATTCAACTTGAGTATGCGTTTCTTGTTTTTCCTCCACTCCCTCTCTCTGTCTTTCCTCTTTTCACATCTACATTGTTTGGTTATTCGTTTAGCGTGCTGCAGCTAATCTCCTTGTTCTACCTACGCATTTACGAGGAGAAACTGAAGAGACCAGAAGAAAACCCGAAACCGATTCTCAAACCGAAACCGAACCCAAAGACCAAAATTTCTACTCTATTTGGCGGCACAAATTGCCTTTGACCTTGTCCCTCTCTGTCTAACCATGAAGGGAAAACTGCAGGCAGTTTTCTTCAAGAACCTGACGGCCATTTTGGAGTTAAGAGATGGAGTGAAAGAAAATGCGGAGGAGGTGGAGGTGGAGAAGAAAACCATTGAAATAATTTTGCCGCCTTTGCATTGTTGCTTCAATTAGGCAGCATTTGAGGCAAAATAAGGAAAACTTTGCACATTAAATGGAAATGGGAAATGGCAATGGAAATTGCTCTAACTGTTCCCTGTCTGTCTGTCCGTCTGTCTGTCAGTCTTTCTGCCTGTTTGTTTGTTTGTTAGCTTGTCTTTGGATTCCCGCTGTAAAAACAGATAATCATAAAAATTTAGCAGCATGAAAATTGTTAAATTTTATTAACAAACTTTTTTGGTTGTTTTGTTTTGTTTTTTTTTTTTCATTTTTATATATGACCAAAAATTTAATTTGTAACACTCGCCGAACATCAAAAGCAGCTGCTTTGGGCCAGTGACCACGCAGGAAAAAACAAAAAACAAGCAATTAGTTAAGTGTGCGCGACTAGAAAATGCCCTGTAGTAAAGTAAAATTCATAAGGATGTTAAGAAATCATACTTGTTAAGCAACTCTTTTACTTAAGAAACTCTTTTTTTTTATTTTCTCATTAAAATTATATTTCTTTTTAATTACAAATTTTTAAAGCGTGTCACAAGTGCTATCATAAAAGCAATTAACATCATTCTCCATATTCAAATATATTCAAAGTTGAGTAGATAGAAGACTGGCCTGATGAGCTACATACCAGATTCCCATGGTTTCTAGCATAAAGTATACCCCTTCTAGTGACTTGTAATAGTTACAGGGTATACAAATATAATCATAAATAAGTATAACATTTTTCGTTGTTGTAACTTTCAGTTCAGGCTTTTGTTGTTGGTGTTGGTGTTGCAATTGCGTACGCTCTCTTTTATACTGTATAGACATTTATTTGTAGTTGTGGCATTACACACACGCACACACACGCAACTCTGGTTGTGTGTGTGGGTTTTACCTGACTCTGTGTGGGATTATTCCTGCCAATGCGAAATTATACAACTTTGGCAACTTTGGCCTTTGTTTTCGGTTCCCTTTTTTTTGTTTTTGTCTCTCGATATTTTTTTGTGTTATTTTCTTTCTACGAAATTGTTGCTTATTGCTTTTGGGCTCTCAGCAGCGTATAAGCCGCTGCTCTGTTTTTATCATCCCCCTCTCTCTATCGCACAGTCTCATCCCTGCTCTCTCTTTCACTCGCTATTGTGTGGATGCAGGTAAGCGTGAAAATTTTGCTAAGCCAACTTAATGCAACTTCTTCTTGGGATCTGTCGCTGATGCTGCTGCTGATGCTGCTGCTGCTTCCTGCTGATGTTGCTGCTGTTGTTGCTGTTGCTCCTGTTGTTGCTGACCCCTACGCATTGTTTTTGGATTTCATTGTTTTCAATACTGCGTTTGACCCTCGCCTTTTTGCTTTTTTCTTTATTTTTCCCGCTGCGTCGACAATTTATGCGGCATTGTAAGAGCCCAAAACGAGGATTCTTTATCTTCGAGTTGTATCTTTAGCAATATCTTTAGCTGTATCTGTATCTGTTGCTGCTGTGTTGGTGTTGCTGTTGCTGTTGCTTCCACTCACTGGCAGCCTAATAGAGATATGACTGAACCTGAACCTGAACCTCGAGCCTGACTTTATTTAATTTATACATTAACCCCTTTGGCTGCCTCGTCGTGTCACACGATTTACATTGCATGTTGTCACGTCATTCTGTCAACAGGCAACACTTGCAACACCGAGACCGAGACACGCCCCAAGTCAGGCTGTCACCTTCTTTATTCCCTCCCTCCCTTCCTCCCTCTCTGATCATTTTTCCTTTTCTTTCCTTTTTTTGCTACCGTGAGTAATTAAGCCGCATGCCTTTTTCCAAGTTAGCGACTTGCTGCCTCCTGTGGCAAGCTTCAAAAGTTGTTGCCGGCTTTTGACGCACTTCTTTAGACTCATTCCTAGATCCAATTAAAGTGCCATAAAAATCACTTAAGAGGGCCGCATTTGACAATCAGCTTTAATAAAGACCATGCCTCTCCTCCCCACCTTGGTGTGACTCAACCTTGACCCAAGCTAAAGGCGGCTGGCAAATGGCGTTGACAATAAATGGGCAACAGGAATCGGCAAACATTGTTGCAAGTCAAGCGATGAGAGAGAGAGAGCAGAGTCATGCCACGCCATAAGGGGGCAACAACAGGCCAAGGGAAACAAGTTGCGATAACAACAGCAACAGCAACAACAACATCGACAGCAACAACAACCAACAAAAAAGGGCGCAAAAAAATTATGAAAAATTAATTTCTGCCCGACGGCAGACAATATGAGGGCGGAGTGCAAGGGGGGGTTATAAAGGGGCAGACAGACACATGGAAAGTGATTCGCAGGGTCAGGGAATTTACTGTTGTTGTTGTTGTTGCTGTTGTTGTTCATATTGTTATTGTTGCTTGTGTTGTTTATGCGTGGCTAAAATAACGAAGTGAATCACGAAAATGTTGCCAGATGAGTGTTAAATGGGTTTTAATACTTTTATGGCAAAAGGACTTAAGTTAAAATAACAACAGTGTAAAGATACTGTTAGGAGGGTGTTTGTTGCCAGTGTTGCCAGATAAATAAAGTATTGAAATTGATGCCGTTTTATAACTTACAGAGTTGCCAGAGTGTCAATTATTTATAGCATGTTCGCGTTTATGTAAACTTATCAACCGATTTTTGATTTAAAGCGTTGCTTTACACTTTATTAAGAACTTGAATTTTCGTTAATAATATGCAGGTTTATATATTCTTATTACATTCATCTGAACTTCATGAATAGCTGTCATGCATAAACCCCAAGATTGAGCTTGTAAAAAATGCAAAGATCACGCTTGAGTTTACCCTTAGTTGGGTTGCCATTGCGCTTTTGTGTGAATGTTTTACAATACATTCCACTGTTGCGGTAACGATGACGATTGCCACCACCAACATCAGTGGCAACTTTGGCTGCAGGCATGCTCCAGCCCCTGCCCCTGTCCCTGCCCCTGCCCCTACAACATCCTCTTGCCTCACTAACCCTCTCTCAATAGTCTGTCTGTCTCTGGATATGGGCGCATTCTGCGCGGTCCCTTCGATTTGTTGGTCTGTCATCATGCCTCATCATTGTCAGCCGCCTGGACGACGCTTGGTAGATGCCTCATGCCTCCTGCCTCATTCCTCATGCCTCCTGACATCCCGACTCATTCGACAACATTCGTCGTCGTCAGCATGTGCAACATTTTCATCATCATTATTTTATGTTGCAGGCTTCTTTCTACCTTGCTTGATGCCTGATGCTTACACACTTTTTTTACTCCTCTTCTTGTTGTCTTATTTATGCATTATTGAATTTTGTTTATAAAGCGACATGTTGCCCCAAGTCCATGTTGTTGCTGTCTGCAAAGGAAGCAGCAATTGTTGCTCTTGTCGCGCAATTATGCATTTTTGTTTACTTTTGCAAAGCCTGGGAATGTTTATGGTTTCTAAATATTTACCATAAGAAAAAAAAAACCCCATGCAAGGAGAGTTGCAGCAACAACAGCTGCCACAGTTGTTGTTGTCGTTGATGTCGTTGTTGTCGTTGATGTTGTTGATGTTGCATATGCAATTGAGCCATCAATGCCAAAGCCAATTGTCACTAGTGGCCAAATCACAGCACAAGTGTCAAGTGAATGTCAATTTCTTGCTGAGAGAAGATCAGCTAAGATCAGCGAAGATCATCAACTGGATACTTGCAACAGAGAAGAATTGCAACAGATTCTCTCACTCTGTCTTGCAACAATCTCCACTTCTTTTGAGACGTTGATTTTTATTGACAGCTCACAGCGGTTTATTAATGATCGTGCTGGGTTCAGAGAGATTTGCCACAGATACGGGCTGATCATGTTAAAGGAGAAGAGAGAAGGGAGACTGCGATGAAAAAGGAGTTGGAGACTCGTCTCGTCGGCAACACGCGATGCTGCAAACAGACATCAATCTGTGAGCATCAATGTTGTCTCAGGATCACTCAGCTGTCCCGTCTGTCTCTCAGTCTCTGTCTGAGTCTCGACTGAGGATCGTCGTCATGCAAATTCTTGTCTTGATTAATTAACCGCACAAATTGCAGCTGTGGCATTAATTAATTTTTCACAAAATATTTATGAAGCGAAAAGCATAACCTAAAGCGAAAACCGAACAAATTTGCAGTCCCATCACGTTTGCAACTTGGCTTGAATGGATAATTAGTCCGTAAATTCTGTAGACAGTCAATAAACGAATAAACGATCGACTAATCGATCTGACAATTAATATTGAATTATGTTGAATCAATTTATAAACAAGTCCAGAGGGAAGATGATCAGTTGCATGACTTGACATTTTGACTTGAAGACTTTGTCTTTAAAGATTTCTTTCCTAGAATATTTTGTATCAAAGACATGCCGACATTTGCATGGGCGTTGTGAAGAAATTCTGTCCAACTCTCTGGCTGTGGAAACAATTTCCCACAAGGTGCGTCACTAATTAAATATTTACTTTAGCTCAAAGGCCACACCCGGCTAACCCAGTTCCAGTTTCCAGTATCCAGTTCTGATTTCTATTGCAAATGTTTACAGGAAAATAAAAAAGAAAATGAATAGAAATAAAATAAGAAAATAAAGAATGTAAACAATTTTCCACAGCGCAACACTCTAAACAAATGTCTGTGCTGTAATTTGAGCCTCGAAAAACAAAAGAGAAAAAAATACAGAACCGTCTGCTGTCACTCAAAATGGCTCTTAAAATGTAAATAATGCTAAAAAAAAAAAGAGAACAAACTAGAGAGAGAGAAAAATAGAAAATGCCAAAGGGACGGCGACAAGTGACGCCTTATCTTAAATGCATGCCTCATCGAGAGTTGTCTCTACCACTTCCCCTGCCTCTGCCATTGAATCTGCCTCTGACTCTGACTCTGCCCCTGCCACATGCAGCGCGTTGCAAAGTGTCTCAGCACTCACTCTCAAGTGATTGGCCTATCGCATTTCTCTCTCTCTCTCAAAAGTGCAATAAATTAACTAGTAGAAGAAAACCCGCCTCGAAATCGGAGTTTAGTATAAAGTGCCATTTGACAGACTTTGGGTTCCAATCGAGACTACTCTGAGTCTAAAACTAATGAATTTGATGACAAAACTCGTTGAATTTAAAGCCAACTGCGCTACCAGCTTTTTATTTTTATCCTCCACTGCGTGGGTAGTTTCGAAAGTTGCGGTAGTTACATGTAAAGTTGTTAAGAGGAGAAAAGAGTGTGAGAGGCAATAAAATACGTCAAACTAAAAATATTTAAATTTATAGTTAAAGAAATTAGTTATACAGTTCATAAATTAAAGCAGCTATAAATAATTACGTATTAATTTTTCGTAAGAAAATGAAATCAAAGTATTTCATATTCAAGACTTTACAAAACTATATAAACAATTTTAATAATCGAATATTTCTTGAGTGAAAATTGTTTGAAATGATTTCATAATTATTAGATATTTTATCACTTATTTAATTAAATGTAGTTTCTCATTTCAAAGTTTCTTAGAAGAGTTACTTATAATTTTTTTATTTAAGTTCCTTAAATTTAGCTTTCGTTTTATTTTCCAGTATAATACTCCAGTTTATTTTAAAATTTGTATTTTATATTTGTTCTTTCTTTATTACGCTTTCTTTAAATGGAGTCAAATATCTTTACTTGAAACCATAAACTTTTACGCCTTTACCATTTGCTCAATTAAAATGAAATTACACTACGAGTTGAGTCTGTTTTTCTAGCTTTTTATGGAACTGCTCCCACAGCAATGACAACGACAGCAACAATAACAGCTGCAACAACAATATTTTGTATACTATAATAACTAAAGTTTGAATATTTATGGTAAATGCGACGCCGGCGCAATATCAATATCAAGTTCTTAACATATTTCAATGTCTTATCAGGCAGGCGGCAAATGAGTTTAGGCCCAAGTCGAGAGTCTCTCAGTGTCTCAGAGACATTGTGACTGTGACTGTGACTGTGGGCAACATGTTGCAAGAGCAACAACGCGTTGCATTGTAGGTTGTTGCTGTTGTTGCTTGGGTTGACAGTCATTTAGATTTATGGCTGATTGTCTGCGTGGCAGTGCAGTACTTGTTGTTGTTGTTGCCATTTTAGCCTTATTTGCACGCAGCGCAGTCCAATTTTGCATGTTGCAAGTTGTTTGGCCGTTGCCTGTTGAACGTTGATCGTTGTCGTTGTCGTTGCCGTTGTTGTTGCTGTTGTCGTTGTCGCTTACGCAGGTGACTACAAGAAAGCAGCAAACTTGTTTTAGCCAACATGGCCAATTTGCATGTGTCGCACTCGACGAGGCGGAAGATGGTTTCAACAAGGAGGAGGCAAAGAGTATAAAGAGGGGCAGGGGGGAGACGCCACAGGTCTTAGTCATTGGTATTAGATATCACAAATGCGATAAACGTTCATGTGCCGCATCTTTTATTGATTTAAATGCCATCGTTGTTGTCGTTGCTGTTGTTGCTATTGCTGTTGTCTGTGTTGCATCTTTTCATTTTGGCCACAAAATCGTTTAGTTTATATGTATGCTTGGGTTTGGCCAAGAGAGTCTGGGAAAAGAGATTAGGATTAAGCCGTTTGTCAACTTGTCATAATTGCAGACAGACGGCGCCGTCGATCGGCTTGTTAGCAAATTATAAACGTTGCTTGCTACATTGCAACCCGGAACGTGCAGCGTGCAACGTGCGGCAGCCAAACGCCAACGTTGGCGACGCTGTTCAACATGGACACAAACGATGACTCAAGGCAATTCTTTTGAAATTTTTCATAATTTTCGTGAAACGCGTAGGCAGCGCCACAAATCCAAATCTCAACTTGCAACTTGCGACTTGCAACCGCTAGCGGCAACTTCTCTAACTCCCAACTCTCTCAGTAAACTGCTAAAAAAAAAACGCCAAACTTCAACTTCATCAAGTGCAAATATGCAAATCTTCTGGTTTCCAGGTCTTTGGCCATGTCTTGTTAGACAGACAAAACCTACTCAAGTTGCAACTAGCAACCAGCAACTCGCAACTTGCAACTTGGCATATCTACCTGCCACTTGGCATCTGTTTTATAGTCCCCGCGGAAATTAGTTTTCATTGGAGAGACATTATGCCTTAAATCGGCTTGACAGATATCAACTCTGATTAGATTTGGCCAACGCAAAAATAAAGATAATTTTTATAGAAATTTGTGTGACAATTTGGTAGGAGATTTTATAAGATACTCAAAAAGTTGTATGATTTAATTATCGGGCGAAATTTATTTATATATTTTGTAAGAGTCGTAGGCTCCAATTGCTAATGCTCTTAAATCCTGTTTAATGAAATTTAATTTAATATAAACTATATTTCCTGAACTCAATAAACTCCATATGCTAACAAGATAATGTAGCTTATGCTAAAATCCTACTTAAAAAAGTTTTAATGTTGTATGTAAAATAATTTAAAAAAGAAGAGTAGTTTCGTTTTCTTCTATCCTTCGAGCCGGATTTGAACCAGCGACCTATGGATGTCTATACTTTTTGAAACATTCTACAGTCCACCGCTCTACCAACTGAGCTATCGAAGGTGCTTAAGATTAGAGTCGAAATATTTTAATTAATGCTTTTATCAACCTGTAGAATATTTATTTTAAGAAAAAATGGCAAAGAACTTTAAGAGATTAATGTTGACTAACTGCATGCAAGTATAGATAAGAAAACACGAAAACGAATATTTTATTTTTCTTCTATCTTTTGAGTCGTACTCGAACCTGTGAATAATGAGAATAATTCTACACTTAACCGTTCTAGCATTTAAGTCACTAAAGTTACTTGAAAAAAGATTCAAAATGTTTTTAATTATTGTAAGACTATCTATAATATAAATAAATAAATACTGCAAAAATTCAAGAAATTATGAAAACATTGAAAATAAATTACAATACTTAGCAAGCATATAAGATTTGCAGTATTATGACTCACAGAAGTATTTCAACTGTGGTTCACTTGCTCAACTCCCAGGCAATCAGATATATTTGATTGAATTGTGTTATGTAGGCGGCGGGTAGCGTAATAAATATATCACAAGTCAAAGATCTAAACAAAATTGCTACAAATTAGCTTTGGGTCAAACAAAACCCACACAAGTTGGCATAGAAAAACTAAAGCAAACACAATTAAACTACACAAAACTTGTACTTCATATGAAAATATATATAAATAATTGGACTTCATTAAAGGGAAAAAAAAGAAGAAACGGAATATCTAAGTGATGAAGAGATAACTCAACAAAAAGTGAGAGATAGTTGCAGAATCTGTTGCAACAACTTTTGGATGACTGTGATTAGAGCAAAAGCATTGGAAAAATGATACGCAATAAATTAGATGATAATGATTCAGATAATTTCAGTTACGATCAATTGGAAGCCAAGATTAAACCATAAGCTCAGGCTCTAGTGCCACATGCAGTGCGTCAGGAGTTGCAACAACGTGTGCTTTAATCCTTGGGATCGACATTCAACAATGTGAACTGAAAGCCTTTCTTTTAGTGCAGAGATAAATAAAGGCTAACTAATGCTGAAGTATTTCTATGCTGGGAACTCATATTTGTCTGGGTTGCAAGTTCGCAAGTTGCAACCTACTCCCGTTATAAGCTAGCATAAATCTAGCTGCCACATCACCTTTCAACTTTGAAAGCAGCTCAGAAAACGCTTCGAGCTGCCCGCAGCAGCAGCAGCGGCACCAGCAACGCCTTCTCTCAGAAAACTCAAAAAAAAAATAAAGAAGAAATAAAATAAAAACCCATTTTCCGAGCGCTCGTTGCATGCAAAAATGTGGCAAGCAGCAACAACAACTTAAACGCCAACTGCCATAACTGCAACATTTGGGCAACCAAAAAAAAAAAAAAAAAAATAAGAGACAGAAAAGCGGCTGCAAGTTTGCATTTAACGCGGCTGCCAGGCTTAATTTTTTCCTTATTTTTTAATATCGCAAAGCTCAAGAAAAATAGTTGAAAAAGACATGAAAAAAACCCACGGCTATGTAAAGTTGCAACTACAACAAAAGGCGACTCGTTGCATTTGCCACACACACATTTATACACACAATTGCTATTGCATGCAGCCGGTCCAAGTCCATGTCCAGAATCACGTCCATGTCCAGGAAGCAAAACTCTTGCGTATTTGCGTAGGCAAAACTTGGCTCTTGTCTTGTCCACCGAGATGCACCCTGAGAACTGAGAGCTGAGAACTGAGGGGGAAATTGAAGACTCAGACTCAGACTGAGACTGAGACTGGAGAGAATTGAGACTCGCTCGCTAGTTGTTTTTTTCCTTTCATAATTAATTATTATTTAGCTGGAAAGTACCCCTGGCAGATCAAATAACTCAGTCCGAGAGTGTAAAAGAGTAAAAAGAATATGCAAGCGCTTAATTAAAAGGGAAGCAAATACTAATAACTACATCAACACGAAGTTAAAATACCCTAGATACTTAGTGAAAAGAATAAGATATATAAAAGTTATTCAGCTAAAAAACATATGATCAAAACTAAGACAAAGTTGAAATTCCCTAGATAGATAAAAAAAATATACATATCTTGAGCTGACAGTATAAAGTATCTTTAGATTTACTTAAATATCAAATTTTTAGAAAGACAGCATCAATATTTAATCAGTTCATTGAAAACAATGTAAAAAGTAACTTAATTACCAAATTTTAGCTCAATAGACTTAGTAAAAGCTTAGATCTCATAGGTTTAAAAACTAAATATAATGTAATTATAGATAAAACACAAAGTAATTTGTCCGAATAAAGTCGAAATCTTGCTAGCAATAAATTCTTCTATTTCTACAGTCAGAAATCTAATTATTCCCACTTGCAATCAAGTTTTCCCCTTGAAAATTCTGAACCCTAACCTGCGGCTGATAAAGCTATAACCCGTCAAATCCATTAGTTTTAAAGTTATCTATAACGTCCGTAGCTTACCGTTAAATTGGCGCAACTGCAGTCCGTAAATAAGATAATACAAATCACGCAGTTTGGTCACCCTTAACCCCGTCTCTTCCCCTCTCTGTCACTCTCTGGCAAAGGTCTCTCGTTAAGTATAAGCTCAAATAGTGAAATGTGTGTAATCTAATGCTTATTAAACGATTTTTAATGCAACAAGCAGCTAAATAAAGCTTGCAACAAGCGGCAACTCACGCAACACATTTGAATTGGGGATTCCGATTTCCGATTTCTAGAATCCTGAATCCCAAAACGATTGTGTGCCACGTGAAAACATTTAACACGCAACAACAACGAGAATGGCAACGAGAATCAAACGATGGTGTTGAAGCTGCCACTGATGAGCTGTGTGGGCCATGTGGCAAGTGTTGCACGCGACGCGCCGTCGCACGTTGATAATAAATTGTATAAAATTATCTCAATGGCACACGGCAGTCGGACAGACAGACAGAGAGACAGACAGGCCTTCAGGGTTGTCCCCTTCCCTGAGGAAGGGGTGGTGGCATGACCAATCGGGTGGTGGGTCAATCGCTGGTTGCTTGTGGCAGCGTGCAACACTTTCAAGAATCACAACGCTGCAAAGCGGGTCATAAAAATTATCTGCTGCTAAACGTCGCCCTCAACATGTTGCCTAGGGTTGACACTGAGACGAAAAATGAGCAGCAACAGCAACAACAACACGAACAAAGACAAAGACAACTCTGGCAAAATGCTTATAATGTTACTCTGGGGAGCGTTTTTCCAACTAGCCTGCAGTTTTCCACAAGCTGCTCAGCGTTGAGAAGGCCAGCAAGGAGAGAGAGAGGAATAAAATAATGTATAGAGAGAGAGAGAAAGAGAAGAAGGGAGAGCGACAGGCTGCAACTGGCGTGCAGTTTGTCTCGAGGGAATTTCATGAACAATTTTGTGTCCATTTTTTTTTGTTTCTCCACTTTTTTCTTTTTTGTATATTGCCTAGTTAAGATTTTTTGGTTGGAGAGGAAAAAAAGTGTTACAATTGCTGCGGCTCAATTTTCCGAACGTTGCCCGTTGGCCTTTTTGTAATTTTCTCGAAACAGACAGAGAGAGAGAGACGGAGGTAAGAGACTGTTGTAGGAGACTGTAGGGAAAAATCTCATGTGCATTATGCGAAATTGGGCTAAGTAGCAGTTGAGTTTTTTTTTTGGGGCAACCTTTGAGACATGTAAATGAAGTCAAGTGCTGCCGCTATTGTTGCAGCTGCAACTGCAACATGTTATTTCAACAATCACATGATTGGCTTAACTAAATTGTTAAATCACGTAGTTGCCTGGGAAGCAAGAGCCCAAAGGGAGATTGGATAGGAATGAGAGTATTATCAATTTTTTGCGGAAATATGTCAGACATAGTAATAATGAACCTATAAGCAATATAAGCTATAATTTATACAATAAATATAACATTTAAAGTAACTGAATGCTATTGTGACAGAGAAAATCCCTAAATACATTGGAAATTTTTTGTCTTATCTTCTAATAATAATACAGTTCTTTTCAATATTATCTAAAGCCAAGAGTAAAGATTATGACAAAAACTTAGAACCGGTTTCCCATTAAAAATTCTATACCTCAGTCTTATCTACAACAAGCAAAGACATCAATGAATTCTTTATAATTTTCTCAGAAATAATTCCATTAATTTCCTAGCATAATATTCAGCTGATTAGTGGCATATGAAGTTGCACATTTTCCGGTTAACCGCAAGAAATAATAGACAAGTCTAGTCTACATTGCAGATGATTATGGAATAAGCCAATAGACAATGTTTTTAGCTTTTATTTTCGAAATTTTTAAGACACACAAAAACTAACCACAGAAACCACAAACTACAAAACTATTTTATTTGTTAATGTTTTTTTTGTTTTATAATTAAGTTATCTTTGGTATTGGCTTTGATGTAATGTAAAGCAAGAAAATAAATGGAAACTAACGCAATCAGTTTTATAATAATATCGTACAAAGAAAAAGAAACATTTGTTTAGTTTATAAACAAATCTGTTTTTTACATGTAATAGACAGAGGTTTTTTCTAGGAAAGTCTAATGTCATATGGAGATGACAGACAAAACAGTCTTTTAGCAATTTCGATGAAGATCAACCCTTGAAAAATAAAAGAACCTTTTATTTTTTGCTTTGTAATATGATATTTGTTGAGTTTCTTTAGTGCTAAGCTACGCTAATAGCAAAACTATCTATAATACAGCAAAGGTGCTTTATAGGTAGCCCATATATCATCCCCGACGGTAAAACAATTCGAGAGGAAAAATAAAAAAATATCTAAAGTTGAATTATGCTCGATGTCGTGTCTATAAAGCGGCATTAAAATCCATTAGCAAACGCGCCGCATTGCCTTAATTTCTGGTTGTTGTTGCTGTTGCTGTTGCTGCAACTCGTGTCCCCACCAAAAATAGTCAAAGCGAGGCACCAAATGTGGCAACGAGAATGGAAACAACAAATGACACTAATAAATATCTAGAGATGGAGAGAGGGTGTGTGGAAAAGCTATGCATTTCCACAAAGGATTTGTTGGCCATTAGAGCGCGGAAATAGTTAATCATATTTAGAATTGTGGCAGGGTTGCCCTTCAAAAAGCAAGAATGGTGGAATATGTAGAAATATGTGTGTGGCAAGTTGACACTTACCCTTGAGCGCTGCAACTTGTGTTAATCCATTTAATCCAGCAAACAGCAGGAAGAGCAACGACAACAGTTGCAACCGTTGCAACTGCAACAGATGCATATAAACTGACAATGGAGGTGACTGACGCATCATCTGACGATTTTTCCGACTGTCGTCATGTATTTTTAGCTGTTTAGATGCTGCCGGCGACTTTGGGGCGACATTTTGATTGTTTCTGTTTCTGTTTCTGTGTCGTTGTTTGATCTCGCTGACGTTGTTATTTATAATTTTATTTTTAATCTCATTTTTAATTTGATATTCGTTAGATAAATGCAGCGTGGCACGCATTTTGTCAAAATCTGTGTGATTCACTTCTTTGGCAAACTGAATAAATTCTTTCTCTCTCTTCTCTTTCTCTATCACTCTGTTGATTCACTTAGCACTCATTTGATTTTGATTGGCACTATTTATTTTTGTATTATAATCGTAATTATTTCAAAATCCTTTTGTGCCATGGCGCTATTAACCGGAAACCGGAACCGGACAGTCAACCAATGACGTTTGGCGTTACGCACGAAAGTCGAACGCTCGCGCGACACGAAGAAAAACTCGCTTGTGGCATGCGAATTTTTCCAAGAACGCGAAAATACCGAACGCGATACGAACGAGAAACGTACGAACCGCTCGCACAACCGATGCGACCGAGAACCAGCAGCAAATTAAATGCGAGTCCACAGCGACGCTGTTAACGTTGTTCTGTTAAGCTAACAGCGCTAAGAGCCCACACAATCCACATAGACCACAGTGCATTACTCAATATGGCACTGTTATGTATTGTTGCGCTCTCTTCTAACCAGTGCTTTGCCGCTGTTAAACTTGTTGCATGCTGTGGATGTCATTGGTCTCTCTTTCTCTCCTGTTTACTTTTGTTTACAACTGCACATCGTTTGTTTTGTTCCATTTACCATTTGTTTCTACGCGGCGCCGACAAATGTTGAGCAACATTTGTTTGGAACTTGTTTCAAGCTGAATGTGGATGGCATGCAAAACAATAACAGAAGTGGAAACTGTTGTTGTTTTCAACTGATTTTAACAATAATAAAAAGGTTTATTATTAATTAATCTACTTTGTTTTCGTTACTTTTAATATGAAATGAGATCTATTAATAGAGACCTCGAGTATTTTTGTTAGCTTTTGGCGTCACAAACAAAGATATTTTTATGGCTGTCATAAAAAATGACAAAAGGTACACATAATGAGCATGCTCTAGTAATTTTTAATTAATTAGTAGGGAATCGAATCACTATATTATATACAGTCCAACTTGATTATAATAAATTAAATAAATAAATTAAAAGTGTATAAAAACTTCTGTTTATTTCACACACTGCAGTGATTTGATCTATTTTTCGCTATGCCTTGATTCGGGGAATTCCCAAATTAATTCGAAGACGCTGTCGACTTTTTCCGCGTAAAAGCAGTTTACATTTCAGTGCCAAATGCAGAACTGACGAAATGTTGTCAACAAATGGCTTGCACAGTATTTAAAGGAAGCGAAATTGTGTAAATAAATAAAATCTGTAAAAAAAGTGATTTAGGGATAATACCCTGCATCTTGTTTTAAATTTTTGGTATATAGAATTTGTATGTTTATTTTGACCTAGTAACAAAAAATGTCGTCAACAACTTTTATTTTCTTATTTTAGTGAGTTTTTTTCTATCTCTTACAAATTAAAGTCTTTTAAGAATTAAATATAGAATAATAAATATAGTATAATAAAAGTAAGAACTAAACAAATTTTAAAATTTACCAGTTTTCAACGCGATATCTTTAGTTTATACGATTTTCAATATTGTTGTCCATTTCTTGACACCTTTTTCCTACATATATTGGTTTAATTTCAATTAATATTTTATTCGGGTTTCTTTTAGAGTGGGTTTGGTATCTTAACTCATTAAGGCGCCGATTGTGGATATACTTTGGCCGTCTGACATATAAAAATGTATTTCTTTTGTTGCATTGTTTGCTGTTGTTTGCTGTGCCGTCTTGTTGTTAGCTCATTGGCAACATGTTGGCTTTGCCTTTTGACCAATGCCCCATCCCCCTCTTTATTCAGTTCTTAAGTGGCGACCATTTGCTATCTAATCTGAACGAGTGCCGCACTCGCTCTCCAGCTGTTAGCTCATCCATTTCCAAACTGCAATAAACGCCAGACAAGACAGACAAACTGACAAACTTCGAACGCGTTTCACAACAATCGGAGTGAGAATTAGAATCACAGCGATAGACATAGTTGAAGACCCCTTTTTTCGGAATCATATCCATATCCATATCGTCTCGAAGCGCTCCGTTAGAAGCCGCTAATGAATTTCGAAAAAAAAAGTAGAAGAAAATCAATTGAATAAACGAACGATATTCTATTAATTTATCAAAACGCATATCCAAAGAGGCTTTTTATAAATCGCTGCCTAATTTCCCAACGTTTGTTAAATAATCAATAACTTCTTTCTCCCACTCTCCATTCTTCATCTCTATCTATCTCAGGTAGTTCTTTTTGGAGTGTGAACTTTGTTCATTAATGCAGTCCATAGAGCTGTAGATACAGATACATTTACCAAGTGTAAAATAAAGGTGTGTATCTCTTATAGAAAAATTGTGCGTGTTGTTCGGGTTCAGGTTCATGTCGAGGTTCAGGCACCACCTGCAATCCTCAACAATATGCATTGTCTACACGAAAGGTCAGAGTGCATACAATGCACGTACATACATGCCTTTTTTCTTTTTGGCTGTACAAAAGACAGGTAAAAACTGAGCTCAGGTAAACCATATTTCAAATGCTGATAATTGGCCAATTTAAAGGGACTCTGTATGCGTTGTTGCCTCACTTCACTGAAGTTTGGCAACGCTGCACAACTTATCCAAATATTGACATGGCTTAGCATTGGCATTGGGCACATTTAAATGTTTGTGCTAGTCGTAACTTGTCATTGTCTGCCTTTATCGGTCTCCCTCTATATGTCTCTCTTTCTGTCTGGCTGTCATGTCTGCCTATGGCTGGGCCTAAGCCCATGTTAATGACATGTAAGTTGCGTCTCAATTGCGGATTTACAGCTCCACTTTACTTTACAACGAAATGACATTTTGATTGCCAGCCAAAAGTTCACTCAGAGCTCTACAAATAACATTTGTATTCATATACATTCATTCTTTTATTCATATTCATACTTATACTCACCGAAGATGGCTTTAATTTGACTTTTACTTTCATTATTAATTTATGGTGCCTGCTAATTTGCCAATCAAAAACACTGAAAAGGCGTTAATGGCAGCTGCGGGCGGTCTTCGTAATATCTTTAAAGTAAGGTATATTGACTAAGTCAAGCAGCTTGTCAGTCGAAAAAAGAACCATCCATAATTCTTGTCAGAACAACAGAGGGAATCGTGTTAAGATTGAGGAAAGGTCTGATCCTGCAAAACTAAAAGCCAGCTTTATAATTTACGACTCTGAAGATTAATAAATATTATCAGAACTACCAAGAAAATCAGAGAAGGAGTTTAATCACATTGAAGGAAATTATGAACGATTTCTTTCTAGTGAGAAAGCTATTGAAAGACTTCCTAAATTATCTTTATCTTTATATCTAATATCTTTATTATTTTAATATTGTTCTCTTCAAGAGCATTTGATTGTCCCCTTAAAAAACAGATCAGACCTTTCGCATCTCAACTTTTTTAATCGGAATCCGAGAATCTGCAAAGGCCAAGCCGACTTCAATCACAAGAAAGATACACAATAAGTAAACTGGCTCAAGAGTCCCAAAAGTGTTTCCGCATTTAACTCAAGACCAAGAATGAGAGGCTATTGGTTAAATTTGTGCAGATTTCGGGCTTTGAAGCTTTCAAAAGTAAACAAATTACACGTACGCATACACTCAAGATAATTGAAATTAGCGGCTGTGACAGGCTGATTGCCTTCTGCGATCCTCCAGAGAGAAACCTCACACCACAAATCTCCACACGCATGAGAGTTGGAGACTCTTAAGACTTTGACTGGACGCCCACTCGCAAGAGACAGAGACCGAGCCAAACCCAAAGTGTGTGGGTTTTTTGGACACACCAAAGAGGCAATAGTATATCCAAGGGAATTAGGGACTCCAGGGGAATCAGGGACTGAGCTTGTCTGGCTTTTTGTCTCTCTGTCCTCTGTCTGTTTTGTGGGATATGCGTAGAGCGCATGCTCATCTAACTCCAGAGATTGTATAATGTGTATAGGGATATGATAATGAGCAGGAAATGAGTTGAGTGTGAAATTTATGTACAGGAGTGTTCTCTACTCCTCTTTCTCTCTATATATCTCTTTTAGCCTTCTAGTTAGCCAACATGAGTGATGGCTATAATTAAAATTTGGTGTGTGTGTTTGAGTTTGTGTTTGGAAAATGAATTATGCGTAAATTATGTACTTTATTGATATATGACACAACAAATCGTGTTTTGATTGAGAAAGACAATGGTTAGTTACTTGTCGAAGCCAACAAAAGACAGCTAAAGAACATAACTCAATCATGCAACTCAGAAATAGGAGTTAACAATGCAAATAAATTGGTATTAAGCACGGTATGACATATCTTAAGGAAGGTAACAAGAAATGTTTCATAAATTTCAATTGAATTAAAAACATAAATAAAAGCAGGTTCTTATTTGCATAGTATTTAAATTGTAATGTAAGGCAGTCAGTAAAACGTTTAGGTATGTTGTTTAAAGCAATAACAGAGAGGGAGACTTTTGAGAGAGATTAGAGTGACACCTGCTGGAAAACTTTTAAATTGTGTTCATTGCTTTTAAAGCTAAATTAAATATTTTAGATCGCTGTAGCTTTATTCTCTGTATCGAGACCAACCAATGACTTTGTTATCTGCACATAACTCTTTGATATTATAAAAAACAATGAAAGTCTCTGTGTATTTTGTTTACTACAAGTGTAATGTAAACTTAATTAACAATTTTCAGATATTTAAGGATTGTGATCAACGCAGAAGCAGAGGGAATGAAATTCTGAGCACCCCTTAAAGTTTATTCAATTCCATTCATAATTCTATGCAAAGCTTATAAATTCTTTAATCAACAATGAAAACCACTATGTATTTTTGTTTACTACACAGAAAGTTTATTTAAAATTAAGTTGTGTAGATAGAAACCCAATACGAGACACAATTCTACCCGCTGCGCAATACTCGTTGTTGCCCACAAAAAGCATCAACTGACAAAGCGTAAATAAATAAATACATGTAAAAAAAACACAGAAAGAGAGACATAAAAAATGAGAATTTCGTAATCCAAATGTCACACAATTGAAATATGTAATTAATTATACAGAGAAATACAATTTACAAACATATATATCTAGATATAGGCTCCATTTGCCGCCTGCTGTTCAGTTTCTGCTACCAAAAACAAC
The DNA here is from genome assembly GCA_035044365.1 of Drosophila neotestacea. Taxonomy (NCBI): domain Eukaryota; kingdom Metazoa; phylum Arthropoda; class Insecta; order Diptera; family Drosophilidae; genus Drosophila; species Drosophila neotestacea. Next base: position 1,214,567 of record JAWNMD010000052.1, on the reverse strand, counting down.
TCGCTGAACTTCGATAGGAATCTACAAAACTATTTGCCACACAGAAGCGTAGATTAAATAGGGGGAAGGGGCATTCCGGAGAGAGGGGAGGGGCAGGGTTGGACCGCCAGCAGCTGTAGCTCCATAAAAGTGGCGGCCTTTTGTTTTGTTTGTTGCTCATATTTCGTTTTTAATGAATCCACACTCTATGATTATCTAGATTTCGAAACATTTATTTGAGTATGAGTATGAGTATTTAAATGAGACACTCACCCACGCGAATCATTGAATAAATGAATGAATGCATGTTATCAAACACCGCCGGTGGTCGCTGACTACTGAAAATATTAATTAAAAGCCATAAAATACAAATATTGATAAATAGTTATCAATATTGTATCGAATTTAAGGTCTGTGAAATTGTAACAAACCATGCCAATAATTTATGGCCTATTTTAAATAATTTGAATATACCCTGTTGAAAGCAATATGTTTAACCAAAGGGCATACTAAACTGAGGTATTATGTAATATAAATTATTATTATTTAACTATAAAGTAAAGTATAACTTTCCTCAGTTCTAAATACATTTATTAATATATTATGAGTAACTAAATTTGCTGCAAATTAATTACAAACAAAACTGTTAGTCAAATTGTTCTACGGGCACTTTAACTTCACCTCCAGGGTATTGTTAGTTCTCCCTCTTTAACAAACATTTTTCCCCATTTGTTTTTACATTTTGATCCAATGTAAATATTAATGTTTAATTATGCAACATAATACGAGTTATAGATGAACTAATGCCTTACTGAAATGATGATCTGTTTTGTTTAATCTATGAATGTTTATGGTTTTTATTTGGTCAAGTTGAAACTTTAATTGACTTTTTATTTCATTACCTTTATTTGCTGTTTTTAGTATGTTAATTACCTATTGCATATTGGATTTATTTTTATGGCCAATTTAATATTAAATTTTTTATGGTGTGACTAAAAAGAAATCGCAAATTAGTCACAAGAGAGGAATGGATAAATTGACCACACGCTGTGATGTTTAATATGAGAAAATTGCCAAGAAATAATCGAAAAATTAGCTAAAGAAAGAAAGAAAGAAGGAATTTTGTTATGCTATCTTTTTATAGAATTACTGATGGGGTAAATATGATGTTAGCTACTGATATGCCCACACAGAGGCTGAGAGACCCGTTTGAACTTACTCTCAATTCATTACATTAAATGCAGTTTGTGGGTAAGCTGGTTGAATGATCTGGCAAAGTCCTATAATCACTTAATACCCCCGTAGACCTAATGATGGCCGAGTTATAAGAGCGTAGCCAACAATTTAACAACCATCTATCATTAAATAATTTGTTAAATTTTCAAACTAAAAGCGCCACAAAGACGCAAGAGACGCACAAGAGACCCTCAGGGGCATGATCCCGATCCCAGTGAATAGCAAAGAATGGATATGAGTATGAGTATGAGTTTAGCTATGGCTCTGAAATATGGTGTCTGAGTACGAATGTGAGTCTGAAACGTTTTTTAATTAGTTGTGCAGTCGATAAAAATGCGCTGAAACTGAAGCGAGCGAACCGAAGCGAAGCAAATAACACAAAAAACTGGGAAAAAGAAAGAGAAAATGAATATGAAAATAAAAAGAGTGATGAAAAGAAAAGAATGAACTGGCAAAAAGATTCGCACGCAGCACAAAGATCAGGATCGGCATCGGTTGATGGTTTGTACGTGATCGGTTCATAAAACTAAAAGCACCCATAAACTGATAATTTGAGAATTTATAAATTTAAAACGCAGACATGGCATTATAGTATTGGGGACTTGAAGCCGACAACCGATCGAGTCAATCGAGACGATCGACAATCTGAGGAGATGTGTTCCTTTGGATTGGCAGACAGGAAGCGCTCATGTTGCTAATGATGATGATAATGATCATGATGATGATGATGAGGATGACGATGATGGGTGAGTCTAACAGAGTGCCAGACAAACTGACGAACAGTCTGCTGAACTATTGGATTGTTAGAGGGCCTTCCAAGAAGTCAGAGCATGCGCCATAAAGCGCTTCTAATATTTCAGGATTGAATAGAGTTCATGCGTTAAACGGGAAATTGATGGCATAAACCATATGAAGGTTAAAGCTAAAGATGCAATGACATTAGCTTAAATTGTTAATTGTTATTAATAGTTTATTATGTCAGTATGACAGTTAAGATTAAAGCTATTTTCTCCAAAGCTGCCTTGAGGTTAAGGTGCTCTTGAAAGAGTAAGTGAATCAATTACTTCTGTAAAGTTTATAAATATCAAAGGTCTTTAAAGCTTGTAATATAGTTTACAAACTGAATTTGTTATGCCTTTTAATTTTCCAAAAGCCTTAAAACTTATATGTGCTTTAAAATCGGTCTCCTTTTTTTATTAATCTTTATATTTATCAAAGTCTTAAAGATATCAATAGATAAAGTTAAGAATGTCTAATTATAATAAGTCAGTGCAGAACCAACTGAGGTATTAGGTTAAGTAACCAAGAGCTTTCATGTGCTTTTAAAAATAATGTATGTCTCTTTTTGTTGACAATTATATTGAATAAGATCTTTTGACATCAAATAAATATTTCTTACCATTACGTCCAAGTTAACATCATCTTTCTTTCCTATAATTAATCACAAGTTTTGATCTGGCTTTCAGCTAGTGTCATTGGTGCTTAGAAATGAAACTGTTAGCAAAGGCTTTAGGCCAGAGCAGAGAAATGCTTAACTCTTAACCCACACGATTGTTTTTATGTTTCAAAGTTTATGCGCATTTTTTAAGACGATTTTTTACGCGCATTTAAACATTTTATTTTCAGTCGCCTGCCTCTCTATGGGGATATTAAGGTACTTAAGAAGTACGAGTATACTATAGAGAGAGAGAGAGAGAGAGGAGAGAGACCTGCTACTGCCAGGTCGTTAAGTTGCCACATCTTTGGGTTTATTTTTACACGCAACACGAGAGTTTTATGGCTGCTGCACTAATTAAAATATTAAGCAGAAATGCAGTCAACGAAATTCGTGTTAATTTTTATTGAGACTCATCTGTCTCTCTCTCCTTCTCTTTCTCTCTCTCACTGTCTCGATCTCTGTCAATATGCAATTTGCAATAATTAAGCATTAGCTTGGGGAATCTGTTGGATCATAAATCGCAACGCCTTAACGGTCTGGCCTCAAGACCCAACAAAAGTTAGCACAAATCACACATTTGTTGTGGTTGCCCGATAAGCCCACGATTCTCGATGAGAGAAAAAGGAGAATATGAGGGATGTAGCTAGAGATACTACGGGTCAAGAGCGTTGGCGACCCTTGACGACTATAAAAAATTGAAAATTACCAAAGCAACGAGACAGACAATCGACCGAAGGCGTCTCAAATCACACAGACGATGAATGAAATCCAGTGCTGAATGAAGTGGGTACAGTGAGTATTGGGTACAAAGTACAAGCAATTCGGTATGGGAATGGAAATGGAAATGGTAACAAGACCAAAAAACAAACCCTTGACTTCTTCTGTGACAATTCCACATTTCTGTTGAATCTTTCAACCGCTTTTCAATCGCAAAGCGAGAGAGAGATAGAGAATGAGGGTTGCCTTGACAGAGGCGTCGATAAAGCCACAGGGGGTCATAAATTCTTGAGCTTCTTGCGTTTTGTTTGCCACCGGGAGATATCAATGAAAAGCCGACAACGTCGTCTTCTTGCCACATTGTCTCCCCTTAAGTTATCGCCAAAAACGATGACAACAACAGCAACAACGGCAACAGGAACTACAACAAAAACAATAACTGGCAATGTATGAGACAAGTTTTTTTTTCTTACTGTTTTCAGGCCCTGCAACATTTTGAATGCATTATTTACTTAGTTTTTTTCTCTGATTTTTTTAAAAACTTTTTTCTCCTTTTAACCAGGCATGTGTCATGTTTTTATGCCGTATGAAATTATCAGGAAATTATTTAATAGGGTATATCAAAGGGTTGCAGCATTTGTTGTTTCTAAAGATTAATTGAAGAACAGTATGATTTTAAAATAGCTAAAATAAAAATAAAATATTTAATAAATATTATAAGATATTCAACAAAATTAAAGGGAATTTTGTTTTTAGTTTTACATAAATAAATTTAAAAAATATATATTTTTGTATCTGAAATACTTACAGTAGAACAATCAGTTATTGTATAAATCCAAATAATCTATCCAAGATCTCAACATTAAAAGAATATTTTTTAATTTAGAAGATTATACTGGAAATAAAGTAAAAAATATTTAACAATCAACAATTAGTTAATATATAATATAACAACATTTATTTATCTCAATTAAACAATCAGTTATTCTATAAATACAACTTATCTATTTTGAAAGAAATTTACAAATTGTAATAAACAAATTTACACATTCTTAAGATACTTAACAATATTTTAAGATTTTTATGGAAGATTCCAATTCTAAGCCTTTCTAACTTTAAGTGAAGCCAACAGGGCATCTCTTATTTGATCATTTGTTCTCTTACAAATTTTTTCTTTTGATTTTAATTTTCTTGATTTCTTGTTGTTGTTGTTCTGCTATCGCATACGATTTAGTGTCGTCTTTGCTGCTTATCTGCGGTTTGCTTTCTTTCACCAAAATACAAAAAAAAAATACAAACGGCAACTCTTCTGTCTTTGGGTTTTTGGGTTCGGGTTCGGGTTCGGGACGGGGTTGGGGATGGGGACGGGGTTGGGGATGGGGACGGGGTCTGGGGTTTCTGGACATACTATACATAGCACTCTCCAGCGCATGTGTCATCGGCGTTAAGTGCTACGGCAAAGAGTTAATCTCGTCGATAATTATAATTTATGGCTCGTTGTGTGTTCACCTACCTCAAAAATACAAGTACGACTCTGTCTTATAGAAAGACTATAATACTTCAAAATATACAGTATATAGTCTCTGATTCTCTCTGTTGTGTTATTTTTTCGTGTGCTTCATCATAATCACAGTTTTTAATTGGGGTTTGGCTTGAAACAACGCAAAAAAAAAACGCATCGCATTTTAAGTTGTTGTAGCTGTTTTAGTTTTTTTGTTTTTTGGTTATTTTCATGTTGCTGGTCATAATGTCAAACTGACAATATTTATGATACAGATTGCTCATTGTCATTGATCATTGTCTGTATGATCATAAACTATAAGCGAATGCGGTATCTCTATGTTAATACCCTGTGTTTTATAAATCTATAAGAGGGTTGTAGAAACATAAAAAAGCTTCAAAGGATCGATCATTCAAATAGATGAAGCACATATATCCCAGAGACTTAAAGCACATTATATATGTCGAAGTATCATATCAAAAATATATTAATAAGAACTAATAAGAGAGATATAAGGGTATAGGTAATGTTTCAATTATGTGGAATAAAAAACAGGTTTATTTAGAAGGGAGAATATCAATCTCAATATTGTAGAGATTATAAATATTTCAATGTCAGCAAAATTACTTTATATTCCAGTTTCTTTATTGAATTTATCTTTACCTTTACTGAAAAAACTACATAGATAGCACAGGTCTAAAACATCAGAGAATTATAGTATAAAAAATAATTTTATTAACCTGACAAAAATCTTAGAGAAAACTCTACAAAAAAATGAACTTATCATATAAAATTAACTTTCCTTTACAACTAACTTAACTAAACTTTAGCAACTTTATATCCAAGAACTGTGTTTTAGTTTTAAGAACTTAAATTAATTAATTAAAGCAACTCAACGCAATTTTACTTTGCTTGGATCTGTTTTTTATAAGTATACTGGGTATTTCCTAGACGTATACTGTATGCTCAATTATTGGTAATTGTTTTCAACATGTGTTTGTGTGTGTCTTGCGGGCTTTATGTTAAGCCCAATTATGTCAATCAGAGTCAATGGCTACCGTTTTCACTTTCACCTACTTAGATACGAGGAGCAGGAGGAGAAGTAGGAGTAGGACTGGAAGTAAGAGTATGAGTTGCGGCACATTGATATCTGTATCGTAATTTATCATATTGATAAGGTAAATGTTGTGATGTCAAAGCGGCTTTTGATTTAGTTCCCCCGCCTAAGGCCAGACTAGCTACCAGTTATTTGTTCCAGATAAATTCAGATTGCAGCACTAACCATTCCAGTTTCAGTTCCACTTCCAGTTCCAGTTCCACTTCGACTTACAATTCCAGTTGCGGTTGGAGTTGTGTGATCATAGCCGCTGCTTAATCTTAGCCACATTTAAGTTAATTTGTGCGATAAATACTGATGAAAAGGCCAAAGACAGACAGAGATGAAGTCAAAACAAATGTGCAGACATTTTCAGGCAGCTTCAATCATAATTCATCAGTCGCATGTCGAGACTAGGCAAAATGATTCTATTTAGAGGCCACATCAACATCATCATCGTCATCTTGCCCCATCTCTGTGCCACCGCTTGAAGCACTTAATCATGCGAAGGCTCCACAGATTAACTCATTACTTAACACTTTTATTTTTCCTTTTCCTCCGACAACACATCTCACTGCCCCACTCTCTTGAGAGGATCTGCTCTATCTGACGGATGCTGCAGATAATTGTGTGGCCACAGCTGAAATCTTGTTGTGCCCCCACTTTAAGGGAGGGGAAGGTGGTGGGAAAAGAGGGACGACAGCTAATGCGCGGGGGCGTGTCATTGAGTTTTTGAGGCGAAAATGTTTCAAAAATATTTCAAAATTGATGCGCACCTTCTGCCACCTTCCACAGTGACAGAGAGCAACATGAGTGTGCCCTGCCCCCGTTCCACTCGCCACTCCTCCCTCCCTTTCATCTCTATCCCTCTGTCCCTCTGTCTGTCACCTTCCCCTCGAGGTACTTAATGACTCGGCGACATTTGTAGCTTTTTGGGCTGGCGCATTAACATTCCTCACTTGTTGTTGGGGGTGTTGCACAAACACAACAGCTTAAGTGGCGACTCTTTAATAGCAGCTACTTTGCTTTACTTGCCACATGCAACACACACTTATAAGATTTAAATTCGTTTACTTAATCCACTCTAAAGATCGTCCCCAAGGAATATTGTACAACTGAGGATCACTTGAGTATACACATACATATGCCACATAATGTTCAAAAATTTAAACATTTATGTTTCTTGTACTTTAAATGAATATTAATGAATGTTGCAGATATTGGTAAATGTTGCATGTTTTGCAAAAGGAAGTCATCTTTCGTGTGGGTTGTGAAAAGAAAGGAGGAAGGAACTATAAAAAGAATATCACATAAATTCATAATCTGAGAAAATTGTAATAAAGTTTCTACTTCAAACTAATATTTACTTTATGAGCAATTTATAAGCACAAACTAAACAAACTAAACAGCTTTGGAATGAATCGTAAATACATTTTATTTAAACAATTTGCATATAAAATATTTTGTTATTTTACTAATATTTTTACCATTAATGTCTCCGCACAAACTAAAAGTTTTGTTGTCTAATTGAAATTTAATTTGATAAGCTACACAAATTATTATTACAATTTTTCTTGAGCTTTTTATAGCTTCCGTCTGACGTTTACAACTTTTGGGTGTTTCTCAAAGAAAAGATATTTTTCTTTGGCACTTCTAAAATAAATGACGACCATCAAGAAATTTGTTATGTGTGTCAGTGGGAAATTTATGTTATTGCTGAACGAATTTACAGCAATAATTAAATAAAAGATACACATACACATAAAGCGATATAAAATGTATCTGTATCTGACAGACGTCAAACTCGAAATGCGTGCATAAAAACGGAGAAATCAAAGACAGACAGACAGAGAGAGAGACAGAGAGACAGGCAAATGGACAGTCGAGACAGTCGAATAGACAGACAAATCGGTGGGAAAAGTCGAGTGGCAATTTCAATGTATTTGATTTTCATCCCCCCCCCCTCTCTTCCATCAGCTACCCCTAGAGTTGATTTTACTGTGGGATTGGCATACCCATAACCAATTATTTACCAACACTCGTCGTCATGTCCTGCACATCCTGCACATAGCTGTACAATCGGAAAATGCGAAAATCGGAAATGCAGTCAATGCATTCAAGATGTGCCGTTAGCAACCTTTCTCTCCCTCTTCCCTCTCCCCTCTAGACCTTTTCCTCTTTTGGCCATTTCATGTAATTATAGACATTTTCACAACTATTGTGTTACAACAATTTAATGGTTCTTTACCTGAGCCAGCAAAATATCTCTGAAATCATTTTAATTACTGAAATACGCTGCACAAATTGTTGCAAAATAATGGAAATTTTCATTTTGTGGTAATCGATCAGGATGCAAAAGTTGCAAAAATATTTGCAATTCAGTTATCTTTAAAATCCCAGACGTGTTGTGAGTCTAACAAATGACTTTAAGCACACAATTCCCATAAACTGCATAAATTCCAACCACAATATCAAGGGAACAATCATAATAAAAATCCAAGCTAAGCTTAAGAACCCTTTAAAAAGATAGCCCATCATTTATAATCCTTTAATAGGCGTCCAAAAGCCATAAAATCAAACAATGCAACTGATAAATTTCTGATCATTTCTTTTGGTTGCTCTTCGGATTGTCCCATTGTTGCCTATAAGCACTTCAAGTTGTTATTGTTGTGTTTCTTTTGGTCGAGAAAAATGTCAATGAGTCTAGAAATGTGCAAAAGACTTTTATAGGCAAGAATGTGCGGGCTGTTTCAGTGACATTTAAAATTAGTTTAAATATGCAGCGTACTTTAGTTGGAGCTAAGTAAAGAAGTGACTCATATTTATCCCAGAAACTGAAAAGCATATTAAAAACAATCAATTTGTTTATAGCTAAGAACTATTGATCATTTATTACAATAAAAAGTATATGAATGATATTGACAAATACATTTTAAACTAAAGTAAAATGAGTTAAAAAGTTTTACTGAAAGATTGAAGAGTAGAGTACCAAAAATATGGATGAGATGAAAAACAACTGGATAAGGACAACTAAGAAAGTCACCAAGGCAGGTATACAGAATCTAATAAAGGGGGTTAATCGAAAAATTAGCACAAAAATAAGTTCCTGATTTATTTCCAAATTATTTTGTTCATTTATATTGTCCAAGAATCTTTAGTTAATTTGTAAAAAGAAAAAAATTTACTTTTGATTAATTACTTTTGAAACACAAATTAAACAAAGTGTGCAGTTTCTTTTCGGTGTATTCCTTATACATATCAATCATTCATTTTAACAATATACCTTCATATAGTAAATAAGTACAGCAGACACATTTTATTTTATTCTTTTTAATATTTTCAGAATCGCTGTCTGCTCATTCACATTTCCATTCGATTTACCATCAATATGCGAGTAAGGAAAATAAAAAAGACAAAACTCTAGAGTCTAGGGTCTAGAGTCTTGAGTGTCTGGACAGGCGAAGAAAGCAATGCATATGATTAATTGCTGGTTGAGTTCTAAGTGTGACAGCAACAACAAACGAGCATTCTTAATGCAACCCCGCCCCTTTTGGGCTAAAAACCAAAAATAACATCAAAGCAAACAAAGGCCAATGAAAAATATGAAGTGCAAACTGCGACGATGTACAGTGTACACTGTACACAAGGAGGATGCAACAGCAACAACAATATTTAACAACAAGAAGACAACGACAAACAACAATTTCAGATGGAAATCTTGGCGACAGTTGAAAAGTTGAACAAATGTTGTTGTAACGCAGATCATGGATCAGAGAAGTGGCAGGGGAAGGAGAAGGGGAAGGGGCAGGGGGAAGGGGAATGGGAGTGGGGCATGGGGCAACTTGTTTCAGTTTTGGGTCCGACTGTCGCCTGTCTTTGCTGACAGCCGCCAAGACATTTTGCTTCCTACTCTGCTGCCAAATTCCAATGGCGATGGCAGAGCATGCAAATTGCATTGAGTTTTTGGGAGGACAGAGAGATTGAGGCATGTGGCATGGGACAGGGGCATGGGCAGAGGAGCAGAGTCATTCGAGAGGGGGGAAACACAGCGCACAAATCGAGTTGTCGTAAAATTAGCACTTAATGCTTTAATTAATTACGTCGACGTGCGTTGGGCCTGGCATAATGTTGTTGCTGTTGCTGTTGTTGTTGTTGCTGTTGCTGTTGATATTGTTGCTGCCGCTGATGTTGTTGCTGTTGTTGTTGCAGTTGTTGCTGTTGTTGTTGCAGTTGTTGTTGCTGCTGCCTCGCCGTTTAATGCATTTCGCATTTATTTATGGCCATTTCATGCGCGTAACTCAACTCCTTCGACTGTCCCTCGTTTGTTCCCCTCTTTCCCGAGATTGTCTCATGTTTGGCAACGTCAAGTGTCAGGCCATTTCACCAGAGAAGAGAAAGAAATTCATTGGCATTCCTCGGACACGTTTCACACTTTCACAGGAGGCAGGTACGTGCCTTCTTTTCCTGACTCCCTTGTCTCCCTTGACTCTCGGTGGCATCTTTGTGCTGTGACAGCGTTTCATGAATGAGTTTCGGCCTTAAAACTTGCTACCTGAGACTTATTTCACATCCGTTAACAATGACAATTCGTTGCACAACTCATCTCATTGCCTAAAGACCAAGTTCAAATATCTTTTTTATCTTTCTGTCTAGCCTGTAGTTCTTATCAACGACTTGCTGTCGCCTTAGTCTCAATCTCAGTCTCAGCTCTCAGTTTTTAGTTCATTTGGCCATAAGAAGATATACGTTTATTGCCTGTGCATCCCTTTTAATTTACAGTTATTTTTGGCTTGTTAATTTATGTGCGCAAACACAAAGTATCTGAAAGTGTAAAAAGGAATCAGCAAGTTGCCGATCAGTTCAACAATCCCAACAGCTAAAGATACGCGTTTAAATAAAGTATAACCCAACAAACTCAAATTTTTATATTGGGAAAGATACTCTCAGAACTCTTTATATTATACAGATCAACTATGTTTCTGTATAGTGGATAACTAAGGTACATTTGGATATATACATAGATTCAACGTCATTTTCATTTAAAAGATATTCGGATAAAGATTTTGCTAAAGGAGTGTAAAAGTATATTTTCTTTTATTTTGACAAATAAAGCATAAATAAATAGATAAACATTATTTCAACTTGACCATAAATAAATGAAAATCATTCATGCAGTTGTATATGAAATTAAAATTCTTTACATTAATTCACACGATAATATTGGTTGTTATTAAAAATTGTAAACTTTTAGATACAAACAAGTTATTAACAAAGATCGCTGATTAACCTTTCGATAATCGCCTATTCAAAATCTGCTCACTCTCTACAACAGCTTAAACTTATGTATTTAATCGTAATCTTGGCCAGACTAAAGTCAAAGTCTGTGATTGCCTATAGATACATTTGTATCTTAGGCGGCCATCAGCGCAATTGTCAGATGATTAATTAAGCAAATAATGCGCATCAGAAGCCACAGACACAACAATAGCCGCCAACAACACCTTGAATGTGCCACGCCCCAAATTGGGGAATGGGTATGGAATGAATAAATGAATGAATGACTGCATGAATAATTGATAGAGCAACAAAAAGTAGCATATGGCAATAGCTTGAAATGTACACTCATCTCTCGTCTTATCGCGCTGTCTTCAACCTAAGACGACATTAACAATGTTATTGTTATTGTTGTGGTTGTTGTTGTTGTGATTGTTGTAGCTGATGTTGTTGTTGTTGTTGTTTGTAGTCTGTCTGCGTGCTTGCCCTGTGATTCATTTTGTGGTATAGAATTTATACAATTTATCTGAGTTGGATTAGCCGGACTTGTGTCCAGACCAGAACGCACCCACAAAATCCTTTTCGGCCACTTGACTCATTAGGCGCACATTGATACGACTGCCTGCATCATCATCATCGTCATCATCAATATCATTACTATCATCATCATCATTATTGTCATCAAAGAAGCATCTTCTGCTGGTCGCATGATTTGCATTAATTTGGCGAAATGCTGTCGATGAACGGACGCGTCCGATAAGCGCTGACATGGCCAGATCCGATCCGTTGGCCATTAATTAGCCCACGCCATGACGGCGCATAATAAATTACCAATTCATTTGAGCTTTCGTTGTTGTTGTTGTTGTTGTTGTCTCATCTGATTTGCTTTCGCTGTGGCCAAAAAGACCTCAGACCTGGCCATGTCCAACAAGTAAACTGCATTTCACACCGCCAAATTTCAAGTTTGTTCATGATGTTGCGAATTTTTTGGGAACAGAAGATACTTTTATTGGCACTCGCTGATTGAAATGTATTTGCATTTATTTTAGATGAAATTCACTTGGATAATAAGCTAAAGATATTCTAATTTAGGCCATCTGTGAGTCTTGTTATTTTTAATCAAGTCTATACGTTATTTAAAGGCTGATTGACAGCTCTTTACTGTCTAGACGAGAACATTAATCATCATCTTTTAAAAGTTGTTTAACTAAGAAGATGCCCACTATATATATTAAAATTGGTTTAGCTTATCTTGTTAAGAGCTACGATTTATTAATATTACATTAAGTCATTAATTTAAAATTTTACATATTTAATTAAATTAGAATGTTGCTGACTTTTTACTAATTGCTGAAAGTTGTATATTAGCTTAATTTATATCATACAAATAGTTTCCGCTGGCAAAATAAAATATTAATTTGAAAGAAAGAAATTTCAAGTATAGTATATGAAAATTAATGAACTTATTTGCATTGATGGTCAAGAGTAAGCATTGAATGTCTTTTGAAATTTATAAGGTTTACTAAATTTAAAGTTCGTATAATATTTCAATATAATAGTTATAGCTAAATCAGCAACAACTTTTATAATCAACTAAAATACAGACAATTATTCTCACTTTTACTCATTAATCGAGAACTCTTTAAGCTAAATGTAAACATTTTGATTTGAAATACAAGTCCTCTTAACTATAAAGTTATCAAATTTTATCTTATACAATTTCTAGTGTTTATTTTCTTATCTAATTGTATCTGCTTGTCAGTCGTTTTGTATTTGACACTTTTCTCCAGCTGAAAAAACCCAATTCAAATACAGATTTTGTAGCTGAAACCAAAAAGTTTCTAAAGAAAAACGCAAAGTTCTTGTCAAGTCAATTGATTGCTTTAGCATTGACAGACTTATTGGGCATATCGGTAACAGCAACAGCAACAGCAACACCAACAACAATGCCTGTGTGGTCCCACAGTGTGTGTGTATGCAAATGAGCACACACACATACATATAAAGAGAGTGTATATACAGTAAAAAGATACAGCACGCTCAGTCGAAATTTAATTTATGCGCCGGCAATTAAACATGCATCATTTACAGTCGCAGCAGCGTCGCCATCAGCGGAGGCGGCAACAACGACACATGTGGCATCCACGGATCCACAGATCTGTCAACACTGAGTTAGGGGTAACGTAACGGAAACCCGACGCGACATGCTCGTGGCAGCTTCTTGACACTGTCCACTGCCATCATTTGTCAATATTAACTTTAATTAGCAAAATTTTGGTCACCGCCTATATAAAGATACATTTCAGACATTTGTATATGCTCATACACTTTTGTACTACGTAAAGTATATAATGTTTATAAGTACTTGTTATTGTTGCTCTCACAACAATTTGTTTTATTAAATTCCATAGGAGTCAGCACCCAGTTTCCTCATTATATTTCTGGGCGGCCACAAAGATCGTTTATTTTCATTTCGTTTCGAAGACGGAATTTGTAAACTCAACAGATTTATTAAGATACAAATTTGACCAGAAGTGGAAAAGGGAACTATGTTACTTGATGTATAGTGTTAAAGTTCTGGATCACGCAAAGTTTAGCAATACTTCTTTGCAACTTTGAAATAACAAATAATATATATATATACTTAAATAAAAGTACCATGTGTTATTTTTTATATCTTTTTGAGCAGAACCCTTAACATTATTTTGAATGCATTTAACATTTGTTTTTCTTTCAAACATTGATAAAAAAAAATTGTTCTCAATTTCATGATTCCAAAGTTTGAAAAACATAAAAATCATGATCGATTGCGTAACTAAAAATGCAGCGTATCGAAACGCGTAGCGCATACGCCCCATTAACCCTTTCAACAAAATGCATAAATTTCATTTTTCATGCTTATGTTGTTTTATGTGTCAGAGACACCAACTGAAAACAGAAACAAAAACAGAACCAGAACATAATGAGTGACTTAAGTGTGACTGACTAAAAGATACCCTGTAAATAATAAATATTTCATTGAATAAATTTAATGTTAATTACATAACAAGTTGTAGATTATTCAGAACATGCAAATAAAATGATATAATGGTTTATAATTTTATTAAGAATGTTATAATTTTATTTGTTGTAAGTTTTTAGAATATATGTAATTTAAATTTTTAATTTATCTAAATAATAATATCAGTTGCTTTTTATCACATTTCTCAGTTGTCCAACTAAAGGGAAAGATTTCGAACTTGTGGCTTTCTAAAACAAGACTTATTATACATATATCCCTTTCCCTAACTTTTATGTTTACAGGGTATTCAAAAAAAAAAACAGAAACAACTTTTCAGGCTATAGAACGCTTAAAAAAAGCATTTGCAATTGACACTCGAATGCATTTTTAATTGTTGTTTTAATATTTTGCCAAATTATCACATCATTTATCCTCAGGAGGATGTGAGGCACTTCAAAGGCCCCACTTTTAGTCTGGGCTAATGTGTTTGCTATTGGGTGATCGTCATAGCATAAATCATAAATACAGAGTGCAGTAGGAAAGTAAGAGGTAGGGATGGGAGTGGAAGGGAGAGGGGAAGTTGCACACTTGAAGCAAATACGAAATTTTGAATTTTAAATGTAAAAGAAAATATTTTTACTCGACAACATTGCCAAGTGGGTGGCAACTGAATTAATTTGCGGCCTCTTCAACCTCTCTTTCTTTGCTCTTTCTCCCTCCCTTTATCAATTTTCTTTCTTCTTTTCGTTGTGTCTGTTGTTGTTGTTGTTTTTAATGTTTGCGTGTCGAGCAGACGCAAAATAAATAAACTTTAAGTACTTTTCGAAATTGCTGTTGGCCGTTGTGTAATCTTAAGTAGTGCGCCATGCACTCAGCCAACACTCACACTCACTCTCACTCACATGAATACTCACTTACGCACTCATATTCATATTCACACACTCACAGACAGCTCAGCATGTTGACATATTAATGCAATTAGTTTAAGGCGCACTTCGTGCTAATTTTATAGTCCCACTCTTTTCCCGTATTTACATAATTCATATTTGTGTCCCCTTCGATGTAAGCTCCCTCCCAGAACTCCTTGGACAACCCTCTGCAGTTGTCATTTCATCAGATGGCACGAACTGCAACCAAAGAGGGGAGCTGGGAAGGGGAAAGTGCAGCAGGAGCAACTGCAGCTGTTTGTATCTTTAAATTTATGAGTAACGCTCCAAATTGTTACTTCGAATTGACATTGTTAATGAAAACAAAATAGCATTAAAACTACTCAAAAAGCTTGTCACAGCTTTTCACTTGGGGTGAGATTCGAAATTTTCGAAATAAAGAAACTGTTTGAGATTTCCGATTTCTAATTCAAGTTTTTCATAGCTTTCCATTTAAGAAATATATGTTTGACTTGAAAGAGACAAAAGATTTGCTGCCTAAAAGTTCAATTCAGATTTCAGTTCAAAGTAAAATTTTAAATCCAAATATTTTCCAAAGTTTTTTAATATTATTAGCTGTTTTTTAACTACATATTTCTTTTTTAAAAGTAACTACTTTTTGTACTTTTCTTACGACAACCTTCGGGTGACCATTGTCGCGTTTTTTTCCTGGTTACCTGGACTATGTTTTTCCTCTCCCCACTTTATTTTCACCAAAAGTAAAATCAGTTTATGATCTAGCAGTTTTTCTGTAACCAAAGCACATCAAAGGTCACTAGCATACTGTACTCATATTCATAGAAAAACTGTCCCAATTTCCATTGTTTGGCTCAACACAATTTACACAACTCTTCGATGCAATTATCCTGCGCAGTTTGTTATTTTTTGATTATGAATCCCCCTTCCGATCCGATGCGATCCGATCCCGTCGATCATCCGAACTTTCCCTCTTTTGCACCTTGGCAGCCACCGTGCTAAACCAAATTACATGGCAACCAACAAAGGCCGAACCAAGTTTAGTTATAATTTATGAGAACAGCACATAAAAAAAGAATACAAAACGAAAGGAGGAACAAAAAAAAACCAACTACAAATGGGATTCGTCGTATGTATGTAATGCCAGCCCATTTCCGTTGCGCAGAAGGCTAATCAACATTTCTAACCCCTCGATAAGGCAGGCAGAGATGAACTCAATGATGAACCACCCGGAGAGAGGACTCTCCACTCTCAACTCACATCCGTGCTCATCTCATTTCATTTGATTTGAACTCATATCGTGCTGTGTGCCGGGTTGTAATCCCAGCTGTAAATATGCCGCGGATCCCGCGCCGATCTTAAATCATGTTTCTATTTATGTTGTCACAAAAGATTTGCGTTTTTTTGTTATTCCTGGTTCCCTGGTTCCAGGTTTTTGGACCAGTTTTTTGGAAACTGAGAGTCTGTTGGCTTGAGCTAAGCTTGAAGAAGTGTGGCTAAGCTGGCTTAAGAGCAACACGAGTCAACCCTCCCTCCCCCTTAACCTCTATCAAGCTCTTCCGGTTCTCAAGGGTTGTTCGATTATATATATTTTTTATAGCTACCCCAGCATCCATCGATCATTTATTTTAATTAGCAGCAGCGTGTCGATGGCATTCACAAACTATCAATTTCACTCGGACACCCTTCGGCAAACGCTATTTACATAAGTCCAAATGACATGTGACGAATCTGAAGTGCAATTCGAGAGTAAGGATACATTTCTCTCTCTCTCTATCTATCTATCTCTCTCTCTCTCTTTATCTCTCGGTGGGCGTGGTCGCATACTTTGAGACAGTGAAAGACACTTAGCTATGGATATGGTTTATCAATTGTTGACGATGTTGTGACTCCTTACCCGAAATTCTGAGACAGCTGTGAACTGCATTTGATAAATGTGAACCCCATGAAACTGAGAGATAACTGAGAGCATCGAAGGCACACTCTCAATCTCAGACAAAAGACAAGGTACTCACAGGAAGCGGCTGATGATGTTAACAACTCTTCAGTTTTCTATACACTTGCTGAAGGGCATCTCAAATTCATTAAACGGGTTGACATTGTCCAACGTTCAGCATAAAGACCCCAAATATGCCAGAAAAATAAGGGGATTAATCTCATAGGTTTCTAAGCTCAAGAAAAGCTTATTTCGAATTGAAATTAAATCTTTTACCTAAAATCTGTAATAAATCAAACTAAATGAAACATAGTACTAATTAAACCTGAACTTTTTATTATATAATATTCATCATCAGTGATACATCTTAATAAATTTGATATATATTTTTCTAATTTAGTTAGGGCATCTAAAAGTCACTTTCTTATAATCAATTTTACTCGTTTCCAGGTAACTTCTGCAGATGATTCATCCCATCGTTCAACGAACATTTCATCATTGTTTATTTGTACTTTTGTTGTACAGAAAGGTGCTCAAAGGATTAGCCTGTCATATCTTCATGTACCAAGCGATGAGTATTCAATTTTTTGATGAGTCTTTCTTTCATCTTCTTCCTTAAATTGGAAGTCTTGGTTTTATAAGTAATTATTGAACGTATTGTTGGGTTGTTCTCAATGGATTTTCAATGAGTTTTCAATTAATTTGTGTTATATTTTGTGTGGGTAACCGAATGTTGTTTTGTTTAGCATCTTTTACAGACGCTGTCCTCTTATTTTATCCTCTTCCATTACTCTATTCTCTTCTTTCCTTTCATCATCTGATGTTGCTGTTGCTGTTGCTGTTGGACTCCTGTTGCTGCTGTTATTGCATTTTGTAAAGTAAACATGCCAAGTGCTGCTGTCACCCATTGCCACCCACAAATTACACACACACACACATACACATACACAGTGAGAGACACACACAGCTGCAGATTATGCAAATATTTACTTTGCGTTGATGAGGCTGATGAACAGGACGCCGATGCCAATGTCGTTGTTGCCACATTTGAGGCAATGTGTCCATTGATGAAGCCACTCGGCATAAAGGGGGTAAAACGCAAAAAGTGCTGCACAAATAATGTCATACGGTTGCCTCATTTGCTTTGCCAACTACCCCAACTGCTTTCCCTCCACCCATTTCTACTTGCCACACGCCACATCCCACATGCTGCATCTCATATCTCTCTCTGTCAACCTTGCAACTGCCCGTTGGCAACCCCTTGGCAACCTGCTGACTGCGTTTTTTTTTTGTATACCCTATAACCAAACAACTATTCTAAGGAGATATCAGCTCATTTACAGCAGGTATATGCGACTCTATAGACTATATATTTTCATTCAGGGATCTTAAAGATCTTCTGAGTGTAATAGTCTGAGAAAGAGTAGAAAATATTTATTTATGTGATCTATTTAGTAAATTGACTCTGATCTTATCAAACACCTTGCACCATATAAGGTCCGATCACTTTTGGTTCAAAATAAACGACAGAGAATAAGATTTGAAGAGTTGTTTTACATAATTAATGGCCAAAGAAAATAAGTTAAATAACAAATTGAATTGAGTTTGAAGTCAGACAACATTTTGGGAAGTCGGTTCGTTTTTCCAAAGTTATGGCGGTCTGAACTAGTGATTTAAAATAGATTGAAAGTGTAAGCTGCTGTTAACAACTGGGTATCTATCAGTCAAGCAAACCATTTCCCCCCGCTTTTCTTTATACTCATTCTAACTTTTATTTTTTCTATTGCTTTGCAGTTTCTCAAACTGCTGTTAGCATAAATTTCAAAATTAAAATCGCAACGGCGACATATGCGCGCGGGTGTGTCCTTAGATGGGGGCAGGGACAGAGGCGGGGGTTGGGCAATGCCAAGGGGTTGCTAGAGGGGGTTGCGCTCTCAAAAAGTAATTATTTCAAGCAAAAGACGGCGCCGGGGGTTTTTCTGTATCTTTGTCCACAACTTCGACTGCTGCTTTTGTTGCAGCTGTCACTTCACTTTGACATTTCGCCGGGCATTAACGCTCACTCTCTCTTATACTCTCTCTCTCTCTCTCTTTCTTTCTCCCTCATCCCTTCTAGCACACCGGTGTGTTACAGCAGCAACAACAATGCTTGTTTACATGCGCAATAATTATAAAATTTACGTTTGTTTTGTTGTAATTGTTAAATAAATCAATGTCACGGCGCTTTTCCCAAACTGCATTGTTCAACTCACTGCAGAGAGTTTCTCTCACCTATCCACTCCCCTCTCTACTACTACTATTCTCTGCTGCATTCTCTACCCTTCTCCCTGGAGGGGGATTGACTGCTTTGCGTCTTTTTTGTTTCGATTTAATTGCTTGTTAAAGGCGAATTGTGCAGCCATTGCACGTTGAGTTAATGATCCAGGAATGTGCTGACTTGCAATGGCCTGTAAAGTGCTCAAAGAGGTAGGAAAAAAAAAGGGAAGTGAGGGGTGGAATGGACATGGATGAAGTATAATCGAGTAGTTGGCATTGCTTGAAATTTGATTTTACAGCAGCTTAAAAACAACTTCAATATTAACAACTTTGCTCAGTTGAGATACTTGGTATTCTGTTATCCTAACAACGCTTTCAAGCTGCAATCGTTAGCTTCAGGCTCAGTTTCATATGCAAGTGTGCATTTTAGGATTTTCTCTAATTAAAATGCACTTTTCAGCAGAGCTAGAGAAATAACTAATATCAAAAGCTTAAATTAAAATGGTAAAATTTGCAAAGAGTCTAGGAAAGTTACTCAGCTACTTAAATAGCTTTCCAAACAACATATAACATCTTTTTATTAAACATAACTTTCCTTTCCATAAATGAGTCTCTTGTTTTATTGTCATTTCTTTCGCTTAACTAATTGTAAGAGCATCTGAAATTCGGCTAGTTACCCAAAGTAAAAGATTCATCATTTGTTACATAGGCAAAAATCCAGTCACACACAATCAATTTGATGTCAAATTTTTCGGACC
Organism: Drosophila neotestacea; assembly: GCA_035044365.1. Classification (NCBI taxonomy): domain Eukaryota; kingdom Metazoa; phylum Arthropoda; class Insecta; order Diptera; family Drosophilidae; genus Drosophila; species Drosophila neotestacea. The sequence goes on along the minus strand of JAWNMD010000052.1, from coordinate 1,194,473 downwards.
ACAACAATAGAAATGCAGCTTCATTAAATATGAAATTCAAACTAAAAGCAATTGCAGATTGCACTCCAAAAAGGAGCAAAAGGAAAGGAAGTGGAAATGGTTCTGGGACTGGGACAACATCCTTAGGAGTATGACATGTCTCTGGGCCTGTTTGTAACATCCTGATACCCACTCCTTTCAAGTCGACAGACATTTTACAATTTTTGCAATTGCTGGGCGAACACAAAAAGAGTGAAAGACAGTCAAAGCGGCGACTTACTTACAGATACAGATACAAAGACTGAGACACAGATACAGATACATAGATACAGCTGCAGTTGAAAACACATACAATTGAAGTATTAAATAATTTGGTGCCATTGTGTTGACACCACGACTGAGAAATTCAACTACAAGTGATGTTTGTCTGTGTGTGATTTCAAATTATTTCTTCATTTTGTGCTAAAATATACAACAAAATGAGAAAAAGAGGAGCTTGAAACTAGCACAAGACAGCAACGTTGGCGTCATTCTAATAAGTCCACTCGAAGGGTATGTAAATATTGTAATATGATCTATAAAAATCAAAAACATTTCTCAATATTTTTTTACATTATAAAATGTAAAGTTTACAACCTAAAAATTGAAATTTTAACAATAATAGCATTTGTATACTACTTTAATCCTTAAAGGGCTGATTTATATAATAAACTAAACTGACCTAAATAAAATAATGAATTTATAAAATATATAAGCCTTAAAGAAATTAATTATTAAACAATGTTCAAATACATTTGTTGTCTACTTGCATGCAGTTTAAAATTGCTTGCTTATGCAATTATTAATTCACAGCGCCTTAATTTAAAGACATTTTCCTGTTGGGCTAGAAATCAATTCATATTAAATAAATAAAATGGCTAAAAATAGAAACATTTCATTGAATCAACATTAAAGCTTTTTGACTCCTACTCTGATTTCTGTTTGTGATTTTTCCCTTAAATTTAATTGTCCATATTTATATTTTCAATTTTATGAATTGTTCAACGTCTGCTGATTGTGGTACACTGAACTTTTGTTTAAAAAACTGTCATTTGTCTGTCAAGAATAGTTTTCTAAACTTGAATATTTATAGAAAGGGTATCAATTGATCGTCATGCCGCATTACTTTATAGTTTATATTTACGTTGGACTTGTGTTATTGTTGGCATTGTCGTAGTCTGCATTATTTGCCGTTTGATTCCTTCCATTTTTCATCCATGTCTGCATGTTTGCATGCACTGACAAAGGATAATCATCATCATAATGATGATGACAATGATGCTGATAATGACGTTGTATCTGTTGGTGTTGAATGTAAGACTTGGCTGCTGACTTGGTTTTTGTGCCAGTAAGAATATGAATAGGAGTATGGGTTTGAGTACTGAATACGAGTATTTGTATGCATTTCCCATTTGGCTCTTGTCATTTAGAATAAACAACGTAATTGCGAGTTTGTGGGGGCGACACAAAATGTTGGCGACAAATAATCCAAATATTCAAGTATTGTATCTACGACATACTTTGGAGCTGGCAATAGTTGAGAATCTCTTGACCAAAAATACACGCTGGACAGAGCCGAGTATCGTTAATGTCAGCGGCTTTATGATGCAAAGACCTTTGACCGGACGCTGGACGTCTTCAAAGAAAACAGGAAAGGCCATACTCAAAGGAACATGCAACAACTACATGCAACATGCTATAAAATTTATGGCACACGTGTATACGCGGCATGCGGCACGCGGCTCATTTCCCCATTCTCATTCCCATTCCCAAACCCATAACTATACCCGTACCCATTTCCCGTTGCCATTCCCTATACCATTCCCCTTTCCATTCCCTTGCCACATGTGGGCTGCATCTGCAACGGGCTGGCAGGAGATCTATGCGAATGAACTCTATGACAAGTTCCAAGTTTTTCTATGTTTACCTCATAATTTTTTAAGACCCAAAACCTTTTGCCTTATGCCGCTGTTTTACGAGCAGATCTCGCTGTGTCGCTTTATACCCTGTAAATAATAGAAATCATGGCACACAAAGGTAATGTAGAATGTAGAATAATGAAAATCAATGATATTAAAAATAATATACTTATAGTAAAATCAAATGGCACTCAAATGTTATGATACAAATATTTTTAAGTTGTATTCTATGTATGTATGTAGTTATTCTGTTCTGATGGGATAAGATTAATTTTATATTTTTAAGCTGTATATTTTAAGGAGTCTAAATCATAATACATTATTATAATGCATTATTATTCTTACTTGTAAATATCTTTGAAATAATTGAATTAATTTTTAATTCATTACCAACTAACTTTTGACTTGGGACACATTTGAATTAAACTAGAAATTTATTTGAATAGAAGTCAACTACAAAATAATATTTATAATGAATTTTATGGTAAACTTCAACATTTGTTTTGGACCACATTAGCTGTCAATCTATTCTACTCGGCCAAACAAATAAATTAAATATAGGGACAAATACACAAACTAGCTGGATATTCATCAGTACAAACCTACTTAAGAGCTGTGCAAGGGGTATCTCCCGGTCCGGCATACACTTTATAACCATTTTTAAGTTTGCTATTCTCCCGCTGGCATCGACCATCACTTCCCGAAGCGCCTCTCATTGTTGTTGGACAATTAAAATGCAGTTTCACTGCGAGACATTTATGCGCCACAGCCGCCAACTTGTTGAGTGATTTGTACACTTTTTAGGAAGGGCTGTATCTGTGTGAGTGAGCTTATCTGTGTGTGAGTGGGCGTGGCTCTGTGGCAACTATGTATGCATGCAGCTCAGCAATCATGTTGTCAAATGTCTTCATTTGCAGCATCTCCCCAACACACACACACAAAACACACTCAAAAGTCAAATTCGCTTTACAAATTCAATTTGAATTGTTTGCAAATTTCATTCGCCTGTAGGGAAAGCAGGGGAGGAATAGGAACAGGAGTAAATTCAGGAGCAGCTGGTCACCACCATAACGAACATCCGGCTAATGTGAGCAATCCATACACAATTCCATACGCATTCCATTTCTGAAGTTGTTGTTGTTTTTCGCACTTGAACGCATTCTCTGAAAATCGGAAAAATCGGAAAAATCTATTTCGATTGCGTGTTGGTTGCCCCTATTTCACATGGGTCAGTGGTCCAGGAGATTAAACATAATAATGACGCATAAATCCGGCAACGGTAAACGCATTCAATGGTCACTGATTGCCAGGGACCGAGTGCGAGGGGGAGGGTTGTGTGATCGGGGTTTTGCGGTGAATAGGGTAATGGATAATTTTGAAATTATTTCTAGTCACTTTATAGCATGTTCTCGAGATAGATGCATATATCTTTTTGTCCTGTGTGGTACTCAGCTTTTAAATTCGCCTAATTCAAACAAGTTTTCTCTTCATACCCTGTGCAATTTGAAAATAAACGCAGGGTATATATTTATGAGATTTAAGGCTTACAGACTCCTTCAGAAAGTCATTTTAATCTGCCAATTGATTTCTATTAAAGTAAAATATTAAAGTATCAATTTTTCAAATATATCTCACAATACCTTCAATTATATGTGCTTTTATCTTAATGCTGAGCATAGGGTATTTCGTAGTGGAGCACACTCGACTTGAGCATTCTTGTTTGAATTTTCTTTGAGTATTTGCAACTGCAACAAGCTAATTTGGAATTTTAATTTCGTTTATTGCCGCATAGACGGCGCAGAGCAGTTGCCAAAAAAGAAGAGACAAGAAAATAAAAAATATGGTATGCTTGGTATATGGTTATGATATATGTAGGGTAGGGAATGGTGTGCTAGGAGTAGTAGGAGAATTATGAGTGGCAGCCACAGACAAAGCGAAGGCATTGCGAATATTTCTGGCAACATTCGGTGGCTGCCAAATGCGGCAGCTGCTTTGAAACGCCGCCAAAGTGAGGCAGGGCAAAGAGGCAAGAAGGACAGAAGGTACAAGTTGCCTCTAGACCAACTCCCTCCCGCTGGCATTGTGATGGCAAAAGGGAATAGAAGGGGAGGGAAGTGCCACTCGATGCGACAATTGTTGAAATGTAAGAGGCCGCGACGCATGTTGCAAAATGTCGCAATTTGCCGGCGTTTGGTCGGCGTGTGGCACGTGATGTGAAAAATGATGCAACACACACTTTCATTGAGTAGCAGCTACGGTGATCGGATCACAACATAATCTGGGCCACGTTATCACTTTTGTAAATAGCAGCCAGCTCGAATATCAATCAATTGTATAGTGCCTTCATCATCCCGCTATCCCTCTTTAATCTCAAAGATGTTCAACACATTTTGCAAATTGCATACCAAATTTGTGGGAACAATGTAGCTTAGGGTTGAAAATACACATTGATTTTTCCCAGTTCAGGCGACAACTAAAACTGAAAAATAAAATCAAAGTAATTTCAATTTGGATTTTGTAAAACTCGTGAAGGTTATCAGCACATGACGCTCCCAAAACTGATAAGACGAATCCTCTTCAAACAGACAGAACCAAAAAACAATTCGAAATACATTCAGTTCATCTTGTCACTTGAGACTTGAGGGAACTGGCAACATCTAGCCTCAAATTTCAATTGAAGTGGCCCATTAAAAAGGGCCACACATAGGCAACCTAATGTATATAGTATATTATGTGTTTTGTAACAATCTTTTTAAAGTGTATGCGATAAAGTTGCAATTTTATTACAGCTATAGAAAAATATATTTGAACTTATTGTAATTAAAGTGAAGGCCACAACAGCTCGAAGTATGAGCAAAGGGTTAATAAATTGTTAAGCAATATTGGATGAATCGGTTGAGTTGGGTTTTTCAATGGAGTAATGACTGTATAGGGAATATAAATAAACTCGGCTTAGCAAGAAATTTCTTCTTATTGTTCTTATCAGAAATATGAAAAATAAAAAAATTAAATTTGACGCATGCATTATTATTAATTAAAGCTTTATTTGATAAACAAAGTGCCTAGATTTCTGTGCTCCGATATGAATCATTCAGCTACCATATTATTATTATATTTATACACAATATCTATAAGCCTATTCTTTGTATTTCTTAAATGTGGCATGTCTTATCAATATTTAAAGATTTTTTTTAGCACATTCAAAGAGGCAGTTGCTGCTATGTACAGTTATATGAACTTAATAATACCCTGCACTTAAGATTATTCAACAGTTTAAAAGATAAGTATTACCTCTATTCAAAATATGTTTAAGAACTTTCCTTTGAAAAGGCTTTTTGAATAACCAAATATTATTATTCACTCAGATCAGGATAGTTAATTGTTCGATTCGCATATTCAAGAACATTCATATTTGCACAAATGTATAATACTCTATTTCGCAATATTTAGCAAAATGTACAGGGTATTAAAGATTATGCACATATAGTATATGTTTAATAAATATAAAATGTTTTGAAACGATGAGGAGACAGTTCAATTTTCGGTCGTGCTGAGCGAAGAGTACAAATCGAATTGTTTATTCAAAAACATCAGGTCTATAAAAAAATTAATATATATTTTACATATACTTGGAATGGATTGGTTAACAAAGCTACTGATTGTATTGCTGATGTGCACATGGCTTAATGCTGATAGCATTGCAGACGAGGGTAGCTCAATGAGTATTGAAAGCTATGAAGAAAAATTAAAGGAAAATGAAGCAGCGCTACAATTACTAGAGAATGAAATCTCTGAAATTGATAAAGGAATAACAGCCAAATATGAGATAAGGCAACAATCTGAAAAATCATATTTCACTGGCGTCTTAAGATCAGCACTATTGGGAATATATCCAACATTGTGTCTGCCGGATGGAAAAAATAAGGGAACACGTACTATAGACCTATGTGATGGACCCTTTGAAGTCGGTTGTGAAGGAGAAATTGCCGGACCCGGCTGGATTGTGATTCAGAGACGCATCAATGACAATTTAGACTTTAACCGAAATTGGAATGAGTACGAGAATGGATTTGGTAATATAACAGGCAGTTATTTTATAGGCCTCAAGAAACTACTTCAGTTAACTTCGTTTGAGCCCCACGAATTGTATATATACCTGGAAAGTCTAGACGGAGAAACTAGATTCGCAAATTACAATCATTTTGAAATTGTGAGGAGCAATTACAAACTAAAATCATTGGGTCAATATAGTGGAACAGCTGGCAACGCTTTTGAAGATGCTGTAGGAAACAATTTCAAGGCCAACAGTTCGAGAAGATTCAGAGATTCTACAAACCTCATTACGGGATGGTGGAGTTCTTATGATCAAAGTGGAATTGGAAGGTTTGTTAGCAATTGCTGAGAATCCTTAACAAATTAAATTTATAATTATTTTCAATTGTTAAATTTTTAGCAACCTGAATGCTGCTTATAGCCAATGGCAGACCTGGCCTAAAGCTTTCAAAACCGTGCAAATGTTAATTCGTCCGAAAATGAAGAGCGATTTAATGAATTGTGAACCGATTTCCGAGAGTTTTCTCACAAAGGCAACGAAAATATTTCATAATCTTGGTCTGTGAATATAATAATGTTAAAATTCCAATAAATTGACTGTGAATTTTAAATTTCAAACTGCAATATTTTTAATAGGTTCGATGGTTGCCATAACAAGCTACGATCTCAATATGATTATCTGAATACTACATCTCATTTTTAAGCTCATAGACGTGACTATATAGTATATAGTGTATTCATTATATTATTGCTGATAATAAAACCATTTGTGTCAGTCGACTTTAGTAGATTTCTGTAATAGGTTTCGAAGCGGAAAAAATAGAAATATTATTTTTATATAATGCATAACTATGCGACATTATTTGTAGTGATGTTAGTGCTCTACAACGAATCTATGGCGGATTTTAATGAATCCATTACTAAATTGGAAAAGAAATTTAAAGAAAATGCAGAGAAGTTGCAATTGTTTGAAAAGGAACTTGAGACAGTTGATTTCAATAAAGTTGCAAAATCAAGGAACAAGAACCACGAAGAAAAATATAAATCTGAGCTTAATAAAAATAATGAATTATTAATGTGTCAATCGAAAATAGAAAGTTTGCAGACGACGATTGACTGTCTTCAAAAGGAGTATTCAAAGAATTGCTCTTCAGAGAAGAGCTTAGAAACAAGTCAACTTATGAGTGAATCAAATAAAATAAAAGTTGTTTCTCCTACCAGAAGTTGTCTGCAGTTCGAAAACGAGACTGGTATTTATGAAATCGACATACCCAACTATGGTCCCCTTTCAGTATACTGTGAGTTTGGTTGGACAGTTGTACAAAGAAAAAGTCATGGGGATATAGGTTTTCAAGGCAGCTGGAACGATTATAAAGTTGGTTTTGGATCCCCAAGTGAAGACTTCTTTATGGGTCTGGAGCAGTTACATCAAATGACCTCCTCACAATCCTACCAGCTTGCTATACAATTAGAAGACTATTCGCAAAACATTTTAGATGCATATTATGATAATTTTGTGATTGGCAACGAGACTCAAGGCTACGACCTTAAAGCATTGGGTCAATACTCTGGTAACGCTGGTGACTTCCTCCGAAGATGTGAAAATCGAACCTTCGCAACCCAGGATCATAGTGATGGATATTACACTTTATACGCTAAAGTTTACGAAGGTGGTTGGTGGTTCGATAGTTGGTCCAATACAAGGTAAAAGCTTTATCAATCAAAACAAATATAAATATTTAATTTATTCTTTGATATTTCAACTTAGTAACCTTAACGGAAGGAATACTCACATCCTGATTAAGGAAATTGATCATTTCTTTTCGGTTAATTCAACAAAAATGATGATTCGCCCAAAAGTAAACACTTCTAAGAAGTGAAACTAATTATAATGAGTACTTGTAAAATATTTTCATCAACATATGTTAATAAAATCTCTATACTAACAAAGTTAACCAACTCATTTTAATGTATTCTTGGTCTGATTCGATTTTTTCTGGGTTTTTCCTAGTCTTTTCAAGTATTTTGGATCAATCCTTTAAGTGTGTATATTTCTTCAGCTTCAGATTTAGACTTAAATTCTAAATTTAAATGTAAACTGTCAATTTTAATATCGATTTGTTTAATCTTCCAATATACATTGCATCAACTGTTTAAAGTTCCACAATAAATAAATAAACTACTGTATGAAATGTATTTGGTTTTATAATTTGAAGTCTATAAAGATAAATATAAATGTAACATTAAAATAAATTGCAAACATATGAATTGTATATAGTTTTATTTGTTAGAAATAAAATATTGAATAACTAGAGTAGATCCTCGAAAAGACAGTTATATTCTTTAAAAATATATATGTATATTTCAGTTTGTATATTTTTTGAATATGTGCTTACTGTATAAATTGCTGCTTTTTTTGTTTTATATTTATAGAAATTACATTTCAGTTTCTTGCTTGCGTATGAGGTTAAGTTCAGAGCGAAAAATAATGAATGAAGTACAATAAATTTCAATTGAGTTCTTATCAAGAATACATATGTGACACGCAGATCGCCATTTTACGAAGATCCCATAATATTAGTTTGTCTGTTATAAAAAGGAAAAGTCCCGGACAGAACTAAGCAAATGGCAACAAATGCTCTTAGATGAGGAAACAGTCTATGCAATTAGAGATGGATGTAAAAAAGAGGGGGAAAACACACAAATTTATGCGCACGAAATGTAACAAATAGACAAAAATTTCATTTTGTTCTCTGGTCTATTTTGTTTTTGTGTTGTATTTTTTTATGGCCAGACAATAAAAGCCACACACGCAGCCTGCCTGCCTGCCCACTGTTTAGTGGATGAGATGAAAGAAGATGGTACCATCATATCTAAAAGCGGCGACACTTGACAATGACGACGACGTGTGGTCCATTGACTGTTGGGAGATCTGGGATCGAGGAGACTGAGACTTTGGAGTTCAGCTCTGAGTTATGAAACACTTTCTGGGAGAAAGAACCGAGATGAGCGGAGAGAGAAAGAGAGAAAAAGTCGTGCAATAAATAAAATACTTCAGAGTGCACTTCAGATAAAAGTGGGGAACCAAACCACACCACAAGATGAAACTCAACCAAAAATGTGGGTCAAGTTGTATTTCGATTTCAAGTTGTGGCTACAAAATTATTAAATCATATCACAGTAAACTCTCAGAGCTAAGCGACAGCTGTGATTTTAGTTTTGTGGTTTAGAAAATACCACAAATCCATTTGCCAAAATGGAGTTATCAACGTTTTCAATGTCAGACGAAATCAATAAATCGCATAGATAGGAATTATTTCCAGGTGATTAATTGTGAGTGTGTGTATGTATGTGTATGTGAGTGTGTCCATGTCTTACACTCGACTGCATATTCTGGCTAAATTATGCACAAAAGGTAAATCCATAACATACGTTCTCGCATCCCTTTCTTGTTCCCAATCCCAACTCTGGACGCACTTACGCCTGACTGACTTTTTCACACGTTGCCAACATTCAGGTTGGCTAAAATCATAAGGCAAATTACTTTGGGGGTCACACGAGATGTTGGGTGGGGAGTTTGGGGTTAGCAGCCAAAAATAGCTGTCAATGGCCAATGCCAAAGTTTGTTGGCCACGTTTACCACACGCTTGCCAAAAGCATCCACAACAACAATAATTTATAATTCAATGAGTTAAAGTTGAATGCAGTCTGACATCAGAGGAGATTTCAGACAGCAGCGGGATTACACACAAAAAAAATATACAGTGTATAATAGATACCATATCTAAGATATCGTTAAATAAGTATCAGAAGAGCATAACAAACTCTTTAATATTTTTTAAATTTATACTTTATACGGAAAAAGAACAGCACTGAATAAAAACAGATCTCTTTCCACAGCTTATATTGAGATTTATGTTTAAAATGAAAATAAATTCATATCTTAAAAGTCTTTTAAAAGCTTCGTGTAAGATTAAATATAATACCGTAAATAATTATTTATTTTTTGCTTATTATCGAATAATATAATTGAAGTTTCTTGACAATTTTATTACTTAAAATAAGAAAATTTCGAATAATTAAAAAACTATTCATTCAGCTTGATTTATGTTTTTTAACATCGGAGATTTAATTATTTATTGATTGATTAATTTATAAAATTGTTCAAGTCTAAATTATTTTAAGAATATAGTCACAAATTCTACACTTACAGTTGTCAGTTGTTTTTCTCTGAGTGTAACGCAGTCTCTGACATACTCATACACTCACTCTCACATTCGCTTCCACATATGTGTGTGTGTGTTGTGTGTGTGTTGCCCCGGGGGCGCATGCCACACAATTCACCTTGAAGGCAACTGAGAAGCGAAGATTAATTGCAGCAGCGCCTTTTGTTGCCGGCACTTATCTTGTTTTCCCCCCTTTCCCTTTACTGTCAGGTCAGACTATCAGCGCGATAAGGAATTTTATTCGCTGGCCAGACCCTAACTCTGGAGATCTTAAAGGGTAGAGAGACAAGCCAGGCGTAATTGCATTTTGTTTGGCATCTCATTTTAGTTACGGTCTGGCAACTTGGAGTTGCCTCTTGATGATGTGGATAATGTGCGCCTACGAGCATAGGTGTCGCCATGGCGATTAGGCACCCAACAACAACAACAACAACAACAGAAACTACTACAATGAGTGCCCACCATGAATCAAAACTAAGTTTACCAGAAGCAGAATCATTGAGGAGAGAGGGAGAGAGAGGGAAGTGTGTGTGTTTGTGACTCGATTCGTTAACGCCGCTTTGAATGTCACAAGACTTTGAATAATGTGGCGCTCATTTGAATTATTGTTGTCGCCATACAACAACAACCAAGACCCTCAAATGGCCATCAACAGTTGGCCCAAAAGGCTTAGGCTTAGATTGTGCCCTTTTAACCAGAATTCGAGCACTGGCAATTTGTCTCTTAACCGAATCATCTAACGATGCTGTTCCTTTTCCATGTGATAAGAAGTGAACTAGATGAGTTGATAATGCTATGATGGTTAAAGAAAAGGAAGGTGACTTTAAAGAAATAATGAAAGGAGTTGAGGGAAAAGAGGAAGCGTCAGTTATAGATCATTTAGGATTTTTAAAGATGTAAAAAAGTTCAAGTTTTCCCTATAAGCATAAAAGAAGTATCTTTTAAAGGTAATCCTTATCATAGAAACAAAATTTAGACATGGAATCATAAGAAAAAGGGTATGAGTCTGTTGATAAAACATTCATGTATCAATGGATACAAATTTTATTATATCTATGGTATCTTCGTTAGTATTCTTTCAATCCCATATTTCCTTCAATTTTTTTCCTCGTCTTTTAAGAACAAAATCTTTTCCATGATTAACACTCAATGGACCCGTTAAACTCTTATTTTTACCCTATAATAATACTTTAATTTAAACAGATCAGATCTAGCTGCTTTCATTAAACAATAGTTGCATTAAAGTTGGCGCCAAGCTTGTTAAATTTGTGAAAGATCTTTTCAATTTCAACGGTTTCTCAATTGGTAAAAAACAGATTTCAACCTTTTGTAACCTTTTGCTAACCAGATTTGAATGGATGGTCATTTCTTTTGGGCTCAATCTAACACTTGATGATTAAGCGGCGCCTCGATATGTTCACCTGTTGTGGGTTTTGGGTACATAAAATAGATGGATTTTATAATTTGTTTATATCGCTGGATCGAATGTTACGAGTGGCGCCTCCACCCCCTCACTGTTCCCCGTTCTGCGTTCCCCTTTCCATCACTCTATTCACAAATGAAACGCGCTACTCGAGTTGATTTTGGACAATGCTTTGGGGCTATACTTTGTAGAGTGAAAGTAATTTTTGGTATTTTTATGTTCATATAAGAAAGAGAGTGATAGAGTGAGACAGAGGGGGGAAAAGAAGGAGAGGGGAGACAGAGAGATGCCATTAAGACTGCATTCCTCTTAGTGCGTTGCTTGTCAAACATTTTTTTGACTGGGTGTTGAAAGCTCTTTGGCTCTAAAGAGCATTCAGCACTTCACACCGAATTGCTCAATCCACTCTCTTTCTCTTTCTGTCTCTCTCTCTCTCTGTCAGTTTCTTTCTATCTCTATTTTACACATACATTCACATTCTTTGCCTTGACGAAAAACGATTAAAATAATTGGCTCGCGTCGACTTCATTTTGTGTAAAAGCCATTTGCATCTGATTTATTACATTATAAATTGTGCGCATGCCTAAGTAGCTACGATTTTTGACAAAAATTTAGAAAGTTGTCGTCATCATCTAGAGAACCCGCCATATAGCATAGCATAGACAATACAGTACCGAAACACTCCGTATTTTATTGATGTCGCACTCATAAATTATGCCTAATGAGCCGGCATTGCCACAGCAACAACATCAGAGAGTTTACTGTAGTATTACCAAAGTTCCTCAACATTGGCCATGGTATGAAATTATAATTGGAAAGGAATGCGCAATGAGGCGTATCTCTAATGCAAAACCTAATCCACAATTTATCAAATAGAAATTAATGTTACGGCATGAGTTTAGAACTTAAAACTACGTGAATAAGTTTTATAAATGAACTTCTATAGAATGAAGTAATTATTGTGTAAGGGATTAAAATCACTTAAGGTTTTATGTAGGGAAATTTTATTGTGGAACCAGCAAAGAGAAGTTTGCGTTCAAATGTCATCTCGATCTAATTTTGGTTACAATGATATTCATTGCTCGACATCATCTAATTCATTTTAACCCAAATATATAGTGCGACAGTTTAAATTCTTTTCATTCTGATCAACAAATTAACCTTCTGTTTAAAAAAAGACTTAAAATATCTTTAATTTTCTTCTGCATATAAATTGAGTTTCTTTTTGTGTACTTAGGAAATAATCTATTTGCTTATCATTGTGTTCCACTTTCAGCTGTTCATTAGAATATTTTTGTTACACCTCGTGGCTCATTTGCCATATCTCGAAAGATAAACATTTCCTAATTCCCGGCACTTTTGTCACCTGCCCACGCAATTTGCGAGTAAACGTTAGAAACCTTCTCTCTCTATTTCTCTCTCTTTATCTCTTTCACTATGTGGGTTTCGTAATCGTTTCGATTTTACAGTTCTGCAATTACAAATTGTCATATCACTGGCTGATAAATCCCTTTCTGTCCGCTTTGTCAGATGACAGTGTAAATTTCCTATCGCAACTCGCAAATATTTACCAAAAAATTGATCAAAAGCCGAACACCGCCCTAAAGTTGAAAGAAGGGGAAGGTGTATGGAAAGGGGAAGGGCAACGCGTGCCAAGTTCTTGTTATTAATCAAAAGCACACAATTTTTTAATGATGTTGCCGTTTATTATTGTTGTTGTTGTCTTTGCACGGTTGCGATAATATTTGGATTAGTTCAAGTCAATTGCATCTTGGCAAGAAGTTGTACTGAAGCCTTATAGCGTGTGGCGCGTGCAACAACACATTGCCACTGCAATGAGACGAATCTAATGTTGCACACGTGGCCAGAATGGACCCTGCAACTCCCCCGTCGGGTGGTGGGTGCTGCTCCAAGATAGCCACACACCACCCGAATCACCCAACCATCCAAGTTAAATGTTGTGTTAAGATTAGCAATGGCCAAACGCCATGCAGGAGACCACAAAAGCGGCTTATCGACTGGATTGGGATTGGGGAACCTGGCAAGGGTTCAGGTTTTTTGGGGTTCAGTTTTGACTTTCGGGTTGCGGTTTTCAAAGCATTCAAGTACGTGTATGGCATTCTAAAAATTGAAAGCAAATGCGGGCGACATTATCGGCAAACAAACTCGACAAGCCCAAATATTTTCTTCTATTTCTTTTCCTTTTCTTGTTTTTTTGGCTATGCTCCTTGACTGCCTAATGACTCCGCCAGGAAGTGTAGAAGGCGCAGGTGCTGTGCTCCGAGCTGTGCCATAAAATATGCTCACACTAGGCCTAATTTATGGCTGACAAACTCATGCAATTGTGTAAACCCTGCGCTAAATGATATACAAACTTCAAGACAACCTTATCGAAGGTTTCTTCAAGGCATTGTTGTAGCGCCTCGACAAACAAATGAATAGACTTCGGATTGCATAGAGTATTTAACACCTCTAAATCGTTGTGTGTGGTCGGCAATAAAAACTGAGATAAAGATGGAGAAGCTTATCGGTAAAGAGACAGATTACCTTTGATCGTAGTAGAGTAATAATAGCAAGTAAATAAGAAAAGGGCAGAGAGAAAGGAGCACTATATATTTTATTCCTCTTTTATTTAAACATTACAGATAAAAGATAATGAAATTAATTTTTCTAGCTTTCAAATGTCTTCTTATATCCAGAATATGTATAATAATATAAAAATCATTTAAAAAATAAGTAAATAAGAAATATTTATGATATATTTTCATCATAAATGAGAGTAAGAAACCTTTATTTTATTGTATTTGAAAATCAAAATTTGGAAAACGTATGTTATAATGAAACATAATCCTTACTGCTGCCCCTTGAAAACTCTTTTCGTCTGTCAAACACACACGCACACACACACACACACAATCAGAACTGTCCTGTGGGCAAATTGAATGGCAAATTTGTCTGCACACAGCAGCAACAGCAAAAACTTTTTAATTGAAAAACAATTTTTTGCAATTTCTTGTTCAATTTTTGGGTTATTTTCACGTAGAAAGAGGAACATGGAGAAGTATGGGAAGGTGAGGAATTCGGGGGAAGGCAAATCATTTTGAGTTGCCTTGCGCTTTTTCGGACAGTTCAAGTTTCATAAATGTATAGTTTTTTTTCCTGTGGCTTATTCCCATGATTCGTGTAACTAGTTTCTGTAACTTGAGTGGAGAATTGAAGGAGAAAGAGGGTGTTGACGTGGTTGTAGTGGGTAAAGTGGTGTAGTGAAGCGGCGGCCATTTATTGACTTGACTTCCGTGCGTATGTCGCAATTTCCGGTTTACGGCAAACGAAATAAAAACGTAATTTAATGCCACATGAAATGGAATGATTGCAATTGGTGGTGCATGAGGTGGTGCTATTCCACGCTTCATTTTACTTTTAATTGAAATCATAAGATTTGCTACTTTATGCACAATTCAAGAGGCTGCAATTAAGAGAAAAGACATCACAGATCCGACAACTTTATTGAATTCTATTATAATTTTCACACTTGGCTATGAGTTGTGTGTTGAGTGCCGAGTTTCAAGTTTGAATTTGAGCTCTTCAAGTATTTGAGTGTATTCATTTTGCATGCAAATGCCTTTGGTCATATTAGTCGTTTTTATGGCGCTCCATTGATAAGCAGGACGCACTGTAAGGCGTCGACATTAAGCCACTTGCTGAGTGGTCAGCGAGAGCTGCCAGAAAAGTTTCTATGAGCTTATAAAAAGAGTATTACAGTAAAAAAGATATATCTGTAAATTACATAAATGATTTACAATTTGTAGACTTTAAAATAGAGAATAGCTTATTAATTAATTATTGATTTGTATACTGAAAGAATTTATAGCTAAAATTTAAATTAAAGTTTGGGTAGTTTAATAAATAAGGAGACTACTCCTTATAAGCCAAAAGCAATTAAGGGTTCAAAGTAATTTAAAATTAAGTTAACGAAACATTTAGCTTACAATAAGCAGTAATATAAACCAAAATGTTTAACATATTTACTAATTATAAAGATTTATTATTATTTATTACTTATTTATGATTTAAGTTTAGTTTACAAGTGAATAGTAATTTAACTTTAAGTAAATAAATTCGCTAATTTCTTATTGTATATATATAGCTGTACCAAATGAATAACGAATTTTTCGTACTTGGCTTAGGAAAATGCGAGATCACCAAACTCTCACACCGTTCGGATAAAATGTATCCCGTATTTTTTAATCCAACAACTTTGAAAGCTCCCCTCGCTGAGCCATGCGTGTGCAGCTGACCAATTGTAAAGACGCACACCTGCCGTTGCCGTTGTGCCACTGAGCTACTAAAGTCACCTGGTTTATGATGCGGTGAAACTGCGGGCACTCCATTTGCACTTCTTGCTGCGGGTTAAGCTTTTCTCCCTCCCTCTTCTCTCTGCCACTTGCTCTCTCCCCTTGTGCTCACTCTAACTGTCTCTTAGCTGGGCATTAGCATTAAAGCGGATCAGTCCGTCGACAGCAAGTTTATAGTTGCCGCCTCTCACAAATACCTCGACGATAAGCCGACTCGACGGGTTCAACAAACTAAACAATGGACCAACCGCTGGCGTCACTTAATTGAATTACCATTGACCAGACCAGATCAGACCAGAGATCAGAGTTGCAGCCTCTGCAGAGTCTGGCATCCATCGCATATCGAATGCCAATGAAAAATGCCAGACTGGAGAATCATGTGAAAATAGTTAAAAAGTCATCCAATTGCTGACACATTAGCGCATAATTTGCCAATCCAGACTACTCCCCTTTTTTCCCATATCCCTTCCCTAACCATACTCTAGATTCCATTTCCAACTCCAACTCCGTCTGCGGTCTTAATTAACCGCTTCGGTTAGAAGAGAAATTAACTCGATTGCGCGTTAATTAGACGCGCTGCGTTTAATGAACTCTTTGCGACCCAGCATCCGTATCCATGTGTGTGTGTTTGGGTGTGTGTTTGAGTGTGTGTGGGAGTGTATGCGGAGATTTTTTACAGTTTTTAGGCCTAGCCACAACAGGTCAACTGTGGTCTGGTCATTATCGTCATCAGGTCGTGCAGTGGGGTCATGTGAGTGATTACATGGTGTCATTCTTTAGAACCATTCATTATGACCACAATTATGACTCTGGTATTTAGGAAGCGTATTAATAACTCTTGTAGTATGTAATTATTAAGTAGGACAAGTCTAAGGAATATTAATGTTACTTTAACATTGTGATGATAACAGAACTGCAAATGCGACCCTAACAAAGTAACGTTACTTGCTGTTAATTCACTCAGTGAACATTTGTTAAGCTTAACATGTAGAATATCCGAAAATATTAATAATTTTAATTTAAATTTATTTAAGGCCTAAGCCTACATTTTCAAATATAGCACTAGAGAACTACTTGCTTCTTAGGGTAAGTTTATCTGTGGACAGGTTCTATTATATAAAAATTTGTATGATTATAATGATTAAAATAAATGATAATTTTAATGTGACGTTAAAAGTGTGACAATAACAGAAAATAGCTAATTTGAATGTGCTATTCAATAAACAACTAATTTTTATCAAATAAGATCTACATACTTAAATAGACTATCCGGTTTGTAGTACAAAAATTAACCAAAAGCATCTGTAAGTGGTTAGGCCTATAAATATTAATAAATACCAAAGTCTCGAAATGATTTAAATTTGCGATTTAAACCTGAAACAGATATTGAGATCATAAAAACAAAATGGAGCAGACTTTTATGCTTGTAATTAGCTTTAAATTATGACATTTGACTTCATTTATATTCCTACAATACGAGTTTTTCCAATTTTTTTAAACTAGTTGGATGTTTATTTATGTCGATTAAGCCTCACTTAAGCACTAAACTGGTTTTTAAACTTCAAGTTAAATTGTTTTACAGTCTTACAATGACATTTGAGATGTTCTCAATGAAGGATTAATGATGAACTGAAGTTTAGGTTATAAATATAGCGCAAGCTAACTTTGGCGCGCCAAAGTTTGGATACCCTTGCAGTGCCCTGTGTAAGCCGTCAGATTTTTTACAAAATTTGTTGATTTTGAACCGATCGATCCTATGGCAGCTATATGATATAGTAGTCCGATTTACACCAAATTTGGTCAGCCTGTTTAAAACTTAGTCAAACACAGAATGTGTATATTTGGTTGAGATATTTTGAGAAACAAAAAAGTTTTTCATACTAAATATTGTTTTCGATCCGATCGTTCCTGTGGCAGCTATATGATATAGTAGTCCGATTTACATCAAATTTGGTCAGCCTCTTTAAAACTTAATCAAACACACAATGTGTATATTTGGTTGAGATATTTTGAGAAACAAAAAAGTTTTTCATACTAAATGTTGTTTTCGAACCGATCGTTCCTATGGCAGCTATATGATATAGTAGTCCGATTCACACCAAATTTGGTCAGCCTGTTTAAAATTTAATCAAACACACAATGTGTATATTTGGTTAAGATATCTTGAGAAACAAAAAAGTTTTTCATACTAAATATTGTTTTCGATCCGATCGTTCCTATGGCAGCTATATGATATAGTTATCCGATCCGGCCGGCTCCGACATATGTGCTGCGTGCAGCAAAAAGACGGATCTGTACCAAATTTCATCAAGATAGCTTCAAAACTGAGAGACTAGTTTGCATAGAAACAGACGGACACACGGACAGACAGACGGACAGACGGACAGACGGACATGGCTATATCGACTCAGCTCGTCGCCCTGATCAAGAATATATATACTTTATGGGGTCTGTGAGGCTTCCTTCAATGCGTTACACATTTCGTGACAAAAATATAATACCCTCTGCAAGGGTATAAAAATAAACTAGTTTAATATATAAATTTTGTAAGAATAATTTTAGACCTCAGTTAAATCAATTGAATAACTGTAGAATGATGTCTACTCTATACCCATATCCAATTGTCAGTTTACCTATCGAATTGTATCCATGAGATACTCGAGCAATGGCACGCGTTCGATTTCCTCACGGACCATTGAGTGTGCAAATAAATGCGCTTAATTAATTGCATTTTTGCACTTTCGAGTGGTGGCCCAATCCTCTGCAAAGAAAAAACACCGCCTACAACCAATGCAGAGGGGTTCCCCTTTCTCTTTCACTGACTGACTTCAAATATGCATCAATAAACTCAATTAAACGTAAACGAGGAGCGCTTCAAATCAAATGCATAACAGCTGCAAAGTGAACAGCTTCCTTCCAGCTTCTATTTGCGGGGGAGTAAATAATAATGATGCTGATAATAATGATGAGGATTTACTACTTTTGATACCCTAGAGTTGGAGGAATGTGTGGAAAGGGTGTGCTATATTTGATAAAAGAAATGAAAACATTTAACTTATATAGATCAATCTACATTGCGCTTTATTTTGATTGAAGAATTCTACAGTTGATCTATTTATATATGTATGTAAATAAAGTATTTAATCCAACTTAGTAATCTGACAACTTTCCAAGGATTGCCTAAGAATCAAGCTAAAAAAAATTATTAGACACCTCTTAAGCATAGAGATGAGATGAAAAGGAGACACGTTATCTTTACTTACTCACTTCAAATGTAACAATTTTTTAGTATATTTGAATTCAGATATCTACCCTTTTATAGGGTAAACTTTAGTTTAGTTTCATCAATTTAATATTGATACTTTTTCATATTTTATTTTAGCACAAGTCTTAACCCATGTCAGGGCATTAGTTGTTTGTCGTGGGGACATGTAGGAAGCTGGGGATTTGCCAAAGGGAAAAAGATAAAGTGAGGTGCCAGGTGTCTGGTGTCTGGTGTCTGGAATATGGTGGGCGTCTTAACTTGTTTGGCATTAGCTGCCACTCTCTTCTATATACCATATCTTTTCTTTTGTTATTCCTGTCCACTTGGCCTGAAAACAGTTTTAGTTTATGTGGCACAAACGCATCTTTCAACGCATTGGCTTAGCTTCATTTGTTATACAACATTTGGACATTGAATCAATCCCGAAATGAAAACCAACTCGCCAGGTGATGATTGAGCGAGGGAGCGACGTGGAAAGAGATTGAAAAGGGGTTAAGCGCCATAAAATTAGCCAAAAACAAACAAAAATAAAAACATCAAATAAATAAATCAAATTGAAACAAGTCTCAAAGTAGCACTACTTTCCCACTCACATTTTCCAATTTCATTTCGTTTTCATTTAGTTAAATTTCACTTTGAAATGCAAACCAAGAAACGTGGCGCATCCGCTAATTATCTGTGGCAACTACCCCCCGCAAGTGTGCCTGCCACACAATATGTGTAAACAATTCTTCAGATTCAACCAAAATGTTCTAAAAGTAACTTTAAACCCTTTACAGGAAAAAAGAGGGAGAAATAGATAGATAGACAGAGACAGAGCGAGGTATTTGACTGATGCGTTGGGCAGCTGTTTAGTAAAAATGGAAAGGAGGATGCCAGGCATTTGGGGGGTATAGATCAAAGTATTCAGTTTTTTTTTCTTCTCTTCTTTTTTTTTTGACAGAAACAAACATCGCCCTGCATTTTATTTACATTGGCTTCCGGTTGAATTTGGTTTTTCAGTTCTTCAGTTTTTTAGTTCTTTGGTATTTTCGGACTTTTATTTGTTGTTCTAGCGAAAATAAAAAGCGAAAAATATACGATATGCTCGCTTTGAATGGGAAATTCGTTGGCAATTGTAAACAATTCGGAAAAGTCAACTGCGTAATGGAAAATGTGCGTGCAACCAAACTACAAAGGTTTACAAATGGTATTGAAATGATATCAATCGAATTCGATATAATCTCTGAACGGACATTTTCAGCTCTAATTCAATGGGATTTTTAACTTTTAACTGACTTTAAGCTTAGCCCCAGTCAAAAGTCACGATTTTTCATTCAATTGCAGAACACGTTTCCGTTCTCTATGTATAAATACCTTCATATACGTATATACCCCTTATTATCTGAAACGTTTATCGAAAAGCCATAAAGTTTTCATTATTACGCATTTACCGTTGCCTCTCGTTTAATTACGTTTCATATTAAAGCCAAAAAAGGGCCACAGACAAAAACAAAGCTCCAAAATAACATCGAACCCAAACTCAAACCCATACTCGAGTCCCAAATCCAAACAAAAGAGCCAAAGAAGTCACAGTGCTTCTTTCTGAATCACGTGCCATGCGCAACGTTCTAAATTTCAATTGAATTCAATTTAATTAGCTGTAAGCGTAAGAAAAAATCCAACGCTTTGGGCCAACTTTATTATACTCGTACTGTATTCCCACCTAATCTTAATTTGTATGCATCGAAGACGGCTTCCAGTTTTCTTGTCGTCCAGGCGTGTACAATAATGATACTGACATAATTTGCATTTAATAGTTAGTTTTTCCCTATAAAACTTTAGGTCGTGTTCTATGAATTTTTGGTCAGAACAGAACAGAAAGTCCAAATTCAATAATATTTTAGCGGGAACTGTAACTGAAACAAAAATATTACAATTGGAGAATATTTTAAATATTAATAAATGAGTATCATTAAAATAAAATTCCAAATAACTCCAGCAAAATTCAAAACTATACTTATATTACTTCTATGGCAACAAAATAACAAATGTATTGACAATGTTTTCATCGCAACAAAATCTCCAATATTTTCGATTTTACAATTTTAATGACCTAGTTATGAGGCCCAGCTCTTTACCAAACTAAACCTGCCAACCAGTTGGCTCATTAAGTCTATTACAAAATGGCCAATACGAGTGGGAAGTCTGTGAAGTTTGGCCAACTGCGGCTGGCCTAAAGGGGCCACAATCCGCTTGGCAAATGGAAGCACCGCAAATGGAAGCACAACCAAAACTGGGAGAGCATAGGATATTTAATTTGTAGCCATAATTTCATTACAGTAACAATGTAACCCTTTGTGGGCCCCTCTTACCCCTCCACCCCCTTCACTTAACCACTTTCTAGATAGATTTCGATGTTGCTCTTCGCTTAGCGGTTTGGTGGAAATTCAATCAGAGCTGCGATAGAATTCGTGCAATGTCTAGTCGTCAGGATGTGGCAGGATGTGTGGCAGGTTTATCAACAGTATACGCATTTCAAAGCAAACACTTTAGGCAGATTTGTGCACACACACTGCCACACACACTCCCACACACATATAGACAGTCAGATAGACAAATATACACACTGTTGCATATAGAGATACAAAGTTTATCTTTCGTTTTGTGTGTGCTGTTTTCAAGGACAATTCCAAATCGAATGAGAGGAGTGTCCTTTCCAATCGAAAAGGGGGATATTCCGGCCATATGCATATTTATTAATTTGTGTATTTGTATTTGTTGGCGTATGTGTATTTACACGCTGCTAACATATTCATAGACAATTGCCAAATGTAATTAAATACGTTTACAAAAGCTTTGCCAACTCGACGCACTCTGGATGTGAACTCACATTTTGTTCAGTTTCAAGTGGTTCAGTTTATGGGATTGGGTTTTGAGGGTATTTCTATGTGTGTGTGCCACTCGTAGGTGGGCTTTGGGTTTGTTGCATGCCACACAGCTACTGTTACTTGCAGTAACAATGGCAATCACTGTTAAATATGACTCTTGTTTAATTTACCTAAAGCTTATTAATGTTGCCACCATGTGGCCATGTGGTTAGGCAGTGGCAATTTAGATTTATGTTGCAACATGTTTTACTATTATTATTGTTTCGTATTTTACTTTTATTATAATTGTCAGTTTAGTATTGTAAACAGTTTTTTTTGTAAACGTTTAAAGTTTCCTCCAAGTCTATAATTTAACGACATGTTTCAAAAATGAAAACCAATTGTAATTAATCTTCAATGTTAATGGAAGAGCCTTAAGAATATAAATACTAATAATAATTACGTAATTACTTACTATAATATTTATGTGAATTAATAGACAAATATATTACACACAACCTACAGCTTTGTGTCATAAAACTAGTTCGCAACACAGTTTAGCGTAGTTGTCAGTATAATTAAGATTAATTATTATTTCCCTTAGTCAACAAAATATATATCATAATAATAATAATATTTAAGATTTATACGATTAAACAGTTTTTACCAGAAAATCTTTATTCTATGGTACAAAAATGTTTCATTTGGTTCCTATCATAATTTTAACAGATTAAAGTTAAATAATAATTAGGATAAATATTTAAGTAAGTATAAAATTATATTTTGAACACAATACAAAAGTTTTCTTAAATAAACCAGATTTACTTGTTATTTAATTTAATTCACTTAACATTTTGTCACAGCTGTACATTTGTATAGGTTGATTGAAATTTGCCTATGCCTACTATCTTTTTATCTACACCCCAAAACAGTTTCAACTCTTTCTTTGACTTAATCTCAGAACAATCCCATCTGGTGCTCTTCTCACATAACAACAGTATCGTTGAGATTCTCACAGCAATTGGCTCTAGCAAAGTTTTATTAGAAAGCAAAACTTTCTTTGTTTGATTCTATTTAGTTTTTTTTCTTTTACTTCTTTTTGTTGTACTGGGATTCAAGCTTTGCAGCTGAGCCTGCAAAATCAAATGGCATAAAAGTTGTCTCTCTCTCTTACCCAATAACAATGGGGTTGACAGTGTTACCAGGTCTTATGAGATTAGCAAACGTAAAGCCGATTGTAAATTTATAATTAGCATCAAATGCTATTGTAGTTCCTTTTGAAATGTCATTAGAGTTGAGTTTTTCTTATGTGTGTGTGTGTGTGTGGGTGGGTGGGTGTGTCTTTCAGTGTGTGTGTGGCACACATTCGCACATTAACGACAGAAAGAGCTGAAAGCCTTTTTTGGTTGGCTTTTCCTCCGAGGGGGTAGCTGGTTTAAGGGGGAAGTTTTGCCTTACATTTGTCAAGTTGTCGTCTATCTGCTTGACAATGGTTGCTCCTCGCATTGAATCGCATGTCGGCAATTAGTTAATGTCAAACGAGAACGAGAATAATGACACTAGCTAAAACTAGCAATTAAACAACAGCTTAATCTTTAGCATTGTTCAAAATGCGCAATTGTTTGGAGTGAGAATTTTGTTTATAGATAGTTTCCAATTTAAATGTTTACTTCAAAAAAATAGATGGGTAAAATAATACTCATATAAAAATTAAATGATAAGAGCTTTATTTTGTTTAAGCCTAACCATGTTTACGTTAAAGAGCTTTCTAAAGTAATTGTATTAAGTGTGATTTATTTAGCTTAGGTTTAACTTACATTAAACTCTCATTCTCATAATGCTCTTGGTTTTCTTAGGCGCATCCCAAGTTTATTTCAATTACTAACTGAAATATGGTTCAAATGAAGCTTTCGAAAGCTTATAAAAATATTTACTTTACTTTACTTTAGGGTAAAATATTTATTAAATTTAATTAAATTTATTTATATAGTAACTCAACAGTGTTTCATTATTTAAGCTCAAGTAAAGCTTTAATTGAATTGACTTTTAGCCAGTATCATTACAACTTCCCCGAAAAAATGGATATATTTTGATTCCTAATGAAGGGGACGCTAAGACTAGGAGCTGGCACAGCTTAATCAACGGCTGAAGAAAAGGTCAAGTACGAGTGCTTCGCTAATTTGTTGTCTCCCCAGCAATGTGTGTGCGCGAGTGTGTGTGTGTGTGTGTGAATGTGAGTGTGTGCGAGACATTGTCAAGTGTTGCGCCTTTGTCACGTAGCAAAAACTTGACTCCAACTTGCAACACTCGTACGGGTTTGTAGCGGCTAATGAGAGCAACAGCCGGCGGCCAAAAGCCCAGACCGACTCCAGCTACAGTTTTGGGTTTTTGTCGGCAGCTGCACGAAGCGAATGTGCGGCATGAGTCAAGCAGCAGTGTGTGGCATGAGGCATGAGACAAGCGGTATATACCATAGGGCGGATGCGGCAATTTTCAGCCTGAAATCGATATGGCATCAAAGCACATTTATGCCATTATGCAGCTTGTGGTACTTACCACTCCAACTCCAACTCCGACTTCGAGTTCGCATTTGTGGCAAGAGTTTGGGGTCTGAGCGTAGGAGATGCCGCTAGCGATGAGGCTGAAGCTGATATATTTTTATTATGCTAAAATAATCGGGCATAGACAACGGTCGCTGTGTGGAGCGAGTTGCGAATCGCAAAGTTGCAAAGCCAAAAAATTATCTGAAAGATGCATCTGAATATTGCAAACAAAAGATAAAAGCCAAATGCAACGACAACCGCACCGCACCAGTTGCTACCTGCCCCTTTAACCCTCTCTTCTTAACCCCCATTTTCAATAGTTTGGTCTGTTGTTAGTAGTTGTTGTGGTACATGGGGCACAGTTGCTGCAACGTTTGCCTTTCGCTTGCAGCCACGCAAAAGGTGATTTATTTGAACATGGTTATCAACTTAGTAGAATAACAGGAGCAGAAAGCGCCGCACCGCAACAACAGCAACAACAACGATAACAACAACAGCAACAACAACAGAAACATCTGTGGGGCAGCCCCCCAAAAACAATGAAGAACAAACAATGCAACGCGCAACTTGAACTTGTGGCTAGAAAGTGCAGAGCCGTAAGATACGATTGCATTTACATGCATCCGTATCGATATCAGAGCGCCTTCATCGGGGCGTGTGTGTGTCCATAAGCCCCTCTCCTTCCCCCTCTCTTCACTCCTTCATCTATACAAACAGACATACACACACACCCACAGCTGCATGTGGCACGAACCCGCGACTGCAACTGCAAATGGATCTCTGAAGGCTATGTCTGTGTCTGGGATTGGGATTGGGGCTGGGTTTGGTTCGGATTCGGGTTTGGTTCTCCAACTGGCAGCCGGCATACAATTTGGCCGGCAGCGAAATTTATTTGAAATCAATGCTTCTTGTTGCATTCTTCAGTTGCCAGTCTGTGGCACAAAAGTTTTTGTTTTTTTCTGTGTTTTTTTTTTTTTGACTGCTGCCTTCTTGCACCAGCCTCAGCAACAGTCTCGACAGCAGCAGCGGCAACCGTAAAATCACAAAATAGTGGCAACTGAGGCGCTACATATTGATTTATAGGGCATATCAATTGATAACTCCGATTAATTAAGTCAAATTTAATTTTAAGTTTCAATTAGCATTTAATTTATTCAATATACTATTTGTTATATATTATTGAAAATATGGCATATCGACTGATAGCTCTGATTAACTAATTTAAAATACAAATAAATTGTGTCTTAAATATGTTATATTTAATAATTTGTAATTGAAAGGTGTTTAGAAAATATATATTTTTATTATGATCAAAAGAAAATTTTTTATTTAAAAACAGTAAATCAATTTCAATAAAATTTATATATTTATTTAAAGTTTCTTTCTATTGCAGAAATGAAGATAATGCAATTTTGCTGTGTAAGTTATTATGTTATTATTATTAAATGTTCATTTAAATTTATGGATAATTATTTTTTATATATTTATTTTTAATTTTTATTATTGTTGGCTCTCTTAAATTTATGGATGCCTAAATTTTTTTAAAATTTGTAATTCAATAAGTAATAAATTATTAAAATGAACTGATTATTTTGTAAGCTTTTTACAAATTAAGCAAAGCCTAAGACGCGTCACTTAAACTAACTTACTATAAGTATTATTGTAAAATAAGACAACCAAAAGAATGTTAAGTTATATCATCCGAATTACTACTTACTGAGGATCAGTAATTTTTGAAAAGTTTTATTGTTATTATATTTATATCATTTAATGTATATGTTTATATGTACATAATTAATTAAAATTTCTTTGTATATTTTTGCTATTAAATTTTTATTAATATCCATTCATTTAATTTGAATTTCTCTGTATACTTTATAGACAATCATCAAATTGAATTGATTACGAGAAAGTTGGTAGAGGAATACATTTAAAGGTGTGGTTCAGTCATAGGCAAGTACTACTGTAGTGATATTTATTCGCATATGCAATGGTATTTGTATTTATTATGCATTTCTTTATGATGATTCGAACGGCAGCTGATTTAATGTGCATGTTTCTCGGTTTCTCAGTTTCTCAGTTTCTCTATTGATGGCGATGGCACTCGTCGAATCGGAACCGAATGGTCACGAGTTTTTGGGGGCAATGTTAACACCGCCTCGGATTTTGGCCATGGATAGGAGTACGGATAATATTTGAGACCATTAAAATGCAGTTGTTGCCCAGAGTCTATGGGAAACGATAATGAAGGCAAACGGTAAACTGCAAACGAATAGCTGCAACTGCAACAAGTTGCCAGTTGCCAGTTGCAAGTTGCCAGTTGGTAGAGTGAAATCGATACATATTAGAACTGCAGGCAGTTGACTTTTCTGCTGTTGTTGTTTTTTCTGACTTTGAGTTGAATAGAAGCAAACAAAACCCGACAGGGTCTGTCGAGTCGCACATCAAATGCATTTTGTTGGGTTTATTGAATCTCAGGCCAAACAAATGCACTCCGAAGGCTTTTCGCTTTGGTTTTGGCCTGGCTTTGGCTTTGGCTTTGGCATTGGCTACGGTTTCGATTTTGGTTTTCATTTTGTTTGCCTCGTCAAAAAAGAGAAAAAATATAACCTCAAACGACCACCTTGAAGTGAAGTCCGAGTCCAAATCTCAGTCCAAGTCCGAGTCGGACGTCAGCTGGAGGCAAATACAAATGCGAGTCTCGTTTCTCCATTTGAAGTTGAAGTTTGCTCAAAATTGTAATTTCAAAAACAAAGTTTACGCTTTCCAAAAAATTGTTTAAATCAATAGCCGACTCCTCACCTCGACCCCCTTTTTATCTTCATCCAGCTATAAAAGTGTGAAATGCCAATGGCATCGCTATTTACCTTTGCATTTAGTGCCTCTTTGTGTCCCATCTCCGTCTCCGTCTCTGACTCTAACTTCAACTCCAACTCCGGCTCGATTTGCTTTTTGGCCATTACGAGGCGGCGAACTGGGCTTTGATTAATGCCAAACTCTCCACAATTCACAAGATCTGCACAGGTTTTCGGTACGCGATTCACACATTATTCATGTGCATTGTTCCGCCGCATCGCAAAAATAAACAAAATCTAGACGCAAGAATCTGCAACCATTCTTTGGTACCAAAAGCGCTACCAATCCGCACAGTCTCCTTCCTCTATCTACCCATTCCCCTTACCATCCTACCTTTGGTCGTTGCTTTGGCTCTGTGCAAATTCAATGGCTCTTTGCATACATTTGCGTTTATCCAGCCATGCGTAGCCTATGAATGGCCACACAATACAACTAAGTACATTTAACCGAAACAAGATCGAACAATCAACAGGACTAACACCGACCTAAAGCTACTCTCTTTTTAAAAGAACTTGCAAATACATTAAATTACTCAACTGTGTGGTTTTTTTAGGGCAACATTTAGTAGTTAAATCAATGGACGATTTGAAGTAAATTTTGTTTAGAACTTCAATAGTTGTTAATTTTTATTAAGTTCATTGTTAAATTTCTTATAGTTTTATTAACATAAATTTAGTAAGCACTTAAGATTTAACAAAGTGGTTAATATAATAGAAGTTTTTGTATTGTTTTCTTAAATGTTGAAAAATTAAAGTAAAGAAGAGCAGTTTACTTTAGACAGTTCCTATTTACAGTTCTTGGTGATCGTTTTTAGATAGATCTTTTGAATAGGTTCTCTAAATGACACCTCAAGTATAATTTCATATGACAGTAAATTCCTTCAGACATTATTACTATATACTACATATTCTTTACATAATTCCTTAGGATACAATTCAAAACTAAAATATGACTTTATTTTATTAAATTCACTTGGTTAGTTATATTTAGTAAATTCCTTGGAATACAATAGTTTGGTTTTCAAACATCCTTTTGAATATTTCTTTAACCAAGTGTCCAGCATAGTTATTGTACCCATTAAAATACACTGCAACTCTATCAAAAGGCAGCTAGCAAATGGCAAAGAATTGCATGAGACGCTCGCAAGTTGCAAGTTGCAAGTCGCCAGCGGCTGCGCAACGACAACAACAACAACAACAGTAACAACAACGATGATGGCAACAATGGCCATTGAGTTGCTGCTGCAGCTCCTGCTCTCGTTGTTGTTGT
The DNA here is from genome assembly GCA_035044365.1 of Drosophila neotestacea. Classification (NCBI taxonomy): domain Eukaryota; kingdom Metazoa; phylum Arthropoda; class Insecta; order Diptera; family Drosophilidae; genus Drosophila; species Drosophila neotestacea. The sequence goes on along the minus strand of JAWNMD010000052.1, from coordinate 1,165,697 downwards.
TGTTGTTGTTTCTGTTGTTGTTAAAGCCTGCCCAAAAACAAAGGCCAAATAACAACAAAGCGAACAAAATGAGAAGAAGGAAAAAAAAACACGAGAGAAACGAGAAATATGTATATCAGATTTAAAATAAATGTAACTGCGCGGCTCATTATGCTGCGCTTACCACACGGCGAGGCAGGAACCTGTGGCATGCCCCCTCCTCGTTCCACCCCCGTTGCAGCTGCAAATGGGGCATGTTGCTGTTGCTGTTGCTGTTGATGTTGCTGCTGCGCATGCTCAACAGTTGCTGCACTTAATGGCCTGGGCAATCAGTGGCTGCCGCATTTGCGCGCCTTGCCTCTCTGTCCCCTCCAAAAAAGACCTGCCACAAGTTAGGCTAGTTAGGCTGCAGGTAAGCCTAGACTCGCGACTTAAGAGTCGAGTCTGTGGCAGGCAGAGCCACCAAAGGGGCAACGCATTTCGTATTCGTATTCGCATTTAAATAAACATTTTTCAGTTCTTTTCAGCCAAAAGGAACGCGCATTGTTCGCTAAACGTTGTTGCAACAACAGCAACAACAACGGACTGTGGCAGCTAGATCCTCTGCAAGTGGCATGCCACATTGGCTTCAGTTTAAAGCACACTCAACTTTCACTCCATAGAACAAAGCTAAATGTCTTGTCTTCGCTATAGCACGTGCAACACACTCTTTACCCCCTGCCCACATTTCCCAGCTAGCTTTTCCTATGGCTTTTCCTCATATTTGCATGCTCATTTCATATTTTTGCTTTTCGCTTTTTTCACGACGGAACGACAAAACAACTTAATCGATTTACGTTCATTTGCAATTCGCAATTTGTAATTTGTAATCCAATGCTCGTATCATGCATTTGAGCATGCAACGTGTGTGCCGCACATGCCACAAATTTGTTGCAACGATTAGCTTGAAGAAATAATTGCAATGCCATTGGCTTATTAATTACCCACGATAGCAAATGCTGAGTGAGGCATTTGTATTTGTTCTTGTAGGTTCTTCCCCCCCTCCGCCGTTCTTTCTATCTGCCCCTTTGCCATCAACAACAACACCGCTACGTGCCACAACGGAGCCAGGCCAAAAAGGTTGCCACTTCAAGGGCAACGCGGCGGCATTCTTCACTGTCTGTTGCCAATTATGATTGAATTTTTGAAATTATTATCCCGAGTCGAGGACAAGTTTTTTGTTCTTGCTGCTCGGCGGCATATTTTGTCACTTCTTGCAACGAAATTCTTTTAAAATGTCGCAGATATTTTTATTAATAAATCTAAAATGCAATAATAATGCCACGACAAGATATCCCTAAAGACCAACAGAGTTACCAAACTTTAAGAGGAATTCTAATTATAAATATTACCCCAGTGTATTTGACAATGTTTCTTCGTTAACATTTTTTAATCGAAAGCATTCTGTATACGATAGTTTTGTGTCGTTGTATACACCTCGTAACTTTAAGTTCGACTTTTCAAAAAATTAACAATTGCAAGATAAAATCTTATAACAACTTTCATACGAGTAAATATTTGTATTACTTTGAATATGTTTTTCTCCTCAATTGTATTTTTCTACTAAGATCTAACCTCTCTCATTTACATTCACAGTCAACTATGATTGCCGAGTATTTGGCAGATATCGTAAGATTTATATTTCCCAAAGACACTATTTTAATAAATTCCTAAATAATTTCCCAAGAATATTCAGCCCACTTTCGTCTTAGATCATAGAATAATATTGAGTAAATTCCGAGCCGCGCCTACTTGTGTTGAAAATTCCAGTAAAATTTGGCCAAAAGGATCAACGGTAACTATCTGAAAAGGGGGGGAGGAGAGTGTAATGTGGGCAGGTTAAGGCAGCATAGCCTGTGGCAGGCAACATGGACTCATAGACTGTGCAACAACTGCAACCGTTGCACATTTTTCATGCTGCATATTTATGTTATTTTAATGTTTTTTTGCATTTGCATAAAAACTCGTTGGCCCCATTGCTGGGTTTGAGTTACTTTGTTGTTACTTGAGCTGTTGTTGCATCTCCCAGCTGTTTCGTTCTCCTTTTCCCTCTCTCTCTGTCTATCTATCTCTTTTAACAATGCCATATCTCTATTTGCTCAGGTATTTTACACGTGGGTTGTGAAAATGCTTTAAAATTAAAGCACACAATTGGGAATTGAGAGTTTGGGGGCTTGGGAACTTGCCACATTTGAGGCAGACAGAATGAAGTAATCACCACGTGTGGCAGCTATAAATAAATACGGTGACTTTGGCATTTTCTGCCAATAAATTGCACCAAATGAGCATTTAGCATTTTTAACGCCTTTTACCTTAAGCCCCTTTGGCGATAACGTAACACGCAACATGCCTCTTGCCACCAACCCAAGCCCAATCCCTAGTTCAATTCTCAGTTCTCAACTCTCAATATTCGCAGTTCCACTTGTGGCAGCGACAGAGTGTTGCATGTGAGGCACGTGAGCAGAAACTTTTTGACACGCCATATCGTTGGTTGCCTCTGTTTGTGGTAAGCTTACCCTCTCCACCCATTCCTTTGCCTTTGCCTTTGGCTAGCGTCCGTCATCGGAGTCATCCAGCTGTGCAACAGTCTGTGGCAGGGCTTAAAGGATGTGCAACATCAAACCAGGACCAGACTCGTATCATTATCACGCACGCACATGAAACATCATAGAGAATAAAGAGCTAGATCCTCTACAACTGTCGCTGTGTGTCATTAGGCGCATTGCACTCGACTTTGCCTCACTGTTTGTCACCTCGTTCAAGTGTCCAGCCTTCGCCTCTAATGAAGTCAACTGCTCGTGTGTGTACACTGTCCTACCTGAGGTGTCATTACCTTCCCTCCTTCCTCCTTCCTCCTTCCTCCTCTCTCTCCTATCAACTCCTCAACAGTTCAGTTCCACGGTCATGAGCATCATCATCTCACCTCCCACGCCCAGTTCCTCTCGTTGTCCAGTTGCAAATGAAGTTCGTTTTACGAGCTGTCCAAACACGAAGCGTACTTGCCTTCGGCTTGTGGAACTTATTTCAGTTCAGCTTGGTTCGTTTACAGCTGTGTTCCATTGCCATAGGTTCCACTGCGGCACGTGTACTGTCTGATGTTTAGCAACATTTCAGACTGGCAACAGGTTTTCATTCGTCATCAACATGAATAAGAAGCCCAAGCAACAGCTGAGACGAGGTCATAATTTCATACTAGGGGATAGAACTTCTTAAGCTTTGAGAATTTACTAAGACTAGTACTTTTAATATAGTTATTTTAGTAGTATTGATTTAATCAATTGATCATAACTTTACTAATACATACTTTCGTTCCTTGTATCTTGTTTAATGAAGCACATACATAATCACAACAGCTATAAAAAATATCAGTTTTTGTCGTTATTAAGTATATACAGAACATTTATCAAAATCAGTTATTTAGCTGAATTTATGTTACATTTCTCCCTTCTCAGAAGACAGTTTGTTCTCAAAGAATTAACTAGTTCTTATATTTCAGAAAACAATTAAGATACATTTTTTATTTACTACAATTAAATGTATGTCAACTTTGAGTATACTTTTCAAAATCGAACTGTTCTTAAGATTCCTTTAGTTTAAAATCTATTATACAAAATCAAATAAATTTAATTAAAAAGCTGTAAAATGATTCATACTAAGTATTCTTCATTTTTGTTTATTTTATTAAGACTATAAAACATTAGTTATCTACATATGTATTTAGAACTGGCTATACTATCTCTCTGACTCTCTCAGCCCCGCTCCCATCACGAGAAATTTAATTAATACAAATATAAAGAACAAACTGCAGGTCAACAAATCTTAGCTTTGAATAACAACTTGTTAGCTGTTTAAATACCAATCTGATGACTACTTCACAGAGCTCTAACCTCATGGAGAAGTTCATGTACAAGTTCTTTACGAGTATGTAGGTTTTTTTCTGATTACTTCATTAAGAGGACAACGGCAACTGCTGATAATAATAATTATGGCTCTCCATAACTTGAATTTTTTATGTCGACTCATTGACAATGCCACCCACGGCATATAGCATATATATTGTTTGTTATATTGCCAAAGCCAAACAACTCACGATATTCTAATTAAAACACATACAGACCATAGCAATATCATTATCATCAACCCATTTTCATCATCATGATCATCTTTGGGTTCCCTTTTGCGGTGTGTGAACTTCAATTCGATAAATTTACATTGAAGCATGATGAGGCACTTTTCTGCAGAGTGTGCCAAGTCATGTGGACAAAGCTAATGTATGTGGATTTAGATGTGGACGTCACGTCAATGTGTATACGTATGTGCACACTACATTCTCGTTTCGATGATGGTCGATTTCTATAGCCAGTCAATGGATCGGGTTGCCAACTCAGCCTGAGACTCAGGCTCAGTCGTGTGCTATGTCTCGATGACATATTCCATTAAAAACAACTCCAAATGCGACAGTCGTGCTTAAACTAAAGATACCCTGTAATATTTGCAACAAAACTTAGATGATATAGTATTTTATTTGAAGTCAAAGAAAAATTTGTTGAGTCCATGGATAAACATTTACTCTTAGAGATCTATTTGATTAACTATACTTATTGTTATCTTATCCTTCTGAATTTTTATTGAGAACTTCTCCAGGTTTTGGTAAGCTCGAAATGTAAGGTATTATATGAAGTAAACTGAAGAAATGAGTAGGAAACTTAAAGTTTTTTAAAAATATCGTATTTAATAATAATATAATATATAATATCTTAAGTATCTGGCTGTAGTTGTTAGTTCTCTCTTGGGGATACTCTCTCTCATCTACTCTTCACACCGTAATATTCTTTCAAGTCATCTGTACTTAAGTTACTTATCTTAAGCTACCCTTTATGAATACTTCTCAAAGTACAGGGTATTGGATGAGGCACCGTGCGGCCCACATCTGGGCACATGCATTGCATGCACACCTCATTTCTGGGCTACCTGACGAGACAGCGCATTAGAAATATATGGGTTTGGCAGTTCTCAAAATAAGAGCGGGTCGCTCGGTTGCGCATGCTCAGAGTTCAGAGTTAAAAACAGAAACAGACCCAAAACATGCTGCTCACATGTGTCTGGAGGGAAACGAGCCCCGAAAATCGTCTAATAAATTGACATTTATAAATAGTTGAGAGCCCGAATTTAGTTCGAGCATGAGAGTGCGAGTGCGTGCTCGGAGCACATGTGTGGATGCATATTGTGGCAATGTTACCTATGGGTCTACTATATGTGCATATGCTTCAATAACCATCATACATATAACTCAAGGGCAATGAGCTGCATAATTGCGCTGAGTAATTCTCACTTTAGTTTTCGGGGCGATTTCTAATTTAATTACGAAGAGGGAAAACCCTAGAATGAGAAAAATGCTGAGAAAGAGAAGAAGATTTAAATTAAAAATATAGTTATAAGACGGCCTTGATTAAGCGTAACTAATGATGGCACTTAGCACTTAATTAGAGGTGGGATTCTTTCTGATATTAGAAATAAATTTGGGTCGAATAAATTGAAAAGAAATGACATTAATTCAATTTATTGTTTTGATACATTAAATAAATAAAAATTGTATTAAATGAAATATAATTTAGAACATACATTTAAAACAAACTGAATATACATATATGTAACTAACTCATTATATGTATACCTACTCTCTCACACATTCTTTTAGCCCAATTAAAGAACCCGACAGTGTCCCAGTCCAAATCCATATTATAACTTGTCCTGTCTGGTCAATTAGTGGACTTATTTTGTAGATCCAATATGTGACATTTGATAGTGAAAAGGTGAAGAACTTTCACGACTCTTTTGAAGTGGAAGAATGAAAATGGAAATGAAAATGGAAATGGAAATGAGGCCACATATCTTACAGTATATGGTATCGTATCGTACTGAAGGCCGGGCACAAACATATTTTATTTCAATTTATTTGAATGTCAGCGAGCATAAATTACGTTAGCATAAATAAATGCCATGATATCAAGACAAAACAATCTATATAGAGCGTAAAAAGCAGCGCAACAAAAGACGCCACACGAGAACGGAAAAAGGAAGTTAACAAAATAAGCCAGATAGAGCGATTGAGATACCGACAACACCGAAACAGACACCACACCACACCACAAAGTACACTCTCTCACAAACACACAGAGAGAAAAGACAAAAACCTAAGTCCAATAAAAGAAAAGATAAATGTCGAAGCAACTGTGAGAGAGGGGGCAAATACGAAAAAAAAACATACAGAACTAAATAAAACACAGGTAAAAATCAACGGCTAACAAAACTGGCACGAAACTCAATACCAGCTGTAAGCTGAGTTTCAGTTGAGATGAAGAAATATTTAGAGTTCCCAAATCTACAGCTACCGGGGGTAGAGTAATAATTTTTTTTTAGCAAAGTGCGCCGGCGATGAGTGCCATGGATCGCATCGTATCGGATCGCATTTCACCTTCTTCTCTTTCAGGTGTCACCGATAGGCATCTCTTAATGCACAGGGCCAAGACCTCAGGCTCTGGCTTTAACTCAGGTCAATACGGTGAGAATACGAAGACAGAGCACACACTTTACAGCTCCACAAACACACACACACACACACGCACCTCCTCCTCGGTCAGTTTAGGTTTTATTTTCGGCATCTTCCACCAAATAAAAAAAAGACGGAAAACAGGAAAAAAAAAATATGCAGCAGTGTGGTCCGAAATTCTCATTAAGCGAAATATTCACATAATCCCGCATTTGTTTGATATGCGCTGCTTGATAAAGACCAAAGGACCAAAGGAAAACAGGAACCGAAACCTGTGTGTGTTTAGAGATATGTCTGGGTTTGCCTTGTCTTTGGGTATTACAGGTACAGAGATGTTAGGCACTAGATTTGGCAAACTGAGGAGAATGAACTCATTGTGAAAACACATAAATATTTCTGACTTAGCTGAAATGAAAAAGAAAATTCAATAGATAGAAATTAGCACTTGCTTATTGACATATTGATATAAGTTATGCTATAAAATCTCTTTGTAATTCGATATCTTTGTCTGCTTATATAAAATGCACAGCACTTTACTGTAACTAGATCTCTCCATCTCTTCTAAATTTGTCAAATTAGCTAAATCATAGTCAAATCCTGTTGAGGCACAAGGCAGAAAGACTCGAAATAAATGACGCTTCAAAGTATGCAACACTCTCTAACCGCAGCCAAACGTGATGTGGTTTCTATTTTGCAACAGTTTTTCGTAAAAGTTACAGAGGACAAAAGGCCAAAAGCTAAAAACAAGTGTGAGATTGAGATGATTGCTACCTTAAAGGTATAGAATGAGAAAATATTTCTCAAACAGAAAAAAAAGAAGTTTATTTAACTTTTCTATGAACAAAAATAAATTCTATTTAAAATTAAATATATTTGATATAAATATCCTTTATTTGAGTTTGTTTTCTGATAAAAGTTGTAATTAAATTTACATATAGCTTAGTATTGCTTTTATTTTAATTGAGTTTATTCAATTCAGATTCAAGTTCCATATTTTATTTTGATTTTTTTAATTTTAAATTTACCTCAAGCTTTCATTATTTTTTCCAGATTTTATAGACACATTTTCATGTGATTTAAATTTAAGTATTTTATTTAATTCTTTCTGACTTCCAAATAGTCCCTTACCTTATATTATTTCCGCATATTTACTTACAGCATTACAATATCATTTTGCAAATTAGCTTATTATTACACAAGGCTTTTAGCTATAATCTTTCCAGATTAATATTGTTTCAGCATCAATCTATATTAAGCATTTACCCACAGAACTTTTGTATACTAAACGCTACCGTCTTCAGCTAAACATATAATACTTAATAATGAATCGCACATTGGAACACCATTTATGTACACATATGTACGTAAGATTTGAGTAGATGTATGTTGTACAGTGTACACGATGATTGATGACAGACAAAGTAGTTTGCATGAGATTTGCTTAAGACCCCTTGTAGCCCAGAGTTAAACACAAACATGTGCCGAGGATTGAACGCGGGAATCTGAGTCTCGAAATGTACAGCTTGGTCAAGTCGCAGTTGTAATCCCTTGAACTGTCACACAGTCTGTCCGTCTCTCTGTTTATCTGTCTGTTTGTTGTAATCGGCATTGACAATGACATTGCATATACATAGTTACCACAAGTTGTGGGCTTTACATGTGGATGTTTCCCCAAGAAAACCCTAAATTGCCTCTGAGAATAATAATTAAAATTCCCACTTCCAAGTGCAGATTTTATATTTCTGTAGTTTTTTTTCTTTTGGAGTAAAAACAATTGTCATAAATGTGGAATTGTAGTTCGTTTTGGTTGCCTGTGATTGGGAATTGAAGAGGCAATGCTTTGAGGGTTTCGCTAAGCGGCTTACAAAAATCTTGCGTGTTTCGTTGTTGGTTTTATTTAACGAAAAGATTAACAACAAGCAATCTGAGAATCAGATTTGTCATAGGGGTTGCCAGTTTGCCAAAGCTTAATTGCGACTCACATGCGACTTGCTCACGTTCTCATCAGGGAAGTTCATGGGGAAGCCCCTGATGCTGCAACTTTGATCTTTAGTTGCGATTTTGGTTATTTGATGCCAATTAAATTGAGGGAAGTTCAGTTGCAGTTTCTATAACAAAAGAATTCTATAATCTAAGATAAGTTTTTTTTATTTCTTATAAGTTCAAAATGCCTGAAATTTGATTAACTTCTTATAAACCTTTTGTTATTGTTGCCTCTGGGATTTGTTTTTTAATAGAACAAAATAATAAATTATTATAAACATTTTCCTTATTTTCTAAAAGTAGATACAGAAGCAGGTGGAATAATTTTGAAGCAATAAGAATATTTTGTAATATAAAATATTTTTATAGCTCTTCTCTGGGCTTTAAATTTGATGCAATATAACGAGATACAGTTATATTTCTCTAATATTTATGCGTTGTTTTCTCATCTAACTAAAGTTGATTATTCCTGCTCTGATGTCATTATTAGTACTGAATTAATTACTATCCCTAATATTATACTTGTACTAATTACCTTAGGACTGCAATGTGTGTAAGCTCAGATAATTATATTAAAATCAGTTTGGTTTGTTTGTCTACTTGTCTGACAATTTTGGGTTACTTGATGCCAATTAACTAATGAAAATTGAGTTTCAGTCCGTGGTGTGGACTAGTCTGGTTTTCGTTTTGGTTTTGTTATCAATTTTCCCCGTTGCATTGTTGCAAGTCAAAGCAGAGTCAGACAAAAGGCGGATACAGAAGGCCATCAATCAGAGGCAGAGTTGAGAGAGGTAAACTCACAAAATTGAAACCTTTGGCAAAAGCCAAGTTGAAAGTGATTTACATGAACGCGCGTGTCTTTTGTTTAATTGTAACTGCCCACACAAAGATACAAATATACACACACACACACAACATATTGGTTTTATTTTCTGCAGTGTATAGATAATTGATTAATGCACACATACAGCCACATTCACATTCACATACAGAGACTGCGGCTGCGACTGATTCAGGGCCTTTGCTTTTAATTATTCGTTACCAGCCATCAACGGGCCAATAAATCATAATCCATCAAAGATTTGCGGTACATGTCCGCTATGTGGCAACTGCCACCGTTCAATTTCCCCCCTGTGCCTCATCCCCATCCTTCCCTCAGTTTGTCTGTCTGTCTGTCAGTCAGTCAGTTGGTTGCTCGGTTAATGCGCAATGCCTAATTGGAGAAGCGTAGCCCTAACTATGGCTCAAGAAGCTGCCAGCGGAAATGAATACTTGGCCCAGAAGCCGGCCAACTACTTAATGTCAAAAACAATAAGAAAGCCGACGTTGCTCAAAAGGTTTTTCACAATTAAACGCTTCAAAGGACTGCGGACAGGCAGTCAGCAAGTCTTCTTAGAGAAACCCCCTTTATATAACTTTGTACCCCACTAACACTCACACACACTCACACACACACACACAGGGGCAGAGTCAAAAATGCACACGCATAGTTAACGGTAAGGGGCTGCTTCTGGGGAGGGGGCGTGGCTGTCGACCCCCTGCTGAATAACAGAGCCGCCCCTTCAGTGCGTCGCTTGATTACAATCACTTGAAACTTGTAAGGCAGTTGGTTTTGCAATTGCATTTTAACCCGTAGGCAAATCACGAAAGTGACAAAAGTACACAAATTTTAATAACAGTTATTAAAAAAAATTAAAATTTAATTTTCTGCTGTCAAAGTATGTTATTCAATTGACAGGCAGTATAATCGATTAATTACCGAGAGACAACTTTGTATACTCATGTCAAAGTGTTTGCTATTTTTCTATAACACAAATGAATTAAATGTTAATCAGTTTATGCTAGTGACGGTGTTTGAAGGCTTTAATAGCAGAAATTTAACAAGGACAGTTGATTAAACGTTTTAAATTGAACAATATATTATTAAATTTTCATAAAACTTAATGAGGTTTACTTAAAATACTTTAAGTTAATGAAACACTCAGCTAAGCTAAACTGTTCCATATTTCAATATAAAGTATCGAATATTTTCCCTTGATTTACTTTGCATTGTATATTAGAAAAACTTTAGCATCGTTGAGTGCGTTTTCATCCCAGCGACTATCGGAGGGTTAAAGTATGTGGAACATGCAGGGTAACATTCACGTACCCAATGATTCAGAGCTGTGTTTACAATATTTCTATTGCCGGCTGTTGTTTTACGACTACAGCAAAAAGGCTGCACCGTTAATTCGATTCGATTTCGAAAATGGCAACAGCAAACAACAGCAAAAAAAAAGTCAAAATGGGGAAAATGAGGAGAATGTGAAAAAGACATGCAACATGAAAATGCAAAATAAGATTGAACCATCGATGGTTATTTGAAATGAGGAATGTTGAATAAGATATAAATGAAGAGAAGGAGAGATTGATGAAGAGACAAAAACGAAAAAAGGGAGAGACGTAGACAATTCAGTTTAGATTGAACACTGGTTTATTCTGTCAACTGATATAGTATATGTATGTAGTTGATTTAAAGTAAATGAGCTAATTTACCTAAGTGGAAATAGGATGTCCATGTTGAATTGTAAATGTGACATAATATATATAAAGTGAAGTTAGTGAATATATCGTCGGGTATCAAATGGTATCTTAAGACGCGGAGATTGAATCATTGATGACTAAATGGGTTAAGGAATGAGATATACCATAGAAGGGAAAGAGTTTAGGAGAGGGAAAGAGAAAAAATACAATTTTAAATTTATCTAGACTGTGTTTTAGACTGTAAGATATATAGATTTCTTGCTGATAGATTGGTAATCGACTCTTAATATATTAGTTGATCATTTAAAGTTCATTTTGCGAATTGGGATAAATAAAAGTAGTATAAAGAGAATAGTAAAAATGTTCATTAGTTGAAATCAGTTTTATAGAGAGGAGACTGAGGTTGTTCCATTTTTTACTGTCTCATTCTCTCTCTATCTGTAACTTCAAGGCATTTGTCTTATTTAGACAGCGTTGAGTGTTTTGTAGTAAAAAGTTGAAGCCAAAGCCATCAACATGAGCTTCAACATAAGGCATCAGCATCAGCATCAACGTCAGCGCTGCAAATCGCATTAAGGACTCTTAATGAAAGTTACTGCATCCTGAAGCATGGGGCATGTATTTTCGAATACATCTATGTATGTGTATTTGTCGACATCGTTGTGCGATGATTGATTTCACGCTGAAACGATTTCAATCAGCATTTCCGTTCCAAGAGTCTTTTTATTCACTCTCTCTCTCTTGACTTTTTTTTGCCATTTCTTATTGCATTATGTCGATTTTAGCCCTGCACTCGTTACTTATGAGAGGGGAGGCGTAGGCACAGCTGCTGGGTCTGTTTGGGGGGATGAGAGAGTGAGAGAGAGATGGGCGGGGTTATGAGTTCCGTCTTGGGAATATGCGGCAATCTGTTCCGTTTCCGCTGGACGAGGAAAACTGGGTCATGGTTGGGCCTTGTCGTTAATTGTTTATAGCATTTCATATTTGCTACTTGATTTGTTCGAGCATGCGGGTGACAAGCCACCTCCCACATTGCCACTCCCCATTTTGCCGCCTTCCTCTTTAACTACTGAAAAACTCTGATGTCTAGACGGACATCGTGCATGCAAAAACCTGTCATGTTTTCACATACATATATCCTTGTGCCAGACAACGACAAATTTATTACCTATTTAGCCTTAATAGCCTGGCTTGTTTTTATGATGATGCCGTTGACATATACATATAAGTGTAAGTGTATGTGTGTGTGTGTATATGTGGGGACGACAGTTTAATTTGTGATTAATTGACGTTAAAAGGGTTTAACAGTACCCCGTCTCCCGACTCCGTTGCTAAAATGAAAATCGAGTGACATCCACTTGATTCACAGCCAGATTCACTTTCACTCACTTTCGCCCAGCAATAGCAAAAAAAAGGGGCTTGGATTGAACCCAATTTACGTTAATAGAGCGGAAATTGCTTCATGAATGCGGATGTTGCTGAATATGAAATTCATTTAAAGCATTTAATCAAATTGACGAATAAATAAGTGCAATATGAAAAGATTTCATATTTATTGTTCAATTCATAGTTCTTCAACACTTTAAAAAAATTAAAAAAATTTCCATTCAAATGTTGACATTTAAGAATATTTGTCATTTTAATTTACTAGAACTCATAAATAATATATTGAGTTGACAAATAAATGAATAAGTGCATTATTTGAGTTTTTCCAGAGTTCAACTTAGAACAATTAAAATTCTATACTATAGTTTATTCTAAAGATATTTCGAATAGATAAATTAATATATACACAAGTATTTCTACAACTACATTAACTTAAAAAGAGTTCTGCTTATAAATAAATAAAGTTTCAAACTTTTACTTTATTTCTCTTTACCTTCAAAACATTTTAAAAACCTAAAGTTATTTTTTAAAGTTAAATTACATATACATAAGTCAAAAGAAACTTACTTACTTACTTAGATAATATTAAGCAAACAAATACTGTCCATATTTTGAGTACGTTATCAGAGTGCTCTTAATTTAAGTGGATTTTCGTGGTAGAATAAAATTTGTTCGCTTTGTTAATGAAGACAATTAACATTCTAAAATATGCAGCCAACACAACACTTAGAAATAAGTTAGCCGCAGGCAATTCATTTCCTTCATTACCACATTTTTACCTGTTTACCTGACATGGCCAAAACGAACGACAAAAGTTGACTGGAAAACTTCCGTTTTTGGGCCAGCTTTAAGGCAACAAAAAGTAGAAGGAGATGGGGGAAGAAAAACAACTGCAAATGGCATTAATAGTCAGAATACGTGCGACGTGAGTGTAAACATCAGGAGTCAGAAAAACAATAGGAAAAAAAGGGAAAACCAGAAAATCTCCCACGCCTTTTTATTCTTTTTGACTGGCGGCAAACTAAAAGTCGAGTGTTGTTCCGTATTCCACACTGACCGCTTGATTAACATTTCCTCAAGAACATTTCTTCTCCCCGTTGAGCCGTTAAGACGTTTGGTCATATTAATATGCTTACCCGTCTGTGGGCAATATGTCAACAAATTCCTAAGCGGAACACGTACTCGAAACACTCGAAATTCGTGGAATGTGCTGCGGCTGTTGGAATACGAGTACCCACAAAGGATCTATACTGGCTTGGAATCGTGTTTAGTTGGACCAAAGTCCAAAAGTTTTAATGCGTTCAGTTTTTTCTGTTTTTTTTTTAGAAAGAGGTGAAAAGTTAATGCGACTGTGTTTTACCCGGAGTCGGAAATTGTGAGTTTTCCAAATGTATTCCCTGAATCCCAGAGAGCACATCTCTAGCCGGCAAAAAGATGAAATCACTTTCACAAAGTGCTCAGTGCCAGGACAAAACGACAACCTGTTAGCCTTACTCCTTCCCCCCTGAAGTTCCACAGTTCCCTTGGACCTGTACCTGCATTCAACGTTTATCCCTTGAGTATTTGCATAGAGAGGGGCAAGTTTATCTAGCCGGCGACATGACTAACCAATTTTCAGCAAATTTAATGCACAAAGGATATGCACAGATTTCCAGACAGTCGCTGCCTTTGTCTTTAATGTGTTTTATAATTGAATTCAATGCAAAAATTCATGTCCCTTGATTACACTAGACAACAAGGCACAGCAGCAATTTCAGATAAATATTAAACAATATTAAAATAAGTACATTCAATAACAAAATTTTTTTTTAATAAAACTTCATCTCTTTTGTTCTAGTTTAATTATTAAGTTTATTTGAATGGAAAAGTCTATGCCCTTTGATTAAGCACAACCGTAAGTTTCACCTTGGTTTTAAACAACATTAAAATATTAACACTTAATAAGTACATCATCAATTACTAACATTTTCTTACTTAGCTTTCAATAAAATATTTATCTTTAATTATTCTGTCGAATTTAATGCAAAATGCATTTCCCTTGATTACACTAGCCAACAAAGCACATAACAATTTCAACTAAATATATTTTCTACAAAGTAACATAACTAGATTCAACAACATTTTCTGTTGTAATTATATTTATTTTCTTACTTAGCTTTCCCTTCAATATTTGTCTTTATTCTGTTGCATGCATGACCCTTGATTACACTTGCAAACAAATCACCACAACAATTTCAGCCAAATATACATATGTTCAACTAAGTAAACTATTTGCATTCGACAAATAAATGTATTACTAATGACTTTAATATTTGCTTACTTAGCTCACATTACATTACTTGCTGCTTGCTTCACAGTGTTAGAAGCGGCATAAGCTTTTCATATTCCAGCTCAGTTCGTCATCTCTCGCCCAATATCAGATTTTTCCCCCTAGTCTTCTCACATTGGGTTACAGTTGGACCTCTTGTCTGTCTGGCTTCCATAGAGCTGCATCCTTTGTGGCGCCGAATCTGAATGGTATCTGAATGGATTTCGGCTTTGGCATTCACATTTACAGTCACACATGTGTATTCATATATTCACAAATGTATTCGCATGTACTCATGTGCACATATCAGTTGTCTGGCAGCTGTCTGCGGCCTTGAATAGTCCCAAAGTCAAAGCCACAACTTAATCGCTCTTTGGGGAGCTACAACAGCAACAGGCACAACAACAATAACAACGAGAAAAACAACAGCAACAACATTACAACAATAAGCAGAGCTACAAATATGAAATGATTTCATTTGTTATTGCCGCCAGCGCTTGTAACTTGTTAAATTAAATTTTTGACAAGGCTCATCAATTATTAACGAATACTTAATACTCTTTCAAAGATCTTAGATTCTTTTTTTTCGTATTTTATACAGACTAAAAATCGTGTATAAAAGGTTTTTTAAAGTTATAATATTCCGATAAAAAATCATATGAAATATGAATATTCATTTCATGTTTAATACAGACAAAGGGTAATTAAATAAGGTGACTTTATACTTTCTGAAGAGTAAAAATAATCCACAATTACTGTTTTCTTTCTGAATATGAATTTGTTATTGACAATGTTAATTGGAGATTAATGTGAATTAAGAATGAATGAATATGCTCTCAATGATGATAGCTGACAGAAAGAATATTAAAATCATATTTTTATAATTCTTTAAGTAATTTTAATGAAAACATTTAGCTAAAAATTGGGTAGTACTTAATTAAGATTTGTTTGATATATTTGTTTGATAGCTACAGGAAATGCAGCTAAAGTTACAGTAAAACAGAGCTCATTGAACTCAGAGATTGGTGGAAATAAACGTTTTAAAATGTGGTTGCACATTTTGGAAATGAAGTCGGGTTGATATTTCTGTGGTCACAAACTAAAGAACCGCCAAGTGGCATGGCTAATGCCCTGTCATGGGGTTTTTGTTTCGGGTGCAAGAGCGTAACGTTTGAACTCGCCTCAGAGGGTATATGCCTCGGGTAATAGAGCGATTTTTGGTGTCGCCTGCCCCCTGGGGGTAATGCCACAGTTTGGGGCACGCGCACGCTCTGGCACTTCCTTGCGCCTGCCTGGCCACAGAAGTGGAACAAATGGGCGCAGGACGTGAGTGAGAATTGGACTGAGAATGAGAATGAGAATGAGGATGAGGATGAGCATGAGTAGCTATAAGAGACCTGACTCAGCTGCCTGTTTTGCATAGATGATGGTGACTTTAAATCGTTGTCGTCGGCGGCGGCGGCGGCATTTTCAATTTCATGGTTAATTGTGTTGCACGCGGCATTTGCCACTCGAGTCCAAGAGTGCCACATGAGTTGCGAGACGTGGCAGTGCTCGCCTTGAATGCCACATTAAGTTTCATAATTAGCACACCAAATGATTGCAATCCAACTGGCGGCATATGCAAATTGTCTTTATTGCAAATAAGCAACATATGGATAGTATCGTATAGATTGTTGTTCTGTGGGGCATGTTGCAAGTGGCAAGTGCATTCCTTGCCACTAGGCAAAACACTCTTCTTCTGTTTGACAAACTGCCAGTTGCCAGTTGTGAGTTTCCAGTTGCAAGTTGTATGGCAGCTGCAGCTCCGGGTTCACTTTTATCTTTGACATTTACTAATGACAAATTTATTCACGCTGTCACTTAGTTGACTTGTCCTCTGTCTCATGTCTCCGGTTCTCCGTCTCTTTTCTCCGGTCAATGTCACGTTTTCCTTTCCATTGTTTTTCCAACGGAAAAACAGTTCAAGCTGCAAAATGTCCTGAACCTAAGTCAACATTGAATAAGAGCAATGCTCCATTGATCGTCCTCCAAGTCAAGATTTGTTTGCACCACTTTAATTACAACATTTTCTCAATTCTCTTGAAGTACTGCTCCTTCCCATTTTCTTTTTCCTCTTTGATCTTTTCATATGCCATAGTTGATTGATTGATTTCCCCAACTAGCCAACAGCTCGCATGGCAGACTTTGTATCTTTTAAGATTGTCCACGTAATTAATCAACTACAAGTACATAAATAAATGACATTTATGACATCATTCACCAAGAGAGCAAAGTCCACCGAAGGGCCAACGAAATACTACTTAAAATCTAAAGAAGACACTAAAAATTTTTAGTGAGATGCCCTATAAATACCTCTTTGAATGTATATAAATAGATTTAAGAACACATTATTATACTATTACATTATTAAAAATGCTTTCCTTGCTTTTTAAAAATATACAATATTGTTTACTCTTACACTAAAAGTGGAAGTTTTCAAAGATTTTTTTGTTTTTTCTATTTAATTTTTTCATGGGAAACTTTTTCTAAATTTGTTAACGAAAATACCTCATATTCCCACAAACGTTGCAGGGTATAGTTAATATATATTTATGCATATTACTCGAACTCTGACAATTTCGGTGGTCGTGTTTATCTCTTCTGAAAAAATCATCAACTCGACGATCATTAAAGCTCACACACAGTCACAGTTCCAGTCTGATCCATTGGGTGAGACTGAAGGGGAGGATGAGGGTATCAGGAGGAGTAGGATTGGGTTAACGAAAGCGAAACGATCTTGATGGGCAGCCAGTGGCGCTGGAGCCTGGCCAATTTAGGAAACGCTCATCGTTTTAATACTCTCCAGACACGCACATTTGCCGAGTTGATATCACAAGGGGCCAAAGTAATTTTTGCGAATGAATCGATTCGAATACGAGTAATGAATGCATAACGCAATAAATTTGTAAAATTTAAACAATGCAAAGCGAACAAATTATTGCCGCTTGAATGGATCTCTTGGACCATGCTCAATTCGTTGAGTTTGTTCAGTTCTCATGTATTTCGCATTTAGCCTGGGCACGCCCCGAGCTAATCACAAATACAAAAAAAAAAAAAATATTTAAAAAAAATGAAGAAAAAAATATGTATAAAAAAGCAAAGGAATATTTTCAAAAAAGGGTTGCACAATGAAGCCAATAAACTGTGCCTGCAAGTGCTTCCGCGCAATTTCATTCAAGGAGCGCCCCTCCGCATTCCCCTCTATTGCCCCAGTTCCCCATGGAATGAGACGCGATCTACGAACATTTCAACATTTCAATAAACAATGCCACATCAAGGCAAAAGGCTGGCGCCAAACGGATTTTAGGTATTTCCCATTTGCTTTGTCAGCAGCCCTTTGATTCGTCTAGCTGCCTATTTAATTGGCCAACATACAACGTTCCAAGTGGCCCAATATTCTCCCTAGGGAGCGACTCTTAGGATAGAAGAAGAACTCAAATTGGAATGTTTACCCACGCCATATGCAAATTAATTGCCTCAAATTGGAAGATTCATGTCAAGTTTGATTTTATTTGAAATATTTGTGGTAGATGAAGTCTTTCATGGTCGCAAACTGTCAAAACCAAATCAAAATTAATTCAATATTTTGATTAAAATATTTATTTGAAACTGGAAGAGGAGAGTGTCCTGTTATATATTCTATAATAACTTCAGCATTTAATAGGCGATTGTAATAAAATGTTTACTATTGATAGAGAGGAAGGTATAATAGATATTTGTTTGAGTTTAAAGGTACTTATCCAAAATTGCTTTACCTATTGATACTTTTAAATAATATATGTATTTAAAATAAAGGGTTGTCTGAGCTTCGCTTCGACAAATTAGCTTAATCTTTTTTTTTTTGCAAAATAGGAGCACTTGAAAGGCTGTAAAAATCTTTACAATTATGAATAGACAGCTCTGAGAATGCAATACTCCCAACATAAGCTGCTTCTTCCCTCAACTTGTACTCAATTTCAATGGCTTTAGATTACGCCCTTGGCCTAGGCCCTTAATATCTAAAGCACCGCAAACATCTTTTATAAACAACATATTTTTGTTTAGAGCCAGTTTTTGTTTTTTTTTAATCAAGGAAAAGTAAAAAGAAACACCTTCGTTTTCAGCTGGAGCAGATTGTTAAAACGGAGAGCGTGTCATTAAAAGGCGCAAATATTTGCATAATGTCTAAGAATTTGTAAGAAATTGCCATTAGAGTTTGTTTTTAGGAGGTCTGCAAGTGTCTTAAGTTGCCTGTCGAAACTGGTCCTAAGTCTGAATAACTGCGCATAATCCCAGAGCCAAATGTTTCAAATGAGAGGCAGTTGAAATTTCCCTAATCATGGTAATTCGAGAGTCCAGAATGTGTGACAGTTGTTGGGCTAATCCCCGCACAAATGTCATGAATTGTGTGTACTGTGTGGACCCTGTGCGAGGTGTCAGCAAGCCAAATGTAATAATTTTAATGATTTTTCATAAATGTAAAGTCTCGAGTTGGGGTTGGGATTGGGATTGGGATTGGGATCGGCACGCGTTTTACATTGCACTTAAGGGTAGCGTTTCTGCCCCCCTGTTATGACATCGCCCTCATCCGGTTGCACCCTTTTCGGCCTATTAAACATGAAGACTACACACCACTGAGTCCATTGTTGTAGTCACTGTTGTTGTTGTTATAATTGCGCATATTTTAAAATACAAATTAGCAACGCTGTAGCTGAATTTCAATAGCGTTTTAAATGCCCGCAGGCTCTTTGTATAAAAAAATATTCTATACATACTGGGAGTGTGTTAAGTTCTCTTTGACTTTTAACAGCATGAAAGAGTGAGATAGAGAGAGAGAGAGAGAGAGAGAGAGAGAGGGTTGCCTTGAACTTGCCACACCATATAAGTCGTATTCATAGCCTTGCCACACCAAAACCAAACCAGACATCCATGCATCAGTCTGTGGCATTCACTCTGGCATTTCATACTCGTTCATAAAAAAGCCATGATGCCTGCAGCAGTCATCACAACAACAGTGCCAAGTTGAGTAGTTTGTCAAGCGAGCTGGAACTGTTTTGCCTTGCTTCTTGATTTCTATTTGCAAGTACCCTGTTAACTGACCAAAAATACAGACTATCTAAATTTGATTATGAATAATTGTTAAGCTATAAGTAACTAAAACCAAAGTTAAAGTATAAACAGATTATAACTTTTATCAAATAATCTTTTTGGCCTTTCTTGCATTTAGTTTTCAGATTAATCTGAAAATTATACGACATTATTCCCTTCACACTTTTTTTCATCTTAATTTTACCATTGAGCTAGTTTCCAATATAAATCTGGAAACTATGAAAATAATGATAAAGGAAAGTACAACAAATGTTCGGGAGATGATCAAGCATAACTTAGCTAAATAAGAAGTTTGTACACAAAAAATCTCAGCTAGAAAAAAAACAAGAAGTTCATCTGAGTAAGAAGACGATTCTTCTTAAAAATGGGAAGCTTAGCCGAAGAAAAGTTGCAGCTTCACTGAAGAAGATGTTTGATTTCAATGAGCATCTCCTAAGTCTAGCAGACTTCAATTGTTTACTACATTTTCATACCTGTGCATAAATAGCAAACACTTTTCGGATTTGCAGTTTCAAACATGAAGCTGCATCTAAATCTAGAGCTGAAGCTGAAGTTGAAGCTTCCTTGGCGCTACATTTATCACTGACAATTCGGGCAAACGTCGTCGTGACATCGGTGGCCCCTTTGGGGTGGAGACATGGGGACATGGGATACGGGATCGGGTTAGAACAAAGCACCAGAGTGTAAATGGAATTCTGGGAAAATGAAATTGCAAAAGGCAAAAAGCATCGTAAGAGGAAAAGAATGAAAAAAAGAAATGGGAAAATAGAAATGTTGTTAGCTGAAATGCAGCCACATGATTGTTGGATTGTTTGTTGGTTTGTTGGGTTCTTGTTTTTGAGTTATTGGTTTAGAATTGATGTGGTTCTGTTACGAGGTTCTAGTTCTCACCGGTACAGAACTCAAAACGCTTTGAGATTTCACTTAAAGCTTTAGACAAATGTTTTCTATAGCTTTGTCTGCCACATGTGACAAATGGCATGGCAAACAAGTGTAGACGATGTTCGGATTTGCATTGAAATACACTTGAACTATGAGACACATGAGTTTGGAAGGCAACTGCATCTGTGTAGATTACTTATCATTTGCTAGTTTGTTTAATTCAAACGAGAGATTAAAAGTCACTAGTCAAGATATGAGAATCAGGAAGTTTAAAGAATCATCTGATAAAACAAAAATAGGAAGAGTTTGATAGGAGTTTCAGTTTTTAAAAGATAACGACTATAATGAAGTAACGAGTAAATATTAATTGGAACCGTAAATAAGCTAAGTCAGTAGTAGACGAAGAGTATTCGACAATTCGTCTTTAGCTCTAGTTGTAGAGTTCAGTTTCCATTAATCTACGAGTAGTAAGATGTAACAAGTAACAAGGATACAGAGTGTTTACACTTTAGGAGTATCCAGTAGCGAGTAAGACTTAACGAGTCACTTGACAAGTGGAAAGGCTAGAGTATTAACACTTCGACCTGAGCTAAAGTTTTTGAATTTAATTTCTCGCTGATTTTTTGCCTTTTCAAAATTTGTCATGGCCACATTTTGGCAACGTTGAACACATGTAACTATATTCAACAATGCAACAACTTGCTGCACTTGTTACATGCTTCAAAGTTGTGAATTGAAATTTAACAATTGCAGCACAAAAGTTTTGAGTATATGAGTAGAAGATACCTTATAAATACACGCATGTTATAGATACATTTAAATACTTACATGTAGACTTTTTAATTAATCTTTTTCTACTGTAATTTCACTAAGAGTATTCCGATGATATTCTGAATGAATTAAATTTCATATTAATTATATAATTATAATTGTAGAATTTCATGAATTGAAAGTTATGAGTATGGGACAAGAAAATACCCTTTAAATGGATGCATGTTATAGATACATTTGCAGTATACTTTTCTTGTCAACTGAACACTACCTTTATTGTGTTGTAAGCTTGTCCGACATTAAGTTAGCTAATAAAATAGATAAATACTTTTACTTGGTGATGAATTTGTCATACCATTCTTCCCATCTATCAAGTCTATAGGGTATTTACAATTACATTTACTAGCTTGTAGATCTCTCGGACTATTTAAAGCTGCAGCTATTATGTACACCGAACAAAAGCACTCTCCCCCTCGAGGTCCGTGTGTCGTCGAGCTTTGGCATAAACTTTGCCAGCCACATTCAACACTCACATGCCTCTTGTCTCTTGCCGCATGCCACATCGAATCCAAGTGTGCCCCGTGTGTGCACTTCAGCCGCTGATAACTTATCTCCGACTGGGGCGATGTCTGTTACAAATGTTGCAATATTTATGCCCCATACACAGGCACAGGAAGTTCGTATTATGATTTGCACATTATGCAAATTGCCCTATCGTAAATACTTTTTTCCTTCCCCTCCCTTCTTCATCCTTCCTCATTGCAATACACAAGGAAAAAGTAACAACAACAATAAGAGGAGCTTGAATAAGAGCCGCGCCGTGTGCACATGATAAATGTGATAAGCGATATTTGGCAACAAAAGCGAGCCATATTATTTATATGGCCAACTCTGTAAATTTATGCGCTAATAAATGCGACTTGTTTAGCTTTTTGTCAAAGCAAAGAAAACATACAGAGGGACAAGAAGACAGGCACATCTTGTTGTGGAATCTACATATGTATGCTGGATCTTTATTAGCTTGCAGATAACTCACTTTGTCTTTTCCAGATCTAGGATATCCTTAATGACACTCGGAGAAAATCAGGTTTACCCGAATAATAACACAGATGAAAAATATAAAACATTAATAGAAAATAACAAAATCGACAAAGTATGGAAACACTTATATAATGGTATCGATGTATATCGCTAACACTTATCGCACTTGTCGCACTAAATTATGCGATATTATTTTTTGGCGATAGTAAAAGTCCCCATTTTCGAACTTCGAATAGATGCCGATATCGAGTCAACGCACATCTCTATCTCTAGTTTTTGGCGCATCACTCACAAGCAGAACGTGAACTTTTTTCCCATTCTCGAATAATTCTATTTCATAAAACGTAATTTGGCAAATCTTTACTTTTTGGTAAGCTTTTGTGGTTGTTTTGATTTCAAAGTTGGCTATCTACAGCTTTGCAACTATCACACATTTTTGTATATCTTTTCAGCAACACTTATCGCACTGACAGTTGATATTCTCAATAAATTTTAGCACTTTGAGGGAGAGAAAATAGTCAGATTTGATGATATTTGGAAAATAAGAATTGGAGAGTTATGGTAAGGAAGAATATATTCAGTTTGTATACAGTCTAGCAATGTTTTCATATTTTTAGGCTTCCCCGCAACTATTGAGAATGACATCTCAACTTCCCATTAAAGTACAACCGCAGGTTACACCGCTCCCGGGAAAAGTGGGACGTTACACAAATAAAATACATTACCTGAAGAAACATGTGATAGACAAGCTGCCCTCTAAGCAGTATGCCCTGGATTTTCTGGAACCTGTAGATGCAAAGGCGCTTGGAGTGCCCAACTACTATGCCATCATAAAGAACCCAATGGATGTGGGCACGATATCAAAACGTGTTCAAAATCTATACTATTATCAAGTGGATGAGATGATTCAGGACTTCCAATTGGTAATAACTAACTGTTACACCTTTAATCGACCGGTGGATTGGGTGTATCACAACTGTCAGAAACTGGAAAAGTTCTTTTACCAGGTACTTATTAAGATGCCCAGAGGCGAGGAGAAACCGACCCCAAGGGGTCCTCGTCAACTCATGCAGTCCTCTGAAATGAAGAATAGCTCTATGCACCAAGAAGAACAAGCTTATATGCCGATCATCGAATCTCACTCTATGTTACCTGACTGGACTCAAGCTTCCACTGCCTCTGATCTGAGGAGTTCCTCAACTGTCACTCAAGGAAGAGTATCACCTCTTGCGCCTGATTCGGTGCTCTGGCAGGACTTGGATATTTCGAATAGCGATTAAGAATAATTCTTATTAACATATTTAAAGTCCATTAGGAATCATCGCAGAGGCACAGGAGTGTAATATGAGCTTACTTAGATGTTTATAAAAGTTATGAAAGAACGCCAATTTTCTGTGTTTAATAAAAAAATAGTGCACAAATGTACATACCATGACAATTGCTTAAATAAGTTAAATTTAATATTTTTAAAGCGATCTAAATTCAAGCTAGAATTCATTTCATCAGACCGTCAAGCTCATACTCCATAGAGTTCAATTACAGGCAGCACTTATAAGCTCAGCTTTAATAAGTTATTCTGTTTAAGTTTAAAGGGTTTCTTGACAAGTAGAAGAAACCATTGGAAAGCACTTAAGCTGCATTTGGCTCAAGAGGTGCGACAAGGCCAACATTTGAATGGATGAGCTGAAGGCATCCAATTAGACCAAGAATGGCGTAACGTGTAAATCCTGTCGTAGACTTGCAGCGAAATGCATTTAAAATATTCACAGGGAACCCAGGAAGAAAGGGAGAGGTCTGAGGGGAAACATCTTCACTGGACAGATAAAGAGAGAAGGAGAAACAGAGGAAACGAGATGGAGAGAGAGAGAGCGAGAGAGAATGAACTCACTAAATGCATCACGTATTGGATTTTGACATAAACGCTTGTCCTCGTTAGCGCCACATCGTGTTGCATGGCCAAAAGGTGGCACTTGGATTTGGTTTTAGGTTTTGGATTTCGTTGCAGCTGCAACTGCCCCGCGGCGTCAGTCGAAAACTTTTATAGCCACATGGCGAAGGCAAAGGAGGGGAAAACAGTGGAAACTTTGAGAGTTGTAGGCTGCTGGCAGCATTGATAAATTGCCGTTGAGCATCGTTGTCGTTGTTGGCTTTAACCTGGCTCGGGTTTTATGCAAAAATCCAACGCTAAAAAAAGAAAAGAAATAAAAGTGTAATCTTTAGATGGCTGAGAGAACGACACTCAACTGCATTTGTAGATCCCTTGAGTGTTGACTGACGGCGTTGAAATAATGTGGCCAATAAATGTCACAGCCACTGACTGCAATCCCTTTCCTTATTCCCCTTCCCCCGTTCATAGCTGCTTTCATGTCTTTCTTTGGCACTGCAAATTGTATATATTTAAATGGCAGTTAAAGTGGCAACACGTTTCATATTCGTTTGAAGTTGTCGATGATGAGTGATCACATGCAGTGCACAGCAACAGCTCCTGCTCCTGCTCCTGCTTCTGTTGCTATTCCTGCCCCATGCCACTTGCCACCTGCCCCTTCACCATTCCCTACTCCTTTTGCAAGCGTTCCATGAATGAATTTATAAATATTTCATGCGATGCGCAGCGTAGCGGAAGTCTCTCCAAGTCCAAGAGTGTTTACAATGAATCATATTTTTATGAGCAAAATTCTCTCTTCCTCCCTGCTCCTCCTGCCCTTTATCTACTCCTACTCCTACGCCCACTCTTTTATTTTCTCTTTCCTCTCGGCGTGCAGTTCTTAAAGCTGGTAGGCTAAGACAAAGGCATATTTGCTGTACTTGCATAAACAATTCATATCTTTAGAGCAGTCTGCCTTCTTTTTATACCCTTTAAGCACAACATGGGGTATTATAATAATGGGCAAGATTTTGTAACAGGCAACAGGAAAGAATAAACTTTGATACACACTGCACAAAATATCAAATAATTCTAAGAGCAAATTAGATATTTATTTTTAAATACAGTCCATTTTTTGCACTCTCAACACATTCTTATTCATTTAAATTCACAGCAATTCTATGGGCTACTCTTACAACTTACAGGGTCCTTGCTAGTCCATCACTTTACACAAATGCATTCTTATTTGTTCTTGTCGTATTTCTGGGCACATTCATATTCATTTGCATTCAATGCAACCAACTCAAGTGACAATTGTGAGTGTCATCGTCGTCTCTTGAAGTTCCTCCTCTCGAGTATTTACATATCACTTGGCGGAATAAATATGAGTACAAGTACTCACATATCTTTAAAATGGCAAATCAAATGTTGCCAATTTGTGACAGACAACATCATCATCAATTTGCATATCTCAGATGTTAACATTAATTTGCCTGACTCAATATACTTTACTTGAACATAAATCAATTTCAATACCAATTTACTTCAAGTCTCGTTGATAAAATTATCTTTTCTGAAATCGATAGGTATGAGTTAATAATAAAAGGAATACTTATCTTTTGAGGTTTGCTTGGATATTACCCATAAAGTAGCGCATAAATTATATTTCTCTCTAGAAGTTCTGTAAGAAAAGTTAAGTATACCATATTTAAGGATTTTCTCTGAAATAATACGAAAACAGAACTTTTTCATGAACGAGAATTTATAAACCTTATTTTACGTATCTATTAAAGTTAAGATGTACTCTATTTAAGAGAACTGCAACCATCTTAATTCCAATGAAAATTCCTTTAATCTATTTCAGACACCTTGTCAGAGAATTTCTAGCACAAATTCCAACGCAAACAATTTCAGCTGACATTAACAAAATCCCTGACCAAAAATAAATACAAAACAATCCAATCTATTAATTTATTTTATTTTCATCCTTTTTTCTTGGGTATTTTTATCAACAATTCCATTCGTTGACAAAATTAATGATTGCCGCAAAAACTTTGGCAAACTGAGCCTAAGATTTTTCGAAACTTTTGGATTACTTTGAGGGCAACAAGCAATTGTTGTTGTTGCAACAATACATCTATCATAGAGCTCTTAAGTATTTTTCACAATTTATTTACGTCACCTGCCACTTGCCACTTGCTACTTGCTACTTGCTACTTGCCACTTTGGCACTTTGCATATCTCTCCATTAGTTCGAAAAGCGTATTTGTTGTTCTCATTACCTTTTTGTAAATTGTTGTTGCTGCAGTTGGTTTTCCATGTTGTTGCCAAGTTTTTGCTCATTTTTCTTCCTTTTTTTTGTATTTATTTAGGACAAGGTGTGACAGACTGTTAAGGAGGGGAGCAAGGGGTGCCAATTTGACACTCTTAAGGATTTTTTGCGAGCTTGACATGCGTAACGCCATTAAATTTATCAATTGCTCAACGCACCCTTAACTGTCAACGCGGTTATCGTTGTTGTTGCTGTTTTATTTCTCTTCTTTTTGTTGTACTTTTTTATTCGACATTACGAAAATTTACAACTTTTTTCAATCAACGCTCAATTCTCCCAACGACAACGACATCGACGCGTGGCTCCTGCGGTTGATTTCGATTATTTACAGCATCAAACTCTGGTTTATCCAGAGTTCTGCATAGTGGCAATTTATCATTAAACGGTGAAATGTTTTTCAAAGTGTGACTTAAGCAACAGTTTGGGAGAGGATGGAAGGAGTTGACGAAAGAAAGCTTGGAAAGGGTCTTTGAGTGGTTCGAAAACGTTTGATAAGCAAATACTTTGGTGTGAAATCAATTCAATACATTTGTATTTACGGTCAGGTGACCAGCTAATAACATTCTTTTGTTAAAGTTTAAGAATGTAAAGTAATTAAAACCAATGGAAATTTTTCAAATATTATTTCATAAATCTAAAAAACCGCTAGGGAAAATTGTCTTTTATCCTCCCAAGAAATGCTACCAAAGACCTTAAAATGTACTTATCAAGACTTATTGTGGTTAAGGCTTATCGATCATATTAATTTGTCAAACCATCTTTAATTTCACTTTGGTGAAAGTCTAAAAAGATCGTTCAGAATGGAACCGGAATATATTTTGCATATTATCTTCCCTGTCCCGCTGTTCCCATAATGTTTATATGAATATTTTTTTAATTTTCCTACACATAAAAGATTTATTGTGGCCAGCATAAATTGTATTTGCATTTCAGACATATGAGTTTATAGCAATATTTATGGATACAATAAAAATCAGAGTTTTCTTGGTAACAGAAATCGAAGCCAGGTTTATTGCTACAAGGAGGCTTGTCACAGGTGCGTTTAATATACGAGGCAATATCGGGAGTGATAAGATTTAGGTGACTACATTTTGCGGGAGGTCCCGGAGAACTTTAAGAAGTGAAGTCACTTTATGGCTGATTCTTTTGACATCCAAGTGGCAAGTGGCAAACTAACGGCACCGCAATATGACAGCGAGTTTTCACTTTTATGGCCAGCATTTAACAGGCCATGACACGAACACGAGGCATGCCCCAACGGCAACAGCAACGGCAACGGCAACGTCGGTGGCGGCAAGTTTTTCATCATCAATTTGCTTTATGGCTCGGAATGGCGACGGTGCAGCCACTTGTCATAACAGCGGTGAGTTACCAGCCAGCCAGTTACCAGTTCACGGTTTGCTTAAACGAAAAAGATACAAGATACAAAACTGCAACAGACAAAGGGAGGAAAGGAATGGAAAGGAAAGGAGGACAGTACTACCAATCCCGTTGCTAACCATTGTCATTGCCACTTTGCCAACATTTTCACACCCAAACGACAATTTGTCTGCAAGTTGTTGCACGCTATGGCACGGAGAGGCGAAGGGGTAAGTGCTGCACAGTGGGCAAATTATACACTTATATATTGTTAAATCTTATAAATTGTTTTTATGATTTATAATTTAAATGTAAAGAAGATCAGGAATTACAGTACAAATTATCTATTTAGATTTTTGTAATAAATGTGATCGAGGTACAAAAAACAGGAATAAATCAACTCGACTCCTCCTCTGATCAAGAGTATATGTAGTATTCTTTATAGGGTTTTTCCTAATACTAGCAATAAATATTAAACCAAACTTTACAAATGAAATACCTCAATCGGCATTAACTTTATAAAAATGAAAAATTTAATATAACTTTAATGTTAATTAAATTTAAATTTATGTGTAGACTGATCACATAGTTTATAACGTTAAATAAATTAGCACTTTTACCTTTTATGCCATCTTCAATGACTGCATAATAGGTAGCATTGTCCCACTGTACAACAGTAGCACGAAAGAAGTGGAAATTGGAGCTGTAGTTGTAACTGTAGCTGTGGTTGTGGCTGAAGCTGAAGCTAAAGCTAAAGCTGGCCGAGAGTGTTTAGCCGTGTTGCATGTCTATGTCTATGGCCGTGTAACAGGCTTGTATCTTTGTAGCGTTTCAACAGTGGATCTTTCCACCCTTCGCTGACCACGTCGCTTCAGCGATTTTGTCAACATTATTCAAGCATAAACATGACCCAACAACGACTGACGAGCCAATGGGGGCAACGTGATGCCACGAATAGAAACGGATTCAAACGGATCCAAAACGAATGCTACAAATGGTGCAAAACGGTTGAAACAAGCATTTAAACGTCGTTAGGTCCTGTACAAATCAAGATAAATGGCCCTAGAACATGTGAGTCAACCCACTGTGGTTTGGGTGGGTCAACAACTCGAACGCAGTTGCAATTGGAACTGGACCAGATGTACATTTGCTACTTGTTTGGTTAGGACATAGGACAGTACGTAAAGAACTGGAGAACAGGTGAATCGCCTGAAGCAAGCTTGAACTTTAAATTGCTTCGAATTCTCAAACGGTTTAAGCTCTCTCCCTATATTGATAAGAGTCGAATGCCAAGAGAAGGGAAACTGATAAGGAAGCTAGAAAGCTGGAAAGAATTTGAAAGCTATTTATAACTAAACCAAAGATTCAGTTTATGAACAAACATAAAGTAAGCTCCTCATATTGGTGTATATTCATGCCTCCCCCTTTATGACTAGTCCCTTTAGTAGACTCTTTTACCAATGCGGAAAACCACAAACAAAGTTTATAGCTAAACAATTTCCGGCCGTGCGTTTACATTATTAGCATATTGACGAACGGGGCCCAAAAACTGTCTAGTCATAAAACTTTTACCAGAGTTAGTATTTGGAGTATGTATTTGAGATGGCAAAACTTTTACTTTGCCATCACACAAGTCAGAGCACATTATCATCGTCAGAGTTCCTCACAGCACAGACATCATGCCAGACGTCAGAGAGGATTAATCTGAACTCAACTGCTGACGGGGGGGGTATATGTAAAATGAAATTAAGTCACGGCTGAGTAAACACGCTCTCCCAGTTTGGCTTTAAAAAGCCAAACCAAAGTTTGATGCAGCTTTTCCCCAGCTAACAAAATAAAATAAAAAATCTTCCATGTTCTGTTACTTTTGATGAAATAACTCGTTGAACAAACATGGACTCCACAAGGCAATAACGCTAGTTTCTTGGTAAATATATTCTCCATGTTCACTTTAGCATCTCTAAAGTACGAAGTCAGTTTCCCTATAGCGAGGAGAAGTTTTCCTAAGTAACTTTTCTGCAGCTGCCTCGCCAAGAAAAGCATCCATGTTTAGCATATTTTTTGTGAAACCGATTTTCTTTCTGTATTTAAGGAAACTACATTTTATAAAACAAACAGTAGCCCCGCGTATGCATTATAATAAATTGAACAAATTAAGATTCTTATAAGTATCTCTAAACGAAGAGAGATTTAGTTTTCAATGCAACAGCTAGTTTTTCTATAAAAACTCAAGCTTTCTTTAAACAATCAAATAAGTTTGCTGCAGCTGCCCCAGTAGACATTCATCTGAACTTAAACAAGCTGAATAAATTTGATTTCCTGTCATCCTTCGGCTGATGCCATCTAGTCAAGCAAACTGAGAGCATCTTCATAGAGTAGCAACTCAATATTTTACAGATAAGATAGTTCTCCTACTCGGACTATGCAATCAGATACAAACTATTCACATCATTAAACATCAAACGTCGGTGCAGCTTCATTTGCAGCATAAAACGCACAATTTGCCAAGCATTTAATAAAACAAACAAATCGAGAAGAGAGAAGACCACTTGGATCCTATATGCGTATATATATGGCGGAAGCAAAGACAAACATAATCAGCATCAAGATGCCACTTGAAAGTTCAAATACTTCAATTTGCTTGATTCCATTTATGGATAAAGAGACTGGCGGAAAAGGGAACGAATTCAAACCATTTCAACGCGAAAAAGTAAAAGCAGATATAATTTCAATTAAGGCAATTATTAGTAGGTATTTCCAGTTCATATCAACATCTGCTTCATTAAAATCAAATGCAATTCGCTTTAATGATGAAATGCCAACAATTTGTTTTGCAATTCTAGCAGAAACATGCAAAAGATCTAAAATTAAAACATGGCCGAATGTAGTCCGATCGATCATGAGATACCCTGGCACAAATGGAAAACTTAATAAAGTAGTTTCTTTTAAATAAATCGGATTAATCATTGAACTGTTGATATAAATTTTAATTTTATGATTCAATGTTGACTAATTAGTTCTTTAATGCCCAACTTAACCATATTTATTTGTTTCTTATTATAAATATATGATGTAATTAAAAAATCCGATAAGCTTCGATATATGTATTTCATATTATATAATGTTTCCTTATAGCATTCGAAATACTCTATAATACTACATTTATATTATAAACATATTTAATATTCAATTTCGATTCCAACAGCATACTATAGTGTTAATCGTGATTTGTATACGAGAAAGAATTTATACTCAATCAGATTTTTGTTCAAAAGTATAAATAAATAAATTCTATTATGCAAGCTCATATTATGCTGATTATTCAAAGACCTTGACGTCAATGCTGATAGGATGCGGTTTCGTGAACTATAATTTATAAAACATTGCTTCAACTCAGTTCCGAGTTGATAGTCATGTTCAGTAATTATTGGTCTCAAGTAGCAGACGAACGTGAAGGAGAGTAAACTTTTAAAGATTGTCGTTTAAGCACAGAAATATGCAAAATTATCTCAAAGTTCTTTTTGTTCTCTTTATAATTGTGCCAAAATGTTCGCTAAGCTTACAATCAAATGTGGATAGCAATAAAATTCTGGAAAGTTTTGAAAAGTTTAAGAAAAATGCAGAAAAGCTGAGAAAGTTGGAATGGGAAATCGAGCAGGAGGAGAAGCTGCTGAGCTTTGATAAAGCAAAAAGTAGTGCAAGGAATCTCATATCAAATTTGGAAAATCAATTAACCAAATGTGAAGCACAAATAAAAACTCAGACAGATAGTACGTTATCCAACATATTAATGGAGATCAAAAAAATGCAATCAAGTGTCCACGACAATGAAAACAAATTAAAACAAAATGATGAAACGATCGCAAATCTCAGGTCTCAGCTTGAAAGCCAATCAAAAACTATGAACATTAAAATTAATGAATATACAAAGGCTAATGAGGATCTTAAAAACAGAAACGATCAAATAGCTGAATATAAAAAGGTAATTCACGATAAAGAAATCGAGATCAAGAACCTACAATCGAGTAATTCAAATGCTGCTTTGAAGCTTAAGGAATGTGATTGTCAGCTAAAAAGTTTACAATCTAATATATCATCATATAATAGTGCCATCGATAAGAAAAATGCTGAAAAAACAAATCTAGAAACTTCTGTTAAACAAAGTAAGATCCAGTTTTGATTTTATACATCATGCATTTAAAATCTTTTCAATAATCTAGACAAATCAACGGGTTTGAATACTTCAATAAATCATCTGCAAACGAACCTGACAACATGCACTGCAAGCTTAAGAGGGTTACGATCTCAACTTCAGGAGAAAAATGATAAAATTGAACAGCAAGAAAAAAAAATAAGTAAGTTAACAACTAGGATAATCCAATCAAAACATAGTTTAACACTTCTTCCAGATGAACTCCTACTAAATTTTACAAACTGTGGAATGTCTGTTGACAATCTGCAAACAATTTTAATTGAGATTAACCGAAATTGTTTGAAGAATTAATTAAAATTTTATTCTATTAGGCCTGTGTGAATATAATGAGAAGATTTGTGAAAAAAAAGTCGAGGATATTCAAAAAACATCCCAGACATATGAACAAAACTGGAAATCAAGCCACGAGCGACTTTGTAAGTAATATATAACGATGATGAAATATTCATAATTATTGAATAAATATATTATTATCTGAATTAGCGCAATATGAAAATGAAGTGAAACAAATGAAAAACCAGATTACTGAAAAAAATCAACTTATATATAATGCCCAATCCGATCTGAGAAGGTGCAATGTAGTAAAAGCTGAATATCTGGATAAACTACAAGTGAAGATCAATGAATTGAAAAAATGCACAGAAAACTCTAAAATTTTGCCAAATTCTTGCCTGTCATTGACCGATGGTATTCAAAAGATACAACTTGGTAATGAACCACCTTTCAATGTGTCTTGTAATAATAATGTTGTTGGGCCCGGTTGGATGGTTATTCAACGGCGTATTGATGGTCGTCAGAATTTTAATAAAGACTGGAAGACATACACAAATGGATTTGGAGACCTTCACGGCGAATTTTTCCTTGGACTAGAAAAACTGCACCTCATCACCAATTCACAGCCCCACGAATTACGTATTCAGATTGTGAATGGAGGGAATCAAGTGTATTACGCTCATTACGATAATTTTAAAATTGGAAACGCTTCTACCCAATATAAAATAGAATCCATCGGAAAGTACGATGGAAATACATACGATCCCATGCGGCGGAATGAATATATGAGGTTTTCAACTTACGATAAAAGTTTTACGAAAGACAAGTGCGCAGAAATTTCAAGGGGTGGCTGGTGGTTTCCCTCTAATTGTGGCAACAGGTAAGTAAATATATATAGCTTAAAGATCTGAATAATGTTTATTGATTTTCTAACAGCAATTTAAATGGGCAATACTACGACCGAATTCGCTGGATTTCTAGGACTTACGATCCATACATTTTTTTCAATTGTAAGTCCGTACGCATGATGATTCGTCCGAAGTCTGCAAGATCCTAAGAATTGTATGCTTTATTTTTTCATAAAGTTATTATATTAAACTCAACTTTTAATAAAGCTTTTAGAAAATCTATACATTTATAGATTTGGAAACGTATATTTCGTGAACTACTAAATATCTATGTAAATAAAAGTCATCTCGTGGGTTGCGCAGTCAACAATTTGTGCATCCTCTTAGTCACACCCAAATGGAGTCAAGACAATGTGGGGACGAAAATTGCAATCAATAGCAAATTAATTAATATATAATCTCTTGGATGGTGGCATATAATCCTAATACTCTGTCTGCATTCAATGCGAATTTCGCGCTCGACGGACAGTAAGGTCCGCTGCACATTGGAAACCGCTAATATTTTGCTTAACACTGAGACAAAAGCCAAAAGCAATTAGAGGCCAATAAATGAGCTCAAAATGTGCAACTGGGAAAACAATGCACATCGGGAAGCTTAAGTAGTTTAATCGTACTTTATAGGCACCAGGAGCTTACATAAATAAAAGGCTTCAACTAAAGCTCTGACCATAATTAACTAATAAAGAAATAAGTAAATGTTCAAAATAGTTATATACAGAAATTTTCAGCTCTCTAAGAAAGGTAATTAACAGAGTTACAAATATATTTATATATAATAAATTTTTTTTTCATACATTTTATCTAGATTTTAATTTGGAATTCTATTTATATGTTTAATCTAGCATGTTTGATTTATTGTATACAAATTACATGCATTTTAATTAAATAAACCAGAAAATCCATAGTTTACCATGGTTTTCCAGTTGTATGTGAATTATTATTAAGTTATTTATACATTTTTAAAAGATATTATGTATGTGCTGTTGAAATGTAGAAATCCTTATCCATAAATCTTCAACTGATTTTATAAGCTTGTCAATTTCAGTTTTCAAATGGCTTGAACACTTTTAGAATACAAATACAAATACACAATCAAAAGCTAGCTGGATAAACATTTAACAAGTACCTCGCATTTAAACGACCTAAACACAAAGTGCAACTCTGAACACGCAACATGCCACAAAATCTGAGAGCCTGTGAGCCTGAGAGGCTGCCACTAAAGAGCAATTGAGAAGCCGCTGCTCAGGTGACGAAATGCGTCTTCAAGGTACGTGATGTGCCTGGCAAAGGCCCAAAAATGAAGGAAAGTGGATGCCAAAAAAAAAAAAAAAAGTAAATCCCCTGCTGAGGGAGGGATGAAGCAAGTCAGGGTGGCACATTAAGTACGGCCAGGCCATGGAAATATCAAAATGCCCAAGTGGGTGGCAGACAGACAACAATGGCTGGCATAAGGTGTGAATTTTGTGGGAAAGGGGGGGGAGTAAATGCAATCAATACGCATAGACGGCACATAACAGGTATTACGAGCTGGAGTATTATGTATTATATAAAATGTATAATGCATGATGTGAGCCTGGACCAGGGTCTGGGTCCTGGTCCTGGGTCTGTCTATGGCTCACATGAAAAATCAACGCCAAGCGTAATCTATTAAATTATCCTAATTTCATCACGCACCAAATCCCTATAGCCTTTCTGCCTTTCTGCATCCCCCCATCATGAAAAACAATAAAAATTTGCATAATATCGGTATAATATTTTAGCATTATGGGCATGACAAAGGTGCAGAAAGTAACGGTATTATGTGCCAGAGAGCCAGACATATGCCAAACTGAAGATATTCCCCAGCTCTTTACATCGTTTTGAATTTCGTGGGGTTGATTTGTGAGGATGGAGATATTGATAATGGCACATAAATGTGGCAACACATGTTGCCTCCATTTTTTATTCAACTTTGCATAGCTTGACTTCCATAACAAAACTATTCTTTATCCTTATATTGCATATACTCAGAGCAGACCAAGTAATTTATTTCAAGTTGTTTTGCTTTATTCCTTAGCAAATCACTCTCCACTAATTACTTGTCTAATTACTGGGATTTTAACTGCAAATTGGCTGCAATTTGTTAAAGTCTAAGTCGCATACTAAGCAGAGAATGTAGAGAAGTGGGTAAAGTAAAATACAGTCTAGGGAAACAGAATCCCATCAAGGAAAAGCTATTGAGAAGTACAGCGGTAAGTGTGAAAATTGAACAGGGATAATCTCTGATTTAAGGCTTAATTGTAGTCAGTCGATAAAATTTACAAAAGCCTTTCATGTGCATTTCAAATTCCTTACTTAAAAACTTTACTGCTTACATACTCAAATATAGAAGCTGAATTAAGAAAAGTATCCAGTGCTATTTATATATACTTTGCATAAAACTGTAATCTATTCTGTGTTTATAAATTGAAAAGATTGTATATAAAGAAACTCATTACCTATGCAGTCAAGAGTAGTTATTTAAATTTTAACATACTTTAATCACATAAGTTAATAGGAATCTGCTATATTTGTAATGTAAGTTAGTACCATCTGCTTAAAGATTCTATCCAAATATGTATATTTTTAAAGACAAGCTGGCACTTAGATGAGAACAGCCTCATCTATTTGGATTTGGCGTCAGTTAGTTATGCATTTTAGTTTTGGCTAGCTATAAAATTCAGATGCATAAATCTAGAAGCGTATTTGTCTCCAATGACTTGGCGCTCTCTCAAGAGTCGAGACAATAATTTATCATATTTATAAGTAGCTCCGTGGGCGATTGGTTCATTTGCCAAGCGGCGTGCAATGAACTCCCAAAAAATGCTGGCCATAAAAATAAGCCAAATAAATTGCAATTTGCTGTGTATAGTTTGTTTTTTTCTGTTGTCAGCATACTGATAGGCAAATCATAGCAAAAGTTACCGATGGATTGGCATATGTGAAGCTCTGCGGTTGAGCTTTGATGATTCGATTGGATGACAGGACGAGCCGCGGGACATTGATGCGTAAGAGAGCGTAAAATGAAAGGAAATTGAAATGCGGGTAAATTGAATTGGACAAGGACGAGAAGGACCTTCTCTCCTTCTGACTGTAGCTGAATGATATGCTATGCTTCGTTTAACTGAGAGAAACAGAAATGGTATTAGAAACGAAAGCGAGACATAACGCCCGCAAGTATGCAACAACTTTCACTTTGGGGAACTCATTGAGCTCAATCAAATATTCAAAAGCCAGGCGAGTGGAAATGGATGGTGGCAGTTGCCTTTTCGACTTTCCAACTGCGGCAACTCTTGACGCCAATGCATAATTAAAATCCATTAAGTATAATTTCCCAACTCTTTCGATTACATTTTCTTATACTTACATATCCTTACGCCTTGGTCCTTGGTCTGGGTAAACTTTTCTTAATGAATCCAATTGAAAATATAAATCGGCCAGTAATGAAAACTCTCAATGCTTAACTTTGAATGCTCTTTTAACAATTGATAAAATAAAGTGAAGAAATATATATGTATATTTCTATACTTGTACTCTTATGTAAATTCCCTTTAATTGTTTCTAATAGTTTTTCTCATTGGGCTTAACATATGATATTAAATATCATACAGAAAGTATATTGCTGTAAGAAACCAAATAGTTAAGCAACTCTCTTTCTCTCTCTGTTTACCCTACATCAACTGGTTAGTTATTATTTTAAAATCGAAGCATTTCTTATATGCCATTAATTTTGATTGTTTTCATTCGACTCGCATTTTGTGGATTTACTTATAGAGAAATCATTTGTTTTTGGGATCGGAATCGGGATCGGAATCGGAGGGGTTGTCATGGTTCATAAATTTTACAGCAGGCAAATTTGTTGGCCTCATGAATAGCAAAGTGCAAAATTCAATCAATTTGAGCCATTTACTTGTTCAAGTGTTAGTAACCTGGCCACAATGGTCATTCACTTAGCTCGACCAGCTGTGTATAAGAGAGTGTGTGAGTGTGTGTGGCTTGTGTTTTTGACATACCAACCAGAGGACATCCATTGAAATATTTGAAAAGTTCATCAATTGTAAGAGTTTTCCAATTAATACACACTCACACATATATGTATATACTCACACAAATACATGTCAATTCATTGGCTTTTGATTTAATAATGTGCACTCGGAATTTGCATGATTCGAGCTTGTTGTAGTTGTTGTTGGCATTTCATGGATTTGAAGGCTTGTTAATATTGTAAGCACTCTCTCTCTAACTTTTCCTATCTCTGTCCATTTCACTGTGATATGCAAAGCTAAATGCTAGGAATACGCACTTAATTGAAATATTTCTCTGAGCTTAGCACAAGGTTTTATTTGAGCAGGATATGTCGCCTTTATAAAAGCACATGTAACAGCAGAAAATATGTGAACTAGTTAGCAAAATATTTAATTATTGTGTAGGACTTAATAGTAACTTAACTAGACATAAAATTAGCTACATACAAGTTTAGAAAAAGAATAAGTAAATCAAAAAATATCCAAGCAACTTGTATGTAAATAATGTCTATTTTATTATTAAATTATTAAAATAAGTATTTATATCAACAACACAACTTACACCCGAAGAACACAGCTTTTAAGTCCTATGACAGCTTTCATTTTAATTTAAGTATAAAATTTGCGTACAAATTTATATTACTTATATTTCTTTAGTTTATTTATAGTAAAACGTCAATTACTTCATTGTCAGCTAGTGTCATTTAACTACTTGTATATATGAACTCTGCAAATATAGTTATGATTTCAATAAAAATAGATTAACAGAATAGATAAACAAATGTCATTGTAAACATACACAGAGCATTTTCAGACTCTCATAACAATATCTTTATGTGAGCGGCAAGTTTGTCTTCTTTTTGTTGGCCCTGTCATTCCGGGTATTGGCCATAAATGGCCATTATTTGTTTACATAAACTGGATATTTGTAGTGCCAGGACAAAAAGTCAATTTATGCCATAATGAACTGCAAACCGGTAAACTGTCGCCCAATTCGAGTTTATTGCCATTTAAACACAGTCGCCGCCAACGACAAAAACAAAAACACACACACACACAGAGAGAGTGAGGGAGAGAGAGAGAGGGCTGGAGAGGAGGTAAATGCATTTATTGATTTAATATCTGTGCTGCCTGAGGCCAATTTAATCATCATTTGTAGAAAATAATTAAAATTTACAAAAACAGGAACAGGCAGGCTGCAGTGCCCAGGTCTGGATGTGAATCTGACTCTGGCTCTGACTCTGACTATGGGTCGGTCTCTTTGGCCATGCTATCTCACAGTTTCGTAATATTCACTGAAAATGTTTTAATAACTTGCAACAAAAATGAGATGCAGACACAGACCGACTGACAGACCGACAGATAGACCGACATCTCAATGAAACTTTAAGAGGTAAAAACAGCAACTGCAACTGCAACTTCGAGTCTCGCATGTTGCTCCACAAGCAGGGTACAATAAAAAGTAAGAGTTCTCTAGAGGGTTGATTTTTCAACTACAAAATATCCTGTAAATGTTGTTTTCTCTACAGAAGTTGGAGCATAAAATGTCATTAAAAGAGTAGCTGTAAGATTTTCCCTTTGAGATAAAAAACACAAATGAAATTGTTTAGCCTACAATCCAATAAAATAAATTCAAAGCTCATTGTAAACACCTCCAAAAATTCTGTAAAGCAAATTTAAGAATTCTAGGATGTGTCCTATCTCAACTTTGCAATTCATAAAGGAATTAAATATACATATATATTTAGGTAATAGTAGAATTTTGAAATAATTATCGATATAACGATTTGATTAATTTTACAGATTGATAAACGAAAAATACATAGTTAAACCATCAACTAAAAGGACCCTGCTTGATTAGCTTATAGGGTATACTTTGAGACAGTTCCCTTGTTGATTTCGTTTGGATATTACTTTAGCACATGTGAAAATTTCAAAATTCCTCGTTCTTTTATTGCGGCCCATAAAATGTGCTAATTTCGTTGACATTGCGTAGACAATTTGAAATTGTGCACAATAATTTTGTTAATTCCGAAATGCTTTAATTTTAAATAGCTGACGCCGCCCATAATCCGGCACATAGTTGGACACGGTTTAAGTTTACAGTTGGCACAGCTCATAAATAAGAAGCATACATGTAGTATTATAGTATGGGTAGAGTATGAGTAAGTATAGGGTATGCAGATGCTAAGTGCTGTTCATGGTATTTAGTTATTGGTGCGACGTCTTTTGTTGCCCCTTTTACGATGTCTAAATTCAAAGTAATACGAGTTGTGTGTGAGTCTCTGTCTTTATCTGTGTCTGCAAATACCCTGTATTAATAGTAGGTAATAAAAAGGTTTTAAGCAATAATGTAATAAACTACTTTTTTTTAAATAAGGTCAGCTTAAATTGCATTGATATTTATGTATTTGCATACCCATTAAGAGATCAGTATATTTATTTAGAATATATGTATTTATAAAAGCAAAAGTTATTAAATAAATTCTCTTCTATTATAATAGAGTATCTTGTAGTCAATTACTCTCATCTGCAGTTCTCTCACTTGTTGTTTTGTTTTTGGTTGTGCTCGTATAAGTGCCATTTCAAGCTCATTAGTGCCCATAATTAGCCAGCTCTGTTTATGGCCCACAGACACCAGAGAAACAGATTCTGCAGTCGTGGAGACAAAGTTACTTCAGACTGTGTTTGTGCACTACAAAATATATCTTAGGCAACATAAGTTTCCTTATGCCCTTTAGAAAGTACAGGGAATACAGATAAATTAGCTGAAAAATGTTATAAGATATATCACTAAAGGTGAAGTGAATCTGAATTTCTATATATAGGTATATAGGTATTAT
This sequence comes from Drosophila neotestacea, assembly GCA_035044365.1. Taxonomy (NCBI): domain Eukaryota; kingdom Metazoa; phylum Arthropoda; class Insecta; order Diptera; family Drosophilidae; genus Drosophila; species Drosophila neotestacea. Next base: position 1,125,270 of record JAWNMD010000052.1, on the reverse strand, counting down.
GTTGGCTACAGTGTTTAATAAATTTAAAAATCTAATTTAAATATAATTCTATTTTACACACTGAGCTCACTTAATGTTCCATAATAGAAATCAAAGAATTGTTGACGCTAAAATAAACCCGAAGTTAAGCCATTATCTTTATATGACCTAGAAAACGTAATGTAGGTGTGAAGATTAAAAGAATCACCTATTTACAATTGTAAAATGTGGCTTTAATTTCAAATTCCTACGAATTTGAGAACTAGCTAAATATTTCAGCAGAGATGTACTATTGTATCTAACTGTATGCCAACACCTTTGTAAGCACATATTTTCCTATGTCTCTTTGTCAAAAGTAATCCTCTATTCAATAGGCCCAAAACACTCGACCGTAAAGGGCATATGTGTTCTCACAGGGAAACACAAAACAAACAAACAAACAAACAACAAAACGCAGATACTTTTCGGCTGCCCTCGCATTATATTTTACTTTTCTTTTATTTTCATTATACTTTTTTTTGCACCATTTGAAGATTTTGCCAAGCTGTCTGAGAGAAAGAGAGAGAAGGGAGAGAGGTGCTAAAGTTTATGGTTCCGTGCATTACAAACTGAAACATATGTTTATTGTCCGACTCCCTTCACATCCTCCCTCCGTCTGAAGAACTGACTCTGGTGTCTGGGTAGCTAAAAAAATTGTATTTTTGCTGTCAGCGAAGCGACACCAAACGTAGAAGCTGCAACACTTCAAATGACACTGTTCCCCTTACCCCTCATCTCTTACTTACCCCTCGCTCATTTGATTGCATTTAGTGCAATTTATGGGTGTGTGTGTGTTTGTGATGTGTGACATGCAGTTGTTGTTGCCAGATCTAGCCAGGTTGTCATTAACAAATGGCAAATTAAATTTCGCTTAAATTTACCCCCAGAATCTGAAAATTCTGACAGTTGTTGCAGTCGAACTACTTTATCTGAAAAAGAGAACTACTCTTTAAGATCAGAATAATATAAGGAAAGAAAGTACAATATACTATATATGGTCAATCAAAAGCCATAAATCTATTCTATTCTAGTAAAAGTTAAGGTTAATAGCTGTATGGTATTGTATTTTAGTCCTTACAAATGTATTTTTTAGTGAAATTTACTTTGTCCAAACATTTTCCAACCCAGTTCGATTTATCTGCTGACTAAAATGTAAAATTAAAACTCACATGCAGTCAAGCTTCTTTGTAAGTAGTTCGTAAATATTTTATATATTAAATCTAATTTATAATATATTTAAATTTTTGTATAACAATTTTAATTTTCAATTTTCTCTAGCAGGCGCTCTTTCGATATTCTTTTTAAATATACTTATTATGCCGAATTTGAATTATTCTAAGTCATTTAAAATTGGACTAATTGTTGTGTCTATAAATACTAAATACAAAAACAAGTATATTTGTTATTACAAAACCAAAAAATACATAAAGATGTTTCATTTATCATAATAAATAATAATAACTTTTATTTTACAGAAATTTGAGTAATTTGTTACAAATGCATTAAAGTATCCATAAAGCCATACTTTGAAATATTTCAAATAGAGTTTGTGCGGATATGCAATATTTGTTTGTAAGTTTGACAAAGTACCTGCATTTTGGCTGCCAGCTAAGCCCCAATGCCACTTAAGAGCCCTATCAGGCAGCCACGCCCATGCAATTGAAGGGAAAAAAGGAAAGTTTCTTGAATTGAAATTCTCAAGAGTAAAATAACTCAGGATTGAAAACGCCCACAAAATTCGAATGTGCCGCACTTCAATTAAATGCCCCAAAAAATCTGAGAACACATGTTGGGTGGCGCCTGACAAGGAGAGAGCATAAAGTTGAGTGTTGTCAGAGAGAGAGAGAGGAAGAGAGAGAGAGAGAGAGGAAGAGGTCTGGGGATATCAGGAGTGTGTCGAATCTATTAAGGTTTTGACATTAGCATGAAAAACGCATTTTTCTTTTGGCAAAACGAAAACCCAAAATGCGAACGGAAATGTTTTAAATAACTTTCGAACTTTTCGCGGGGGAAGAGTAGGAAAAACAAGTAGGCAGACATAGGTGACAAAACATTCAACATCAATAAGGGGAAAAAATTGTGGGGATGGCAAAGCTCGAAGTTTGCATTTCTTTTCTTAACTTGTTCTCGGTTGCCTTTGTTATGCGACATTCGAGTCGACACTTTGATTGAATAAAATTGTTAAATTATTTCTTACACATTTACCCGATCCGGCTATGAAATAAAGTGTGTAAATGCTGTCGGTATTTCTTTGCAACTTTTCTTAAAAGTTTTGCATATTTATGCAATTGAATTGTTTACATCAAAATAATGCTTCCGAAGGGTTCAAAGTTTTCTATATTTTTTTTGGCAAGAATAAAGAAAGTTTTTATGCCCCTGCTAACGTGTCGTATACTTTATCAATTTTTATGGCAAAAATACTGATTGATTTTAGTTGATCTTTGAGTTTTTTTGAGGTGTCAAAATTGAACTAGCAAGAGAACATTGTGACAAATTAATAAATCACCTTTTAAAATTATTAATCGATTTTCAATTTATGAATAATCTGCAATCTGATTTATTGAAGTTTTTAAAAGTTACTTTCTTTCGACTCTATTGAGTTGGTTGGTTTAAGCTTTTATTTAATTTTCTATCACTTTTTTTGGTATTCTGCCGTCACACTGATATTTCGAAATATATTTTTCTTTTAGCTCGCTAAAAATTTCAGTTTACTGTGTACTATTTCTATTCCTGCTTTTGGTTTGCTTAAAATTTGATTTCGTCGATCAGCTGCTCTAATACAAATTGTGTAGTGTTGCTCAGAACAAATTTGTGTTTAATTAAAAAGTAGTACTCAAATGTACTATGACAATTGCATAAATAAGTTCAATTTGAATCACTTTTTGCAGATTAGTATCTTTGTATGTGTGTGGTACATAGAGATAAGCAACAGACTCAAAGTCTCTCCCTAAATGTACCCTATTTGGCTTAATCTTAGCCCAATCTCAATCCATTTGAGCAATAAGAAAACATAGACAGAGACGTAAACGATGGAAAAACTTGGCAAACGTCTGCGACACAGAAAGTTTTGTGAAAACTCTTGGCCCATTGACAAAAGTTGACATATGCAAAAACACATACAAATTATCAGCACATTTATCTGGGGAAATAATGCACGAATGAAAAGTTTTGATTTATTTTTAAGCAAAAAGTTTTTGCTCTGTCACAATTTTGATGAGGGTCCAAAAGACAGACGGAAAAACAAAAACGTACAAATCGAAATACAAAATGCAAAATCAAATATGACGGCTCCCATGAGACAATGGGACCCTCAAATGAAGCCAATAGACAATAGCTTCGACTGCCGGATTAACGTGCTTAAAACGCTTAAAACCTATTAACAACAACTCCAAGTGCAAAACTTGTTTTTGCTTTTCTCAGCAATCTTGCCAGACAGCTGCAATGGAGCTGAAAATGAAGGAAATTACAGCTTATAGATTAAGAGTTTGAAAATATGTTTATTTCTTAAATGTAAAGCGAACTTTTAATCTCTTGGATTTAATTTTTGACTTGAAATTATGTACTTTAATTAAAGTTAGTATTTCTAGTAACTTTTAAAGCAGCTGAGTTTTAGCTATAAATTTGATTTTCTAAAATTATAGTATTATGAAATTCAAAAAAGGAAGCAGTTTAAGAGATTACAATAATTCCCATTCATATGCTAACATATAATAAAATTCATATGAATATTATGTTCAGTCATAATTAAAATGTTAGAGTTTTCCCAAATCTTTTAAACGTTTATAAACTTTTAATTAAACTACAGAGGAACTTAACACAAACTCATTTAGTTTTTAGTACATTTAATTTATCAATATCAATTTATTGAAATTGATTTGGAATTTGAATAGAGACTTAAAAATACTATAGACTCTTTAGTATAGAAATTGAAACGTAAAAATGTATGTATTTACATGTTTTCCAACTTCGTTTTAATATGCTTAGTAATAAAAGGCTCAATATACTTTAAGTCAGTATTTACTCATCTTAAAAAGTTACTATTTGCTGAATAAAACAGTTAATAGTTATTTAAAGTAAATTATAGGTTTGACATTTTTTAAGGGATTCCCATATTTTAGTTTAAGTAAAATTTGCACACATTGACATTCCCATTCCTTAGCAGAAGTCTATTGTGATTGTCTTATTTTGGTGTCCTCCCCGCATTGAAATGTCAGTCTTATGTCTTTGTAATCGAGTCAGAGTGGACTATTACATCGATTTATCAACATGTCAACATATTTAATGAGACGGGGTTAAGGACATTTGCTGTTATGTAGTATGCTCCATGTTCCATTCTCAGTTCTCAAAGCGTTTCAATGGATTCGATGGCTGCCAACTCAATAATATGCCAGTGCCAATATTGCGTATACGCGCCATAGACCGGTCATTGTGCTAGCTGTTGTTGTTAGAGTTGTGTTGTTTGAATTGCTGTTGTTGTTGCTGTTGTTATAGTTGTTGTTGTTGATGTTTTGCTAGCTGGATTTGTTTGCAGTAAGCGGAAATAGTTGTAGAGGGGCATTTCGATATGTACTCGTATGTTGTTGAAGTTTATATACTGGATAAACTGTACGGCCAACTGACGTATGCATGTCCTCGACAGAATTACACACACATACACTCATACACATCTGCCATAAAAGCAAATAACTGTCGTATGTGTGGGTGTTTGGGGAAGGGAAGGGGGAGAGTTGACAATTTGAATGGATATCGGTGAACCAAACCGAAATAGTTGTCAGCGTATACAACATGTAACTCGAGTTGGAAATCCTTGTTTATCCTGTCAATTGTCCTTTGCTGACTGAGCCGAGTCTCGTCAGTGGGCCAACACATACAAAAACATGGCCAAATCCTTATCAACGCTTGGCTTGTGCCTAAGCCAACCGTTACTCGGGCTCAGCTCCCTTCAGTTCAGTTCAGCTCATAAATATTTTCCACAATTTTCACAATTCACAGCAATAAGCTCGATATATATCCAATTGAAAATTGTGTTTAACAGTTTGCCATCGCCATTCATTGTTTATTTTCATGTGGTTTGTTCTGTTATTAAGCCAGCAGCTGTTGCATTTCACAAAATTTAATGAACTGTTCACACACACACGTCCACAACAAGTGTATTTAGGCTAAAAGTCTTTCAATTTGCCTGCCAAGTTTCTGTTTCTGTTTCAGTTTCTGTTTCTATTGTTGTAATATTTGTTGTTGTTGTAGTTCTTGCTTCTGTTGTCCTCAAACTATGCGAGAGTAAACAAATTGTGTTTAGGCGTCCTTTCCATAAATACAAATTAATTGGCCTTGGTTATTGTTGGCAGTTGTTATTGTTACCACATTCTAAATGGAAAGAAAGGAAGTGAGAGAATTCTGAGAATGTGGGAAGTTCCATCAACACTTCCATTGCGTCATGAGTTCTCAAGTTATCTCAGATGCAACACATGTTAAACATGCTACAAAACTTTATTGATAATTAAACAATTGTCAAAGTCTGCAAATCGTTGTTTATTTTCAAATTTATTATCATCATCTGTGGATTCCTCTATGCTCGATTATATCGATATCTCTGATATTTTTTACTCAGAGTGTGTTAGATTTTCTCTTTATCTGTACTTGTTACTCGTTACTTTGTCAAAACTCCAACTTTTATGACCTGTAACATATTTACTGTCAAACTGAAGATGTCCCACAAGATTTGTATTACTAAAAAATCCTTAGATCGAATAAACATAAATATTATTCTATAACTGACAAATATGCTCACGTTTTAGGCGTTTTTATGGCACAGGAAGGGGGAGAGAGTGTAAAGCGTTGAATAAAAGTCGTAGGAGGAATGAAAATACAACTGAAAATGTGTCACCATCTGCCGTTTTCAATCTTAATATTTGATGTCACACGTCGCAGACTTGAAACATCTGTGACCAGTTTTTGGGTTGAGTTTTTGTTGAACTCCCATCTCAAATGTGGGAGGTCATGTTAACGGTTTATTGTTGAGCCTCGTGACCTAGTCGGAGATGAAAATGCTGAAAAACTGAAAACTGATAACAAATACTCAGCATTAACAAATCTAATGCGTTTACACTTGACTTTACTCGTTTTTCACATTCTTTTCTTTTATTTTCTTTTCTTTTGCATAACATAAAATACAATGCATAAATTGCCTATGTAAGGGTCCAGTTTTCAAATGGTCCTGCATACGAAATGAGCTCGACCAGAGAGTGCTATATAATTTTGGTCTTTCTTGGGTTTCAGTTGAATTGAGTATAATGAATGGAAGATGAGTGGATAGTCTGGTGCGCACGGCTAAACCACAAATGAAGTGATTTGTCTATAGACTCAAGATTGAGACATGGACGAATCTCAGTTCTGTTCTCAGTTCGCAATCCTCAAACTCTAAAATGCCAAAACAATTTAATGCTTCGTTGATAACCGCACATGTCGCTGGCAAATGACAGGCAATTGGGCGATAAGAACAGTTCCTAACTCAACCAACTCAGCTCCCAACTCCTTCTACCGTTTTTTTCTCACTCTCAGTCACTTTCGTTTCACAGACTGTCAGAAAAAGCGGCCCAGCAACAACAACAACAGCAATAACAACAGACAAAGCAAAGAAAAGTACACACAAATCGATAGGGAAAGGGGAAAAGTCGGGGGTAGTTGGGGTAATGTATTGAACACTGCGATAAACATATGAAAAATGCACATGCGGCGCGCCAAGTTCAATTCCGGGGGCCAAAAGTTTACGCCACTTAATAGAACTTGACGCAAATTCAATTACAACGTTGGTAACCACCACTCTCGCCCCCTCTCCCTACGTTCTTGCCAAGAAAATAAGAAGGCAAAAAAACTTGCTAAGAAATTTGCGGAAAAACGTTGCCATTGGCTTTCTTCTGTGGAAAACTTTTGCCCACCGGCGGCGGTTTTTTGTGTGATTTCTGTAAATGTTGTCACAGCCCTCTGGCTTGTCTCCCTCTCTAGCGTCTCACTCTCTATCTTTCTCTGTCTATATCCATGTCTATGGCATTTGGCCAGCATTGGAATTGCAAGTTTAGTACTTGCGGCTGTTTACCCAGCACACAGCACCCATCACCCTGGGGCAAGTTCCTTGCCCCATTTCGTTGCAATTAGCAAATAAAACTTGGAATATTTAAAGCGTCAATGAGGCGACGGCGGCAACTGACTGAGTAAAACTTTTGCAATCACTTTCATTTCGCTTCTTATTGGCCTGCAAGCTATTGACCAAAATACCTAAGCCAAGCTTCTTTCGTCTTTTAAACTTGAAAGTCAAAGGAGCTCCTCTTTTAAATGGTAAACTTGACTTTTACTTGAAGTTTATGATGAGTTTTCGATAGATCAGGCAGAATCACATAATTTGAAATGATATTCAAGGTCTGTTCTGCAATTCGCTCTTTCTTGAGGTGCGTCAAAATTACTTTCTTCAATATTGAATATTCATATTCAGCTATATTTTGTACCATAAATCAATTTATTTAAATAATATTGTATGGATTTTGTATAAGAAACTATCATACAAATTCCCCTTCCAAAGAGTTAGAAACAACAACTATTCATTTAAATCAATTCCCCGAATTTATCTAATTTGTAATTAAATTTTTTTAATCCATTTTAAACTTATTTTATTTGAATTTACCTGATTTTTCTTAATCTTGCCAAATTTAAAAAATCTTCGCCAACGGAAATTATATTAAGAAATATACCGCGGACGAAATCTCATAGGAAATTTATTTCATAAAATATCCCACAATGTAAGCTGTTCATGTATTTGCTAAAAAAAATATCCCCTATAATACCAAAAGTGCTGGAACAAGCTTAACTTTAATTGCTGCCAACCAACGCTAGATGGCGCCTTTTTAGTTCCTAACATGGCCGTCGGCGCTAATAAAACGAAAGAAAATTTCCAAAACTAATATTAATTTTTTAACCGGGAAAACGATTTTTTTTTTCAACTATATTTTAAAATTCGATATTAGACAAAATTATTTCGCTTCTTTTAAATAATCTTTTAGCTCCACTGGGTGCCAAGTTTCTTTCGTAGGCTTTTGCTAAGTGTGCGCTTTTCCTGAAAAGCTTAGAAAAATGCACAGAAAATGCATGTAAATTTTCAATCCGATCCGTTCGCACAACCGCTTTCGAGTGGAAAAATTTGTCGTCCATTCGTTTTTTTTTTAAATCCACTCGATTTAATATTTTATATATTAAGATAATTTTAGATTTTCGCTTTGAATCCATAGAACCAATTAAAACATAGAATTAATAAAACTAAATATATAATTAAGCTTCTGACCAAAAATAGAACGTACAAATTTGAATAGAACTGAAATTTCCTGAGCAGCACGTTTTGCTAGGCACAAGCCCCATCCTCTAGAATGTCTAGAACTGAACACCTAAGATAACAACAAAAATGTAATGTAAAACATTACAATTATGAAACTTTTAGGCCACTATTACTATAAATACGTGGGATTTAGGTGAATTGGACGACAGAGAAGACAAATCATGCAGTGGAACTGGATGCGGAATTTATTATTGTTGGTGTCGTTGTTGCTACTTCAGGTAAACGACTCCATTGAATTCAGGAGCAGAAGACGAAGAAGGGCACACCAAATCCAACTGCAACGTCATGGTCATAATCATCATGAGAGAACCCTAAGCAGTCTGCAGTTTGAGATGATTGCACTCCGAACGAAGTTAGGACTTAAATCCTCTACAGGATTTCGACTTCAAGGATTTAGCATGGGAGCCAGCTCTCCAAATGTCTCTCTTGGCAATGCCTATAATACAGAATACTTTGGATCTGTGAAAATTGGAAGCAAGCAAACATTTAAGATACTCTTCGATACGGCCTCTTCAAATCTGTGGATACCATCGATTCAATGTCCGGCTAATAATTGCACGGGCATGCAACGCTACGATTCGAGTCAGTCGAGCACTTTTAAGCCCAATGGAACCGATTTTCAGATACAGTATGCATCGAAGAACAATCAGGACACGATCCTGAAGGGATTCCTTTCCCAGGACACCGTTGAGATTGCTGGACTCAGCATAAAGGAACAGACGTTTGCAGAGATTACTTCATTACCACCGGGTGTCTTCAATCGTGCCAACTTTGATGGTATCCTTGGACTGGGATTCAAGAGTATTGCCATTGGAGATGTGACGCCGCCTTTCTACAATCTCATTGAACAAAATCTCATCTCGCAGCCAACATTCTCCATTTATTTAAATGGCAACAATACAGGAACTATCGACTCAAGTGGCGGTAAACTTTTGCTCGGGCCAGGTGATCCGACTCTGTACAGTGGCTGCCTAACCTTTGTGCCACTGTCCAAGGTAGGTTATTGGCAATTCACCACCACGAGCATTGTCCTTGGAGAGAACGACACACTGTGCACCAACTGCGAAGCCATCATGGACGTGGGCACCTCTCTGATAGTGGTCCCAAATCCTGTCCTCAAGACAATCAATGACTTGCTCGGCATAACTGCGGCGAACAAAAGGGATGGGGTCTATACCCTACCTTGCTCCAGAGTGAAGAGTCTGCCTAACATGACCTTTAACATTGGACGAACCGACTTTGTATTGACTCCTTTTGATTATGTAATCCAGTATAAGACAACCTGTGTCTCTGGTTTTGCCAGCTTGGATGAGGGCAGCTCCGAGTTGACTGACGACAATGGCAACGACTACAGTAATCTCTATATATTTGGTCTTCCATTCATGAGACCATTCTACATTGAGTTTGATATGGGGTACAAGCGCATTGGTATTGCACCCAAGATATAGACCAATTTAACTGATAAGTTCATTTTTTCGCTTTCATTTTCAAGTAAACTAACTTTCAGCAAATACAGTCGAACTTCGATAGAATAAGCCAGTATTTCTCTTTGATTTGAAACATTTAATTAACTTTAAGTAAATAAATATAAGTTAAAAGCTTGTAAACATAATATGTGATGACTCAACTTTCATGGAACCATATTCAATTGTTATATCACTTCTTTACAAACATTTAATCAATTGAATTGTTCAGAGTTCACTTTCCAATTATATATTACATAGTGTTGCTCAATTGTATTTGTTTGAAAACAATAATATTGCGTATATGTTGTTGTTTATTTTTCATAAGTTTGAGTGTTAATTAATTCGCAGAACTTAAGATCACTTTATTCAGAAATACCTCAGCTTAGCACGTGTAATTGGTGTAGACTATATGGCGTGACACTGGCTGAAAATTGTTGTGCCGCTTAAAACTACACTTGAAGAAATTTGTAATAAATAAGCTGTTAAATTGTGAGAGACCATTTTAAATATTTTTCTAAAATGTATTTATTTATTTAATAAGAAATTACGTTTTCAAAAGACAACCCACTAGTATTTTCTGTTAAAAATATATTTAGAGTTTTTATTTAATTAGAATTCGTTAGTAATTCTTTACCGTGTTAAATAAGGTAAAGCCCCAAAAATATCAATCATAATGTTTATCAATTATGGCAAAATTAACAATAAATTTAAAATTATCGTAGAGTGATCAATCCTGCAGGTAATCAATTTATGCCTTGAGGATTAGAGTCTATCAGGGAAGCGTATAAATAACGCTGACCCACGGCCACTGGTGGCTAGTGTGACCCAGTCAAGGGTAACGAACAGACAATAATTTAAAGAAAACAAAAATGTTGAAGTGGCTGCTACTTGTGGCAGTTGTTGTGGCAGTTGTCACTGCAGAGTTGCATCGCATTCCCATCCAGAAGCATCAACACAAGCGGACTCGTCAGCATGTGAAGACTGCAACTCGTTGGTTGCACCAAAAGTATCATCCACAGAGTGATCTTTATGTGCCAGACTATGTTGCACCCGACTATGGCGCAAGTAGTCAGGAGGACAGCGATGAATATGTTCCAGTGGCCCTGGTCAATAATCAAAATATGGACTACTATGGTGTGATTGGAATTGGAACTCCACCGCAATACTTTAAGGTAGTGTTTGACACAGGATCGGCAAATCTTTGGGTTCCATCGGTGAATTGTTTGGCCAGTGATGTGGCCTGTCAGAATCACAATCAATACAACTCGAGTGACTCTATAACATATCAACCAAATGGCAACAGCTTCTCCATTCAGTATGGCACAGGCAGCTTAACCGGATTCCTCTCCACGGATACGGTTAATATCAATGGTCTGGCAATTCAAAATCAAACTTTCGGCGAAGCTGTTTCCCAGCCAAATGGCAGCTTTACTGGAGTTCCATTCGATGGTATTTTGGGTATGGCATATGCAAATATTGCAGTGGATCAAGTGACTCCGCCCTTCTACAATCTCTACAATCAGGGATTGATTGATGAGCCAACCTTTGGATTTTATCTGGCCCGTAATTCCACCTCCCAATATGGAGGTGAACTCATTCTCGGTGGCGTCGATTATGAGCTTTTGATTGGTGAACTGACCTACTTGCCTGTCACCCAACAGGGATATTGGCAATTCAACGTGAACAGTGTAACTATGGGTTCATTTGGTTTATGCTACAATTGTCAGGCAATTGCAGATACAGGTACCTCCCTCTTGGCCGTTCCTGAATATGCCTACAGATATTTGAACCAGATGATTGGTGGTCAGCTCATAGATGGTGATTATTATGTGGACTGCTCCACTGTTGCCACGTTGCCTGTGCTCGAATTTAATTTGGGCGGCACTATCTTCCAACTGCCTCCCTCTGCCTACATCAGCATCTTCACCGAGGACAACACCACATACTGCATGTCCAGCTTCACCTACATCAACACCCATTTCTGGATCCTCGGCGATGTCTTCATTGGGCAATATTACACACAATTTGATTTCGGACAGAACCGTGTTGGATTTGCCACAGCCGTTTAAGGAACTCCAAAAGATCTTCAAGCAGATGCTGTATTAGTCTTGGAATAGATTATATTATTAACAGCACTTTATGGAACAACGGAAAACGAATCTATTAAAAAATATTATAAAAATTAAACAAAAAAATAAATGTGCAATCTAAAATGTAATTGAAAAAGTTTATCTATTCTTTAGATGTTTAGAATATTGTATTCTATATTCTCTAAGGTATTAATAATGAGTTTATTAAAATGTGAGTATATTTTCAATCAGGTTACAGTTAAACCTCTCTATAATAATACTCAAACTGTTTATTAACACAAAATGTTCCAGAGGATAAGAATTATATATTAACGAAGATTTAATTTAACTATGGTTTTGTTTAGTTAGCAATGAGAAATGTTTTTTAAAAGAAATATTCACTAGTTAGAAGGTCAACTACATTTTTGATTAATCCATAGTCATGGATATTAGTTTGATAAAAAATTGGTGATGAACCTTTTGTTCTAGCTAATGTCAACTCTACTATAGTTTAAGTCCAATTGATCAACAGGTAAGCTATTAAGACTAAAACGTAGTGCAGAATCCTCATTTATTAAAAAATAACAGATTTGTATAATTAATAAAGACTTGCCAGAAATAAATGCGTTAAATATCGAATCTGATTGCAATTCGATATACATAAGTGGTTAATAATTAATGGTCGATTAATAATTATTTAAATTGTTGCATTATTTGTTACCCGACGATGGTGTTTTGTTGAGAGCACCTGAGGAATAATTGCCACCGTAGATGCCACGCGGAATGCGAGGCAATTGTTGTTGTTGCTGTTGTTGTTGATATGCTTGTTGCTGCTGCAGCTGTTGTTGTTGTTGCTGTTGTTGCAACTGTGCTTGTTGCTGCTGCAACTGCAACTGCTGTTGCAAGTAGCGCTGTTGCAACATTGATTCATAGAGTATAGCTGCAGAAGCAGCATTTTGTTGTTGCTGCTGTTGTTGCTGATATTGCTGCTGTTGCTGCATCCGTTGTTGGTGCTGATGAGGTGTAGCATTCTGACGCAGATTAGCCGCCAGCAACTGAGCATAGACCAAGTTAATATCATTGTTATTGCCATTAGCCATGTTGTTATTAGTAGGCATAGACATGTTGTTCGCTGCGCCAGCAAACATATTGTGTTGCTGTTGTGCCTGCTGCTGTGGCAGTTGTTGTTGCAACAGCTGCAAATACATTTGCGACAGATCGTTCATAGATGCTGCATTCGAAACAGGAGAACATCCTGCCAATCCCGAATCTCCACTTACATTTTGCCACTGCTGTTGCTGTTGTGGTGGAAACTGGCTCATGTTGGGATGGTTAGCTGTGGACTAGAAAAGGATTCTATTAGTGACAGGTTGTATCTTAAATAGATCTCCAACTTACGCTGCCATGACGTGTTGGTACTGCCTGCTTGCGATCGTACAAAGCTATGGCACCACGCTCGGTTCCCGATGGCGATTGTGACTTTTGTTGACCTATTGTTTCCACATGACCATTGGTTGGTGGCTTCAGATACCACTGCGCATAAGCACCGGAGAGTGCGTAATGCTCGGCTGCCTTGTGGTAGTTAAAGCTGTTGTGTTCCGGATGTCCCGTTCTATCGCCATAAAGTGAATTGAGCACCTCAGACAAAAAAATCGTTATTGACGCTGGACATTGCCTCATTGGGCCACCTTCCAAGTCAGGGGGCGATGATGACGGTGATGGTGTCGACATCTCATCCACACGCAGCTGGACAGCTTGGGTGGCATCCATAACATTGGGACGATACATCTTCTTGGCCAGCTGGTCATACATGATGGCTGACAAAAAGGAGACAAGCTTAAAAATTGTAATTCTATTTAATTAACTTTATATTACGATCAGCTGATCTCTTGGTTCCGTGAGATTGCATTAGAAGATTTATTTATTTTTGTTGGGTATTATTATATTATGTTTTACAAACGCTTCGAGACACTCACTGTCCCAAGTTGCGAGTATAACTGGCGTTTGAAAATGAATGCGACTCAAGTTCTGACTGCGGTGTTCAGTTGTTTATGCCAATTGCAATTTGTTTATTGTTTACGTTAACGAAATGAAAGCGGAGCTATCCCTTTTTAGATATTTATTAAACTATTTCTCACACTCTAATATTTGCCTGCTAATATTTCGCAACAATAACAAAGTGACATCTCCGTCAAGGAATTGTCAGGAAAAGTTGCCGCACTTTTGCCGAGAGAAATGGGCAGCACTGGCAGCATTTAACTTTTTGCTCAGCATCCACATTTATAGTGAAATGACATTCACTTGGATCAATTGAAAAAAATTTTTTGTATGAAAGCCAAATAATTGTTTATTAATTTAAATGAAACGAAAACATTTTAATTTTGTTTTTTATTTGATTGTTCATATTTTTGTCTAAATAGGTTTTGGTAACGGTTTTACTAGTTCCTTTTTATAGTAGAATGACACTTATCTGAATTTGTTTGGATCTATTGAGAGCTGTTAAGCGATCTAATTAATAAACAAAATAAAAATAATAAAGGTTTTATTTTCAATTATTTACAAGAATTTTTCCACTTATCAAAATTTTTTTTCGACTCTGTCTTTGCTCAATCAAAATTGTAAACAACTCTCATTGCCGATTTTGATATTCCAAAATCATTTCACTTTATTTCTTATCTTATCACTTAACTTTTTCAAAAAATCAATCAAAGATATTTGACTTTTTACGGCTTATCTGGAGTTGCAATTTCCAATATAATACACCATTTTTTTTTATAAATAACAATATATACTTTATTTAACAATTACGACAGTCAAAAAATAGATTAAAGCGTGTATTTTAGGTTATGAAATAGTTCACATTTTTAATTTGTGGTTGGTCCGACAGCCGCATCAGCAGTTTCAACAATGGCATAACAAAATCCTGCTCCAGTTCCGGCCAATTTGGCGTGTCCCGGCAGCTTCAGTAGGGTTGGTTTGGATCTAAAAATTAAAGAAAAACCGTTTAAAACAATTTATTTGTAATAGAATAGCGAGAGAAAAATCTTCCTTATGGATTTGTAAGATTAAATACCTTGCAATGGATAAATAACGTATAATATAATTTCGGTAAAATGGTTAAGGATTTTACGCTTTAAGATCCGAATGGAATTAGACTATAATTATTAGATTGAGTGTTTAATAGTAACACACAAAAACATTTTCTACCATCCTGAACACACTTAACCTAAACTTTGCATATTTGTAATTTGCTATGCTTACAAGTTCTCCGTAGCATTATTTCCGCAATTGCCGTGTTCATTCCAGCCCCAAGTATAGATCTCTCCAGCCGTAGTGCGCAACAGTCCGTGCTCGGCACCCATGTGTAGACGTGCTGGGGTCTGTCCCTCCTCCAGTCTCAGGTGGAGTGGCGTTGGCGTCGCCTGTTGTTCACTAAATCCGCCTGTTCCAAGTTGACCATAACAATTGCGACCCCAAAGAAGGATCTGGTTGGTTGGCTTAAGTATAACCGCATTGTGTGTCCAGCCCGCGGCGAGCTGTCCCACATCCTCCTCGAATTGAAATACATTCGACTGCCCAAATTTGTTATCGCCAAGTGCTACAATACGTTTGTTGCGATTCGTTGCCAAATTGACGCACTTGAAAAGCATATGATTCTGTCCACTGACCAAGGACAGAATGCGCAGCTCGTGAGGATTATGCATTTGCATTTTAACGACATTGCAGCGATGCAGTGAGGTTGCTGTGATGTCCAGCTCAATGGGTGCGGGATCCATAATTCGCAGTCGTCCGAATATATAAACTATGTTATTCAGCGTGAGCACGGCACAATGCCGCAGACCAAAGCTGACCTGAAGAGCTGCCTCTTCCTTGGGCAGACACACGTGCATTGGCCGTCGCACAGACGTGAAACCACGTTGGCAAATTCCCAACTGCTTAAACGCGTTGGAGCCCCAGACAAACAGGCGCTTGTTGACCGTAATTGCACCTGAAATATCCCAACCACAGCTGACGGACTCTATATGCTCTTCCTGCAAGGAAAAAGTATTTTATTAATGTTAATGTTAATGTCAAGCTTATACAATATGTTGCAGCTTACCTCAAAGAACTCAGTGGGTATCATGCTAAACTCATTGTGGCACTCCTCCGTGGAGTTAAGACCAAGTTGACCACGATTGTTCCAGCCGCAGGCATGTAAACGTCCATTGGTGTCTAAGATAAGGACATGACCTCCGCCACCGCGTATGCAGCGTACTAATTGAGGCACAAAGGAGTATTTGGACAGTCGCTGGGGTGACATACACAGCTCCGATTCATAGCCAAGGCCAAGTTGACCGTGAGAATTGGCGCCCTGTGCGCAGCCAAAGGAAATTGCTCATTAATTTGCAATGCAAACGACATATACCATTCTAGTTGTTTTGACGAAATCACCGCCTCTTACCCAAGCATAGACATCGACATCCATAGCGACCACCAGTTGCGCTCTGGAAATGGCAGGCGTGGTTTTTCACTGAGGGTTGGGTCAGGGACGGGTTTGGGGGCGGCGTTGCACTTCCGGTTTGTGTTTCACACGTTGATTTAATACGCCGCAGTCACGCCAACAATGTCCGTATCGCTCTTTTTTGCCAACTGCAATTGCAACAACTGCGTGTCCTCGTCGTCGTCGTCGTCCTAGCGCGCTGTTTTGTCCCGCACTGCTCATGTATAACTGAGACTTTTCGCTGCCGGCCAAATAACTTTTATATCGTTTCGTGGCGCCTTTTTTTGTCGTTTGTCCTTGCTGAAGTTCGGCAAAGACCACACGAATTATTTTTATATATTCTATGTGTGCGTATTACGTTATTTTAAATTAAAGAATTAATATTCTGCATTTTGACAAAGTAAACAACGCACTTTCCATTGCAGAGTTGCCAGCTAGGCGTAGTTTTGTGTTTATTTACAAAATGCCAGCATACATTTTGCTCTCGTCGCCGGTTTGACAAGGTGGCAGCATAAGAATCTCATATGTTCTGTTATCGTGCCTAGTACGCTGATCACGTTAATTGCGAGCAGACTTGATAATAATATCGAAATCGATATTATTTCGATATCTATCAAATTTAAAATATTTATTAATTGATAGTAGTTACTATTATTGAAAAAATCATAAATAGAATAAAATACAATAAATAACAATTGATTAATTATTACTTGAAAATAACTTTGTTTTATTTATGTACACTGCGATAATCGCCGACTACTTTTCGAATCTCATAACAGCATATCATATTCGCGCAAAAACAAAAGACGCAAAAAGTTCACAGACATTTTTGCAATAAAACTTGTCCGACTTGAAAATACCCAAGGAGTTGGTAGAAAACGAGTCAGATTTATATTTTACTTTGGATTAAATAATCCATTTCTTAAATACGTTTCAACTAATGTCTAACAATTAAATTTAAAAATGTTGCATGCAATGAAGAACTAAGCGAAAATTGCTTCTAACTGCGTTCGCTTGCGTGTGACGACTTTTTCAATGTGAAAAGCATTAGTTTTTCAATTGTGGCGTTTAAGGCGTAGGCAAACCCGTTGTTGGGTCTCTGTTTTGCATTGCAAATGCAAAGTCAAAGTGCATTTTTCACCTGACCAGCGGCGACTATTTTCCTGTTTCTCCCTTTTACTTTTTTCTTTTGTTTTCCCTTTGTATTGCATGCTAAAGGTACATTGCAGTATTTCTTATGTCTTGTTGTTAGGGTTATGGTCAGTGTGTTGAGCATTTGTTGCTGCCGTGATTCCAGTTGAATGTGATTAAAACCCATAATGAACGATTTCCAAAAGGGTGGCGAAAATTTGATACCCTATCAGATTGTGCATGAGCTTCGTTGATCAATCAAATATAAATATTTTATTTAAATATATGAAGAGATTTCATAGATTTCCTATTCTTTTCTTTTAAATATATGTAGAGTATTTATAGTTCGTTACTTTTTAATGCATCTATGGCCGCTCCTAATGACTTTTCTTTCTCAATCTTATTCAACGTTTTCTTTTTAGCAACAATTAAAGCTTAATTAATATTGCTTGCATTTTAACCTTCACCATGAACTTTGACTGCGATAATTACAATATTTCTATATGCGTTAGCGTGACAGAAAATGCGGAGGCGGGTTTTATAATTACTTTACATGACCAAATTAAAACGTTAAAAGGATAATTCTTAAAGGAATAGAAAAAAGAATAGAAAAGTAAATAGAAATATTTTCGTTAATTTGTAGAAACTGTATAGACTGTATAAACAACTATAAATATTGAGGCTAAACTAAATTCATCACATTATTATAAAATGTATTTTAATGTTCCATGACTAAGCCCAACAATCAGTTACTTTAATATAATAATAAATGAATCACTTATATATCTGCAAATGTAAATTGTTTTTGAATACATCATAAGCTTAATTTCGCTATGCTTTATTAAAGGTATTTAAATTTGCCGCTTCTATCAGCTGTTTGAACCTCAAGTTTTGAACAGCTCATGCGATACTGCGATAAGCACTCCGATAGTTTTGTCACGCAAACAGTGCTGTTAAACGGTATGTACTGTGTTGTTCAACTACCAAAGACAAAAAAGGCGCGCGCATTCAAATTATCAGCTATTCATAGAAAGTGACGCGTGTGTTGGTTGGGTTTCTTTGTTTTCTCGGAAGAGTGATAAAGATAAACGGTACATCATTTCTACATGTTATTCGTATATTTTCGATTCTAAAATTTAAGCGACTCTGCAATGTGGAGACTCCTGGCAACCGGCACCTTTAACAACAATAACAAGCCAGAGGACTAATCACCAAGGCAACGGCTTACCATAACAAATGCTTTGGTCTTTACATTATTGCAATAATATTTAGATTTATAAAAATACAAAATGAGTGCAAAGGAATCGGAGGATAAAAGAGTTGTTATAGATATGGAAATGGCAGCGGCAACGGCACCACCACCGCCACCAACAGCCGCGGGCAGACCGCCAACCTCACAGCTCTTTTCGGTAAATGCAAAAACTAAAAGTTAATAAAAACCGATTCTATCAGAATCTTAACTTTAAAGCGTGGCAACTTGGTTAGCAGTCGAACTGGCGGGGATAAGACAGCTCTGGCCCGGCCCTCAACAGCGGTGCGAGCCGTGGGTTATGCAGCGAACACCAGCGGTTCGGCTGGACAGCGTTTCGATCAATTCTTTCTGGAGAAGGTCAAACAACAGACTCTATCATCGGCCAATGCTGCGGTCGATGCAGCCAAGGAGATCAAGTGAGTTTCTGATCCTAACTTCTTAACGAGTTTGTTTTAAATATATGTATGTTTTGCATTGCTAGTCCGCAGATCAAGTACAAGAATATGGAGACAAAAATTGTAAAACTGCTGGAATCATCGATAGTGTTGGCAGCGCGTTGTTCATCGAATCGAGTAAACGGATCTATCAATGCGGAAGTAAAGTCCCAATTGGCTGAAGCACTAAACAAGGCTAAGGATGCGTCCTCACTGGATCGGATACTGCATCATGAGCAGGATAAACAGGGCGAGAATGTGTTTCACAATTTTGACCTGACCTATGCGGTAAGAATTGAAAGGCTTCCTTTGGGAATTGAGCCTAAAACTAACTACCACATATGTTTGGAGCGTGAAATAGCATTGATATACCTAAGCGATAGTCTATTTTATAAAGGACTAATGCGGGGTTTTTTAAGTATACAAATAACATACACAGTCTCTTTTACAAATTCAAAAACGGATATTTAACCGTATTTCAGGTATTTTTTAATCTCGCTGAACAATATGAGCACAATGATATGCACATCGAGGCCCTGAACACCTACAACATAATGACAAAGAACAAGATGTTTCCACATGTGAATCAACTGAAGTTGAATATGGGAAACATCTATTTAAAAATGGGTATGCATAAGAAGGCCATCAAGATGTATCGCATGGCATTGGATTCGGTGCCCAACACTTTGAAACAGCTGCGTCTGAAGATTACAGAGAATATTGGAGTATTATTTGTAAGAATGGGTCAATACGCGGATGCTGCTTCAAGTTTTGAGTTCATTATGTCGGAACGGGCGGATATTCGAAGTGGCATCCATTTGTTGCTCTGTTACTATTCCCTTGGAGATGTGGATAAAATAAAGAACACATTTCGTAGCCTTTGTGATGTGCAGCCCGTAGAAACGGAACGAGATTTAGAGACAGAAAATAATATAATCAGATTGCAGCAGCAGGCAGAGCAGGCGGGAAAGTCGATCTCAGAACAGGCGCAGATTGGGGAATCTCATGCAGCTGAGGTGGCGATTATTGATGGAGATGGTAACAGTTCCTTTGTCCAGGTCAACGAACCCAACAAAAACTCAGCCAATGACAAAAATCGCTATGTTCTCCAGGCTCTCAAGACGGATGAGCTGGCGATTTATACAAAACATCGACGCAATACGGAGAAACGTTCCATTACCATGATTGTGGATCTTATTTCGCCATTAATCGAAGAGAATTACAATGATGGTGAGCCTTAAAAAATTCAACTTTTTTTCTAGTCAAAACTGTACTCCAACTTTATAAATTGACATGTCATAAAAACTTTATTTTCTTCTCACAATCAGTTTATCTAATTATTTAATTATCCTTTACTTTTACAGGCTACAATTGGTGCATTGAGGTTATTAGGACCTCGAATCTCTCCTGGCTGGCCAATGAGCTGGAGTTGAACAAAGCTCTCGTTTATTTGAGACAGAACGATGTTAATCAGGCCATCGAAACTCTCCAAATGTACGATCGCAAGAGTGAGAGCTCTATGACGGCCAGTGCATTGACCAATCTCAGTTTTATCTACATCAATGTAAGTAAAAATGTATTTGATTAACTCGTAATCCAAATAAATATATGCTGCCTGTTAGACTCCGTACCCAGTTGGTTCGAAAGTATAATGAGTTAACTACTTTAAATGAGCTTCCTTTCCATTTTTTCGACAATTTGACCAATTTTCTTTAGAACATTTCATAGAAATTCTATATTTATTTAACTTTAATGAGTTAATACATTTGGTATTTCACATATTAAATGAATAGAAAGGTAGATGATAAAAAACAATCGGCAATTTTTCATCATCATTTACCTTTAAGGTTAGATATTACGTTCCACTTTATTTTCTTTTCTATGACTTCATCAGGTATGATGGTCTCAATAAGTCCGCTGCCGTCTTCTTTAACGAAGATCTGTTTAATCTGCCGTTGTTGTTTCTTAATCATACAATTTGCCTTGTAGAACTTGTTTTTTTCTCTGCTAAAAGCTAAACGAACGTCTCTTTTGTAATCTTCAAACGTGTACCCATCTCTCTTGACTGCTTCTGTAAAACAAAATATAGTATATCAACAAAATATTTTAGCCGAAGAAACTTCCTTGAAATACGCACCATAGAGAGCTCTATTGAGGAAATCATATGAGCTTAGTCCGTTTTTGGAGAATATTCCGGCGTAATTAAAATCCATAATAAGTGGTAAACCGAGAACCCTGCGAAAGTTTTTTAAGATTCCTTCTGGCATCAGCGCGGACCTCAGCAAGACAATCTGAAGAGTATAGCTACTTAGTTTAGTAACACTATAATATTTGCTTTGGTTTTTATTCTTACATATCTTTCCGAATTTTCCTGAATTTTCTTTTCCATCTCTTCTACGTCGCTCAGACTCTCAAGCGGAAACTCAACAGTAGTCACAAGTTTTGCAGTTTGCAGTCCAGCAAGTTTGTTGACGGTTTCTAAAATGCTGGCCACACTTGTTTCCAGCGAGATTATCCTCTGATTTATGTTATCCAATTTTTGGTGAATTGCACTTACGCTAGAGTTGGCGGTGGAGCTAAATATTTGGTCCACATCTGTAGAATTTGGTTGCGAATTTTTCTTCATCTTTGCTTTTTCCTTTGCGGTCAAACGCCATTGAGTTGATCGTGAAAGGCCGCTCATTTTTATTATTGTTATTAAATATCGTCAATTTAATATTTAGTTTACGGTGAACTTTTATTTAAATCGAATTTGTTATATTAAGTATTTGCTTATTTATGAGTTTAATGTATACTTTACTACGCTTTGACGATACATATATTTTTATGATTGGAGATTGTTCTGTGAATAGAGAGAGAAATAAAATAACTGTTATTACTTACATTTATGACTTCAAAAGAATGCATTCATTTTCATGTGTTCTTGTGTACAAATATATTGTATGTGTAAGCATGTTGATACCAATATTTCACCGCGCATTTAACATTAATAATGAAGAAATTATGTTATTTTGAATGCACATAAGCACAATATATAAATTCAATAATTTTTTATTGTATTACAATACTTACAATTTGTTAAATGAAGATTTTCACAGAGCTAAGAGTTTTACGGGCATTTTGCAAATGAAGAGCACAATCGATAAATATTAAAAAGACCGAAAGAAAATACAAATTATCGATAACGCAAATTGCTCTCTTCATGGCTCTCTTTCTGAGCAAACGGATAGCAAAAGCAAAAGTAAAACAAGAGGGGCGAACGTTTTATAAGCAAGACATTTAGCCTTCCAAAGTGATGAAAATGGAATACATTTCGTTTTCACGCAGTTGTCTGTCATTTTGGCATACAAATAAAATATGTACGTTGTATTTCGCAGGAAAATGTAAACATACAAAAATGCATGCCTTGGGAACTATATTTGGCCAAGTGGGACGTGACTTGGAGACAATTATTTATTTTCCTTTTTTGGTTTTGTAGCTTGGCAACCTGGAGATGGCTACCCACTGTCTCAATCAGATGCAGGAGATTGGAGCATTGCAATCGAATGCTTTGGCTCTGGTTAACGCCAGCATTGTTGACCTGCAGAATCAGAATCTGAGCGCGGCCAGAGAAAGATTACAACGTGCCCTTCAAGTGGAACCCACGCATTTTGAGGCCAATTATAATATGGGACTGTTGGCGCTACAGGAACAGGATTACGAGTTGGCCGAGGAGCAATTTGAGTTGTTAAAGGCACAGCTAATGGAACCTCATTCGGTGCAGCATAGTCATGTTTACTATCAGCTTGCCAAATTGCAGGAGAGGCGTCTAAGTAATGCATCAGCTGGCAGCTTTAAGAGCAATGCCTCCCCAGCTGCTCTTCAAGGATATTTACAAGTCCTGGGAATTTCGGCTGCCGACATTGACTCGCGTTTATTTGAGAAGGTCGGCTCCATGTACGAGCAGATACAGGATCATCAGGAGGCCAATCAATACTACAACGAGGCCTATCGCATCAATATGAGCGACATTAACATTGCCAGCTCCATTGGCTCCTATTACATCAAGCTGCAGGCCACGGAGAAGGCTCTGTATTACTATGAGCGTGCTGTCCTAGCAGATCCCAATGATCCCAATCTCATGCTACGTATTGCCAGCTGCTTTCGCAATTCTTATCTGCCGCCCAAGCAGTATCTGGGCATGTTCGAGAAGATCTATGCACGATTCCCAGATAATTTGACCTGTGTTCGTGCTCTCATGCAGGTGACCAAGTCGCTGGGCATGAGTGAGTTGCATGAACGTTATGGCCAGGATTATGCCAGATTGCACAAACAACAACAGGAACGTCAGAATGAACAGCGATATCAGCAACAACGCCTATCCTCTGCCACCTCTGGCAGGGGCAGTAGTCGGCTAAGAGGTAAATAAGCACCAGCCTTTATTATGATAGATATGTTCTGTTCCTTCTGCTGTATTTGAGTCAGGGAAACTATTAAACATTCCCTATTCGAAAATATGTATTCCTTTTTTTAAAACTCATCAAATTCAAGGACATAGAGGAAAAAAGTAGGTACAGACTGCAAATTTATATAGAAATACATAATTTTCAGTCTGCTCTATAAAACTAAACAGTTAAAATGTTTAAGAATGATATTTGGAATTAGTTTTTATATAAAATAACAATCTTTTCCCCCTAAGTCCTCGAATTTAATCAATTTTAAACTTTAGGCAGAAATGCATTAATGCTGCAGGAAGAAATACTAATATACAAATAGTTTCCGAATAATAATATTAACCAAAAGTCTAAACTTTAGATATACAACTATTTGGCCATTTTTCTATTATTTTTTCTTTTAGCACTCAGACCATCGAATGAGGAGCGTCTGTCGGAAAACACCGATATGTCGGCTACTCTCACATCCAGCAGCTCCACGGGTTACAATGGCGATCAGTTCGTTCAAATCGGTAACTCTTATGCGGGTAAGACATCTGAATACAGATAGACTCAATTCTCATATTCACAAATATATGTTCTTATAGTAAAACAGCACGTTGATCCATTGGGACCACCTGCAGAGCGTCCTCGCACAGGCATGTTTCGAGCTCAGCAAAGCAATGATTCCGATGACGATGCAGAAATGAATGCCGAGAGCCTGCTGCCAATTTAAACAACGTCAAAACTATATATATATGTATACTGGTATTCTTGATATATCATACTACAAAAGTAATAAAATACTCTAGTTATTCGAGTTCTAAAAGCGTCATAAACCATACGTATTACAAGCAATTGAACTGTTTGCTCAACTCATCGGAATACATTAACACACATTCGTTTTTGGTTTATCTTTTATTACGGTTTGAAGGCAAATAATACATAATTTGTTGTTTATTTATTAACGGTTTACAATTTAAAATCCTCAATATATTTTATTAAAAAATGTCACTGTCTGTCTGCTGTCATTAACTTTATTACCGTTACCTGCCTCAATGTCGGTTTCTTCTATAATTATATTTTTCGCTCGCTCGTTTTCACCTATGCCACGCTCATTAGATTTACGCGTTTAATTGAGTAATATGTATGTGATCTATTGTTTAAATACGCATATTATGAAATTATTGAGTTTTGTCGGGAACTGTATATAAGGTAAAACAATTCAATTTAATAAAGTAAAGAAATTTAAAGTAATTTTAAGAATGTCCACTCACATATACACAGATAGATTTGTTTTTGATATTTAACTTTTTCATTTTTGGTCTCCCTCAAGCGCGTTATTAATTTAGACGAAAACAAAACAAAACTAAAGGTGGTTGAATAACCGTTACTAATCATGTGGTACACAACAAATGTCCAATTTCTTTTTTACAGTGCCTGCCAATTACAAAATCAATCTTAAAACTCTCTCTGATTCAAACGCACTAACTACCCATTGCCCCTTGCCTTTTCACACTCATATATCTATATGTATATCTTCCATTTCTATCCGCATTTGCTTAATGCCAACTTGATTTGCTTAGAAGCTCATGTATCCACGAGAGGTGGAACGACGACGTGCACACAGATACGATATGAGAACGACGACAATCAATGCGGCCAAAGCAATGCCCACGGCAATTGGAACCACATCAGAAGTCTCCGAGCTATCGCAATCATGTACCGTGGAGAAGCCAGTCGAATTGGAAGTGCGGAATGCCTCCACTTGCACCTTGCTGACACTGATATATCCAATAGTTTCATTTCCGACAAAGGTCTCCGTCATGTTGAGCTTCTGATCACGGGTGCAGTGATAGGACATCTTTTCGGGCGTCTTAAAGTCCGTGTTCTGACTCTTGTGTATCAACTGAACAGTTTGATTCTCTATAATGTTAAAAGAATTAATCATTAGTAAACAATATGTACTATATATGTAATGTAAGGATTGAAACCGAAATAAAAATTTGATATTGCTATTTTACAAGCTTTACTTAAGTATGTATTTTATCGTGATAAATCGTTGAATACTAATTCCGGTATTACTCCTTGGTTAACATAATTCAGGTATTTACCCTTTGCATCTGGGAAGTCTTCAGTGGGCACCATAATATCAACTTTGATTAAGGTCAAGGCAATTGATTTGTTCTTGTTCTCCATCTGCAATACCATTGATTGTGGAGAAACGGTGTGTCCCCAGTTCAGCTGCATGGATTGAGTTGTCTCGCTATCACAATAGCAATGATCCACAGTGGCATTGCTGGGTATGTTGTACAATCCTTGGGTCTTATTGCCGTCTAAAAAAGAAGAATGGGTAAGAAATGCAGTTGGTAACAACAATTGAACGATTTAATGCTTGTACTCACTCTTCATCTCATAGGTGAAGTTCAACTGAGCTGCCATGTTAAGCATAATGCACGAACAGTTCCATGTACCCATCGAAGGTGCTGGGTAGGGCTGTGGTTTGTGGGTGGTTGTCGGCATTGGAGCTGAAGTTGTTGTTGTCGGCACTGGAGCTGCAGTTGTAGTGGTCGTGTCCGGTGCCACAGTTGTAGTTGTAGTTGTAGAGCTGGTTGGTTGAGCTGTCGTAGTCGGCTTTGGAGTTGTCGTTGTCGACGAGGTCGAAGTACTGCTGCTCGAGGTACTGCTCGTTGTTAGAGGCTTCTCCGGTTCCTCCGTGGTGGGGAACTTTGCATTTTCCAGACTAAGAGTCAGTGATTGCGAAAAGACTGTAACAAAAGAAAGAGTATATATATGTAAATAAATATCAGTTAAGAACAGACAACTCTTTATCACAATGTCAATATGTGATTTGCTTATTGTCTTGCGACAAACAAAGCGAATTGAGTTAAAAGAACTCCAGTGGATTACTTTTTTTTGATTAAATAAGTTCATTACACTGTTATTTCCACTTATGAAGAGTATAAAAATGTTGTAGATCAAATTGAAAGCAGGAAATTATTTCGAACTGCAACGATTTTAGACAACTCTAACATGTACTTGTCCATCGCTTTTATTATCAGATTCGTTATACTGTAAGCCTGGTACAATAAGTGTTAACAAATACAACTACATGCAAATGTTTAAATATAAATTTAATAAAAATGTTGAAAGCCACACTTACAGCGCTTTCTATATATACAACTTTAATATAATTATCATGATCCAATTATTTTCCGCTTCTCAGCCCCCTTTAGCCAACAAACGGCCTGCATGAAGTATTGTCGTTGTTGATGGGTCCGCGGTTGACTCATAATGATGAATAATATAAATATTTGCACATTCGACAACTGATAAACAAATAACCAGAAAGCGTTGACCAATGACAAGGGTGAGGAGAAACGAGTGACACAAATAAAGCATTATCTACAATTATTATAATGGGAAAAGGCTGCAAAGTGGACTTTATACGGAAAAAGGGTTGGGATAAAATATCAAAATCGCAAACGCTTCAAAAGTCACATATTTTTTCATGGCAAGAACGAACTGATAGAAAGTTTCATTTACATTCAAAGCAGGCTCAGACTATTTCCGTGCGATAAGAATTGTGCTGAATACGCCCCAGACTTAAAAACATCAAAGCTTTATGAAGTGCACTTGTTGTTTTTCGGTTCTCCTCTCAGTAACACAATTTGTTTATCAATGTAGCAATTTATGTTCCAAACTTGCCAAAACGTAAACAAAAACAAGTAGATAGAAAAGGCAAAAGTGGCTGCGAAAAACCCTGTAGTTATTTTGTAAAATATGAAAACTAAATATTTAAATTATAACCAAAAGCAAACATATGTATACAAGTTCTAAAGCTGCAGATAGAAGTTCGATAGATCTAGGTCTTGTAGTAGTTGACTTGGTTGTTAATGCTGATAAGAATTATTCAGTTAGTCAAGCTATTTAGTTTAACTTAATGAAATCAATTTGCAAAACTATTTTTATGATTTTCTCATTTTGCCAAATCATTTTCGTATTTTTGTATATACTACTTTTTAGGAAAACAGAATAGACCCTTTGTAATTTTCACGTACAGGGCTTTTAAAAAGTTTTTTTCAACGCTGTCATTTTCTTTATGACTCAACGCGGCTTAATTATATTAATATGTATTTGTTGTCAGAGCTTGAGTAATTTTCCACTCTCTGGACTCTGTACCTATATATCATTGGATACTCTCTCCCAGACACACACACACACACACACACACACACTTACACATAGAGAATAACTTGTGGTTTAGCCCATCCACCCGCTGTCTGTTTGTTTCCCCCCGTTCTAGTTCAATGCCACTTCAACACGGCCTAAAGATGACCTTTAAATGCAAGTTTAGCGGCAGCAGGCAAATAACCAGACAGCGAAAGAAATAAATACGCTGACTGTCAGACAGGTAATACAATTTCTAGGCGTCGCTAGAAAATTCTGGGAAAAGTGCACAAAGCTAATAAGATTTATTTGCCACAAACATGCAAGAAAATTGGTGTGAAACGAGTGTCTAATTAAAGTTAGTGCAAGTGTTCTCTTCTTCACTCCCGACATTCTAGATTCTAGAACATACATAAATACATTAGTGAACCTAAAACTGTTACAAAGTGGAATACTTAGTTATATAAAAAACAACAACTCTGTTCCCGCTTTCATTTTCATTCGCTATAAATTAAGACTAAATTATATAGAAAGTTAACATATTATGTATTACTGTTTATGTTGTTCTGAATATGTGACGCATTGATTTCATGACTGTCCTATTCAAAAGTTTCTACGGGTCAATTCTTTAGATTTTGTAGTTAGCTTAGCTAAAATACAAAGTGTTTTATACGTTCAACGACCCATTTATATACATACATGCATACATGCATATGACTGCAGTCATGCACAAATACATGCAGATCTGCGCATGTATGTATGTGTTGCAAATCTTATCAGCAAAACTGTCGCCACTTAAGACAATTGTATTTTGATTTTTCCTTAGCTAAAACTAATACAAACATACATACATTATATAAATATGATTATGATAGTATGTATAAGATAGTATGTATGTGCCACATTTGGTTTGGCGTCTTTGTTCAATAAATTATCAATTCTGGAAAATATTCATTTTAAAATGCATAATATATTTTACTATACTAAAATAATTGATCTGTAAGAAATTTAAACATGTACATATAAATCAGTTCTGGAAAATATTCTTTATGAAATGTTCATAATACACTATTCTATATAAACATGGTGTTTTTTTTTAAAGAAATTACATTAAATATGAACAATTGCTGTTGCATTCGATGCATAACTGGTTTTCAGATGAACTAGAAATCTAAAAGCAACTAACAATTATATTTTTGGGGGAATTACACAGATATCATTTGGATAAGCAGTTAGAGGGAGTACCCACAAAAGAGGGGGAAGAACGTTGTGCTCAATGCAAATAAATTACAATAAAGCGTTGCTGTTAAACAAATTAATGTATGTAGTTAATGCTTCGCATAAAAAAAAACACAAAGACGAGGTGCAGGAGGGCGAAAAGAAGAATGAACTCAAAGAGCAAGAAGGCAAGCGAGAAATTGAATATGCCTGCATGTAGTTGTATTTGTATTGTGTAATACAGATGAGAGGGTGGGGGCGGATACGGGATGCTGATGCCGGCAGAAGAAGCAGACCCACAGGGGAGACACCGAGAGTATTGCTTTATCTGTCGCTTCTTATGCTCTATGCAGGTAGAACACAGCGACTAACGTTGTTGGTTAGATAAGCGCAGCATACAATCACACATACTATGTATGCATTTATCCATTTACAAACATACATGCGTATTATAATACACACATATATACATGTGCATATATAGAGATGAAGCGGTGACTGCACTTTGCTTTTGTCTTTGTTGCAGCGGTACTAAGCCACCATCTTGTTAGATTCTATGTTTGTGTTTCACAAACCGCAAAGTATCACAATAAAACTAGATAAATGTCAATGCGCCGTAGAAAACATCTAAATATATGGCGAAATATGTGTGTTCAATATGTAGTAATTATATTACATGTGATTTGGGTTTGTTTTTCTGAACAGCCCTTGTAGATAAAAACCACAACACTCCGTTGAACGGGTTACGTGCGTGCAAGCGAGACGCCAATAGAGGAAAAAAAAACAGAAATTAAATTGCGATGAACAAGCAAAGTAAATTGAACAAAGGCTGTCCACAGCTTTTGCACTCGTCATGAAGGGGGTGGGGGAATAATCGGGTAGTTAAAGTTTACTCACCAGAGGTGCCCAATAGGAGCAAGGTAGTGCATATTATGATTTTATGGCCAAACATCCTATATATTTTATTTGTCCAGCTGTTGGTTCTTGCACTGCGTATTTGTATTGCAGTTTAAATGTAGTTCTTTAAATTTTAACAATTTTTTAAGCTGCTGACCGTTTCCAGCAGATGTAATTTTCCTAGCAGCTCACTTTTTTTATTGCGCACAACGAAAAATGAAATGACAATTAAATAAAACTAGTGTTGGGTTGTTCGTCAGCTGTGATGTCAAGCTATCGATGATTTATATCGATTAATGACTTGTGAGTGGTAATAAGTAGTGGGATTCCATCAACGGTTTTAGATTATTTTTAAGCAAGCATAAAATCAGTTGTCGAAACGACTTTTTTTTACCCTAATTAGTTTTAGATTTTATTATGCTCCAACACTATATACTTGAGCCTCTTATTAGTTGTCATTCCATCTGGAACAACTGTTCCCTATAGTAAATTTACTCCATTAACATGAAGTGTGGATGAGAAATTCTCTTGTAAAGAGCGGTCATACCGAAAATGATATCCAAACTATAAACTGTCTAAGATATGATTATTTTACAACTATCGATGTGGCTAGACTTTACTTTTTCTGGTAAAACTGCAAATTTTGTATGGACCAGATGTGAACAGCTGATCACGAAACAGAAAACATAATCCAGAACTTCTAGTGGAATCTCACTACTGTTGTTTAATTGAGAAGTTTAAGAAGATTGCCAGACTTCAATAAGAATATAGTTCTAAAAGTAGTCAACATGATAACTGACGGCGCTAATAAGCAAGAGAAGGTGCTATCACCGTTGTGAAAGATGGCATTTTTTTTAGAAGGAACGGTCTATAAAAACAAAACATGTATTAAAAGAATCCGCTTTAATTGATCCAAACTATATTTAAATTGGGTAAGTTACAAAAATTATTTTGCAACTTAAAAAATGTTGTTGGAATAATGTCCTATGAGATGCCGTTCAGCGAAAGGTATTGGTATATTTCTCTTGAGACGCGGGATATTTTTTCAATAATTTCCTTGGGATATTTCTTTGTTCGGCGCCAAATTTAAATTTAATTGTAGTCAATGTTTAAAAAATGTTTTGATTCCCTGGTTGCATTCCTTAATCTCACAATATATATATGTTTTTTTTTATTTTAAAATGTTTTACTATCTTATATGTACTACTATTAATACAAAGTAGGAACATTTATAAATATATTTTTCATGATATTTGCTTTTGAAAACAACCAAACCATGTTGGTGTTCATTAAATTGGCAAAATAAGCGGACTCAACAATAAGCTTTCATTTTATAATTTTTAAGCCGCACAAAATTAGCAAACTATAATTCTTATACTTTTAGCACTTACTATTTCTTGAATCATTGGTCGAAACGTCGAATAAACACAAGAGTAGAAACAAATTAAAGGAAAACTCTTTTAGATTCTTACCATTACCTTGTGACGTGTACCAAATGCAGTTCAGCGCGGATACTGACAATTATTGGAAATTTAAAATGTATGTAAATATATTGCGAGATTTCTAGAAAGTTTTGAATCCCTTGAAACTGAAGTATTCAAATTTGTATATGAAAAAAAGATTTTTGTGTGTTTGTGTATTTTTTACAGTAAAATATTTCTTGTTTTGTTTTTTTTTATTCACTCAGCCATTTTAAATTAATTTGTATTTTATACATAGATATATTCATATAAAAATAGTTCTTCAATATTCATCAGCTAAGCATTAAACGTAATCATATAAAATAGATTTTATACCACTAAACAACACCCTAGCCTAAAACAAAGTATTGCATACACAAATACATGTATTTGTAATAAATATACAATGTATTCATATATGTACATATACATATCTCTAAAATATATGCGTGTATATGCAATTTTGTATAATAGTATAATATAATATAGATAACCAACAAACTGACAGTACGTGCTACGTACTTATAGTATAATGTTTTGAGCAAATCATTTGACTTCACATCTTTTCTCATTCACTTCATATAATAAAATACAAAAATAGATTGCAATTGAATGTTTACAAATTAAGCAACAATTTCCAAAATACCTACTTAATGTCTAATAAAAAGGTATCAAAAATTTCAAGGCAATAACAATTAAGTAAGCTTTGTATTTAGGCACTTAGCAGTTAGCAAGTTGGGGGCCTGTATATCTGCTGGTTATTTTAAATGGATAGGGAAAACGTTTAAATGGATGGGTGGGGTAAAGGGGTTATGGTAGCTAAGCTTATTGCACCAGTTAATAGCCCGTTTCAGGCTCCTGTTTGAGTGTCATGCGACATGGCTCTGCAAAGATACAAGAGAATTATTATTTTTATTATTATTATTTATAAAGCTAGATTACAATTTAATTTATAGCCTAGCGAAAGGGTATAGCACTGGCTACTGGGGCCTTTGGCTATGTTCATTTCTTACCCATCTTATAGCTCGGGGTAAGCAGCTCTGGGGCACGTATCTTGAGTGGTGTACGACGCAGCATCTCATCAGCACTGCTGCCTTCACTGCGATTGTATTCGTTGAGCGTTATATCCGCAGGATTGCGCATACCTAGACCCGCATCAACCGGCGATGTCGGCACTCTTTGGTAGGGATGCACACGCTGTGGACTGTGCATTAATTGACTCTTGTGCTGGACATTATATTGCCGGCTTGCCGCAGCCACCGCATCCATGTAGGCACTCTCCTGTGACTTTGGACTGCAGGCGGCGCTGCTTAGAGGAGGCGTCACTGCAGTCGTTGGTGGCCCAACTCCAGTTGCCGATGCGCCAACCGTTGCCGAGTTGTTTGCCGCATAGGCGCGGAATGTATCCTCCGCATTGTTGGCCTCAATGAGCGCTTGTATATGTTGCACATCCAGATCCAGGCCATGGGAGCCACTAGTAGCCGTGGCCAACGTTTCGAGTGTCGAGCTCACTTGGGCAGCATCCAAATTACCACCATGCGTGGGACTTTGATAATCATTTGACTGATTCGGTGGCGATAATGGCAAGGAATTATCCGCTAGTTCACCTAAAATAAAGGCATAATTAAACAGCTGTTACCTGATAAGATTAAAGCAATGTTACTCACCACCCAGCAGCATTTCCTGCAGCAATGAGTCGATATGCGCAACGCCAAAGATTTTGGCAAATTGTATTTGTTCAATCATCTGCCAGGTGATCGACTGCAGCACCGGCAATATTAACAGAATTTCTCCAAAACGGCCACGCGACTCGTACTGACGATCCGAAATGTAGTCCTCCAGATTGTTGAGTATCTGATGTCGCAGCGACTTGATGCGATGCGGTTCATTTAGACCCTTGGCATCTGCAAAGATTGAGGAGAAATAAACTCTTAATATAGTTGTTGTTGTTGTATAAAATCTTATTATAATAGTATAATAACTAACATTGTCAGTTGCTAGTATACTTTGAAAACTGTATTACCCTTTTATATATAGTATTTTATATTTTATTATGGTTAGTTTAAAGTACAAAAAACTATTCTTTTGGATTTTTATTATAAAGTTAAAATAAAAAAGTTACTTCTGAATTTCATAAGCCAAAAGTACAAGTTTATCCTGTTTCCTGGCTACTCAACACTGCTTTAAAAGCAAATCTTACGAATGTTAAAGGATAAATGTTAATTGGACAAATAAACTTACTGGGATCAAAGAAAACAAGCGCCTTAATGCAGGCAAATTCGGTATCATCGATGCCAACATCCTTCATGACAACCACAAGTTCATCAATTATTCGCGCGCCAATCCGCGAAATATCCAAATTGGGCGAGACATGTGGATCTGTTGAGGAAAGGAAGAAAATAATATTAGCAATGGATACAATTAGCTTGAGAGTTAAGATGTACCTGGACAATGCCTGGTGATGACACAGTTATTGCTGAGCAGCAGCACATCCTTAAGATGCATCGAACGACGTGACAGACCCAAGAGCAGATGCTCACCCGCATGGGCACGCAATAGAGCTACTTGATCATCAAGCTGGAGTTCATTGAAGGCTGGTATCTGTTTGGCCCACTCGACAAGGGTGAGTAGTTGTTGTTTCATCGACTCGCAGACATCATTGATGCTGGCAAATTGTTTCGTCGAGAGATCCTCATTTATGTTGGGCTCCATGGCTGCACCGGCTTTTGATTGTCGTGATTCGTTTTCTGCCTTGACCAGGGACACAACAGAGAGTCCATTGCCAGGATCAGGATCATCATTGGAGGTACGGCGGCAACTGATGCGATCACGTTCATTTTGCACCGCCTCCTTTTTCATGCCAGCCTTGAAACATTTGCGTAGACGACAATAACGACACTGATTACGCTTATCCTTGTCCACTACACAATTCCGCGAGAATCTGTAGAAGATTTACATAGACATTTAGTCTATATATAACATGATGGAATTCTTTTTCAGACTCACCTGCAGGTATACTGATGATTTTTACGCACACTGCGTCGAAAGAAACCTTTGCAGCCATCACAGCTCGAGGCTCCATAATGTTTTCCTGTTGCACGATCTCCACAAATTGCACAAACTGTAGGCGATTGTTGTTGTTGTTGTTGCTGCTGTTGTTGTTGTTGTTGCTGTTGGTTATTGCTGCCACTTCCGTTATTATTGTTATTATTATTGTTAGGTGAGTACATATTATTGTTATTATTATTATTATTGTTGCTATTGCTGGGATTGCTGCTACCATTGCAGAGCGTAAAATTCTCGCTACTTTGATTGCTGCTGTTGCTTAAGCCAAGGCCAACACCATTAGGACTCAGGGCGTGGCCAATCGGCGATCCTGCCGGATGTCCTACGGGTAGAGCCTCCGCATGCATAATATGACTTTCCGCCGATTCTGTAAGAAAAAGAATTTAAAATGTATTTAGTATGCAATTAAAAATAAACAAATTTAAATATTTGAATACTGCTTATAATACAAATTTAAATTATTACGCCTATTGGAATAAAAACTTGGATAAACAATGGATTTATACAGTGAGAGAAGGAACCAATGAGTATGTATTTTTTATGCATTTTAATAAAAACAAACAAAGACCAGCATCTAAAATCGAATATATTTATCTCCAAATTTAGAAACGAATATATAAAACTAAAGAAAGTTCGTAATTAAAAAAACTTTTTTCTTCATTCGATGTCTTGCAAATATTACTACTTATATAATACTTTTGACCTCAATAAGAATTGTGTGTTATTTGTAATGTTTTTACAAGCCTGCTGCCCAGACCAAATTCTTAGCTTCAGACACTTTTTACATCATTGCATTAGATTGAAAGTTCGTATAAATACAAGTTTCGCCATTGAGCTAAGCCTCACTTTCTTTACAGCCCCAATGCAAAATCTCAGCAGTTTTACAAAGAGTGAAACACTTTTAAAGCTGAAGTTAATAACAACAATAATTATTTTGAAATTTTCTATAAATAAATGTTAGTTCAAATATTCGAAATATTTTGAAAATGAATTTCTTAATAACAAAAAATAGCAACAGGTCGCGCAATAAACAATAAAAATACACACACACACCATCACTTGAAGCTGAATTGCTGACACTGCTTCGTCTCCTTCGACGTCGTTGTTGTTTTTGTCGTGTTACTGTTGCCTCCCCCTTCTCATCGTTACCACACCCACTGCCCCCATCGACGCCTTTGCTGCCACGCAACAGAATGCTGCAGCCAACGTCGCGACTAGTAGGAATTTTAACTCTACCGGACTTGCGCACCATTTTAGTGCAACTGATTAATGAAAACACGAAGCGACGACGGCAACAACGAATTTTTCACTGAGCGTGCACACACACACGCCAAGCCGCTACTGCTTGCTGTTTTGTCGCTGCCCCATATCCATATCGTATGTTGTCTCTGCTTTGACTCCACGTCCACGTCTCTCTATTCATATGTGTCGTTGTATGCGTTAATCGACGCTTAAATCAATTCGGTGTCTTTGCATATACATATTTTTGTTGCTGTATGGCGCTCCCAGAGAGAGGGAGAGCTCAAAAACCAGACTTGGAGCGCAACAGAGAGACAGCCACACGCACACGCGCACGCGCACGCACACCAAGACAAAAAATCATTTTGAAAACAACGCAAGCACAAGTAAATGAGAAGGCAAACAAACACACATAAACAAATAAATAAATAAAAAGCCGGCTTTAAATTGACCACTCTGGTGTGTGTGTGTGCACACGTGTGTATCTATGTGAAGGCGCGAGATAGACAGAACCAGAAATACACAAAGAAAAGCTGCTATATTAAAAACACAACAACACCAATAAAAATACCTCGTGTATTTTTTATAAAATATGCAACACACTTAGTACAGTCGAAAAATGTTAGAACAATCTACAGAATTATGTGTCAAGACCAGAACAGTGTTATTTTTAGAGATAAAAAAGTCGATTAAGAGTAATTAATAGAAAAATTTATGAGTGCATAAATTGCATATCAAAATTATTGCAAATATTATAATGGACTGCTTGAGTTATACATTTAAATAGCCGACACTTGTCATAAAAGCTAATTTAAAAAAAGACGTCAAATTAAACTAATTGTTTAATAAGAAACGTGTGCATTGTATGGCTAATTTATGTGTAAAAGTATTTTTATCAATGACTCACTGTCTAATAGAGTCCCTGTCTATATTTATTTATCTAATTAACACATGTTTATCTATTATATATTTGGTAATTATCTAGCAGACACATTAACACTTTAGTTCAACAAATTCCAAGGTAATAATTTTATAACTATATAGAGACGCCTGCAATTAACACCCTTATCATGCCCCACTAGGAACACTAGGAACTGACCACCACCCAAAATTAATGAAAACTAAATATATTAAGAAAGGAGAATTAAGTATTTATTTCAAAGAAATGGACAAAAGTTTACGATTACTACGATTATTTTCATCCTTGGGTATGCTGCTTTTTACAAAACAAACACTTTTGGAGATTTTATGCTTTTTTTTTATCCGAGATTGTACAAAAGAGTGTACATATGTTTATTTTAGTGCCATAATTTACTTTAGTTAGCCATAAAGACAGTTGATAAAAAAACTCTCTCGTTTAGTATCTTTGTCTCAGTGTGCGAGAGAAGTTGCCTAGTTACGGACTCGTTGTTTCACTTCTCACTAAAAGAATCAGTGGGACGCATAAATTTCTGCACCGTCATCGTGAGAGTTCATAATTTTTTGATATGCCGCGTCACCGTTAGTTTTGCAAAGGTAGACCTTATTTTTTTTGCATGCTTTTGTTGTTATTGCTGTCGATTCGTAATCTAAGATTAGAAACGTTCATTACCCGTCGCTCGAATTTTCAATTTTCATTTCTAATTTGATTAACAATTTTCCGGGAGCGTTTCAATGCCAATCTATAAAACAAAGAGTGTTGAACTACATGTTATTATCTATCTTTATATATATTTGTAGCGGATGTATCTATTACTGTGCAAAGTTAAGGCTCTCTCACTTTATTTACTTAGTTTGTGGTCAGGTCGAGCCCCCGAAATACGCTGACTAGAGAATTAAATATAGACAGTTTGTGTTTACACATGCATAACATACATACATATAAACTAAATACATACATTTAACTAAATTTGAGGCGCGTGTACGTTTGTTTTGTTGGTGGGGATCATTTAGGGTCTTGCGATCAGTTTTATAAACTTTTCCAGCGGGTATATTCACAAGTAAAGGGTATTAAAAATGTATAGCAAATAAATGCACTCAACAGGTAGGAAAAACAAAGGTGCAAAGCAGTGTAACCAGCCATTTCTAAAACTGCTTGCAAACAACAACAAGCAGTGCGATTCTATCGCATTTAAACAGCTGGTCAATCTTGAAGGTAAAGCGGACAGAGTATCCCAAAGTCGACCATTGTTGTTAACGGCAATTATTCATGATTTACTTTCTCACAAGTGTGTTTATTTATATATCAAATAAGATGAGTACATACATAGTGTCTATGGACTGGAAGCTCACGTCTTGCCAGAAAATGGAGGTGATGAATTCTGTTTTGATGTAGTACTAATTTTTATTGCTATTATATTAATAAACTGTTAATGTTTAAAGAGTTAGAAAGAAAGTAATATTATTGAATATAATATAGCATTTTCACCAAAGTAAACAACTAGAACTCAAAGCATAGTTAGAATAAGGAAAATACAATTTCTTTCTTTTTTTAATATGTATAGATTTAACAGATAATATTGTCAATTTCAGACATTATAGAAGTTATAAGAAACATATTTGGATTGTAGGTTTTCGTATACGCAATACTTGATTAATATACATACTTATAAGTCTTACTGTTTAATGCAATACATCAATAAATAAGTCTAAAGATATGGACTCCTATAAAGATTTGTTTGGGTCATTTGGATGAATACAAAGAATTGTGTTTATGTTGGTTTGGATGTCTTCTAAAAGTAAACCTTGGACGAACTACGCAAATTTGAGTCTATTTTTAGATGATTTGTTTTTGGTTATCCTAAAAATAATTTTGAAAATTTCAAAATGCCAACAGACTTTATAGATATGTATGTATATTAAAGTGACGTTTTCAAAAAGCTTTAAACCTAAGCAAAAAATAGCAAAAGCATAAATAAACTTATTACAAAATTTTCCACATACATTTTCTACAATCTAAGTAATAATCACTCATGTTTAACATGTATTATTTATAATTACATAGATACATTTGTAGATACCAATCAAGGGCATTTATTATAATTAGTCAACAATGAAAAATGATAATAGTTATTTAAATACGTACATATCATATCAGTTTGCAATGATATCATATTTGCAAAATTAAAGTTTGTAAACGTAGGGAAGTAATGAATGAACAACGAAATACAAACACAAACTAGGAATACATTAAAACCCAAATGTGTTTGTATTTTGATTTTTATTCATACATTTAAATTAAATATACATTATTTATATTGCATTGAAATAGTCAATGTTAATGAATATATATAATCCTTTTCAACGGAAGAAACAGAGTCGATAGTGAAACTTGATGACTAACTACGTTAGATTACTATTTGAAACACCGGCTAGAGTATTTAAACTTCTGTATTCCGCAGGCAGGGTTTCTTTCTACTCAGAATTAGAATTCGATTAACATTAAATGGTCGTTATATTCTGTAATTTATTTCAAATATATTAACCCTTTGCGTCATTTGTTATGGCCCTGCTCAGACATTCTCCATACATACTTACAGAAACAGTATGATTATTAAAGATAAGAATGTAATTATCTATTAAGCAAGTACAAGTATTTAATGAGATAAATTAAAATCGCGGCAATTAAGAAGCCAGTTCGTCTGAGTTCTTCAGTTCTTAAGAAATTATTAATAGGTATTGACTTATATTATAAATTTTAAATAGTCGTATATTGACATAAAAAGGGGGATTAAGAAAGAATTAAATAATAATAATTAAAAATGTGGATGTATGGAATTTTCTGTTGTTGTTTCGAAAGTTATCTAGCAGTCGTTAATTGTATGTTTACAAAAACTGCTAAACAACACGTATAATAAATAAAGTATTACTAATGTGATTAAATATATGCATATACAAATGCATATCTACTAATGTGTGTAGAAAACAAATCAATTTCAGCATAGGCTTCAATTATTGCTTAGGTTTCATGTTGTTATACCCTTGCAGAGGGCATTTTAGTTTGGTCCGGAGATGTTCAGCCCATTATAGGAGTAAGGAGTATAGCGATCGGTCCAAAATAATCCTTAATATGCAAAATTTGGTTTGTTTTTGTAAGTAGATCTTAACCAAACTCACATGTTGAGTAGTATATGTCATTGTCTTTGTTTAACCTACCCAAATTTTAATGCGTTAGACTACTAGTTTTAGCTGCCATAGCTACGATCGGTCCAAGATTTAATTTGATTTGTTTAGTTATTTTAACTACGAAATAGTTACTTAATATTTAGTAACTTTTTTTAAAGTATTTTCTTAAATGTAACGTGCTCTA
Organism: Drosophila neotestacea; assembly: GCA_035044365.1. Taxonomy (NCBI): domain Eukaryota; kingdom Metazoa; phylum Arthropoda; class Insecta; order Diptera; family Drosophilidae; genus Drosophila; species Drosophila neotestacea. The sequence goes on along the minus strand of JAWNMD010000052.1, from coordinate 1,085,290 downwards.
AAAGGTATTCATTCTTCGGTATGCCGACAATAATATTTCTTTCTTGTTTTTGTTTTTAGTTCATGCATAACAACAATTGCAAATCAACAAAAGAATACAACTGACATTAGCTATGTAATTTTATAGACACAATCTGCTCGGCTTTAACCCCTGTTACCCCTCGTATAACCCCAGCCAACTATTAAAGCCTCTTATCGCCGCAGCGGCAGAGAAGTCGACAGAGGCGTTGACAGAGGCTGAAGCTTTATTTTAATAATATGCCTAATGGCATTGCTGATAACTGACTGAGCAGACAGAGAGAGAGAGAGAGAGAGAGAGAGAAGAAAGAAAGAGAGAGAGTGAGAAAAAAGAGAAAGACAGAGATGCGAGTGCGACGCAAAGTACTCAACTTAAAATCAAATTGCTTGAAAATATTGGAGCACTAAAATTGCACATGGGTAAAATGTGCACAAACCGTAGCGTATTTGTATATTTATTTATTGCTTGTATCGGGGGAATTGACAATCGCAATCGTCTCGCCGACGATTATAAAAAAAAGTGAGTCAACGAGCGGCGTGATATGAAAAAAGAAAAAATACAGTTTGTTGTTCAATTCATTATGAATTGCGTGCCAAAGATCAAATTCATTGGGAATGCGTAACAAAGCGAAATCAAAAGGAGAAACGTTTCCAATTGCAAGGTAACGCCTAGAAAAATCAATGCCCCTGCAACCTATTATCAGTATGATTTGAGCTTGTCATCCTCCTCGTCTTTCAACGCCCCCACCACCCACGACTCCAATGCATGATGATAATGATTGCAAAAATGATAGAAACTGTCGATGCCGAAACATCTGACAAATACAATTCCGCATTTCGTATTCGAAAATTATATTGTATAACATCCAATCACAATAATAGTTAATTATTGCTTTAAATACACACACGTGCTTACCAATTCCCATTAACCAAAACACACTTACGGAGTAGGTCTGTCGGTATATGGTTATATGTGTATTATTGGCCCATTAACTGCTAATTTCGTAATAATTTTTTAATTAGGCATTACATGCTTAGTATCTTCATAGGTCAACAAGCTAATTGACAAACAAAAAATAGCATCGTGCAACTATTGAAAACTCATGGAGTAGAACTTAAGTCTTAAGATGTGGATTACACAACTAATGAAAATCATTTTGAAATTCATAAAAAGGCACGTTAAACTAAAATTTTGAATACATTAAAATAAATATGAAAAGATTGTTAAAATCTATTAAAATGCAAAATCTCATAACGCTAACAATTTGTATGATAACGAGCTAAACAATTTACTTAAGACGCTGACACGTGTGGCAATCTTTTCTTTTATACGTAGTATCCAACAGCTAAAAGTCCATTATTTATTCATTAAAGACTTTTGACTACATTATTATTCCTATTCGAAATTGAAACTGTATTTAATCCATTCAAGTTGCTTTCTTAATTTAAAAAGCAAAGCTTTAAACAGTTTTGCAAATTTGGAAGAATAAAGGATTAATAAATTGGAATACGGATTGAAAGACTTGTATTTCCTTCAAATATCTTTTATAAAAATAACTTTATTCTATACCTCTCTTTATATATTCTAAGTAGTTTATTATTTAGAGTTTGTATTAAAATCCTTTTTTTCACCCTTATTCTATAAGCATTTTAAAATTGATTGCTTTACACCTCGTTATTATATCTGAGCCATAAATAAAAAAAGAACCTTGAGCAGCAATTGAGAAGACTGCTGCTTATATCATCTTGAATGTAACTACCTCATTTCTATCTTTAAGATGATATATTGCAAATTAAAATTTCTTGATGGAACAAACTTTATACCTTCAATAATAAACCATATCGTAAAACCCAATTGCAAAAGCAAAGAAAAAGCTGAGCTCATCTAACTTCCCTGACCTCCGGCTGTTAAATCATATTTACTTAGACGATTTGGCGTGAATTTTCAAGTATTTTTTATTGGAATCCAAGCGGTGGGTACGTCGTCATATCGTCATTGGCATTACTTTGTCAACTGATATTTTGTGCAAAATCATCTATTTGAATATTATCTTAGGCCAAATGCAATAAGCCTACCCGTGGGTCAGCTTATTTGCGTTATGCATTAGAAATTGTCAATGTTATTCCCGGGAGATGCCCTTGACAATTGATGATTGTCAATATCGGTTGATCAAAGATATAGAAATATCAACTCATCATGTGGTTGTGAAATGGTTTACCCGATTTTGTATTTCGTACGTTAAGCAAATAGACAAATGCCTGTGGTTACTGGCAGGAATTTTCCCCAATGTGATCATCCAAATATCGGATCGTTTAGCGAGTTTATCTGAAAAATCAACAGCTGATGAAGTTCTAAATCTGTTATCTGACTGATATTAAAGTTGCGACTTGTTTTTCATTCCTATAATTTTATTTTTCATCAAAATATCGGATCGTTTAGCGAGTTTATCTGAAAAATCAACAGCTGATGAAGTTCTAAATCTGTTATCTGACTGATATTAAAGTTGTGACCTGTTTTTCATTCCTATAATTTTGCAAAACAGACTTGATCCAATTAACTGCCGTCAGTCAAATGTGATATTCAACTTTTTTATTGGCATTATCATTACGTTTATGACTAATAATTGCGCGCATATTGTCTATAATTAAAATGCTAAAAACGTCTCAATTAAATTGTTGTTAACAAAAAGCCAAAGCTACAAACACAATACACTGGACCAATCATATATGCCAGACTTGAATAATCAGCAAAGTAATTTGTAGTTGTATCTCTAAATTTATGTATATCAATCTAAGCTGATATTTGTCTGTGTTTGTGTGTGTGTGTGTATCTGGCTATCAAACGACCTGTGGCTGAGAAGGCGCCTCTAAGTAAAAACAAGCTGAAAATCTCAAGTCAAGTGTAATTCCATTAACTATGTTTGTTAAAGTCTTAGTGTCTTGCCTTTTAATTGGGCGCTAACGTGTTTCAGATACATTTGTATCTCCAAATAGCCACAGTGCAATTAAATTATTCTTTGCCTTGAACTGCGTCTCCAATGACGGCGACATTTAGAACTTGACTTGTCTAAGCATTCATATCTACGTAACTAACTACATTTAATATTTTATAAGCTTACACCTAAAATCCAGCTTCTCTAACTAGACATCCATTTTATTTTTCGCTATTTCTTTATCTCATTTACATCACCTGCTTATGGCCAACACCTTGTAAGCATCATTTAAATTAACACACGATCGAGTTTGTGATGGCTTTCATCAAAATTCGGACAGTCACGCTGATTGACCGAAAAAACTCTGGGCTTGATAAGCATTCAACAAGTTTTAGTCATAATTCAGCCAGACCTACCCCAAAAATAGATTTGCAGTCTAAACAAGATTAAACACTGAGCTGCCAATCGATACTCGTTGTGTGGTATCGATAACAGGTGCGTTTGGGGCTGACGTGGTGAAATGCTATGATAGGCATTATATGTATGTTTACCTTAAGGCTTTAAGTTCCTTTTCAGCGCAGTACACTGAGGAAAACGTGACTGTTTTAACTTAAATATTTGAAAAATAAATTTTCAAACCTCTGAATTTAAATTTAATTTTTTATAACTTTACCTGACCTTATAGCTGTAAAAATGACAATTTGTATGTATAAAATATTAATTTTAAGTTTGGAGTGAGCTTATTAAGTAAGCATTATTCAAAGTAAGTTAGCATTAACTATTCAAAATTTTAAAAATTACACTTTACTAACTTTTAATTTAATACAAAATTTATTCATATGCTAGATTCTTGTTTCTCCCCATATATTGCACTTTTTGCAGTGTGACCATATTTAATGCATATGTGAACTGACCAAATACATATTCTAAATATTCAGTATAATATATTCAAATATTTTTAACAACATGCAAATTTAATTTTTTACTTTTGTTTTGGAGTTTTTCCAAAACTCAACTCTAGTTTCTCTCACTGTATTCTACAAATTGTTCCAGCCTATCGATTTCATTAATTTTTTGGAGTATGATTAAGCGGCAAGCTTGGACTTATCGTTGCTGCTGTATCAGAAAAGTTTGGCAGTTTTAATAAGGGGATTTCCCAAGTGTGCAAATCTAATTTTTTAATTTTGACAATTGTTATCAAGAAGTTATTACGCTACTTTATAAGTATGTATGTCTCAAGTTCAAGTGCCCCTTTCAAATGTTAAAATGCGCCATTTTTCTTAATGTTCTGTGGGGTATAGAGTGAGTATAGACAAGTCTAGTATTTCCGGTTGGATCAGTGCAAAACAGTCAAGTGATGATTATTTTATTAGGCATCTGAATAATTACAAGAAATTAAGTACGAATTCGATATGTGTGTATAAATAGCAAGTGTAGTTCAAATTGTAGCTTAATGTTGTTATTGAATAGGGTTGCAATCGAGAATTGACCACTCATTCAACTTGATAATATGCTTCGTATTGAAAGGTAGCAAGAGATCCATCGTACTCGTATTTGCTATAGGTGCAATTACTAGTAATTAATTAAAGCATTCGTGTGTAAAACGCCAATGAAAACAAAATAATTAAGTCATAAATGATAAATTAAACTCAAAGATACGCTGTGGGGATTACATTAACTATCTACGTATATAGAGCAAAATAGTTAGTAAAGCTATCAAATCCTAATTGTGATTAATCTATCCGTCCGTTAGGGTATCAAATGATGTTTTCTTGATTTAATTTGGATCGGGAAATAGACAAGATAAGTGATGCTTCATTTGTGACAAGTCATTGATTTAATCGGTATATTAAGATGAGTTTTTTGGAATAAATACTTCAAATACCTTTAATTATTTCAATCTAAATGTATTTCAAATTTTAATTTACTTCTTTACAAACATTTTCCTAGTTTATTTTTGGTTTAAGTAAAATTTATGAGCCTGTCAGATAAGAAGAAGTTAGCTTAAGCTACATTTTCACTTTCAAGATTAGACAAATTGTATTAGGCATGATCTAATTATACACCTGAGGCCACATCATAATCGCAAAAGGTCCTCTGAAATAGACCTACAACGACGCAAAATAATTTCTTTCCGTTTTTATGATTGGTTGGGTGGAAATCTAATCACAATAGCAGAGCTTGTATGTAAATGCAAAGGCTAATCTTTGATAAGCACTGCAATAAAGTTGACTTAATCATATGCGTCTAAAAAAATCTGATAAAATGATATGGAGCTCATGGTAAAACAGAACCCATAAAATGTAGCAACAATACAAGTGCGTAATCAAATGCAAGTTATGGAATATATTATTTAGATTATCTGACATAAGCCGGATATAATGCAAGACAATTCTCTTAAATAAGTATAAACAACTTGGATATAATTGATATTTTTTAAAACATTCTATTATCATTAATTTTCAGTGTACCTACAATTCGTTCATTTTGCCTGTAGAGCATTTTTAATAATGTTTAAATAAAACAAACAAATATATTATTATTGATCGCGTGATTTTATACTTTTTGTTGTTAAAGCATGTATACATCAGTAATTTTTATTTTTTGTCAAAACACGCGCCATCAAAATGTATCTTATCAGAGCCAAATGAATGTACACGCAAAACAAGAAATTATTGATAGAAGCATAATTATTTGGAATCTAAGCAACGAAGTTTGTATGCCCTTCCTAATGACTTTTAAAATTAAATGTCAAATGTTCCAAATATATTGTCGCCTTTTGTAATGAATATTACAATTATTTTGTTTTATCTACGAAATATTCAAGAATCATTTAACGAAATGAAGACTTGTTGACATCTGACTATTACAATCCAAAAAGTATGCTATAAAAATATTAATAGATAAACTTTTTTCTAAACATTATTTGAAAAGTTTTCTCTACTGAATTCTTGTTGTGATATTTTTTGGAAAGAAACTTGACTTTATCTTGACGATGTTTGAAATCCTAGTAAAGTTTCAGATTTTTTAGGATTTTTAGCATTTAAGGAAAGTGAGCAATAACAACATTCTTTACAGATTTGAAAATTTAGTTTTAAAATAACGTAGCCAATTACGTGTTTACTTAAAACTTAATCTACAGATGATAATTTAATACGCGTAACTTATCAAAAGTTGTTTAATCTAACTCTTTGTCAACTATTTCTCTCGGTGCAAGCGTCGATAAGCAATACAAGGTTATATTGGCCTCTATTGACCAATTCAAGTAGATATAAATCCAAGATAAATGCCAAGATATAATACAATTGATAAGCTATATCATAAATCTATAAATGGGTGCATAACCCAATAATTCGAAATACTTTTGTGATCAACTCACCCATCATTTGTAGAACAAGATTCTCCTCGAATAGAAGATCATCATCGTAGCCTGAATTTGTTAAATTTTCGGTTTTCATATTTAACAAACTGGGCAACATTGAGGCGTACATTGAGTTTGTGTGTATATTATTAACTTCCTCTTTTGAAAAACTAGTAAAAACAATCACTGGGTATGTGTTGGATAAGTTCCTTGGTTGCGACAATGGGCAAATATTTAAAGATCCTTCACACTTGTTGGTGCAAATTTATTTTCTCACAAATTGCTGTTGGCGCATATTTTTAGAATTTTGTTGTTGTTTTATACACATACACATACCTACACAGTTAAGTAAAGTTCAATATTTGCACAAATTAAAATCGAAAATAGCGAAGACACTCAAAAGCCGGCGGCAAATGTTAATGTTTTTTAACGATCCTACTATTTAGTAGTATTTACATGCGGTTCGGTATTCAGGGGAGGGGGTTAATGAGTTGCACCACATAAATAAATAATGCAAATTGAGTTGAAGCTTTTCTTTACTTTTCTCCTTTTTCTTCGTTTATCACAGTCTGTTGTGTTGACGCTTGTTACATATACTATGTATACAAGTATGCTAAGTTGCTTAATTGTTAATTTCTAATTTCTAATTGGTAAATTTATTAATGATATGTCGGAAGTTTCCTCGATTCTTTTTCGACCGGCACAACACGGCGTTCTATATTTTTTTCTTCTATAGCTTTATCGTTCTGCTTTATTTTGTTATTTTTTTTTGTTAGGGGTACCGGAGGAGTCTCTCGGTGCTGTGTATTATAACCGTCCAGTGCAAAACACTGACTAAACCTCAAATAATGTTCTCAGCACGTACTAACTGTCTTAATATTATTTGTTGTAGATATAGAAGTCAACGTCGGGCGGCGACTCGACAACAACGACGACGACGACGACGTCGCAGTCACCGTCTCTGCCAACGTTAACGTCAACGTCAGCGTCGAGACGCTCATGCGGTTGTTGTTATTGTTAGCCGGTGCCGATCGTAGCTCGGCAAAGCGAGCCCCACAGCAAACACATAAAGTTTATTAAATATTATTACTATACTTGTTGTTTCTATTATATTTGTTGCTGTTACTTGTTGCGCACTTGCCTTTAGCAAAATTGTTAACAATTTACGCCGATTACGGCTCGGATCACATCGGGTTGCGTTTCTCAATCTCTCTCTTCAGGTCTCCTTCTCAGTTGTTAACGGAGCATGCGCAGAAGTTCCCACTGTGTTCTGTCCGGACGTTATCAACGCCTCTTAATCGTTATATATACGTGTACAATATTATTTATATATACAATTCTAATTGTTTAATGGTTGTTATACACACTCACACACACACGCAAACATCTATAAAGTGTAACACTTAAAACAACATATGCAGCATACACTCTATTTTTTTTCTTTTATTATCATTATCAAGATTATCAAGACTGTACTTGAGTTGTCCCCATCTATCCAGACGAACATAGTACTTAAGAGTGCGTGTCGATTAAAAGAGGGCAATCGTAACTAATCGTTCATATATCATCTATTTATGGAGCAGATATACTGCCAAGAGTGTGGATTGTTAATCAAAATATATGATATTAAAGTGGAATGCATTATAAACATTTAAGTTTTTGATCAAACATAAATTATAGCTTACTCGTTATAAAATTGCATGAAAATGGATTGTTAACGATTGCGGCCAAATAAACCAAAAAATAAAAAAGTTTATTGAATATAAAATAAAGAAATTTTTCAAAAGTTTAACTTTATAAAGACTCGACTGTTTTACTTTAAACTTTAACTTAGTTTGACTTAAAATCCCATGAATCCATTTTTTATCCAAGCGCTTTCCAAAATTGTGTATTTTCATATTGTTTTAAAATGAATGTGGTTTGCGAAATTTTGGAACTATAATCTTAATTGTTTCCAAAATTTGTAAAATATACAAAATTAACGAATTAAAATAAAAACTTAAATATGTTGTCAAAAAATTATATTATATGTAAAGTCTAGCCGAGCCTCTTTTTATAGTTACTAAATAGTTAATGATGGTTACTTAATTTTGTTTAAAAAAATATATAAGATAACTAAGTAAACAAAAATATAACACACTTTTCATTTAAAGAAGATAAAAGCAATTTGCATTTTAAATCATTTTGATAAACGTTAATCTGTACTGACTTTAATTTTCTCACACAATTTTCATTTTTTTCGCTCTGTGTAAATCATAAGATCATATATAAGACCTCAAATAGAGCATTAAGCAAACAACAAATATTTAAAGACAATAAAGAGAGAAGTGGAAAGTGAGAGCGAGAGAAAGAATCAAATAATCTCAGCAGAATTTAATACCCTAACATCGAGTAAAGCGAACTTGTTACAAACTTATTTGTGGCTTAATTATTTTTCAGACACATTTTTGGCATACAAAAAAATGGAATACCATAAATTTATATCAGCTTTCAAAGTAAATTTTAATAATAAATAGAATAAATTTGATAATAAATAGAAAAATTAAAAACAGTTGGATTCAGGAACACCGTCGATTGGTTTTTTGTGGCTTTAGGGTTATCAGAGATTTTAGAGCATATCTGGTTGTCGCTTTCATAATAAACGGTTGCATTGATTTTTAATCGATAGAATCGATTGTGTAGCAAAAAACATCTACAAATTGTGCAAAGAAAAACCCAAAATATCTTTTATGTTAGTCAATAATTTATATATAGAGTATATTATCTTCGGATGAGTGCTCTACTTTATTGTTACTTTTTTTATAGGAACATAGGCCTCATATTTGTTGATCAGCTCACTTTCAGCTTGGCAAACAATCATATCGCACCGGGGCGACAACAGCGACAGCGACAGCGACAGTGACAGCGTCGAGTGCCTCTTATCAGTAACTGAATCCCGGAGCTCAGTAGCAATTGTCGCTACAAGTGCATACATATGTATGTATCTATCAATGTATGTATGTGTGTGTATTCATATTATATTATAGGTCGCTCTGCCTGTTGATAATATGTAGTACAGCCTAGTGAGCCAAGCTGAGCTGTCAAAGGCGCTCGGTTATCAGTCACGGGCCATAAATAAATGTAAAACAAAAAGTCTAGATGAGAATTGTCTATCTCCAGCTACTTGGACACATGGGATGGGCACAACACACTCCTACATAAGTAGATTGATGATAGCTTCAACTGAGGACAGTAGCTTTGCCAAGTTCTCAGTTGGAAAGAAATTTTCCTAAGCCGAGCTCAGCTCAATGACTGTGTGTTGGTTGGGTTGATTGATACTTCTGATTCAATTGAATACAATTCGCTGGCAAGTGTTGTGCGATTGTCATTCAACACCCATGCCATAAATGCCACACATTTACTCATGCACAATCATCATCGGCTGAGCCACAGAGACGTCGTCGTACTTTAACCGGTGCGGCTGGCTATACGGCGGAATTTCTGTGACGAAACCAACCAAGCAACTGGCGTTGGCGTTGGTGTTGCTGTTGTAGCCGTTGTACTTTGATTTTATTTTGAATGCCCGGCATGCTCGTTGACTCAGCTACGTCATCATTCCGCCAAAGGGAACTAACATAGGGGGTTGGGGTTTTGAGGGGTTACCTCGGCTGGTTCTCATGTGACGTCGCATTGCTTAACCAAATTGTCAATTGGGCTTTCTGCTTATCAGACACGAGTCCAAAGGTCAATCAATAATTTTAAGCAATTCCCACAAAATGTTATCGAAAGTGTTTGGTACTTAAGTATATACATACATACATTCATATATTTAATTTCAATTTTTTTTGTGTATGTATCTTAAATTTCATTAATAAAATACAAAGATAGAGAGCAATATTTCTTAACCCAATTTGCAGACATCTTTAAATAAATAAAAAGAAATGATGACACAATGACGTATATCCCATATCGTAATCTATTGCTAGTCATGGTTTAACCTTGAAGACTGAATAGTCGTTTATCTGAACTTGTCAACCTTTTTTTGTTTTAACTGTTTCCTATTCATAATTTATTGAATCCTTATCGGACAGCAGGGTGCAATTGTCTACTGAAATTTTTTTCTTTTTTAGGCAATATATACGTTTCTAAAAATGATGATCGTCTGTGTTTTTTAAAGATTTTCAAATCTTTTGTGGTAGTTTGTGGTCTTTAATTTTCCTGCAGAAAGTGTATTTTTGTCTCCTTTAAAAAATATAATGATTATTACGTAAAAATATACAAAACATTTTGTTGGTTTTGGGGTCTTAGATCTAATATTTTATATCTACAACTCATTTTAAGAATATTAGAGAAAGTTGTAGTGAAAATTGCCTATTTTTTTTAGCTTTTGGCTCCAAATTCTTTTACATCTATACTTTTTCGAAAGGTGGAATTATTATAGCGACAACTTTTCATTTGAAATAAGCAGGGATTATCTAGGAATACTGTTAAATAAAACTGCTCCCTTTGTGGTAGAAATAATTCGCACAAGCTCTTTAATGACAGATAGTCAGATTGATGAGTCCTCCACATTCCGAACAATGCAATCGAGCTGTGGCTGGATGTGGCATATGCAACTGTCATATGGGGCAGAGATTGCGTTAATTACAATTACAAAATATGGAAACATGCGAGTATTATGGAAATATATATAATTTCATATCTGTATCTGTATGATTGTCGCTAAGTGAATGCCATACAGAATATGACGCATATGTTTTGGTTTGAAACCAAACACATACAACCAATACATATAAGACAAATGAATCATAAGCTAGAGTGGGGACTGAAGTATAGCTACTGTACAGTTGTCGCACTGGTATCCGTGAGATACTCCCGGCGTTTCCTGCATGGGTGTGGTATTTGGATTGTGTGAGCCTGATGAAAATAATGCAATGAAAACTAAAAAAGAAGAAATTGAGAGGGAAAAAAACGAAGAATAAAATGCACGTCATGTGTGTTGGTTGCCTGTCGCATTTTCCCGGCCTCCACATGTGCGAATCCGCCTGACTGTCTGTCAATTTCCAGTGAAATATGAAAATTAACCGATCCAAAGACAACAATAACAACAACAATTCTCACTGCACTTCCCTTAACATTTTCAGTACTTCGTTAAGTGAATTTTGAGCGAAAATTATTATTTTATTTGCATACATATTTATATTAACCATACAAAGCAATGGAGCTGCATTTATTTACATTTTTACTTCTTTTTTTTGCACATGTGAATACAAGTATGATTGTGAGTGTATCCATAGGATACCCATGTGATTTGCATGTGTTGTTCGTCATCAGCGTCATGAACAACATTATCATTGCTTATTGCAACTGTTGCTGCTGCTATTGTTGTTGTTGTTGTTGTTACTGTGCATGACTTTCAAGTGTTTTGACAATAATGATTATGACGATGATGACAATGAATAATGATTATGATATTCATAATGTTTGACTGCAATTTACTATTTACACTTCATTAAGCGGCGACAACTTTAAGTGAAATGTGTCCACATTGTTGAGTGCTTTGTGTGTGTGCATTTGTATATGAGCATATAGTATTTGTATCTTTGAGATACATATGCATATATTCAGATATATAAGATTGTATAAGTACATTTATTCCACTGAATGAATCTTCAATCGCTTTGAATTGAAAAAGGTGGCCGCAAATTGTCTAATTGGAAAATAAGCTTAAGTATGAGGATCGTTGAGAAGTGGAAAAGCCTTTGACTAATCAGTGGAAACTATCAACTACTTGCCACTTAACACTTGACTCAAAAAGCTTAACTTCACGGAAACAACTTTTCGGAGTCAAGATAATTGATTAGCAACGGTGCTAAAAGCTTTGAGATAAGTGTTTTAAACATGTTTGATAATTAAATACAATATCGGAGTAATAATTTCATTTTCAGAGTAAATTTGAATTTTCAATAAACTTTTTAAAATATTTTTTTTTTTCTTTGAAGATTGTATTTTTAGGAACTATGAGTACTAGCTGGGAGTAATTAGTACCTAAAAATAAATTGTCACTTAAATCTAACTTTCGATGTTTTGAACTTATTTTTGAAGAAGTTTTAATGAATAAGAACAGTAAGAAAAATAGTTCTTTTCATTTTTGTTAAGTCTGCTGAAAATTATTTAATTTTTTCCAAGAATTAATATAATAATTTTTTATCTTTTATCCGTTGCTATTCACCTACTAACCTTTCGAAATCTTTTCACAATGTTATCAATTCTTCAGCGCGCGTCATTCTGTCTGCAGATATGAACATCAATGAATGCGACTTATCTACATATTCTACTCTGCATAAAGCGTAAAAATAATGAAACGAATATTTCTTAACTTTTATGAAATTCAACGCAATGCGTTTCAATTTTTTTTATGATTAAAGCGGATATCATAATAAATGAAGTAAGAATATGATAAGAGATACATTTGAAGTATGTATAAGTCTTATGAAGGATAAACCCAAAACACAATCTAAAAATTTAATTATAAATAAAGCAAAAGAAAAATAACACCTACCTTAACGAAGCTAAGAAACAAGATTATACTATTTTTGAATCAGGGCAAAAAAAGGAAAAAATAAATGAATAAAAAACGAAGTCAATGCTTAAATGAATTGAGTTCACGTCTGGCCGATAACCTCCATATCATATCAGCTCAGAGAATTGTCTAGCATATATGTAAATATAGAGTGATCTATATGCATCATACATATATAGTTACTTGGTAAATATATTAGACTGTAGGTCGTGTCGTTCAGATGCCTGATCTACTTGGCTTGAGCCTATTTTACATAGAGACTCTCCGATTAATTTTAATTTTGGTGTCGAGCTTTAAAACCAAATTAAATACGAGTGCGTTTCAGTTGAAAATTGTTTTCGTCATGTCAACGCTAAGGTGACACTACAGAACCAATACCAGACAGAGGCTTGGGCCCTATATGTCGGTTTTGTCAACAACTGGCCAGCTATAAATATTCAACAATTAAATGCTGACTTCAACTAGGGGGCTTTAACATGGTGTTGGGGCTTGGGGCACTAAGTTTAGCTTTTGCTTTAGCTTCGACAATGACTACGTCTGGGGATTTGCAAAGTTTTTGCTTTATTTTGTATAGTCACTTGTATTTGCTATTGCGCATATTTAACCCCTTAGGGTTAAGTTAAACATTACGCTTACGTTTTATTTCGTTTCATTTTGTGCGCTTTATTTTGCGTAATTTTCCTTATTGTTTTTTTTTTTTTTTATGTTCGGACAGCAACATTTTCGTGCTGTCTTGTAAAAGTTTTGTTGAGGCACTTATTTTTGTGTAATTATTCGATCATAAAATAAATAGTAGCTTATATCACGAATAATCAATTTTTTTGTAATCTGCTTGCCAGCAATAACAACAAGTTCGCACTAATCAGTAAACAAATTATAAACATTTACAATGATTACTTGTCGTCGGCTTATCAAGCTCCTCCTCCCACACCTTCTTCTCATTCTCAAGCCCGTTTATCAAGGCTACTCGCTTCTATTTATAATCGTTATTGCCCCCCTACATACTTGCAATCATACTCATATTCATATACTCGTAAAATGTTGAGCTGCACCTAAAAACGCAATTTGAACACGCTTTTTATTTTTTTTTGGACAGGAACGTGGCACGTGCAAGACAATGATTAGGTGAAATTGTTGCCCTGAACTTTGTCAACCAGTTTAGTTTATGGTAGAATAATTTCGGAGTGATTCAAAATTACTCAATCTGTTTAACAAGTATTTGGCAAAAATATTTTAAAGTTTATTATTAGCATTCCGCATATCAAGAATTGATTAAGTAAACAATTTATTTGGTAACAAATTAGTACAATATAAATTGGACTAGTTTCGAACTCTTAGGAATTTATTGATTATTATTTTGGGCAATTTATTGTAACTTTAAATAAAGGGTGTTAAACCAAACACTAGCGAAATAGTTTGGTTGATTTGCAAAACCCTAGTGTCCAATTATTTAAAAACATTTATAGTACTCATATTATATTTATTACAAAATATAAAAAAAGCTACAATGAGTTTGGAATAAGATTTTGAATAATAATTAAAGCATTTAGATGTCGGATTATTTTCAACATTTTTTTTAAAGAAAATAATTATATATTGGCTAAAAGTTGTTTTACTATACATCAAAAATCTTAACTGTGAAAAAAATTCACACATACAGTATGTGTAGACACAATATAAAGCAATATCTTGACACCTATGTGGCCTATCTATCTTAAGCTTAAGCTTAAGCTTAATCATAATCTTTTCTAATGGTCGTATAAACATTTGAAAACGTACTCACCTTGCTCATTTAACTCCTGTTCCATTTGCTCAACTTTATTAATCTCCATTAGCTGCTGTTCATCGGTAATTGTCAGATCTTGTGGGTGCTTCATAATAAACGAGTGTACGAGTGTGTTCTTATCGTATTCCATTTACAATCACATACGAGTCATGCTTAGTAACTGTAAATGTTCGATAATGATAAGTGGTCAATATATGTAGTTTGGGGGGTAATTCAAACAGAAAAGCTGTAATACAGCTTGTACTAATCTATAAATATAGAATCATTACATTTTTAATGGGTTTTTGGTCGAGTGTGGACATGATAAGCTATATCAACCATAAAATACAATAAATATAAAAAGTCGGTTTTCACTTTAGTTTCTGTTACATGGTAACGATACGCCCCCTTAAAGAGAAGGCGTGTTGTTTATGATCCTATTCATATATGACACACCTGTATTACGACCAATATATTTATGAACCAATCATAAACCAAAACAACTCTATGACACACTCCATGCAAAGCCGAAAAATGTGGAATAAAATATTGAAATAGTAATCTTTGTAGCTTTATTGACTGTCCCGTCCAGATAAACGACCAATATGTGACTATGAGGCCCCACTATATAGCTTTCTTTATGTTTCTATCTGCAGTTATTCTACCAAAACCCAAAAACAAAATACCGAATTTTGCGCCATTTTGATAAAGCGGGAAACCAAATTCGTGATTGTTATCAGACGTTTATTATTTCTTGGCCATACCAGTTCGATAAGGCCTTTGGAAGTACGTGGTCCTATATGTATATGCTTCATCACCTTTTCATGCTTTCCAATCGTTAGTGAAACGTGAGTCGTTCTCGTGCGTCAATATAAAAATGTATATGATAAATTATTATGGTAAGCTTATAAGGAAGATAGAGATCTTTACTAATCCTAAGCAGTTTTTTATAAAAACCTGACAGAGACATATTAAAAGTTCTTTTTAATAGTTAAAGATTTACTATTAACAAGATTTAAAGCCTTGCCAATCTTAAGTACTTTCACTGGGAATTAAAAGTTCTATAATACGGTTCGATATTTTATTATCTACCTAAAAATTTTTATAGTTATTTATAACTCGTTTCAAAAGACAATTCAATGTATTTTTTGTGGAACTAGAACTTTGATATTCTGACCGTATTAAGGGCCTCAGTCATCAGACGTCCAAAGTCAGCATGGACCATGGTGAAGAGCTTCACAGCGCGTTCCTGGAGGAATTGACTGGCTTCGGACAGGTGCTCGGAAATGTTGCGAATAAGACGTTTACGTCCACAATTATCAAGGGTGTAGGTCCAAAAATCGGTGGCTTGGCTATAATTGTCCTCTGTATCACCGCTCATATAGCGATAGACATCACCCGAAACGGGGCAGCATGTTTGCAGGGCCAGAGCACGTGGACTCTCCTTGGGACCGCAGAAAGAGTTGGGAAAGTAATTTGGGGCACCATCCTGATTATCATTGACGGTCATGCTACCATCACGTTGAAAGTTCTTCACTTGCACGCGATACGGGCAGTTGACGGGTATCTGCATATAGTTTGTGCCCAGTCGATGACGTTGCGAGTCTCCATAGGCAAAGAGACGACCTTGAAGTACCTTATCCGGCGATGGTTCAATGCCGGGCACAAAATGTGCAGGACTGAAGGCGAGCTGTTCGACTTCCGTAAAATAATTGGTTGGATTGCGATCGAGTACCAATTTTCCAACGGGTACCATTGGATACTCTTTTTGGGGCCACACTTTCGTCACATCGAACGGATTGAATTTGCACTTCTTAGCCTCCTCGTTGAGCATTACCTGTATGAACATGGTCCAGCTGGGATAGTTGCCCTTCTTGATGGAATTGTACAGATCACGTATGGCATAATCGGGATCTTGTGAAATTAGCTCAGAGCAACGACGTGAATCCAAATTCTTAATGCCCTGATCGGTTTTAAAATGAAACTTCACATAAAAAGTCTCCCCGCTGGGATTTACAAATCGATAAGTGTGTGCTCCATAGCCGTGCATGTGTCGATAACCATCCGGAGTACCGCGATCACTGAAATACATGAGCAACGCGTGCAGCGTCTCCGGACGTAGTGTCATAAAGTCCCAGAACATGTCCGGATCACGCAAATGAGTTTGTGGATTGCGTTTCTGAGCATGTATCAAACTAGGGAATAACGAGGGATCCCGAATATAAAATACAGGCATATTGCAGCCCACCATATCCCAGATGCCTTCTTCCGTATAGAATTTGACAGCAAAGCCTCGTTGTTCCCGTACTGTATCCGCTGATCCATTCTCTCCACAAGCCACAGAGAATCTCACTGCAATTGCAGTGCGTTTCTTAACGCGCTCAAAAACGGAGGCAGCACAGAAGTTGGTTATGTCATGGGTACATTCAAAGTATCCAAAGGCTCCAGCGCCTTTTGCATAGCTTACACGCTCCGGTATACGCTCCGAATCGAAGTGAGCGATCTCGTCCAAGAAAATAAAGTCCTGAAGCAGTGCAGGTCCACGAGGTCCCACTGTTTGTATGGCATCCTTTACTCCAATTGGTCCTCCTGCCGATGTAGTGCATACTTTTTGCTCTTCGGCATCTTTGTTCTTGTAATCAATTAGCTGATTGGAAGCCGGATCACGGGAACACATTTTGAATTTCGTTAAGCGTATAGAATATATTTTTATAAAAATGGGATAGAATCTTTCTAATAAAGTAGACTCAACAAAATTTCAATAATATCTAAATAAAATTTCAACTCTTACTGAGCGTTTTACAGATTTGTGAATATTGCAAGGTTTCTGAAGGAAAACTCAAATAAGTTTAAATTTTGTACAAAGGTGACTAGAACCAAATTATTGTGGAAGTTAATTCCAAAGCAAGCCTACATTGTATATTAATTTAGTTTATAAGGAGAGTGTGAGGAGTTAAAAATGATTTACTTAGTACTTTACAAATTGAGTATGTGTATATTCCTTAACAAATATTAGTTTTTGAATTATACGTTACATACATAAGATCTTATTATAACTACATCTTATAATATATTAGATCGTACGATATTTTATTCCAGTTGGAATACACTTTCCTTGATCCATTAAAAGCTACTCAGGGCAGCTCAAGCACAACTTGACTTAAAGCTTATGTCACAGGCACTTATATTTTTGAATACCCTTGCCGTGTGCTTGCTTATTGGAGACAGCTTCCCCCAAAGCTTCGTATGTAAATCGCTCTGTTTACACGCCACACACGTGTCCATGGTTGAATGGCAGTAAATATACTAAGTATGACTAAAAGCTTGCCTAACTAAAATGTTTAGCAAATAGGCAAAAAGGCAAGGCAGTAGGTTTGTCTACACTCTTACGCTCTTACACTCATGTGCATATGCATGTGAGTGTGAGCGTAGAGTCATGTGCAATTTTAATATGGAAACTTACTATAAAAGCTCCCTGGCCAGTTGGACGTTGTTGTTGTAGTAGTTGTGGTTGTTGCAGTTACTTTTGTTTTTGCGTTTGCTTTTGATTTTTATCAGTCGCACATTTGCTGCTGTTATGGCTGTTGACTCCAGTTGACCGCATGAATGAAAGCGAAGCGGACCAGACAAAATACGAATGAACGTCACACACTTGTTGATTTCCTTATATTTATGCTTTTGTTTTTTAATGGTTCGTCTTAATAATTGAAAGCTGATGTTTGGCACTTAAATTGTATTTTACACGCTTCTACACCTCTTCCTCTTCTAACTATTTCTTTGTTTTGCTTTGGCTTTGGCTTCTTTTTGTTTATTTGTATATCATGATTTCTTATGACTATTGCACTTGCTTAAGCAGCTTTCGGTGTTGTCTCACATCACAATAGCATTCGTTACTGTTGTTTTGATATGCTGAGTTTTTGCTGTTGCGCGCCAATTAAAGTTGAAACAAGCGAACACTTGCACATTAAAGTGATTTTTCCATTTGGGGCTGCATATTCATTTATATCAATCAAACGGAATATTACTTTTGTTTTGCTTTTGTTCTCAGTGCGACGTCGTCACTTGAACTCAACTACGGCTTCTGTCTGTAACGGTCGCGAGTCGCAACGACAGCAACAAGTTCTTCACAGAGAGTGAGAGAGAGAGAGCGGCAATGCAGTTATCACTCGTACGCTCTGTGTATGTGTCTCTCTCACCGCTACACTTTCAGCTGCTAAATTCACATAAACACACACATACAGCAGCAGCAGCAACGCCGATGTCGATGTTACGTATTTGTTTTTGCAAAATTCAAACAAAAATTTAATAACTTTTTGCTAAAACACGTCAGAATTGCATAAAGCGCGCGTGCTTTTGTAGCTTACTTTGATTTGACGAATTTTACATACTTTGCATTATTTTGAGCGGGGGCCTGTCGGTGGCAGTGGGTTGATTGAACCCCACTGTCAATGCACACACACACTAGCTTTTGGCTAGACGAGGCGAAACAACGGTGTACGTACCACAGACGATTGCGAGCAATGGGCGACTGAAATCCAATTGGCAAAATCAGTTGGAACACCAACGCGAGTCGGTCAGAGAATGAGGGAATGCTAAGAACGCGAACGCAACAACTGGCACGCGAAACCAGATTTAAAGGGAATTTAAAACAGCATTCAAATTGTTATAAAAATGTCAAGTTTTTCCGTGCGCGTTTAAAAGAAGCTACGCAAAAATAGCAACAAAGCACACAGTACACAATATTTGTGTAGGGAGTGAGAATGTGGCGCTCTTCCCCATTCTCATTCTCTTTTCGACGCGTGTGTGTGTGTGTCAGTTGTCACGTCACACATGTGTATTGCGCCTCAGCCGCCCACAAGCTGATCGAATGAAAACGTTGCCAGCTGGTCAAAAAACGTTTTTTTCACAGTGCCAAAATATCGATTATTAGACTTGCCATCGATATAAATTTTAATTTGCACTGTTGCTGAAACTAAGTGCATATAATTTGTGATTAATTTATACCTCTTATATACAGAATAAATCAAAGAGCATTATGAATATGAAGCTGATCGCATATGAGGGCTGCCATTTTGTTTTAGATCTGGCAGCTCTCGCCAGTGCTGTAAAGTATTTCCGCAGTACTGATAAATTTGGCGGTTCAGAAACTGTTATTTAAACTGTGATTTAAAATAGAATGATCGCACTTATTGTTAGAAAAACTTGTTTATTGAGATATTTTTGCCTGCTAACTGGGTACAGTGGGCCATTAAAGTTCTATGTAATTTAAGTATGTTTATGGTATAATGCTCACTAAATATAAAATATATATATATATGTATATTATGCACTAAATACGTACGAATATATTTACAAATTGTTCAATTAGCAAATTGAACGTGTACAATATGGTATGTTAAATAAATAATAAATTAGCATAAAGCATAATGCTTTTTTGTTTATGAAATGCGCTTTCTGGGCGACGACATTTTTGTTTTACACTTTTCTTTATATAATTAATGGTAAATTACGTATACGTATATTAATTAGCATAGTGGGGGGACGCATAGGCATTACAAATATAGCAAAGTTTAGTTCCGATTTTGCATAGCATTGAATTTTGGTTAGACTTAAATACAATTAAGACACATTAGTTAAGTAATTTTGTTTAAAGTTACAGCTACAGTTATAGATTAAAAATGAAAACAACATAAATTGCACTAAATGTTAAATGTAGTTTTAATTGTCACGTGCTGGAACTGAAACAGGTACGAATTTAGCAACGCTCGCGATTATTATACGCCTGCACCTTGGCCACTGTGCATTCCAGCGCTGCCTGGATGTCATTGAACACGGGCACGCCCTGTCGCTTGGCCAGATCAATGAGATACGAGCGTCCTCGATTGTAGTCCTTGATGGCAGCCACCGTCAGCTGCAAGAGTAAAATTTATAAAATTAATAAATGCAAACAAGTGTAAAGTTAAATAGATTAATTAGTATACATAGCACCGCTCAACAATTTTCAACTAAATTTAATTTTCCAGTGATATTGTATACATTTGTACATTTTAAAGTACATTGCGATATAGTATAACTTTTAAGCTATTTTGTATGCTGCTTTTAAGACAAATCTTATTTTCAACTAAAAATTGTCCCTCTCCACTGTCGACTCACCTTTTCACCGCCCAGAACACAGTCCTCGGGCAGCATTTGAACGGCCAGCACAACATTGTACATGAGACCAATGCAGTGTGCTGCCAGGGTCATGGGAGCTAGTGAACGGGTCTCGTTGGTGATGACGAAGAGCAACACACGGCTGGAGTCCAAAAGCACCGGGTTGTAGAGATTCTGGCGAACGGCCATTGGAGGTAGTGACCAGCTAAGTGACTCCTCTGCAACGGTGAGCTCCTCCTGTTCCTCAAGTTGCAATTGATTGCCACGACACTTTCGACGGGTGCGAACAAACGAACGTTGTTGCTGCTGCTCCTGGGGACGCTGCTCCTGTGTGGATGTAGCTGCTCCTGCCACTTGTTGCTCCAGTGTCGACGCCTGTGATATGCTCTCGTGGAGCGCGGGTGAGTGAAAGGTTACACCCTTGGCCAACAAGTATGGCATTGCCAATCTTTGACGCCATTTGGTGCGGAGTACACAACTTCCACCGAGATAAACATCGCGTAAATCCAAGCCGGAACAACAGAGAGCATCACCAGCACTGGCTATGGAACTGCTGCTGGAGAAAACGGAGTCATTGGAATCACTTTCCTCCTCCTCGGCGGGTGTGGCGGTCACATTGCTGCTGGCAGCCGTATATGGTTTGGTTTCTATCGTTTTGGTGGTAATTATTTCGGTTGTTTCAATCGATTCGACGTTCAGCAAGATCTGTGGCTGTGCTTTTTTACCTAATGTCATCATGCTGCCGCTTGGTTGGGGTGATGAGGTGCCACTATCCCGACTGCGACTCAGCTGCTCAAATAAACTCTGACGCTCCAAATCATGACCAATGCCACTGCTGCTATTTGATGGAACGCTGGCGTTGCTTGAAGTGCGTGAGATGTTTTTACTGGCCGAATAATAAATGTCCACATCGGGAGCTATAATAAATTATAATTAACTTTAGACAGGTGCCACAAAATACATTCGTTTCTGTTTAATTCTTACCATTTGTAAAGTAAACCTGCGGCGGTGGCACATTTGTACCCTTGATGGGTGAGATGCAACCACTCTCGTGTATCTCCTGTTGCAATACCGATAGATACGCTGAGATGACACAGAATAGATCGAAATCGATGAGCTCATGGTTTGGCTTGACTGGCGTGGAGTTGCAGCCTTCTGCCTTATCCTCCTCTTCCTCGTCCTCCTCCTTGTCCTTTTGCTGTTCATTCTCCTGGCCAGCCTTTGTACTTTGCGTTTGTAGCAGTTTTAATGATTCGCGTTGATTGATTATTATCTTATTTAGATTATCTAAATTAACTAAACTCTGAGCATAGCCTAAAAATAAGAGAGCACGTTTGCACTGTTCCACAGTGAGTAGTTCGCTTTGGGGATTAACGCGATCAAATGCGCCGCGTACGG
Source organism: Drosophila neotestacea (assembly GCA_035044365.1). Classification (NCBI taxonomy): domain Eukaryota; kingdom Metazoa; phylum Arthropoda; class Insecta; order Diptera; family Drosophilidae; genus Drosophila; species Drosophila neotestacea. The sequence goes on along the minus strand of JAWNMD010000052.1, from coordinate 1,063,101 downwards.
TACTATAAAAGGAGAAAGCAAAATAAAATTAGTTATTAGTTCATAGTCTTTTGGTTTTAAGTACAACTAATATTAAGTGTTCAGAATAATACGCTATACTAGACAATTCCTTATTAATGTCCTTATTTCTTCCATCTTTTAACTTTTTAAGTACTTTATTATATATTCCATTCCATTTATGAGCCTTTTGAGATTACATACCAAATTATGTTATGATTCTGATTCGATTACATACTTTACTGCTGCTATTATAAGCAAAATAAGATCATAGCTATCTTTGGAACTTCTCTAATAACATAACAGCTTTATAAAAATAATTTATTTCCCTGCCATAAAAACCGATCCTAATTCAAGAATTTATAGTATTTAATTTTCAACCGATTCAAATTAAATTAACCCAATCTTTCATATGATTCCATAGCTCAGGTATTTTTTACACATAAGATCGATCTCTTGTGTATCTTTCACTATTTCTAACTTTTGTATTCTCAAAATATACTTACTCTAATATAGAAGATATTTTGGACGGTGGATCCCTAATGCCGGATAGGATTTCCTTGGTGCGTTGCAGGCCGGACGGTATGTTTTCCAACACTGGCAGACCACGACGGGAGACCAGCTCCTTAAGTATCAATTGATTGCGATTTAAATCGAGGTATTCTCTATAAAAAAGCAAAGGCAACTTTTATTTATCAGATATCAATCCTTTGGGGGAAGGTGAACACTTACTGATGCGAAATAGGCTCGTTGAGGATCTTCTGATTTGGTTTATACGGATGCAAAACCAACACTAGCTGCTTGCAGTTTTGACCCGCTATGTGTGCCGCCTCGATGGCACCAGCAGATGCGCGTGTTTCCGAATCCATAACAAAGAATAATACACGGGCCTTTTCCTTAGCGCGATGCTCGAGTTCAATGAGATCGGGCGTCCAATCGGATACTTGCTGCAAGTAAATAATAAACTTAATAAATTTTACTACATATTCGGGTAATTACAAGGACTTACAGGATTGTAGAATGAAATGCCGAGCTCCTTGAGTGCGGGTATTGCGACATCCGCACGCCAAGTGGTGGGATTGCAGGAACCGCCGAGGAAAACCTCAACGGGTTCATTAGTGGCATTCTTTTTCTTCTTGGTGTCATCGACACTACTAAAGGATTTTGTACTGCGTAACTCTGTACCATAATTTTCCGATTTCTTATTGTAATGCGTTGGGGCAGGTGTTGTTGTATTGGACGTTGGGGCATTGCCGGCTTGCAAATGCATTTGCGTTTTATTGGAGCTTTGTTCATCATCCCGTTGCGGCAGCAGAGAGCTTGAGAGTGGTTGGTACCTAACATCACAGGCATTCAATATGGTTGAAGCGCTGTAACATAGTTAACATATTATTATTTATAATTCATATTATTTTCAACAATTTTAACTCACCGAAAACGCTTCAAATCAGCAGCAAGCACACAAAATTGTCCAAATGTCAGACCATTTGCCTGTCCCCGACCTTTGCGGGCCACTTTCTTAGCCGTCTGCAGCATTTCGCAAACTATTGAATAAAATATTTTTTTAATATAAACATTTATACATTTGTTATAGGGTATATAAACGTACTCTGCTTTTGGCTGGGATGAAAGCTTAGCTCGTGAAAGAGCTCCTGTGTCCGCTCTTCAGGCACCACATTGCATCGTGCTTTGGCTCTCCAGGCATTGAGGACTTCTCTATAAATGTAAGAAATATAAATTTCTACCGATTAATTTAATGTCAACAATAATGATTTCAAAATACAACTTTTTTATAATCAAAATTACTATGTAATTGTATTTAGTCACGCAATGAAATGATTGTAGGATGATGCAAACGGAAAAACTCGGTAAGTTATTATTATTAATAATATTACATACATATTTCATAAATACTACCAAATAGTTTTATACCATTTCTTGTTTATAATTTCAACTCATTTAATCTCTTGTCTCAATTAACGTATGATTCTTAAAAATAATATATATGTTTATTATTTTTTATGAAAGCAGTTTCCTTTTATTTCTTTTCATTTATTATAATTTCATTAGTTGTTTGAATAATTTCATTATTAATAATAACAAATAAGACCTTGCTATTTAAATTGATTAAGTAAATCATTATCATTTATTTTACTAAATTATTTCAATTAAACAAAATAATCCCACATAATAATCCTTAACTTATTTAACTTAATTATTAAACTAATCTTATTTATTTCATTATACGCATTTTTATGTTTATTTAGAATAATTTTGCATAAAACGCCTCAACTTAATTCATTTAATGAATGTTTCTATACATAAGCTTAAGTAGTTTTCTGAAAGTACGATAAATAAATTAATTCAACTTTGAAAAGTCAATGCAGGAACAAAATTTGAATGAACTACCTGTCTTTACAATTGTTTTACAGCATTTTCCTTATATGTAGATGAGAGAATATCAACGAACTGACCGAAGGACGGCATGAAAATGAATTAATAATAGTCTCTCGGATTTGTAAACAAATGCAAAAAACTGATACGAAAATGGAGTGGAACAAATGTTTAAGTGGTTTCCAATTGGTTTCGGATGCGAGGCACGTTCCATGTTTTGAGAACACCATAAACGAGTCACAAACGCGTCATATTCAATGTATGCGATGCATTTAAGTGGCAAAACGAGAACTTTTGCTATAAAAAGAAACACACAAAATACAAAATACAAAACACAACAACAAGAAAACACTGACAGACAAAACTGATGGGTGAAAAATCATCAACAATTATCGGGCGGAAAAGATAGAAAAGTGATGTGAATTTTACGTTATTTTTGCTGCGGCTGCTGTGGCAGCCACATCCATTGCAGCAGGTTCTTTGTCTGCTTCCGCGTTTCCTGCCACCAGCAACAATAACAACGAAATGAACAGCAATTGCATCATTTGTGCAGCAATATCTAAGGAATAAATACACAAAAGGCAATTGAAATGACATATTGCGCATACGTAGCGTGTGCCAGCGCAAATATGTCAAAATTATCATAAATGTGCAGCTGAATCGACTCGAGCTGGGCAAATATATAATAATCCACGACGCAGTTATTTGATTTCCATTTCATTTTGAAATATTTTTGCCATACAAACACAGTCACAGACATAGATACAGATACAGACACACAGAGAGGATATAGTATCTTTTGGCACAATAATAAATGTGAAATGGAAAGCGCAAATATGAAATCATACACAGTTTATTTAATTTCGTATTTTGTAAACAATATAATTTGTTTGTTTTCGTTTTGACAAAACTTAATTTGAAATTTCGTAACAGAGATGATTGAAAAATTATTAATAATTTCAGTTTGAGCTGCGAATTGCGACTGAATTTAGTTAAAAATACTTTCGGTTAGCCCATCACCAGCTATAGCATAATCGGGCTTATCAGTCGCCATTGACAAGTTGACGTCAAGATTGTATTTTTTTTTGTCAATGTCGTGAATGGCAAATTTATAGCTAATTAAGTAATACATATAGACTATTAATGGGCGCCAGGCGCTAAACACATTGAAGGCAAAACTATTTCAATTTTCTAAATTGTAATTTGGCGAAAAGTCAAATTACAACAATAATAACAGTTTCAAGTTGAGTCTCATTTTAAATTTATATTTATTATGCATATCTACAAAATTAGCAACAATTTAGCAACAAATGAAACAACAAAAACAGAAACGATTAGAAACGCGCCAAATAAAGAAAACAAATGGGCAACACGACTAATTTATACCCGCACCGATTTGAAATGAAATCATCTTTATTATAAAGTTAACAGTCGAAACTCTGTTTGATTTTGGTTTCGTTGTTGACATTAAATAACATCATTCTTTCTTTATTTATTGCCACTCCAGTCAATAATTGTTGATTTAAAAGCATCATAAAAGTACTTAAATCTTTGATTAAGCTGGCTCAGTTTTGTCGCGAAAGTTTTATAATAATACAAATGACAAAGATACGAGCGCTAGATGGCGCCAGTGCTGCTTGCTCTGCACTTCACCATGTAATTTAGTTTCTTTATTGATTCCTACTTTTATTTGAAGACTTTTATAATATGAACTAGTTATTCTTAAATCTTAAAAAGAATATTAACATTGCTTGAAGATACCTTTTCAGGACTTTTTTTTGGACATCTTATTGATATATTATATAAATATATAATATTTTTTTATTGAGTCATTGTTAAATCACCTTTATAAATAAGAAATGTATATTCTTCAACAAACGTTTCATCTGAAGAATTTTAGAATGTAACTCAACAGTGTATAAAACTGTAGTTAATTGAATCGTTTAAGATAGCCTTAGTCAATTGTTCGTGATTAATTATATACATATATTAATCACGAACAATTGACTTGAATATTTGGCTAATCTCTAAGCTTAGACCTACAAACATCAGAAAATAAAACGCGCAATTAACAAATGTGTTGTGGTTGCTTTATCTGTTGTTCTTTATATTTTTTGTGTGGTTTATACTGTTGTTAATAACCACTGAGACGGCAGCAAAATCGTCAACACGGGGTGACAACATTTTTATGGCTCAACAAACTTGTCTGGTTCACTTCTCTGCCCACACAGAGAAGCAAACAAAAAATGATAGCATAAACTATGCTAAAATGTTGCGACAAATAAAGAAAAAAATAAAAAAAAAGGTAAAGATACTGAAATGACACATGTTGAGCAACAGTTGAAGAGAATTGCAAATGCAAATGAGGCACAACATGAGGATTATGTCATTGCCAAGAATCGTATCTAAAAACACTAAAAAGACCAAAAGGCAGACAAGTGCAGGCGGATCCGTTGGCTGGTCAAACTAGTCTACCAGTAAGTGAAAAAGAGAGACCACGGTAGAAAGAACAGAGACAGGGAGATATAGATGCCAATTACATGACTGCATCGCAGACACTCACCTCATATGTATGTTGGCCAAGAAGATGGCACGCCCACTCGTTTTATGGCTAACAGGAGGAGGCAGGTTGGTTAACGGGGTTCCGCCTTAAGTGTTGGCAACACTAAATTTGGCATATTAATGTGATGGACTCTATTTTTGGAGCGTTTCTTGTCTGCCTCGAGTCTCTCGGATCTCGGATCTCCATTCCGATCTCGTTTTCGTTAGCCTGGTGTGTGGGTGAGAGTGCAGGTTGATTGCGCCATCAACGTATTTGGTATTTTTATGGCTAACAGACAACACACAACGCACAACGCACAAAAATTTATGTTTTGTTTACAAAAAAAAAACAGAAACAAAAACAAAAAAAAGAAACTCTTTAAATTAACAGAAATACTCGTAATGTTGCCATGTTGAAATATTTCCGGGACTTGTTCGCTAACTCAACGCTCAACGAGGAAGTGCAATTCCCATATATAGTGACCAGTCACAATTAAGAGGTAGCTTCTGCTGAATACCCTGCAAATGACTGCGTCAAAGTGGGCTATTTATGAGTTAAGAGTCATGGAATATATTATAATAATACAAAAAATAAAGATTCCACAAGCAGTAACCAGTTACAAGATATAAGTTTATTTTTCTTCATATAATAAATATTGTTATTATTATTATAATAACCTAGTATACTTAATAGCCTATGGATAAACATGTCTAGTGGAGTATTTAAATATACGAATTACTTTTAATAATTTCTTGTTTTATAATCGATAGTTAAAAAATGTTAAGAAAATTCTTAAAAAAATTAAACTTGCTAAATGGATTCATCCAGAAGTACTATTTTTCACTAGATGATAAGCTTCTTAGTATTAGCAAGCAGATAAAAAATAAATTACAAATCTACTAAGTTACGTACAGCGGAGATTCTCAGAATTTATAAGAACTAATTAGATGATGTAGTTATGAAAAAACGTTTTCTTATCTTAGTTAAGAGTAAAGAATTTAGAATTTTCCAAGCTTTAATTTCAAGAAGCACCATTTTTAATATAAAGGTTTTGTTTACAGGTCATTTCACAATGGAGAATCTCAACGTCAAATGGTTTGGATTATAATTGTTTAATTGTTTTATTTTTTCTGCTAGATCATAGGATACTATCTGATCTGATGCTATGTCGGTCATTTACTATTGTGATTCATGGCTTTGTGATGAAATTTCGTAGCCAGTTCTAAGAACTTGTCATGATGAGCAAATATGTCCGGCCCCCATTGTGGTAAACAAGTTTTTCTGCGTTCTTTTTTAGTTTTTGTTGTTTGTTTTTTGAGTTTATTTAATTGAGGTTTTAAATAAGGGACATAAAAAAAAACAGCACAAGCAATAAAATTAAAAAAAGAACAATAAAATTACAAACGATATCGAGGGGAAGAGAGAAAGTGAGATAAGTATCTGTAATATGTTTGTAAACAAAATTGGTGACAGGCTACCGGAAATAAATCGAAATTGGAAGCGGAAAATAAAGAGAAATGTCTGCAGATAAGCCAAATTAATGTGCCACGAAATTCTGTTTCCACATACAGATACTTATAGATATATGTAGGTATATTGGTAAATAAGTAAACCATACTACGTGCTCCAGATAGCGTTGTCAACGTTGTGCCCATAGCGACTATATATGAATCAAGCCAGGCAATCTATAAAGCCGTCGTAGGCCTCGTATCGCTGCGATAAGAAATCTAAAGAAAATGCAATCTTAAAACTTATGAACATCTTTTGTAAAAACCAAAGACGTCATATGTAGCAATTAACAACCTTACAATAATACACATGTAAATGTATTTTATAATTCTGAATTTTGCTAATGATCATTTGTATTCAAATTAGCTTTCTATAGAGTGACAATAGTTAGTTTTCAGAAAGCACATCATTACAGAAGATTAATTGTATTTTTAAATCACTTACAGCGAACTTGTGTCATTCACCCATCGGAATAAACTATTATGAATCTATTCGTGTCTCTAATAAAATTCAATAAAAATATTATTTACAATACATATTTTTCCACTTAAGTGCTTATTCCTATCAATTAATAAACTGTTTCTTCAATCTACATGACAACCATTATTCATATGACAATAGGATGTCTGACATTTTATGCGGATCTGTAATTTTAAAGATTCATTGTTTCTCATGGCACGCGATTCTCTATTAAGGCTTTAATGATACAAGTTTAATAGAAAATATATTGCAAAAAAATAAAATGAAAATGTTATTTTCAACATCCATTGTTTTCTCGTTGCATGCAATTCTTTATATGTTCTTTAATAATTAAAGTTTCACGCAAAACAGATTAGTGATAATCAAATAAAGTTGTTATTTTATTTTCTGCAACGCATTCGGAATTAACAATCGAAAGACCTTATTTATTTATTATTATCGCATGTATTCAAATACAAATGTTAATTCAGAAATTTTCCTTTCACTTCAGTGTTAATAAATGTCATCCTCTTATGGGGAATGATTAAGCAACCGCAATTAGTGAATGAATTAATACAAGTTGTATTTGTTTATCAAAATTGTAAGGAAATGGGAATAATCTACATTAATGTAGCAGAGAAAGAAAGCAATTGATAAATTTATTAGCATTATCCAAGCTAGCTATGTCATAATAAACATGAATGAAGCTCTAGACAGCGACTTTATCCGTGCAATTAATTCTTAACGGATAAGTCACATTTAAAATTATCCAAAGCTTTTGGTATTCTCATAGTTGAGATGGTTGCATCCGTAAATGATCAATTTACATTATTTACATAAAAACGTTACTGAAAAGCAATTATTTGTTGGCCTGGGGCCAAAACAAATGACGTTTCAGCCGCTGACAATCGTGCATAACCTATTAAACAAAAATAAATTTAATATTAACAAGAACAAAAAAGAAAAAAATATGCAACTGCATAAATGATTCCATTGACCCACGCGCGAGTGCCTTACAAATGACTAATAAACAATTTCCGAATGCAATTAAGCAAGAGACAAATGTACATTGAACTTTAAATGACGCCGATGGGGGAGAAATGTGATGTTGCATGTCATACCAGAGAGACAGATGGAGAGGCAAATAAAGTAAACAATAGGCGCCTAAACAAATCACTGAGCATACATTTGCATTTAACAGCTTGTAAATTAAATCACACAACACACGCACACACTACACATACACATACTTACTCATAGGGAGCAAAAATATTTGCATACAAATCTGCAAAACAACATGCCGCTACACATGTCAAATAGCGCTGAGCTTTGGTCTGTCTATGTGAATGAAGATTAATCAGCAGGCAAGCTTGTTTTTGCGATTACTCGACTAGTAAATGCCCTGTGAATGACTGACATTTACTATTTGCTGTTATTGTCAAAATAGCATAGTAAACCAACTTGTTGAGTATTAATAAAAAAGAATTACTAAATACTAATAATTGGGTAATAAATATATGTATGTAATAATTTAAGCACATCAACATACATTCAATGACTGTTTGTTGCTTGCATACTCTCTTAAGCAACTTGCTTGTGTACAGGGTATAAAGATCAGACGCCGCGTATAAACAAAAAAAAATTTACAAGAGGTGTGTTAGATTTGTTTGTACAACACTCGTGGCGCCCCGACTGACTATAGAGCTACAGGTAGTCAGTCAGCCTGGCCAGTTCACAGTTTCCAGCCAGGTTGCAGCTGCTCAACGGCGACGCCGACTCGTTTCAATAAAGTATCAACACACGCACACACATACACTCAAAGCAATAATCGATGATGAGGTCATAACTAATAATAAAAATGACGCCGCTCAGCGCTCACAGAGAGAGAGAGAGCACAACCGCGAGTAAAGCACATGGCAAAAGCTATAAGAGCAAAGAGCACCATTGAGCAGGAAATAACTCAAAGAACTTTAATCTCTCTCGCAAGAGAGCTTTGGTTCTTGGATCTCTCTCTGAGTGTGTGGTTCGCGCTCTCGCTCTGTACGACGAACAGCTGTTTTCAGTGGGCCCGTTTTCAGGCCAAACACAGATTTTAGCACCTCAACTTAAGGCCGCCTCATTTATTTATATTTATTTAATAATTGTCGTTACCCTATCGTTATCAAATTTTGCAGCTATCAATATTTGAATGAAATTGACGTCATTTTTAATGCTCTTTGAACTTTGAATATTTTATCGCATATCTTTATTATCTCTCTCTCGAGACCGAGAAACCGGGCGGCCTATTTAACTGACACGACAGTTTGTTAATAAATCAAATTCTTAATGCCTTAATGGGAAGTTACGAAAAACCGTTTACTTGACAAAAGCATATTAAAGATACGCGACTAATCAATTGAGTTGATTGAGTTACGTCTTTCTGGTTATGGAATTTTATCTAAGTGATTTGCTAATTGTGTTGGCAATAACATCTAAAACTAACTATGACACTCAATTCTTAAGGCTTTTGAAAAAAAGGTAAGCAAAAACTAACTAACATACAGTTTTTTTGCTTTGAGAAAATAATAAATTTGAAATAACTTAAGATTTTGATACAAAACAAAAACATTTGCAGCCTATGTTATTGATAAATAATTTTAGAATTTTAAATGTATATTTATTGATTTTTTGATCAGATTGACCTAATTTTCTTTATCGAAAAATTGTATAAATATTGTTTCTTATTGGAACTAATCGAAAAAAATGCTAATTGTTAATGCTTTTTTTAAGAAAGCTTAAGCAATAAGTTCTTTCATTATTAATATCTAATCTGCAGGTAAAAAATCTGGGAATGCCCTCACTTCATAAATATCTAGCAGTTAATGATTACCCACAATCGTTTAATCAAATATGCTTGTAGCTTTCAAGTTAACAATACTCCTGCTACTCTCAAGTGAGTTGAAAGTAACCCTACCCCAAGCGATACCCATATCTGCTTAATTGGTTGTTTATTTATAACGTCGTTTTAATGCGACTCCCTCTTTCTTCCTACATGTCTTCGTAGCTACTATTTATAGACATCAAAACATGGTTCCCAGTTCCCAACTTGGGGGATACTTTGTTGGGTTGTATGGCAAAGAGCTTTCACAAGACATGGAACTGACACGATAGATTGTTTTGTGGTTTTCACATCGCGTCATCGTACTGAGCGATGACTATCGACTCATCATCATCATCGTCATCCAAATGCTGATCATCATTGTATACGATGGAAGTGTCTTTTAAGACCATCGTCGTGGTTAGAATGTCGTTGTCCTATAACCTTTTTGTCATTTGTTGGCATTGCGGTGCAAAAGTTTAAAAGTGACATCAACATTTATTTTTAAGTTACATGCATAATACTCTTTCACTCTTTAACATTTTGCCATGTTTTCTGTTTTTGTTATTGTTGTTGTTGTTTCTTTTCTTATTCGTTGCCCATTTTTGTATTTATTTGTGTGCCAAAATTGTAGCGTTGCTATGATATCACTTGGAAGTAATTTATATTGTTTTTTTCTTTTTTGTTAAGGCAAACATATGGGTAAAGTATATTTGTGTATATTGTTTAAAGTTCCATCAAGGTAAAAGTATTTTTTAATGGTCTCTCTTTTGATTTCCTATCGATTGTTCTGCTTTTTGCTTCTCTTGTCAATCACAACAACTACAATTCGACCTATAGACATGACTATAATCTTATCTAAACAATGGCCAAAGTGTTGAGCTCTTTATGTCAGCTGGTCACTTGAAGAAATCTGTTTCCGACCTTCAAGTTGTCAATATTATTTGCTATGTTATTTGTTTTTATTTTCATTTCGAATAATCAACCATCAAGTTGGTTAACCACACAGCTGGTCAAGCAGTTCAATAATGTTCCCAGAATCCATTGTTTGGACTGGATATGGAAGAAAAGAGGCGCCAACGATTCATGGAAAGTCGCGGAAATAAAACAAATGATTCTATTCCAAAACCATTTGCCCAAATAAATTTATGCTATTCAAACATAACATAGCGTAAACGGATTTCTATGTAAATGATTGGAGAATGTACATAAATTCAAATGCAGAGATTTTTATGTTTTTGTGATAATTCGTAAGAAGTGAGAAGGAAATGCTGTTTTTGAGAGTTTTATGGGAATCACAAAAGTCTAATATTCTTTGAATTATTCTAATTATTCTTAGAATGAAAATATAAATTCAAAAATAGGTCAAATCTGATTTAAAAGAACTTGTTGATATTATAATTATTCTAAGAATGAAAATATAAATTTTAAAACGAAGGGTTGAAACTTCTTTATATTATTTTCATTCAAAAAATTGGTTTTCATAATTAAGCCGCTTACAGCTTCTTCGTACTGCTTAATAAAATTTCAATATATCAAAGTCAGCTAATAAGTTGCCAGAAATCTGGCACGTGCGAAAAAGTTACTTTGAGAATTGAATAGAATTTTGATTGATGGTTTCTTGACTGATTTTTCTATTGTTCACATAAATAATTAATGAAAATTGCCTTAATATTGATAAAGACTTTGGCAGTGGTTAGTAAACATGTTCAGTAATTATGATTGACTGCAAATAATTTATAAACAAATTATAATTCTTACCAAATATTAAAGTTTTGTCTATTATTATACGATCTGTTAGGTAAGTTTTGAGCTAAAACCACATAACGTATACGTTATAAATTAGGCGACAAGTGTCCATAAATAAAGTTTCTGTTTTTTATCAACTTCCGCTTGGGGTTGGGTTTCGTTGTGGACAGGATACGCGGGAGCCACAAAAAAATCGAGAGACAGAGTGTGAGACAAGTACCGCACTTTAGAGGCGCACACGGGCAACTGAATAACTATTGAGTGTGATTGCAATGCTTTTCCCCCGAGTATCGGGAAGTCTCAACCCCAATAACAATAACAACAATAATAACAACAATAATAATAATAATAACAACAACAACATGCAAAATTTGCTCAATGAAATGCCGATTAAAGTAAGTTGAAGTGAATTTTTATGGCGCACGAATTTTGATGTCATGGCAAAAAATGTATGCTGGATTAGACTTGTAGTATGTATTTATAGGCATTACAAGGCAGGGTTAGGGTAAAATGAGGCTGAGGCAGCGCTTCGTTTATTTAATATTGTGTTAAATTACTAATTAAGCGAGCCACTCAACCGTACAGAGTTGAGTTCTCGTGAGTTCTCAGTCTCTCTCTCTCTCTCTCTCTCTCTGTTGTTTTCTCTCTATCGCTGGCAGCAATGTTACGGACTATTGCCATTGATGATGTCATAAATTATCGTTTTCTGATTGAAAGTATCGATAGCGACCAACAGTCGGACCAACTGACTTGACTGGCTGGCGGTTCAGAACAAAGCACCCAGCGTCAAACCCACACAGTGTGTGTCTGTCACACGCTCAGAAATGAAGTTGTCATCGCTACATTTGGACGCTGTCGTTACTTATTACTCCCCTCGTCATTTTATTTAGCGGGGGAGTGGAAGCGGAGAGAGAGGCAGGGGACTGTCAATTTCGATTTTAAAGCACGCCATATAGGCTCGACAGACTTTGTCTGCGTCTAGTTATGAGGTCAACATTTCAAAAATAAATAGGTTACATATGCCACAGACCTAAAAATGAATATGTTCCGCTTTGTGGCATGTGAATTTCAACTGTAAGTAAGTGTATGTGTGTGTAAGCAATGATGTTGGCCATATTCGTTGAAAGTTGGCTCTAATCTCGAGCCAAAAACAAAAGTAATTTGTGCAAGGTTAGTAAGTCACTTTGTGCATTTGACAAGTGTTGATACCCTGTAAGTGGTAGGGTAGCTGCATTGCTTCAAAAGAAAGTACAACCACTCAAATTGTAGAATTTCTTGAGCCTTGAAGTTATTATTATTAATATAATATTAATTTGCCAAGTTTTGTTCATTTAAAAACTTTCGTAAATACATATTTACTTTTAATGTTAAAAATTCTTGGTGTCGATAGTTGACGCTAAATAAGTTCAATTACAAATCAAATATTTAAATATTCTCATTTTTTATATTTTGAATTCCAATTGTAAAATAAATTGTATTAAATAAATAAACATTATTCAACAACTTTAGTAAAGAGTATATTTTGTGCCGCCGTTTAAATAATTACCTACATCAATTAATTATATTTATTAAATATAAAACTTAATTTCAGAGTCTAGCTAAATGTTATCTGATAGAAATTTTAGTATTTGACATTAATTTCAATACATTTTACGTCAAAATATTATCATTTATATACAGTGAAAGAGTGGACTATAATTTATTAGTTGTTCTCAGCTATTATTTTGCATTTCAAACTCTTATTACCAACTATTTTACTATGAGATATTTTGTAGGCGCGCATTTGAAATTGTTGCCAACTTAATTGATTTGTTTTAGCCCGATTTCAGTAATGTTGATTGGCAATGCAAATCGGTGAAATGTACAGTATATGAGTCACTTGCCATTTGTTGCATATGGATCGATCATTTGTACTCTGAGGTCATTTGCAATCACAGCGTTTCAATTAAACGAGCATTTGTCAGAGAGTGGAAGTTAACGAGGCAGGTGTAACTGAGTGGGTGTGACAACATCAAAAGTTTTGCTTGGAAAGCTTTAAAGCTTCACTGACTAATAAGGGCAAAGTCAAAAGCTTACGCATACTACGAGTATGACAAAAACGGCGGCAAGTCTTTGATTATAACATGGATTAAACCGAACTATGATCACAGAATGAGATCATATCGATTAAGAAAAACATTCATTCAAATAAAATATACCAAATATTACTCATAATTTAATGAATGTTGCGATGAATAATCGACCAAAAGGTCAAGAAACGTCAAGTGCAGATCAATTATTGGGAAATTTCTACACAGAATATCTCAATGTTCAGAAATAAAATGATCAAGAAATTCCCACGCAGAATATGTCTTTGTCTAGATACGAACATTTTAATCATTTTTAGAAACTTATTTCGAAAAGAATGAGTTATCTGTCTCTATCACATTTCATTCAACTTTAAATCAATTTGTCTGCGGTTTTCTAACAACTTTTCAAACTTTCAAATGCAGTCCGATAACACAATTCTATTATCCATATAGAATCTTTAGAATCTATATTCTTTAGAATATGCATTTGTCAAGATACAAATACTTTTATAGCTTTCAAAAATTTATTCAAATAAATACAGTTTCTGAAAAGGATGAGTTATCTATCTTTATCACCTTTCATTCAACTTTAAACCAATCTGTCTTCGGTTTTCTAACAACTTTCAATACTTTTCAAATGCAGTCTGAAAACACAATCTTATTAACAATATAGAATCGTCTATATGTCAATCATAAAGTGTGCAACAATAGCAAGAGCTTAACTAAAAATGACAGCAGACAAATACGCCTCCACTCTACTCAAATAATTTGAGTATACAATATAACGTATACGTATATTCTGATTTTCTTCTTGGCGCTCACATGATTTAATGGGATCTCTTGTATACGCACATTTTTTGTTTAATATGCATTAATATATTTGTTGAAATAAAAGAGAAAAAAAAACAATCTTTTACGATTGTGTTTGCTAATTTGTGCCGCTTATTTGCTTCGCAAATTATGAAGTAGCCTCAGTCTCAGACTCGGCCCTCAATTTTCACACTTTCTTTTGACTTTGCGAATCTAAAAATAGAACTCCAAGCGCGTAAATAAAACGAAATGCTCATAATTATAATGCAAAAAATTAGTTAAACAACATATTTTTGCTTTTGTTTTGATGTGTGTGTGTTTATGTATGTGTGTATGTATGTGTGTATACAAATAATGGCACTGAGAAACTCTTTGGTCAGACCATGAAAACCAAGTGCATGCAAGAGCATAAACAAAGACGATCTACGACCATGGGCGTTATGGAATTTGTGTGTTGTGCCAAAAATAGAGATAATAATGGTTGAACAAGACAGCTTTATGATATAGTGATACGATCCGATCAAATATATACATGGTATGTACATTGTACATACACGCATTTATATAGATATTTGTTATATGATTGCCAATTGCCAATATCAACTTGTTCGTAGGCTATAAACTTTTACCATAGCTAATTTTGTTAATTTCTATTTGTGGAAACGTGACTGCATTCAAGAACAACTAAATAACATCGATAGGGGCTCATCTAATAGCTATAAATATATGTAATATCAACGACATTGTGTGTGCTATCATATTATTTGTCGAGCACTTTGGTTTAAGGCGCCATTGTTACATATCCCCAATCCATTTCAATTTTCCGGAAACTTGGCCTTTAGCTTACGTATACGTAATTTGTGGTGGTTGAAGAGAAGAGGGCACTTTGGCCTCTATAATTAGTTGTGACGAGCTTTGGTTATTTTTAACAAATTGCAGCTGCTAACAATTTTGTGCAGTTCGTTATTTATAAACGCTTAGCTCAATTTGGCCGCCCATTGAGGATTGAGGGTATCAAGAACAATGCGGAGTAGCTATTTGATATTTATTTATGTTGCCTGCTGATGTCTGCAATTCTTTTCAATTCAATTGTTTGCTACACGTTCCTCAATCAAATAATAAATAATAAATAATAAGTAAATGCACACTTTGTTTATTAATGCATTTTTCCACTACATCAATTATTGTTTATTAGCCAACGTGCTCGTAGTTCCGCAATGAAAGCTCATTTTGTGGCTGCCATTGTGGAAAAATGAAGTGGCAAATCATTATTTGCTTAATTGATTTTATGAATAACCATTACCAACATTTAACAATCACATAATTATAATATTCATATCTATATCATAACAGTTCAATCCATTGATTCAGTTTTAAATCATCTTATCGAATAAACAATGTAGTGTTGAATTTACAAATATCATTTAAAAATGTGTCATATTAAATATCAAATATTATTTAAATAAGTGTGCTAATTAATCTGTTGATCTTATGGATATATGTATAATTCAAAAACCCAATTTATTTCAGCAAGATGTTAATTAGTTTGTTGATGCATTTGAAAAAAGGTTAAATATAATAAAAAGAGATTTAAGATGTATTTTTAATGAATAACGATTAAGAAAAGATTGGGGATAAATTATTTCTTGTAATATAAACTTTTTAAAAACTGCAGTATATCTTTTTATATTGTAGTAGCTGTTGATCATATGGATAAATTATCTGATCTTATCTAAATTCTTAAGATACGTTCTCACGATCTTAACATCTATGAAATGTTGTATTTCAACACCATCTAAGCAATACTGAAATTTAATAATAGTTTGTCATTAGCTGAGCAAGTTTTTGGTGTGAATTCGTGTGTTAATCACTTTGTTAAAGCTTAGACATCATATGGGATTAATTATCTGATTTTATCCAAAGACTAAATGCAATCACGCCTTAAACAGTATTATATTATTATTACTTTTGCTCAAACAAAGATAAATGCTAAGCAATTAGCATAATGGCTCAAGTGGATACATACTCATACAAAATTGTTATTTTATTAAATTAATTATTATCTTCGTTACTTCGGACTCCTACTATGAGTACTCGTATGTATGTTTCTAGTATGCCATAATCAAGTTAAAAATAAAGCATAATATCACGACGCAGAAAGTGCTTATACGAAGCGATAAATGCAGTTCATATGATGCGGAATAATAAAAAATAAAATAAATTCTAGCAAAACAAAACAAAGTTAATAATAATAAAATAGTTGATAAAACAATTGACAAAAGAATGCGGCATTTTGCTAAATTGAAGTGCCTCTGATAAACTCATAAAATAAAATATTTTTACTATACACTCACATATATGTATATGTATATATCACGAGACGACCCGGAGCCGGCCTTTGCGAGCGGTCAATGCGTGATTTATTGATGCATGAATGAAATGAAATGGCATGAAATTAACTGAAGTACCGCCAGAGACAATGACCGAGGACTGATGACCGTTGTGACTGCACAAATTGAATTAAGGGGACATAAAAACGGCAACTAAATTAAAAAACCAACACAACGCAACTCTTTTAATTTAGCATTGTGGTCCATAACTTTTAATAGCCATAAGCTCTGTGATTTATGAGTTTAAATTAGCTGCAATGACGACAAACAGTTTTCTGCCCTCCAGTTGGAGAAATATAATCCCATTGTTCATTTCAAATAATTTTCTAAACATTTGGCACATTAAACTTTAGCTGGGTGTGCCCTTTGGTATACTAAACGATATTCACAAACATCGCTTATTTGTTAGATGAACACATATTTTGCAAATGAATAACACGTGTCCGAACATGGTCAACGTACAACTGCAAGAAGGTCAAACGAATCACGAATCAAGTCGAAGACTCAAATTGAATTCAAGACAAAAGACCAATAAAACAAAAGCTATGAGCTCGTTAAAAATCATTTCAATGGAGCCTATTTAATACCCTTTCAAATTGGCATACAATTGAACAACAATTAATAGAAAATGCAGTGAGAAAAGGTGTTTAAATTAAATTTAATTGAATTGAACAAAGAATAAAATTTACGCTTTTAATTAAGAATTTATATTTCTCCCACTTTTTAGTGATACATATACAGTGAGATTTATATTAGCTTTAATTTTCAGTCCACTAATAAATAAATATGTAGCAACAAAAAAGTTAATCGTAATTGCCAGGAAAAGGTCTACAGAAAAAAAAATTTTAACGTCTACAGTCCTTATTTTTAGTTCTCTCTCATCCGCGGAATGAATTAATACCACAAACTGCATTTACTTTGACTTCAACTTTATGAATACCGCCTTAAGTCACCAATAATAACAAAAGAGTTGTGATTGTCCAATCAAAATAAAGTCTCAGAGGAGTATAAGTATCTAGAAGTCGGTCGTGTCATGACTTTTAGAAGAGTTTCACTTGGTTTTGATCAATTGCCAGCTCGGCGGACACAATAAATATGTTATGAAAATGACAATTTGCCGGCTGACTTATGACTTTATTATATGCAAATTGAGACAAATAATAAATACACATGCATATGTACATACATCAGTCGTGTTTACAGCGCTTGACATTTTAATACTTTGTTATTGTTGTTAATTTAAATACAATTTATTTTGGGGAAAAAAATAAATACATTTGTGTGTATGAATGTATATAAATAGTATATAAGTATGTGCGACACACGCGTTGTCCGCGCAATAAGCGCAAAAAGTCATCGAGATCAAGTTCATTGAATTTTCACATTGGCCGAGGCGGAGACAAAATGTCTTTGCACTGTGTGAATAAAATAAAAGCAGTATTCGCTTTGCCATTTAATTGAATATTTTTAGTGTGCTCTGTGAGAATATATACCTACATATATGTATATACAATATATATCAATTTTAAAATAACGATGACAAAATCACTCGCTGTATTTTTGTGCAACGCCAAGGAACAAAACAAGACAACACAAAGCACAAAACAAGACAAAACAAGAACCGAGAGACATAATCAAGAATTCAGAATTCATTGTGGGATTGGGATTCAGGGGGCATTCGCCCAGGAAGGCAAGCAATTAGATTAGAGGCGTGGTCACATTTCAAGCGTTGCCGCCCTCAATGTGATTAATCAGCTTTATGTCAAGCATATTAAACAACAAATTCCTTAATGTGTGACACCACGCTATGACAATTATTTTCTAAATAATCCAATGTACATATTTATTGGATTAATGTAGTATGTTTTCTGGGATTGAGATAAATGCGAAATGGTGAAAGGATGATGAGTTGTAATTTATTTGAGAGCTGCTTAAATAAATTATGGCAAGGAGATTTGTGATTTATTTAGCCGAAAGAATTTAAAGAAATTTGTGAAATATCATCCCAAAGTATTAAATTAATTCCTTCTTTGATTGATAATTTAATTTTTCTAAAATTACCTTAAAGTGCATACTAACTGTTTTGATTGGTTTAAAATTGGCTAATGATTTATTAATAAAAATCTTTTTATGTCAAAACCGAGTGAACTTTTATGGAATTATTTAGTTTTTGAGATACTCAGTGAAAGGTTGAATTAAGGTTGGAATACTTATAAATGAACTTAATTTCCTATTTATTTTCCTAGCTTCGTTCTTGATTCAATTTTTTATTTATCCCTTTTTATTTGTTACTTTATAAGTTTGGCCTCAGAAAATTGAACTCACTGTCATTTATATTCAGCCTTTTCTATTTACATTTATTGTGGCAATTTTCCATCAACAAAAGAAAGATTATCTGTTATGATTCGCAAGGTTTTCATTCATGGAATGTGACGCAATACGAATAAAATTTGAAAGCACATAAATTAAGGTAACAGTTTATAAATATTTATATGCGATTGCTATTTATTCTGTATGCTATTTGCGACCTTGGCCAATTGAAGAGTGTTTGACTTATGGAAATGTATAAAAACGGTATAGATCAATTTGTGTTGTTTCTGCAGATAAATATTTATATGGTACTAAATATTCCCATGGCTTTAATAGATAAAAGAGAACTCGATCAAAGTGCAATTGTTGTGGGTGTGTCAGAGAAAGATACCTACGTACATATATATCGGGCAAACAAAATTCTGAAATAAACACATTGCAGATTAGATTAATCTAATCATTGGCAAAGTGAATTTAGTCAAGTTACCACACACTGAAATAATTGTGATTGTCATAAATACAAATTTAGCAAAAATATTTGGATAAACTTTAAAGGGAATTTTCGAGTGAAATTCACAAGAAATCAAAAAGGTTTTTTTTATAGGGAAAAGGCCAAGTCAGTTCATAGAACTCAACACATTCTTTGATAAGCAAATTGTAAACAGAGAGCCTTGTCTTTGGTTCATAGAATTTAATATTCCGTTTGCATAGCGCTGCTTATAATATCTATAATTATAGGGTATCATATACATCTATGTTTTATACCGCCAAAAATTAAAATTAAATCGAAATGTCGTATAACCGTAGAATCGTATTTGTGAGGAATGATAGACAAAAATCTAATTGACTTTAAATCGAATTTCTCACATTTCTCGCATTAATTACATGTAGAACTTTAATCTAGCATAGTTAGTTAAAAAAGTATAACTAATCAACAAATAATATCAGTTTGGGTTTGTTAAAATATGTTTCTTATTCGTACATAAGTAATTTATTAAAAGGCAGTGAAATAAATTTGGGAACACGTAATGTAAATTATGTACTGAAAATCTTTTTGGCGTTTAATTGATTTTGCTGCTTTTCTTAAATTAATTATGAATATCGTTATTAAGGTTAGTCAATAATGGTTTTAGTTTATTTTCACAACTAGTATATTTACAAACACTAATGTTAGTCACAGCTTAGTTATATAAAGTTAATACCTGTCACCAAAAAAATGGTATAAACAAATAAAAATCAAATCATAAACATACCCAAAAAACATTTGCGTTATTTGTGCTGGCGTCTGGCAGATATTGTGAACATTAAGAGTGCGGGGTCGGGCATACAACATGCTGGCATTGTGGCCCAATAATCCGGGCAGAGTCTCTGCCAAAATGGCCGATGTGGAGTTACTTCTCAGTGTGGTATAGGCACGATACTGAGAGCCACAATTTGAGCCAGTTCCAGAATTAGAGCCACTTCCAATGGCAACAGCTGCCGTTGTTGAACGAAGCTCAACAGCTGTTGTGGTTTCCTCCAGAGTTTCAATAATGTCATCATCATCATCATCAGCATCCAGTTGCATGGGACTGTTGCAATTGTTTTTAGTTGCTGTTGTTGCTGCTGATGTTGCTGCTGATGTTGCTGCTGCTGGCGATGCTGACGTTGCTTTTGTTGCGTTGCGCAGTTTAAAGAAACCGTTGCTATTGCTATTGTTGTTGCTGTTATTGTGATTGTTGCTGTTGCGATTAATGAGGTTTAATATCTTGGCGCGTTGATTGTGTACTTTGTTATTGTTGATATTCATGTTGTTGCTGTTGTTGATATTGTTGTTGCTATTGCCAATCGTTTGTGTTGTTATCGAGCTGCCGCTGCTGCCGTTGTTGGTATTGTTGAATCTCTGTTGCAAACGCATTTTGGCCAATTTGTTGTTTCTGTTGCTATTGGCGCTCATTGAACCAAGTTATTATTATTATTATTATTATTTTTTTTTTTCAAAATCCGCTTTATGGCTTCGTCATGTGCAAATTTGGCTTACATTTCCCAAAGCAACGCAACTAATACTATACATTAGCATAACTTGTCTCGCTTTTGTTTTTTCTCCGTTTTTCGCTATTGTTTTATTTATGTTTTTTTTATTTGTTTGCTTTACTCGCCGGCGACAACATTTCACAGAGGCAGCTTTCACTTTCAACTAAAGAATTAATTCGCCCAAAAGAAAATAAACAGTTTTGTTTTGTTTTATAAGAAACTTTTGTGCAAAAAAATGCAATGCTTAAGAGACTAAATTTTCTTTATTTTCTTAATATTTGTCACTTTTTGTTGTTTATTTTATCTCATTTATTTCTGTATATTTTGCGCACGCATAAATTTTTTTTTATATTCTTGGCTGTTTTTTTCGTTTTTAGCTAGATGAGGGGAGGGGCAGAAGGGCACACGCCAGCGCAATTTATAGGTATGCGCGTATATATTTTTATAAAATTAGAAATGATTTTTTATACGTATAAAGTACATGTGAATAGATGTGTGTATGTGTGTGTGTGTGTGTGTGTGTAATACACGATACGAACGGAAGTGAGCGAACAATAACACAAAAGCACTCGTCGTCACACACGGCGAAAACGCAACGTTGTGAACGCGTCTAGCCAACGAAGGCGAATGATTCGCCAAGCACAACAAAGCGCGCAGAAGTAGTCGGCTCAACGCTTCAATACTAAGAAAAAACAAAAAAAGAGAACGTGCACGTGTGCCTCTCTCGCTTTCGCTCTCCCACGCGCTCACACACACACACTCTCTCTGTCTCTGTCTCTAGTGAGCGCTCTCTGAGCAGCAACGTGTTTTATTTTATTTCGTTTTATTTCTTTCAAAACAAACATTCAATCAAACGCTGTCCATCCCTTTTGCAGTTCCACCGCCTCTCAGCATCCACATCCACCATCCACATACTCAATGTAGTAGTGTGCGTGGGCAGCTTTCGATTGTCAAAATAATATCGATCGATTGAACGATCCATCGATGGATCGAATGGATTTTATTGCAACAATCAAAATAGTACTACTAATTTGTACAATTTGAAAGCAACGCACAATGGTCACATGTCGATAATATGGCAATCGGAAATCATATTAAAAGTTTAAATTCACATTTAACGAATATCATTAAATTAACCATAAAAGGTGCTTACTCATAATATGGAGGATGTGCATTTTTTTTAACTATAAATAGTGTGCAAAATTATTGTTTAAACATTATCGAACCAGTTTATGCATCTGTGTATCCGAAACCCGTCTCACAATGGATATATATTTAATATACCTGCACAAGATTTTATTTTCTAATATTATCTGAAGATAGTCATCCCAAGACTGGTTTTGAAATCATTTCTAAATAGATATTTTTAATATCATTACAGAAAACTTATCATATAAAAAGCTAAGCTATTAGCACTTCAAAATGAAATAAGCTGTATTTTTAGATGTTTTTTCTATTAGATAATTAAGTTTCCAGAAGGTAATTTAAAATATTAATTTGTTTTAGTAAAATAATGGAAGCCAAAAAGTTTTTACAAATTCTCCTATTTTAAAGTTCATGTTATCATATTTTAACGGAGAATTTCTAAATAATTTCCCATGGTGTTTGGCTTTCTCTTTTATATGCTTCAAACAAATTGTTTGGCTTTTGTCTTTCAACAGAAATGCAAATCCAGACAATGAAAGTTATTGAAAAAATTATTTTTGGAGGGGTGCTTGGACTGTTACTATGACTAACTTCTCCTAATTACTAATTATTTTGATTAGTCATTGGTATTTTAGATTGGCCCAAATCGTTGTTGGGCCAAATGTGACTAACAATCAGTCAGATAAGTTTCTACGATAACGTCTAAAAGTGGGTTGCAAAGTGCTGAAATTGGTAACAGCTGCTCCTTAAATAGGACCAACAGGTAAATGAGTTGTGAATTATTTCCAAGGTATTTCCGCCAAAAAAACAATAGCTAAACAATTATGATTTCATGTGATTGTCAGCAGCTGTTTGTGGGCGTGTGTGAAAGACAGGCTACCATATATACAATATATATGTAGGAACCCATATGACAGTCTATATGCCAAATTTAAATACAGACCATAATTTATTGACGCCGTTTGAAATGAGATTATAAGCGCGTGTAGGTGAATGAATACATGCAATATATAAACATACAAACTTATTTCAAAAATATCTAAAAAAAATAGAAAAAAAAACTAAAACTGACACAGAAAAGAGGGCGTTGCTTTAAATATTATTATGTATGTCAGGGTTTGCTCTTGGCACTTGTGCCATGCGAAAGTTCAAAAAGATTTGCGCACAAGTTTATACATTTGTAGACCCGTATAAACTTATTATTGTATATATATATATATTTTTTGGCCAAAAATATTTTAGAGATGTTGTTGATGCTGTCATGTACGCGCCTTAAATGAGCATTTTGCGATGATGCCATTTTGTTGTGGGCTGTTTATTTTTTCCCCATTTAGTTTTGTTTTTGTTTTGTTTATAATTTATCTATTGAAATTATTGGAAACCAAATTAATTGCTTGTAAATTAGATGAACACAATTAACAAAGGCTTACAATTTGTAATTTCACATAATTCCGGATAATCTGTCAATTAATTCGCATAAAACCGGTTAATACAAAAATTTTGCTGTTCTAAGTAAGCTTCAGTTTAAATTTGATAAAATATTGTGATTAATATTATGTTAAATACCTTGTCAAACTTCAGTTTGCAATGAAATTAAGATAGATTAAAGTCAAATAAGATCGGATATATTTTAAAATTAATTAACTATATTTAATTGTTTACCGGTCCAATTCTATAAATAAGTAATTTTAGGTACAACACCTCAAGTCTGCTATAATAAAGATTTTTTACTTTATGACAAAAGAATGCAACTAATCATTCAATCGTAATAAATTTCTATTTTTGACTATGAAGTCAAATCTTTGACACAATTCTCTTTCCTCTCTGTGCTAAATAAAAGCTGACTGTACAAAGGTAACTCGATCAAAGTTTATAATTTATCCGTGTCAGCTAATTTGCAACAAATTAGGCGCTCGATTAGCTTCGTCTGTTTTCCCAAATAGCTATTAGTTACGTGAGTAAGACAGCTAAGTTTACAAATTATCGACAATTAGATACGCTATCTTCTACTTAAGAATAAGACCTGGTTTGTCTATATCCATGAAAATGTTCTTTTAATAGAACATAGTTTATACTATATACTTAGTTACATGAAGAAGTATTAAATAATTGATTTTAACTTGAAAATTCTGATTTAAAATTCAATTACAAATTTTTATTTTTTTTTTTTTTGGAAATGGAGCCCAATTTAACTGTTTAAGGTTATTTGAAATTGAAGAAGATTATTCTTAGTTTATAGTTTTATCGATATTTTAATTTAGAAATGTTTGATTTAAGTGTCAAATACTTATTTCTGCATTCTCTCTACTTATGTGAATAAATATAAAGTTTTTGATTTTAACTTAAATCCTTTAAATTCTGATAGGAAATTAATTATAAATTCTTTTATTTATTTTGGAAATGGAGCTTAGTTCCGGAATAGACTCTTAGTTTATAGTCTTATTGATATTTTAATTAAGAGATTTTTGATTAAATTATCAAATACTTTCTTCTACAATCTCTACTATCTTAATGACGAGATTGAGAGATATATCAAATCATTTGAGAGGTAAACTTTGAACACTCTCGGACTAAATAGTTACAACTCATTTGCAAATTGGTCACGCTAAACTAAACGACGGACACAATGGCGTCCCTCTCCTTGTCTCTTTCAATTTCTGGGTGCTTCACCTAAGTGTGGGGGTATGTGGGTTGGGGATTTTGATGAGTTGATTGGCAGCTGATTGCCAGTTGATTGACAAATTCTTCGATTGTGTGTGCACATGGGAAGGTTTGTCGCCTTAATGTGGCATTGCTCACATTCTGTTACCCATTTACTTTTATATACATATCACTTCTTTTATTGTTGTTTTGTTTTGCTTTTAGTTTTTATTTGGTTTATTTTTTGTGCGTTGTTTAACTCCCCGATAAGCGTTGGCCGATTGCTTTATGCGCATATTTCACGACAATTCAATCAAGTGACCGTCATATATATAAAACAACACATACACTTACAGATCCATGCATACAAATGTTTTCATACATATAGCGATAAGTTTCTAAATGGTTGGATAACAAGGCGTAGATAAAAAAAAAAACTGAAGTACAGCTGAAAAACTGCGGGAACCCGCCAGAATCTGTATGCCATAAATATTATTTGCATACGCTGCGTATGTGTGATATTTATTTAAAACTAAAAGAGAGAAAACGACAGAAGATTAAATATAAATTTATCGCTCGCAAACAAAAACGACCTTCAGGCCGATTTCTGGCTGTGACCATTTTTATTTCCGTTTTGCGTTAATTGCTTTTCGCTAATTATTTTGGCTTTCGTTTCCTTGCAGCCTACTATATACAAATATATATTTTTTTGCCTTACATGCGACACGATTTCCACTCAATTGTTATTGTTAATAATACGATTAATTTCTGCGACGTTTCCTTCTGCTTGTTTACATTAACAAAGCGCTTTTGGAAAAGAGCGACAAAGCTCTCTCCACTTTGTTCTCAGCTCTCACTCTCTCTTAAGTTTGAGCAGAAGAACAACCGTAAACAAAGACATGAAAAAGCGGTGCAAATTTAGAGTAATGAGTTTAATACACTTCCAAGATTGAATTCACTGAAAAATAAAACGCATATATGACAAGAAATTTGAGCTTTAAGAAGTATTTCTCCAAGTTTTATATCAAAAAAATTTATAGGCACTAACAAAATAATATTTGAATTTTTTCCATACCTAACAGTTATTAAAACAATATTGAAATCTGACAGCATAAGGTTGGCTGCGCCTTAAAGTTATGCAAAATTTTGGGATTACGTGACTTTTGACTTTTATAACTTCTTAAAATTTGATCATAAAATATAAAATGTTTATTTAAATGCGTATGTACATCAACGTGATAATCTCAGCAAATATTTTTCAAGTTGTCTTTGTTTATAGGACGTAAGCTTCCTGAAATATACAAATACATACTTGTTGTATATACATATGTACATACACTTCTTTCTGGTTAGGGTAGATTTTCATGAAGATACTGCAGTTGTTTTTTCTTCGTAATCATTCTTAATAATATTTGTGTGCATTTCGTTGACGGTAACAAAAATATTTATTTAATTTTTATAAGCAACACACTTTATTTACTAACTTTTGTTTTTGTTTTTGTTTCTGTTGTTCATGTTGTTATTGCCAACTTTGTTGATATTTATTAATGAATTTGTTTTCACCTAAATTTATCATCGTTACAGCTATTCATTGTTTTTGTATGTTTCCGTATTTATAAAATTAAGTGCTAAAATGGATTAATCTCGAAATGTGACAGTCAACAATAATAACAACAATTTCAATACGATCTTATTTGGATGCGGATGAGTCAAAATGGGAATGATGATATATAGGGGGCACAGTACAGATTCTGGTTCGTGTCGGGCAGTACAATTGGTGACCAGATAAATGCATATTAGGCTAAACTGTGATATATTCGAAAGATAATTGCCAGTAGCTGATGTCATACCAGAAACATTTGGATCCCATTTTGACAATCTTAAGTATTTACAAGTTAAGCATCTTGATATTGATCGTAATAAAGAACCACAAAAGGGTAGCCTAAATGACTGAGCCTCACAATACAAATTATAATGATAGCATTTGCAGAACAAGAATAAATTCGTGATAATACTTAGGTAATATTAGACAGAAATATAATTGAGATCCGTTATATTATATTTATTACAAGGAATTCGATGACAGATCAAATATAGATAGAGTCTCTGGCATTTATGATTCATTTATATCTTATGATCATTTTTGAAATTAAATAAAATAAAATAAATTCATGATAATGGTTAGGCTTGACCTATTAGGTGGAATAAATCGACGAAATAAAGATATAATATTTTATTGCATACAGATTTCGAAGATAGATTGTAGAACATTCTGTTACAATTTCAATCCTCGGCTACAAAAATAACAAAAGTTAAAAAGTGACTTTTTATAAATTTCTATTTTCATTTTACATTTTTTTGGTATTCCTGATTCAGAAAAATGCATGTCTATTAGCCATTATGATAATTTTCTTTATTAAAATATAAGTAGACAAAAAATAAATGTTATTAAATTGGAGCAAGTTCGTCATAATATTCAAGCCTGAATTATCAGACAGAAATATAACAATGCAATTAATATAGGTAATTTTGAATACAAGTGAAGAGAATGCTATGATAATCCAATTACTTCCGATTCCCAGCTACACAAATATTACAAATATTTTGTTCTGTTTTTTCCTGTTCTAAATTATATAATTTTATCCATGATTCAGAAAACAAAACAATCTATGATAATTTTTGTAATAAAATAAATGCCTTAAGTACTTGCAAGTAGCAGATAATGAGGATTTTCACGATTTACCTTAAAATTGGATTGAGAAGAACTCTTAACTAATGTCAAAGACCTTGATCGACTGAAAGAGATACAAAAAATCATTTGCTTTAATTGCAAAACGATTTTCTAGCCAAGTCAAAAGTTCAATAGCTCATTCTGACTAAAACATTTAACACATTATTTGTTATTATTGTTTTAAACAATTACCTTGAATGTTGACAGCGTCTGTTTAACCTATTGTTGGCAAGACACAGCACGCGGTCAAAAAACGAAACCACATACTTAATTTCATATGGCGATCAATCAAGGTCCACGTTCCACTTTTCGCTGACCTAAACTAACGGGCCACGAGCGAAATAAGGTTGCCATTTGGGCATAAATAATAAACAATTTGTTTATATTTTCCTTAAAGCTTAAAAAGTTAGAAGCTCAGCGCCAATAAAGCAAAAAACTAACGGAGCAAAGAGCGTTGCTTAGGTCATTGACCAAAAAAAGAATTAATGTTATAGTAAAAAAAAAACAACAAAAGAGAGCGACCACCAAAGCGCTGGCGTTGAGGCTTTCTCGCTCTCTTAGCGAGCACGTTTTCCAAGAAAAAAATACAGCTACGCCACTTTTGCGAGTGTGTGTGTGTGGGGAGCTCTCCCACCGACACGCACACACAGAAGACATTCGGTCTATGAGGGCAGCTCGTCTGGCTGTAGCTGTTTGGTTGCCTCTTAGCTTTTTTTGGCAAAGGCAACCAATAACAACAAAAGCAACGACAACAACAACAACAAGCAGCCCCAACAACAACAACCACACAAAGGAAAGTTGTTTTTGTCGTTTTGTAGCCCCGTTGTACGGCACAAAAGCGTTGCGCGCTTACGTCATTCATAAAAATAAAAACGCAACGCGAAGAGCAAATGAGTAGAGCCGCTGACTCGCCATCTCTCTTTCTTTGTTGTTGCTGTGTGTTTTTTTGTGTTGTTCTTGTTCTTCTTGCTCTACGCGTTCTCGTTGGACTATGGCATTTCAATTTACCTGAAGAATATTTTAACCATTTTGTTCGGCATTATATATACTGCTTTCGTTTACACTTTCCACGCTTATTTGTCCATTTAATCAATTTGAACTACATTGCTACGGTTGTTTTGTGTTGTTGCTTTTGATTTTCGAGCCGCAGGTTTTGTTTTGCACACACGATTTACTACAGTTCCCAGTGTGACCAGAGTATCGCTTTGTACTTAACAATATGACCGGAGTGCCGCTTTGTAGTTCCTATTGTGGCCAAAGGCGGCGCTAACAGAACAAACACTTATTCGAGTTTTGTCCAAAGCTAAAATAAATTTTTTAACCAAGAAAATAAATTTTATTTTAACAAAATAAATAATTCAAAAATAGATTAAATTAACCCGCTTTTTTATAAAATAATTAATAGATTAATTATATATAAAAACAATAAAATACAACGAAATTGGGACAAGGTGACAGTCCTGGGGGTCAGCACTCTATAGATGGCGTCAGCTTTGGGTACGTCCACTATATAATTGGCGCCCGTTGCAAGTGGCAACGCGCGCTTATTTAAAAATAAAATAGAAAACTATTCTTTAAGTAACAACCGATTTTTTTTCAACAATTATTAAAATTCGAAATTAGATAAATCAAGAGGACTCTTTTGACATACTTTCACCTTTGTAGCCCTTCCGGAGGCCTAGTTTCTTCAAATGAGTCCCAAAACATCTGTAAACTTCAGGAAAGGTAGAGAAAATTCTACAAAAAATTAGTCCGGTTCTTTCTAGTTCCGTTCATGGCAGTGTGCAGAACCTGCGCTTTTAACCAAAAGCTTAGAAAAATCCATAGAAAAATCGTGCAAAGTTTCAATCAAATTTGGGAGCAGCACCGTTTTTTAGTGGCAAAAAATGTTCGTCATTCGTTTTTGGATTCCACTTGAAAATGGCGCCAATTTTCATATACTTTAGCTTTTTTCTGTCATTCTTCCCGTCAAATCGATTGACCTCCACATTTATCAATATGTTGTTGTCAATATGGGATATGGGAAATTTTGAGCTATAAATGGTGGTTGAACTGTGAAGCCGCTGTTACTTAACAGAAATTCTAGTACAAATTCATTTAAAATCTCTATAAGTGCAAAATCATGAAATTAAACGGACATCCTTAAGAAAACTATTTAATCTTGATGGTAAAAAATGTTTGAGGCCCATTTTTCAATGTCAATTAAAGGTTTTAAATAACTAACCGAATGATAAATTGACGTGAAACGTACAGAAATTAATGTCAAATTCAAAGATATTTACCAAATAAAATATGGACATTGAAAACAATGGGCCTCAGTAGGCTTAACAAAAAGTATATATGAAAAAGCTCCACCAGAACATTCTGAAAATTAGAAAGAATTTGTATAAAATATCCTGAGTCATGAATTTTAACGAATTTTATCGAAGAAGGCTTCAGAAAAGCAATGAATCAATAAGTGGTTACAGCTTGGCAAATTCGGAGCATTATTGCCATAGATCTTCTAAGCACAGCAATTTTCCTAGGCTGGATACTTCTGAAGTGAAACGCAAATGGAAAAGTCTCAATAAACAGTTTGATCGAGATATTCTGCGCTTAGAACGCTCCCTAGGCGGTATGGAAACTCGGGAAAAGTCCTTAGCCTCCGAATGGATAAGTAAACTAAAGGCACATCCACCAAATCTTAATGAAGCCCTTGCTCGTAACAATATTCTGGGTTATTTACTTCGAAATAACAAACTCAACATATTTGATTCGAAACCATTCAATAACCCATCTGCTTTAAATGCCTTGTCAAAATTTCAAACGATAATGGTAAGTTGAGTTAAGTATAAAAAGTAGATTTAGCAACTAATTTACTTAAAATTACAGCCAATGATGTCTCTCAAAAAGAAAAGTGTAAATGAGCTTGTTAACAATTCTTTTGATAACGGCAATTTCATATATAATCTACCAGTGCCGCGAGATGGAGCATTTTTCATTGTACATCTTAGCCCAAATTTTGAAAATTCTGAAATTTTTAAATATTGATATCTTAACTATATTTTTTCGATAAGCAATTACAATAATTTGAGAATTGGTTTCAATTAATGTTATACTCAAAATGGCACTGCTGTTGCTGCAATAGAGCTGTCAGCTTAGCATAAATAGATACGTGTGCTGTAGCAGCAAGCAGCTTAACGTAAGCAAATACTGAAAATTGTGCCCGTTAACAGTTTGCTAATTGGCGCTTAATTTCAAAATCAAAAATTTTGCAGACCTTACTTTCTGAGTCTTTAGAAACGAAGTAAATTAAAATAATGATTTCCAACAGATTGTTTAAATTATGAATGCTCTCCAGACATACACAATTAAGTGTTTATCCGTATTTTTCTTAGATTGTCTGTAAAGGAATACTTTACATGCAAATGTTCATTGTCACTTGCAATATCTTAATTACAACGTATCAGACGTTCTTTTCTGCGGCAACTCTTATTGTTTATTTTTAATTGCAATTACCTGTCAGATTAATGGACAACTCTCCAGGCAAGGCTCGCCTCTTAATTGTAGCAACAACAAGCAGCCAACTTATTATTCAGTTCCCGCTCCTCATACATTTCCATTGTTTTATTGCCACTTAAAAGCCCTCGTGCACGCACACTCTTACACTCCCACATGCTTACACACATTCAGACTTCTCATTTTCACACATCATGTAAATGTACAGCATTTCTTAATGAAGATGCAACAATGGCAATCTCAACTCAACTCAACTTAACTTGCGGTAGTGCTTATCCTTTTTTGACCACACCAGTTGCACAATTGCAAATGAGTTTTTCAAGTGCCACGCAAAAAAAATAGGTAGAAAGCATTCATAGCTTGAGTGGAATGTTCCTCTCTCGGAGACGTAAACAAATTTTGGATCGTTAATAATTCTACCCTATGGTGGGAATGTGATGGATGTCAATTCCATTTAAAAAATATGATTGTGTCGTAAGAATAATCATAACTTCATAACTATATTTGCTAGTCAGTATGAAGAGAAGCGGAAAACTTTCCATTTCCCGTAAGTTAATCTCTGCCAATATTATTCAATACTTGGAAAGTTTTTCTTTCAAGAGTGTATAATATACGGACATTTAGATCTTATAAGGGACTTTAAAGTTTGTCCAAAAATAAATGTGGCAGACCCCATAAAGTATATACATTCTTGATTCGCATTAGAAGCCGATTTATATCGATTGCATCACATCGCATCGCATCACATCACATCATCGCATCGCATCACATAGCATCACATTGATGCGACATCGCATCACATAGCATCACATTGATGCGATGCGATGATGGATGTGATGCTATGTGATGCGATGATGTGATGTGATGCATAAAGAAATGTGGCAGACCCCATAAAGTATATACATGAAATAAATACCATAAATTAGTTAAGAGGTTGTTAATGCTTAGAGATATAAGGTTTCAATAATAATGAACAATAAACTGTTTTGCCATCAAAACTACCTTTCACTCCCTTATCACAGCTTATTTCTCTTATTAGTCATAATGCCCTTTATTTAAAATGTTACTTAATTTTCATCCACTCAGTTACTTACATAATTGACGTCACAGCCTGCAATAATGCAAGCTCTTATGAATTGTTCAGACCCTGACTTGGATAGCACCTTCTCATAGATGCTCATGCTATTGTCATCTTCGGACGGGAGATTGAGTTGGGCGTCTGAATTAATAGATTGAATAAATCTTTCTAAATCTTGAGCGTCGAAAGCATCCCAGAGTTTTTTCTGTGCATCGTCATTCATTTTAAGTTCTTTTCAACTCGCTGGCTAAACATGAAATGTTTATCTCTGTGAGGTATTTATAAGAAGGGCACCCTGAATCATAGGTTTAAAGCAAACCTCACATAAAATCGTAGTGCACTTTGAACTCGTGGCATACTTAGAACTTATGTAATGCCCTGTAATAATATTTAACTAAATAATGAATGCTTCTTTGAGAGGAAAGGAAGAAGATGAGAAGCTAGCGCAAAGGTGTCGGTAAGTTTGATTTTGCACCACTATTTGCTCTTTCCCATTAGTACAGGGTGGTGTACTGTCGAGCATGTTTTGCTGAAGACTATTCAATTGTTATACTTTAAATAGTAGGCCGCAAAATTCAAAAGAATTCCATTCATTATTATTTATGGAAATTCTTTTTCTCCTCTATTTTTGATATCGCCAACTAAGTATAATATGTAAATAAACTTACAATACATAAAATAATCGTGGTTAGTATTTCAGGAGAATTGGAACCTATAAATAAACTTATTGTTTCTGGTTGTTTGATGTATTTTTATTTTTAAATGTTACTTAATTCATATTATTAATTAAATTGAATTATTTAAATGTTTGTGCTTGGTTTACTTTAAGGGTGTTGTGTCTTAAACCTGGGGCTCAACGTGCATATGTTTTATGTGCAAATACATTTTCGCTCTTTCCCAAAGTCTCTGAACTACTATATTAATGAAGATGAAGTGGCAAACTCAACTCATTCATTGCTTTGGTGGATTGTTTCTTGGAAGAAAATATTCCTCGAAGAAAAGTATACAAATTTTGGATTTTTAATAATATATAGATAGATATCAATACCATTAAAACAAAATTGTGTCTTTAGAAGATTAATAATAAAATAGCCTGTGTGCTAGTCGGTATGAAAAGGTACGAACAATTTTCCTTCTACTGTAAGTTCATCTCTGCAAACGTTATTCAATATAAATTAATAGAATCTCAATAAATATTTAAATGTTAAGCTGACTACAGGTCCGTCATTTATATTTTGTGAGTTTCAATTACTTAAAATTGGATTAATAATAAGATTCTATACCTAAATCGTTTTTGGATATGGTGAACTAAGTAGTCCACGTAGATAACGCAGTATTTGGGTGTTGACTACATCAGGTGTTCAGTATATAGAGTATTCGCCATACCCAGACAAGACTGTATATGGAAAATCAACTATCGGACTTTTGTAAGGCCAGCCCGCTTTTTAGCTCCTTTAACAAATTCCATATATCTTCCAGTCGTTTTTCTGTAAATTCCTCGCGCTGTTCTTCGATCTCTGTATTGGATTTTTGTTTAATAATCTGCAGAGCCCGTTTTACAGTCTTATTATCAATTTGCAAATCGAAAGCAAGTGGGTGTATATAAGTATGACTTAAAGTGGACTTGATTTCAAAAGCTTTCATGTCGGCATCAATGTTGATGGGCAAATATTGATTACTGCCCATATCTGAATTATTACTACTGGCTCCATCTTCATGATCGGGATTAAAGGATGTCTGGGAATTATCATCTGATTTGGCAAGGGACTCAGGACTCTGATTTCGGTGCCTTTGTTGGTATACCTCAGCCTTATTTTCTTGATTGGGATATATGGATAGATAGCCATATGAGCAATTTGTCTGGACTCTCATAAGTTTCTGGAAAATTCTGCGCAGCCATTCAAATTTTTTCCAATGTCCTTTTAAAATTCCTTTGTAGCAATTCAACAGATTTGTGCGACAAATTGCAGCATTAAGCTCCACCTGGGCTTGAATGGTCTAAAAGTATGATAAAGGATAAAGATAAAGAAAATTAAATGAATAATATGCTCACCTGTGTATCATTGACAGCCAGGCCGCTTAGCAGGTTGGTCAATATCATGGTCATAAACATGAATATAATCAGCACTAATGAACTGTAGAAACCTTCAAAATCCTCATCATTATATTCGCCTACGAACATTACAAGGGTTTTCATAAAAGTTCTGTCTGGATCGGAATAAGAAAGGAAATTGCTGGAAACATTTTCGGACTTTCCAAAGAGTATATAGAAACATAACCCAAAGGTGAAAACAAATATGGAGTATTGAGCCAAACACATTACAAAATTACTCGTCACCTGTCGCAACATAAGCATATGAGTCGATATTGAGGGAACAGGCAATTCCCCTATAAGGTTCGTTATTTTAATGGCCATCAACATGATTGCAAACACGGCGATAATCCTTTGAGTTTCTGGATCATCTCCCCATTCAATGCAGGTTAAAATGAGCAATACCACCAGGGGAGGATCTAAACAACTAGGGAATCGATTGGCCATCAGGTAAGAGAACAGTACCACAATTAGCATATAGACAATCATGGAAGAAAATATAATAGTTACAATCTGGATGGGAAGTTCATATGGGATGCGTTGTGGGAAACGTAGAACAACATGGACAACAAGGCTGAGACCGAAGAGTATAAAGATAAGAAAATTTGTATAGAAAATAGTGGAGAGACGATGCCATTTGAGAAACAGAAAGCAGGTGATCAATGGATGTTGCAACAAGGGACACAGCTCCTTGGACTTGGCCATAAAGGCAATAGGAGAAATGTCCAGTTCATTCTGTTCGTTGGTTAAATTAAAGCAGTTCATAATGATCTCGTACTCATCGTGGCTGGGCTTTTCCCCACGGGTTGTGATACAATAGTCAAAGTGTTCCTCGAGTAGCTTTACATCTATTTCCTCTATGGGTAATCTGTTCTTTCCACAACGTGTTCCCAGCCTGGCACCTTGACGTAATAGTTCTCTGATGGCAATCTCATTACGATAGTGCACCGCATAATGTAGGGGAGTATTTTGTTGATCATCATATCGATTAACGCAATTTTTCTGATCCTTTATCATTTGAAGTAGACAATTCTCATATTCCCGATTATGTAAGGGCTGAAGTTGAGCCTGTTTGATCATTGTTATGATTGAATTGCTTTTGGATTGATCCCCAAGGGATTTGCTTTCAAGTAAAGATAATACAGTTTTCCAGTTACCTGCCTCAATTGCCATCTTTACAAGTCGTTCGTTATCTTTTGGTGAATTCAACTTAAATGAGGCTATCACAGCATTTAAAGCATTCTCCCTATTGTTATACATATGCTCATTGAGCAAAATATCCTGCATTATCCTGCTGTTCCAACCAGGGATACTTTTCTGATATTCCGAAAACATTTCCAGCATTTGATCCACCTCTAGGCTCAATATTTGTCGCACTAGTTGATTATATAATATTTTGATACGTCCATCGACGAAGTATTGAATTAAATAAGCCAGACCCTCCCGATAATAGTGAATGCTAAGATCGGGGAGTTTAAGAAACTCTGTAATTAAATGGCAGCGCGGAGCGATAGGGGTTTCCTCCATTTGCAGCACATATTGTAAGGGGGTTTTACCTTCACGATCGGTCAAATTTGGTGAGGCTCCTTGATCGAGGAGTAAACGTATGCAATTGGAGACATGTTCAAAATTCTTCTTTGACCGCAGGCTTTTGGTCAGGGTGATCAATGCCGTCTCCCCTTCAAACTGATGATCAACTTTTACCTTGCAACTGGGATGATGCAACAACATGAAAAGATTATTCGGACATTTTGATTCGGCCACATAGTTAATGGCAGCCTTGTTAAGCTTCGGATTAACCTGAAATAAATACCAAATAATGATCATTACAATATTATATATTAATAACTTTCTTTTTTCTTAAATAATGCAATTTTAGTTTAGCTATTATTATTTTATATAATAAGTACTAAGAGTTTCGCCCTCTACTCTCTTGGCTCGACAATCCCCGGCTATGAGGAATACTTCTCACAGGAGAGTAGGGTGCGAAGTCGTCTAGTTTTGCATCATTATGCCATCAGCCGTTTTGTGCTGATTTCAATTTTCCTTGCAATTACAGTTAAAATAATAAATAGTACTTTATATAACACTTGCTTCGCTCGCCAACGCCGATAACGTTATAAAATTAAATTTTAATTTTTATTTAATATCTTAGTTGTCGATGTTATTACGCTTGAAATTCTAAACAAGTTTTGCATTCACCTAATTTGAATTTTATTCATTCCTTTAATAATAATAATTTGGATTAATCATTTACTTACATAATTGACGTCACAACCTGCATTAATGCAAGTCCTTATAAATTTGGCAGATTCAGACTTGGATAGCACCTTCTCATAGATGCTCATGTTATTGGCGTCATCTTCGGACGGGAGATTGAGTTGGGCGCCTAAATTAATAGCCTTACTAAATCTTTTTAGATCTTTAGTTTCGAATGCCTCCCAGAGTTCCTTCTGTGCATCGATTCCGTCTTGACTCATTTTAAGTTCTTTTCAATTCGCTGGCTAAACATGAACTAAACATAAAATCGGTCATTAGACTAAGGGTACCCTGAACCATAGCTATAAATCAAACCACACATAATTAATAATCATAGCATAACTAGAAATTTCTCCTTACTCATTCTATTAAAAAAATTTCAGTGTTATAATGCATTACGTTGATTTTTAGACCCAGTACTTTAAAAAATTACAAATGGGTCTATTAAGTTTGTGCAAAAAAAAAGTGCGTAACAGGCAGAAGGA
Source organism: Drosophila neotestacea (assembly GCA_035044365.1). Classification (NCBI taxonomy): domain Eukaryota; kingdom Metazoa; phylum Arthropoda; class Insecta; order Diptera; family Drosophilidae; genus Drosophila; species Drosophila neotestacea. The sequence goes on along the minus strand of JAWNMD010000052.1, from coordinate 1,026,073 downwards.
GGCGTAGCAGACCCCATAAAGTATATATATTCTTGATCAGCATCAACAGCCGAGTCGATATAGCGATGTGCGTCTGTCTGTCTGTCCGATTTTGTGTCGCCTAGATCTCTGAGACTATAAGAGCTAGAGTGACCAAATTTGGCATGTACGTTCATCTATATCTTGCATTGAACGAGTTTGTTTTAGATTTTTGCCACGCCCCTCTCCACCCCCGGAAATTGAAAAATAAAATTTCGGAGTCGAATTACGAGAGAACCCTTAAAGCTAGCGCATTTTTGGTACATATAATACACACTATTGGCCAAACCTGTCCAGAAATTTTCATTCAAATCGGATGATAAACGCGAAAGTTATTGAACTAACAAAGTTACGAAGAAAGAAGAAGAGACGCTAGCGACCTCTCTGTTTGTCAACTGATATGTTCGAAGTAGCGCCATCTATTGAATGGGATTGATAGTTAACGCTTTGCACTCAAAAAGTGCTGGGTCTCCTACTGTCGAGCTTGCTCCACTGTAGCTTACTGCATTTTTCAAATATAACTTGAACTAATAAGTTACTTGTGGACTTTTTATTAATTTTTTTTATTTATATACGTACGTATGTATGTTTATTTAAAGTTTTTTTATATACTATACATTAGATCGTAGCCCACATTTGATAGTTCTAGGAATTCTTTTTCTCCTCTGTTGTTGATGTCGCAAATTATAATAAACCAACTTACAATACATTAAACTTTCGTGGTAAAAATGTTGAGAATTAGAATTTATGAAAGTTATACTTAATTTGTAAGCATCTTATGTATACATCAAATTACTGCTTCTGGCTGTGTTTTAATTTCTTAATTTTACTTAATTGATACTAATAATTATCTGGGATAATTAAGTATAAGTACATAGCTAAACTATTTCGTAACCATAACAATATGATAACCAACAATGATCAAAAGTTAAATGATGAATTCAAAAAGAAGACAAAATTATTATTAGTAGAAATCATAATATTAAAGTTAATAAAAAAATATTAGGGTATGAAATCGCCTTGTAATTCGGTGGTAATTCGGCTAAATTGAATTAGTTAAATATTTGCGCTTGGTTTAATTTAAGGGTGTTACTTCTCGAACCGAGGGCTGTAATGTTTTTTTAACTTGGTCCATTGCTCTGTTGATTTTTGGCTAAGTATTAAAAGATTTCAATGTGGGTGTTCCAGTTGGTTTGTGGTCGTCCTTGGGTCGTTTGGGCTCAACGTGCATATGTTTTATGTGCAATTACATTTTGTGGTTCACTGAAAGATACTCTCTCTCTCTTTTCCAAAGTCTCTGAATTACAATATTAAGGTTTATTGTATTATGGAATATAATGATAACATTTTTAGAAGGTCTTCTATATTTTAGAGCTAAAAGATATTTATATTTTTAATGTATTTATATTAATCTAATTCATGTCAAGTAATGAATAGCTTGAATGTAAAATAGAACAGAGTCGTTACGCATATTTTCATCTTTTCATTTCACTTCTAAAATAATTTATAAAGTTTTAGCATACTTTTTGGCGAATAAATACGAGTATTTACGTTTTTGTTTATTACTTAAATCAAGTTCCACAATTTAAAATGAAATTAATTCGAATTTGAAATTCGAATGAGGCAATAAGTTAAATTCAAGGTAAGAACACGATATTCAATCGACAAGTCAAAATAATATTATTTGTATTTTAAATGACATTGATAAATTTGTATGCATGCCAGCAATGTGAGTAATAAATTTGATTTGATTTTCATTAAGTGAAATGTAAAATAAAAAGCCTGAGATACATTTGTATCTTTTGCATGTGAATTGCGGATGTTGGAATTGACAGGAAGTGAGGGATATGTAAGTGCCATCCATTCCCACCATCTCTGGTACTTGGGCACTTTCAGAGAGCTATCTACACTCCAACTGGCTCAAGTCGATGTCAAGTGGTAGGCACCCAGGCGGTATGGCACTTCTTTATGCATATTAAGATTGCGGATGCCCCGGATGCTAACTTAATTTGACTAACTAGGGAGCGAGCAGAGAGAACCCTTCCAGCATGTACTCGGTGCGTGTTAATGGCCTTAATAAAAAATGCAACATTTTGATTTAATTTAATTGAAATTCACGCCACTCGAGCAACTCCATTAGGCAGAAACGTGTCCAACATCAACGTAGTACGCAACACAAATCAAATTACCAGGGCTGGGCTGCGGGGCAGAGGAACAGAGGCAGGGGCGTGGGTGGCTCAATAAATATTGTCAAAACACTTGTCAAATGGCTAAACAAAGGGCAGGGCCGAGCAAATAAGCCAGTGGATACAATTTGAAGAGGCTCGTCCACAGCCCAAAGGCCTTGAGTGGGCGTTCCTATTGACACTACACGAAATTAAGCAACTCCAACAGAAGGGGAAGGGAAGGAACGTGAACTGGAATTGGAATTGGAAGCCGTCTGCAAATCAATTTGATTCGATTTAAATTTAAAAGCATCTGCAAAGTCGTCGTCTCAGTGAGTGCGTTTGCTCCCAGTTTCTTCCTCCCCCTCAATTTCCCTCTCTATTCCAACACCCCTTGGCGCTGATCTTGAGCGTGATTTTCATGTTAAGGTCACGTGCCGGCGACGCGTGCCATTGACATAAGTTTCCAGTTTCGAGTTGTACTAGCTACTCTTAACCAAAAAGGGGGTGTTCATGACCACATGAAAAGGGGTCGTCGTACGTTAGTTTCTTATATTTTTTTTTCTTCCATGGAAGTAGCTGTAGGAGGGGTCATCTAAATTTTGGTTGTGACATGTGTGCAGGCCTGCGTGTTAAATGTTTGATTTAGCTATCAGTTTAATTCTATTAGTCGAGCAGCTTTCTACTCATGTACTTAGTTCTCTTTTTGGTGCTCGACTGAATTCTATTTGCACTCGTGTCGTTGATATGTTGATGCTGACGATAAGAACAACAACAGTTCGAGAACATAAGTAAAGTCTGGACACAGGGCAGTCAATATGGCAGCCTACACATGTATGTGAGCAGGCTGATAGATTATTATAATGGAATAAATACAGTAAGTGGGGGAAACTTTTAATGAAAGGCGTATCATGTATTAAATGGTTAAGAAAGAATATATTCTTAAGTTTTAAAGTATCTCTTTAAAACATATGTCATAAAAATATATAAACAATTTGAGAAATTCTAAGTACATACGTTTATATGAATTATATACTGAGCTGACGAACTTACACAATGTGGATATCTTAAAAATTTGATTCGACTTCCAAAATAAAATCTCAAGATTGAAAAATTTGAAAATTAAAAAAAAATAATTTAAAGGGTACCCCTCTATATGTACCATGGTACAAATAACATTTCGCATGAAAATCGGTTAAGTTTTGCTAAAACTAGCCAAGTTTGAAGTCTACTAACCATTTACTCTGGCAATTTTTCAAGTCATATTTTGTGTCACTTAGGCGAAAAATTAAAACTTCTTAGAATCTAACTAAAACTTTTGTTTTATGAGTTTATGGCAACACGACATGGACTCTGTGTGTATATTATTAATTACTAAGATATATTCTCTATATTTTTAAAAAAAATTTCTACCAAAGCGTCCACCAGCAGACCTTATGAAATGTTTGAATAGGTGATCAGTTCCTTGCTGATAATAATTATAAGTTATCTATTTTCTTCTCGTTATCTACCTTTAGGGTGTATCAAGAACTTCTTTCTATCCTTAAAACATGCTAATCTATTACAATTCATTTATTCTTATTTTTTATTTATAGCAACAATGATTCTTAAAATTTATGACATTTCCGACAACATCCATACGAATGGTTTAACCAATTTGTTTCCTTATCTAAGGAATTATTCTTCGCAATTGCTCTTATTATGAGTAAGTCTAGATGTGAGAACTTTAGCGATTTGTCCAACCTATGTCGAGATGTAAACTTTAAATCGCAATAAAACTCAAATACATCCTGTCAGATGCCGGAACAGACCATATGGAGACCTCACCTGATGGTTTATTCAACTTTTACAACTTCTCAACTTCAGCAAGAAGCTGCCATTGAGGTGTCAATATACAAAAGATGCGCTCTGACACGCATCTGACGTTTATTGCCCCAAGCAACTAAGGCGAACAACTTTTTGGAGGCCAAATCTTTTGCGGGAAAAGCAGTAGGATGAAAAGCATATGTGGAAATTGTGTACATGAAAAATGGTAAGCTAGACACATGTTTTTGGCCCCGGGAAAACGGGGAAAATGTCGAAGAAGTCATCCGGTTTGGTTGGGCACTCGCGATTTGTATTTTGTGTAAATAGTACTTCACAGTATGTTACTTTTTTTTTTTTTTTTTTTTTTTTTTGAAGTCAATATTGCAAAAGTAAACAATGAGGGGAGGGAGGATGGGTGAGGGGAATATATTTTAAGTGGTACAGCTGACGTTTGGGTTTAAAATTTCTCATGATTTGGCGTCAACTTGTCCAAACACTTTGCGTTGCTTTCTTCACCACAAATATTTGAAGTGTTTCAGATTTCCCCAAACAGAGAAAAATATCAGAAAAAAAATGAGAAAATGAAAATAAGAAAATCACTTTTAAAGTGCTGTAAAACAGTCGCAGTTTATTTTAACCCACAACCAGAGTCCGAATTCGAGTGTTGCCAACTCGCTCAATGATTTTGTGTGGCGCGTTTTATGTTTCAAGTTGCAGCGTATAAAGTGTGGCACAGGGGGAGGGAACGAGAGGTGAGGGGCGGGGCGGGACGGAAAGGGGCGGGGCAGTGAGGCGTCGCGCGCTCAAGTGTGTGCTTCAAAATACAAAAATTTTCAGCGCATTTCGCGTTATTAACACGTAGTAGGTGCAGTACCAGTACCGAGGGTTGTATTAAGAGAACTTTGCATCTGGTTCAGGTTTGTGGTTTGTTTCTTTCGGGTGGTTCTTGCTGGTGCTTGTTGGACCAGGGGCAAGGGACCAAGGACCAGGGACCAGCAGCGCCAACGCTGACACTGTGTAATAAGGAGTTTTCATGGCCTCTTGAACGTTTACGCTTACCAAGCGAGGACATTTTAATTGAGAGTGTTGCCAGAAGGACGACGACGATGACGACGACAGCGACGACGTTGACAAGGAGGACGACAACTTGCGGTACTTGGGCAGCTGCGTTCCCATTAAGTGCGGCCAGCTCTTCATTCCCAACCACAACTTTTCTCTCCTTTCCTCTCCCTCTCATTCTTTTTCTCCCTCACACCTTTACACTTTTTTTTTTTGTCGCTGCTCTCATCTTAGTAACGGCTTGTTGACTTGATTCTACCAGAGTTGCCACCTCCAGAATCAGGCTGTGTTCTTTAGCGCAGGTGTTGATGGATAAAATACTCAAACTGTTAAGACAAAGTTATTGCCGACGTTATACTTAAATCTTAAGTAGATTTCACCTCACAAACTGAGGGAATTCTTAAGGAGAGAAACAATAACATAGCCAATGAAATTAGAAGAACATAAATATATTTTGAAATTAATTTATAATGTTCTGATTTTTGCACTACAAGACAAAGGTTATAAACTAAGAAAAGTAACATCGTTTCTAAGATCTTTAAAATATCTACAGATGGCTATACTACTGTATGTTTAGATAATCTCTTAAGATGCTATACTCTATTCAGTGTGTTAAAGTAATGACATGTGAAATATGTAAGAATTCCGAAAATTATTGGTCATTGAATCACATTTGATATAACGTCAAAGCTTTTCTAGTCTCTATTGACGATATGGCTTCCAGATTATCCTCAGAGTATGCAGCATTATTTTAAGCAATCTTTTCTTTACAACTTGCCTATAACAAATACACTAGAGACTTAATATTGGAATTCTTACAAAATCGGATTATTTAAATATAATATAAAAAGCTGAAATTTAAATAAATGACGTACACTGAAAGCTATAACGCTATTGCTTACGGTTAAACATTTAAAAGCTCAACAACATACCTATCAAAAAAAAAAATTAAAAATGTTACGTGCTTTGTAGAGCTTCATACTTTTTGGTTTTTAAGGGATTGAAATTATCTACAAATCGAAACTTTCACAATTACTAACTAACTCAAAATCAAAGTCTTATTTGACAAATATTAAACATTCCACAAATTAAAACTTTCCCAAACTTGAACTACCTTAAAAACAAAGTGTTTCTAATTTGTGAGAGTTAAGTGTATTCAATTATTATTAATTGTTGCAGTTCCATTGCAGTTCCATATTAAGTTTAACAAATAAGTCATTTTGACCTTCGTTGACCTTTAAAATTTAATGAGAATGAAATGCAAACGGCAAATAACAAATTTAAACTTAATGTCTTCATCAACATAAACAAAGTTTACAAGAAGGAATACTCTCTCCTTCACCTTCCCACTCACACACATTGAAACACACTCTGGAACCAGTCAACGAAAGTGTTAATATATTAGGCTAAATAGTGTGATAAAAACAGGGTAAAACAACAACAACAACAAGTCATTTAATTTATAAGCAATTGCCGTTTGGCAGGAATTTTCCCTTTCAACCAGCGCCAGAGGGAAAGCATCATTAATTTCCTTAACAAGGGGGGCAGAGGGTTGAGAGGGAGTTGTGTCGACAATTGCCAAAAATATTTACAGCCAAAACAGACGAAGAGCAGCAACAACAATTACACTAGGCAACATGTACTTTGTAAACTCTTTATGTACTCAAATTTTTTACTATACATATGGCAATATATCAGCTTTTGGCTCCATTAATTTAAATGAATTATATCTTTAACAATGCATTATTACAATAATGCAAATACGAGGTTGGAAAGAAAGTCTTTGTATCCCATACAATTTTAAAACAAAAGTTTTGTAAAGTAAAGTTTTTATGATCCATTATATAAAAGGTTTAGAAATGAAAAAAATTAGTTAGGCACTCAGAAAAACACCCAAAAAAAGTAAACTGAAAAATTTTATTAATTCAAGTGGTCTACAGTTCTGTTCCCCAAATGTAACAAAGAAAGTGGTCTTGTTAAATTTATGGTAAAGGTAAAAATTGAAATTTGTTGCCTAGTGTAATCAACGTCCTCATCAGCTTCAGCTATGAGTCTCAGCTATAAAGTCTCAAATGCTGATGATGACGACCAAAAGTTGCTCCCAGCGGAGCAAAAGAAGTCGAAATGAAATCAGCAGAAAATTCAATGAGCAGGGAGCCGGGGTAAGGGAGAATTCCAGAGAGAGAGAAAGAGCGGGGTAAGGGGTATTTGACAGTCGTCATCCCAGACGACGCTCTGGCAGCTGCCAAAACTGGCGGTGGTTGATGACTGCAATTGATGGCTGCGTCGACTGCGCTGCTCTGCTCTGCCCGGCTCGACTGCGCTGCTTTGCCCGCCCACATCGTTTGGCAAGCGAAGGGGTTGTGATTTCTGTTGTTGCCGTTGTTGTTGTTGTTGCTTTTATCCTCCACATTGCGTGTGTGCCAAATGTTATCAGCTGCTTAAGCAAAAGGGCGACTACTGCCATGCACAGTGGTCCAAAAATCAGTTCTTGCGGCCTCAAAAGTTTTCAAATTTATAAAATACATTTGATTTAAGCTTTTAAAGGTTTTACATTTTTAAGAAATCTCCGGTTATGTTTGATCACCTTTGAGTTTCCAAATTGTGAGTTCCCAAGCGTTTTATTTTTATAAGAATTTCTTCTGTAAATAGATATTTTTAATCATTTTTCTTGCTTTTGCTTTTGGTGTAAGGTTTTTGTGCAATTATTTTCTTAAAAGTGTTTATTAAATAAAAAATGTAAATAAATTTATCGATATATTAATAAGCAAGCTATCGCCTTTTGAAAGATTGTCGAACTTCAAGCATTTCCTTTGGCTTAAAATACTCTTATAGGGTCTGCTTAAAGGCTGCAAAATTTTAAACTAGCTTGACGAGTACATAACATAGCACAATTGATTAAATGGTTTTCGGGCCGAACATTCATCAAAATTCCTAACCAAATTGATTTGAGTTGGAACTTTTTTATGATACCAATAACTATGTGCAATAAAAAATAAAATAATGTTTTCATTTAGTTTAATAATAAGTTTAACTAAATATAAAGAATTTGTTCATTGTTAAACTATTATTTCAGGAAAATTATGGAAAATATTATTTAAATTATCATTTTTTAACTTTTGACCACTGTGAGATGGGTGGGATAGAGGGAAGGAGGACGCTACTTTCTTGTTGGGTAGTGGGTTGTGGGCTATGTGGGTTGTGGGTTGTGCTGTGACGTGCAAATGCCAGAAAAATATTATGTGACATGATAAATATTGCACGCTGGGGGATTTTTACTCCTTCTTCTCTGATGTTGTTGTAGCTGTTGCTGTTGTCAACATCATTGCCGAAATAATATGACAGATTCATTTATGGCTACGTGGTCTGACAACGATGATGATGACAACTGATGATGATGATGATGTTAATGCCTGTTGTTGCTGTGGTTTCACATAGGCGTTACTGAAGACTGCGGTCGCAGAGGGTGTTGTTGTTTATGGTTTTGACATTTTCAACATTTATGCGTCAGTGCTGATGATATAGTAATAATATTTCAACGACAAGGCAAGTCGATGCGAAAATGTGGCTCAAATTGATATCCAATCTAAATGTATTCTATATATAGGCCAACATATAAATTATTCCTAATAGTTTCAAGCCTGAATACAGTGATATTGAATTAAAAGTATAGATACCATATTTATATTATTTATTCATTAGTGATCAAAATTATTCACTAAACTTAAGGCATTTATAACATCAGAGGTAAAAGCGTCTTAAATTATTAATATTTATATTTTAGCTTTTACGTAATAATACCAATTGTGTTACAAGTTCAATTGAATTACATTTGAAGAATAATTTAACAATAATTATTTTCATCTCTATCATTTTATTGCTTTTAAAATTGGAATTTTAAATTTGTTCCTTGATACTGAAGGACACAGTACATTTTTATAAGCAGAGCTAAGATGTAGATTTGAGCCTCGTTCCTAACTAAACAAGAATAAAGTTTCAATTCAATTTAATTTCGTCTCTCTTAATACCATTCTAATATTTTTTATAGGCTGCCTCTTTTTTGTTAAATGACGTCTTTTATTTTAAAATGTTCACACTTAATATAAATTTAGTAAATTAATATAAGTTTAAGTAAATTGTGATATTAATATTTCTAAAGAACTCATGTTAAATATCGCAGAAAATCTGTTTAGATTTAATATATACTTTGACTAACAGCATATTTGAATACCCTTTCCTTTTGATCTGTCGTCGGCTATTAATCATTTTCCGAATTCACCAACAATATGCAATAAACAATTAGCAATCAGTCGACATAACGAGCCAAGGTCAAATTTCGTTGGACAAAAACCAAACTTGCTAATTTCTATAGACTGTAGTCAAAATGGGGCAATGTTTTGGGTACACTTTTGTTGTTCTAGTTGTTGTTGTTGTTGTTGTTGTGGGTGTTTCCTCAGAGATGAGGGGAGGATGTCTGATTTAACATCCACAAGTCATTGGCAATCAAATAATTAGAGTCTGGCAATGCTGGCCAAAGAAGAGAGTCCTTGCCAAATACACATAGACAATGTGCTTGCATATGTGTAAGTAAATGTATTAGTATATGTGTGTGTGTGTTTGAGTTTTACAAATAACGCGCAGAATCGCTCTTTTGTCGCTATATATACTCTATACTCTATATTTTATATAGTATACACAAATGGCAGACAACAAAAGTTCAACGTAATACGCGCGCTCTCTAACTAAAAGAAAATATAACAACAACAAATACTATAGGGAAAAAACAGAAGCAACAACAACAAGCAATGACGTTTAAGAAAAAACAATAACAAAAACATCCGCATCAACGCATACAAAATGAATAGCAAAAACTTTTTCCAACACTTTGGGGGCAAGTACTAGTCAATGACATTGAAGAGTTAAGCCTCCCACCCTCCCATTTATTGCGTGTGTGAGTGTGAGAGTGAGAAAGTGAGAGAGAGAGAGGGCCCCTAAGGGAAAGGGGGGATCTATACATTAGAACTAGTTACACATAAGAGTTTCGATTCGTTTCGTTTGCCACACAAAATTTAAATAATTGACAATTTAAGTTTGTGTCGCCTTTTTGTGGCATCTGTGGGAATTTCAAGGATTTTCTAGCAATTCAATAATGAACTTGAAAGTCATTCAAGTTGTTATTGTTGTACATACATTTTAAAGGGCATTTAAGGAATTTCAACATGATAACCTATACGTATACAAACAGTTAAGTAAGTCGGCTTGAAATTGTAAGCACAATTTATCAGCAAGAATTTTGAAGAAGAAATAAAATGATAGTTAAATGATTTGTTACATGGTTTGAAAATTCAATGAATGCTTCGTTTCTTGCCATGAAAGTCTATTGAAATTTTGAGAAAAAAGAAAAGGAAATTTGTGAAATCAATCTTTGAGGTAAAATCTATACTCTAGGTAGAGTTTCTGACAACTAATGAATTTTAGATGTTTTACGTCAAAATATTTTCTAGCTGTTGAAACAAGTATAAAGTGAGCAAACTTATTAGTAAGACTAAATTTATCAATTTTAAATAATACTTGTTTTAACTAAATAGTAAGTTAAATAGTATAGAACTGGTTAGATGTATGTATTTTGCAGACCTGATATCAAGTCAGCAAATCTTCAAAGTCTTGGAGAATGTTCAGCTGGGTGGCTTGAACCTCAAAGCAATGATTTGATTCTTTTCGCGAACCGGTTTCTAGAGTCTCAATACCCTATGTTTTAATTCGAGCTTCAATTTAATATAACAAAATAATTATTTATTCAAATTGTGTAAATTTTTTTTAAGTTTTTAAGTCCATAACATATTGTAGCTGGAGCATATATATTATACATTTTTGCAGAAAGTTAACTAGGACTATGACACATTATTCTATGATACAATAACATATGAAAATTGTCTAATTATGTTTTTCGGACCTAAGATTTTTTTAAAAGCTAAAGGATCTTTTTATGATCCAGTTTAAGTAGCCCAAAATAGCTAAAACAAACTGACTCTGTAAGCTTCTTGCTAGCTAAATACTTTTCGTTCATTTATACAAATATTTATTATTTCAAAAACGAGGCTAGCATTAAATCTGAAGCGTGAAGCCAATAATATGAAAAGACATGCAACGCCCTTGTCCAAGCACCCCACATAAAAAGCTGCCTCACCCACCTAAGCACGCACATACAGAGAGTTGTAATATGGAGGAATAAAAAAAAAAAGGAACCGGAGCACGTGTCCCTTATTTTTTATGATGTTGCTCGCATGTCCAGCCGGGCGGACGCGTGAATAATTTTTGTGCAGGACCTTTGGTCACGCTGTGAATCAATCTTGCGGCACGGACAGACAGTACAGGATGTAAACAGATCTAAGAGAGTCCAAGAATTGTTGTCAAAGTCAACGCTGAATGGATGCAATTTTCCATAACTTTTGTTGAGATTTTCTATGATTCTTTTTTTTTTTGATCTTTATGATGCAGAAATAATTTTAATGGTTATTTAAGCAAACCTACTACGGAAATCGTCTAACATCTGTGTGGAACTCAACAGCGTTTTTCCTGTTTTTTTCTTTCTTTTCTTTCTTTTTCATTTTGCAGGTTACACAAACAAAATGGAGCGCGCCAAAGCATTTTGTTGGGGGTTGCTGGGGGTTGTTTGGCTGGGGCCAAAAAGCAAAGGCAAACTATTAGCGTTTAGTGCGCATGTTTAAGAAAAAACCTCACCGACATCAGCTTCCAGCGAAAGGCAAACAACAACAACAGCAACAACAACTAGTATTAACAAGAAGAAGAGCAAACAGCAACACTTAAAAGTGGTTGCAACCCTGCGTAACGTTTGGATACGATTTTTTTTTTCAATTCTCGTTTGCCACATCCTTATGCGGCGTGTCCTTTTTTGCGCCATTTGTATTGGCATTTGCAGCGTGTGCTCCAATAAGAACAAAAGGAATTCTCATCTCTCTGTTTTTTTTGTATTTTTGTTGGCGCTGCCATTTCCGCAGTCCAAAGGTTATTGAAATGACATTGCGTTTGGGTTTGTTGGGTTCAAAAGTTTAAAGAGCCATGTGGCTTATATGTGTATTCTCCTTTTTTGGCCAGCAATTTGAGGTGGCAAATTTTTATTTTCCTGTTCGCGATTAAATAACGCAAATTTCTTTGCGTCTGATTAATTGCGGTATAGATATAATACTTTGCAATATAACTTTTAATTTATTAATATAAGCATGTTTATTTATTGTTTCTTACTGTTGTTATTGTTTGATTTATTTATTAGTTGAAGAAAAAATGGGTTAAATTTCTTTAATATATATATATATATAAATATTTCACTTTAATGCTGATAACGTAAATTTGTAGAAAATATAAAATTTGTATGCAATAATTTCTTTCAAACTTATTTCCGCTACTTAGAATTTTCCAGGAAATACCATTTATATATTTAATGCGAATAAAATGTTCAATAGAATTGTGTTTTTCTGCTTAAAATGTTTTTGCATAAAAGATACATTACTATCTCATCGTTATAAAGCGAAATTAATTACTTCTAGGAACAGAAAATATTACATCTCATTTAAAGTGAAAATAAATGGTTCTATTAACAGGAAAAGTTACGGAATTCCTTAGATAAAAAATAATAAAAAAAATAGCTGAAACTTATTTTCTCATTTATAATAGTTTTTATAGAAATATAAAAATTAAGAGGCCAAATTGCATTCTTTAATAATTTTAAGTTTCCATTTTGTAGCTGATATTTTTGGCTTCCCTTTCCCTATATAATCATTGAGTTTATTGTTCAAGAACATAATCTAATATTAATATGGCAAGCTAATTATTAATAATAATGTTAATAAATAACTAAGAATAAAAAATTTAATATTACTTCAGTTTTAGATTTCTAACAGATTGTCCAAAGTCATGTTTGGAGGAATTAAGTTTAGTTTGATAAAGAAGGTAATAATTCTTGTGCGAACTTAATATACCTGCCCAGGGTATAAAGAGATAAAAAACAAGCAATTTGCATAAACATGAAAATACTGTATACCATTTCAAATATTTATGAAAACCTATACTTTTCTATAAGCTTAAAATAAGTACTTTCTCCTTTTTCGATGATGCATGATACTGCAAGCAAACAAACAATTTATTTTCGAGTGTTACTTTTAACATAAATAAACACCAAAACTATCCATGACAAACCGGGCCAACTGCCGTTTTCTGTGCATTTTCTCATGGCAAATTATAATTATTGAAGATTAACAATCATTATATTTATTACGCTGCGGTGGCAACAACAATAATAACAACAACCGCTGGAGAAACAACCCTCAGCAGCAGGCCTAACGAACATCATTTGTATTATGAATATGCATAGGAGGAGGATAAGAAAGGGGAGGAGAGATTGTGGGGTAGAACTGAGGGTTCAGTCGATCTCTGTTGGTCACTGCGGCAATCTGTCATCTCTGGGCCTTAATTGCGGTTAATGCCAGGCAGCTATGCGACATTCAAAATCAAATTAATCAAAAGGCAAATATCTGCAATCGCCTGCAAAGATCAAGAGAAACTATTGGCATTATGCACAGGGAAGGGGAAGGGACTTGAAATGGGAAACTATGGGATGCTTCTGCTAATTCACATAACCTATCAATGCGGGCACACACCATAAATAGTGGTAAATATTTTGAATTTTGTCCCAAAAAGAGATGAAAATAAAAATCTTGTACTTTATTTGTTGTCTAATTATGCGTAATTATCGTTGCGTTGCATTTGAACTTGACCTTCTTTGATGACCCTCAACTATGTCATTTGAATATACGGGCCTCATTTAATATGCCTCTATTCATTAAGCATAATTATATATCGTTTCCATATCCTTTTTTGTTGTGCCCGAACACTGGAAATGGAAATTAAATCAGAATAGTACAAGTATATTTTTTATGGGATTTTATTTTTATTGTACCACATAAATTTATTTATTTTATGATATTTTTTCTTATAGGCATTTCGGATATTTGACAGTTATTGTGGCCTGCGGAAACGCCTACTTTTTTTTGGGGTATGTTTATGAGTTGTTTTTTTTTACAAACGGTCTACAAGGAATGCTTATAGGGAATTTGTTAATAAAATTGATTCGAAGTTTTTTATTGAATGTTTACTGGTAATTGATTTAGGAAGACAGAAAATTAATCAAATAAAATAAGTATATTTTTATAATATTCAAGTTGAAAAATCTCATCTTTAGTTTAATTCAATACAAAGTACTTTTAAACTTTTGCCTAATTAAATGTTTGTTTCTCCGTCTTTCTTGTGCATATTTTTAGAAAGAAAAGTTTTGTTATTTGTTTTGATTTTTATCTGTTTTGACCAACTGTTTTCGAGAAACTTGGCAAAACATTCATTACCAACAAATTACAATACGAAACAACTGGAAATAAAAGTGAACGGCAAAAGGAAATCCAACCACAGGCAGCAGTTAAATGATGCTACTTAGACGATAAGGACGACCTCCAGCAGAGGTGGCGGGAAAAAGAAAATACAGAAAACGCCCCCAAGAAGACAAGCTGCCGTCCTCCGTTTTTCTTTCTTTTACTTGTCTCCCATTCCTTCGATGATTGTTACATATTTGTTTGTGTGCTGTGTCCAAAACAATTTCCTTCCTTAATCACATGGTAACAGGGACTAACGAAAATTGCATTTATCTGACCAAGGGAAAAAACAAATCGGCTAGAGAGCGAAAACAAGCCCATGAACAACGTTTCTAATTGTAAAAGATAAAAAAGCAGCAGAGCAAAAAAAAAAAATCAACTTGGGCTGGTCGACAAGTCTAGTTAATGTGTTTTTTTCTACTCTGTTTTTTTCTCTTTTTTTGGGGCAAAAAACTCAGCGAAGATAAATGACGGGCAACTTTTATGGGCCAGCGAAATGTGTGTGTATGAGGATGAGTATTGAGGTGATTGTGGGTGGATGTGTGTGTGTGTGTGAGTGTGAGTGGATAGACATTTGCCAGTAACTGTAGCATACTTTCAAGTGTCTTTCAGCACGTGGTATGTATGCCAACAGCTTGTCGAGTGGTTTCTCGTTTTTTTTTTCTCATTCTGGGCAAAGTATTTGGACTATCGATGTCGCCATAAGTTGTTCAGCTCTTCAGACATCGTCCTGTTCCTTTTCCCCTTTTCGTTGGCCTCCTGTCCATGCCTGACCAAGTGCAAAATGTCAAGTTTTTCTCTTCTATACGTGCTGTGTGTGTGTGTGTGTGTTTTTCTCTGGCTCGTTTGCGCAAAACAACTCTTTGATGTATGTAAATTTTGTAGCTTATCTGTATCAGCTACATGTTCTCTGTGCCTTTAATCGAAAATGCAACCCTCACGAGCGTTAAGCCGCCTGTAAATATGCTACCCAAATCCGCTTTTCCCTCTGCCCAAGTCAGAACATTCAGAACAGAACATAGAAGCAGTTGTAAATCGTTAGATTTAAAGTTGATTATTTCTGTATTTTATGGCCAAGTCGTCTGTCTGTCGTTTTATCAAAGATCTGGTAACAGGTTGCCCAAATTGTGTTGTTTTAAGCCGCTACACAAACAATCATTTACAAAAGTTTGAGAGAGGGAGAGGAAGGAGGAGGGAGGGTAGAAGCCTATTGTTTCTTTCACTCTGTTTGAATTGCAAGTCTATGTGGCTGGTTAACCAGTCAAGTGCTTTATTTAAAACAGTTAGTAATCGTGTTGAATTTTGGAATTTATAAACATATCTTTCTTAATTTTAATCATAATACTTAATTGTATTCAGCAATTAAATATATTTTATTTTTAAATTTTAAATGATTATAAGTTTATTTTGGTTATATAAACATATGAGAAATCAAGTGGGATAGTTAAATAGTCAGAAATACGTCATGTCTACAGTTTGAAATATTTTAAATTATAACGAATTTTAAACAACTTTTTCGTTGAGCAAACGCATACCTGTTCAATGAATCGAATAGCTTTTCTTTAGACTAAGTTAATTAATTTATTTTTTTATATTTTTATTTTATTATAATACATTTATAATATCTTAAGAATACTACATTTAATTCATCGTTCAGAGTGCCAGCGTTTAAGACATCAGTTCTAAAAAACATTCTAGTAATTCTCTGCTAGCTCTGAGATTTAAATAAAATAAAGACACCTTTTTCTCTTCAAATTTATTCATTAGAAGAGCGAGCAGATTGTTTAAATGTACTACATATTCAGTCAAGCAGATTAAAAATACTTTAAATGTATGTTACAAAAATGTATATAAATGCCAATTATGCAGTATGCAATTCTGCTTTGAAATGCAATATTTTGTATTGCCAATTTGGCAACGCGTATACCGTTAACACTCCCCAAAAAAAATATCACAGAGAACTGAATCCGTTGAATAAGTTGTAAAACCGACTAATTGGGCATATGGAATTGTGGTACACTTATTATAGCAACAACAGGTTGTCACAGCAACCTGAAGCGAACTTCAGATTAACGCATCGTTGCACTGTCAAGTTGGCAATCAATGTAGAAATTTACATATAGGTACAATAATAGGTGGCATAATTTGATGATTTGCATTGGGGTTGGAAAAATAATAATTATAATAAAAGAGGGTAACGTTTTTATCGTCAGGTATCAAGTCAAATGCCAACTAGATGCAGCAAGTGGGTGGATTGTGGTTGTACCCATAGACCATATTAGAGTACATACCATCAACGGTATAAAAAATCCCTGGTGACATTTTTGTGGTTAAGCAATTTACCCTTCAGATGGTTTCGCATAGCAACCGACGCATAATTTATAATTGTCAAAGGAATTGCCTGGGACTGCAGACCGCTGATTTATGGAATTTCATAAATTTTCACAGATTTTAATCGTTTATAATTATGACTTAAAGAGCCGGGGAAAAACAGAACGAGATAGAAGGAGAGACAGAGATGGAGTTGCTAAAAAAAATAATATTGCTTTCGCAATTTTAAGCGGGTTTTCAATTAAAATTGAGACAAAACACAGATCAGGTAATGTCCAGACGGCGATTCCTCCCAATGGACGCTTATTTGATTGGATTTCTCTCAATTCAATTTCCGAATGAAACAGCGCGACATAAGCGAGCTTTTCTTTTATTTTATTTCATTTTGTCTTCCATATACAACATGCTCAATTTTTATTGAGCTCTGTGCTCTGCCCGTGGTATTTATATTATAAAGCTAAAGCCCTCTTGCCCCGACCTGGCCAGAAGAAGCATTGGAAAAGAGAAAGGTATGGAGGCTGGGAGAACAGAAGCTGCCGTAGATTGATTTTATTATTACGTTTTATTTCCTTGGAGACAAACTGCCCGACCAAAGGACGCACTTTTTGTGAAACTTCAAAGAACTTTTGGCCACTGAAGTGTCCTTGTCCTGGGTCCTATGTGTGTGTGAGTATGAGTGTGAGTGTGTGCTTGGTCCTTCATCCGGTCGTCGGCTTATGCGACAAATTTTTCATTTAGGTTGCGTTGCGTTTTATCGTAAGGCTTCGGCTCTCCATTTTCTTTCTTTTTTTTTCCGGCCTCAATTTGATGGCCCAAAACACGAGGCACAATGTTGACGGCACTTTTGCGGCTGCTGCAGGATGAGGGCTATGTTGAAACCGAAATTGTGTCGAGAGACTTGTGACCAATCCAACCACAGTTGATATAAGACTAAGATAAGACTCAAAAAATAAAAAAAAGTATCATAAACTTTAACCCCTCTTAAGGAGGGGAAAAATAGTCGTATTTTAATAGTCAATACTTTTGAATATTACGTCAATTATAAACACGTAAAGTATTGAAAAGGCTGAGAAATAACTCAAAATTGTATTGTAACTTTAAATTAAACAAAAATATTAAATCTAAATAGTAAAATAATTAGGAAAGTATCTGTAGATCATGTGAATACGTGAATATAGAACTCTACACCAGTCCGAAAAGTTTTATAAGATGTTCACTGTTTGTTATCCTCTATATGCTGACATTTGCCATACCCCAATGGATTCTTTTACCTATATTCACAGCTGTGGAGCACATAATCTACACTTCAATCTATTTTTTGGCTCATTTTTGCTGTTGACTCTGATCTTCATGATATCCTATTTGATTCTCTTACTTAAGAGCTTGGACACATTACTCAAAGCTGATGCGATGATGGGGTTTGAGTTTTATTGGACCTATGTGCTTGATTTAATGGTCTGTATCATTTGTATCCAACGTTTTGACTACAATTTTGATGCCAAACATGGTCTAAAAGCCTCACCTTATGACTGACGTGTTGGCATGCAAGGTTGCGTCTCAATAACGCATCGAAGGTGGCCCAGAGATTGGCTTTCATGTATATATATATATATATATATAAGCAATCATACATATGGTGAGAAATGATTCATTCGCTCATCGAACCGTTCGACCTCCGTTCTTCCCTTTCCTTTACTCTCCTTGTTACCCCTTCCCGTTGCATGCAGCAGCCTCAATCACGTCGCATTCTCAGCGGGTTCTGTATCCGTTGGCTCTGAATCATTTGACGCTGAGTACGTGACATTCGTTTTGATTTCAAAGTAAATTCTTTAAAATATTATTAACTATCTGTATTTGTCAAAGCAGAGATTAAAATTGTATTATTTATTAAATATTATTATTTAAATAAAGCAGTATGATATAAAGAAACGGAAATACACACAAGGCTAAAATGCCCTGTAAACAGTTTTGAGAAAGTTAAATTCAAATAGTTTGTATAATGGGCTGTAACTCAATTCTACTAAACAGAAAATAAACAAATACAAAATAATAAATATAATGGTTTTTATTAAATTCGAAATTCTGTTTCTGTTCTATTAAAATTAAATACTATCGGAACTTTAGTTTTCAGCTGAATAAAAAATATATCCTGTACTAAAAGTGATGCTGATTTTGACCAGAGTAAATATATCAAAGCTGTATCTAAGTATTTACTTATTTATTTAAATACTTATCGGCTTTATATATAATATCAGTAGAATATTGTTTGCTAAACAATTGCACAAGTTAAATATATTATTTTTGCAAATTTGCAGGTGTTAAAAAATGTTGATTGACACTTTCATTATTTTGTAAGTTTTCTGTTTTATAAATTATATATTTTGTTTTAAAATGTCTTAAATATTGTCCAATCAAAAAGTAACGCAATGACATCATTTTGTTTGCCATTTGTATGTTTACAACCAATTAAAGATGACATTACAATTTGAAGAGCAAGCTTTGAACTATATAGCCCTATTGGCTATTTCGAGAACAAGAGCAATTGAAATATGGGAGATTGGTCATTTTGGTCAGCCATAAATTAAACTAGAAAAATATTTGGGCGTTAAATAAATGTCGATGACAATGTGCAGGATATGAAGGACAGAAATGCAAAGAGGGAGATTTTGTGGGAGTGAGCAGCAATTGAAATTGGCAATTGTTGTTGTTGGGCCACAACGGATGCAATTCCTACAAAATGATAATTTATGATAATGATGCTTCCGGTTCATGCAGCACAGAACACACAAAACTGGACGATGTGCAGCATAAAAATCAGGCGAGTAGGAAAAATTTTTGCGAGTTGCGTATACGACATTTGCCAAAGGAGTAGGAGTGACCAGGGGGAGTGTGAGAAGTGTGGGGGAGTGACAATTGAGGTTCGCCTGGCCTCGCATATTTATTGATAATTTCCGTAATTTCAACGACAAAGCAAAAACGGAAGTTATGCCATTTGCTGCACGCCTGCAAAAAGGACAACGACGACGATGAAACGGACAATAGTTGCTGAGCAGGCCAACACAAGGGTGGAGCTCTTGACGGATTGGGGGTAGAAGAAGAAGAATAAGAAGAGAGGGGGTCTGTAGGCCGTTTTGAATGGCGGCCCATATCAAAGTGCCTATCGATTGCGTCGATTTGCCTTGTTATTGTCTATAAACGTCGCGTCGTCTGTGCAATTGTTTTGACTGCGTCTAGTATTTATGGGTTACGCTCGAGTAGCAACACCAACACCAACAAAAACAACAACGACAACAAAAACAATAACAATGGCAACTGGGGCTATTGTTGTGATTATCATAAACATTAACAACAAAAGGATGGCACTGTCAGTGTCAGTTTGCTCTCGAGTCTCCGAGTCTCTCTATTTGCGCATTCTAATGACCTTGAAAATTAGTTCCTGTTTTCCCAATATGTGTCTGTGTGTGTGTGTTTGAATTAGCATATAAATCTTTGAAGGCTCCTCCCCTTCCCCTTTTCAACTATTCCGAACTTCTATGGAAAAATAATTACGTATCATTATTGTTTATTTATCTTTTATTGCAAATTAATTGCTTGCCTGCATATATAAAGTCGTAATAAATGCGTTAATTAAATGCATTTATTTAAATGCTTACCATATGCTTCCACTTTGGCATATGCTGTGGATCTCGTAGTGTTTCCGCTTTTCGGTAATGCAGGAACCAGCATTAAGTTCAAATAGTGCGGTCTATAAATGGACAGATAAATAGACACACAGACAGACGGCAAGGCAGAGCGACAAAGAGCGACAGTTTTTGTGGCATTTAATATGCTGCAATCGGGAAATCGTATTTAATGTGTGGAAAAAATCACATTCATACCCGGCTTAAAACTGATTCCATTTTTGATTGACACAAAAATAAAATAAATACGATTTAAAGCGGATCACAGAAAATGTTCATCTCAAAAAAGTTGTATTTTTTTTTTTTACAAAATATAATTTACTATACCTTTACGTATAGTATGTTATAATTTGGTACTTCAATTTTTAGTTGACTCCCAATTATGAACTCATTAAAATTCTATTTTTAACTAGTTAGAAATCTGTGAAATTCTAAGTACTTATATTTAAAAGTAGCTCATTAAAATAGGAAAGATAATAATAGGATTTATTAAAAATACATATGAATATATTCTAAAGATTTAGGAATTATAGATGGAGATTACATTTGTGAAGATTTCATAATCAATTTATTTGTAATTATTTTCGGTACTAGCAAATATAATTACTGTAGTAATTGGGCTATTAAATTTTTCTATAAATTGTCTACAGTCCCATAAATTATGTCAGGCTATTGAAAATAATAGGAAATTCAGAGATTATCTGCAGTTTGAAATCTTCTTTAGATTGATAAACATATACTGAAGATTGGGAATATTCCAAACGACTCCGATTAATTTCTGAAAAAAGTCCGACATATTTAAGTGCTGACATTGTTGCCATTTAAAGATTTGTAATCTCCCACAACGGTATTCGAAAGACCTATCAATAACCAAAATGTAACTACCAAAATGATATGAAATTAAATATTGCTGCATTAAAAATAGTTTGTTGTTGTTTCATTTCTATGAATTCGAAAATTTTTAAAAATGGCTAAACTTAATCTACTGAAAAATTGCCAAGTTGCAGCAAAGCGAGACATCCAAGTCCGCAAAAGAAGAAGACCCATTGAGCTGCATGGGTATCGAGCTAGTCATTTGCAAGAATTTAAAGTGCACTTTTAGTTGCATGTGAATCTGGAAATACTTTGGGCTTATCTACTCTGCTGCCACAAACAAGTCTTGGGCCCAGGATCCGGGTGCGGCAAAATGGGGCAGCAAATGGAGCTAAAGTTATGGAGCTGGGCAGCAAATGCACAAGAGTTCGACATCCGTCGTGTTGCGGCGGGGCTTCAACTTATTTGCGCGGCAAACTTTCGCCAGGATAATGCGAATCCAAAAAAGGAGTGTTTGCCATAAAGTTATGTGCCAGCCAAACAACAATAAAATAATATAATATTTTTTCTGTTCACTCTCCTCCATTTGTGAAGCATACGCGTTTGCCTGGGAAGCCCCAAAATCGCAGCACCCATAAACTTTGAAGAAATATCGAAAGTTTTCGACGCTTGCAAAGCTCCAAGCGAGTTGCAAGATGAGAACTGGCGTTGCAAGCTGCGAACTGCGAGCTGCGAACTGCGAGCTGCGACTTGCGAGTTGCAAGATGAGCGCGCGCGAGAGACACACAAAGGCTACAAAACTTATAACGAGAAAACTTTGGCACTTGGTAAATGCGCGATAAAGAAACAAACAGAAGCGAGAACAGAGCAGAACAGAGAACAGAGAACAGAGAGAGAGAGCAAAAGAGAACTGAGGAGAAGAGGTTGCCAAACTACAAGTGGAAGATGTGGCCACGTTGATAGAAGCACACGAAATGGGGGAAACAAAAAGAAAAGTTAAATGCGCCAATGGAAAACAAGTATGGAACATTATGCAACTTAAACGAACTCTATATACTCTAAGATATAGTAGAAGCGATACTCTATATTCGAGTTAAGAAAAATCAATATATGTATATGCAAATAACAGAAGAAAGCATCTTCTTCTTATGGGCATAATGTATGATAAATGATAAATAAATGATAAATCTTTCCATGTCCTTTAGTCTTTCTGTAAAAATCGCCAATCCCAGTGGTTATATATATTTTTAATTTGTCATGAATGTTGTTGAAATAGGTACTTTATGTTTAAATTGTTTAGAAACACGAGTCGAAGGCCTAGGTTAGCACTCGTTAATAAGTATTATGTTTAAGTATTACTATTAAACATAATTTTGTAAATAAATAAATAAATTGTTTAGAAACATCCAAAGTCCTATATAAGAGAATCAATGAGAGTTATCGCACTCACCTTAGACCTCTCTAATACTAAGGTATCACTTGTTGAGTATTGTATATTTGATTAATTTTATTGATATTTGATTTCCTCTGGCGAATCTCTGAGAAAATAACAAGAATACTTTACTCAAGTTGAAACAATTATTTACAAGAAAATGTTAAGAAGTTCCACAAAGTTGTCTGAAAACTATTGAAAACATAGTGAGATTGATACAAAAAATAATTGCCCATTTGTATTTTCTATAATTCAGCCTTAGTTATAAGAACGATATTATTCCTCAAAGAGTTGTTTGTAAGAATTTCTGTACTTTCTGTTCAATATTTATTCAAAAAAAAACTGATTATATGTCCATTCCTATTCTTTTAAGCGAAATGTTTCCTTTAAACCGGAAATGCCAAGAACGCTTGACAGCATTTGCAGGATGTGTCGTTTTATAGGGTATGCGTAAAGGCAAGAAAAAGTTATTCAACCTTATGCACAGGGCAGTACGAGTAGCTCTGAAACTGGAGAATTTGCCAGGCTGGCAAAAAACTTGTGCTACCACAAAGTTTTTTTCTCACAATACACCAAAAGCGGCATTGAGGAAAACGAGGGAGAGCTGGAGGATGTGTCCCAGCAACTCAAGAAAACTCATTCGCGCATTTTAACTAACTAGAAGAACGGGACAAAAAAAGTTGAAGGAATATGCAGCAGAAATTATTATTTACGCACGGATGGTGTCATCTAATTATGAATTCATTTTGCCTGGCTCACAGTACCAGCAACAACAACAACAAAATAGTAATGTTGCAGGGAGGAAAGTGGGGAACAAGGGGAAGGGCTTTCTTGACGCGAATCTGAAGGCGAAGGCAACTTTCTTTTGGCTTTTGAGCTAAAAATTAACAAAATGCGCGCTGGCCAAACAAAATGGCGGCAGCTCGGACAATACACCTGCAGCGGGCAGTGGGCGAAAAGGGGGCGTGACAGCGGCTGCTTTTAATGCAATATTTTCCAGCGTTTTCTGTGCTAACGATAAAAAGTTTTATGCACGCATTTTCTGCATTTTCAGCATTTTGCATTTCGCTTTTCGCGTTTTTCACATTTTGCATTTTGCATTTTAGTTTGGTTTGGGCCAGGCCAAAGAAATTTCATGCTCTTTGAAAACTTGTTAAACTATGATAACCACAATGCTGGCCACCCCAGAGCAGAGCTCTTTCCAAAAGGAAAATAGAGACTTACCACAAATAATAATAATAAGCAAGTTGAATTCCACGGGCTCACGGCTCACGGCTCGTACTCGTTAACTTGCCTCTATGTAAAAGTTAAGAAATGCATAAAATTTGTTAACAAGCAAAAAAATAAATAATCAAAATAATAAGTTGAAAAAGAAATGGGCACCTTATGCAGTTGCTTCTTTGGTCACCCAAGCCATTTTCTTAGCGGAAATAACTAACAAGCGCCAATTTTGTAAAACATTTTTTTTTTAGATTTTAATAAAAAATCTCAACATTAAGGAGAAAAGTTCATTGTGTGTTAACAAGATGCCCAACGGGTTCTGTTGTTGATATCAACAGACCCTCCTAATGAGAGCTAAAAGTATTATAAAAGGTTTAGGCGATGATTACTGAAAGAAAGTTCATACAAAAACAAATTCTGGATATTAAATATTCTACATTACTTATAATAGTTTTATGAAAAAATGCTTAGGGGTATTAAAAATAAAATTATATACAAATTTGCATTTATATTATTAACAGTACGTTAAAATATACTCTAAATTCCTTACTTTTGCATAAAAAAGTAATTTGTGTTCTCCTGCATTAAAACTTTGACATATGAGAGGTTTATGATTTTAGTTGTAGTCTGAATTTATCGAAATTTGGACAGGACACATAAACACTATATCAAACACATAAAATGAGTTCTTAAGAAAGTAGAAAGTCTTTCATACTAAAGGTTGATTCAATTCAAATACTTTAATGTACATACATGCTATATAACATATATTTTTTACAACCGAGATTTTGTATAAATACTTTAAATAATAAGTGAAATGCTTCATTTTTTCTGTGTCAAAGTCTTGAAAAAATTAATCTTTGCCGGTCTTAATCAATTTAAAATGATGCCTCTGAGCATTAACAATTTACGTAAATACTTAAAAAATTATTTAAAACTGCATTTCATTTGTTTATTTTCGCAGCTCGATCATTTTTGCGGTTTCATTTTTTAGCCATGTTTTTTCTTTGACCGCTAATTACATTTTAATGTAAATTAATGAATGTGCGCACTTAACTTGGCCACATTGGCTTCAGCTGTTGGCCTGTCAACTTAACTGGCCGGCGTGGTAAAGTTTGGTGAGGGGCAAGGGGCAAGGGGCGGTGAGTGCGTCCCAATTCTCCATTTGAGTCGACTGACTCAGAGTTCCATGGATTGACAGAGACGCAGCACTTGGCTCATTAGCCGCTGGGGCGCATTGAAAGGCAGTCCAGTGAGATTTTTGCCTCAACATTTTGATAAATGATTGAAATTAACGATGATGTGGCTTGGCTTCATGGTATTGCCAAATTGACAGTAACCTCAAATAGTGATTACTGCGTTTCTTTTTTGTAGATAAAAATTCCAATAGAATAAACTTGTTCTAGGAAGAATACCCTACATATCGAAATTGAACGAAAGGTAGTATGCCCTATCCATTCAGGAGTTTAGGATAATGCACTTTAAAGTTGGATTTAAATAATAAAAATTTTATATTACTTAAAAAAATTGTAATATGTTCAAGAGTTTAAGATTTGTTTGTTTTCAAGCATAACTTTGAAAAATGTTGTAAATAGAAAATCTTATTTCAACTGAAACTAAAAACTCTTTTTAGACTCCAATAATTTTCGTGTTTTTATAAGTATTTGATACCAATTTAGTTCTAAAATTATTACATTCAACTGTTATGTTAAGGGTATTTTTTTTCGCTCACCTTTCGAAAGGTTGAGAAGATGTTTCCAGCTTTTTAAGCAGAGCTTCATCATTTGAATCCCCAGCCATTAAATTCAGTGCCACAATCACCTAATTTTGCACACATTTTGATAAGCTTTGTTGTTGTCTTTGTTTTTGTTTTGATATTAAAAATATTTTATGCCTCCGCCGGGGATGCATTTTCTTTTTTTCTCTGCTTTTTATTTTGCTTTGTTTTCATGCGCATGCGACGCCTGTTTGTTATCCCTTTTTTTTTACACCTATGTGAGATTGACAGGTGTGGATTGGGTGGCACATTAGCAGACACACACACACACACACACACACACACACACACACACCTCACAGATACACATGTGATAATTATGCGCGGCATGCACATCATCATCATCATCAACATTTTTATGATTATACTCGTAATATGCTACTCGTGTTGCCTCCCGCCTCGTTCTCTACCCCTCTCCCCTTGTCGTTGTCATCCCCGCGCCAATTAGCTAAATTGTGTGCTATTTTCAATTTTTGTAAATTTTTTCAGCGCGCTTTTACCTCTGGCTCTATTTCTATCTCCGTCCCTCTACATCTTTCTCTGTCTCTGGTTGTCTTCCTGGTTGGCTTAAGTGGCTGCCACAACTGCCACAGCAGCCAGCAGGCAACAAAAACAATAGCTAACTGCGATTTGTTGCTGCCACTGCTACTCGCCCCAAAAATTAGTCAACTTTCAAGATGGCGTGTAGTGTGTGTGTGTGTGTGTGTGTGTGTGTGTGTGTGTGAGTTCTGGTGTGTGTGGGGGTGTGTCCATTAGCAAAATGGAGCAGGCTATTTTTGATTTAATGAGCCATAGACTAATGGACTTTTTTTTATAGACTATAGACTGTAGGTGTCTGAGTTTCAACACGCGCCACTTAAATTGGTTTAGATTTTAGCGGTATGTAAATAATTGTTAATAGTTTATGGCTACGAGGGTTGCTACGTAAGTAATGAAAATATAGATGCTTAATAAAAGGTCTTCATTAGAGATTGAAGGAATCTTCAAATTGAATTTATTAATTGTACGTATTTATAAGAAAAAACCTAAAAAATCTATGTTTCTTTAATAGAGTAGAAATTTGGTCAGACAATTTAGATGCCATATTTGAAGTAAATAAATAGTAGAAAATATATACACTTATTTAAATACACAAATTTATCAATTGATGCTTTTACCAATTACACTAGTTTACAAATGAATTATCTGTGTCTCGCTCTTAGCCCAAAGTATTTTTCCCGTATAGATTTTGACCTCCTAAACATGAAAAAGTATGTTAAAAATTTTTCTATGGAGTAGTTTTTGAGAGATTAATTTTTTAAATAATTGTTGAAATAATAATATGCTGAATGTGAAAAACAAATGTGAATCTAACCTTAGATATAAGTGTCAAGTTTAAAAGTTAAAGTATGATTTAAAATTGTGACTTATGCAGTAATTAACAAGTCTCAGTGCTTGTTGCATTAGGGATGCAATTAATACAAAAATATTAAAATTTAAAATAAAATATTTATTAATTTAAATATCTGACTTTCTGTTACTTTAATATTTCTCTTCATTTTAACTACAGATATACTCTTAAATCAGTTCGTTTGGGAATCAAAAGTATCTTATTTAAATGTTTATTTTATTACTGAGAGAACAACCCTCTTAAATGGAAATTTTCTTAAGTTCTTCAGTATTTGCTAATGGACGGATTGTCGTGACGCTTCTCCAAATAAGGAAGCATTTGAGCTCTTTGGCATAAGTATGATAAATATGGTTTCATATTTTGTTGATGACTCTTTTTCAGAGTAAGACATTTATATGGTTCGAAGAATGCTCATTGTCAGTTTGTTGACAGTTTCAGTTTTTGAGTGAAAAATTTCTTACTGCAAAGACGGCAACAATTCAAGATTTTTCGTTCTGCAAATTGAAACGGAATAAAAATAACAACTTAATGAAGTACTTTTCGTTTAAAAATGTATTATTTTCTATTTGAAAATCAATCGAAATCTTAGCCTCAGTTCATCTAACAATCCATGATAATTTCTTTATTAAATTACACAATGTTTCTTTTTTCCGACAATGCTATTGGACAACTATCTTTAATTTCCGCTACAATTGAAATGGTAACTGTCTAGCCGACTAGTTGAGGGAAAGCCAACTTTTCACAACAGAAGTATGCTTAAAAATAATGCAATAAGTGAAGCGAAATCAAGGACCCGGGGCATCGTCATGGGCACCCAAAGCCAACTGACTAACCGAATTCCACACCAGAATCTCAACGATTCCAGGGTGTAAACTGTAAAAAATAAACAAACAAATGCCTCATTACATGCGAAATTAAATTTAAATGTTTGCTTAATGTGATTCCACAGTTGCCCCCAGGGGTCTCGGGGCGATCAGGGTAAAAAAAAGGTATAATATGTAGCCCAAAAGAGAAGTTCAAGCAAAAATGGAGAAGGAGCCAACCAAACAAACACAAGCACATAAAATATAATTTCATTTTTGAAGCCCTGGGCTAACCAGGGAGCATTCCAGGATGGGGTCGGGTGGCGTCAACGCATGCTTAGAAATATTTCTGGTATTTTATTTTGCTTTTTATTTTTATTTTTTTAACTGTGTGGGATGTTGCGACTGAGTGGAGAAATTAGAATTTGTGTGTGTGTGTGTGTGTGTGTGTGTGGGTGTGTGTGTGTCTGCGGTCGCCGGTGGACGCCGACGGAAGCCGCATTTCCTATCCACAGACACCAGAAAACACCCGCCCACTTCACAGTAAAAATTTAATATATTTTTCTTGGGCGTCAGGGAAAAATCATAATAATAATTTCAATATTTTTGTAGCTGCTTGTCAGAGTGACAGAGTTGACAGCGTGGGGCGTTTATTTGACAGTTGCCAGAGGGGGATTAGAGGTGGTGTGTGGTGCCATTGCCACACAGCAGACGCTCAATTAAAATATAATTTTTGTCAAATAATGCCAAAAATGAAATACCGGACTGGGTAGCACGCCATTTCACATGGTCATAAATTAAAAACTTAATAACGAGCGTGGCGCGCACAAAAACCAGGACATGCCCAATACGCAAGTAGCTATACGTATGTCCTGGCAGACGCACATCACGAATTCCCTCTGGTTCCCTATGTAACCCTCTAGTTTCTCTCTCTTCCTCTCTCTCTCTATCTCTCTCCTATTCCCTCCGTTTCTCTTTCGCCGAGTATGGCTCATCCTGCGGCAGCAATAAATCGCTAACAGCAAATATATCAACGCGCATAAATTCCAATGTTCAGCGACGAGCCTGACCCGACTTTATTTACGACATTGCGACAAAGACACTTACGGCAAAATGTTACGCCGGACAGCCCAATAGTCGGACAGGAAAAAAAGCGAAAA
This sequence comes from Drosophila neotestacea, assembly GCA_035044365.1. Lineage (NCBI taxonomy): Eukaryota > Metazoa > Arthropoda > Insecta > Diptera > Drosophilidae > Drosophila > Drosophila neotestacea. The sequence continues at coordinate 996,978 of JAWNMD010000052.1, read as the reverse complement.
GGAACAAATAGCACTACATACTATTTATAGAGCTGGCTGAGGTCATACATATGAGACGGGTTCCAATTTGTTGAATCAAGACACAATTGCAGTTTATTGTACATCCAATGTAAAGCTAAATTTAAGCACTTAAAATTAATAACACTATGTTTAATTTAAATTTAAAATTCGTTGATAGTAATTTTAATTGTATATATATTGATTGAACTTGTCCACTTTAGTTTGTAAATGAAGCCTTAATGAAGAAAGAAACTTCATAAGAACTTGTGCATTTTTAAACTAAACTCCTATTAATATAAAATATTTTTTTTAAAGTAATTTGTACTTTATTTTATTATTTTTCTTTGTTAAACTTTGTGTGTTTACATTTTTATTATGCTTAAAATACATATTATTATCACCAAAATACATCATTGAGTAATGTTTAATATAAAATCTTCTTATTTCGCATATTTTATACATTTTCCCCTTTGATTAATTTGGTGTGATAAAACTTAAATTATGCTAAACATTAGCACAATATTTTATAGTATAAACTTGTAGTATTATAAGTTGACTTAGCAGTTAAATTAGCTAAAAGGTCATACGACTAAAATACCGTTAAGTTTTACCTATATATGTATGTGTAAGTTCACACATGAGTTTACATGTAGCTTGTGTTCAAACACATAATGAGAAGAAAATTCCCATTCACGGGGCACACAGCCAATGAACATGAAAAAGGTTGACCTCAGTGTCGTGGCAATGTGTCCGCAATCATATTGCGAGGCATGGAAAAATGTCAGATACGTTGTCCGTGGTTAACCAGAAGCAGTTGCCAAGGGTTAAACGGGTTAACCCCCATGCAAAAATCGCAGTAAAAACAAAAAAAATAATAATAAAAGGGAAAGGATGAGATGAGAAAGGTGAAGCTGCCAGGCGACGAGTATATTTGGCACATTAAAACAAAAGGATGCCGTGTACTAGGCAAATAGACAAAAGGATATACACACACACACACACACACATATGGAAGGCGCCAAATCAAGCGCTGATTTATGAGCAGTCAAAGGATTGTGCAGGAGCCGAGAGTAAAAGATGAAAAAAGAATAACTCGGGGAAAACTAACAAGGCGCACATATTAACACCCTTGTAAATGTGTAAAACCGCCGTGAAACGTATGAAGAATATGGCTAGAGAAACAGAAAGGGACGTAAAGAGTCAACAAATCAAAAAGGATGCAGCCTGTGGCGCAGTCATAGTCAAAGTAGATCCTGAACCCGTTCCCTAACCGGCAACTATTAGTTGAGCCACTCTGCGCCGCAAATTCCCAACTACAGTGATAATTTATTTATTTGGGATTATTTATTGCACATACATCATAATTTTGTGCCTCTGACGGCAACGCCCAGGCCCAAGGCTCTGGAAAATATTTTATTGCGACTTTGCCTAGGTACAAGAAGATGTATTCCTTCCATCTTCCCTCTATTTTTATTTTATTTTATTTCTTTTTTTTTTTTTGCCACATCCTAGCGATAAGCGGCCGGCTCAAGCAGTAGAAGAAGAAATATAACTTTTAACAATGAAGGATGCGCCATAAATTAAAAATTCCAAACTTAAAAACGTAACAATAAATACACGACGATACAACGGCAACAGGACATGCAGTTGATTTATTTCTGCTTCGGAAAATCTGAACTGAACCCAGTCCAAGCACTCAGTTGCAATGCCAATCCCAATCCCTATCCCAATTCTGAAGGCGATGCCAAAGCCAGATCCCAGACTCATCTCCCATTGATGCCAAGGTGCTGCTTAAAGAGACGGAAGTATTTATTTCATAATCGTTATGAGATAATGAACAACATGTTAAGATATTGTGAAATTCGGCAAACTCGCAATTCAGATCATTTACAATTGTCAATTCTAATAAGTTATAAACAATATTACAGTTTTTCTATTAAATAGTTAATAATTTAATCGCGTAAAAATGCGAAATTTACAAATCTGTGTTTAAATGAATTATTATGAAAAAAAATTGACCTAAAATATATATGTAAAAGAATAGTAAACCAAATTGATAACATTCAAAATTAGTTTCTTTCCTTTATTAATTTTGAAATATTTTTAAAATGTTTTAAGAACAATTTAAAATATTTCCATAAATTTGAAACACATCTCAGGAATATTCTATTGAAGTATGTAATTAATATTTATTAATTTTAAATCATTTAATACAGTTTTTGTTCTTTTGTTAATGTCGAAATATTTTTAATATGTATTGAGAAAAATTCAGAAAACTTTAAATACATTTTAAACTTATTTAGCAGTTGCACCTTGCATTTAGATTTGCAAATCTTAAGAAAACTTCAGTGTGAATGATATGGCAAGAGCGCAAAAAAAAGTGCCAAAGAATGAAAAACCGAAAACACATCAAATACATGGCGCATATTAAATTCTTATAAAATCAGGACGCAGGATACGCGGCAATGTGCGATTCGAGGACATGAGGTAGGGGCGACTAGGGCGCTATTGTTGTAGATACTTTTATGAAGCTACCTCCGATGCTATTGTCTCCCTCCTTCTGTCTCTCAATCTCTCTCCCTCTCTTCGCTTTCGCAGATGAACCTCCTGCTGCTGTCGCTGATGCCACGCAGCGCAATATTAAAAACTTGTTGCTAATAAAAGATACGGATATGGATACGGACACGGCTGCCAAAGCAGCATTGGTTCATCATGATGATGATGATAAAATGATGACATCAATGACATTTGCTGCGGTTCAATAAATTCGCAAGCGGCTGGAAAGAATAATCATATGTGTAAGAGTAATATGTATATGTACATAGTCGGAGGCTGAATCCCGGCGCATCGTCATGTTTATAGCGCCTAAGTAGGCAGGGTCTCACTGCGCATTTAATTGTTATGTGGATGGGATGGCAATTGTCAACACGAAACGCTTCTCATTGAGGCCTATTCAACACAGTCATTGACAACACCACTGGGACACCGCTTTGGGTTCAGGCTTCGACTGGGTTTGGGATCGGTTTTGGCTTTGGTTTTCTCTTTCGTTTCTCGGATCGGGGTGTTGTTTAGCTGCCGGATAATCCGTTGCATGTTGCCGTTGTGCCGTTTTTGATTAAAATGACATGACACTCACACACACACACACACTCACTTGTATACACTTTACAGCTTAGCGGGGTGTGGGACATTTTGATTTGAATTGTCTATAAGCTGCTCCGTTTTCCCTGCTAACTGCAGTATTTGAAGTGCCAAAAAGCGCACTTTGCCCATTGCCCTTTTTTCTCAACATTTCTTTTTTTTTTGCATGTTGTTGAGAGCGCGTTTTAGTGAAAGGATTTATGCCCGATGCCACTGCTGCTAGTGCTATTTGTTTAGCCGCTTAGTTTACCATTTACCATTTTGCCCATTGTTCTAAGCCAAATAAATTGTGGCTCGATTTGTGTATAGTCCTCAACCCATTTGAACTTTTTTGTAGAAGCCCGTTTGTTTTTTGTAGGCAAAGGCTTTCTGACACTAAAGCTGACTGCTGGCTGCTACATATTCAATAATTATTTAAAGCGATAACACATTTTGAAATATTTCATAATCAACAAAATCAAAATTGTTTACTTAACTGAAAAACTGAATTTATTTACTAAAATTAGTTGCACATCTTACCAGTTAATGTTAATCATTTATTTTTGTTTAGACAAGTTGTAGGTCCAAGTTATTGAAATGCCACGTTTTAGACTCCTTTGTTATATTTTGCTCTAAGCCAAAGAAGTTATTTGTTAGTTAGTGAGAGCTGATAAGCGCATTTTTATCTTCAATTGATGGATCCTCTGCTTCACACGTCCCGTTGTCCAACACCACCAGGTGTTTAAAAGTGTCGTGCAACCAGGCACGATAGATGACAGCTTCATCGCTTATACGAATTATAAGACCTGTAAAACAGTTAAAATAAATTCTAAGCAATAAATAATAAGATATCGTTGGGGTATCTTTACCTAGTATAGATTTGCCATTTGTTTGAGAACCAGGATTGACAGCCTGACTGAGCACACGGTAGGCATATTGGAATGCCTGTTTAACAACATGAATACTATGGCTACCACATCCCAAGTCGTTGCTAGGTTGCAGAGGATCGGGGATACATAATGGGGATCTATTATTGCGTTGTACATAGCGTCCACCTTCGGCAATGGAAATTTCAATTTGTGTGTAATTAAAGCGTAGTCCATACAGCTCAAAGAATTCGAGAAGCAAGACGCCTAAATTCGTTTTCTCATGAAATACATCACGTGGATGAAGTTGCAGGAAGCTGGTGCACAAGATGGTTAGTGAGTATGATGAGATGCCGCCAGTGAAGACTTCGTTTAAGCCACGTTGGTGTAGAAATTGCTTAAGTACCATCACCAGCTTTTCAAGATCTGGATATTTGCGCTTTAAGAATTTGACCAGCTCTGCGGACGATATACCGTTGAGCATATTAAAAGATATGTCTACTTTAATCTTGGTTTCCCGATCCGTAAACTTTATAATCGGCACCCTAGCCATGTCCACCACGAGCATAGTGCTACTCTCGGCAAAACCACGTGCAATAAGTTCCGCCTCCAGCGTGCGTAGTGGAAGCTTCTCCCAGCGTCCTTAAAATTGCGAGGAATAAAGATAAACCAGGGAGTATTAATGGATTTCTTCCGTAGCTACTTACCTAGCACAACTATGTCAATATCTGAATTGGGCAATAGCAATCCTGTACGAAAGGAGCCAAAAATCTCAACAACAGCCTGTGGCCACAAATCATGAACCAAGTTTTCAATACGATTCACAAGTTCATTGCGCACTGCGTGCTCACATGGTGTGGGGAGTATATATTTGTAAAAATGAACTATCTCCTCATGCAATCCAATAACACCATCACTGTAGTTAAAATCAGGCATTAGCCACGGGCAACCCTTGGATTGGGACATCTTTTCAATTGATTGTAACTCGAAATATAAAGAAACTTCCACAACTTTCATATAAGAAAACAGCGTTGCCACCTGATTCGAAATAAGCAGGTTCCAAAAACTGAGTTATGGCGCTGCCACCTGTTCTGAAAAAGCGATTAATTTCAGGTTAGGGATGTACGCTTTCATTTTTCAACAAGCACGAGTATATATCGGTTAGCTTCAAAAAGATATTCATTAGGATTTTATTAATTCAATTTTATTTCGAAGTTTAGTAAGTTTATCTCAGATAAGTGTACAATTGTTTTTTTTTTAAAGCATTAGAATTAAGCGGTTATTTAGATGAATCTTTCATGAGAATTTAATTAAAAGCGCATTTCGCTATTTGTTCACTAAAATTGTATAGTTTTGAGCTTGAAATATATTAATAAAACTTTTTGTTTAAATTTGAAATTAGTTTATTAAAATATTATCTTTATTACTAGGCAAGTGTAAAGGGCTGTTTTAATTTTTTTTAAAACTTGCTAAATGTTTATATGTACCATGAGTTTGATATATGATAACCAAAATATAATTGCAATATAAAAAATATTGCGGAATCCAACATGATTTTATAGCAAAAGTTATTCTGCAAGATTTAAGTAAATCATTTTTTGATAATTTTTGGAACTTCACCACTTATCTGCTATCTGCCAGTTTTTAAATGTCTAATTAATGTTTTAATTAGAGATTAGAGTTGCATTCGAGAAAAAATCAAATCATAAATCATTAAAAATTTCCAAAATGTAAATTTTCTTGACTATAACGATTCCTAAGCATTTAAAGCAGAAGCAGACTTATAAAGCAAACTTTTCTTCCTAATTGATACCAGTTCAATGTCATTAAAATGCCAATCAATTATTAAAACTCCACATGAACAGTCATTTAGAACGTTGTTATGATAATTGCTGTGAATTCCATATGCCCAAAAAAATAAAGCTGAAAACAAACAACAACAGCAGGAAGCCATAAGAGTTAAGTATAGGAAAAAAGAAAAAAAAATACCAGCTATTGTCTCAGCCACACTGCAGGGTGGCTCTAGAGATTTTGGATTTAACATGTGAGCACCGAACATCAAGTACCGCCCATCGTCCCAATGCAACGCCCACGCCCAAGTTTACGCCCACATCCAATTCTTTGGGAAGCCACAAACACACATGGGAATAAACGGCTGAGACTTGGATTTCAACACCAAACTTATTACAGATTCTGACGTTGAAATTACTTAATCAAAGTTGGATTATCTGCAGTGCAGCCCTGGCAAGTAAACAGGAGGAAAAGATTTGAAATTAGGAATGGGTCTGGACATTGGCCCTGGGCATTGTATGGCTTTCATTTGAATTAAAACCGCCAGCGCCCGAAAGTCGGAAGCAAGTTTGACAGATTTTCTGCAATGAGAAAGGGAAGGGGAATGGGAATGGGAATAGGATCGGCAACAGCATGGGGTATTTGGCACATATACATACTATAATAAGTATAAGTATAAACCAACCGGTAGTCTTTGGAAGCTTCTCCAACTCCATACTCTGGAACCATTACAGGCTCAGCTGAACTAAATTAAATTCCATGTCTAATGCTCGCACAAGGATTAGGCCAAACAACGCCTCATCACCTCGTTGCCTCGTTGCCTCAGACGGGTAATATTAAATAATTTTCCGTCGGCCTCACACACACACACACACACACACACACACACACACCTTGGAAAGGACTCAGAGGACACACATATGCCATGAATTCGTTCATTGTTTTGCATCGAGTGGAGTGCCAGGCTGTATCAGGAGCACTCGTAGCCACAGATTAAAGTCTCCCGTGGTGAACTTAATATAAAAGCGCAGGACGAGCCAACCAGGACAACGGCAAGAGAGACTATTTACGTAGAGGTAGAATGTACAGCTCAAATCTTTTTTCGAGTGCGAGACATTAGCAGCATTAGAACAACAACAACAACAACAACACCAACAGCAACACACAGATAACGCATATGCTTACTTGTGTTGGAGCAGGACTTACTTTACTTATATATTGCATGGCGCAGTAACCAAAACCCCTTGCCACCTCATCTCCGTCCCATCACACTATACTCTGGCCCCTTTCCACTGGCCAACAAAAAAAAAAAAAAAAAAAACTGTTGGGCAGAGCAAAGAGCTCACCAAGCGCCAAATAATCAAAGGACTTAAGTCGGCTCAGCCGTTCAAAAGCACCACAGCTTTTGGGGTGGAGTGTATCCAATAAAAAGAGTATACGTAACCCGGAATCAGTGCGGCGGTATCTTGGGAGTTTTGAGTAGTATCACTCCATTTTTTGAGGTTCATAGGGCTCTTCCGGAAACAAGTAGTTTTAAAGTTGTCTGAAGTTCTAGTTGTAATTATAACATTTGAACAATAGTCGCATATTAATATACTAAACAATCAACTGTTATATTTATTTAAATATATTTTTATTGATTTAATTTATGCGAAGAAATGTTCGAGTTTTATATCGCTTAATGTAATATGTGACAATAAGCAAAATCCATTGCAAGAAATGGAAATAAGTATTATACGATGCCCCCAATAGAAAGGAATTTCGGGCATCTATTCCGAGAGTCTTCATTACGCTCCAGAAGATTAAATTCGACATTAAAACTATGAACGGCATAGCTTGCCAGAGTTTGGAGGACTCTATTCCATGCTTCATGACTATAGTTCTTCTTACATTCCCATTCAATTCTTGTTGGTTGTTATTGTTGCCATTTCCAGCTTCGATTGCTTCTATAAATAATACGTCCACATCTGGATCGGGCAGGTTAACGGCTCTGATACGCCTTCGAATTCTTCTAGCTTCATCTTCAGCATCCCTAATCTGTTCAGGAGGCACTTCCATTGCCTTACGTGTTTTATTTTAACTTGTAAAATGATTCGTCTTCAGTGATTTTCAAACGAAAACTAATCGAAAACGAATGTGCAAGTACACTTTAAAAATTTATGGTTATACTTTGGCTACTATGTTATACTTACATACATAATTGAGATAATTCAAATAACTTTTATATGTTTTTATTTATATGAGCAGATTTGAGACAGTCGGTACTATGTTTGCTTAAATTGAATAAGTTGCAACAACAAAGTCACATTTTTAATGAAGCAAAAAACGCATTTATTAAAACTATTGCAAATTACGATTATGTTATGGGAAAACCTTATGGAGAAGAAAGGTAAAGTCAGAAATTCTGGCTCAGAATGAGCATTATAATAATAGCGATGTAAGTCTCAACTGAACATCGATTTAAAAATCGGTTTCTTATGCCAAGTCCTCACTAGCATGCATTTTGTAAGATATCGATAACTTTCCGAAAAATGCAACTTGCTGTTCTCACTCTTTCCCTGTTTATACGGAGCGAAAAGCGTGAAATCATTTCACGTATTAAATCATATCAAATATTATTATTTGAGTTGATTATAAATAAAGCCACAATGCGTGAAATGTGAGGCGCAGCCAACTTATATTTTTTTCGAAGTAGATGGCAGCGTAAAACTTGCAAACATGCTGATCAAAACTTAATGCACCTAGTTATTATAAATATAACCAAAAGTAAATGCTGAGCTTCTTTGGCGATCGGAAAAAATTAGCTTGCGACTTTTATTAAGCTTTTGGGTAAAACAGATGAATGCAAAGAAGCCGTTGCGCCCTTTTTTAAATATTGTCCAGATCTAGTAGCCCTGCATCTTTAAATTCGTGAATTTCTTGCGTGCTGTATAAACAGGTTGCAATTTTCAATTCGCGAAATTGGAAATACGTGAAACGGTCCGTATAAACGTAGTATGTGCTGCATTTTCAATCAGCTGTCAAGCACAAACATATCGCAAGAGAAAAAGAATTAACATATGAAATATAAATGATTCTATGAAAGAACTTTACCATTCTTTAAGAATCGTTTTCAACTTGTTAATGATAGAACGGACTTCAATTTGAACTATTTAGAAATGCACACATATGTATGTTCATACATAAGTCTATCGATGTTTCGGTGTTTTTTTACATCACTAAATAATAGTAATAATAATAATAGTCAGAAATTATTAAATTATGAAAACTTTTTTAATATATTTATTTAAATATTTTGCATCTTTATTTAATTTATTTATATAGGTATACCCATATTAAGTAGATGATTGTATCAACAATGTTCCATTTGTAGAAAGTCTTAATGAGTGAGTGATACGTGGCAATAAGCACAATCCATTGCACCAGATGGAAACAGTTGTTATAAGATACACCCAATAGGAATGAGTTCTGTCCATCTATTCCGATAGAGTTCAATAAGCACGTGAAGACCAAACTGGATAGTAAGAGTATGAACGGCATTAATTGCCAGAGTTTGAAATCGCCTATTCGTCTATTGCGAAACATTATAAAATCCACTCCATCGAAATCGCCAACTCCAGTCCAGGCGTCGAAAATTCCCATTCTACGGGCTCTTGTTATCAGTACTTGTACATCTGACTCGGGTAGCTCAATAACTCTGGGATGCCTTTCACTTCTTGCTGGTGCCTCTAAATCATGGCGAAATCTGACAAGGAGTTGTCGAAGTGCATGCAAAATATGTTCTATATCCATGTTGATTATTCTCTCTTAAATGTGGAAAATGATTTGTCTTGGGTGATTTTCATATGAAAACTGATGGAAAACTGAAATTGATGTACAATACATTTACAAATTGATGGTTATAGCTTGGCTACTATGTTATACTTAAAGCCCAGTACCCAGCAAAGTTGTGGCAGGAGCGAACTAAAATTGTCTAATTTTTCGCTGGTAGGCAGCTAAAAGCAGAGTTGCCATTGCAGCACATAAAATAAACAGGTACTAAGTTTAATTCAAAAATTAAATGTATGTAATATCTTTTATATGTATTTATTTATATGAGCAAATATGAGACGGTCGGTTCTTTGGTAATTTGAAATTTAATGAGTTGCAACAACAAAGCCGCATTTTTAATGAAGCAAAAAACGGCAATTACTCACATTTATCAACACTATTGCAAATGCAGATGATAATATAGGAGTACCTTATAGAGAGTAGTTTGGGGAAAGCTACAGTCAGAACGAGCATAAAATCGCTTAAATGCAAAACTCATTAAAATAATTGCAAAATGCAAAAGTATAACAAACTCGTAGAAGGGTTGAGGGGCTTGGGGATGGAAACACAGAACGCACACTCATTAAACCAACCATAAATAATTAACAAAACAATTTATTTTCAAGGATATATGCAGGATGATGAGCATATGGAATGGGTAGAGCCAACTCGTCGCCCCCTGTCTATAAGTGTGCCGTATTATCCCTGAGACGAAGAGAATGCATTCCGTACGCTCTATGCAAACTTCAAAGCTCATTTATGTGAGCGTCTGAGGATGGCAAAGATGAAAAGCCAAAAAATGTGTTCTGTGCACAATCTGCTTGGCAAACAAACAAACCAGCCGTCTCTAAAGTCAACAAACTGCCGGCATCGTTGGCCACTGATGCGCGATATCTGAAAACACTTAGCCACCGCACACATACATGACGCATACGCAACGTGGTACGTGGTCATGTGTGGGCTAGTCTACTGTGGGTAGTTTGCGAGTCATTAAAAGTAAATAACCTCAAAGCAAGCGGAGCACTCTACTGCCACTTGAACCACGTCAACGTTTGCCTCTTTAGGCATGGCTAAAAAGAAATGACCTGGCTTTGCTTTGCTTTGCTTTGCCCTGGCCGACGATCTGTCATCATGGCCATGTCCAGCGCTTCACTGGCTCACACGTGTCTCCCGCGTTCTTGTGTTGTTCGCCATTTGTCCGCAAACACTTGTAATTAATTGCGCATGGGCGGCAAAAGTCAGAGTTGCATTGCCTGCTCAGTCAGGCCACTAAATGACCCCTCTCCCTGTGCTCTCTGTGCTCCTGTGCTCCCTGTGCTATTGCCGGTTGTTGGCAGCTAAAGGTTATGTGGGTGCCAAAGTGCTTTGCCATCAGCAGGTGTGGCCTAGAACATGGTCAGATTATTGTACAGGCTGTAACTGAAGCGGAAGAAAGTAGACAAAGTTGGAGTGTGGAATGGAAGTTCTTTTGTTTTCATATAAATGCATGTTAAGACATTTAAGAGGCATTAATCTAGCTAATCGCATTATATAATACTATTTTATTTTTAAGAATATTGAATTTTCGACAAAGTAAAGTTTAAGAATATATTCCAATATATATTATAATTAAAAATGGAATTTAGTCTGCTTTTCATACCAAATTCTTTATCTTCTGTTCATCTGAAGGTAAGCAGTTTGAGGATTTATGTAGACTAAAGTTAAACGTTTATTATAACTATCTATGTATCGCATAATTATGTGTTAGGTTTAGCGAGTTTCAAGTATCCAATTTATTATCAACAATTATTTATTATTTTGAATTTATAATTTTTTTTTATTCTCAAATCGAAGAAGAAGCTCTTGGAGAGATTAAATTAGTCCTTATGGTTGATGTTTTTAGTTACTATTTTGACCAATAACAAATATTTAATTTTGATATTTTAATCATTATTTTTAAGTGCTCTTGTTGACAAGAGTAACATGCTGAAAGCTTAATATACTTTCTACTGGCCCTTTTTTTTAAGTTATCTAGACAATTTTACTGTTCAGTCGTAATTGGTCCAATAATTTACTTTAATTGTTAAAACATAGTTGAATTTTTGGGCATTAACTTGAAGTGTGTGTCATTCACTGTTGGAATTGTGCAGCATTTGTCATTCTCTAAACGAATTTAGCATAATTAATTGCCGTGTTGAAATGTGTGCAAATGGAGCGCCTGCATTGCCCGGGGACAAATGCTGCTCCGTCTAAGAAGGAGCCACTTCATCAAACACCGGGGCAATGCAGCAACATTTTCGCCTTGTGTTTACATAATGCAGCTCCATGCATTAGCTTCATGTGCCGAGGCTAAGACTGAGATTGAGTCAAAGACTGAGACTGAGACTGAGATTGAAACTGAGGCTAAGTTCTTCGTTAGCAACGTCCTCGTCACTTGGGTGTTCTCATTAGCACGACTCAAGAGCATTTTACCCTGGGGGAACTATTTAGCACACACACACACACAACAACAAAGAAAAGAAAGAATGGAACAAAAAATGCATTTGAGTGCTTGTTGTTGAATTATTATTTTACTTCTCCTTCTCATTCTTATTCTTATTGCATTGTTTGCCAAAACCAAAATGGGATAGGTCAGGCAGAAGTATTTATTAATAAATATAACTTTTTCCTCATTTATGGAAATATTATTTCAACGTTTCTATTGTTTTTTAATATGCAGTGAATTAGTTTGGTTTACAGTCTCGCTCACTAAATTAAAGAAAATAAATAAAATATATATATTTTAGATGAGATATGAATTTTGTAATATTAACACTTAAAGTAAACAAAAGATTTAAGCTATTTGCAGAGAGCAAATATTAATTTCTATGCTTGGGAAACCATGTTTAGAATAAAATGTTGTATATGAGATTATACAGACGTGTGAATATGAGAACAAAATATTATTCGGTCAAGACTCTTAATATATATTATATTTATTCATGAGAATCGTTATTTATTTATTTTCCGAAGATGATTATAGAGTTTTGATGCAAAATAAAACTATTTTGCTTATATATCCACTACAGAGTCTCTGCCAGTTTTAAAAGAAGCTAATACATAAATAAAATTCTGCTGTTTGCTTTTCACAATAGATTGAAACATGTTTAATCACTGAATTGCTTAAAAAACCAACAACTCGTTGATACACAATTTTTTAAAATATTTCTTAGCAACTTATGTTCTTTTTTAATATTTTTATGCATTCAACACTTGGCACTGCGACAAAATGCACTTTACGCCTTTGCGCATCAATCGACACCAGCCTTAAGTAATAAGAGTGGTGGAGAAAGTGGTGGGGGCTGGTGTGGGATGAGGGGTTTGGCCAAAAGGTGCAGGGCAGCGGTAGGTTGCCTTGGACCGTCAGTGGGTCGCCATCCTTCGAATGAGTAATTAAAACCTTTTTCACTTTGCGTTTTCTTTTTTCGCGACACTTTTCTGAGTTTTGTCTAACGCGCTTTTTATACAAGTTTTACAAAGTGCCCCCTTTTACTCAGTTTTTATGTCTGTGCCTTTTTCAATTAAAAAACTAAGACGGTTGATGAGTTGCTTTCCAGTGAAAAAAACTGCAGTCATATGGAGCTAACATTGCGCTACATAAGTACATTATAATTAGTTTTTAAATTGGAAATGAAATAAATAATGAAGTAAATTGGAAATAGTAACGTAGTTTAAGAGCTGTTGTACAAAACAATAAATAATTTTAATAAACTTCTCTATTATAATAACCCAGATTTTAAATTATTAAAATGCCGGTAAAGTCCATAATTGTAAATACAATATACAAAAAAGTGGTTTTCTTATTGGTCTAAATGATTTTTAAGGTTTTATAGTTTCTTTATTTCCGCATTGCATTATTAACTCAAAGCTTGACTTATTAAAGTAGTTATAACTAAAATATTATGAATTTAAAATATAAAGTTTACAGTTGTTATTATTTTATTATAACACATAAACACTCTCTTTTTTAATTAAATTAAATCAGCTATTAGCCATGTCTGATGTATAATTTAACTGCTTTATCCCTAAAGTAGCGCATTTGTAGTACCATTTAAGCTCATTCCTTTGGTTAAGGCCTCAGTTTTGCCCTAGCTGCAGCTCAAAAGTGTCAGTTTCAAGTGCAGGTTGCTGCAACGACTGCAACTGAGTTCTTGTTGTTATTATACTCATTTGATGCACTAAGTTGTCAGTGTGTTTTCTGTCACCTGTTTTAACACTTGAAGCGCCGAGGCAGCCGCCAAACAAGCTAATTAGTATGCAAAACACATTAAGTGGCAACCGACAGCAATGTTGCCGCAGTGCCTCAGTAATACAGGAAAGGGGCAACCGAATGGCATAAACCGAATCGTACAACTCGGGGACCTCGTTGTGCCATTGTTTTCACAACCTACAAAACATTTCAAATGGAAATTTGCCGTATAAAAGCAGCGCGCTCGAGCAACAAATATTGACAACCTTCACCTTCATTGATGCCCATAATTAGTGCACAAAACACAAATCGCAACGAAAAAAGGAAAAAAAAAATAGAAATATGCTAGGGGAAATGAGAAAAATCGAGGCAACAAGCATGGCTTGCCGCATGGGAGCAGTTTATTAATCATACGCCATGTTGACGCAGTCTCATTTTTGCCAGGGATCTGGCTTCAGTCTCCAGTATCCTTTTGTGTATTGGTGTTGTTGGTAATGGTGTCGGTGTTGGTAGCTGACTGTGTACTAATTAAGCCTTCGATTAATTTACGCCTTTTGGCCTCAAACGTCAGCGTGAAAACAAAGAAAATTAAAAGCTCGCCCGAACTTCAAAAGCCGGAAACGGGTCGAGCACTGACGGTCGACGTCGCCTGCCATGCCCAAAGGCGGCTGTGAAAATGCGTTAATGATGCCATCATCAACATTGCCATCAACACCCGAGTGGTGACACTGTCTGGCTTAGTGGCTCCGTCTGTCTACCAAACTCTCTTCTCTTTCTCCACCCCATCAACTGGCTCCAACTTCAGCTACGGCCAGGGAACAACATCAAAGCGTTAAAGCTTGGGAATTGTTGACACACCGGATGAACGTACCGCTCTGCACTTTCAGATCTCCGACTCTCCCTCTCTTTTTCCCTCTATCTCTCTCACTCCCTCTCTCACCGACAGTGTTTCTGTGTATGAGCGGCATTTTTTAATACCATGACTGCTGTGCTTACTGATAAGCCTGGGGATTTTATTATTTCTTGGTACTTTTTTTTTTTATTATTTTCATATTCCCCTGAGCTGGTTCTTCTGTTTGCATTTTGTTCTATGTTTAATGCCTCGGGGTCTGAAATTTCAACATTGATAAACAACGACAATTGAATGCTAATTTTAGGTGCCAATTTGTGGAGGGTCTATTTTAAATATGAGAATTTGGGGTAAAGAAAAGCGAAATTATAAAAAATTATACAAACTAATAATTTGTAAATAATAGAAAAAGTACAATTTTTATTTTTGAACTAAATGAATAAAATACGTATCTTTTATAATTTAATAAAAACTTATTTATTTAACATACATAGATAAAAATACTGTTGTACAATTCTTTTCTATTCTATTATTTTTTGTATGCTTTTGACACTCAAATTAAAAATTAAATAATATGATTATTTAAACTGCTTTCTTACTGATTAGTTTTAATCCTATTGTAGGAAGAGACTTTGAGTTGTTTGATTGTTTTGTATTATCATAGAAAATTGATTTAATTTAAGTAAGCATAATTTAATTTTTATTATAAATTATAATAAACTTTTAAAATTTAGTGTTTTTCTTGGTTATACTTTCAAATACTCCTATATTCACCAATGATGCAGCAATAACAAATATGCATGTAATTTTATTAAATAATGAAACTTTGTAATATTATTCAATTTAATTTATACATTACAATAATCTCAGTAGTATTTTGGTAGCATTGTATATCATCAGTCAGCTACCGCAATTGCCTATCAACTGAGCCAACTTACTAACCAATTTTAGTCAACAACAAGCGAGCCTTTATGCTATTAGAAGGTTGGTCTGTACGGCCTGTAATATTTGAGTCAAATCCTAAATCAAACTAACCACGATGCATTATGTGACCCTTTGTGAAAATCCAACTGAAACCCACAAGCTTACACTAAACTCACTGAATGTGTGTGTGTGTGTGTGGGTGTTTGGGAGTGTGCTTTGAATTTGCGGAAATGAATTGGTATTTAATTAATAGTTTTACCCTGATTAATCTGCCCTTTACGCCCTTGATGCCGTCGCATTGATAAAGCTAGCCACAAAGGTCTACGTAACGTTCCCAACCAAAGTCGAGAACTATGTATGACGAGTCTCTGCCGCATGTTGACCTAATGAAGTTGCCGTATAATTGTTGCTCAGACGTTGCTCATTGAGGCAGTTGGGTGCGGGGTTGCACGGAAATCAAATTGAAATTAACGTGTCCAGAGTGAAGGGAGTTGAACACAAGTCGAGTTTGAATTTCAGTTACTTCGGTTGGTAGCGGATGCTGTTGCTGTTGCTTTTGCTGTTGTAGTTGTAGTTGTAGCTGTAGCTGTGGCCTGTTGTTGTTAATTTGATTGGATTCTGATGATGGGGCGTAGCAATTGCAACGCCCACGCACACGTTCAGCAATGGATGGTAGCAGGTCGCTCCGGTCTATTACTTTACTGCCCGAACTTTGATTTTTACCAGATCCCAGGGTTTGGGTCAGGATCTGCCCAGTGGCAACAACACCAACAACAGCAGCAACAACAGCAACCCTTGTGCTGTGCCTGTTTTGATTGTGTAATGCAATCACGTCGTTGTTTTGCCTGATTTTTTCCTTCTCTTCTCTATTTTTTTTCTGCTGTTGCTGTTGTTGTTGCTGTTGCTGTCGTTGGCCTCTCCCTAACATCGACTAAGGTAAGTTAAGTAGAAGGGTCTCTGAATTTTAATTTTTCGACAGCATTTTGCGCTGCGCACGAACAATGTGCGTAATCATACGTGATGATGTGTCGTAGTAGTCACAGTAGTCGTAGAGCTTGTCCTCATCCACGTCCTCAACTGATGTGAGAGAGTGAGAGAACGAGACAGATAGAGGGGGAGGAAGAGAGAGGAGAGAGAGGGGGAAAAGGCGTCGGTCCATTGTTGTTGCCTGAATTGGAAGACATTGATGTGCTCTCAACGTTGCTGTTGTTGTTGCTGTTGCTGTTGCTGTCGCAGTCATTGCAGCACTTCATAAAATTAATAAGTTGATAGACTTGCGCCGTTTCTTGCTTGATTGAACTGGGATTTTTTTGTTGGCCTTATGAGGGGCTAATGCCTAAGAGTGGGCATGTTTGAGGTCGTTATGTGAATGCCTAAATCCACCTCAAGGGGGTGGTTATACAAATATATTAAGCATCAAGACAAATCTATCCAAGTATAAACTGTTGCAGTTGCAAAAATAGTTTAATTAAAATATTGTTTTATTTTTGTATCTAGTTGCCCCCCTCCCCTAGATTTGGCCTTACTCGGAAAATCTAGCGTGTTTTCCTCAAAATACTTATACTTTATTTTTTTACCGTCAAAACTGGCCGTTTTCCGCCAAATCTTGATTGTTTCCAGATCCTGTCTTATTTCAGACAAATCTTGTTTATCCCTGCCAAATCTACCTCTTTTTCCGCCCAAATGTGATTATTTAGACCCGCTGAATTTCTCATTAAATCTGTCCTTTTTGCCGCTTAATTTTACGGATTGCATTTTACGGCCAAATACGGCATTCGTTTTGTTCCCGCCAAATTCTGAAACTCCTGTAAAATGTAGCTTTTTTCCTGCCAAATCTGGGTTCTCTCGTCTAGCTTTTTTACTCCAAAAGCAATTTTTACAGCTACTTTAACAGTATTGAAAGATACGATAGTAAAATGATTGTACATTTTATTATTACAGTTATTCCCGTTTTCTTTTATTAAATTTGCGTTAGTTATATTCCTCATTATATCCTTTACCAAGTTTTTTCTTAAATAATTAAAATTTGTCAGGTCAATAATAAAATAACTGGCCCAAAATAGTTTTCTCTTTTTAATTTTGTAAATATTTTATTTACTTTGGT
Source organism: Drosophila neotestacea (assembly GCA_035044365.1). Taxonomy (NCBI): domain Eukaryota; kingdom Metazoa; phylum Arthropoda; class Insecta; order Diptera; family Drosophilidae; genus Drosophila; species Drosophila neotestacea. The sequence goes on along the minus strand of JAWNMD010000052.1, from coordinate 979,306 downwards.
TTTAAAAAAATGTCTATAAATGAAAACACAAGTTCATAATTCCAGCTTCATTGGGCGCCCTTTCTTAGCTGTTGTTGTTGTTGTCGCGCCACTGGGGTCCTGCAGGCTGCTCAGAGCTTCCTGGTGGAGGACACAGTCGCTCACCAGGATGCTGCTGTCTGCCAGGAGCTGCCATCGCGTTGACATGCCACGCATTTAACGTCACCGGAAATGCCTTTTGTTCTTATGCGTTACGAGCGCAGCCTGACGGATTGACGGACTGGCAGACTGACGAACTGACAGACCAGGCAACGTAGTCGTCAACCCTCAACGATGCCAGGACATGCGCTCAGCAGCCAGTTCACAGTTCAAGTGTAGAATACCAAAATATGCCGAATTCGTCATGAGTTTTCAATATTAAAATTTAGAAATCAATCAAAATTTTCACATGCATTTTTTCCCATTTCGTCGTTGTCTGTCCAAATCGAATGATTGTGCAACACCTTACACATGACATTGGCATAATTTATGATGCCTCTACTCCCCCATGTCCTTTGAGTGAGTGCAAAAATCGTACAGGATGCTCTGGCAATGACATCGACAGAAAAAAAAGAAGAGAAATACTCGTAAATAAGTAAACGACGTCATTCGTCATTCTTATTGTTGAACATGCGTTGCCTGTTATGTTCACTTGGATTCTGCAGTTGTCCTTCGTCCTGGCATCTCGTTTCAAGGGAATTGTTGTTGAGCTACCTTGCAAGAAATCCTATGTAGCCTGTGTCTACGGTTAAAAGTCAAACTCTGTTTGTTATTATTACGAGTATTTTTCGTGTATTGTTTGCTACTTTTTATTGTTTCCTGTCGTTTCAGCTCCTTTTGACTCCCTTTCTATAACATTTTATTGAAAATTTCTAATGAATTGGCACTGTAATCGTTCATTCATAAAGATTCCTTCGGGCTTGGCTGTCAAACACTTGAGAGTCTCTGATTCGGTTTACCTTTTCTTTTTTCTGTTATACATTCATTTCTTTTCGGGTTTCCTTAATGGGTTCTCTGACTTGATTTGATTGTCTGCCCTTGGTCATGATATGTGACAGTGTGTTTTTTTCTCTTACATTTATTTATTTTTTGTAGTATATTTTATGCTAGCACAACTTAAAGCAAACAAACATTTAAAAATCCACAAAGTGTTTGAGTATGTGGAAAAGTTTAATGTCATTGTGTGAGTTGCTTCAGTTGTTTTGAGTGCTCGGCTAAACGAGGGCTATTTCAAATATTTATTTGCTCTTCACTGTCACGAGCTCTGTAACTTTATATGCAGCCCCGTAGGAAAAATGAAAAGCCCACACTCACAGCATTTTCCTCGCCATATGCCGTCGATTCACATGTAAACCAAAAACTTTGCTAAATGCTGCCTGAAAAGTTGCTCCTACAACAACGCTAAAAAATTTCCAAAAAAAAATGGAAAGAGAATAAATAATAATACAAAAAATGAAAGAAATATGCAACAAAAAAGTTCGCATTTGCACCCACAAACATAAACACACAATAAAAAACTGAAATAACAACAGAAATAAGCGACTTGGTGTTTGCCAAGTGGAAAACATTTGCATTCCTATTAGAGGGAAGGGAAGCTGTAGTCAGATTGGAGTTTTTCTTGGCCTGCTCCATTAGACGCGAAAATTGTTGGTAAAACAAGCGCAAACACCTGCCAATTGTTTGGTAAAATCAGCTGTAAATCGATGAATGGAAGCGATGAGCGTCTATTGATTAGTTGTCTATAATTTTTCCATTCACTGAATCGCAAAGTGCCAAGAAGAGGTCTTTAAGGAGGGTTCCAAAGGGAACTGAAACAATCAAGGTGTCTATGCGAAATAATCAATGGAGCCTGAATCTTAAGAGATAAAGTTTCCGTCTTGTTAAAAAATTTCCTTCCAGTTGAAATTCTTTTGTAAAAGTTTCGGTTTTGGATGCTTTTATATTGACATATTATTTATATTATTTTTAGTTTATCGCTTAGTTATCAATATACATGATGGGAAGTATGTTATACAGATATTAGAATATGTAAAGAAATGTCTGTTTTTCATAGTTGAATCCTTTTCTTACTTGAAACTTTAAAAAGTATAATTAGAAGTCTTGTAAATTAAAAATGATGATATGTTATTTTAAAACAAAAATTTTATTTGTTTTTTTTTTCAATTGATCTACAAGAATTCTTAATTCAAGGTGTTATAAAATAAAAATCTTAAAATTAAATTTAATTATAAATTACATTTTCAATGGATCTTCAAGAATTGAGGAATCCCTTGAGCCAGGCAGTGGCTGCTTTGAACCTGAAATTACATAGCGTTTGTCTTGTCAGTTAAGTGGAGTAGTCGGACCACTTGACAGCGAGTTGTTTCAGAGACTGAATACCCCGACCATCCCTTTAAAGAATAGGGAGGATTACGCTTAGGCGCGCCCGGTGAGCATGGAGCAGTGTCGAGTGCTCGACAGGAGCTGCTGTTGAGTGGATGAGTTGGAGATGGGCTCGGTTTGGTTTGGCTTGATTTGCGCTTGGCTGCATTGCCTGATACTTTGTTTAAGTTTTTGCGCGTATCAAAGCAACCCCCAGTCAAGTAAAAGCAACGCCCATGTACTCCACTTGCGACGTCTCCTTCATCTATTCCTTTCCCCCTGGTTGCCAGAGTCTGTGCAGACAGACAGCGGATTGCTTCCAATTCGTCGCGCAGTCGGCGGTGCAAAGTATTTGCCAACGGCATCATGAGTGCTAGGGATTAGTGCCCACTCATAGCCAGGTTTGGGTTGGGCTTGGGCTCTAGCTATGGGCTTTGGGCTTTGGGCTTTGGGCTTTCTGGCTTTGAGCTCGAAACGGAAGGCATTTTTGCACAACCTTGGGCTGCTTCTCATTGCTGATCCCTTGCCACGGTTTAAAGTAGCGCTAAAATGGAGACGAAAAAAATTAGTTAATACCGGAAGTCATCGCACTGTTTTATGCATCCGCCTTCAAGCCTGAGCCTGCGCAGTCGAGTGGAAATATTTTATGAAACTGTTGCTGGGCAAGCGAGAGTAACTGCGGTTGGTTGGCTAAGTCATAATTTATAATTTATTGGCCAGCCTCGATTTATGTGCGTTTTATGGCCGCTAATTAGCTGGGGGCCAACTGAACAGATAGGGAAATATGGTAAGCTCGATTTCATTCTGCAGTTGACAGTGAATAACGAGTATCTTAAGTTCAAGAGTGCTGTCAAATATAAGAGTTAGAGAAAGTGGAAATCAAAGAAAACATTTTGTATGTATATCAGTTTAACACGTTTTTCCTTAGTCCAGTTCAATATATTGTGAAAGCTGTTTTCAATTTGTCATTAGTTTCTATTAAGTTTATATAGTATGTATATATGCAAACATATCTTTTAGTTAGTTACCTGAGAACAACTTTATACCTTTGAATTTTTGGCAACAAAACAATTTATTGTTAGGAAGCCATAAATGTTTGACGTCAAATTGGATTGTCTTTCAATAAAATAAGAATAAAGTTGTCTAAAATTTAGTTGTAAGAAAGTAAAATAATGAAATTAAATAAGTAATGTTAAACTTAAAATAAATTTTTGTTTTAGAATTCAAGAAGTTTAGTAAGTTGCTAAAAATTAAAAAGTGGGAAATTATCTCAGCTGGTTTTAGAATATATTTATATATTTATTATATTGCCTTTTGATATAAAATGTAAAGATACTAATATTAAATTTAAAAAAACCAGTCATTTAAAATTAACTAGACTATAGAAAATATGGACTTCATAAAATACGTCCTCCATTAAAATAAAATTGGGTACTTAAATTTCCTTTCTAATAAAGACATCAATTTTAAAATGAAAATACAAATCTTTATCCTTTGCAAGTTGTTTGTTAAAAATTGTTTTGCATAAATGAACAAATGTTGAAATTTAAAATTCCAAAAGATCCAAGTACCAGAACATCAAGAGAACATCTTAAAATTAATGCGCCTGGGTTGAGGCATGGTCAAGATGATTTTTGGGGCAAGGGAATGGGAGAATGAGGGAATGGTAAGCAAGCGCTTGCCAGCACTTTCCAATTTTCATTAAAATAACAGAGCCGACGCGCAGGGTGGCCATTATTTCGAAAGCTTTCCCTGCCTCCTGCCCCTAAACACCATCCATCTCCCTATCAGTGCCAAACCTTCGAGTCGAACATTTTTGGGGGTGCCCCCGTTTGCGTCTACGTGATTGCTATGCGATGGCAAATGTCTGTGCCAGCCAGCCAACCTCCTCCAATCCTCCCTCATCCCCAAAAGTCGTTCTCATTCCTCCCCATTCCATCCCATCCCTAGTTCTATCACCAGGAACGACTCTGGTTCGTTCGTTTCGTCCGACGTTTCGTTCCATTCGTTAGTTCAACGCACACTCGGGAGTATGATGAAATTAAATTGGGGAAACTTTGCCAGTCTCCGCTCCTGCGAATAATGATGATGATGATGATGACGATGATGATGACGATGATGATGGCTGCCATCAACAACGTCATCCACAAACATCAGCAGCCAGCGGTCGACTGGTTGGTCCTTCTGCTTCTTTTCGGGCTAAAATCCAATCCTCGTCCCGCTGAGCCAACCCCTAGTCCCAGTCCCAACTCTTGCCCGGTTTGGGATTTCAATTTTTTATGTTTCCATCTTTTTTTTCCCTATTTTTTTTTTGGTACAACATTTTCACTGCAAACGAAAGCGAATGTAAATTTTTCAACGTTGCCTTTTGGTTTGTTTAAAAATTTAAACTTGTCGTTTGTTTGGTTTGGGGAACTGGGAGACTTTTGGGATTGCTGTGGGTTGGTTGTTTTAAGCTTTTACCTGGGTGCCTCCACCGACCCCTCTGCGAGTGTTGTTCTTGTTCGAAAATTTAATCAGTTGCCAAAGTTTTGCAATTTTAATTAAATTCTCCAAATTGGTTTTGACTGCTCTGCGCTAAAGTTTTTCTTTGCCTGCCTCTGATTGTGTGTATAAGTATGTGTTTGTGTGTGTGTATATGTTTGTGTGTGTGTGTGTGTGTATGTGTGTGCTCCATGTCATTGTTGTCGAAGTCGTTGTCCCCAAACCTCCCCCCAGCTCTTCAGATTTTCCATTTTACTGTGTATCTTTTGCACTCGCCTCTGGTTTGGAGGTTATCCAAATTGGCAACTTTGTAGGTAGACGCGAAAAGTTTTTAATTGTTTAAGAAATGCAGCGCAAGTTGCCAAGAAATACACTAAAAAAGATAAATACTAAAATAAATAGATTTAAAAAAATTATGTATATTTCCATTTCAAGAATATGTATCAGTTTTCATACAAATATTTTTATAATAGATATTTAAAATTTGTTAATGTTGAGTTAGTTTTTATAAATTCATATGAAGAACATTATTTAAACAATACAAATTTCATTTAATGATCGAGCTTGTCATTCTTTTTAATTAAATTTTTCTGCAGCATATTTAATATTGCAATTTTGTTTAGTGTACATTAATGCAGCACAACAAAATGAGGAGCAAAATAAATGATATAAAAACTTTTGCTCATTTAATGTCGCCATTTTCTCTGATACATAGCCATAAACTATGGTCTGTAGGGGTAAGTCTACCCCAAGCTTCACCTACAGAAAAGATAAACCCGTTCTGATACCCTGTATCTTTTTTTATGTTGAAAGACATTTTTAAAATTCACTTCTATATCTTATTAAGATATATGTAATATTGAACTATATATAATATTGAACTGTTTCAAAGGGAATATTAACACTTATGTATGTCCTCAGATTTCAAAAAGCCTATGCCAAGCTATCATTATCACAAACTCCTGAAGCAAAGTAACCAATACCATTAAATGCCCATAAAATCTGTTGAATTAAGGGTAGACCAATATTTCAACTAAATTTATGATTGAGAAAGTTACTTTTGATGCTAAATTGTACCTAATTTTTAATACCTAGCCAAAATATTAATATATTTAGGAATGAGCTTAAGACTTTTTTATTAAAAGATCTAGCTACACAAAACATAAGAAAAGAATTTAATAAAAATGAAAAATGCTAAGTAAAAATATTAAACATAATAATAATAATAATAATCATGTCAGACTTAAATTCCTATATATTGTAAATTAATCAATGTCAACTAGACAAATTTCTTTAACTAACTTATTTAGAAATCTTAAATAGAAGTTTCTTTGAAGCATGTATAGTGACTAGCGCATTCATTTATTAGAATTGTCTTGTAGCGCATTTCTTAATAAGTCAACATCTTTTTGCTAATATATCTTTAATCTACACCTGCTATAGGGTATTATACTCGAACTGACCCAGGCAGCGTCATCGCTATAGATGAAGAAAACGTGAACACAAAAACGCCATTTAGCGAACAGGAAACCGTTTTAAAAGCAGGCCAAAATAGGGAGAGAAGGAGATAAAAAACAGGAGGGAATGATGATGGCGACTTTGCGTCTCTGGTGGGGAATACAAATGCGGATTGGGGTTTTATGGATAGCGCCGACGCAATTGCGTTTAATTGCAAAAGCGACAGAAACTGTCAGACAAATTACGCGAAGACACAAAGAGTAAAGTAGCAAAAAAGTTTTTGGCAAATGGCCATGGCCAGAAGGACAGGCCAACGAGATACTCAGCCAACTGTTTGAAATCTATTTCTGTTTTCTTTTTTATATTTTCCAGCTTCTTGGCGCTTGAGTAAACAAATCAGATGCAGATCGCATTGGGATCGGTACTCTATGTCCTGCAATTGAAATATGTTAGATTATTTAACTATCAGGGAGACTGGACCCAGCCAAGGGTTGAGTTGCCGAACGGGAAGCGCGAAGATTAGTTGATTGCATCAATATGCTAGTTGTCAGTGATGAGTTGGAGTTGGAGATATGGAGTTGAAGTCGTTGCCACCCCAAGGACGGGCAGGACGATACGCTATCTCATCGCTCATGCGAATCCGAAATTAAATTATCTGTCGACTGCCAACCCTTGTTTCAAAGTCCTTCCCCTCCCAGATTTTATTCCAATCAGATTGTTTCCGTGGTTGTCTGTGTGGCCCTCAAATAGGCATTTTACTTTGTCGCAGTGCCAACTGCCTTGTGGATTGAATTCGAATTAATTCCTTTGACCCGCCCCGCTAACCCCGCATTCAATCCAAGCCAACCTCATCATCATCGCCCACACGTTTCGCTCCTGATCCTTGCCCAACTCCAGCTCCGTCTCTGTCTCCGTCTCCAGGTCCGTCTCCAGCTCCTGTCTGCGGCGCGTGTGCGTGCGCCTGATTAACATATGTCAACAGTATTATATAAAGTGGTATTTTGGTCCTGGGTTTTCTGGGCATTTGGGATTGGAATTGGGAATGCGATTGCGATTGGACCTGATGATGCTGTAACAGGAACAGGCCTGCCACATGTTCCCAACAACAACAAATTCAATTACGCCCGCATTTGCTTATTTTTGTAAGAAATTAACTTGTAGTTTATTTTTTCTTCCTTATCCCTTCCCTTATATAAATTCAGAGAGTGGTAAAATGAGATATAGGGATATACGAGAATTATAGCAGGTAGAGTTATATTGAATTTTTTTTTAGTTTTTTACATAATATATTTTTGGTATGTTTATTTTCATTTCTAAATGAAAGGTACTTAAAATATATATGTAAAAAAAGCAGCATGAATACATACAAATGTAACACAAAGCAAACATTGAAGGTTTTTACAAAATTGTCTATTATTGTAAATATTTATTTTAATTTCTCAATATTAAGCTAAAACTGTTTTAAAATGTTTAAAGTTAATATTAAGCCATAGTAATAAATTTTCCTAAAACCTAGTTTAGAATACAAAGTTTTAAATGATGTTTAGTATTAAAATTAATATACCTCTTTTTACATTTATGGTTTTCCTGAAAGTAAAAAAAATTTTAAATTGAGTAGTATGTAAAATGTATTATAATTTAATCTAAATATAGATGTGCGAAACAATATGAAAAAGCTTACAAATATATTAGCGCGAACATTTTTTTACAGAAGCACTTCTAAAAATTATGTCAGTTGTTGAAATATATTTAGGACGTAAATTTAATTTATTTAAGTGACTTTTAAGTATGTGTATTGTTGTAGAATTTAAAATAAATCTTATCAATAAACCAGTCCACGTTCCACGTAAAAGAATTCCATTTAAAATACAGTTACACTTAAATTTATTCCCAGTATCAATTTGCAGATTTACTCAACAAATGGCCGACTTCGAATTAAAGCTCATCTTTATCGACTGGGCATCGATATGTGCACTCTATAAAAGAAAAATTACACTTGAAATTGCGCCCCCTTTTCGAGTGTGTTGGTCAACCACCAATAAGCTCCACAGCAACTGCAACAGCAACATCAACAGCCCCCGAATGCAAATGAACAGCCATGCCCATTACAGCCCACACTCGAATGAGTTTCATCAAAAATAAAGTGGATAAAAAGGCAGAGGAATAACTCGTCTAGACCCACCCAATGCGAAACTGGCCAGCGGCGATGTTGGGCATCGACTGCAATAAATCAGCGGCTCCAATAATTGAGTGGTGCAAGGATTGGCCAAAAGGGTTGCATTGGGGAGGCTAATAAGTGTAGCAATAAAGTTGGAGAGCCACGTCTGCCTGGTACTCAGAGAGAGAGAGAGAGAGAACAAGAGTGACTGGAGACTCAGTCTGGTCAGACACTCGAGGTTGGCTGAGTTCAATGAGTTGGTTTTCAGTTTCCAATTTTATTTAGCTGTTTTTGGTTTTTGTTTTCTTGTTTTTTGGGGCGCGTTCCCTTTTAATTAGGCGCGTAATTTATGAAATATTTTTACGTGATATTCAAGTGGCTGGCAAAAGGCTGCAAAGCTGAATCCTAAACCAGCTCTTTGGCTCGAGTACCCGTTGTGGCAATCGGCATTTTGGTATTTTTGGGTATACACGATTTTCACCCACTTTTTGTTTTTGTTTTTAGCGGTCGTCTGCTTTGAGAAACAATGGCGAGCAGTGCGCCGCTCTGCCTCAAGTGCCATAGAGAGCTGTTCCTTTGCATCCTCTCGTCTGTCTCTAGTCCCCCTTTAAAGCAAGCTCCCCATCTCAGTTTCTATCTCTCTCGTGTTTCTCTCGATGCCCCGTGTGCACTCGAGTGGCAGGCGAAGGGTTCATCATCATCGTCGAGGTATTTTCTTGTTGAGGAGTTTTGTCTTTGCAACTGCTCCGTATCCTCTTACCCCTCTTCCTTCTTTAGATACTTCTGCTCTGCACTTGCCAGCCAGTCATCCAACCAGCCGCACTTGAAATATTTGTGGTTGTTGTTTGATTGAAGCAGTTCAAGCCGTTTGCAACGGAAGTGTGTTTGATTAAACGCAGAAGGACAACAGCATTACTGCAAAGCACGGACCTGCGTTTGGTCCTTTCGATTCTGTTTTAAAAGCACAGGTAAAACCATGAGCCACATACCTTCTATCCGGCATATTCATAAGGGGAATAATAAGTGTGCCCAAAACAACAGCAGAGCACAGCGAACCGAGCAAAATTCTCTAACCCCAATCTCCAGTGCCACATTCCAAAGGCAGGAGAAAAAACAGGCACAGTCACTCTAAACCTATGATGAGTGGTTAAAAAATTTACTAATTAAAAATAAAAATTAAATTTGTGCGTAAAAAGGTCGCTAAAAACCCACAATTTCAAAAATAAAAATTATTTGATTATATGTACTTTTTTTTAACAAATTTTAAAACTATTATTGTAATTAATATTACTATTCATCAGCTTTATATACAAATCAATTTAAATTTAAGATTATTTAACTAAGAATAATACTTTTTAATAATTTTAAGACATTAAAAAATATATAATTATTTTAAAAAATTAAAAATAAATATGTTATTTAAGAAAAAGATTAGTTCGGTCTTACAAATAAAGACATTTTGTTTGAAAATCAAATTCGATATTATAGAAATATTAGAAATACGTTTTCATGTAAGTTAAGTCAAAAAATTACGTTTAATAAAATTGGAAAATGAAAATATATTATTGAATAATTTAAAATCTAATTAATTCTTTTTGTGTTCACGTGATGTTCTGAAAAAATAGAGAAAGTTGTTAAGCTAAATTTCAGATAAATAAATAATTTGAAATAAATTAATAAATTTGAAAATCTCTGAAAATTTAAATACAATTAATTTTAATTAATTGACCATCTGCTGTATTGCATTGTGGAGCGTTTCTAGAGGGACATCATTAATATTGGTGGCCTTTAATAGCATATCGATTTGTTGTTTATGGCCAGCTGGTTGCTTCCCTGCATGTTGTTCTTGTGGTTTGCTTTTGTTGTATTTTGGCAAGCTGGCCAAAAGCGGATGAAAAGGCGGAGCCATTTGCCAGGTCCCCTCGATCTGGATGCTGTTGCCGACTAAAGCTCTTTTGCTCTCAGTCTCTTCCCCATTTGGCCTCTCTTTCACTCTCGTTTGGACTGAGTGTGTAGTGTGACATTGTTGCCACTTAATCCGTTTATCTAACTTCGTACACCGTTGGACTCGATGCCAAAAACTTTCAGCGCGCGTGGTTTAAAAGCCCCGATTTTTTACAGCTCTCCACATAGAGACGACGACAACTCCAGCACTCGAAATTTGAAATGCTTTCGACCGTACAAGCTGGCCAAGCTTTAGATCCAATCCCCGTTCCATGTTTCCCCTTGGCTCAGTCGTAGTCATCGTCATCGGTATCGTCAACCTCATCGTCATCCCACACACCGACATCCATTAGCAATCGCAGTCATACAGACTTCCGCATCATACTTTGAACTTCCGCATATTTTATGAGTGTGTGTGAGTGTTGTTGTTGTTGTGTGCGTAAGCGGGTGGCTGTACACAAAATGGCGGTCCAGGTCCACGTTGGCCATGCGCGCTCTTCAATACTCCCTGCTCCATCGGTTCCCCCCTTCGAATCCCATCAAAAACTTTGACATCGTCTGTTTTGCCTGTCGCCTGGGAGTTTTCCTTCTTGAAGTTGTTGTCGCCTCGGTTCGATTTGTTGTTGTTCTTGTTGTTTTTAGGTTACTTTGCTGCTTGCCACTTGGTCATGTAACAGCTTTGGATTTTTCTCCCCCTTAGCGTTTCTCCAATGGGGGCGTTTATGGCTTTTTCCTCCGCTTGCGGTTCAGAAATTGTTTTTTCCTTCATTCGTTTTTGTATTTTCCTGTGGACATTGGCTGGTTGCCGTTGTTCCTGTTTTTTCAGTTATTGTGTTTTTCCTTTCATTTTTGAATTGAAAAATTATAAGTACCAGCAGAAGCAGATCAATAGGACTGAGTTCTCAGTATTGTTGTTGGCCATCGTAATAAGATTATGTTTGATTGAGTTTCCCAGTGTCCTTGTGCTGGACATTCCCATTTGGATATTTTTGTAAGCAATTTCACAGTTATTACTTTGGATTTTATAATTAAGAGCATTAAGTAATTGAAAGTGTAAATTAATTTATTTCTTTATTTATGTATTGTGCTCTTTAAAAGCATAAGTACATAAAAGCAAAGTACATACATATATGGTCTTTAATGAAACAAGTGAAAGGAAAACATTTATTTGAAACAAATATACAATTAATTTACTATTTTACCACTAAAAGTATCTACTTACTCTTTAACCAATATAAAGCGAAAGGAATATATATATATATGTTGATTTCTATTCCATAAAATTCAATACTTATTTAATTTTATTATTTGCTCTTACTCGTAAGCCTCAAAATTTGCTAAATTTGTTTTTTATTTTCCAATTTACTTCCATATTTATTTATTACTTTTCAACTAGAAGTCTGTATTTACTTATTGAGATATTATCTAGTAACATAGCAGTATTTTAATAAAAGTTACCAAATATTCAACTAATTATAAGTTTACCATATGTCGCTTAAACTTCCCCTAAATAAAGTTCAAATTTACATTGACCAGCTTCATTATCCCCCACTTCTCATTCCAATTTGTAAAACAGTTAAACGACAATTTTAAAGAACATAAGAAACAAATGTGCGGCATTTGACTTTAGCCTAAAAGACCTCCGACAAAATATGACAAATTCGGCTAAACAAAACAGGAAACAGCTCCAAACTCAGTCGAACAAAATGCGTATAAAGAAAGGTACATACCAGTTGTATAAGTAGATATATCTTATCTAGAGGCCCCCATCGAGTTTCCTGAGCGCACGGTGAGTGCTCAAATGCAAATCCTGTGAAACCTGGAAAGGAGCAAACTTTTTAAAGTTGTCCTCTCTCTCTTCCTCTCCCCCTCACCACGCACAATGGTAACTTTTGCTACCTTTGCCATAAATCATGGCCGCCAAGTTGTAGGCTTGTATTCTCGGGTTTCTTGTATTTGGTTTTTATTTTCATATCCATTTTTTTTTCGTTTTCTCCTCTTTGGTTTCCTCGTACTTGGTCTTTGTTTTGCGAAGACAGCATTTCCTGAATTTACCTTCTTCCTATTTGTCTGTTTGGGTGTGTTTGTTTCGAGAAGCGTCGCAAAAACATAAATCCAAACGCCAAGACAAATTTCGCAGATCCGCCGTTGGCTCTCTCTTTTTTTTTGGAGGGGAGAAACTTTCGTTGCAAGTTTTCTGCCTTTGCTGTTTCTTCTTATGATTTATGCCTGGCACGCCATTGGGTGAGGGTGAGGGTGTCACAGAATCTCCATGTATCCAGAGTATATCCTGGGTAGATTTAGTTCTTGGGCCGTGCAAAGTTTTCGCTGTGCGCAAAAATTATGCGGCCCAGCAAGTAAGTAGCTCTGCCTTTCGTATCTGTATCTCTTTCTGTATGTATCTCCGACTCTCTCTAATGCCACCCGTTGTTCTAAGCCATTTGCGTGGATTGCCAGCAATTTGCTGTCGAGATTTCCAAGATGTGTCCACGTTTCTCAGGGTTGTGGATGGGGCCACAACCACAAACTCATACTTCACATCGTGTGTCTGTTTCAAAATTATGTTTGTGCAAAAGATTTGTATGTGTGTGTGTTTATGTGGGTGGTTGTGCGTGTGTAACTGGGTGGGTATTTAATGGTCTTGCAGCCGGTTCTTGCCTAATTTTTAGTACGCGTGTAAGATTCACGTCTTTGGCCAACGGATGCGCAAATGTTCCTTAGGTCTTAGCGCTCTCTTCAGACTTCATCCGCTCTGCGTGGGGTCTGCAAATTGCGTTTAAATTAATTGCAAATGGCGCATGATTAAGAGGAAGTAATATAAGGCTAATTGTTTATGATTTAATGATTTTTCACCAACCAGTTTCCTTTGGTTTACGCATCAATTGCAGAAGTATTTGAGAAGGATACACTTGAAATTTGTAATAATGGATTGGTTTTGGATCTTCAACTGAAGTTTGATGTTAAAAACTAGTTAAATTTTTTACATATTGCTATAATTTTCTACACTATGAGCTTATTATTAATGGATGTGCACCCCAAAAGTGCATTACTGAAAATCTGCTCAAAAAATTGGAATGTTTAAGACTTATAAACACTGATAGAAAAACGGGTCTAATAAATCAGCAAATTTTTTTTTTTAATAGCAAACATTCAAGTGACAAATACAATAAAAAATACAATATAATAAAGGCCATATATATTTTTTTACTCAATTTTAAGACAAAAGATTTATAAATTTAAATATTGTCTTATTTAAACAACTTGTTTGTGCATGCAAAATATTTAACTAATATGCCTATATACATACATAAATTACATAAATAATACAATTATAAATTCTTTTTTTTTTTTAATTTATTTAACCAAACAAGAGAAGATTTATACGTTTTGCAAAAATAAACCTATCGACTTTTTGGAGCTATAATAATATCTCACATTGAGAAAGCTCAAAAAAATATTGTATTCGATTTGAAAACAAAAATATAATACATATATTTGCAAATTTAAAAGGTAGCTTAGAAAAAAGATTTTACTGTACATAAAAGTGTATAATTAAGTAAATTTAAACAATCTTTTATGTACAAAAAAGTCATTTGAATATCTTGAAAAACATGCTTAAAGAAAAGTAACTCAGATTTGTATTGTAGATGTTTGCACACCCTTTTAATGACTGCAATGGATCTGACTGGACAGTGATGAGGAGAACCACTTGGGCAACTCTCAGGGTGTGCTGATATTGACAAATGTAACCCTACTTAAAATAATTACTCCGCCTTAATTGCGCTGTCAGTTGGTGTCTACTTAAAGAAATATTATCCCGCACGGTATAGACATACAAATATTGTGCTTATGTCGTCGTTATAAGTGCATTTATGAAAGGGTGAAAGCAGCTTCGACTGTTAGGGATGGAGTGGGAAATATACTTATTAGAGGGTAGGAGGGAGGGAGGTATGGAGAAATCATATGAGCTATTCCCTACAAGTACTGTGCATATGTCAATTAAGCTATAATTCCGTTGCCATCGTGCTGAGCTCTGCCAAGTACTGTCAATCAAGTCTTTCACCAATTTTCAGTCTGCCTTACTGACTTTACATTAAAGACCAAGTCGCTAGACATGTCAAGCTGGCTTTAAGACAGCAAACGACAATAACAAGAACAACGACAACGACAACTACAACAACCACATCAAGTTGTCAATGTCTCGAGGGAAGCAGCAGCAGCAACAACCCCCGGGGCATGCAACATAGCATTATACAAGAGGGGGGGATCCTAACAATTATCAGCTATAATTATGCAATATTTTTTTTCTCCCAGATATTGCTGCCATAGCCTCTGTTGTTGCCTCTGATGATGCTCGAAACGACAAACGGCGACAATGCACATGAAAATTCCCATTTGCCAGTTGCCTAATTTTCCCAATTTTCCCACACGCTGATGCTGGCGTCTGATTGATTGGAAAACTCTTTTGCCATAGCATCGTTTTAATTAGGCGCCGCATCACATCGAGACGAAACGAGACGAGACGAGACGAGCTTGTTGCCATTAATTGGCTGGGTAGATGCTTTAAATTCTTGCCCCTCTTTCAACGCCACTCGATGTCGACGGTTGCGCTTTTTGTCCCTATTTCCACTTTGCCTCCAATTTGCCTGCAGTCTCCCTCCGCACTAGAAGCTGAAGGAGCACCAGCTTCTCTACTCAATGGCGTGTTAAGTCAGTCAATAGGCGCCGCCGCCAATCAGTGCTTCAAGTTGAAG
The DNA here is from genome assembly GCA_035044365.1 of Drosophila neotestacea. Classification (NCBI taxonomy): domain Eukaryota; kingdom Metazoa; phylum Arthropoda; class Insecta; order Diptera; family Drosophilidae; genus Drosophila; species Drosophila neotestacea. Next base: position 964,129 of record JAWNMD010000052.1, on the reverse strand, counting down.
GCACGACAGCGTCTCCTTTTCTCCCACCCGCCATTTTCCACCCCTCCCATAGTTGGCAATGTTCTTAATAGAAAAGCGCTTTTTCAATTATGTTAGCCAACTCCTTTTTGGAGCAGCTTTTACTTCTACCGCTACTGCTTCTGGCTGGCTGCCATGTTGTGTACCTTTTAATTTACTATTTTTACTTCCTTTTTGCATACCCTGCAAAGGAAAAGGGTTAAGGGGGATATTATATCAATTAAGATTTAAATAAAACAGTTACTGAAACTTAAAGTTGCAGAATAAAGCTGAAGGTTGTTCGAAAAGTTTAAATGTTAGCAAAAAAGCCTAGGACTTTATCTATCTTTATCTTTAGGAAAAAAATGTTAAATGTTAAAAATCTTGTTAATAAAAAATTAGAAAAAATCTATATTATTAACATTAGAAAAAAATCTGTACTATGAACGATGATAAGTCTTTGAATTAAAGCATTGAATCAGTTATTTTCTTTTCATAAAAGTGGAAAGACCCTTGTACAAATGGAATAAAATCTGTCTTATATCTTATTCTACTCGAGTTCTGTAGCCAAAAAAACAATTAATAATTTTCAATAAAAGAATCATTCAGTATTTGTATGATTCTAGATATTTCTAAGAAAAATTATTTCTAAACAAGAATATTCCTTAACAAAAATATTAACAATTGTAGGAAAAAGTGAAAAAGTCACATTTTTCTTTTTTGTATTCTTTTGCTATATATTTGGCAAATTTTAATATAATATATATAATATAATTTTTCGACATTCTTAAGGGAATACACTGCATTATTTTATTCCTAGTTATTCGACCGATCCGCAGCAGTTTTTGTTTTATTTAAATTTATCTTTAGCAGGGTATTTGCAAGTAGAGCACCTGCAATTGTTGGTTACTTGTTTCTTTTTTTCTAGGTCCCCGGCCAGTTGTAGTTGCCCATCAGCGGCAGCAGGACGTTGGCTGCCGAGCATCCTGCTGTTAGTATCCAATTAAAATCGAAAATTAAATGTCAGGAAGGAGCAGAACAGAAACCAGCAGCAGTCCCAGCAGCTCCATTGGGGAAAGTCGACTCGGTAAAATAGGCAAGGGAAATACCTCCTAACCAATGGAGGGATTGGAACCCCCAGAAAGTTACTGGAAATTGCTGTGGTGGGTGGTGGGTTGTGAGTGTGTGTGTGTGTGTATGGTAGGGGACGACGTTAAGACGCTTACTTATTGAATATTTACTCGGCCTGCGGCTGAAAAAACCTAATTGCCTTGACCGTAAGCAAACAGTTGTTGAGATCCAACTCGATGAGAAAATCTGGCTCAAAAATGCATGAGGCACAACAACAAATAGACAAACATAATCAAAAGTATGTGGCAGAACGTGTGTCGAGGTTGGGCACTTGAAAATCACGCCCAATTTGACATGCGCCCAGTGCAAATATGTTTACCCACTGTGCGGTTGCCAGTTCCATCACCTCTTCCCCCTCAAGCATCAGCTGTGAAAAATCCGTGTATATATTCGCTGAATAATTGATACGAGCCCAATGTAATCATCAGTGTGTGTCGAAAGGTTGTCGCTGTGCAAACTTCGTCATTATTGTCCCCGAGGCTCTTAATAAATGTATATGTTGTTCCTGATATGTACTCATACTGATGTGGACATTATGAGACTTCGACTTCGACAAAAACTCGTGCTTTGATACTGCACTTAGTGATGACAGCGTGTAAAAACATTATATGAATTGCAAATGTACATTTTTAGTCATTTTATGCCCATGTTCTTTATTTTAAAGTCTCTTAAAACTATGTGAAAATATTTAAAAGCAAAATGTAATTTGTATTAAATAAATTTTAGTTCACTTTAAAAGAACGAGAATTTATAATATTGATTTTAGGAAGTCAACAAATAATAGTAATTTAATTATTAATATACTAACTAGTTGTCTTTTGTTTTTCCACCTTCATTTTTTACACTCTCACGTTCCCATCTCTAGTGACTGTGTTTATGTTACCCTTTAAGTTCAAGTCACAGATCTTTTAGCTATGCTTTCATCTCATACTAGCACACGCTCTCATCTCTCTTTTTTTTTAAACTCCCACATCTCTTACTCTCTCACGCACCCATCTCTAGTGCCTATCGTTATTGTCATAGTCAGGTATTGCAATATTTTCCCTGTGCATTTTAAATGTATTCGTATTATTATATGTTCCTGTTCAGGGGCGGTTAAATCAACAAACTTTGAGTATGATGAAAAAGTGTGGAGAGTAGGTTTAATGTTAGAAAGGTTTAATATAAGAAAAGTGTAATCAAAGTTTAGGTTTAGCAGATATATATTAAATACATGAGAGTATAGTTTATTTATATGCATATAATTTTTGATATAATTTAAAATACATTTTTGAGAAAAGCCTCCCCAAACCATGCATATGACGGATGTCTCAAATGTTCCGCTTATTTTGCGAATTTAGTCATGGGGCAAAGTTAAGGCTGTAAACTAATGTAACTAATGCCCAGAGATGATCAAAATTATACAGAAAATTATTCAAGCATTAATATGAAATGCCAAAGATGAGATGGATGGATGAATGGTTGGTAGGTTAGTTGGCTGGACGGATGGATGGATGGTTGGAAGGATGGTTGGATGGATGGTTGTCAGGCTCAGATCATGTGAAATTTTAATGCCTGGGAATGCTTTAATATGACGCTGATGCTTTTGCGGCTTTTTTATTAAAACACGAAGAGTCACGTGAAGGAAGAGAGTGAAGCGTGTACAAAAATAAAAAAAAAGGGAGCAGTGAAAATCGCATGACACAAAATGATAAACAAGAATGGAAAAAATTATATGTACGTACATATATAAGGAGTATCAGGAGATTTATTACGCAGCGGAGGCACTGCCTGATGATGGACCATAAACAAAAAAAACAAGAATAAATGCAAAACAACATGAAAAAAGCAACGTGGCAGCGGCAAAAGTATATGTATAAGTATGTATGTCTGTATGTATGTATATGCTCAGACCCGGACTACCCAGCAACAAGAACGACAAGAACAACAACCAGAAGGAACTACAACTGCGTGCCACAAAAGCCATCAATCATTTTGAGCGAAAGGGGCAAGCGGAGACCGAGAGCATGGAGCCGGATCTCTGTCCAAGTTGTAGACGGGGTTTTGATGGTGGCCCATCAACGTATTAGAATAATCATCATCATCGTCATCATCCTCATTGAGGCTGCAACTAAAAGCCCCATGATTATTAAATATGCCAAATCCCGAACCCAAACAAGGTTCATATAGAAACTCCTCCTAACCAACGCCAACGCCAACCTCTTGGTGAGCTAATCGATTTATTATGCTAACCAGGCGATGCAGCAAAGTGTGGAAGTGAATATTCCTGGGATATTTCTGGGAATCTTTTGGAGCCAGGGCACATCAAGCAAATTAAGCGTGCTGCCTGCGGAGAGTTAACCGAATCCTCGGTCAGACTGAGGTTAAGCGCAAGGATGAGGTTGCGGTTCGCTTGCGCAGCAGCTGCTGTAAAAAATAAATAAATAAAAACTTTTACATAGAAATAATTTAATTAGCCTCCTTAATGGACGCGCGAGTATATAAAATAAAATTGTGCAGAGCACAGGAAAATTTTAGGAAAGGATGAAATTGAAGGAGGAAAAGTACTGTGAACAATAAATTACATAATATGGGAAGAAACCTTTTTGAACACAATTTAAAAATATAATTATATAAATAATTAAATTAATAATAAAAGCTTTATATTTCAAACTGATATTAAAAAATCTCTATTCATATATATAAGCTTTAAAATTTAAACTGAAAGGATGAAAAGGTTAAAGTCTTTGCTTAAAATAAATAAATAACTTATATTTGTGAAAAGGATTTAAAAAGTTAAAAAATAAAAAAGTTCAAAATAGATTTGTACTTTTAAATTTAAAACTGAAAAGTTGCTTTGAAGCATAGAAAATTTTTATAGAATATCAAGAAAATCTTTTATTAACATCGATTATCCTTACCAAGCTTAATTTTATGTAAAATTTTATTATTCTTTGGTTTAAATTGAAGAATTAGATTAATTAAATTGTAGATAAATGCTGTTCACAGTTAGCTAAAAACACACATTACTAAAGTTTGAAATTTATTTGCTTGTTCTTCAGACAAAATATACATCATTATTATATTAAAAATTGACAAACTAATTAAAGGCTGCTGTTTAGTTTTTTTTTTTGCCAGAAATAAGCTTTACAGCGGCTTTCCTTATCCGCAATGTTTTTAATGAATACTGAAGTTGTTATAGAAGATGATGGTTTTAAATTAGCCCAGGCATATGATTAATGATAATTTCTAGGTAATTAAATGCAGACAGTACGCATAATCAGAATATTTCTATTTTTATTTTGAAAACGCTCGAGTCGCACTCATACTAGGCCCAGACAAACCTCCACTTTAAACAGTAGTCAGCTTGGTCCGCTTCAAAAGTTCCTGGAACTCGAACCAGGCAACTAATGGCGATGCTGATGGGTGATGTTGGTGATGCCTCCAGGCGACACACAGCGGGCACAACGTGACTGGACACGTGCCGGCAACTGGATGGAAGCGTGTGCAGCATCATCAACAATCATGAAGATGAAGCAATGAGGAGGAGGTGGAGGTGGAGGTGGAAGTGTAGATGGAGGATAAGGCCTGGGGCATTGACAGCCGCAAGTGTGAGTGCTTGTGGTCAGCCAACGGAGCATGTTGTTGGTCGCCCCTGAAGCAGCAGCAGCGGCAGCAGCCACGCCTTGCCGCCCCTCTAACAGACAGCAACAGTAACAGCAACAGCAGCAGTAGCAGCAGCAGGACCAACATTAACATTATCGCCCAACGCCGCCTGCGCAATAACTTTTGACATTAATGACCAACAGAGCGAGCGGACGAGCCATGTCCATCATTGGCCATATTTATAAATTGCCATTTGTATCTTCTTTTTTGTGGAGGGGGGGGAGGGGGAGAGGAGGAACAGCATTTGACACTTGCCTGTCAACGCTACAAATTTGTATCTACATGTTTCGCTTCATCTGTATCTGTATCTTTATATGTCATTCAGCTGATGGTTTTTATCTGCACTTTGCGCTAGACTGCTCACCACTCCGCCACTTTTCACTTCAACTGCTTTCGTCGCTTCATCATTTCATCATTTCAAGATACACAGGCGACTATCTGCAATTTTCAATCATATCTGTCGCATCGCGCTATTTCATTGCCATGTAGAATTGAACATGAGATTGCTTCACCTCTGTCTTCGTCTTCAGCTCCTCCTACTTGTCATCTACGCCCACATGGTTCAATGTTTGCAGTTATTAATAGTAATAATAATAATAATAATAATCCTGTGCGTCTTACGCTTCACTGGCCCTTAGTTCCGGTTTATGTTAATGCACATTCGCAGTTTATGCATGCATGCGATTTGATGGATTCTGTACGGATTAAGTTGAATCTGTATGTACTTACGTAAGTATATATATATAAAGATATACAAGTATGTGTGTGTGCGATTTCTGCAAACTTAAGATAAACAAGGTACAAGTTGCAATTAAGTCTTAATAACATGAGCCCTATTATTTGTTATCGACAATTACAATCTATACTTAAGCATACAAACAATAATAATCCTTGATTAATTTAAAATAAAATTTAAATTCTATACAGTTTTACAAATAAGTCATAATAATCTTTTTTCTTATTTATTTGAACATTTTTCATAATATTAAATAGTAAAAATTATTGAAAGCATTCAATTTATAAAAACAATTTATTGTTTTTCCTATCATTGTTAACTATTCAATTAATTTTATTAGAGAAATACGCAAAAAACTATCAATTATGTAGTTTTAAAATTCAAAAAATTCAAACTCTGTAAGTTCTTGAGTATATATAATTATTTAAAACATTAAAAAAAACTTTATTCAGAATTTTTACCAATTATTTGAATTTTGATTATATGTAGACATAGACACAGGGATAACAGAGAATAATCAGTAAAAAAAAACTGTTTAAATTCCAAGGTAAAATTATGAAAGTTTCTAAATATTAAAGTTCTTAGTGTTATTAATTATAGAATATTTGATCACGTTAGTAGAGCATATTTGATAACATTATTATATGTTACTGTGTATTATAATATTTATCAATACTTTATTAAATCAAATCTTTACCAATTTTCAGAATATTTTTAAAGAAGCGAATAACACATATATTTTTTGTTGACGTTTTAGATCTCCAACAATGAAAGAAGACTTAGTAGTGTACAATTGAAGATCTACTTCAAGTAAGTTAACCAACTACATAGTCTTGGCCTTACTATAAGAAACATATGAGAATGAGTTGTACTATAGTTACGGCCTATACTATAACTAGTTATGGCTCATATCAACTTCATTCTCTATGCATTGTCCACACACCACATGTGGGACAAGCGAGATAGGAGAAAAAACTTGAAATTAAATTTGCTGGTGACACCAATTTTCAAAAACAGCTTTTCCTGCAGTTTGACATGTTCCTAATTGATTTTTTTTTTCAATCTTTTTTTTTTGACAATTTAATATTGCAAAGGCGTTTCGTTTTGGCTGATGGTTTGCCGGATTGCCTTCAGCTGGGTGAGTGTCCTCGTCAGGGACAGGAACAAGAACGGGGACAGGGTCCAGGGAGAGGGACAGGGACAGGAACAGGAACAGGGACTGGGACGAGTGAAAGATGGAGGACGAAATCCTTTTCAGCGCATGTTTCTTGGCCATTCAAACAAAATGGAAAGGTGCACACATCGTTCCCCCTTCCTACACGTCTCGTCCAGTAACTCCTCAAGCTCTCGTCTCGTTTTTTATGCGCCACATGTGCCAAAGCTTTCATAAAGCAAGCACATGCCACCCTACACACCCTACACACATATAGGAAGGACAACGATGGGCTGCATTGGTTATGGGAATTTTGATTGACATCGGTTCAGGCCATACACCTTCCCCATCTCCGAATTTCTCCCAGCTGAATCTGAGCGTTAACTACAGAACTGTTCCCAGTTTTGTAGAATACTCAACTTCCCAGTCTGCACCGCCTGTGGCGTCTCTTATGCAATATTGACATGCCACCAAGCAAACAGAGGACAGAGAACAGAGAACAGAGCACAGAGCTCGAAGAGAAGCCATTGCTGGAACACTGTAGAGCTGAAACACCAAGTATTGGGTACTGTGTACGTCACCATATTGGCAGCACTGTAGGTGCCACCTTTTTTGTACCTACACGACGATGTTGCCTCCATTTTCGGGGGCATAAATGAAAAAGTTTTTCGGTTAGCACTCAGCGCGCTACCCAATTTTCTTTTTGCCTGGCCAAAATACGTGTATGTTTTTCTTTAGTCAGCACCAGCAGCAGTACCAGCACACATCCCTACACCTCCTCAGCTCTCCTCTTCTCGGCAACTTGTTCCTGTGTTTGCTTTTGAAGCAGCGCAAATTAGTTTTTTCACTTTGGTCGCGTTTTTGTCGGGCCGCCTTTGTGTGCCCGTTGCTTTTAACGTTAAATGACGAAATAGCTTTACGGTTCATTGATGCACATAGCACACCCAGAGACACTCACACTCACACACTCCCATCCCGACCTCCCTTCCTCCTTGGAACCCATCCCCTTCCCTTACTTAGTTGGACTGGCAAGTCACACGCCCAATTAGTGGCGCAAGTTTAGTCGTTTAGACTACGCAGACGTTTGCTAAGCTTCATTGAATTTTCACTATAAGCTCGTATTTGCATTGGCCATCTGACCCTACCCTTCCCCCTCCACACTTTGACCCCTTTGTGTTTTTCATAGATCCCCTATACAGTTTCTGTGTATACCGTTCACTTTTTCGGCTACAGTTTTGCATAATAGTCAAACGCTATTTGCTAAGGCCAATGAAAGCTGTTAAGTTTAGTCGGAATTTTCAAGCGTTGACTTATTCAATCAACAGAAGGGAGAAAGAAGTCCTTTCAATGGATTCCTCACATGGTATTTCTATGGCCAGTTTGAAACTTCTCCCCAACTTGTTAAAGCTAATGTATATGAAGTACTACCGTTGAGGTACTTCGATGTATGAAATGTATTCCACTTGTATCTTTACCAGACGCTAGCCAATGTGTATCTTTTATTTCCAAGTCCATATTTATAAATTCTTTAGACAAAAAGTTATCTGAGTCCCTTTAGTAAAAATATATTCCGACTTAACAATTTATATTTAAACCATTTTATTAAGAAAACCAAGGCTTTCCCGAAATATAACTTAAATATGTGTATTTATATACACTTATTCATATTTATATTGATTAACTAAGACGCATTTATTTATATATTATTAATTTAATAATATTATAAACAATTATAATAAGTATATTTGTTACTCATAATATTATTTTACATTAACATCTTAAGCAAACTTTTGTTTTTTTTCCCAATTCCCAACAAATGTTAAATTTTTAGTTTAAGAAAAAATATTTGTAAGGACGAACCAACCCTTTAAGGGAGAGTGGGTTTTAATCGTTCCTTTTGTTTCACAAAATTTATATATGCAAACGGTCCTTTTTCTAAGGCTACTTTCTTGAATACATTTCTCTTCTCTGTAAAAGAAATTACCCTGCCGTTTTTATTCTGACTTGTACTTGTAACCACAAAGATAATCTATATACCAAACATGGCAACATTCTTTAACCTTTAGCATTAATCATACGAATAAGGAATCAAATGAATCCCAGACAAAATGTGATGGATGTACATAAAGTAAACTACTTAAGAATCCATTAGTTGGTTAAACGAAAAATGCGTGAACTGTAACGAAATTACGTGTATAATTTTACACTTGCACGCAATTTCATATTTTACGATTTAAAGAGATACTCACACTCACACTTACTTGCCACATGCCACATGCTCCACATAATGCACAATAAATGCGTGTCTGACTTCGTTTTGCGTTACAACAACAACTACTATCAGCAACCCGACCCAAATGAACCTCATTGAACTATCTGACTATGTACCAACGTTTGTATGTTGAACTCGGCTAATGTATGTTTCGACATGTTTATGGTTGATTAAAAGCGCCAGATTACACGCAAACGTTGAGCAAAATCAATACAAGTTCTTTCATATTGATTACAACGCTCAAAAGTATGCAGTAAAGTTTGGGATATTGTATCCTTCTGAAAGGTTAAAGAACAGATATCCTGCAAAGAGTTTCTTCTTATGAATTGTATTAAACTAATGTTTATATCAACTAAAAAAATTTTTATTTTAAAAAAGGATATTTAAAAATTTTAAATTTTAATTTTAAAAAGAGTTTTTTTTTTTTAAGTATTCTGCTTAAGCTACATAAATTCAATTCCTTTAAATTACTCACATTAATTTGTTTATATAATAACCATTTATTTTATTTAAGAAATTACATATAAGAACCCTAACAAATTTTGATGCTGTGAGAATTTTTTTTGTGAATACCAATAAGAATGCTAAATTTATAAATTTACTTTTTTTCAGTTGTCACAATGCAATTCAAACATATTAACATATTATTATTTCATGTCGTAAATAACTTTAAACATATTTAATAGCAATTTATCTCTGACGAAACGTTTAAGATACATTTTTAAATATTAATTCAAACTATTTGATTTTCCAAAATTCAAATGTTAACTAGCTTTTGAAACATATTCATTTAATAGACATAATCGCACTTCATTTGCCATAATTTCCACAATTAAATCTAAAATTAGTAGTAACAAAATATTTGTCTGTCCTGTGAACAACCTATTAAAATTATTCTATTTCATCTTAACACATCTTAGAACGCAAATCTGTAATTTCCAAGGCGGCTTTGTCTACTCGAACAATAAACGAATATACCCTCTTACATTTTATTATTGGGGATACATAAATAATAATATGCCATATGAGTTGAGTATATTTGTAACTGTGGAGGTCAAAATGCCAAAGACCAAAGACTTTTAAGTTTATTTTTGTGTTGTTTTTGGCTTGTGACTTTTAATTTCAGAGAGAGAGAGAGAGAGAGAGAGAGAGAGAGAGAGTAAAACAAATAGAGGAAGTCAAACATTGGATAGGATACATTTTGTTTGTGCTGCAGATGAAGTTTCTGTTGCAGTTGCAGTTGCTGTTGCTGTTGCTCCTGCTGATTGCTAGGGGCCGGCACCCTTAGTCATTGGCCCTGTATGCCAGTTGTTTTTGTAATTGTTGAAGTCGTTGTTGTTTTTGTGTTTGTCTATGCTTCTTCCTGTTTGCACTGTAGGTTAGGAGAAGTAAACTAAAGCTAAAGTGCACTGGACACGCCGGCATCCTGTTGAAATCATTTCAAATTGCAAACATGCCAAAGCTGAGTACAATAACAAAAAAAGAAAAAATGCCCTAAAAAATGCAGTGGCGCATGCTCCACTGTGGAAGACCCTGTACTTTTTCGCTTTACAGCTACTACAATACAGAAACAGAAACTCCGTAAGATTTCTACATTGTAACATCCGCGTTTCTTCCTCTAACTTCCGGGCTTAAACTGTTACCCACACTTTTTCTTACCAACTACATAGACCCTTTAATCTTTTTAAAGTACAGGGTCTAAAAACTAAACTCAACTGTAGACTCTACACTTATAAGGATGTGTGTAAGAGTGTGTGCATAGCAATGTGACATTTGCATGCGCCTGAAAGTATGCAACGGCCAAAAGCTGAAACTCGGCCTCTGTTCAATCTTTAAGGGCGATAGTCACGAAATTAAAAATCAACTGCATAATGGCATGGGCTCTACAGGAAGAGAGCTTAGTCCAGTCATGTCCAGAGGCAAGTACCTGACTCTTTCAGTTGTTTTTCGGTTATGCTTCGCTTTTAATTTGCACATGGCAAGTTAACTAAACATGTGAGTTTATTTTATGTTGTTGACTCGTTTTCGTTTTTGGTTTCTTGCCTGGCTGCACAGACTCTGCTCTGGTTACGACTGCCACCACCAGAAAACGATGTGAGATGGTGTGAGTCCTGGAGTCCAGGATGTGTGTGTGTCGCATAGACAAAGGTGTAATTTCAGCAAACAGAACAAAGACCGTTCGGGTCCATGGGTCAGAGGCAAAAGCTCTGGTACTGGTAAGTCGTGTTTTTGGGCTTTCGTTTGATGTTTTCTTTAAATTAATTTCAAAGTCAGTCAGTGTTAAGCGAAGACTGTTACCTCTCAAATAATTGACAATTCACTTTCAACTTAATTAGTTCAAGTGCTTTAAGAATTTCCAGGAACTATTAACTTATATTTTAAGTGTTCACATTTTTACTATACATCTTTCATACAATTTTACAAAAGTTTTCTAAGTCAAAAGTATTTGAGGAAGTGTATAAATGTTATTTTAAAAATTTAAAGCTAGTTATTAAACAAAATTGCTTCGTTTCCAGTAATGGAACTAAACACATTTCATTGAATAAAATTTTCATTAAAGTATCTGAAAAGAGTCCTAACGATTCCTGTGTTCCCTTAAGCATTTAATATATATAATTTTGAACTAGAAGTAAAAGGTCTTTTATTTTAGATTTTCAAGTTACACATTTTACATCTAAGTAGTTTTCACATCTTTTGACAATATATGAGATACTAAATCTCTAAGTTTGTCCTCGAACTCGTGCTGCCTATTTTACATTTTGTAGGCCTCCCCCTTTGTTAGTTGGCCAACAGCAGCTGCTGGCTGCTTGCCTTGACCCCAATCATAGTCAACTTCCAAGTCAATAAATCAGAGCCAATGCGTTGACATTTTTCTATAAATAATATTGATAATAATGATAGTCAAGCGAACACAGAAACTTGAATGAATTGCAACACGTGTTGGGTTCTTTAGGCTCTTTTTGCCCTTTTGCCCATACCCGGTTCATTGAGCAAACCCGAATCACTCGATCCATACTCAATGGAGACAATGGCAAAATGCACGAAATGATCGCGAAAGATGTGGAGACAATGAGATCGGTTCCATTGTTGCCTTGGGCTATCAAAAGGTGACAGAGACGACGACAGAGATGCTGAAGTTGAGACTGAATGGAAGTTTTCTTTTCATTTCTCTACTTGTTTTTTTTTTTTGTGCTATCTGAAGAGGTTTTTCGGTTTTTCATAGAAAATTTATGTTATTTATATTGCGCACGCGGCACAGTGTTTACCAGGTTACCAGGGTTGCCACGCATGCGCAGCGATATGTCTTGTGGCAGCTGCGTAGTTTGGACCCAAGTGCCGCATGCCACAACAACAATTAAAAGGGTGGATTATTGATTTTTATGATTTACGTTGACAGTTTATGAAGCAGCTGGACTTTTGGAGCTTAGTTTGTATATTTTGTGTCTTTTAGTAAATTGAATTATGTTAATCAGTTAAGTAAGAAGCCAATTTATCCTAGAAACACTGCTGAAATTATGTGCAAATTTAGCTTATTTTTTTTTGGCATTCTCTTTGGATTTTGCCGACCCACTGACAGCTAACAAGTTGACGAGCTGCTTTGACCAATTTCTAGGCACAGTTTTTCGTTTTAATACGGCCTAAGCCTGCAGGAAATGCTGCACTAAATTTGAGCCGACTCCTGATAACCAAAAAAAAAAAAAAAATCAGGACTGTAATCAGAATTTTTCGAAATTCGGTTTTGGTAGAGAACAAAACACGACACCGCTACTGCAAAATCAGAACCAGAGCCAAGGACCAAAAGCAACCCTCCTTTAGGGATACTGAGTACTGAGTATCGAGGCCAGGTGCGCAATCAGCTTTGTAGGCGATTTGTGAGGATTAAACTGCGCACCATGCCGCATTGAGAGATGGATGGATGGAGGGAGAGAATGAGTGAATGATGAGGATTCTGAGCTGGAGAGGGACAGCTGCCTACCTGCTGGAATGTCAGCTAGGCTCATGGATGTAGGAGGAGGATCAATTTGCTGACTAAATACGCATGTAAAGGTGTAGCCGTAAAATCTGTCAGATACACACACACACACACACACACACACACACACACATACTATGAGAGGGGATAAATCTTTCATTTTTTGCGTTTCAATGCACACTTTGAACAACTGCCGAAAATTGGAAAATTGAAATTGCAGAAATGGTAAAAGGTATACAAATTTCATGCTTCTTGGTAATTGGCAAACAACCAGCTTCGATCTTGAAGCCAGCAACGCAGTTGGCAACAGTGTGCTCTGATTTTATTTTTTTTTTAGCTATTCAGAAACAAGTTACGACGTGTTTTGCCAGGTGGCCCCTTCTCAAGCTGTACTCGTACCCTACAGGGGTTGTTAGATAGATTTTGCAAACAGCTACTGCGCAGTAGCGACGGGTTACCACCTTGAGTATCTTTTAGATACACTTGGAAACGACGGGAGGAAGGTTTCTCTCTAGTCTCATTTATAAAACTACGCATGTGTGCAGTTTAATTAAGCCGGAAAAGTTGTCAAAACTACGAGACGGACTTGAAAGACGCCTCGTCGTCTGGTGAAAACCTTCCAAAAATCGATTAAGTCTCAGTCCCGTCCCGTTTCGTCTGACACTTGAAGGCATTTCCCAACACATCATCGATCAGCGTCAGTGCGTCAGTTTGTCTGCCCCGCTCTCTACTCAGGTGTGCAGCACACATGCCCGCAGGCATGCTGATATAGGGAGTGTATAAAAGAGTATAGGAAACTCGTACTTGTCAACCTATTGCACCTCTGGGAAATGGTTGTCAGTCATTGTGCAACAAATTTTAACACTACCATTTCTTTAAGATTCTTTTCTTTTATAGGACTGTAAACTGCTTTCAGTAATTTTTACGACTTTGCTGTTGACTTTTGATTAGAAACGATACAGAATAGGCCGAAGTCTTCAGATTTAATCTGATTTTCTGTATACATTTTAGACTATGACATTATCTAGCTACCTTAGTCACCCGTTCACTTATAAATATTCATAACAAGCATAATAAATATCAACAATACTAACAATGTTATATACGTACTCATAAAATTATTTAAAAAAAAAAATTTTAAAGATATTTTACTAGCCACATTCCTTTTTGTTAAGTTTAAAAATATAATGATATAAATAATCAATGCAGGTATTAAAGATATAAATGTATTTATATATTTGTCGTTTTAACAAATGTATATTAGTTTACAGTAAGCACATAATACGTTTCTTTTTGATATAAATAATATTAAAGTACAATTTATACTTATTCAAAATAATAATAATTTCAGTAAATTTAATATATAAATATTATATATAAAATAAAACAAAAACCCATTCTTAAACATATATAAAATACTCGTACAAATTCGTAATTAAAAATTCTAATTTTGCAAAAATTTAAATTTTTCAAGTTAATTGTCGAAAAGTGATTTATATTTTGACATCAAATATTTTTATCAACATACTTAGACTTATTGGTCTTTTGTCTCTCACGGGAACCTAATTTCATTAAAGATCTATATGTTCTTCCAGCAATTCCAATAATCCCGTTTACCGGAAAATCATCATTATATTGTTGAGCTCATTATTAGCATTTCGACTCCCACACACAGTTGGAAATCAGAATTTACGACTATGCACAATTTTTACAATTTTCCCACCAGCAAAAAATGCATTGCTAAAAGGGGCTCACCCTATCCCTATACCTATCTCTATCTCTATCAGTATCTCTATATGCATACATACCTATGCCAATATGATGATAGACCCATATTCCCATAGACATAGCGCATGGGCAACCCATGGATAACCCAGCTCACCTCAGGACCATTGACAATGCCGTCAAGCCAAGCCGCAGGATATATTCAGCTTGAGCAAATACAAAAAATACCTGTTGGTTGCGTTTTCCATTTTGCCATATACGACAAGTATGTGTAGTACTTATATCATGGCATTTCTTTCCGCTATTGTTGATGATATTACTGCTCTTGTGTTGCTCTTGTTGTTGTGTTGTTGCTGTTGTTGTTGTTGGTCTCATTGTCAGCTGTAAATGGGTAGGGCAATGGGAGCGGGAAGCTACAAGTGCCTGCTCTGAATCTCTGAACCCGATGAACAGTTAGAAAATCCAACAATGCGACTAGTCGCCGACTTTTGGGTGTGCTTGTGTGTGTGTGTGTGTGAATTTAGTATTTGTGTGTGTCTGTGGTACTCGAGAAAACGAAATGAGATGAAATAAAAAATGGTAAAGGTAACAACAATGCCATTGTATAAAGTTGGCTCTATGAAGCATTGTCTATCGATTTTTGCACTTCGCCCGAATCGCACAAGCAGAAATGCAATTCATTTCCCAAAAAATAGAAAAAAAAAAAAAAAACAGAGGATGAAAATAGAAAAACTGTTGCCAAATTGCAGCAAATTTCGATGGAAGTGTTGCTAGTGGGCGGGCGGTGATTCAGGTGGGCGTTATTTATGGCACCTAATGATTTGCCATTGAATTGATAAGTGAAATTGCAAGCAGAACTTTCCACAGGCTTCCCATTTAAATATGGATGGAATTGGAATTGAAATTGAACCTGGACTTCAACTCTGTCCCAGTAATTTATCACTCGGCACATAAATCTTGTGTTTTTTTTTACGAGTTGTTTCGGGGTGCTGACCCTTGCCACAGTAGCCCATACCCTGGGTCTGGGTTTGTCATTGGCGTCGTCGTGTCTGGTTTGAAAGTTCCATAAAAACATTTCAAAAATGTTCAACTAACTTCACAGTAACTTTAAGCAAAAGGAGTTGCCCAGCCCGAGCTGGTGACGTTGATGGAAAAAAAACCTGACGGCAGCTGTTTGTCTCACAAAAGGATTCGTCTTTAAATTTTTATTGAATTTATTTTATGACATTGCAGTGAGCACAGCAAATTTGATGTTCTTCTTTCTCTCTCTCTCTCTCTTTTATCATATCAAGACAGTAAATTAAGCGTAGAACCATAAAAACTGGCAAGGTGTGAAATTTTATGTCAGCATTGATTTATGCACGAACAGCAAATTCCGATTCTTAAGTCCAGATTCCAGTTGCTCGTTGGGATTGGAGTTGATTTAGTGCTCAGCTCTGGGTAAGCATTGCATATATGATGGTAATTAAATTTATTCTTTAAAAGCAACGCATTAATGCTTCTCAAGTCAAGGCAGTACGTCAGCAATTCACATTCACATATATTTTAAACTTGTATCTCTGCAGTTATAAAACGCTTGAAAGTGAAAGGTTTCTTATATAACTTAGAGCTCCGATATAAATGGAAGGCGTCATGTGTATAAGATTAGCTAGATAATTTTATTTAAGTTTCACTTATTATATACATCATTTTAATATTCACCTGCAATTTGTACACAAATGACATATTAAAAGATATTAATTAAAAAATAGTTTATTAATGTAAAACTGGGTAAGTTTAAATATTTTCATAACATTAGAAATCAATTTGTTTAACAATAAGAGGAAATATATCGAGCCCTTTACACCAAAATAACTTAAGCGACATTTATTCAGGAAATGTTTTTTTATTGTAGGTATAAAATATTAAATATATTATATATTGTCTAAGCTGCAATTCAATATCAGGAAATTTTCCTAAAACTATGTAAAGTAGATTTTAAGCGAATTTCAATTGGAGCTTGACGTCTCTGTTTACTTTATATTAATTTAAAAGCAACCAGTAAGTGTTTCAATTCTTCCTAACGTCACTCTTATATTGTCGTTGTATTGTTATTCATAATAATATGACATAGACAATGATACAAAGAATGTTACTCAATTTCAAAAATAAAAAACTTTTATCACTTTCGCTGACAAGTCTATAAAGTTTACATTATCTGTGCACTTAAAGCTCGTATTTATATATGAACTTCTATTAAAAAGAAGATTTTGATAAGTAAGGTATTTTGAAATAAATTATAGAGTCATTATAAATTTAAACAGCTCTTCATAACGTCATCTCAAATTGTCGTTGTATTGTTATTGATAATAATATGACATTGACAATGGTACAAAGAATGTTTCTAAATTTAAAAAATAAAAAACTTTCATCACTTTCGCTGACAAGTCTATAAAGTTCGCTAATTATCTGTGCACTTAAAACATATAAGGACTCCCCTTAATATATTAATTTATATTGTTACAACAATGAATGCACTTGAAAACCACTCATAATATTAATGTCAGACCCCTTCCAAAAGGGAGGGGCCTATCAACCACTAAAGTTGTCTTAACTTTACAGGTACTCGCGGTTGGTCAAAGCCAAGTGCAAGTGGATGAGTCACCACTTCAGTTGTTTCGTCTAATTGCGGCAACTTAAACTCCAAATAAGCACTTAATTTAGCAGGCAAGTGGCGTTGTTGTTAATACTTGCAACAACGGAGTTTACCACTTGCAACATCAACTGAACTGACATGAGCAGTCGCAGAAAAAATTCATCTAAAAATAAATCTAAATAAAAAGAAGAGATGGAGATAGCGAGAAAGTAAGAGAGGGTAAGAGTGGATGACATCCAAACAGTGATGCCAAGTCAGCCTTGTTTCCGATAAATTTAACGCTTTTCGACAGCCAAATGCGTGAAGATTTGTAAAATGTCGAGTGACGGGAGAAGTCGATTTTTGATCATTCACAAAACTTCTGGATAAAGCAATAAAAGACGTTACTTAAGGATTAATTATCCCTTGATTTTGCAAAATTTGCTTGAATTTAAAATCAAACAAGAATCTAAGGGTATGATGTCTCCAGCTCTTATAGTCTTTTAATCGACGCGATGGTGCATTTTAAGGGCTTAATCAGCTCAGCTGTTGATACTTACTATGAATATGTCTCATTTATGGGGTCGAAGCTCCATTCTTAGGCCTGCTACATACATTTTTTGCTTCTAATGTAGAGAAACAAGCTTAAAACAATAATAACTTTTTACCTGGCTTATTTTAAAATACATCTTTCCCTACATATGTAGCTTTGTTAAAATAAAGATCTAGCTTTTTCGGGCAATGAAGAGTTGGCAACACTGCATCCAAGGCGACAGCGAGAACGACTCATTGCCAAGTCCCAGACCCTTAAAGCAGTTCCAAGCCAGACTCGACTTGACGACAACTCCAACGACAGACAAACAATAAGCGACAGTAGCACTGATTACTTGAGCAAAACAACAACTACAGTTGCCACTCCCCTCTTCCACCTTCTCACTGGGCTCTATAGCTGCTGCTGACATTCGAGCCACGTTTGGTCGCATTTCAGACAGGTTGATGGGGGCACAGGGCTAAGGAGGGGGGAGAAAAGCCTAGCTGAGGCTGACAGCCCATAAGGTGCAGTTGCCTTGAGTGAGTGCAACGTTAGATGCCACGCAAGAACTTAAGTAAAATAACTCATGTGCAAAAATGCGAATGCGAATGTGAATACGAATGTGAATGCTAGTATGAGTATGAGTATGGGTATGAATGTGATTGCAAGTGTGTCTAGTGATGCCCTTGCCAGAAGCTGCTGCAACGTTCGTTGCACTTCGTTGGAGAACAGTTTGAAAGTCACAGCCTATAAATGTAAGCACACAGAGAAAAAAGAGTCATTCTAAAACTCAACGCAAAAATTCGTAGTTTTAAGAAAAGACTTTTATCCATCCTAAATTTATATAATGAGTACAAGTTGAAAATAAAGTTTAAATTATTATTTTGAACACCTATATTAATTACAAGCTGGGGCGAAATAATAACAACAGTGCCTTATAATATTAATGCTATAGAACGATCGGCTTGTCCCCAGATCTTCATCCAAGGTAGAAGATAATTTACATAGACTTTTATTAAAATAAAGTTAAAAAAGACATAAGCAGATAAAGAATTTTGGTCAAAATAATTACTAGATATAATATTTCACTTTCAAGATACAGAATTTCTTTCATACAGAATTCATAAAATCCAGATTGTTAGGACTTTTATTTATTTATTAAGTATCCTTACTTTAACTTGTAAATTATTGATTTAGGCCCGTCCCAGTCTTGGTAAATTTGTCGCATAATTTAACTTGATCACAAAAAAGATATGAGAAATGTTAATAGCTGATAGCGGAACGATTAATGCTGTATTTTGTACTCGGAGTCAGAAACACCTAGATCACCGAACTTTTAACACCATTTGGGATTGATTTTATTCCAAAATACCGCTGTTTTTTTCCTGTGTACTTATATTTACACATTTACTTGGGGGTAAAGTGCTTAGCTTACTTATGATGGCTGTTGCTTGGCCCACTCGATGACGACGACTTCTTTGGTTTCAGATCAGCGAGGAGAAAAGGGGCTGAAGCCGGGTTAGGGGGCGTGGCAGAGCTACCTAAGCTAAAGTGCACTCTGACGACCTGGAGCAGGGCCAACTTGGCTGCCATATCTTGCATTTTGTTTGTTTGTTTGTTGTGTTTGTTATGTTTGCCTTTAGATTGCTTTTAAATGACTTGAACTTGCTGGATTGAAAAGGCGTTGTCGCATTTGCTTTTTGATTGATTTTGTTGCATCCTTTTTCTGTTTTCTGTTTTCTTTTTTCTCAGCATTGTTTTTGCTTTGGTTAAATTGCTTGGAAAGTGCGCAAAGTACATTGATTTAATGGGTTCTTATGTTGGTCCTTATACAAATTATTTTGTTAGGGACTAATGGAATCCCAGAAGTGTTAAAATATTAACAGACAACAGAAAATTGAGTTGATCAAAAGTCAATAATTTACCAAAACTATAAAGCATTGAGTAAAAGTGCAAAAACATAAATAAAGTTTATCCCATTCATTGCTCGATTCATTCCTGATTAATTTATTTACATATATAATCTACAAACATTATAATTAATCAATATATATGTAAGTTTATTCAATGCTAGAACTGCTTAATAAAATTATTTAAAATATTATTAATAGTCATTTTATAACGTAAGGAAGAAAATTTAAATAAAGTTTATGCTGTTTATTTTTGATTCCTTCCTAATACATAACAATATACTCAACCAGAATTGTTAATAATTTGTGTAGATATTTTACTAAAGTTTAGATTTATGCCATGACATAAGGAAACTTTCATTTTAGAAACTAGTCATATATGTTAGTGAAATAAGTTATTTTCATATGTTATATATATACTTTTTTAATTTGAATAAATTCATTGTAATTAATTTTATAATTTTATTAACTAAAAATAAACTTCCATCACTTTATCGTCTTTGCAGTTCTATTTAAATCTATTTTATAAATTGCCATCACACTATTTAGTTTCAATCAGATTAGGCAGCCATATGAGTCTACTTGGTACCACTTATAAGCCCAAAGCAATCAGTTCTAAGTATACATAGATGAATTCAATCAGGCAGAAAATTAGCGCAGTTTGCTTTGGCAATTAGATAAGGATGAGCAAAGCAACAAAACCAAAAAATTAAGCTATATATTTAGTATAGTACGTATAAGTAGGTGGATATAGAAATGAAACATTCCAAATGGCATTCCAACAGTTCTCTCCAAATAAAGAACCTGAGAAACCCCAAAAGCCACAGCCCACAGTTGGCTGGCAAAAACTAAACAAAACAATTGCAAAGCTCAGCTAAAATTTGACTGTGCGAACTTTTGGCTTTGGTTTTGACTCTGGTGAAGTATGGTGTGGTTTCTTTGGATTACGATTATTGGTGGTGTCAATTGCCAGTGGCCATTTTTTGGTAATTTACGCCCTCAGTTCGAACCGCCAGAGAGAAAGAGAGCTCATGTAATTTCAAGTTTCAAGATTCAATGCAAATGCTGATGATGCATTTCCTTTCAAAACGCTGAAATGCTGTAGCAGCAAATTGAAAATGGCTCCTACAAGATGATAGCTTCCCTTCTTCATCTTCTACAGAGAGAGAGAGAGATAGAGGGAGAGAGAGAGATGAATATACAAAGTATATAGCTTTTATTTATACTATTTGTCTTGAAACTTAATTGAATGAAATGGCAAATGGAGGTTGCAAGTGCGACAATTTCAGCTGCTCTTGCTTTTTATTTTAGAGACATTTTATTTCATTGCTCTGTACTCAGTACGTGGACATGAACATGGACGACAACGACAAATTGGCAGCCATATTAATAACATCTACGTGCTACGTTGCTTGCCACTTGTGATGTGGTAGGGGGGATAGGCGGGGGCGAGGGTCGCCAGAGAGATTGCACTGCGCCCTGCACATTGTTCAAGCGACCGGCCGGCACGTTCATTGTTCGCATTTTTCTGTTACTTGTAACATCATTTCAATGGCTCACCGGCAAGAAGAAGACAACTACAGCGACATCGTCGGATTGCTTATTACTTGAAGAGGAAATCGAGGGACAAAGATGGAGGTGGAGACATTGATGAAGCTGGTGATGCGACATGGGGGTCGGAAGAAGGGAGTCACCAATGAGCAGTCACATGCCACGCGGTCAGCAAGTTCTTTGTTCCCTAAAATGTGCGTGCGAGTATCTGTGAAGTATCTTATGTATCTAATACCACGGACTATGGCACAAGTTGAATTATTATGCATACAAAATACTAACTAAATTTATTACTACTTTCTCTCGGTAGTTTTGTAAAACTATGTATAGCGAAGCATCGATAACTAATAATTAGTAATTGAAGTAAGTATACATAATGAAGTGTAGCCTGGATTGAATAATTGTTGCTTTGTGAAACAAGAAAATAAGTAGCAATAATAACGAGAAGACTAATTTAATAGTCTGATTTTAATATGATAAGAAATCAATAGTGGAAAATTGTTTCCGAAAATGACTTGAAAAAATAACTACATTTTAAAAATAGGTTTAATTTATATAATTAAGACTTAATACATCTAGTAATTTCTTAAAGTTTTTCCATCACATATTTCCAGACATTTCCCTAAACTTGCCCCACTGTGTTGCCTGAAATCACTTTAATATGGTTATTATGTTTGTATATTTGTCAGTTTACATACCGAGAGTCCATCAGAGGAATTATGTATTCTCCAAAGATACAGCATAAAATATAACTCAATCTCAATCTACTTTTGAATCGCCTTCGCCTGTCTCACATTAAGAAACTGCCTAATTATTAGATAATTTACAAGACAATTTTGAAAAGATTCAAATTTGTTGAGATTTGGTGTTAGATTTAGCGCTTAAATTATTTGGTGTCTAGCCAAATGAAGTCATAATCAAAAACTGTTCATGTATTATATATGCGTAGTCCTAATGAATTCACAGTTAATTTATTTTCACCAATTTATTTGCAAGTCGAAAAACAATTTTTGAGACGGCTTCTAATGTATTTGAAATTTATAGTCAGTTGAAGTATTTCTTTATTTGATTTTGTGTGTGTGTTTTTTTTTTATTTTCGTTTATTTTTTTTGCATTTTTAATAGCCAGAGCCAAGGCCTGTTAAGTTATGCGAAATGAGGTGGTTGGGTACATAAGTTTGAAGTCCAAATAAAATATATAATATATGAGCCGAAAGTTTTAACTGTAAGCGCTGTAAATTACGTTGTGATAGCGATAGTATTTAACAAATAAACGGAATACATAGATATTTTATCCATCATCATATGGCATTTGCATATGAAATGGTCTAATCTGCAGAGCATGGCACATTTGACGGGTCAATATTCCTCGACAGATACAACCACAACACATACACAATGATATGCTTCTATTGTATCTAAATATCTATTGGACGCGCTTGAGACCTGCTTGAGTTGGGCAGCAGGTTCAACTTTTTTTGTTACCTTCTTCTTTTTTGCTATTCAAAAGATGATGTTGATAAAGTGAATGGAAGTGTGATCAGTTCGGGCGATAGACTTCCAGATATATTAATGAAAATGTCTTCCCGCCACGGGCCATGTTCCACTTACTAATTATTTATAGGCATTTTATCAAAATGAGCTTGTCAACTTAGCAGCTTATTTAAATTGCGGGATTTGTAATATTTTAGGATATTGTTAATAATCTAATAGCATAACGAATAGTGGACTAAATTCTTTTCATACAGAGAGAGACTGTTTAAAGAACACACTTATTAACACCTTCAGATAGAAGAAAGAGCTTGAATACTGGGGAAGTTATAACGTTCATGTTCACAATGTGTTTAATTAGCAATTAAATTAAATAAAACAAATAAAACAAATCAAAATAGTATTTGTTATAATTGTTAATTGTTAACTCATATATTTAATTGATTACAAAACATAAAAATATATTTTGTAAAACTAGAAATAGGAACATAACATTAATAAATAAATAAATATAATCAAATATTATTCTTTTTCCTTTGGTTTTTTCATTGTGTTAACAATCTGCCAGCATATCTTAACATAATGTATACTATGCAAATTTTAGTATGAAATAATTGACAATATAAATGTTAATTTATAATTTAAATGAATTTTGAAATCAATTATTAGTTGTAATTTTAAATCTTAAGAAAGATTTATGATAACTCATATTACATGATTAATTTTAGTAGAAAATACAAAAATTTTCGAAAAGCAAACTTATAACAAATGTTTTTTTTGCAGGAAGTTTATCTTAGTTATAGCTGGTCCTTCAAGATTTTACTAAGAAATAAAATTAATTGTTGATACAGAAGAAAGTTGTTATAAATAATAGTTGCAAAAAAATTACAAAAACATTTTCACGCATTTAATATGCTCTTTGTCAATATCTATTCTATCACAGCATCAGTATTATCCGCCTAAGCAACAGCAAATCTCTCGGTAGATTTTATTATCACTGCAAATAGTTACTGCGCAAAATTAGCTCCACTTTGTCCAAGACAAAATCATAACCAGTTTTGAGACAGAAAAAAAAACAATAACTCAGATTGGCCCAGCGCCAGCTCACACCGTTGAGACAGCCATTAAAAACTCATCACCATCAGCGACCAACTGGAATGAGCACAAACAAACAACAACAAAAACAAAAACAACAACTATGGATAGTCGACATTGCGGATAAGGTCTGCCCTCCAGAGCCGCGGGGTTGCGTCTTGGCGAACCGATGAGGGAGTGTCCAAAACATGCGTCGCCATCGTCGTCGTCGCTTTTCAAACTTTAAAACGCTTCAGTGCACAAAATCAGGTTCAGCTTTAAGTCTTGAAGATGAATATATATATTTTTTAAGTTTATAGAGATTTTTTTTTAAATATATATTTAACTCTGTTTTGAGCAGCGCCATTTTGTATTAATCTTATTAAAGTTTTGACTGAGCTGCTGTGTGGACGCCCACAAAATTTACAAAATATTTAAAACCAAACTTCCGCCAAATGAATTTCGTATGGCATTGTCATTTAAATGTTGAAAGGGGATGTGGAGGGGAGAATCACCCTCTTCAGGTAGCTGCTGGGCAGGTTTTCTCACGAGTGCGACGGACTCCGTAATTACAGTTGTACTTTAAACTGTGTAAGAACTACAGAATTACGCAGCAACCGAGGAAAGATCTACCGATCGGTATCGGTATCGCTCAGTACATATCTTATGGTCCTTCTTCGACTGCGGCTTCGTTTTACTTATGGATCTAATTGCAAATACCCAACAACAAGAGTAGGAAAAAGGTACGACCTTTTTTTTGCCCAACGACTGCAATTAAAATGGAACCACCAAACCATCCAACCAACGAGTCTCAATCTCAGTTCCAGACCCAGTCCCAGTCAGAGACTGAGACTGAGACAGAGTCTGATGACGAAGTCTTAGCCCGAACAGCATGCCGGAAAAATCTACTCAAATTACAGAGAGGCACAACCTCTCCTGTCCTCGGACTCGTTTACTGTGTTACCCCCACAGTTGCCTCTGGTCTCTCAGAGGGTCTGGCAAAATACTTGGAAAAATTTGCGTGCCCTAATGGCGCTGTGTGGGACTGAGGTCGGAGGGCAGAGTTCAGAGTGAAGAGAGGAGAGGCAGCATAATTGCCAGCTGTCCAGTGTGTTTTCAAAAATATTTTCTGCTAAATTAGATGAAATAACAGCAGATCGGTAGATTTTTTTCGTTTCGTTTTGCATCAAAGGCCCGTCGTCGTTGATTGATCTTGAAGTCGGTACCTCATTGCGTAGGGTAGTTAGCAATAAGTTTCCTTAATTGTCAGGGATTTAAAATTCCCATTTTAGATGCATATATAGAATTTCATGCGGTCATGCGTTTTTAGCCTAGTTCAGTTTAATGTTACCTTAAATGATGTTTAGGCCATGTAATTTCATGTCTCTATTTGGCAGATGATTTACCATTTTTTAGATTTCGTGGCAGATCGATATCAACTATGCAGGTGGTCCCCAAAATGGGTGCAGATCAGTAACTGTTACCACAATTCAATAGGAAAACCAAAAACAAATATATCTGGTATTATATTGCCAAATGAGAGCTTACATTTTCTTTTATAATCAGTTTTTAAATATATTCTGAAATTCGTTTATAAAGCGGAGTATATGAATATATATATATATATGTTAAATATAATGTATTTAACAAATTAACATTATTATGTTTTATTAATTTTAATATTATTTAACTATTATTACCAATATTTTATGAGTCTCGAAAATGATTGATAATTTTTATTAATGTTTGCTAATTTATCAATTTGAGACATATTATATATTAATGTTGTCCATTTGTTCATCTTAGAAGTTAGGCACTTTAAGTATCGAATAAACTTTGCCCAAAACATTATCTAAAGTAGATTACAGTCTTAAGTTCATAAAATAAATTTCCCTTCAGCTATTTGACATATTTTGACATTTTTCGGAAACTTTTAAGTCAAGTATTTTCCTTTTAATAGTCACTATTTAAATTAGAAGCAAATGCTGAAAATTAGATGAAAAAGGCATTAAAAACTTTTGCTTACAATATTATTTATGAGTTGTGACTGCGCATCCGAGAAATTCAACTGACCTTAAATCATTTAATCAGCCGAGGATGCCCTAAGGCCAGAACTATGCCAGAAACATCCCGGACATTCACATAAAATATTTGTGAATTTCAAAACTTGATGCCAACTGTTTGCAGATTTTAATCATTCACAAACTCAAACCGAGCACGCAAAGACAGAGACAGAGACCGAGACCGTAAAAGCAAGATAGATAGGGAGAGAGACATATATAGGGGGTCTAAATCTATGTTCATGTCCAGTTCAGTGTCCAGCGGCATGTGAGGAAACGAAGGGAAAGGGATAAAAAACTTGCAGTGACACTTGTTAGACGGGCTGACAGCTGGACACTCGACAGGCTGGATGGAAGCTGCGAGTCTGACCACGACCCAATGCAGATGTTGTCGTCATCATTCTCGTTGTCCTTCAACTGCAGCTGCCGACTGTGGACTGAGGACTGAGGACTGCGGATTGTCGAGTAACTTACGCCGGACAAAGCGACGACGAAGGCGACGACAACTTTTGCGAAACGAAATGACTTTGACAGACGCCATAACTTGGACTCTAGCGTAACGCCTTAACACAGAAGCACTTATCAGTACTGTCCAGCTTTTAAGAAGCAAAAAAAGTCTGTTCTTGGTGGATTAAATGTTATTTACAATTTTTTTTTCATAATTTTCAAAAAATGTAATTTTTTCTCAAACTTTGTCATACAAATGTAAAGTCAATCCAATTGTTTTGTTGCATTAGAATGTTAAAGCACTTCCAGAGCCGTCACTAATGATGAAATATGTCTATATTTAGTCCTGAAATCCTTCTTTTACATTGTACAATAACAAGTAGTCGGACATTTAACATTATCGCCAGATTTGTCGGGATAAAAGCTGCTCTGGCATCCCTGGCACTCACACTCACATTCATACACTCACATTCTCTTTGAATAATGAGGACAAAGTTTTGCATTCGTAATAACTCAGAAACGGAGACTGCGACTCAGATTGCGACTTGGACTTGGACGGCATTCGGTGGTGGTCAGGCGTGGTGCAATTTGCAAACTTCATTTATTCACGCCTGGAGCACTTCGGAGTACGAGTATCTTCACTGGCCAACAGTTCAGCAATCATTGCCGTATTCGTATTTGTTGTTTGCCATCCAGTTTCCTTAAGTTTGACGCTTTCGACAGGGCGACAATCTGAACTGAAGGACAACAACAACTGATTGTGAGACTAGGCAAGTTTTAGTTGCAAGTCGTCCATTTGTCACTTGCTCAGTTAAGCGACCTTTGTTGCCTAAATATCTAATGAAAAATCTATCTGTAAGGCATATCATTGTTAAGATACTTCAGGGAATATTTCGAATAATAATAAAGTAGGTTTATAAGAAGAAGAATGGGAGAATTTAAGTATTTATGCTTTAAATATTTATCAATAATTTATTTTTTAACACACTATTTTAGGTTTTTTTGTTAATAATAATAAAATGAACTCTCAAAATGTATTAATTGGATGAATGTGAAGTACATCATGTATTGGATTATTTAATTGTGTTTTTAAATATTTTCAAATTAAACATTTAATAAATTACCCTGTCGTTTATTAAATTTTTATTGTTATATTACAATATATAGCTATACCAATTCCCTGAGAACTTGTAGAATTTGGATATTTTTTTTTAATATTTTGTGCAAGAAATTAATATAATTTAACATTTATTGCGTTATTGAAATTTAATATTTAGCTCGTATTTTAGTTTCTATATTTTATAAGTTATCTTGGGAATAAATAGGTTATTTTTTGACAAGTAACTTATGTATTCCCAAGATAATACTCAACAATATCGATATTAATCTCATTTGTCCCTTGAGCAGAGAAGATTGATTGACACAGGGACACCTTGAAAGACAGTCCAGGCAATTAAGATCATTAAAACCTCTTTCCTGTTCTCGTCTACCCAAGACTTTGTGACATCCCAATTTTGGCGACCAAAAACAAGCAGATCCTTCTAGTAGATCTGAATATTCAAAGTATAAACAAAAGTATAATAGAAAATTTAATATTATTCACCAGTTATTTGATAAGCAGCTGAAACACATTCAGCTAACGAATTATCTGTTGAGCTGTTTGAATTTCTGGTAACTTTATTAAAGTCATTCCACAACTCGACTACAAATCCAGGCTCAGAAACCCTACAGAATATTAAATACTTTGTGCAATCGGGGCATATATTTGTTGTTATTTCAGAGGTCTTTGGATTAACTGTTTTTAAATAAGGAAATAATTATTTATAATCAAAGGTAATTTTTATTGATTGTACTTACTGCACAGTGTTTTCGTTTCAAATAAACTCAACAATATTGTTAAAGAAACAATCAAATTTTTCATATTTACTGAGAAATTATTTTGATTTGAATAACTTAAAAATAAATGCTTGCTAAGCTACCGAAAATTGTTATCATAAAATCGTACATAATATCTAAGGCCCCACATTTTATCTCATATACCACACCCATTTCTTAGTCATTTGTCAGATTTGTAGAGATTGTCAAGTGGCAATTGCTCATTTAATAAAAATAATCAACACAATCCAAGAAACAAGACAGTTCGTTGGATCGCTCCCAGATAAAAATCGTTGACAATCTCCATTTTAGCTTCTAGAGCGGATATAACTAATTGAATTGGACGGGACGATGACTGGCTGTGAGTGCCATGCACTACAGAGTGAGTACATCCATATATTCGTTCCATCATTATGGAAACCGACGAGATCAACTTATATGCGATTGCGCACAAATTGCAGCCATTTAATTCAATTTAAATAAATTTAAAATGCGACCAACTTATTGAGGCACTCGACTCGTCTTAAACATCTGATTTGGATTTGATTGGACTTAATCATACTTTATGCCGCAGTCCCAGTGAGAGTAAGGGAAAAAAGTGCATTTAAGATCTAAAATCTCTGTGTGATAATCTTAACAGTTCTTCACATTTTATGATTTATGAAATGTCTGTGGAGTCTGTGGACAAATGCCAACTGCAACTGGAAAAAACAGTACAAAGGATTTACTGAAATAGATGCACTCTACTCAAGATAATTTAGAATAAGTTTGAATTTGAAAATGAGTGCGAAAATTTGAATCTGTGTTATTTGAGAATAACCGACATTTCGACTGGTTGTATTCAAAGGCTTTTTCCCTTAATTAATTAATTATTTAAAGTAGCTTACATTTGTATACAATATTATGTACACTTACAAGTGAGGAGCACTTAACTCAACAATAAACCTCACAGGAATTGGATAATTTCACAATATAGTTGTTTAAATAACATTAAAAAACATTTGAGGAACTGGAAGAATTGTAATTTGATCAATTTTAAATTAAAAACATTTTAATTTGAATTTTTGTTAAATAAATGTAAAGCAAAATTTTATTTTGTTTCCAGGGTACCTCACCTAATGTAGTATTTTTGGGAATGAGAATTCAACTAGATAATTTCTATCGCATTTGAATTTTTGAGCTCATACCTGTTATTTGTGATCTCAGAAAATCCGAAAATTATAAACTGACTTTTTATACCCTTCCGTCTGACGGAATTCGATTGCAGGTCCCTGCAAGGGTATACAATATATGGCACGCCAAAGAAAGCTTGCGTCATATTTAATATTGAATAGCTGCTTAAATTAAATTCGGATCTTGGAGACCTATTCATGAATGCAATATGACAAGTGTCTCGTGTTTAAAATTTAATTTTTATGCTACCTGATTCGCTCCAGTTGTCACTCCACTTTCCATTGTGCACTACACTACTATTATCATACCTTTACACCTCTTATTGTAGTTATTGTTGTTGTGATTGGTACGCTCAATATGCACTCATTTATTGTTTGACTGTTGTTGTTGTTGGTTGATAATGATTATGTTGTTACTCTCTCTCGTTCTCTCTTCTACTTGAATTGCGGCTTACTCACTTTTATTGCAAAAAAGTTCAATGACACAAAAATAATGCACAACAATACAATAGCAACAATAACATCTTTTGCTCTTTGCCTTTTCTTTCATTGTTCATCGCTTGGCTGATAAACACACACACACACATTCAGACAGAGAATCGTTGATCCCCCTTCCCCCTGAACAGCTAGACGACTCCTTTTGTGTGGTTAGCAAGTGAGCGAGTGAGAGAGCGAGAGTAGTTGCCATTATTTGCATGCATCTTTCGCTTTTCAACTCTTTGAAATTGGCAAATGTGGGTCGCTCTCTTTCTCGCTCTTTTACGCGCACTCTTTCGCCTTGACTGACCGCAGAAAATCGATGACTGAGTGAAAAGCCCTTTTTTGAGTGCTCTCTCTCTTTATTCCTTTTATTGTTCAGACCAAGTTCAGCACCCAAAAACTAATGCCATTTATTGTCAACGTTAACTTTCACTCTCAATAGTTCGAGTACTCTCTCAGAGAGAGGAGAGACAGGCAGAGGGAGCGGTAGGGCGTCAACAATCAAGTCAAAGTACTGAATGTTCATTCCCTCATCATCGTCATCAACACGTTTCTGCAATTTCTATGGCCAGAACTTCGCGCTTATCATCATCATACAATCAGACACACTCATACACATATACAGCATTCATTCATCCATTCATTCATTCATTCATTCATTTGTTTGTTTGTTGTTGTTGTTCTTGTTGTTGTCTCCCTATTGCATTTTCAAAAGCTAGACAGAAACAACCTGTTGCTGGCTCTCAACTGAAAACTGAGCTGAACTGAAACTGAACTTCGCCATTCCGCCAGGCAATGCAATTTTCAACAACGTCATCATCAACAGCAGCAGCAGTAACAACACCAACAGTTGTAGCTGCAACAACAACAACACTAAAGCATTTCCAAGCCATGCTCGCCGTATAATACATTCAACAAACAATTGAAATTTCGTATACAATTGCGAATTGAATGAGGAAATGAATGTGTAAAATGAATAACGTCTGAATAGCATCTCTCTCTTTCACTCTATCTGGGTATATATGTGTGTGTGTGCATAGTTGTAGGTGTGCGTGTGTTTGGGTTTTAGCCTCAGAGTGTCGAGACAGGTCGTATACTTGTTTTTTTATTCGCCCTCGTCTTTTTGTTCATTACAGTCGCAGGGTTTTTGTTTTTGTGCCATTTTCGGTGTTGGTAAACGGATAAACTCATAAAACCTTTGACGGCACAAGTTGGCGCAAAAGCATTTAGAGATTTGTTCAAGGTTAGCGATAGAGAAAGAGAGAAACCTGTAGACAGTTAAGGACGAGTTTTGGTCTCACAAAGAGTGAGTGACGTTTTGCGGCAAAGTATGCAACAAAAGTTTGATTAAATATCATGCTAAAAGTTCATATGTACATATATGTATATGTGACAAACTAACGACAGAAGCAAACAAGATAAATTGAGTGCATATAGTTGCAGAAAATAGTTGGATATATATAAGAGAAGAATAGTTGAAGGTAACGAAAGTAAACAGGGGTATTATGTGATGTTATATGTACATACATGTGTCCAAATTAAAGTACACTGCGTACACTGTACCCTGAATACCTTGGTAAACTACTATTCAATTTTTAAAATTAAACGATCTTTCTAAAAAAAGTCTATTAACAATATGATTTTATAGAAAAATTGTGCATGGAAACATCGTCAAAGTTTAAAAAAGATGAAAACAAAATGTGTTTGTTGACACACAGACTTCTCTAAGTTTGGCCAAATGACTTATATTATATACAAATCGAAATCTTTTTCTTTCTAAAACGGCTAATGCAGATTTCGGTGGTGTTCTTCAATTTCCAAGTATGCAGTTTTGTTCTATTCGATAAGCCCAACTAGAAAAAAACGATCACTTCCCAGGTATATCAACTTGATTTCAATTTATGTATAGCACTGCGTAATTGTTTCAATCTATGTACCGTAATTCTGCCTACAAATTTTTCTTGAAATTTGATTGCATAATTTTCTATATAACTTTCTCAAATATAAAAAATCATTTGAAACTTAAAGGAAGTCCTTTAATCAAATTTATAATTTTATGGAGTCTAAACTTCTTTGTCTGTTTGTTTATTGTAATAATAGTATTCAGTACAATTATTATGAACATTCACAAAAATGTTGAACAAATAATTGGGGACTAAAAGGAAGCCATGTTACTATTTATTGAGTTTTTATATCCATGTTTGTTGCACTGGCTTATGACCGATTTTTCGACATGCTTTATTGTGTGCATTTGAAGTTCAAGCGATAACAATTTGACAGGTGCACATGTGTGCAAGGGGGATAGCTGCTGCATAGAGTGGGGGGACACTACCGCTGGCAGTTAGAAAGGCTGTTAGAGAGAGCGAGATGTCTTTATGTGCGGACTAACTGAGTGAATTGTGCGAATATTTTTGTTGTTGTTGAACTTGTTTGCTTGCCAAATGCCTTTTGTGGCTGCTGTTGTTGTCGTTGGCTCCTCTTGTTGCCTTTTGCCATTGTCCGCTGCCTGTTGTTGTTGCTGTAGTTGTTTTTGTTACGTTTTTATTTCTTTTATTATGTGCGAATGTTTGTTTGTAATACTCGGCGCCATTGTTGTTGTTGCTGTTGTGTGTGTATTTGTATTTTTATTTCATTTTTTTTTGAGCGAACAATTAAAACTCTTTGCAATGACCTTGACTTTGTTTTTTTTTAAGTGTGTGTATATGTGTGTGTGTGTGAGCTTCCTTTTCCATTCACACGCGCCCAGCACGCTCAGACGTCAAACATAAAACACAAATACCAACAACAACAAGAACAACTGTAGTAATAACAACAACAACAAAGCCGTCTGAGTGTCTACTCGGTCTGAGTCTGAGTCTGGAACTGAGTCTGGGTCTGTTTCGGTTTGTTTTGGGCTTATTATGTTCTTGTTTTCTCTCTTTTTTTTCCCGAATCCCCCCAAAGAATCGAATGGCTGCACAAATATACAATAATAATACATAACAACAACAACAACAGCAGCAACAACAAAAGCAACAACAACAATAGCAACAAGAAGTGCTCTGATAATGAATAAGAATCGTTTTTGGTATTGTATACAAAAAAAAAGCCTTTCAGAAATTTGTTCTCTTGATTTTTGCGGTTAAGATTTGCGTTTTGTTGTAGGTCAGTTACTGGGGCAGGTTTCTTGTATTTTTTTTTTTTTATTTTTATGTGTTTATACATTTTTTATATCACTCTTTATTGTTTACGCCACGTTTGCTGGGCTTTGTTTATTGTCATATCATTTGCAATTGGCCATAAATTCATTTAACTTTGTTGTCTACACATATAAGTATTTTTTATTTATTTAAGAATCATTTGGCAACTCGCATTACGAAACACAAACATTTCTGGGTTAGTAGCTCGAGTTATTAAAGTGTTTCAGGCCTTTTCAGGGTATGAGTAAAGCCTGGAATGACTTGCAAAAAATTGTATAACGTAAATATAATGGTGAATCAGTGAAGGAATATTACAAGTGAACATTGCATTATTCAATTACTTAAGTTTTTCATTGTAATATTTTATTACTTGTTGTGATTGATAATATTTAATATTAAATTACATTCATTCAATTATTATTATTTAAAACTTTCTTAATATTTTTAACATGGATTACGTTATTCAAAAAGACATTAAAATATTCCTGGATTG
This sequence comes from Drosophila neotestacea, assembly GCA_035044365.1. NCBI lineage: Eukaryota > Metazoa > Arthropoda > Insecta > Diptera > Drosophilidae > Drosophila > Drosophila neotestacea. Next base: position 930,620 of record JAWNMD010000052.1, on the reverse strand, counting down.
AAAAAAAGCATTATTTTCTTAATGCAATTTTTAAACTAGTCTCATAATTTGTAACATTTCTTTTTATGCAGAAAAAAATAAAAGAACATACTATATGTTAAGATTTGTTTATATCTTTCTACTTTTTATTTACAAAGAAAAATTATTCATAATAATAATGTGTTTTTTCCAAATGAGAGGTAAAAAATAAAATAAATGTATTATAAATAAATACTATATGAGAAGAATATAATAAAGTTATGTATGTTTCTAAATAAATAAAAGCAACAAAACAACGTAACCTAAGGTATGATATATTTCAGATTTCCATTTGTTTATAGAAGTTGAAATATACACTAACTTAAGATACCATGAATTTAGTAGTTCCATTTGTTTATTGTACGAGTCTAAAGTTGTATGTAGAACAGGTGTTCATTTCCCAATTAGTCAAACTTTGAATCATTACAATATCATTACATGAGTCAAATCTTGAGCATTCCACACGATTCATGTGGCACCATTAACTTTACCGCATTTCGCATCTGAGTCTGAATGAGAACTCAAAATAAGGAGAGCCTAGTTGCATTGCACTAATGAAAACCGAGGTGAAAATGCCGAAAAATTACTCATATCCAAGTGCATTACTTGTGGTTAGGCAAAGAGGGGGAGAGTAAGGGTTAGAGAGAGTGGGAAGTAACTAGAGCACGCCGAAAACCACGTACAAGACAATGTGGTTGACTATTCACATGTGCATCTATAATTACAACAACGTACGTGTATCTCATATAATCTAAAGGATGCCAGACCGCATCAAAGTCACATACACACACATATACACTCACATACACATGCCAGTTTCTGTTACTGTTACTGTTACTGCAGTGCACTTGGCAGCACTTGCTTAATACATTTTCCAGCTGCCTTACTATTATTTAGATATTTTTTTCAGCTGTGGCTGCTACCTTGGCAAACCCATTAGGTTAATAAGAAGTAGTGGAAAAAAAAGGGAAAATACAGAAGAAAAAAATAGAAGAATCCAAACTATGCGCGTGAGACGCGCCAACGGTAAATACACCGCAAGCACTGCGATACCCCCGTTCCAGGCAGTATTCCCGTTAAAACAGTTCGCGATGCTCTTAGCCTGGTCGGCCATATTTAAAGCGTCCGATAAGCGCAAAAAATTCCGCCAGACTTTGACTTGAAACTGCTGCTGTGAAAACAGGCAACGTTGCATGCCATAAAAACAGACTGCCCAGAGACGACATTTTTATGGCAACTCAGGCAACGCAGCAACAACGACATGGATCGATATGTGGTGTGAATGAATGCGCTACATAATGCTATCTCTCTCATGCGCAGCGTTGATTGGCGCTTTGCGCTGCGCAAAATCCAAGCTGGCAATGATATCAACACCAACAGACGCACACACACACAGCAAGGCAGAGCGAAGCGTTTATTTGATTTATTAGCGTGAGCACAAGTTACTACTGTTGTCTTTGTCTAACGCTCACGCCTGCCTAGCCTAAGAAACTGGTTTGCAAATGCCGTCACACATGCACACACACGTATATGAGACCCGTTTGACTAGCCACCCTGTGAGTGTATGCGTGTCCGCATTGCTCGCAGAACAGCTTCAGACTCAGCTGCTGGCCAGTCAGTCTCTCATTCGTCTCTCGTATTCGCTGTCGTCAGCACACGCGCACGCACGAACGGAACGTTCAACGAAACGAAACGAAGCGAATTCTCGAGTTTCGAATTGTCGCCCTCGCTTCACTTCGCCTCACTTCGGCTCGCCTAGCATCACGCAACGGGAATATATACAACAATTTTAGTCGGTTTTTTTGCGCTTCGTTTTGACGGTTGACGGCGCTCGTTATCGCTGAACAGGTTTCGCTGCTGTCCACAAAGTCGACGGCGAAACAGAAAGGTGCTCATTTCCGCGTAGTGTGGAGGTATTTTATCATCGTCTTACGCAGCTCGCTGATTTTTTGCCAACAACCAGCAGAAAAATAAGTAAAACCCCAGAAAAAAATATATAATAGACACTCATCTAAAACTACTACATAAAATAGCAACAAATTCGCGACGCGGTTTTAAGTAATAAACAAATTCCAAGTGTTTTTAACCAAAACAAATAGCAAAAGCTGTTCAACCACAAAAAAAATATAATATAAATAATCTTGAAATATATTGCATAAGAAAGTATCTTATGTGTCAACTGCCAGAATTGGCCAAGTTCTGAAATTCTAAAAAACAAACAATTAACAAATATAATAAATATTAAATAAATCCAACAAGTGCAACATGGTTTCCAGAAGAAATGTTCAAAATAATTAACAGTAAAACAACAAAGTATACTAAAAGTAACTAAATAAAACTAACTGTGCATGCTTCGAGATACAAATAAAGATACAACAGAGTGTAAAGTGTTACGAAAAACTATTTAATCATTGGAAGTATCTGAGTAAATGCGAAATGCCAAAAGTATCTCAAAAGTAACTAAATTAACGAGATAAATTTTAGCAGCAGCTAAAACTAGTACTCTTTAAAAAGTATCTGAAAGATAAAAGCAGTATCTAGCAGCAACAACAGGCAAAAACAAAGTATCTTAAAGCAACTGCAGTAAAAAGAAAAGTATCTTGAAGATATAAAGAGCATCTACACGCCTCAAAAGCAGTCAGAAAAGTATCTGCAAATTTAGAGATTATCTACAAGCAAGAAAAGCAAGTAGAATAGTATCTACAAGCTGTCAGATCATCAATTGTAAATGTATTGCACTCGCCGGCAATCGATAGCCTGAGACGAGACAATCAATTGATAGTACGAACGACAGCAACAGTTGCAACAGCAACAACATGTTGACCGTGGAGGCAGATATGAAAGGAGGCGGCATATTGCATGCCACAATGCCACCGTTGCACGCTAGTGCCGCGTTGCATGGCCACGCCCATGCGGCAGCCTCATCCTACTCGGCGCTGGCGCCTCTCATGAATTTTGGCCAGTCTCCGTTGACGCATTCCCAACTGAGCCAACATAATCACCATCATCATCATCATCACATGAGCGCACACATTGCGGCAAGTCAAAGTCCAAATCCACTGAGTTCGCTGCAATCGAGCATCGCCAACACTTTAAACGGAGGAGGTGTTGCTCAGGGACAGCAACAGCAGCAACAGCAACAGAGCTCGCCATTGCATAGTTCCAGTGAATTGAGTCCAACACAGAGCAGTATTGGTAGTCATCACATGACATCTCCAGTCAGCCATCATCAGCAACAGCAGCAGCAGCAGCAGCAACAGTCCCATCAGCAACATCCCACATTGATGGGCGCTGGCAGTGCTCTTAGCAGCATGACCAATAGCAACAATAATAACAACAACAACAATAACAACACTTCGACAGCAAACAAAAATCAACAACATGCGGATCGGGTAAAAAGACCGATGAATGCATTTATGGTCTGGTCCCGCGGTCAAAGACGTAAAATGGCCTCCGATAATCCAAAGATGCACAATTCGGAAATCTCTAAGCGACTAGGAGCACAATGGAAGGATCTCTCCGAGGCGGAAAAGCGACCATTTATCGATGAAGCCAAACGTCTGAGAGCCGTACATATGAAGGAGCATCCCGATTATAAATATAGACCTCGTCGCAAGACCAAAACATTGACCAAGACCAAGGAAAAGTATCCCATGGGTGGTCTAATGCCCGGACAGCAACCCGGATCTGGAGAACCAGGAACGCCGACAAGAGTATCACAGGGTATGGGACAGAATCAAGCGTTAAATGGTTCCGGAGGCGCCTCAGCGGCGGCAGCAGCAGCTGCTGCTGCAGCGGCAGCAGCCCAACAGGTGCGTCCGAATATTCATCAGATGAGTGTGCCCAATGGATATATGCCTAATGGTTATATGCATCCCGATCCCGCCGGTTATCAGACGCATTATATGAACTATGCGCCGAGATATGGCGAGATGGGGCATATGTACAATGGATATGGCATGTATGACACTGTTGCCGGCGGCCAGACCTCACCCTATGGCAGCAGTCTCCAGCAGCCGGGTTCACCCTCTCCCTACGGAGTGGGGCAACAGCCGGGAGCGGTAACGGGTACAGGTTCGCCGGCTCCTTATGGCGCTCAAGCTTCCTGCCAGAGTCACAGTCCCAGCGATTCGAGCATTAAATCTGAACCTGTCTCTCCCAGTCCCAGCGCCATTGCCCTTAACAATAATAATAACAACAACAATCACATCATGAAGAGGGAATATATCTCAGCATCGGCAGCAGCAGCAGCTGGTGCTGGTACTGATCTGAATCATCTGATGAATATGTATCATTTACATGATGGACTTGCCTCGGCGCCGGAGCAACAACGTCATTTGATGCATTATCAGACAGGATCGCCGGAATTGCAGCAGCAACAGCAGCAGCAACCGTTGCAGCATGTCATGCACCAGCAGCAACAGCATCAACAGCACCAACAGCATCAGCAGCAACAGCAGCAGCAGCAACAACAGCAGCAGCAACATCAACTGCATCAGCAATCGCTGCGGGCAATGGCGCCCCTGGCACATATGTGAGAAATGGCCAGCGCCTATGGAGCCGCCGCCGCGTCCGCCAATGTGTCGCCGCCGCCGTCAGCCGTTGGATATATGCCAACAGCAACAGTAGCAGCAGCAGCAGCAGCAGCAGCCGCTGCAGCAGCAACACAACAGCAGCAGCAACAGTTGCTCAATGGCCGGCCCAGTCCGACGGCATCGGGATCGGGTTCGTCGGGTGGTCGCTCCTCGGCGCATTCAAGTGGTCACACAACCACAGCGCATTCACCCGCCTTGGCAGCAGCTGCTGTTGCCGCTGCCGCCTATCAGCTGTCCGCATCTGTATCCGCTTCCTCCTCGTCCGCCTCCGCCTCCGCCTCCACTTCGGCAGCGTTAAGTTGTCAAGCGGGCAGTGCGTTTGTGGCCTCAGCCAGCATGCTGGACATGCAACAACTGGAGGAGCAACAGCAACAGCAGCAGCACCATCAACACTACCTGCAACAGCAACAGCAGCAGCAGCAGCAACACCTTCATCACCAGCAGCAGCAACAGCAGCAGCATCACTTGCAACATCATCATCAGCAACAGCAACAACAGCAACTGCAGCAGCAACAACATCAATTGTATCATTATCATGCCACACATTCGCAGCAGTTGCATGCACATGAGGCAGGCGCTGGTTTGTTGGATATATCCACATTGTAAATTATTGAATATATATAAACACACACACCACACAAACACACACACATACACAGACTTAGAAATTATATATGTAATTGCAACTAAAGTATATGGATAAAAACAATTTTAGCTTTAGTTTTAAAACAAAAATGCATTAATTTTAGCACTTGTAATTACAAAAAACAAAAAAAAAGACAATTGTATGAAAATTATACATAATAATAAAATACAAATAATTATTAATTAATTCGAATGGCATTTACAAATTAAGCATACGCACTGTTGTACCATATGAAATGAACATCTTTTCCACACATTGCATTCCACATTTTTTGCTAAAAAAAAAACCTAAACGACAATTGTGTGATACAAAAAAATTGTTGCAAGCAGAACAAAATATAAGAAAAAATTGTTTAATGTTATTTTGATTTATTTTTTCTGTACAAAAAGAAGCAAAGAAAATTGAAAACATTCCACACACACACTCACACATAAGTAAAATGTAACAAGAAATGAAAACAACATTCTATTTTATAGATTCTCTTATGCATTAAGTAATTCTAATTATTATCTATTATATAAACAATTTAATTATTAATTATCCTTATGAATACTGCAAGAAAACAAAATGAAAGGCAAAGAAGAAGCGAAACATTAATTGTAATAAAAACAACAAAAATTATTATTATTATTATTATTAATTATTAAAAGACATCTACCACATAAAACAAACAAAAAGACAACAACAAAATGTTAGTAAACCTAAAGAAAATTTAGTAAAAAAAACAAAAACAAAATGATAAATTGATAAAGCGAAAGAAGGCGAACCGAGAAGAGAAAGAGAGTGAAAGAGGGAGCGAGAGAGCCAAAACGCCTGAAACAACAATAAAAAACCAGAAAAATCCACAAAAAAACACACAAATAAAAGAAAAATCTTTACAAAAAATATAAAACATTGTTTTTCTTTATTTTACACATATTTTTTCATTGAAATCAAATTTCTAGCATATTTAATTTAGCCGTCGGCTTTGAGTTGAGATATTTATGTTGTACACTGTGGAATTCGTAGCCTGACATATTTTAATATCATTTTTATGAGTGTGCATTTCGAGTTTTAGCCAAGGTTTTTAAAATATCTATGGAAATATGCACACATGCAATAATAAATGCTGAAATGATGTTTGATATTTGAGATTAACGAGGGATTTTTATGGATTTCTCACTTAGTTCCGTCTTCAATTCAATACAATATGCAATATATCTGGAACGAAACGTGTAGACAAGTGTATTTATTTTTGTATCTTACGGATATCATTGCGTTTTGTTATAAAAAAACAACTTAAGCTATAAAATCGCATAAGATGTTCTTGTCCGTGTGGAGATTCGGTATTTAAATAAACATTTAAGATCATTAACAAATTGAATGATTTGACAAAACTAGGAGTGGCAATAAAAATTCGACAACATTAACTGATGGACTATGGAATTAAGTATTTTAGCATAAAACTTAACTTGGTCTAGAAATTTTATTTGCTTTAAATAAAACTTCAAGTATAAAAAATAGTAAATAACAGGGCAAGAAGTTTGTTTCAGAAAGTATCTGAACTTTGGAAATCTTCCTATTAAATGAAATATTAAGTATCTCAAATTTCTCTTGGAATATTTTACATAAAATTAACGATAAAATATCTAAAAAAATTCTTTTTGGAAGTTTACTTTAACCAAAATGTCCAAGTTCAATTTGGCAAACATTAACTTACATTTTATTAAATGGAAACAAATCTATCAGAGATATGTATGGATTTATTACTGCGTCTAAAAATTAATATACTGGAATATTTTTGAAGTGACTGAAAATGTTTTTGGAACATCTATAGACCACTCAGTGTCAATTTAATTACATTTGCTGTTGCATTTGTGAAAACATTTACTTAGTTTTTTTGCACACATAATATTGGATTTCATGACTATAGCTAATTTTCGTAACAGGATGTGGGAGTTTTGTAGCTGTCGCCGTTGATTTTATTACAATAATATATGATCTAGATGACTACATATGTATTCTGTAATTATTTAGTAAGCAGGCGTGTAATGCATTTAAAGTTAATCATTAATTTATATGCCTCCCTTTACAAGTTATGCAGCAAAAATGATCATTAGACTTTCAAATTTATTCAATCATCTATCTTTCAGCTATCCATATGCCTTTCCAAATACATTATGATCTCTAAACTAATCAAAGCATCCAGTTGACAGTCGACAGTCACTTTTTTTCTGCCAAAAACGACCTTAGGCTTATTAACAAACCATAACATCCATTCGATATTGCTAATTTATGCTGGCATCAGGTAAACACCCAACAGTGGATCCAACAATCTAAATTTCACAACTCCATGTCCGACTGAAAGATACCCTGTTCCCGAAAACAAAAAGTAACCTCTTTTATAAGTATGGTCTAGTAACTATCAAAATTTGAGAGGCTTATTGCTTCTCAAGAAATTAAATAGTCAGCCATATATTTTCCTTTTCAGACTTGTAAATTAAGTCAATCAACTTTGCATCAGTTTAATGGGCACAGGGTATAATAAAACGCATAAAAATTATGATATATGGAATTAATGAAAATTGCAAATTCAGCTCAGCAAAAGCAGTCAGAAAATACATAAAAAAAGATGGATACAAAAAATTATACAATGACCGAACGTTGAGTTAAAAAAAATGTTGCAAAAAAGTAGAAGAATGGAAAATATTTAATATCAAAACAATTTACTTAAATTGTGTAAATACACATTATACAGAGCTTACTATATTTTATTTTTTATTCGATTTTTCCATTTTGTCGCTTTTGCTGATTATTGTAATTTTTATAAATGTTTTTTCAGAGAGAGGTGGTGGGGGAAAGGTTAAATCAAAATAAAAGCATTACTGAATTTCAATTAAAATACTTTGAATTTTCTGCCCTTTCTTTTTGCAATCAATTAACGTACAACTTTTAATTACAAAATTTATTTCACTCTTTTTTTAGATTCTTTTTCAAGTTGATTGAAAAGCACTTTGTTGTTATTGGTTGAATCCCATCGTTTTGTTTTCCGCCTGCTTTCCTATTTTGTAGTTCAAATTTTGTCATTAAAAACTAAACTGAATTTACATTTTTCGCAATCTTTATTGCTTTTTTGTGTGGAATGATGAAATCAGATTGCTTGCGATACAAATGCATAATTTTTTGAAAACAAAACTTATTAATTTTTTATGGATGTCATTTTGATACGCTGCAATGCACAGCAGATACAGAGATACGTTCAGAGTCATAGATACAGATACAGATACATATCAGTTCGAGTTTGTTTGACATGCAAATCGTTTGTCGGAGCGTTTTGTTTATTTTCTCGTCAGCCAGTTGGAGCAATGTTTGATTTAGATTTATTTATATTTACTGTTTTGTTGTTGTTGTTGTCTGCTGTTGGGTTTTTTTTTTCTAATTAGCTTAAATTTGGTGTTGCTTCTCGAGCTTATTTGCGTGCTGTCAGCGTCATTTGTTGCAATCAGTGAGAAAATTAAGCATCACTTTTGCCATGTGATTAGCCATTAAATTAAATTAAGATCTAATGTCAAACTCTACACTTTGAACAACAACAATTTCAGCCTGGCTATTTAGACAGGTGCTTTATTCTGGCCAAATGCTGAGATTGCAGCTGAGTCATCGTCGCAATTAGAAACCGCATCAATGACAGCAGATGATCGTGAGAGTTTTGCCAATTCGTATACTTTTATTTACATATATCTTATTAAATGTCAATTAAAAGCAATCTTAATTTACAAAAAAAGAATCTTTTGAAAATTTGCATTATTTATAAATAAGTTAAACAAATAATAGATAAATATTATTTTAGAGCCAATTTCGCTTTTTTGGGATAATATTTTACCTCTTGTTAACAGAAATTCATTGTTGAAAATATGTATACTAATTTCAGCAATTAGTAATAAAGTATTTCTTATATTTCTGAATTACCAGTCTTGTTTAATTATGTGTTTATTGATTACTTATATTCTAATAACTGCTTTCTCTCTCATTTTTCTTACTTAGACTTATTATGTTAAAAATTAGAAAAATATAAGCGTTTTTAAATTTGAAGAAAATGTATCCTTTAAAAATTATCATAATTTATGGATACTTCATTTAAAAAATCGATAACAAATAATCGTTTTTTATGTCTTGATAAGAAAAATTAATTAAAATACAAATTTGGAATATGTGTATATTACCTTAAAGTAGTGAAGAATTTCTTTAATTATGGAATTATCGATCTTCTTTAATTATGTGTTTATTAAATAGTGTTAGTATTATTCTAATAGAAATTCAGTTGAGACTCTATCTCTCTCACTCTCTTTCTCACTTTTACTGACTTATCTGAAGCTAATTCGTGTATGTTTATGTGATTCGGGTGAATTCGTGCATTTCTGAGTGCACCCTTCAATTATCTAAACAAAAAGCCTGCGGCGCCTTCAAAGCACAACAACAACTGTAAAGCCTTTACACAGTAACCGTCGATAGACTGGAGAGATGGAAATACATTAAGAGAAAGAGAGAGAGGTTAAAAAAATGCAGAATCCAGTGTAAAAGCAAGGGAGCTGAACAACTAATTAAACTTTAACAATAGAAAAGTTAGCAAACAAATGTCATTATGCAGAAAAGTCAGAACTGTCTAGGGCTGGGGTGTTTTCGTTTTCGTCGATTTGGTCGGGGGACACTGTCAATGACCAAAAAGATGGCGCCCCTTTATTGGCTGACACATTTCAAAAGTAGGTTAACAGAGAGCAATGGTACCAAAAAAGTCAAGTTGATTCATAAGCCTAAAACTGTGGCCAATGCTTGGACTGGAGATATACGACTGAAGTTTTGCTTCGATTGCGAGTGTCACTGAAAATGAAACGTACATAAACAAATCGGATTAGTTGACAAAAAAAATTGAAAAAAAAAATTAAGTAAAAAATCCAATTAGTTGTGCACCGTCGTGCAATGGTAACACTTTTAAACTGTTGTCAGCTCAAAGATACGAGTACATAAATATCTGTATCTTTTTAGACCCAGTACTTTAAAAAAGTACAAATGGGTCTATTACGTTTGTGCAAATGTGCGTAACAGACAGAAGGAGGCGTGCAGACCCCATAAAGTATTATATTCTTGATCAGCATCAACAGCCGAGTCGATATAGCCATGTCCGTCTGTCTGTCCGTCTGTCTGACCGTCTGTCCGTCTGTCCGTCTGCCCTTTTTGACCACCTATATCTCAGAGACTATAAGAGCTAGAGCTACCAAATGGATGACGTTCATCTGCATCTTGCATTAAACGAGTTTGTTTTAGATTTTTGCCACGCCCCTCCGCCCACGTAAATTTGAAACAAAATTTCAAAGTCGAATAACGAAAGCTCCTTTAATGCTAGCAATATGATTTTTGGCATACATGATAAACTCTATAGTCCAATCCTGTCCTGAAAGTTTTATCCGGATCGGATAATAAACGGATAGTATACGGCTGTTCAAAATTTCGAAAATATGAACACCTAGATCTCAGAGACCATAAGAGCTAGAGACACCAAATTTGGCATGTAGGTTCATCTATATCTCCCATTGATCAAGTTTGTTTTGGATTTTTGCCACGCCCCCTCCGCCCCCGGAAATTGCAAAACAAAATTTCAAAGTCGAATTACAAGAGCCCCTTTAAGACTAGCGCCTTGATTATTGGTACATATAATAAACACTATAGTCCAAACCTGTCTAGAAAATTTTATTCCAATCGGATGATAAACACGGAAGTTATTCAACCCCTAACAATCTTACCGGCCCCCGGCAGAAGAAGAGACGCTAGCGACCTCTGTGTTTATTAACTTCGTAGTAGGCGCCATCTATTGTTTGTACGCATTATTGAAGAACAATCAATAGTGAACGCTTTGCACTCAAAAAGTACTGGGTCTCCTACTGTCGAGCTTGCTCCACTGTAGCTTACTGCATTTTATTTTTATTTTTTTTAACATCCATTTTGATGGATGTGTGGCATGCGTAAGAATTTATAGGTCGCTTGATCGATGGACCGTATATTGATTTACGGGAATATTGATTGGGCAAAAGGAAACACATGCCGTTGTCCAGACTGCCTGGCGACCCGAACCCGCTGAGAACAGGCCTTGGCTAAGCCGACAAGCTGCGCACCTGCATATATAGAATGGGAAAACCCAAAAGTAAAATGCACACAGGTAGAGACCGTCATGGTAATGAACCTCTAAAATCCACGCCTCACTCAGCAAATCCCTCAACGGATCTCCGGCATGCTAATGCTGAGCAACTGCAATAAAGGGCTAGAAAAACACTGGGAGTGTAATGCAAAAACAATATATGGTTAAGCAAACTATGCATATTATCATAATCATCAATAAAATTTAGCTAGGGCTTAGCCAACTCAACAGGTTGCCTGTCCATGTTTCTGAGAGAAGACCTTATGCCTAATACTTCCTCTTTGCGGTTTCTCGGTATTACAATCGAGGCGCTTCGCTCGGAAAAAAAACATGTCACCCGCATATTGTAAATACTCTTGGTTGCATCTGAAATTCAATCACTGGGCCAGCATAAAATGCGCAATCTGCATCTGTAAGATACTATTCCCTGCCCTGCTAATCACTGTCAAATTACTTGTATATATTTTTGCATTTTTATAGCCCTGCTCTTTAATTTTACTACATTTATATTTTTTTTTTGGGGTAGATATTGTTGCAATGTTGCTACTGCGGTTTACTTGCAATTAGGCGATTAGTCACGCCCTGATTTGACATTGATACCGAGCGTGTAGATGAAATACAACTATCCAACTATGCGGGTGCTTAAAACACCCGGGGGAAATTGCCAAAGGGAGTAGTTGATAAGAAAATACCCAACATATAACTAACAATCTGTCAACTAGCAAAGAAATGCAGCTCAAATTTCTCTGAATTTGAAGCAGCAAGATAAAATGTAACAAAAGTTCTGCCTCAAGGTCATTTGTTAAATTATTTAAATTGATTTCATAAAATATTTGTAAGAGTAAATCCGTTTGAAGTTCATCTCAATAATTGTGCCATTTATTATATTTGGTACACCAAGCACATAGCCGATAGCGACTGTAAGATGCAGTAGAGTCGGAAAAATAAGATCCACTTGGTTATCTGATAGTTCGAATTTCCAGTAATATCTGAAGTGTTATTATGCCGTAAAAGTAATATAACATTGTTACGAAATGCGTAACATCTATTTCTATTTCTAATAAATAATCTTCTGTAGGTATAAATCGAAAAGACTGTAAAATATTATTTTACATCGACTTTTTTGACTCGGAATACATCTATAAATTGTAAACTAAAGTCTCATAAATAATTACAAGACTTTCTTTGATTTGTGTACAGAATCTATTATATCTCAAAAAGACTCTCAGCTTCAGTTTATTTATGGCAATATGGAAATGCATTAATTTTATTATGCTAGAAGTTTAATCATCAGCAACTACATCCATAGCCTTTTTTCCATTTCCATTGCATTTACATCCACATCCACATCCAACAACACAGTGAAGCACTTGTGTCACTTAATTAAGTCGGCGTTTTATTGTCGTCAGCAGCATCGTCGCTCAAGTTAATTACTCAGCACAGGCAGCTTTATAACCAACCAGAGCTGAATCCCTCACACCTGTAAAAATGTAGGGTCTAGTGTCTGGGCACCTCCCATTTTACAACTGTTGGCACTACTTTTCCTGAGGCTGCCAAGTGAGCATAACAATTCCTCCAACGGGTGGCAACTTCTTCCTGGTAACTGGGGATTGAAGGGGGAGGCTGCACTTTGGCGCATTTGTTGATTCGCGCACTTGAACAACATGGAAGCCCAACCAAAGTCGACACTGGCAGCTGGCAGCTCTTATCTTAATGAGTTTTATGCATCTAATTAAATAAATTGCACCTCTCGGCAGTCAGGCAGTCAGGCAGTCGGGAGCTATGACAACTGAGCCGCAGCTCATGTACCTACTAAATAGATCTCTCAATTTCGAATGGAGAATAGAGAAGGGGAGAGGGAGCGTAATGCACTTTGCAGTCCATTGCCAAAACCATGGCCCCACCCCAATGGGGTGCCACAATTCAGAGACCACACCCAGAGTCAAATTCAATTTTAATTACAACATTTTTTTTGCTGTGATTTTTCCAAAATCGATTTTGTTAAACATTTTCTTTTTTTTATACATTTTTTATCCATTTTTTTATACACAATTTGTTTATGTGATGGCATGCATGTATATACGTATTTATATACTTATACTCACATATGTATATGTGTATATTTTAATCAACCGCTCCCAGACCAAAATGCTTGGTAGTTGTTGCCTTTGTATCGACTGGGCGGCAGTTTGTTGCTACCACAAAGCAGCTACAGATTGTTTTTTATACTCGTACCTGCTCCGCAATACGCTCCATGAATGCTCGAATTTATTTATTTGCTTGATACTGCCCTCATCGCAGTCGCAGTTGCAGTCGCAGTCGCAGTCGTCGCATTTTCAATTTTTCGCTTGCAAATTGGAAAAGTTCAAACGCACACAGCATCAGAGGCAACAGAAAGATCCAAAAGCAGTATCGTAATGGCGGCCCCAATCGTACCCGAAACTCAGCCACATGAGCACCATATTCCCTCTCCAGTCTCTGTCTCAATCCCAGTCCTGGTCCAGAGAACCAGACAGGAACAGGCCAGACATATGCATGAGCTCAAAAGCTACAGATAAATGCAACAACAACTGCAGCTAAATTCAACTGAAACTGACCAATGTACAGTGGGGAAACTCGAAGGATTATTACTTTGAATTCAATGCACATATTTAAATAAATGGTTGTACTAAAAGGCAAATAATAAATTCACAGCAGTCAAAATTTTGCTAAGTATGTTATTGACAAATTTGAAGATGAGAAACATTTCCTTAATGGAATAAATCCCACATTCAAGAATAAGCTGGGAACTGACTGTAATAATTTTTACAATTTAAATTCAAAATCATTATAATTTTTCTTATTATTTAATTTAAAAATTTAATATAATACAAAATTTTATATTTTAAATTAAAAACAAAAGTTAAATTATTTTTTCACTTGTTTTAAATAGTTTACTTAATGAATAGATTAAATAATAAGGTAAAATATGCTTAAATATTTATTAAGTACATATTTAATGTGAAGAGAAACCAAAATAAATCAAAGCTTAATTCCAACTTTCTTTAAATTCTTATAGCTGCCAAAATTTGAAAAACTTTAATTAAAGTTGTAGATTTTAAGATTGCCTCTTTATGTTATTTCTTTCTAATACTTAATTGCAGATTGTTTTTGTCATTGCTTTTTTTTTAATTTAACGTTTTCAGTTTGCAACCACTGTGCAAATGTTGATTTGTTGTTATTGTAGAGCCCATTTACATATACGCATTCCACACAACAACAACAACACTCATGGAGCCATTCACATACTTATTTTGAACATTTCGCCATGTCCGGCAAAAGCGACGTCAATGACAAGCCCCGGCTGGCTGAGTGACTGTCTGGACAGTGGGACGGACAGATGAACAGATGAACTGACTGACTGCCTGACTGACAAACTGACTAAATGACTAACTGGCAAGCTGACTGACCAATGCCATGAAAGTTGCCGCCTGTGTTGCCTAGATAGTGTCTGCCCTGCAGCTTTTTGCATGTGTGCGATTGTTTGTGTGTGTGTGTGTGTGTGTGTGTATCTGAGCTGATTGATTGATTATTTGTTCCGCATCACTCACCTGGAAAATTCAACTGAAGTGGCAACTTTAATTAATTTGCTTATATACGAAGCATGTTGTTGCCGCCAAGTTGACGTTATTCATATGGTGCAAACCATATGCGAGTCTCCACATAAGCCACACATTGTATACATTCTGTATAGGTATCTGTGTGTCTCTGTATGTAGTAAATAATCACAACACACGACAGTTAATACATAGGCTTGCAAATTAATTGGTTTAACGTAGCACATACAGGTAGACAGACAGGTGAGGCCAGAATGCGTCTGGGCATCAATTGGGCTGTGCCAAGTTTAATTATGGTGGCGTACACCGAATATATTATTCAAATTAATTTTAAACGAGTACCATATATATATTTAAAATCAGCAGCAGATACCAGAGCTTGACCTATTTTACCAAACTGGAAAATTATACGCAAATATTTAAGCTATTGCGCATTACTTTAATAATAAAAGAGTCAACAATTGAAAAACTAAACTCTAATAAAGGTATTTTAAAGAGCAGGACTTAGTTTAGTTATATAATATATTTTAAATTATATAATTACATGTATGTAATTTAACTAAATATTAAAAGTTCACAAGAAAAAAGCAATATAGCAAAAAATAATATTATAGTAACAAAAAATGTATATAAAATAAAACATAATGCTACATTTACCTTTGTAAAAAAGATACACAAATTCCACACTAGTATTTTCTCAAAATGTAAACTAAATAATATAAAAAAATACACTAAATACAAAATATTTTATTATTAAGACTAGTACAGAGTTCTGAATTCAATTATTTTAGCTGTCTTTAACACGACATTAGAATACCAACTGAAACTTTAAAGCTAATAAGGATGTGAGATGTTCATTTTTCCACAAATCTTCTTCCTCAGCTCTTACAATAAATCTTAAAGTTTTTAGAACACATTCATTGAAGCTTTCTAAATGTATTGAAAGAGATCTGACAGCACTCTAACAATGGAATCGATCATAAAGTAATCACATGTACCAAAGGCAACTCAATCATACCTTTTTGAATATCATTTAACACATTGACTTAACTTTACTGAGCATACACATAAATTAAATGTTCAGAGTAAGAGACAAAACAACAGATGCCCTAACAATAAATTAATAGGGATAAAGTCTAAAAATAAAAGTGTGATCATTTATAAGAATTATCGATAGTCTCAAATAACAATAACTGTTTTCACACTTCTCGAGCCTATAAGACAACGCAAAGACAAACAAAAACAAATATTCCCCACAACTCCGAAGACATCTGTCCCTTGTAAAGAAGAAAAAAAAAATCAAAACTCCCCAACAAATACTCGTAAATGTATAACAAATTATGTGTAATAATTTAGCGTGCGCCAAAATACCGTTGAGGTGAATATTTGAAGATTCAGGTGTTATCTATAACAATGGGTCTAGATTTGTTTATTGACAAAAACCCGATGAAGTTTTTACCGTTTCTTTGGCCAACTATTAGTTGAGATTTGATGGCATATTAATCGTTGAATTTATAATTGATCTACAACGAAATATTTTCAACTTTCTTTGGTAGCATTTCACCGACCGAATCTGAATCGCACTTAACTAATCCCAGCTTAAAAGTTTAAAATATGCTTGAATTTCATTAAGTAAATTGCCGATTAAGGCTGACAATGAGAATGATTTCTAATCAACTGATTACTGACAGATATTCTGTTATTCGATTTATATCTTTAATCTAAATGCTACCAAATGACCTTGTCTAGTGGACTTCTGAAGAAGCCATTGGCAAAGTCGAAAACGACCGACAGCTGACTGACATATTGTCAATTGAAATTAATTCGTCCTAACTCATGGATATATTTAGAAAATTTGGTAACGCGCTTGTCTGAAGTGTCAATATAATTTATCTAATTTCAAGCAAGCCTCTTAAAAAATGTTTAAATTTTACTTTTAATTTTGTGTTCTTGTATAAAGAAGGCAACTAAGGTAAGTTGACTATGCTTACATCGCACGACTTAGCTTAATATATATTTTATTATAAATAAAGAATGAAAAGCTTACTGCTTTCACTTCAGGATAGTTTATTGCATAACATAGTAATGAAATTCCCATGTATTGAGAAAAAAGAGAATAATGAATACAGATTTTTACATTTAAGTGGATATTTAAAATAAATTTGTAATTTATTATAAGTGATGATAAAAATATTTTAATTGGTACTTCTAAAATTTTAACTTATTTTAATGTATAAGTGTCCTTCTAGAGTTGATGGGAATTAAGGGGGTAAATATATTTAAATGACGAGGTATACTGCTTTGTTACAAAATGTTAATGTTTTTTTTGCAGGAAATATTATTAAATTTATTCTGTTCTTAATTTTCACTTAAACATGTGATATTTTAAATACAAATTAATGCCCAAGTTATGTTGGCTACCATTTTAATGACTTTTTATTCATATTTAGTGATATTTAATTTTGTTGTACTTATATAGCTAAGAGCTAGAAATTAATTGTTAATTTCAATGTTTATAAGTAGACCAATTCTTTTGTTGAGGCAAAAATGTACAATATCTAGTTATATATTTACATATATTTCAGTATTGTTAGATTTTTAGTGTAATAGACTAAAGCTTAACTGCCAAAATAATATTAGCCAAAAGTTATCGTCCTCTTAGTCCCCCCTTATTCCGTTTCCATGCTCGTAACTCCAAGAAATACTTTATTCAAAAAACGCATTAGCAACTTCACACCCATTTGAAGATGGCCAGAGGCAAAGCCAGACACATTTGCTGGCCTTAACCCAAACTCAGTCCAAACTCAGTCCGATACGCGTGTACCTAATATAACCCTAAGGTGCTAAGGTCCTAAGGTGTCGAGGTGCTAAAGGTGTCGAGGTGCTGAGGCTGCTTATTTAAATGCTACACCAATTTATTGTCAACGAGCGCATTTCATTCATTGTCCTGTGTGCCGTCGCATCGCATAATCCTTGAATGGGCTACGTGCCCCTAAGGCGGTTCCTTAATACATTTGCGTCATATCTGACGACCGTCGCCTAACGACTTCCGTTCAAGCTTTGCGCACGCGCAGATCGCTTCGTTTTCTGAGACTGAGACTGAGATGGGGATTGGGATTGGAACTGGAACTGGAACTGGACTTGGACCAGAGACCAGAGCCCTGCTCTGGGTCTGAACTGTGCGCCCACAGTTTTTAATGATAATCTCTTGAGTTATGTGTTTTTAAATATAATTTCGTTGTTGGCGTGCAGACGACGGCACCATAACTCACATAGCGCCAAGTCACGAAATGTCAGAGTACACAGCTTCAGTTTCAGCATCAGTTTCCGAGAGAAGTTTGCCTGTAAACTGTCCAAGTTGAGTGCTTGCGTTTACAGCATGTAACATATACTTATAAGGCACTCCCACGGCATCTCATTAATTGGCTCATAAAATAATGGCCCAGCTACTTGGCACACACACACACACGTATTGGCCAGATCTTTAAAAGAGCTGAGAGCTGAAAGCTTTGCGTGTCTGTTGGGCATCCATAAGCAGAGCGTTTAACTTTTCACAAGCATTCAGAAGCGGCAAATTTGGCACCCAATTTATCAAACGAGCACATTTGTCGCCCCGCGGGTTTGAATTCGGGTTCAGTTCTCATTCCCATCGGCAAATCCTGGCCAGCAACAGGCGTGGGAATCCAGTCAGTTGTTGTGTAGGTGAAAGCTGAAATGATGGAGAATGAAGGATGAGAGTGTAAAAGGTGCCAATTGCCACCAGTGGCAGTCTAGCGAAAATAATTCGTATTACCCTATTCCAGACCCAGACGTTGTTCCTGTCCTTTGCAGGAATTGCAGCTGCTTTCACCACAGAACACGCTGTAATCCTGCGGCGTAACTTGAGCTCAAGTCGCAAGCAGATGCCGTAAAGGGGTCGTCCAAATCCAAATCCAAATTCAGGAAACCACCCCCTGGGGCACATGCTGAGCGTGTGCTTGGACTGTGCAATCAAATCAAATGAAATCAAATAAAATTAAAATCCACTTTGAGCCTATTAAAGTGTGCCAACGGTTCGTCCTCATCCTCATCCTCAACCTCAACCTCATTCTAGTCCAGGCAAACTGTCACTCGTCGTCGTTAGTTTTAATTGACATGCAAGTCAACGTCCAGCCAACGGCGACATGTCAATCAAAAAGTGCAGCCCTGTCTCACACCCACCCCCCGCCGCCTCTGGCTCATGGACTTTCCCTCCTTATTCTCCCAGAGTACACCTCATTATGTCCTTGTCGTTCTGCGGTTTGTTGACACACGCGTTTAGCTAAAAATATTCAAAGCAGACGCCTCTACAGCTGAGACTCATGTCCATTTATTTGGTAGTTTTTTAATTGGTCGCTTACAGCAAATTATTGGTCTATTAATTTGGTAAAACTGCTTATTTCAATGGACACATATGGCCAATCAGTCAGCTTACAGATTATAAGCTTCTTGATTGCCACAAAAACGTAGCTTGAGAGGTGAATACAATACCAGCTAAAATACTCTTTAAAAGTATTAGAACTCAATAGATTTTTTACAAACCTCTCTTTAGTAAAAAAATTAATTCAAAAGTGTTAAAATTAGAAAGATTGGGGTTATATTATTTAGATTATTATATAGTAATTATCAAGAAGCCGATGAAATACATATTTGTATTTTAATAATTGTGCGTAATTTTTCTTTATTGCTAGGTTTTCCAATTTATATTTGATTAATTTACATGATTTTATATGTGTATTTTTTAAATTAATAAGCTTTCCATTCTACTAAAATAAATGTATTTATAAATTTTTATTGACGTTTTATTTATTTACTTTTATGTATTTATTTAATTTTTAATTTTTATTTTATTAGTTAATAAACTTAAATGCAATAATAATTTGTTTTAGTTCATTTGATTTTTAATTTGTATTTTATTAATATTTTGTGTACCCCAGTCTTTACCATTTTTATATTTTCAGCTTTTATTTTAAAAGTTTGATTTGATTTAATTGCTAATTGTTAACTTTAGTTTTAATTTAAATAATATGCATAATTACTTTACCCGACAGATTATATCCTTAGTCGTCAAATAAATAATTAAATAAATAGTATATTAAGTTTACCTTTTTAAAATGTATACTTTCTGCACGATGCACATCATTTATTTATGTATATTAATGTTTATTTATTCTTATACATTTTATTATACTATGTTAAAAAAAACGATTTTTGAGTTATGAAAAATAAACTTTATTAATATAGATATATATTTTTAGAAATTCAACGCAAATGTACCATTTAAATTATTAAAATATTTTAATTAAAAAAAATTTCAATTAATAATAACACAACTGTTTTGCTTGTGTTTCTTTGTGTTTTCATCCAACAACCTGATATTTTCTGTAATTGACAAACTCAAATCGAGTCACGTTTATTGACCGTCTGCCGTATGCTGAATGGCCGGAATGAATTGAAAAGATACGGCTAATAGGCCAATAATTGCGTTTTATCTCAACTGTCTGAGACAGACAACCTTCAGCAAGAACTGAGACAACTGGCTGAGTTTGCGCAACAAATTGTTGTCAATGTGGCAAAGAAAACAGTTGCAGCCACAATCTGTTGCCGCCTCAATTGGCAATTGAATGTGGCGCCGATCTGCATGAAACTGAGTAAGATAGAGAGAGATAAAGAGAGAGAAAAGAGAGAGAAGAGTGAGAAGGGTAGGTGTCACCTGCAGATTACAATGGTCACAGCTTTAAACGGGTCTTCAGTTGGACAAAAGGAACGCTCCCTAGAATTTGTGGCAACTATTCAAGACGCTGCTGCAACTGCTGCAATTTTAATGCTTCGCTGAGCTTAGTGTTTACTTACACACACACACAGAGATACAGAGTTGAGCTGCAGTTACATATACATATGTATATAGAATTGTTTGCTTGTTTATTCGTTTTGTTAAACAATTTGTTTGCTCTGTCACACGCACATTGTGCTGGCCCAGAGAGCTGCTAATTGCACTTGTTGATTGCCTGATAACAGGTTGCCGTCCATCAGTCTGTCCATTTGTCTGACTGTCCAACGTTGCATAAGTGCCAATGCATAAGACAAACTTTTGTCCAAAACACTCAATGGCTTGTGGTGGGCGTGGCAGCCACGCAACTAACTGGGCGTACAATCAGACCCAAACTGCAACTAACAACACAATGGTGCACATGTTCGACTTTGACTACTGAGTTTCGTCTTTGGACGACAATTCTCTAGAGTTGTTGCCACTGCAACAAGAGCAACAACAGCAACAATAACAGCACCAACAACTGCCACTGCTACTGTCATGGCAAACAAACTTAAGTAGGTAATTTGCAACTAATTTTCAAGTGGGCAATTCAAGTTGAACGCGTCGGCCACAATGTGACTTGTGTTTGTGTGTGTGTTGACAGCCATTGCGCATTGCTCATACGCAGTGTTGTACGTTGTGCCGCCTGTTATTGCCGGTCGTTGTGGCAGACAGGTGTCACATTGTAATTAGAGTGGCGGACCAACTACTGCTCAACTCAGCAAGTTATTCATAATACTGATCAAGTGGATGCATTCAGTGCAATTAAAGCATTTGAATAAATTCTTTAAATTCTCTTAATTAAGGTAAATAAATAAGTTTACAATAGTTTTTTTAATAAATAAATTATAAAAAATAAGTAGAACAATCAATGTACTCCTTAAATAATTAATAAATTACATAGTTGAATTATTCATTTTGATAAGTATTTCATAATGTCTACTAGACATTAATATATATTTCAAAGAGTAGAAGGCCTCATCAGACAGTACTCTATAATTAAGTTAATAGTTGAGATTTTAATATTATAAGTTAACTGTATATAAATAAGTAAATGACACTTTTCAATATCTAATCTATTATTATTAATTTAATGTAACATTCTTTAAAATAATATGAGTAATTAATATTATAAGTAAAAAACCTCTCTAAATTTTTGTATCCAATTGTTTTCAGTAATAAATAAATAAATAAAAGTGTTACGTATACTCTATGGCAGATCTTAATTTAACTTTATTTAAACAAATTTATATTATTTTTACTTGGAAACTTATTTATACACACATACATACGTCCGACATGTATTCATTGTTTAATAGTTGAATATTTTTTATTGACCTGTCATTAATATATTATTAAATAACTAAATAATTATGTAATTTAAATAAAATACTTATTTTATTTTATTAAAATTAATATTTATTAGTTTAAAAGAACAGTAGCAATTATTAGTGCAAATCAATTATGTAAATTAAAAATTCTGTTTTTATACTTATTTAATTATCACCCATTAATATTTAATTCTTTCATTAAATCCGAATACTCATATTATCAGAAGATTCTCAATATATTTACAACAATTACAATTTATTGTTATTTATTTAATATTTATTTTATTAATACTATTATATTACACTTTTTATGCAACAATTACTAGTTTACTAATTTTTATTAATGTGCTAATTTTAGATGGTATTTATTTCCATTATATATTTAATATATTATACTCAGAATATTTTTATTTTAACACTAGGTAAAAGTTAGTAATGTTATATAATGTTGCTAGCTATTACATTTATTTGTATTCTCTTAATTATAAATGATTTGGCTTATTTTCGGACAATCTTAAGTCAATTTCCTCGATCGATTCCTAAAGTTTCCGAGACCCGCCAATGACTTCCATATGCTGGCCCACCCATTGCCCTCGTCACCGCCTACCACTCACTCTTCCCCTCCTCAAAAATATAAAATCATTTTCTATATAAAAAATAATAATGTGCGAAAAGCATATTTTTATTTTAGCACCGCCCTCGCAAGCCGCCAATAAAATTTCGAAAAACGTATTAAATTAAATAATAAAAATTTCACGCAGCTTCCCAGGCAGACGCAGACGAAATTCAGAGCGTGATTTCCGCACGCCAATGTTCAACATGTACGCGCCATTAAATAATTTCCGCCCTCACAGACACCCAAACTCAAAAACAGATTTCCCAGACTCAGACTCAGACCAAGACCGAGTACGAGACCAGAGCAAGATTCCAAGCCAATCTAAAGTTCCAAGCGTCATGCATCGCTGATTGCGTTTCACAAATGAACTAGAAATATATGGTAACAAAATCGAAGCGCATCTATGAAACTGAAACTGGAAATTGAGAAACTCGCCGATTTCACTGAAAATCTCAAAACATACTCTGGTGCTGGAAACCAAGTTCAAACGAGGGAAAGCAGAGAGAAGGGGGGGCAAAAGGAGAGAATACCTATTATGCATAGTTTGGCTATTAAAAGCGCGGCAGCTTTAGCTTCAGCTTCATTTTTGGTTAAAGCTATCTCAAAATTAGGGTACATAGCGGTACTTATTATGGGTGTTAACGGTTTTGCAGCGCCAGCGATAGAGTCAACAGAGTTTGCAAGCCAAAAAAAAACAAAATACATATAAAAACAAGAAACTTGACTGTCAACAACATGTTGTAGTTGTTGTTGTTGTTGTCGGCCAGGGAATAAATTTAAACAGAAACCAAATGTCATTCGCTTGGCTTTTCAAATAAACATATTTAAAATTATGCACAACACTTAAAAATCAACGCGTTTATTTATTTCAGTTGCTTTTTTTGCTTTTTTTTTGAGGCAGCAGCATCAATCGATGGATCAGTTTGACAACTGGTTTTTGGTTGTCGAAAAACATTTCGAAAATGTTGCCGTTGTCGAAAATTTAAAGCTCATAAATAGTTTTGGGTTATCTTCGAGTCGGGGTTAGTTAGTCTTTGATAATCGGCGCTCTGTTGCAATGCCCCCTCCCAACTTTTTGGGAAATCATTAACATTGATGTTTGTTGACGTTGTTGTTGTTGTTGTTGTTGTTGTGGAAAGTGAAGTTATACTTAGTACTGTTAGTTTGTCGTAGGTCTCTGTGTATGTGAAAGTGAACTGACCTGGGCTAATGGAAATTTTAGCTCTTTAGTCTCGTTCAAAAGATTTGTCTTTACACTGAAAAAAAACAACTTCTAAAATCGAGAGCATTTATTTCAAATTACTAAAAATTTGGACAATTTTAAATTCCTATTATGAAAATAAATATCTTAAATTTTAAGGACAATTTACACACATATATAAATAACTTATTATGAGCCCTTTAAATTATACAAAATATACAAATTTGTTAAAGATTTTAGGAAGTTTAATCTTATCTTTACAATTGTATTGTAGAATATTTTATCAGTTTTGTTTAGTACAACTCTCTAATGGTTCTGGTGGTAGAATCGGTTCTGATGATGGAGAAAAATAAAAAGATTTATACTGAGTCTTAAATTTGAAACATATTTATATACCTAAGTATAAGCCAACCAGCATTTGGTTGTAACTTCTTAGGCATATCTTGCAACTTCTTGTGGTAGCAACCGCAGAGTTCTGTTGAACAGTCTGTCTTACAATCTTATCGCATGGCGATGCAACCTACGATAAACGTTAGCCAAATCAAACGTGCCGCTAGGAAAATTCAAGCAAAAGGGAAAACCCAGTGAAAATTCTGCTAGTGCACAGTAGTCAGAGAGTAATGATTACCCATGCAGAAGGCACATTGTCTCATAATTCAAATACCGCAAAAAAAAAGAAGAAAATGAAAACGAAATAAGACAAACAAAAAATAAAAACCGAGAAAAACAAACGACGATAAAAATCAAAATCGTAAAATGGTACGTAAAAATGCGAGTACAGGGATGCCAACAACACTATCAATGTGAATGTGAGTGTGTGTGTGTGTGTGTGTGTGTGTGTGTGTGTGCGTGTTGTTCTGAGAACTGACTGGGACCAGGACCAACCCCTGCCCCGTATACTCCTACGCCTCTGCCTGTAACATCCTGCGGCAAAGGTGGCAAAAACTCGATGCTACCTGCGAGCAAAAAATATGTCCCTAGTCCTATGTGGACTAGTATGTGTGTGCGTGTGTATCTGTGTGTGTAGGTAAAGATTTATTATGCTATACATTTCATGAATGTGTCGAGGGGCCGCCCTGGCTAGCAAGTAAGTGTGTGTATGCGTTAGGGTTTCCCTAGAAAACAGCTACAACAACAACTACTAGTAGCAACAACAACTACCAGTAACAACAACAACAACATAGCAGCACAAAAGGTGCACATCATAATGGCTGACAAAAAGTCGGCCTTAGCCTTTAATAGCGCTGAGTTTAACAGCCAACACAAACATGGTCCATGGTCCATGGTCCGTACAGTACTCCACACATTCACATTCACATACAATATTCACACTCGTATTCACATTACTATTCGCATTCGCAACATTCACATGGCACAAAATGGCGACATTCTGCACTCCACTTGAATCGAGGGGGACAAAGGGGCGAAGTGCTTCCTTGGCATTCGCATTGGTTCAACAAAAAGTGAAACTAGTATTTGGTTAAGCGTTTTAAAGTCTGTCTGCCACTTGTATGTGTGCTCTGCATTTACCACACTCCTTTTTTTTTATATTCTTCTGCCAGACTGAGAATGGCCATAGATGACGGCAGAGACTGGGTACTGGATACTGGGTACTGGGAACTAGAACTGGAACTGGAGTTGTGAACTGCAAGCAAATGCCAATTAACATAACAAAAACCCAGCAACTGTCAGAGCTTCGCTCCTTTTCTCTTCTCTTCTATTTAAGAGAGACACAGGGATAGAAATGCTATCAACAGGGTTTCGGGCTTTAAATGCAGACTCAGGTGTCGCCTCTTGTGTTGTGGGCGGCTCAACGTGAGATAATTATACTATATACCCTTATGATATGACTAAAGATACCCTAGTTTTATTAAGTTGGTTTAAAAAGAACGCTCTTTGATGCTTTTCAATATTGAACAAACTTTTTTAAATCTTAGATACTAAAGATACCACTTTATAATGATTAAATAATTTTTAACAATTAATTTACATTTCAGTAAGAAGGCCATGTCGAGGTAGTAGCTAAAATTAATTTTGCAACCCAAATAATATTACATTCTTTTATTATTATGAAATCTTACAACAAATTTCTCTGAAGTGTTATATATAATCTTATGTGATTACAACATTCCAAGCACTGGGCATCTTTCAGTTCATCAGCTATTATTATATTTTTTATTTCAGGGTTTACTTGGGATTTTTTGTAGCTCCCAGGCATTGGCTAGACAGTGGCATTCGGCATCATTCTAATGTGCAGGCACAACATCTCCATATCCATCTGCATCGCCATCACCATTGATGTAGATTATGTTGGACAGCAGCCAGTCAGACGTCAGTCTATGCTCAACCCCAAGCCTTAGAATGTCTGGTATTGTGTGGGCGCATAAATTTTTTAACTCACTGTGTTGTTGATATGAAATATGAATTCGTGATAATGTGTGCTGCCCGAGCAAAGAGTGTGAGAAAATCTGTCCGCTGTCAGACAATTGATACTGTAACCCAACCAGAGATTGCGTTGTCGAGAATGTTGAATGAGTCATATTCAGACGATTACTCAAATTAGTGCTATGGGAACAGAATCATTAACACATTAAACATGAAACAGTTGCAAATGAGTGAAAAGGTAGAGTTTAAGAAATTTAAGATTATGTACCTCATAAATATGTAAAGTTCAAAATGAGAGTGGGATCTCGGATTACCTAAAATCAAATTAAAGAACGATTTTTAGTAAATGTAAATTTTTGAAGTTATCACAATAAATAAAACAAATTCTAGAGTGAAGTGTAATAAATAATATTTATTTAAAGTTGTGAATTTTCATCTTTCTCTTGTCCGAAGTTGGTTGTTGGCGAGATTTTTGTACGGACAGGACAGATCGGGTCTATAGAAAATATTATATGTGGCATGATTAGCTGCAAGTTTTGTGTCTGCTGATCTTAAAAAGTTTTCAGCATTTTTTCAAAAATAGGATCTGAAATTAGTAAAACTACACTATGTTTAATTAAACAGCTTCCTGTCCTCACACTAGTTAATTCATTTGTTAGATGTAAAATTCCTTTAAAAAATATATGCTAAATATGTTATGTGAGTACCATATCTTAACATTAACCAAGGGCTAGCTCAAATTAAACATCGAATTCGATTAGGTAAGGAATCTAAAGGAAAATCATGTGAAAAGCCGAATGTTAGTTGGCCAAGAGCCGTTGCTTATCTAAGCATTAAGCCAGTTCAACCTGTCCCAGTTGTAAACAGGCGTAACAAATCGAAATGGAACCCTCAGCCATGGCATCCACTTACCAACGCGGTCACTTTGAGTGACAACCAACGCAAACAGCGAGAGCCAATTAATATTCATAAGAATTTTGTTACGCCGCCGCTATAAAAAATAGGAATAGAAAAAGAGAGAGAATAAAAAAACAGCAGAATAATAATAATAAAAATAAAAATAAAAACCTACATAGTCACCGCGCTCCCGTCAACGTCACAGTCTATCGACAGAGGCCGAAAAAGCACTTACCTCACCTCCATGAGAGGTTGTCAGTGGTGCAGAGGTGGTGCGACGAGGTGGAGAAAAGTGGAATAAAATGTATAACAAACGTAACGAATTGAATGTTGTAGGCCTCTTCCAGAGTACGAGTATGAAGTACATCTATCCAAAAATTCTCTGGGCTGCTGCATACGCATTGACGGACGGACGACTCGAATCGGAACACGAAACTCGAACTCGAACTCGAAACTCGTCGAAAAGTGAAAATCACAAAGAGTGTAAATTCGTCATGATGACGTCACGGCTAACAAATTGATTATACAAACAGCCAGCGTATCCTTTATTTTTGCATTCCCCCTCTCTGGTTATAATATCAACGCCTCTAAACTCGGCAAGCAACCCCAAAACGACATCAGAAAAAGCCTTAGATGATGTGGTATATGGGCTGAATCGGGGTCTGACTATGATCCGAAACTATAAATTACTCGTGCTATGAATAAACATTTTGACAGATTTTTGGTTTTTAAATTAAATTTTTTATAGTTTGTGGATATCTTGCAACGATTTAAAAATTTAAATTTCTTGAGACTTTTATAGCGTTTGTTTTAAGGCGCGACTTGATGATTTAGGAATCAGAGTAAAAACTATAAATATTCGTAGCATTAGGCATGCCCAATATACTTATGCAAATATCCGTGTAACCCTTTGAGGTTCAAGTCTGTCGACAAATAATAAAAGAGAAGTATGTTTACTTTACAAAAAAAGGAATATCTTAACATAATTTTACAGATGTGAACTTGAACCAGAAATGTAAAATATATTTGGAATTTATAAATATTTAGCAATCAAAATAATAATATCTATTGTTTTTACTTTCCCACTTCATAAATAGATACTTAAATTACTAATTAGTCATATCTTTTTAATTCACTTAATCAACAAATTAATAGTAAAGAAACTAGTTTATCGACATAGATATTTACTGATGTGATTAAGAGGTATTTAAACATTATTTTTCACAACAAAAATTATAAAGAAATAATATATTATATTATATATATTTTCTTTAAAATAAATATTTAATCCAACTAACTAGTCGATTAAGTCATAGGTTAAAAGCATATTACATAAAACAAAAACACTAACTTTGTTGACTAATAAATAATTAGTTAACCAATTAATTCAGTTACTTCTAATCTTTCAACTTTCACAATATCCTTGTCTCCAAAAGAAAGGTTTAATCTCAATGGTTAGCTTATGTAATCGCAGATTAACTCGATAGAATAAACCTTGAAAACTTTACACCTCAATGAATCAAATATGTTCACACAACCTCAAGGCAAATTTTACATTTCAATGCTCCATTTAACATGGAATACAATAGAAGAGGAGGAACTCTCTGCACGCACACAATCGAAATCGAAAACGAAAATATTTTTTTCTAATTCACTTGTCAATAATTTGAGCTAAGCCTATAATTATGCCAACAATGCACATGTCCGATTAAAAAAAAATTACAAATGAAAGGAGAGGAGAGAAAAACTAGAAATACAAACATGGAATATACATTCTTAATTGCTGGCAATTTTGCAATGCGTAGTAAAAGCTGCAACCGACCGACCGACTGACTGAGTGACTGAGTGACAGATTCCGGAAACGAACCCGGGACGAATCCGGGTCGAGCCCTGGACAGAACAGTTTAGCCAAGTAGAAAGATCGCAGTTGCAGAACGTAGCCTTGATTGAAAATGTAACCCCCATCCCTTATATAAGGGGTCTCCAGACCCTAGATGATTCAGATTTAGATTCAGGTTGTTGTAGTGCCTTGTTGTACTTGCTGTCGAGGGTTGTTTGTGGTCGCCTGGATAAGAGTGTGTGTGTGTGTGTATGTGTGTGTGAGTGTTGTGCGTGGTTATTGGCGGCTGTGCGCACTCGAGCGTCTCTCGGCATAATTTCAAGTGGACCACAACACTCGAGGTCGGTCTGGCGACCAACAACTTGGCATACATATTCAAGTAAAAACGAAAAAAAAGAAGAAGTGAAAAATATGTAAAAGCCTCAACAGCTCAATCGAAGTATCTTCATCTTCGGCTCCATCTGAGTCCAGACATCGTGTACCAGAGAAATAGATTTAATTTTAATTGGCTGCTGGCGACCATGGCAACTACATTTGATGGGGTCTGGGGTCTGAGATCTGAGGTGTAGGTGCTGGTTACGGGTTGCCTAACCCTTAAGCCTTGGCAACGAAATTGAGCATACACTGTTTGTACTTAATTTGTATCAAGTTTCCAAATTGTTGGCCACAATCCGATTGACGGGCAACACGCGAGACGTATGTTTACCTAATTAGCTAACGGCGATGCCACAAGGATATTATCCTTTGATGAGCGACGTTAGCATGAATGCCAATTAAAGCGTATTATTCGTATTATAATACTCATTCCGTTAGCTTTATTATCATTTTAGCATTTGCATGTGAACTTACTCATTTGGATTCTTTTATTTATTTATTTATTTGCCTTGGCTGACAGTTCATACTGAGCTATAGTCAAGTACTTGACCTTTTCACCCGTTTTCAAGGAACACTTGACACCTGCGTTTGGGCCAAAGGGCAGTCCAATATTTTTTCTAGTTTTATGGCCCATTCTACTTGTATTTGCATTTATCTGAGGCCTCTGCTCTGACCTTACACAAATAGAATTAATATATCTGAATGACCTCACTTGAGGGTGAGAGAGAGAGAGGTGTGAAATGTTTTTATTGGGGTTTGGTGTAGCCTGTTAGTTCTTTGAAGTGGACACTTTAAGTGTGAGGGTGTCTAAGTGTGACCAATGCCACAGGCATTCCCACTGCAGTAATAATGTCTAGGTAATTGCTAAGCCAAAAAAAAAAAGAAAAACACTGTATAATAAGTATTTGCTACCTCACAGTTTTAGTTTTCTGTTTTACCTTACATTAGATAAATGTTAAGTATTAGCCATAACTGATTGTTTATTGGATTAAAGTTTTTCTTGCCCAATACTTTTACGACATTTTATTTCAGTTTAATCTCCTGATAAAAAAGTTACTAGAAACGGGGAAGGAGAGTATATCAAATTTAAATGAAAGTTTTTAATTTAATGTAATATTATTCCACTAAAATATTTTACTATATTTATAAAGCAAGACATTTGAAATTCAGCTCAGTTTCAGTCGTAGTTCTATTGACAGAAATACATGCAATTGATAAATTCAAATTCTTTTATTTATCAATGCCTTTAAAGTATGTATATGTTTGCATTGGCAGCAAAGTTATATTAAACACACACAGCTGCTAATGATGTTGCTGCCAGTTTGTCTGGTCGGCGAGAAGAAGGTGCTACCTACAATGCACACCTACATCTACACCTACAGATATGTGTGTGAGTGTGTGCAACTACCTGCATCAGAAATATTTATCGATCTTGGGTACGGTTTGGGCCAAGTTATGAAAAATTTACTTTCGTTACACGACGCACATTAAGCGAGGACGTCATAAAGTCTGAGACGACCAGCCAGCCAGGCTAAGACCGGGTCTGGGCCCTTGACTCAGCATGACGCCAACTCTCAAGTCATGGAGATGGGGGATGGAGGAAAAGGGAGAGAGATGCATACGTTATCTTTTTTAAAATTTGTTTTTTTTTTTTAATTGTAAGCCAGGTAAATAAGTTTTCGAGTCCGAGCCTGTGTGCCATCGTAAACTCCTGATGAACCTCATAAATAATATGTATTTCGATTTTTATGCTTGTTGCTTCACACTTCTCACACACACACACATACAGAAAGATTCCAATTCCATCCTCAACCTTAACTTTTTGACATGGGTTTTATGGATCGCTGTTCGAGTTAACACTCGCCTTTGCGTAGTCAATGAAAATATTGGATTGCATATTGGCTTCTACTTAAGTCTTTGACATTTCGTTGTTGGTATTACAACCGGGCAACACCTACAGCTCTAAGCAGAATTTTCCCAAAATGTCAACCAATCGGGGGATAAATAAAATTTGTTGCGATCACCCGGAGTAACCCCCGTGGAGTTGACCAGCTGCATTCTGGCTCCCGCTGCTGTTGCATCTTCAATTTAACATATTTATTTAGTGAGAGAGTCACAGCAAAAGATCAAAGCATTTTTTGTTAAATAGGGTAAGCATAGACTCTTAATTTGGTATCTAAATAAAATGCAATCCTAATATTTGTTAAAAAGTTTTTCAAACTCTATTATGTACTATAATACTATTTTAAGATTCATTCAAAGTGTGATTATCCACTAAAAAATAGGAGACTCACAGCAAAAAAATCAGAGCAATTCTTGGTAGAATAGGATAGGGATAGATTCTTAATTTGGTATCTAAGTGTCATTCAATCCAATAAATAAGATATGATTTGACTTTTACTTATTAGTTACTGAAAGTTAAGTTCATTTTTTAAATAGTCACGGTGTGGATGGAGTATTAGTTTGGAATCTAAGTAAAAATTAATCCTCATATTTGGTGAGTTATTTTTCCAACATTCTTAAGATTTATAATAATCTTTTTAGTATCGATTAAGATTGGGCTTGATTATTCTTTATTTAGTGACAGAGTAACAGATCGAAGAATTTCTTAGATACATATATAAGATGGGGATAGGCATAATTTGGCATCTATGAAAATAAAAAGTAAACCTGACAATAAGTATTATACTACAATTTTAAAACATTTTTGATTTGATAATCCATTAAGAGTTTCAATCTACTTTCGATTTGTCATATATATAAGAAAAATAATATAATTAATAGACTTTTAGTTTGGTATCCAAGCAAAAGGTAATCCTAATGTCTTGTGCGATATTTTTCATTTTAATATTTTAATACTCAATTAAAGCTTCGATTTAATTTTGAATTGAACATCCCCTAATATATTCAAGCTGTTATCAACTTTCTAGTTGCATTTCATTAACTAGTTGTCATATTTATAAGGAAACTAATAAAATTAAAAGGCAACTACTATAAAATTGGTACCGTTATAAGCCTCACACAGAGTCCAAAAAACTGAAATCGAGTTCAAGGCAATATCTAAGTCATCGCACCTAATAAAACTTGATCATAAAACCAGGCGACATAAAAAATAAAAGCTCAAGTCTATGCATTGCCATAAAAAGATATATATATTTTAGAATTTTGGAACTCGAACACGAAATACACACACACATACAAACACACACAAATAATACAGCAGTATTAGAGAGTGAGATCAGGGAAAGAGTAGGGACCACCAACACGGATATATCTGTCGATTCTAAGTAGCATATTGTCTACAATGGGTCGTTATTCGTTGTCGATGAGGAGAACTACACATTTAAAAGCAAATTACAAAATTACGCTAAACGCGGCCTCTTTGCAAAGGTAGCGGCCTTAACGATCAATAATGTCACATAAGTCAACGATTAAAGTGCCGTAGTCGATTCAAAGATGGGTTTTATGAGTCCCAACATTTCGATAAAAATGAGCACAGTCTCTTTCGCTGGGTCGTAAAAACAAAATGTTTGTAAAGTCAGTGAAGAAGAAGTTGAGATGTGTCGCCAGGGATTGACCAACGACCGATTATGGTGATCCCAGACATCGTTTGACCGATCGCCCCTCAACTTTGGGACAGGTGCGAAATCTTCAAAAGTTCGAAACCAGCTCTACATTTGTTGTCTTGTTGCTGCTCTTCTTTCTGATATGATTTTACGACTATAGTATTTTCGTTTTTTTACGATCGCACAACGAACAAATCGTTTAGCGCTGGTTCTCCACACAAAACCCCACCCAAAAGTTGAAGAAGCGGGGAGTATGTGACACTAAGTTACCCTATAAGCGGTGAACAGACAAATCGAGTTGAAAGCTTGAAGAATTGTTGTTAAGTCTTTGATACTTTGTTTAAAGTATACCCCACTACAATCTCTGAACAGGGTACAACTTATTATGCAAATCGACAATGATATAATTGTCTATTTTGGCAGAAATTCATTTATGCTCGTAAAATCAACAAGTCAAACGAAACACACATATTATATTATAGCAAACCTGCAAGCGAGTATAAACAAATTATTCTTATGCAAAGTAACGTTTTTAGTTTTTATGACTAACGTCCATAAAAATATTATCTAATTAAATTCCAATTAGATGAATCGAATATTATACTCGAATATTTAACTTCAACTCGTTAAATTTGCTTATCGCAATGTCCCAAACAATGTTCCGAATATGCTTTAAAATCAATCCCAGAACACAATACATTTATTTGTTAAGATCGACCACACACAATAGAAGATACTCACAAGTAGCTTGGTATAAAGTGAATTTTGTTCTCTTTTTTTTTATAGTTTTTATATTATGATCTATTAGTGACCATTAACAGATAAGACTTTGCCTCGTTTTATGGGCCTTTCATAACAGTTATTTTGAATTTTAATATGGGAATATAAAGGCCAAAAAGGGAAAAGTAAATATTATACTTTGCGGAAAAAGTGAAAATCATGTACTTGTTACTCTACAGCCTTTCACTATCTTTGTTGACATTCTGAGCGATTGACGCCTGAGTGTCTAGGCTATTTTAGGACTATTTTAGCATATGGTCACTCTGAACCCATGTTGTTTTCACGGTTTTACAGCTAACTCCCTCCCGTCAAGTGGACGAAGGTCGTGCACAGTTTGAGCCCTGATTTGATTGCAAATTTTTGTCGGGATATTTTTCAAATTTTTAGTAGACAGCTAGACGCCCCGCTTAAAATCTGTCGAAATCTTTATCCAGTCAGGCTGCATTTTAGATTCGCCGCATGGAGTCAGTTGCAGTTGTCGAATGCTGCGTTGTTGCAGGTGTGTCTTGCAGGAATTTCAAGAGTTTGAGCCGCGTCATGTTGTCTGGCAGGGACAAACTGGTCTTCTCGCTTCTCATTTTTGTGAAAGTCATGATGGCCATGGACTCTCTAATGATGCCTGCAACAAAATGTCATTAGTTTTGCACTCGGCCCATTTGAAGTTGAGCCGCTATTTTGAAGGGTTGTGCAGTTGCAATTGCTCTGTGGCATTTGATTTCAAGGCTGACAGCGTCGAAATCATCGTGGAGGAGGTTGACAAAAGGGAGAGAAAGGTAGATGAAAAGAATAATGGAGCAGCTGATAGCCTGATAGATTTAATTGATGGGCTTAGAGATATTTCAAAAAATATATTTGATTTAAACAATTGAAATTTGGAAATATATTTGAAAATAAAATCTAAAGTAAAAAAAAGCTATAATAATTTCTTAACAAAATATATATTTGGAAATTCAAAGACAGTCATGAAACTATATTAATGCTAATGAAATAAATTTGTGTTTGTATTAAATAAAAATCCTAAAAAAGAAAATTTTTAAAATACAGCAATTAAATGAATTCATAAGTTAGAAGTGAGAACTGTAATAATATTAATAGAAATAAATAGATCAATTGATAACTCAGGAGTGAAAACTAAAATAAAATTAATAGAAATAAAAGAAAATGTTTAATAATATAACAAATAAATCAGTTCATAAGTCAGCAGTGAGATCTGTAATAATAAAACCAAAAAACAAATATATATTTGCATTTTATTTTATTCATTTCATTCGGCTTCTCAAGATTCTTCTTTAAAAGTCAGTCTTCACTTCTATATTGTTTGCTTTTAACAAATTATATCGCACTTCAGTGTTGACCAAAAGGGCCAGTTCATTCACAGCTGATGTCAACTAACAACTTCATAAGTAAAATTTATGGGCCATGTTTGTAAAGAAACAACAAAACATTTTTAAGAAATCGAAACGGTAGAACGAAGAATGAATTTCTCGCCTAATGATGGCCTAACCTGTCTGGGGATTAAGATTTTATACAATCTAATATCGTGCTGCGACTGAGCTATTTCATTGTTCAAAATCTGAGTCTAGGGATACATTTAAAGTCATAATTTGCTTCTAATTGACTTGGTATTTAATTTTTATATAAATAAAAGAAATTTAATGATATGACCGTCAACATTTTGGGATCCATAAAAACGTTGAATTATGCTTTATCTAGATCAATGAAGATTATTATGGAAATATACTATGCTCAACTCAAAATCAAGTTTCACTCGTTCACAAGATTTTACGGCGACTGAAAGATCTGGAAATTGTTTTTAAAAGTCGTTAAAAATTTTATCTTGTTTTAGCTAGTTCAGTTTTTAAATGTCTAAAATATCAGACACATATATCTATTCCATACCATGCCTGTCTCCGTTTTTGCCGCTTGTCGCAAATCATTAGCGTAAAGTGTTAATTTTTTTGCATAAATTCAAATGGTTAACAACTTTGGAATCCCATTTCATTTGCAAAGCAAGTCTTTGGCCTAACAAAATCAAGCTGTCTTTATGTTTTGTTTATTTTTAATTTGCTTGCCACTTTAGTGTTTGTATATCTACAGAAAATATTTCATCATTATTTTCATTCTTGAATAACTTATTTAATAATAAAAACTAAAAGTTTTTCTGTTTAAGGAACCTATTTCATTTCAAGTGTTTTATTGAACCTCTTAAATTTTTTAATAGTACTTTTAATTTAAGTTAACTACTATGAAGTTTGTTCTTAAACCATTATTAATTGGAGGGAATCCTAAAAATATTTTAGAGTACCTCACATTATTGTATATCATTATCATCAATATTTAATATTATTTATACGTTCTTTTCTGCTCTCGAATTAAACTGTTTGTCTTCAGGCATTTAGATAAGATATTGTATATGTCACAGATGAACAGTTCCCTTCTTATGTTGTCAATTTGTATATATGTATTTGTTGTGAATCGTTTATAGGTAGTATTACCAAAAGCTTATATTTGCTTAAATTGCTAAATTGATCCACATTCTCTGTAATCTTGACTAACGAGTTGTTATAGTTTGACATCGTGAATGAAACCTTTATCATTGTTAATTTTTAAGTTAACAATAAGTGTTGAAGGTCGTCCATGAATAGTTAAATGTTTTTGAAACTAAACATAATTGTTTACATTCAAGCTTTTCGATTTTTAAGGTAATTGAAATTTTTCTCGATGATTGTAAATTTAGTTTCGGCAATTTTCACGTGCCTGAAATCATTTTGAGTGTTGAAAATTCCTGTGATATCATATTTTGCTGCAACTTTATACTTTATTTTCGTTTTCTCTTGCTATTTCTATAGATTGGCAATACATTAACACTTTTTTTATGGTTGGCATGCGGGTGGTTGACAATTTTTTCGCATCATTTGTTGCCACGGTCTGGGCTGGT
This sequence comes from Drosophila neotestacea, assembly GCA_035044365.1. NCBI lineage: Eukaryota > Metazoa > Arthropoda > Insecta > Diptera > Drosophilidae > Drosophila > Drosophila neotestacea. The sequence goes on along the minus strand of JAWNMD010000052.1, from coordinate 893,837 downwards.
CGGGGTTATTCTGAGGGCACGTCGCCGGTGGCGACACCCGCAGCTGGGATGCTACATTAGAGCTGCCAGTTCACTCTCAATCCCAGTCCCAGTCCCAGACTCGGTCTCATTCCAATCCAGCAAAGAACCGGCAATGTAGCATAAGCTCGCGCATCATTGATTTCAATTTGAAGCCCCAGTCGTTGTCGTCTTGGCAGGAATGGGATACGGAGTGGTCCTGGGCCAACTATCAGCATTAAATGTTATGTGGCAACAACGTCCGCTGCATGCCGCGTTGTGTCCGTGCCGTGCCGTGTCCGTGCGTTATCTGTTTCCGCAACATGATGTTGCTCATGATGATTACAATGATGATGGTGATGATGATGATACAAGGGATGCTGCTGTTGCTGTTGCTCCTGCTGATAATGATTATTGAAGTTGCGTCTCTGATTTTTGCACACATACATACACTCATGTATATATTTATGATATATGTGTATGTGTGATTTGGTCCAGCTGAAAAATTTCAACGCATAAAAATATCTTGGCTGTTGCTTCCACTCCGGCAACTGAAGCTTCCCCTGCCCCTCCCTCTGCTGCTGCTGTCGTCGACACTGTGAGCAAGATGGACTTCCGGTTTCCTGTTTCCGTCTGTCGAAGTTCTTTACTTTTTTTTTTCAGTGCTTCGACACACTCACACAAATACATGCAGCACCCATGTATGTATAACAATTTTTATATCGTATTTGCCCTTGTTGTTGTTGCTGTTATTGCTGTTCATGTTGTATTAGTGGGCGTGGCATGTGTGTATAGCTTGTGGTGTGGCATTGGTTTGCCATAGACCATCGCCCATCGACATCAATGTTTGATGTGTCAGCAGCCGTTGGGCAGCATCTTCTTGTGGGTTTAGGGTGGTCTTAAGGAGAGGGACATGGAGGGGTTGTGGTTGGGGGTGTGAGCACATTTAGCGCACAGTTTTATAATAAATCGATAAACAACAAGCGGGTAAAAGGGGCATCTAAATCTCAGCGAGGATTTCCTTTTCCTCGTTCGTCGTTGTTGCTGCTGTTGTTGGTTTTCAATTTTCTTACTCAACTGATGCAGCAAACTAAATGCTTAAAGCCGATTTAAAGCTGCATTTTAAAGGCTCAGCTGCTATTTCAAACTGTCAAAGCTGTATAATATTTGAGACACGGCAAGTTATTGCTATGTATTTAAATTTAAGTTAATATTTGAGAAAATAAAAAGTAGATAAAGATATTTCTGTGAGTTTTAAAATTTATAAAAACGCTTTTTTAAAATTATAATAGTAAATTATTTATTTTATACATTTTTTTTCACATTTTTATGTTTGTCGAGCTTCAGAAATAATGTAACAGATATAAGTTGATAACCATCAACAAGCAATTGATTAAACATTCCAAAATTTGATCTCAATTTTCCAAAAATATATAGAGAACTGATCACCCTTGATTTAAGTCAATTTTTTATAGGTCAATTGAATTTTACTTCTTAGATAATTTTCAAATATCACAAAAGCGTTCCAAAATTTTAGATTTTTTAATTATTATAATAAAGGCATTCTTCACTTGGACAAAGTATGTTAATAGCAGCTTAAAATAAATTCGTAGTATTTGTTAAAACTTATGTAAGAATTTCGATTCCTTCTTTTCCGATAACATATTTCATTACAATACTTGTATTTTAAATTAATTGATTCAAAAATATAAAGAGACCAGTGTTATTAAAATACCTTTTTATAAAAAATAATTTGTCTTTTCTATATAAGTTGTTATCAGAACTGCGTTCAGCTGTAATCATACACCATTTTCACACACATATGAACACACGGTCGACAACACTATAAAGAGTGCCTGTCAAAGCAAATATGAGACCACAAATGTCAATAATATGTCAAAGGTTCACCACCCCCGCTAATTGGTTAATGTAAACAACTGGTGAACAGTCTGAGAAGACAAAAATATCTCGGACAACAACAGCAGAGAGTGTTTCAAGTTTCAAGTGTTGACGCGACATGCTAGCAACAATAACAACAACATCAAGTAGCATGAAAAAAATAAACAGTCAACAGACAACAGGCAACATGGCAATGGCGATGGCGACAGAAAACACACACACACTCGCAGAACAAATACTTCAATTAATAAACAGACACGCGTCCATCGATAAATACTCGTAAAGTAAGCATTGCCCTCTTTCAATACAACCCTCAGGAGAGATTCCTGGACCTTGGGACCTTTTGTAAGCCAACACCGACCAGTGACGACACCAGCCAGGAGCAAAAACACCAGCAACGAGTGTTGGAATCGCTGCTTATGCTCTTGTACCGTAACTAAAACCGTTAAGTACTCTAAAGGACTCACTTGCAAAGTGCTTGAAAGGTTTAAGATAGCAATAACCAGCTATAGACTAGATAAAACATGAATAGTTTGTATTTTATCGAGTAATCTTCAGTGAGTTAAATATAATAAATCAAACAGTTGTTTTAGATGTTGAATTGGAGCTATAATCGACATTTATTTGGTTAAATTTAATTAATCCCTTAGTGGGTTAATTAAAGTACTAAATTTAATGGAAAATAAGATGAAAATGACGATCTTACAGTTTTGGGAAGTTGTGATCAAATTTTGGTAAACTCTATTAGGCATATGTATACATTTTGTACCTTTCGAAAGTTCATATTACTTAATTTAATTTAATGATTTGTATGTACAGGTTTTAATTTAATTGCTTTCTTATTTCACAATAAGATAAAAATAGAGTCGAACCTTAGATACTGTTATTTTATTAATGATTCATACAGGTCTGTATATGTTCTTTATCATTGCCATTTTAATTTATTTATACAGGTTATTTATATCCCTTTTGTTTGTAATTATCTTAAAGACTTAAAGCTAAAGACCTTTAAATATTTATTGAATCATAGACATATGTGATAAATATGACAGAATGTTAGGGGTAGTTGGGGATTGTAATCATATTAAGAATATCTATGAGATACTTTAGCTTGTAGCTGGCAGGCAGTTTTCTTGTTATCGAAACAAATTGCGTTGCCAGCGGCAGGTTTGTCAGCACAAACAGGAAATTTTATTTGGCCAAACGTAAGACCCAAACTACCCAGTCAGAAAGGAAAAAAAATGAATATACCACTTAACCTATTCCCAAACCCTCACATAACGATGATGCGCAGGTGTCGTGTGCACCTTTTTTCAACTCCTTTCGATGGCAATTTGAAAACTGTTTGCAACCTGGCAACGCGAATACGACGGAAGCGCTGTATTAGTTAGAGAATACTGCGGGTTAGAAAGTGTTGTTGTTGTGTGTGTGTGGGGGGTGTGGAGGTGTGGGGCTGTTGTGTATGCCTGCGAGGAGATTGCCCATAAAAATTCCATAAAGATAGCGATTTATGTGTATGTGAAAGCAGCGAAAGGGTTGCCAACTCGATTGGGTATCCTGGTTTACCAGTAAGAGCATGTCATCTCCATTCTCATCCTCATCCTCATCCAAGTCCAAGTCGATGCGTAAATTGCCTGAGACTGGCATTGATGTGGCTGCCTCCCTGTAATGGCATTTCTTCATCATCAGCCAGCATCATCAGCATTTGTTGCTGACACTTTTGCTACTTAGGGGATTGTGCGTTTACTTCTTCTTTTTTTTTTGTATATATTTTTTTTTCGTTTTTTATCAGCATTGAAGTCTTTTGTGTTGCATGGAAATGATTTGCAGGTGGTTATTAATCAAATTAATGTGCTTATTGATAACACTGATACCCCATAATGTGGCATTGTTGTTACTTTGGCACTCACTCTGGGTGTTTCAGCTGTCGAGTTGAGTTCGCATTGGCTTTAAATGGATCAGCGTGGAACAGAGTGTAAATGCCAGGCAGACTAACAATCAGACACTCAGACAAGTTACACGCACACTTTACAAGCTTTTAAAATACTTATTATCTAATCCTTATCAAAGCTAAAGGGGACCGGGCAATCCGGTAACACGCGACAGCACTTAATAGAAATCAAACACCCAAAACATACCACTAATTTACATAGATAGAAAGCGCCAGACAGTGGAATAAAAACTAAAAAGAACTGCTCAAAATTCTAAATATTATTATATTATAATAATTAAAATCTAAAAATGAATCAATTTAAATTATTTAGTTGTAAAAACAGAAAAATTCATTGGAAAGGGAATTTCATTTGAAACAATATTAATTTTTATAAAAAAATATGAAAAATATACGATCTGATACCAAATATAAAATATGACAATAAATGAATAAAATAAACTATTGAATAGTACGAATAGTTATGATAATTTTAATTCAAATAATAAAAACAAATTTTACGGCTTATACATTTTATAAGTTATTAAAATGAATATATGAACTAAATATTTTTAACATTTGCTTTAGTTTAAGTGGAGTAAATCTCTAATTATCCTATACCAAGCTATATCCAAGAATATATTGAGGGACGTTTCTTATTTTTTTCATTTAGATAGCTTTTAAATTATTTTATTATACAGACAGGTTTCGAAAGATTTTAAAGATTTTTACTCAAACGAAGTATCCAAAAGTACAATTTCCCTTTTACAGCATTTAATTTATATTTTACCCTAGGGAAAATATTTTCATCCCATTACCAAATAGTATCCAGCGCATTTTATGGAAAAGCCATAACATATACTAAATTAAGACATGGAAATGTCTTGGACATTGTGGAAAACCACTTAAATCACATCAGCGACAGCCGCAGATAAAATTCCCGAAACAAATCAAGCCCTGACCCCTTTCGATTGGCCCTTAAATTGAACCCAAACAAATTGAAATAGTCACTGAAAAAAAGTTAGTTGTCTTTTTGTCTGTCTGTCGGTCTGTTTGTCTGTCTGTCAGTTGACGGCAACTGATTTATTTGGAGACAGAGACACTAATTATGCGATACGAGGCACAAACGACACTGACAAACAAATAACAGAAACAACAACGACAACATCAACAAATGCGTTGACAGCTAAGCCGCATCTTTAATTTTGCTTGTTGTTGTTCAAATTGTTGCTGTTGCTGTTGTTGCTGTTGTTGATGTTGCTTTGAGCCATGGTCCAGTGAGCAACAGCTCGAGCAGAGCACGCGATATTCGTTCCAGCCGTGGACAGCTGACCAACAAGTGCAACCAAATGCCCTTTGGACAGCTTCAATGGGGATGACAGTCAGGCAGGCAGGTTGACAACTGAGTCAAGCGATTAACTTGTTAGAGGTGGAGAAAGACGAGAAAAATGACGACCACAAGTAGGAAGAGAAGTGGTCTCTACTTAATGGAAAATAAACGAATGATATAAGAGAGCGTCTGCTTTAAGTATCTAAATTTTATAGTCCACTGTATTGTCTATAAACCAGTCTAGCATCGAAAGCTTTACAACTTAATTAAACCATGCCAGAGACCACCCAATTAATAGTTTGTTGTGAACACTTAAAATACTTGATCAAATTCCAAATAAATTCTAAACAAAGGTTAGACAAACCAAGCATTGCTAAGTATTCTCAAGCTTGGATAAGAGGATTACTTAATACCATATTATGCGAGCATTAAACATAACACATTACTTAAACAATTAATAAACCAAGCATTGCAGATTAACAACGAATATTAAATAAGTTCTTAGTGTTGAGTGTACTTTAAAACAAAGATAAACCTCGAAAGCAAATGCTTATCCACAATTTCCTTACGTTCTGAGATACATACAGATAAATATATATGTACACTAAAAATACTAAAAATATTTAAAATTAATTTAAAATATTTAGTATCATTTGAATCGAAGATTTAGAAACTGCGTTATTACAGGTAAGTTACCTTAAATTCCTGCGATATACGAATTTAAAAAAGAATTTCAAAGTATCTAAAACAAAAATAAAAAAGCATAGCCTTGCAGATTATATAAAATCAATATTTTAGATATAATTTTAATACATAAAATACTAAATACATAAATACTTGGCCTGCAGTATCTTTTAGAACAAAGAAAGCACAAGTTCATCCTCCATTTACTGGGCTTCCGTTCTGGGATACATTGCAGCACGTAATGCTGACCAAAAGTCGAACTCGGCCCGTCAGCAACGCAGTTCAATAACTCAAAACGCAAACAACTTAATTAGCAACAACACCAGCAACAACAAGAACAACAAGAACAACAACAATAAGATATGCCTGAGGGTGAGGGTAATTAATTTCAAGCGCATGCCAATCCTGTTGCTGTCCACCCGCTGATTATTATGTGTTGGATGTGTTCGCCTGGCATCTCAACTCCAAGTCCAACTGCCTGAGTTGGTAGCTGATTTTTGGGCTCGCCTACACGACAACGAGTCTTGCACTTGAATCTTAGTCTCCGTCTCCAACGTCGTCGTCGTCGTCGTCGCCGTCGTCGGCGGTGCGTGCATTTTTTGCCTAATTAATGGCGGCAATTTGTAAACGTCGCGAAATGCGCGAAAATGTATTTGCCAAAATGAAGCAAGCCCCAAACCCTGCAGTCAGTATTCGTAATAAGAAACTGCAGTCTCAGTCACTTTTTAAAGGCGTTGATTGATCAGCAACAACCGACATCGCCTGCAACGCATGCTGATGAACGGATCCATCGATCCAACGATCGACCCAACGTTCCAAGTGGCATCGATTGCCACGTTGCACAGAAACAAAAAAATCAAACAAGCATATACGAGTACTTTAAAAAAGGAACTTAAGCGTTGGGAGGATACTCTGGGAATAGCCTAAGTTTGCTATAATAATTTTTGAGTTATTTATAAGTAGTTTGAAAAAGGTGAAATTTAATAAAAAGTAAAAGTGAAATATAGTTAAGTAATATTTAAAGTTTATATGTAAATAACATGATGAGAATGTATACATTTTATTTAAAGAACCAATTTTACAATGTATTTTAATATAAAAGAAAAAGAAAAATCAAAAATGTATTTTTATATTGATTTTTGATGCTGAAAGTACTGAGACTTTGTATTTAATGCATTAGTCAATCTAACATTAACATAACTAATTACTTAGAAATATTACAAATATATAGTAACTATTTTACTTAATCTAACAATAAGAAGATAGTTTTAAGTTTATTTTTAAATTGTGTCGCTTTCTCAATAGTAGGTGTTTTCTCCCGTTTTGTGTGGGAATGGAAAAGTTCATAACCAAGGAGAGTTCATAATTTCAACATAATATTCATAAAAAATTAAAAAGTAAGTAATAAAGAAAATATTACAATAGTTGTAGATCTTCCGAAAAATATTTAGAAAAGTTTTCATAGTGAGCTCCATCTTCATTCTTCAAATTCATAAAAATATTAAAGATTTAGTTTAAAATATTGTAAATTTAAAGTTTGTAGTTCTCTGCTATTGTTAAATTTTCTGTAAGTCTATTCAATACGCCCTTTTCAATTCTGTTTCTAGGGTATTGAAAAGCGAAAGCTTCAACTGAAAACTGTGAAGTTATTTTGCATTATTCGCCTGGCATACATAAACAGCACGCGAGCGCCATAATCATAATCCATAATGTCATAAGTGTCGATCGTCGATCGTTGGGGCGATGGGCGATGGGCGATTGGGGATATCGCCTAATAATGTTGTCGCCGATCAACGATCAACGATCAGCGATCAGTTCAACGGCTTGTGGCTGTGACACATCAAATGTTGGTTGATTTACGAGCATTTGGCAACAATAAGAATGCGCACATGAATAATGCCACAGATCGCGCTGATCGAGAGAAGAGCCTGGGGAGGATTGGGGAGAGTGGAATTATCGGGTATGGATTATCGAGTATGGTTTGAATGAGTAGCAGTTACGCTTGATGTCGACCGACGCTGGCGACACGTCTTAAATTTATGGCAGACCATAATTGTCATAATTTCTGTATGGCCAACAAGTAGCTGACCGGCGATCACCTCCAGCTGTGCTACCGTTTAATTTGATAAGGGCCAACCATGTTGTGCGCCACATGTGGCCAGTGTGGCAGCAACGACAGCAGCTGGTGTTGCAGTCTCCCCCAAGTGATCTTCATTTCTGCATTGGTTTTATTTTTTATTTTTGGGGATCTGTGCAACAAGATCGCAATTAATTCACGCGGATAAATCTTCAAGTGCTAACTACATGACAACAACAAAGTAGTTACACTTTTTTTTTCTCCCTTCCATATTCATGGTTACCCACACAAAATCACGATCCTCCTCTGATTGCATTCTGCGGCTTGATCTTACCGTGCCTCGACTGTGACTCTGACTCCTTCGTTTAATTTCAATTTGTTGCCGCACTAAATTTATGACGGTTATTAGCAAAAGACGTGCGGCCAACACATTCCTCATGGTGCGGCTGGGTCTGGTCTTAGGGTTCTGAATTTCCTGTCGGAAACCCCATGGCCAACAACCATCTCCATCTCCGACTCCGACCTCGTCTCTCCATCTCCATCTCCCACTCACAACCACATCTGTGGCTACTGTACGCCATTTTCTTGCACGCCTGCGCAACTTGCTTCATGCGGTGGCAATGTTTACTTGCCTCAGACAAATTTCATTGTAACTTGAGTAACTTGGTAGTAGTTGCCGCTGCAAGTATTAAGACTGAGACTGAGACTGTTACTTACTCTTAGTTTGAGACTGGATCTGTGTCTGGTGTGGCATGTACTCGCCTTTGTTGCCGCTTACAGTTTGTCTATGTAATTGTGTTTATAGTTAGTCATGTTGTCTGCCCTGTTTGAGCCATCTTTGAGCTTCTGTTACAGTTTCCACTTTTCTTTTCCTCCTTTTTTTTTTATAAAGAAAATAAAATATAAAATCTAAAGATCTTGTCAGTTAAATTTACTGGTGGCGCTTGTTGTCGCTTATCAAGATCTCACTGATTTATTGTTATCCCAACAGCATTCGGCTTAACCATAAATTGTTTTTATAAAATATGCGGGAAATAATAAAGTAAATAAAGAACGATGCAGTTTTATATGCAACTTAACACGAGATTTTATTTTAAAATAGATTTAATTATTATTGCAGATAATTTGCAAAACGAAGTGTAGAAAGTGGAGTAGTGGAAAATATAAATTATATTAATTTTTATATAATTATTCTATATAAAATATATTAATATGCTATTAAACTATTTAGATTAGCTTAAAATGTGCTTTTTATGATGCACTTTAATACAATTCTTTTAAGAGACTTTTGAACTTTTAAGATTAATTAATCTCTAATTTCGACTTAGAGGTCATAATTAAAATGCTTAGATTAGCCTGAAGATTAATTTTTTCTGAAGAATTTTAAAATACGTTTTTTTTGGAATTATAAACTAATCTAAAAAACTGAGCAATTAAAGTAGTTGATGTATTATTTGCTTTCAGTTAACGATAACATCAGTACAGGGTCTAAAAATCTTCCTCTATCAATATATAATAAATGGCAATTTCGTCACTTTTCTCTAAAAAAAATCGAAATAATATCTGACTGTATATTCTGATTGACAACAATTCAAATTACGATTAATAAATTATTTAATTAGTTCTAATCAACAATTATATCTACCTTGACATTTGCATTGGGTACAAATTCCCTACGCAATTCCCGCTTCCAGTAACCGCCGGCTACGTGGCCGCACACCAACTGAACGGATAAGATCTACAACACGGCACAATCGAGACATTGGGCATAAGGTAATCCATAAATATGAAATGACGACGACTACGGGATTCATAGATGGCGTCGTCGGCGTATTCCAAAAGTGTGCGACACTGTGTGACAAATTTTCGGTCATTCTCAAACTCATTTCCATTCCCCACATGGGCGGTACAAGAGCCTTGAGCTTAGTGTGTGGTGTGGAGTATAGTTTATATACGAGGGTGGACTGATTAGTAACAGAAACATGTAAAAAAGAGAATCTTTGTTGAATAAAATAAAATTACGCTTTCACAAAATCTTCTTTAAGAACAATTCACTTTATCTGACGTTCCAAAAACTACTTAATGATTCAGAAAATACATTTTGTTAGGGTCCTTGAAATGGGCATTGTTTCACAGATCTTCTCGTATTCAAAAGAAGAGTTTTAAAAGTGGCTTACAATGAAATATTGTCAATAATATTTAGAGTGACCGTACTTTATTAAACTTAACCAACTGTAAGTCAATTTATTAAACTATCCAACAACTAAATAAGTGGACAAGTACTTATAAGCCCACCCTCGTGAAGATGTGTACTGCCGTCGGTGGCGATCGAGTGGCAGACAAATGCGCTGTTTACCTGCAGCAACACGCACAAGCTGATCACGCACAGCAGTCCAAGTCCAAGGAGACGACGACGATTCCAAGACCAGAATCCATATTCCATACACCCATTAAGTTGTTAATCATATGCGCAGTCGAGCTCCAAATTTGCTTTAGCAGCATCCTTTTGGGTATCCTTTTCCATAGGCAGCCTGCAACGTGGCACAATTAATATGCGTCCAGCGATCGTAATCAATTCTGGCAACATAGTCGTTCCCCCTGCTCTCTTCTCTCTTGCTCGTTTCAGTACCCGCTCCTCACCCTTCGACACTCCGACTGCCGCTGGTAACCTGAACACGTGCGGGTCATTAGTCGCAGTCACGCATTTTGAGCTCACCTCCACTCCAACTGCAACAACGTCAACTCCAACTACATACTACAACACCATCTTCCATATCCCATCTCACATCTCCCATTCCCATTCCCATTCCATCTCCCTCTACCATGTCCGCTCGCTTTAGTAGGAAATGATTTTCTACGCTTCGTTCACCTGGTTCTCCGCCTCCCTCTCTTTCTCCCTCTCCCTCTCCCTCTCCCTCTCCCTCTCCCTCTCCCTCTCCCTCTCCCTCTCCCTCTCCCTCTCCCTCTCCCTCTCCCTCTTCCTGTCCATCACCCTCTTCGTCTCGGTCTTCAACTATGCCTAGACACTGGACTCACCTTTTTGGCGCTTATGAGCTGCGAAATTTTTATGAGTAGCTGGAACTCAGCTGGCCAACTGGTGGTTACTTATTTTGTTTGGTTTGCTTTAATAGGTTCTATGTAATGAAGCATGGGTAGCCAGCCAAGTTTGGTTATAAATTGCCCTCAATGGGTGCTGACTCACTCGGTTGTGAGTCGCATTGAGGATCGGTAATTAGCCGGACATGCTTTTGGGCGTATTACGTTTTTGCAAGTATTTAACATATTTTCTTTTTATAAAAAAAGGACGTTTACGTAAAACAACCTAGCCTATTGTAAAACATTTAATTTTACTTAAAAATAAAATTTTCAAGACAACAACATGAATATTCTTCAATTGCAAAATACCTTTTCTTTTATTTCTTATCACCCAATTAAAATTGGTTTAAAAATTGAGGCAGCTATTTTGATCAGAATGTATCCTACAACAAGTTATTCAATCAAATCGATTTCCCAAATTATATGAATTCCCCTTTTATTTAAGCGTTTTTCAGAAATATGCACTTCAGTGTTAGAAGCAAAAGTTGCAACCTACTTGATGAATTATTTTACAATTTTATTGAGTTTATTAATATTACAGAATTATTTCTGAATTGTGTTTACCTTATTGAATATTATTTTTTCAGTGTGATTTCAATATTAAGATATATGTGGTAGTATTATTATATTTGCGTTATTATAGGCATTTAGATTTGTTTTCGTGAATATGGAATATATTTATCGTTACATATATGTACATATAATAGAACTTGACGGATGCGCAGAATATATATTTAACAATGATAAAATAAATATTTCAGCATATAATTAATATGAGAACGTTATATTGTTTTTACTTAAAAAAATATAAATAATGACCTTAGCTATTCGAGAATAATATCGATAAAATATTTAAATACTTAATGAGGCTGGCACAGCAATTTACTTAGTCACGTGTGTGGGACGCGCTAAAAGCAAACAATTTGTAGCCACCCTCGATAAGGTCATACTCACTTTTCCAATACGATTCATATAACCATAGGAGTATACTCACTTGGTCATATTCATATTCACAATTTTACTTCAGCAGAGTCGTGTGTCCTGTAAGAGGATGTTGACTTCGCTGGCTTTCTTGAGTATTTTTATGATGGCAATTTGCCAGCAAGCAAAAGGATAGTAGTTTAGAAGGCTAAACTAAGAGATACCATATAGAAGCAAAATAGAAATATGAATATTAAAATACATATATGTTTGAATTAAAATGAATTAAATATAATATAAAGTTCAATTAATAATCAAATATATTAAAAGTAAAAAGTCCAAAGTATTTACCCAATTAAACATAAACAAATATATTTATGATTAAAATTAGGTTTAGTTATGACTAATTTGCAATTTTTTGCGTTTTTTAATATTAATATATTTACTTTATAAAACATAGATAAATGAATTTGTATAAATAAGCTTAATAATAAAACAACTATACTACAACTTAGTTTGACAAGCGTTTTGCTAATCTTTAAATTTAAATATTTAATAATACATAAGATGATCCATTTTTAAAAAGCTTAAACATAAATGAATAGGACTAAAGTTCATTCTTGCGTAACTTTAATTTAATTTTTTACTTTTTACTTTAATACACATTTTACAGGGTATAAGAGTCAACGACAACAACAAATTGTGCTGCAGTCTGAGGCTTTTAACCTTTTCGCCTCGGTCTAGAAGCGATTTGTAGTTTGATTTTTGGCATTAATGATAATTTGGGGCACTAATGCACGCATTAGAGCAACGTCGCTCACAACATATAAAAATTGTTATTTTGGTCTTGTGGCACGTGCGACTGTGACGCCTGGTTTCTGCCTCAGACCTACACACAGTTATAAAATAACAATAACAACAACAACAAGATCAGCAGCTTTATGATAAATAAACAAACGTCGAAAAAAGTAATAATAATAATTTTTGACAACAATTTATGCGGCCATTAACAGCGGCAATACAACGTGTTTATTTGAACATTTCGCAAATACATATATAAATAAAAAACGAATAAATAAAAATATATATTGTATACGTTACAAACAACGACAAACGAAATAAAAATTAATAACTTGAAATCAATCAAAAATTCAAAGCATGTCAGGCGGTCGCCAGTCGCAGTCTCAGTCTCAGTCTTAGACTCAGACTCATATTTGAATTCAGTTTTGAGTGCAAAAATCGCCATAACTGCTAATAAATTCAAACACCCACGATATATTTGGCTAACTGACTCGCTGGCTGGCCATTGACAAAGTGTTTTAGCCGATCGTCTAGGCCAAGTATTGTCGAGTTTAAACGTGGGCGGTTTAGGGTCTGACTGTGACTGAGACTGGGCCAACGAAAGTGGTCAACAAGAAGTTGTCATAAAGTCATAATTGATCATGTCTTCTGTTGACCCAAGTTGTTTCTCATTTATTAAGAAACGATTTTAACAAATATTTTAACTATGAATCGTTAATCATTTCGAGTAGCTTAATGGCAATGACACCTGCTGAAAATAATATTTTAAAATTTCATTTTAAAGGTCTGAAATAAGGTGAATAAATTTGCAAGCCTTACTGATTGAACTTGAGTTTTAGCAACATTTCATATTGCATTATGAAAAAATTTTAGTACCTAAATGTTAAATTGATACAAACTTTATATAATGATTTAAAGCTTGTGTCACTGAGTCATTAAAAAACATTCTCGGCAGTTTAACGAGTTTTACCAGTACCTAAACACACCTTTTGCATCAAACACCTGCTTGTCCAAATTGAACGTTTGCTTGACAGGCCTTCAAAAGCACCAGCCACGCCCCTTTAATTCAAATTTGTTGGATATGCAGTACAAATTATCTGCGGTGATTCAACAAAAATCGTACATAAATACATTTCTTGCATATGTTCTATGTAGGATTACCTACAAGTGCAGCTGGTTAATGCCCTCTATACTATTTTTATATTATTAAGATATAGTTAAATAAAATCTACTGAAAGTTATTCATTCTATTCCAGTTGCAGGTATTTCGAACTTAAATACTTAGTCATACCATACGTATAAATCTAACATTTTTTGTTAATTACTTCCCCATGTTTCCGTGTAGAAATAAAACATCAAAAACACCCAACACGGCGTTACTAATTACATTCGCGCCAATGTTAATTTGTTACAATTTCCGGAAATTCGCTAATTTATTTTTTTAACGTTTTTATTAGTGGTAGAAATTGTATGCAGCTGTTGTTGTTGTTGTTATTGTTTTTGTAGTTGTGGATGAATATCATTCTCTAGGGTTGAGTAGAATTTCCTTTTCAATTGTTGGTTACGCGTTTATGGCAATAAATTTGCATATTTGCTATTCACATGTTGAAGGGCTCATGAATATATAGTTTGAAATAGTTGAATTTGTATATATACATACTTGAATGTATGTTGAAAATTGTGTACTTTATTTATTAAAGTAAAAACTTTAATTTTACTTTAGTATCAGACTCAACTGTATTATTGCAGTCTTATCATAACCATTCTGTTTATTTGATATGATTTTCTTTTACAACTAAGTAACGTTTGATTACTTAAAATTAATTATTAACTTTTGCTAAATGTGCCTAGAATTTTTAATAATTCATTAGGATAGTTAGGAAATTTTAATTGATTGCTTTACAAAAAAATAAAATTACTAATTAATTCTTAACTATTGTAAAATATGTTTGAAATTTTAAATATTTCGTTGTGATAATTGCTAAATGTTTATTGGTATCAATTGATAATTTGATATTTAAATGACAATAAACTGAATAGAAATAAATAATGGACATTAAAATTAACAACTAATTGAATTGGGGTTTAGATATTTTATTGAGTTCATAAAGATATGCTTATTCCCACCTGTTCTCGCCTGTAATAATATACGTTGGTTGTTTTATTTTGATTCATGTGAGGCATGTGTCAGGTTATTTACGAGTATGAGAGTGAATGTTTATTCAGCTTGTTTGGGGTATCTATGTGACGCATAAAGAAAGTAACTGAGTAGCAGGAAGCTTACAGTGGACAACTCATTTGGAACAGCTGCAACTGCTACGTGCATAGCTCATTAACAGCTGCCCCTAAAAATGCAACCAGATGAGCAGGCAAATGTCGTCATCATCAGAGAGATAAGGTGCCAGACCAGTGTTCAACATGGCAGAGCCGAGAGTAGCTTCCGCTAAAACTTGCAACATTGTAGGAGTGGGGGCATAATTACTTGGCTTTTCAAGCTCCAAGCTCCATTTGTGCTTCCCGTCCAAGGGTGCAGCAAATTGGCTACCCCTGGACCACCCGAAATGGGCATTATTAATTGCAGCTTTGATTTATCTAAGAAGCAGTCGCTTGCCCCAGCTCCCTTAAAACCCCATGTGGGCTGGACAACCCTTGGGGGATGGCATTTTCCATAACGTTAAACTCGCAAATGTTTAATTGTGGAAATGAGAAATATGCGGAAGCGTTGACGATTCCGCTCCAGCAACGCTGCAGCGTCGACTGCACTTGTCGCATCACTTGATGCCAGGCCCGTGCCCCATGCCACATGCCTTTTGCCTCTTGCCACATGCCCATTCCTCTTCCCCTTTCTCGTGCCCATTCCCGTTAGCATATCCGTGCCCTCGCTTGCAGCATGTCAGTGGCATTGTGGCTGTGTCGCTGTGTCTAGCCATAAGCATCTGTAGCTGTCTGTTACACTGGTCCCACTGTCGTTGCCCCTGCTCCCTACTTACTAAATGACACAAAAATATGGGCTTAACCGGAAACGGATGTATTATCTGCGCTAACTGCGCTGCCTCAGTGCCATTCTACTGCTCAGTCTCAGTCGGGGCTGAAGCTCGAGTTCGGGTCGTGGAACTAATAGAATATTATAAATTGTACAGACAACAACCTGCTAGAACCTTTGCCAAGCTCTCCTCTCTTCCTCTATCGCTCTCTCTAACTTGCCTTCTCCACTGACCCACGCCAGAAGCTGACGTCTCTGCTCATCTGTATCTATAGCACACACACACACATAAATATCCACATGTGGACCTGTATCTGTGTGTGCACCTCGTTCGTTACGCTTCCATGAGCTTTTTGGGCTGTGCTTTTTGCGGCTCAAACCGTTTCATGTTGGCATGCAAAATCGACTCCGTCTTTCCCCTCTCTTTAACCATCGAACCTTGTTGTGTGTTGCATGTGTGTCATGTGGCCAGTTTGGGCAGTGGCAACTAACTCCCTTCCACGCGATGCTGCCTGCTCCACTGCATTCGTTTGCATGTCGTGTCATTGTCGAGCACTTTGCCAGGCGCTTTCACTTTTCCCAAAGTTTCAAGAATTCTCAACGTACATTGACCTGAACAGAGAAATAAATGATTATTGTTAAACCAAACATTACCCTTCAGAAATATTTATTAGCAATTAAAAACCCAGCAAAAGTAAAAAAATTTTCAATAAGTTTTATTTCGTTTGCTTATGCTGTATCTATTAAAATGATAACTATACCTGTATGTGCATTCGAAATGTATTTACGATGTATATATTTATTCTGTAACTATATTAAAAAAAAAAGAAATTATACAAGTTGACAGAATTCTGAAATATTAGTTTATTTTTATTAAGCAGAAATGTTTACATTTTAAATGATAATTATTTGAGCACTTTCAAAAATGTATTTTTTCTGCTTTGTGAACTATTTTAGTAATATTTAATTTATTTTAAATTGATGTATGAGTTACATTTTAAAATGTTAACTATTTTGTGCTTTCGATATTTATTTATTTCAAAATTTTCACTTTCTTTTAGTTTAGAAAAAAAACCTTAATATTTTTAAATGGTAATTATATATAGTCTCGAAATTCATTTATTATATTTTGTAATCTACACTACATTTACAAATTTATCAAACCGACAACCTATTTATGAAGTATTTATTTATTTATTTAAAACCGAAACGTAATTTTTAAACTTGTATTCCAATTTTTAGTATTTTTCTACAACAAATATAACAAATTTTTGCTTTAGAACTTCTATACATATAACTTATTATAAATATTATTTAATAATGTTTGTATATTTTAATTATTATATTTAAAATGGTTACTATTTTTGACTTTTATAACTTTTTTATTTTATTTTGTAAACTATATACATAATTGTAATAGCTACATAATACAAATATTTTTATAGGTTCATATCAAGTAGGAAATTGGTTTCAAGACATTTTAAACAATTTATACAAGAAGGCCAACATCAGAACATGCAAAGCTAACAATTTGATTGAGAGTCTGATGTCGAACACAAGAGTTGATGGTCTTAGGGTAGCATAGAAATTCGAATACTTACTCTTAGTTATTTGAAAATAGCAGCTGCCATTGAAAGGAATTTGCATGTGTTTAGAGGGATCAAGGATAAGCGCAGCCAACTGATTGAGTCATTTTCAAGACAATGCCTCCTATGAAAGTGATCGAGATTCTTTTGGATGGAGGCCGCAGATGCGGAGTATCTCAAAGATACTTTTTATCCTTTACGCGGCATTCAAGCGATCAACGAAAATAACAACAAACATAGTCGGAGCGGAGCGAAGGGAGGAAGTCCTTGTCCCTATTATCGCTGCATCCTTTTGTGGCTGTTTTGTTAGCTTTGATCGCTGCTACTTAGCATTTTCCTATTCCACCGATTGTTGTTGTTGATTTCTGTATGCTTGAGTGCATTTTCTTGCTCATTATGATGACGTGGCAAACGAGGGCAGGACAACACAATGGGTTACAACCGAAACATTTGGCCAACAGATACGATGATAAGGATAGTACTCGATAGGGCTTTTAAGACCCTGTATCAATGTACATTGAAAGGGGTGCCATATTGGTAGAATGTTTGTCAAAGAAGTTGAGTGTATTTTGGCTTCAACGAATGTGCTTTTGTTTAATGTAGGACACAAGTTCAGATGCTCGTAACAATTATTTATTTTATGGCAAAGTCCACAACACTTATTTAATTATTACTCCTAATTTAACTACTTAATAACTTCGAGTATTCAACTTACTTATTTTCCACGATCGCAATTGTCGATATTCTACAACAAATTATGATTCCTCATTTTTTTCCTACATAGAAAAGTAGATTACTACTTTGTGTTTTTTCTGAAAGCTTTAAAATTTTGAGTTGTAACTCTTTATGTTACAACGATATTTATGTACTAATAGTTTCGATTTGACAACGAAAACTCACAAAATCAAATTAAATGTTAAGTAAATTTCAAATAATTCGTTAGATTAATTAGGAGAAAAATGCATTCTCCTTCAGAACAGTACCGGCAATACCAGCAACAACCACAGCAGCAGCAGCAGCGGCAACAACAGCAACAACAACAGCCACCACAGAGGGCAGTGTTTATGACACGAATACCCGAGCAAAGACCGGAACCGGAACAACAAGCACCCGTCGTAGTTATTGTCGATGAAGAAACGCTGCGATTATTTGTACGAAATGTTTATCTTTATGGGGCGATATTCATATTGGCCACATCGATAATCTGGCTGGTGGTTTCTGGTACTAAATTTGCATTTTATCCAGCAATACCCGTTCCGGCATTCGTGTGGATTATATTGGCCATCGCTTTGCTGATGATCACGAATTGTATTCCACAAGCTCGCCAGTGTTTTCCAATCAACTGGGTCATGACGATCCTTATAGTGATTCTAATAACCTTAGCAGGATCATGTGTAATGGATTTATATCCCGTTTTAATTGTACTAGCGGGCCTTACCCTCTCCTTTGCGATTGTTGGAGTTTTTTATGCACTTGGCGCTCTGTGTCCTCAACAACTGCTCCCTGGAATCCTTTGCACAGCGTGTATGTCTTGTGTTTTCGTATTAACTCTGTTTACACTCTTCATATTGAACATCGTCTTGGATAATCCTGTCATATGCCTGGTATTTGGCATAATTCTGTTCTGTTTTATCATCCTGATGTTGCCATTCCATGCCCAGTATATTCATGGTCGTTTCGAAATTGTGCCTCTGCTTGATATGCTGCATTGCTCTCTATCCATCTTCATTCATTTTACAATGATGTTCTATGCTCTTGGCCTTTTCTACATATACCACAAAAAAACGTAGTAATAGTAATTACATAAGGAATTTAAATTTATTGTACTTTTAAGCACCAAAAATAAATTGTATTTACGAGTTATATTAAATTGTTGCAGATCTTTTGATCACATTGTTATTAAATTTCTGACGAAACTGATCTCTTTATCTTGTTTTTGTTGCTTGAACTACTTTCGTGTTTATATTGCGGTCGTGATGAGATGTGGCTGTAGACACGGATATCCGCGACTATGAGAGCTAAGGACACCAAACTAGATATTTAGGTTTCTCTATATTCTCGGAAGATAAATTTCATTTAGAAATTCAAAAATTATAAAGCATTACCCTTTAGTTTCCTCACATATCATTTCAGCGTTCGACAAACTTAATAGACTCCTTGAACTTTTAAGAACATTTTCTAACAAGTAACATCTAGATCAAATAAGATCCAGATAGGTCTGCCAATAAGACTTTTCTTTTGTAACTTCTATTGGTATGGATTAATAAAATATAAAACAATTTTTTATAAGTTTCAGGTATAACAAAAAAAAATTATCACTACTTTGGCAAACGCAAAATAAATAAAGAAATAAAAACAAACAAGAAAGTTACTGGAAAGTTTGAGTACCACGCACAAATGCTAGTATCTCAGCTCCATCTGGAGCCACAGGCTCAAAAAATTTGAGAAATCAGAGATTTTAGATACTAAATTGTGAAACTGTATTCTAATAAATGGTATAGACTTGTCAAAGTTGTCTTGGCTTTAAATGTCATTTGCTACAACTTAAATACACTTAATTACCATTGCTAAAAATTCGGCAGTTTAATTAGGAGCAAAATGCTTCAGCACCAACAATACCAACGAAATCCGCAGCATCAACAACGACAAATATGGTTTATGGTATTGAGACCCGAGCAAAGACCAGAACCGGAACATGAGCCCGCCGTAGTTGTAATCGATGAAGCCAAATTGCGAATATTTGTGCTAAGTGTCTATATATCTGGAGCGATATTCATTTTGGCCACATCGATAACCTGGCTGGTGATATCTGGTACTAAGTTTGCATTTTACCCAGCAGTACCTGTTCCGTACTTTGTGTGGATTATATTGGCATTCCTACTGCTGATGACTGTGAATTGCATTCCACAAATTCGCTACTGGTTTCCTTTCAATTGGATGATGACGGTCATTATAGTAATGTTAATAGCCTTTGCAGGAGCATGTTTAATGGATTTATTTCCCGTTCTAATCGTGCTAACGGGTCTGGCTCTCTCCTTTGCAATAGTTGGTATGTTTTATGCCATGGGCGCTTTGTGTCCACAAAAACTACTCCCCGGAATCCTTTGTACGGCGTGTATGTCTTCTATTTTTGTAATAACTCTGCTTGTGTTATGCATACTGATCTGCTTCTTGAGGAATCTCTTCATTGGTCTGGCGCTTGGAATAGTCCTGTTCTGTTTTGTTATCATCATGATGCCCTTCCATGCCCGGTATATTCATGGTCGTCTGGACATTGTGCCTCTATTCGATATGCTGCATTGCGTCCTTTCCATGTACATTCACTTTACAACAGTATTCTATACCCTTGGCTATTTCTACTTTTACCACAAAGAAACCATGTAAAACCCAAAAATTCTCAAACAAATTTAATAATAAAGTTTGACTTTTAAATACTAGCAATAAATTTTATTTAGGAGTTACACTTTTTATTTATATTTTGTTTTAATTCTAGATTAAAAAGTTTGAATTTATTGTTTCCCAAAATAATTAGAAAAGCTAATTTTTAAAAACAAACTATTCTTAAATGTCGAATAAATTTATTTCCGGATCTGGCTTCGACGAAGATATGTAACTAAAAAAGCACCTGCATATTATGACGCTTATAAATAGTATTAAATTGTTTAAAATGCCATTAGATTTAACTACATCAAACTTTATTAGAAATTATTACGAGTCTTATATATTTTATATTTGACAAGTCGTTTCTAATTTTATATTCCTATTGGCTTGTCATATACTTTCTGTCAATTTATTTGTTTACCTTAGTTAATTTTTAGAATTTGCTGAATCTCCTCCCTTAGCTGAGCCTTGAATTTAACTGTCAAATTTATATAGTTACTGGAATATTAAAGAATGAATCAATTAGAACCAGAAGTCTATGGCATTGGTCCCGACCTGACTATAAAACATGGAGTCCGCATCTATGCATTGAGTGTGATCTTTGCTATCATAGCGCTTCTTCAATGGATTCTAATTGGTTACTTATCGGACTGGGGCAAGCATCGAATGAAACCGATACGGTATGGATATTGGCTAGTGGGCACATTCTTTGGAATCTCTGTTCTTTCCTGCACTGCACTTGGTCGCAAGTTTCCCTGCAATATGTTCCTCATTGCGATCATTGTTGAGAGCTCCACACTGTACATTGCCGTTGAACAGCAGAACACCAGAGGAATCATGGTCAATATCTATGCGTGTCTTATTGTGATCACACTGGTGATTGCATCCATCATCTATGGTGCATATTTTCCAATGCGTATAGTACCTGGAGATTTAATGCTCAGTGTCCTGGTTGCTTTGGGCAATATCATGTTGTTGGTCTTCTTTCTCAACGCCTACTTTTTTGATTCCTCCTCCGTGTATACAACTGTACGCAATTATTTTGCCTTTGTTGCTGTAAGTATGATCATGTATACGGCAACGATTATACATGATCGACAGTTCTATGTGCCGAAGGATGAGTATCTTTTTCTCAGTGTATTGCTATTCATCGGTCATATGATCCTGCATGAGCGTATCCTTGCATTATCTGTAAAAGTGGCCCATCAAGTGGACTGTAACGCTTTTTTATAAAGTAAAGAGATTTGCAAGAATTTGATAATACATAGATATTATACTTATCTTCTTATGCCAAATACCACTTTGACTTAGTGTTAAAATTGAGGATTGGACTACTTATTTAAAAAATGCATCAATTTGTTTGTTACATTTATATTTTGTTAACTGGATTGCGGATTGAATTTAAATAAAAACGTATAAATTTATTAGTTCCACTCTTGCTTTTTTCTCATTGAATGTTAAGGAATCACCCAACAATTAATAGATATATCTTGTTATCCCTATTTATTATATTAAAAATGTATACATTTGTTTGTCACATTTATGCTTTGTAATCTGGATTATGGGTTGAATTATATTGAATTGTATATAACGGAATAAATAAATATTAAATAAATAATAAATAAATATATCCACATTAACATAACTTTTGCATTAAAATTGTAGAAAAAAATTGGTAAACATTTTTTTAATTTAATTGTTGCATATTTATTTTGTTTTCACTAAATATTACGGAATCGATTTTGGCTGTAGTTCCTCGTTCATGTCCACCACATGTGTATTTAGATTTTTTAAAGTTTCCACTAATGTACATCAAGCCAACGACAAAAAGGCATATGAAATCCACAAAGAGCAGCAAACCCAATAGTAAATAGTCATCGTGATAGAGTCGTGGTTGTCCGTTGTGGACCAGCATTGAGTGAAAGATAACCACACCCAATATCGCATATATAATGATAAAGTTACTGACCATTAGAGCCATAGGTGTTTCCAGGG
This sequence comes from Drosophila neotestacea, assembly GCA_035044365.1. Lineage (NCBI taxonomy): Eukaryota > Metazoa > Arthropoda > Insecta > Diptera > Drosophilidae > Drosophila > Drosophila neotestacea. The sequence goes on along the minus strand of JAWNMD010000052.1, from coordinate 871,157 downwards.
TAATATGCAAATAGATAAGCATTGAAACCGACAAAAAACTGAAGAAAAAAGTGGTGAGTACGCAGAAGGGATTAACCTCGATACTCCTCTGCAAAATTGCACCCATTATCATCAGGCAGGTGAATACAAAAAGCGTACCCAGTGTTAAAGATATTAACAATCTTAAATTTGATTTTATAGTCAATGTTCCAGCACCCAGAATTAACAACTCCGCTGTGATCAGCATAAAGAAATAGTTATAGGGATATACATGCCGTAGAGAGGGAGCCGAATGGAAGATGGTAACCATAAGGAAACCAACCATCATGATCGAGGTACTATATTCAGATAAATCCGTCCGTATGTAAGCCACCACAAAGTACCATTGAAAAATGGCCGTCAATAAGAAGATGCAGGTCAGCGTATATGTCTTCTTGATGACGATGGCGGATTTTATGAGAGCCAAATCGTTTGAATCTGACATCTGGTACTGAATCCATTTTTACAATTTAATAGACTTTTCTGAAACATATCTCAATGATATATTTTTGGAAATTACTTCAGATTCTTAGAGTGCTGAAAACAAGTTGGGAAAACATCGCAAAATAAATTAATTTGATAAGAATATATTAGCAAATTCGGAAGATCTTTAGTCTTACAAAAAATAAAATATAATTGAAGAATTGGCTTTTTAGCTTCATTTTAATATTTCCCTTTAGATATACATAGTCTCATAGTGAAAACTTATCAGATCCTTGGACATCATCTTGGAAGTACATGGCAGCCAGTAGAAAGAGACAAATGAAGTCCACACAGAAGAGCATTCCCATCAGTACGAAGTCATCATCATACAGATGCAATTGTCCACTTTTAACGACCATCGAATGATAAATGATCATAGCTGAAATGATATAAAATACGATAAAGTATCCTAATTTAAGAACTAGAGCAGTATCCAGTGCCAAGTGCATATAAAGCAGAATCGCAGTTGTCATCATACAGAGAAAGAATGAAGTTAGAAAGCAATAGGGATTTGCATCCATATTTTCCTGCAGAATGATGCCAATAATAATCAAGACTATCACATAATAAACACTTGCAGCTGTCACTGAAAGCAACACCTCCAACTCCAGATCGGCAGACATTAAACCCGCTCCTAGAATCATCATTTCCATTGCCACGACCACAAAAAATAAATTGTAGGGATATCCATGACGCAAGGATGGCCAGTTGTAGAATATTGTGACCATTGCAAAGGCGATCATCATCATTGGAGTGCTCCATCTGAAGAGATCATTCTCAAAATAGGCCTGTACAGCATACCATTGAATGATGGCTATCGTGATGAAGGAGCTCGCCAGGATATATGTGTTCTTCGTGATGTTGACAAAAGGATTTGGGGCTGGCATAAAAATATAAACGTCTCCGGTGTGAAACATCTTCAATATGGAACATTATTATTCAATCTCCATTCTGAACTGTATTGTTTCTCTCATATTTATTCAACATATTTATTATGACAATTCAAGCGCGTGTTTCACGTTTTGCCAGGCATGTGCTAGTCTCACACAATGCAAATTCAAGTGTTATAAATATAAATTATTGTTGTAGATGGGGGATTGTCTGGGCCTTTGTTTATACTCGAAGTGACTCAATTTAAACAAGTCAATGAGAATGGCTTACAATGACAAAGCGGAACATATTAAGCTACTGGAGAAAGCTGTCAATCAAAATAAAGATTATCATATTTTTTTATTTATGCCTATATATATAAGTACTTCTGATTAAATGATGCCAGTACAAGTCCAGGCTCTTGAAAATAAAATGAGCTGCCAAATTAATTAAATGAATACTTGCAAAAGTTTAAAGGCAACAACAGGTTAAAAATTTGCACATCTGTTACAAGTGGGAACAGATGGAACAACTTTTGCCTATTTAAGCTGTGTAAATAGACAAAAAAAAAGTTTCCGGGATATTTATTTTTAGACATTTAAGTTTACTGTTCATACTTGTTAACTTTATGCAACTTAACATTCAGAAACGTTTTAAGGCAAATAACAAATATTTTAAGAAAATACAATCAGAGAAATTTAAATATTTTAGATAAATTCATTCTAAAACTGATGGTATACAATTTTCTATAAAAATAACGAAATGTCAATAGTAAAATATACATTGAAATGGGGAAAAAGATTTTAATGAAATTGTTCTACTTTAATTCTTAAGAAACTAAAATTATTTCGAATATTCTTTTGACAGTACTATATTTTAATTAATCAGTGCCTTGCACTGATTATATATTATTATAAGATTGGCTAGTTTTCAAAAGTCTTTATCTCATATTTAAAATTCACAATCTTTAATTAAACCTTCTTTCAAGTAACTTCTTACACAATCCCTGCACATTTAATAGGACACTCGGGGATCGGTTTAAACTGGATTAAAGAAAAGTAACTAGAGTACTTATAAAATTTACATAAAGTATCTTTTGCCTCAATTGGGCAACACTTTAAGCTGGCGTAACTGAATCCTCAACTGCTTCTGATTCTGCTGGTATGATTTCTATTAAAATGGGAACAGGAACAGGATTAATAGGCTTGGCCATGGGCGCTAGCCGTTGTCCAAGGCAAACAAAGCGGCAGCTGCTCAAAACAAAGGAGATGCCAAGGCGTTCGCGAGGTTCTGAACAATGAGTTGATGGCATTAGCAGCGCCTGCGCGATTCCCGATCCCGATTCCGATCCTCATACCGATCCACTTAAAGTCCAAGCGAGGCGAATAACGAAAATACATTTAGAACAATACAGAAAACTCGTTATGAGTCACACAAATCTCAGACTACGCTAAGGTTGTCCAAGTGTATCTCTGCGTGTGTGTCTTTGTATAGCTATTTAGGGAGTTTCTTCGATCAAACCCCAACCCCTTTACCTCTTCCTCTGCCTCTGACTCTACATCTACCTCTACCTCTGTCTCCTTCAAGGCTCGCGGTCAGTCGCGAAAACAATCAGCGGGCATAATGTTGATTATGACGAGGATGAGAACACCTATGACTATGATTATGAAAGTGTGAGTGAGAGTGAGAGAGCCAGAGGCTTATCGTCTAGCATCTGGAGTGCAGCCAGTTACCTTTGGAAAAATCTTGCACGAAAATCGTGGGAAATTTCCCAAAAGCGCATATCGAATGCAATTAAACGGCCGCGATTCGCGGTGGTTGCTTAGACTCCACGCACTTGGCACCACACGGCAAACACCACCACCTTTACCATTAACAGTGAAATTACCATAGGGGTGGAAAACTTGGCCATCATCATCATCAACATCAACATCATAAAGCGAAAGCTGCGCTATTTTCTATCATTTTTCACCCCAAAATACAAAAAAGGAAAAACTTAAATTTCCGCTTGTTGCGCGGTCAGTAAAATGAATAAATTTGTGATTTACCTTTCCGGTGACAAAATGCGGAAGTGTTGCAACTAGACTCTGGGCTGGAGGACTACGTAACGACTTTGCGTGGTATCTTGTAGGTAGGCGTAGGTAAACGTGGGAAAGTTTAGTTGCCAACATGCGGCAACAATCCGTGGCATTCGCTTAATGAAATGCAACAAAATGTGTCACTCATTTGATTTTTGTTTCGATAAAAATACTTGGGCTTTTCCCTTATCGCTGAGGGTGGCGGAATGCTGAACACTCAGTTAGACCAGATGTTAGTTGGACTTGGACTTCAGTCCCTTACACCACAATCTGAGCAATTCGATTCCAATTTGTAAGTTTAAGTGAATGGAATAAGACTTATAAATAACTTAGGAATGCCCGAGAATTTTACCCAAAATTAAAGTCTAGTTCCACTTAAACTCCTTTTAATTACAGAATAATTCAGCTTCAAGAAATACCTTTATTGAAAATAAAAATCTACTTCTTATTAAAGATTCTTTTATTTATTAAAACTGCCTACTTTAATTATATTATATTATATTATATTTATTTATTCTATTATTTGTATGACAGTTATACATACAGTAAAAGGATTTTAATTGAAATAAAATAAATATATATACACTTAATTTTTTTGTATTTATTTAAATTGGCTTGACATTTTCTTAAAAAAGAACTCCCAAATTGGAAAAAAAAATAGATAAAGTTACATTCGAGTTATAAAGTATTAGAATTAGAATTATTAGTAGATGGAGAAAATTTTATTGTTAAAACATATGCGTATCAACTAATTCATCTAAGTTTTCTCATTTCTAAAGGTCAGCAGTAGTTCTTAGCCTTGTACATATACATTTGTTTTCTCTTTTCTTCCATTATACATTAGACAAGTAAAAGTTTTACTTTTCTCAATATATAAGATATAAGATTCGAAAGCAGAATTTGTTAGTTGCAGTTGCAGCTGTGGATGGATACAATACAATTCTGGACATTCTTACAATGTTGACAAACTGCCGAAAGGGGAAGAGGAAAGAGTCGGCTTAAAAGAGCTGCCTCCACCAATAGCAAATGCTTTAGCATCATCAGCATATCATCGACAAGGTTCTCTGGTTAATGCGAAATAATTACAACTTGTTCGCACATCATTCAAAAAAAGTATCTGTCAGCACGTTGTCTGTCCTTCTTCCACGTCCCCCTTCTCGGGGACGAGTGTCGCTTTCAGTTGTTTGCCAAATGACGAATGTGGCCGCTGATGATGACGAAAACTTGAAAAGTGAAAAAAAACCAATAATAAAAGAAGGCGACACTTGCTTCATTTATTTGTATTTTGCAGCAGTGGGCGAGTCGGCAAAATTTCAAAGTCGGCATCATTAACACCAATGCGCCATTTTGGGTTGCCTCCAACTCGATGGAGTCGATGGAGGTTGATGGTGTCGATGAGTCGATGGCTGACTCGATGAGTCGTGATGGTGATTGATGTAACTTTGAGGCAACCATTCCATTCCAAGTCGAGTGAGTTAAACAAATTGGTAGAGTAAACTCAACTGGTAACAGCTGCTACCCTCTAAAAAACAGCCCAAGGGCTGTAGCTACCGTCTCTTCTCGTCATTGGTTGTTGTTTTAGTGTCGTTCGTCTATGCTAATTTGTTATTTTAAACATGTTTGTTTGCTTTTCCAATGAAAATATTGACAAAAACGTAGCCAAAGAAGGTTTTCGGGCTGGCAAAATGAGCCCGAAAGAAACTGCAGAGCTGTAGTAGAGTAATGCCTGACACCTGAGGCAAAAAGATACTCAAATACTCACAAGGGTAACGGCAACTGACTGTGGCAACAACAAACAAGCAAGCCAATTAACGTAAAAGATACAATTTGAATTCGTAATGAATAACGTATACAGTTTTACGGGTATTTTGGCAAATCGTTGGGGAAAATTATTAAGCAAACATATTAAAAGAAAGGCCAAATGTAATTATGTTTTCCATGGAGTGAAAAAAGTGAAAATAAGAAACAAAGAATCATTGTAATAAGTCACATTGTATCCTAATAGTTTTTTTTTAAATTTGGTATCAGTATTTTATAGTTTTCATAAGACTAAGAAACATTTTTAAATCAGAAAAGCAGTTCTTCATTCAAGATAATAATAAACAGAATTGTTTTAAATAATAGATACAGTTTTACCAGTATTTTGTATTTTGAGTATAAATTTCCCCGTTCATTCGGTTGTCTATAATTTCAAAGAACTTCTTCTTACATTACCTGAGTATACATAAATGTAAGCAACCCATTTTTACTTGAATTACCCTTAACCCAATAACTAAGCCATTTATAAGTCAAATTTTACATAAAAAGAATAATAGATCTATGATTGTCCACTGAAGTGTTTTGCTCTCAGGCAGTTACAACTTTTTGGCTAACCTCATTATTCACTTTCTTTGTAGTTTCAAGTAATTGCATGAACTTTACAGCCCTTTGGTAGCCCACGGGAGGTCCAGTTAAGAGAAAAAATACTATCCCAACATGCACATACCTAGAGATAACAAGTTTTTACCCCAATAAGCCATAACTCAACACTCTAATTATGAATTATGAAACAAAAGGGTAAAGAGAAAAATGCAAACCAATTGCACATTGACTTCAGCACGTCTGGGCTGGACTCATAATCGAGTTAGAGAGTTTAGGGCTAAAGGCAAAAACCGGACTGCAACTGGACAGGATTGAGATTTAGATTGGGTCGAAAACTAAAATAAACTGGTTGTTTGCTCAAATATTAAATTACCACAAATTTGTCGGCGCAGTATTAATGCAATAATTAAAATCAAGTTGCCAAGAACTAGACCAGAAGTCAGAGAAACCCCAGTCAGGTCAGAAAAACGAAACCCAAACCAAACCGAACCGAACCACCAAGACCAAAAAAGACCCTAACAGACATCAGACATCAGACCTCAGAGAACGAGGGCTTCCGTTGAAAGTCATGTAACTTATTTCTTGTTACGCTTGAGAAATTTTTACAGTTGACATTGAAACTGAAGTTGCAATTGTAACTCAAAACTAACCCAAAATAGGTTTCGGAAGCTGCGGTCGACACCCCGAAACAGTTGGCAATAGGACGCCCCTTTTTCAATTCGAAGCAGGCCTAAGGCGAGATTTTTGTTTTAGTTCACGACATATTCGAAATGTGTTTCCAATTTGTACGCACTCTACTTATATGTATATCCTTATCACAGTGGAGTGGCACTCGTGAGAGAATTCAGTTGACTCAACCGCAAGTCGAATGCGGTGACATCCTTTTAATGCGACACCACCTCAGCAGGCGTCCCCCTGTCTTCCTGTCTCCCTGTCTCCCTGTCTCCCTGTCTCGCTGTCTCTCTATGCCTGGACCACCCCTCGCCCTGATTGTGGATTTTAATTATGCTTGACAATGGTTACGGAATTGATTTTCGATATTTGATCATTCGCTGCGGTTAGTTAACGCTCTTTAGTCATCAAAAGACCGACAGACAGAGAAGAGAGAATTATAGAGAGGAAGAATAAGTGAGTGAAAGAAAGGGAGACAAGACAACCGCAAAGGGAGAAATGCACACGACCATATCCATATGAAATTACAACGATCCAAAGCACTTGAGTTGCATTTCCGCATCTAAATGTGATAATGGGCCATTCAGCCCTTCAGTCCTACCGACTCGAACCGAACTTCAAGGCGTCAGAAGATAGGTGACATGGCAACCGAGGTGTGGCAAGTCATGGCCCTTATTAGCTGCCAACTAATTTGCATAACTGTGAGAGTTCCAAACTGACATCGGAGACAGTTCGCTTGGTTTACTAATTTATGAGCAAAACCTTAAGGGGAAAAACCTAATGCAACTGTCTCTCGAAACTGCAATTATTATATTACATCATTAAAAGATTTTTAGTCTCTCGAGTTAATCATACATGTGAAATTGCTCGTAATGTGATTATTCCATTTAAGAAGTTAATAAGATGATAGTTGTATAACGAAATTTAAATAAATTAATTCGTTAGTTAAGTGAAGAAGTAATTAAATTCTTTAAATTTATAAGATAGTTCGAGATGCAGTAGAGATATCCTTTAAGGGTCGGAAAATCTATAATTGCATTTTATTTAATAAAATTTAAAGCATCATCTATCTATGATTTGCGAAAAACTAACTTCTTTGTTTTTTACAGTTTCCTTCCATTATATCTTACTCCAATAGTATCTATTGATCAATAGACACAACTATACTAGACCCTTAGTTCTGAATCTTTAGTATTATATGCTTAAGACTCAAAAGTAACTGACAGCTTTGGTTAAAGCCGCAGAATCAGCTGGTACTTAGTGTAAGATTTAATGTTGCCCAAATGTCTGGTCTGAATGGTAAATATACAGCCTCAACTAGTCTCTCAGTCTGTTAGTCTCTTCGCCATTTAGTCTGAGGTTGAGGTTGAGGCTTAGTGCGATTCGTGGAAAATTTTACAGCCGTCACACTGTCTAAGATCTTCCACTTGACCGGCCATAAAACAGGTAACCGGACAAATTTTCCCCTACCTGTTCTGTTGGCCAAGTGCGTTGAAGGAGGCTGCGTCCATGGAACGCCTAAAACTAATTGAGACCGCCCTCATTGAATAATTTCAGAAATATTTCTCTTTGTTTTGTAGCTGAGATTTTATTCAGTTTTTCTGGTTTTATATTATTTAATTTTTTTGTGAACTGTGCAGACAGTACGGTGCCTGGCAGGGACTGTGCGTAATGATGATGTATGGGTAATTTGAATGATTAATGGAGTGCGCTTTGTGTCAGTGTTCCGGTTGGACAGACCTGAGGGGCATTCTCCCAGTGTCAGTATAAATGTTAGTGTGTGGCGTGCGTAAAAAGGATATCTTCGTGGCCATAGATATGAAATTTAATTAAAATATTTTTATGGTACCCCAAAGAAAAAAAGGTGTGTAAAAGTATTTATTGAGGCATGCAAGGGGAAGGAGGATAGTAAGCAAAGACAAATGATGAAATTGGAAGGCTAAAATGCAAAGGGAAAATGTAAGGAGAGTACATTAAAGGAATAATCAAAACTCTGACTGATGTATAATCAATTGGCATTAATTGTTTATTTATTGGTTATCAAATAATTTTATTAATTAAATCGATGATGTATCAAAATAAAATTATATTTGTACAACTTAAATTGAATTATATGATGTATGAAATGAAAAGGGTATTCGACTGTCGACCAGTCAAGTAATACTTACAAACGAAAAGCTGGTTTAAAAATTTTTAAAAAGCAGTTAAAATTTATATTACCCAAGAGTGCCGTGGCCTCGAACTGTCATAATCGTTATCAACTATCTGAACATCTGAACGAACCTGGCTCTGAACCAACCGGTCAACCAATAAGGCGCCACATCCTTTGCTGGCCATAATCAGCACACAATCAGCCAACGGATGAGCGAGCGCCAATGCAGCGGATGGCAAAAATTAACTTTTTTAATGAATTACGTAAAATGCAAACACAGAGAGAGAGAGAGAGAGAGAGAGACGAAGAGAGAGATGGAGAGTGAGGTAACTGAAAGAGACAGATATATATATATATATATATGTATATATCTTAAATGTAACGTGACGTAAAACGCATTATGTCATATCGCTGATTGAACCAACCAACCGAACCAAGCGAATATTGGTGAAATGTTGGCCTAGAACAAAAGGCCAGGCCAGGACGGGCCTCTGAATAGAGGCCATCGGCTGGAGGTTGGGAAACTGGGAAACTGCGACTCAGAGTCAGAGTCCAGTGCCAGTGATGGTCATTAAAATTGTATATTTTAATTTGATTTTCCTGGTTGGGTTAAGAGTGCGAGTACTCGAACATGGCAATAATAATCATCATGTAACGAGTTTGAACTCTGCGCGCGCGACTCACTAAGCGGATCAGGAAAGGGCAAAAGGCCAGGCAGAAGGGCGTTAAAATTGCCAAGTCTGTTAGCTGCTTAGCCGATTATTGTGTACAATTTAATACCCCGTCTATCTATTCGAATCGAGCCGAGCCGCGCCGAGCCGAGCCTAAGCCGTGATTGAGTTTGAATAGCAGATGCTCCCACCCTATTTCCAGTGAAGTTTCAAAGATGCTGTCGTGGCGTTTTCATTTCGCAATTCAACCATTTTTAATGCAATGGCAAGATTTCTTTTGCAACTGCGTGCATCAATCAATTGTATCTGGATGCGAGAGAGATGCAACGTCTTTGTATCTTTGTGTTGAGTATATCTGCGGTGTGTCATTGAGGATGTCATCTTCAACTCCTTTTCGACAACATGTGCGGATTTATGTTTCTTTCACTTGCTCCCAATGAATGCGCGGCTTATTCGATTATTGTACGGCCGCTTTCATTTCCTTTCATCGCAATGATTGAGCGCGAGTTATCATTCATGATTAAGGAGCTCCGTTGACACAAAGAAGGTCACCGCTGGACGAGAATGAGAATGAGAACGTGAATGAGGACCACGAATAGAAGGATGAGTGGAAGCAGCTTAAACCTCTTCAAATGCCGCCTGCTGACGGATGTGTGAAGATAATTGTCAAGGCGGACAGTCGACCGACCTAGAGTTGAGCCTGATACTCGCAATTATAAGACTACCTTTTCATATTTTCTATTTCATATTTTTTAATTAAATGAAGGAATAAGGGAATTGACAATATTCCTACGGCTTCATTCTATTGAACTCTACGAGTACTCCTGAGAGTGGCTTATCAAATGAGTTTCCACAACATGGCAGCTGCAATTTCTGCTTAAATTATATTATTTAATACAAATAAAGAGGGAGTTTAATGTAATATTGTCCATCAAGCGTAAATTTAATAAGCTTCGTAAATAAAAACCGTGTTAAAACTTAATGAATGTTAATAAGTGCTATTTAAAAATATTAACACTACTGTATATACTTATAGGCAAATAATAATTATAGTTCTTTTCATATCGTATTATTTCAAATTTAAATTTAAAACAAAATGGTGCTTCTCTTTAAAGTTTGACTATTGAAAGAATTTATTAATTAATTTGATGTATTTATGAACAAAATTCACCATGTTTAAATTAAATAATAGATGGACAATAATAAATAATGTAATAATAATTTAATAATAAAATTCTATATTAATTATTATAAAATGCTTCTTCTCTTTAAGGATTAACTGTTGAAAACATTTATTAAATTTGCATCTGATTTTTGCTTGACAAAATGGCGGATGGCAGCAAACAAAATGGCGTCGGCGGTTTTTGGGGTCCTCCATAAGTGCGCTGACCCCAGCAAATATACACACACACGTACACACACAGAAATATACATACTTGGCATAAACTCAAACATTTATTTATAAATATTTACACATTTTTTTCCAGGCTAGTTTTGAGCGTTAAAATAAACAAAACGACAACAGCAGCCACAACAACAACAACAAGAACAACATCAACACCAACAACAACACATCGACATCAAAAACAACAACAAATATGTGTGTGTTGTTATAAATTATGTTTGCTCACAATTTATGCCTATATGTACATACATATATGAATATATATATGTATATGAATGTGTGTGTACATAGACGGGTGTGTGTGTTTTGGTCCAATATTAATGCCTTCATAATTAATGAGCGTCCGCCAGGCTCGTGTGTGCAAAATGCATGTGCCACATCCACCAACACAATTTCAACCTCCATCCCCCTCTTCACCACTCCGCTCCGCTCTTCTCCCTACTCCCCTCTCCCCATCTTCAACCACTGCATTGCTGCAATTGCCAAAGCCACTAACAAAATTCGCTCTTCCCCCGCTTTGCTTTGCTGCAATTTATATTAATAGCCCCGTTGCTTGTCTATGTATGTTTGTGTATGTGTTTATGTATGAGTATGTGTGTGTGTGTGTGTTTGTTTGTTTGTTTGTGTGTGTATTGTGGCTGACAGCATCTGTCACTTGCCAATGTTCGACGCTCGGCAGTCGCCACTGGCCATTCGCAATGTCAACTGTCCAATGGTTTAAATCAACAACAACAACCCTGACTAATGCCTCAGTCCACCCCTTTTTCCCTTCTATGGTCAAGAATATTGAGATTAAAGTTCGCTCAACTGAAGATTATATTGATTAATTTAATATAATAATATTGATTGTTATTGAGAATTAAGTGTGGTTAGCTGAAGATTATATTGATTAAGTCAGTATAATATTATTAATTTAAATTTTAATATTTATTGCTGGTATGAGAAATTGTATTAAAGTAATCTTCACAGTTATTAAATTATATAAATCGTCCACAAAATAAACAAAAATGGTATATCTATAATATAAAGCACCTATAGGAAGAGAAGAGGACAAAGGAATTCGATACCTAGTTCTGATTCTGTTATAAGTAGTCTATCGTTTTCCGTTTCCAGAAAGAATATAAATATTTCCATGAACTTATATTATTATAATAATTATTTCAACTTTTAAATATACTTATTTGGATATTATAATATTTTTATCAAATTATGAACTTTTAATTTATGTATTATAACTGAATACATATTTGATTTTCGAAATAACTCCAGAATCTTATAATTAAACTTCCAAACACACTTTTTAAGAAAATTGTATAGCTACAACACTTGAATTTAAGACATAAGGATAAAACTACCAACTATCAACTATAGTAACTATCTCTAAGAGTATTATATATAGTCAAACAATGTTTCAACTAATATTTGATTTGTGACTTTCATTGAAATGCTGTATAAGTTGCATCTACATCGGAATTTTAACCAAATCTATTTAAAAGTAGTTTTTATCACCTTTGTCCTTATTTTTTTTCCCAAGCCGCATTTCGATTTTCGATGTGAGACAAAAAATTGTATAAAAACTTATTTTCGCATGGACATTTTGAGCTGAGAATCTCAGCATGCAGAACCTGAGGCAGTTTCCCACACCAGCTGAGCAGACATACAGGCACGGTTCCAGGACACGGACACACAACACGATGCGATCGAAGCAACTGCAATGTCGCAGACTGCATTCCGGGTTCCAACTCCCCTGGGTGCAATTTCTGTAGAAACTGCATAGAGAGAATCGTAAAATCTTTCACACCTTTGGCACTGCATGAGGCCCAGCGACAAAGTCGTCTGATTAATCGCCATATATCGATCAGTTTGGTCCCGAGGCAATTGCAGACAGCCTGGCAGGGCGGCGTTAATGTTGCCAGGACCCGACAGTCCGTTGTCCTTTGCCCCGCTGTTATTGGGACTAGGTCTAGGCAAAGCGCACCTGTGCGCATCCTGTGACGTTTCAGGTGTTCACATTAGTCACATGCACAGACTACGAGTCTGCAAAGGCAACTGGCAGCGACACAGGAAGGACAACAACGAGGACATTAACGAGCGAGGCAGTTAGACGTCGACGTTGCTGCGGATGATGCAGCATATTCCATGGTAATTTCATGAATGCAAACTGGGAGTGAGAAAGGGTAAAGGGTCTCCTCACAGACTGTGGGGTCTGCGGCTGCCCATATCCTGCGCTTCCCATATGACAAATGTTTTTTATGCCCCACCAGACATTTCGACAGTCATCGCCATTTAAAGACCTCTGTGGTAATATGCGAAGCTTTGCTTCTGACAATATGCCGAATCACCTAGTTAAATTTAATTCATAAAGCTGATTTATGACGTGATCATGGAAAGGCTGAACTGAGCTCTAACCGCTCAGACAATCGAAACATATCCTTTTCAGTCAGTAAAAAACACACATTTTGATGATGAGGTAAATATTATTAATTGTTTATAAGTATGTAAATAAATCATAATTATGATTTACAATTAAAAACAATTTACGTTTTACCTATTTAAATGCATTGGAATGTTATTAAAGTACTTAGCTAAACATGAAATTTAACAAAACATTGGCTTGTACTACAAAACTTTAATAAAAACAATATTATTTTCAACATATGTATGTAATTCAATTTAACAAAAGACGTTTCGGGTATGTTCACAACAAAATTTAAATTAATTATTAATACTGAACAAATTCGATTGCCAAAAAATAATAGTAACCTTGAGTATAGAAAATGCTAAATTTCATTTTAAATCGAAATCTATAATATTTCGTAAAACGTTTAATATCCATATATCCATATTTACTCTCTCTATTCTCTATTTATTCGTTATACGATATAAATATGTCAAATTCTGCAAAATAAATATTCTTCATAAATTTATTTGAAATTTATAGCGGTTCTTTTAAATGACGCAAACTCTTGAATAAAACCAGACAGATATTGCATAACAATATCACAATTTCTCTTTCTTTCCGAAAGTAAAATGCGGAACATGCCTGTATAATACTTTCAATATATGTATGTACTTCCATTCAACAAAATAAATTTAGAGTTTGTTTATAACAAAATTTAAATTAGATATTCAGCGTTAATAAATACAATTTCCATTTAAATAACAACCTTGAAAATAAAGCGCACAAGATTGCAGTTTCAAACGAAATTTACTATTCTACATAAAAACTTTTATTATCTGTTTGTGTATTTTTAGTGTTGCTATGACATAAATATGTCAAAGTCTCCAGAATAAATATTCTTCTTAAATGAATTTGCAATTTCTAACGGTAGAAATAACCGGAAAGATATTGCATAACATTGTTGATGTATTTATTTATGCTTATACCGGTATGCATAGGATAGTATGAGTACTATAAATATTTAAATTTAAGTCGTCGATTTGTTTGTGGCGTCGTTAGCACTTGGCTGCCGTAATTTAAAATTTGTATTTCTATCATTATTGGAATTTATAATGAACAACACACATTTACTAATTAATATTGAAACAAACGAGTCGCCGTCCTCCTGACAACATCTCATAAAGATTCAATAAACCCACACAGACGACACTGAGTTCCAGAATAAGTCGGAGACTGAGAAACAATAATAACAACATGCTGACGGGGCCAATTTTAGTGGGTTTCAAACACGTCGCATCCCTGTTCTAGTGCCCCCGAAAGTTGTTGAACCAATGTCGGTCCGGTTTAAGTTCTCGGCCAGCTTTATCAACCTCACATAATTTTACTTGTCTTAGCCTGTTAAGTCTTTTTCGGCGGCGTCGGCGCGTTGACTAATTTTCATAAAAAAACGATCGATTTTAAAATCGAGAAAAAAAGGTGTGAAGTATTAATAAGACGTCAACGAGAAAATGTTAATAAGTGGCTTTCGGTTTGGCTACATGATCATCGTGTCGCTCCTTTTGGGCTCTTTTTCCGAATGCTTCACTTAATTTAGTAGATCTGACAACATGTCATTAAACTTTTCAGAATACTTAAGCACTAAGTAAACAGTAGAGTTTTCGGAAGATTTCTAGAATGTTTTCTTAGTTATTCAGAGGACTAATAAAAAGAGTGCTCTATAATATTGGAAAAGATAGGCGCGAAATTAAAATTGATATATTGTTTGACCTTTTGATTAAACTGTTGCCTATACTGCAGATTCTGATAGTGATTTTCCTCATTTAAATAAATTCCTTAGTGCAATGAAGGGAATTAATATAATTCAATCATAAATTTAACCAATTTACATATCTTATTTACATACGTACATATCTCTCCATGGGCTAGAATCTAGCATTACCACATGGAATACCATTCGAAAGAGATAACTATTTTGTACCTCGGGATCACAAGACGGAGATGGAGCTAACCACATTTCTCATTTGGTTTTGCTGCGGTTGATTTGTTATTTTTTTTCCTTCCTCTTTATGGGTCTGCTTCGTGGCCCATCATCAACTTTAACTTGCACTCGATGTCTCACCTTTCGAATGATTTATTAAAGTGTCATTAGTGCACGAATGTTCGAAAAATGAAACGAAACCGAAGCCAAAAACGGGTCCACAACTGACTTGACTTTGAGTAGTAGGTGAAGTTGAAGCCAATGTTGAACACCATCCCCGGCAGTGTGACCATCACTCTTTAGGACGTGGAGTGCGGTAATGAAGCTGCAACACAAACGATCGCCGCTTGGAAATGGAACCCGATCGTGTAATGGTTGCGTTAAGTAGTTGAAGTTGAGGGCAGCCTCTTGTAAATTTAAATTAAGCAAACCATTGGAATCTCTTCCCTCTCAATCATACTCTCTTCCCCTCTCCTTCTATTTCTCCATAGTTTTTGTCTTTATTTCGGTGTGTTACCGTTAGACTAGAGCTGTGATCTGTTGCCTTTGACCCAAACGCTGTGGCTTTCATCATGATTGGATCGACACGACGACTGGCAGTGATTTATTTTTACACATAAAAAGTGCTAAGTTTTGATGTCGAGGCGAGAAAATTAAGTTGTTGTCATTTTGGAGCCGTTTTCCGGCACTGGTTAAGAATTTTCTCTCCTCCTTCGACCAAAAAGAAAATCTGATAAGACTCATAAAAGTGACTATAAAAGTTATTTATGACTTAATGTTTTCCATTGATTGTGGCTAGAGTTTACAGATCAGTGCTATATGTCAATAGTTAATCAGTTGCACAGAATTTAAAATGTAAAAAGTGCCATTAGGTTATTTAAATTTAACCTGAGTTTCTTCATCAGTGAGTTTATTACTTATATGAAAGGCCTTTCGATTTACTATCTATATATATATACTCTCAAAGTACATGTGTAATAGTAAATATTCTAGTATTTGTTTAGGATTGCATCTAAAGCTCCTTAGGCTTAGTAACAGTATTTACAGATTTTATTATTTGAATGTCCTTTTAGACCCATTTTTCCAAGGTAATATCTCTTAACTACATATACATTGAATAATATACTGAGTTATAATTTACAGAACTTAATCTGAAATTCAGTAAAAATCTATTGGAAAAAGCGTAACTTACCTATTAAAAAATAACAGTCTCCTTTTGATCTACTATTTATCTATCTTTCTATCTATGTACTCTCTATATTAATTAATATTCAAGTGTTGGTGATTGTTAATGAAGACTTAGAAGCTTCAAAAGCTTCAGTATCTTTGCAGAAGTCATCTGCACATTATAATCGGATACTATGGATGGTTAATGTTAATCCATCCTTGAGCAAAACAATCAAAAGGTACGTACAGTCACTGGCATTACCTAAGGCCCCACCATTACTGGCATTACCAAATCAGTTGCCGGCATGTGTAGCCGTAGCCTTGACCGAGACCCAAAAAAAAGTATATGGAATACATATATATTTGACTGCCTTTTGCTTCCGTTTGGAACACCTGCGCATGTCACGTAGCTCTGTCAGACTTGAAGAGAGTGCCAATTGGCAGCTGGCGAAACGTAACCAAAGTTTAACACTTTCAAGTCAGAAACTCATACCGTTTCACGCCACATTTAAAAGCGATTCAAACAATCCATAAATTTATGATTGTGCATGGGAGATTCAGTCAGAGCTCCAGCACGGGCCCCAATCAAATATTCAAATTTACGCTTTTCAGTCGTTCATAACTTCATCTTTCAAATTAATCGATGAAATATGTACCACAACGAACCGGCAACTGTCCCTCTTGCCATATATTTGCTGGCCAACTTGTTGCTGTCAAAATAGCCCGACCGGCTCTTGGGGTCTCGTTTCTATCTCTGTGACTGGGACTGAGACTGAGACTGAGACTTAGACTACCTTTAAATCCGCGGAAGAAGGGGTCGCGCCACAGGCTGTCTAATACCTCATAAATAAATGTTTAACAGTCGGTCAACGAAACTGTAGCGCACAAAAACAAATGTCTTTTGAAAATCGATACACGCGCCTAGGCCGACGGCTC
The DNA here is from genome assembly GCA_035044365.1 of Drosophila neotestacea. Taxonomy (NCBI): domain Eukaryota; kingdom Metazoa; phylum Arthropoda; class Insecta; order Diptera; family Drosophilidae; genus Drosophila; species Drosophila neotestacea. The sequence continues at coordinate 853,965 of JAWNMD010000052.1, read as the reverse complement.
AGTTTTAGACCCAAAGATCGCCCCTGCCCTGACCCCCGACAGGCATCGGGCATCAAGCATCGGGTATATGTAGATATAGGAGGAATACCCATTGTCAGGGACTGTCGCAGACAGTCAGCCAAAGTGCCATCGTGATAACTTCATAACTTAACGTATTTGAATAATTTCGTATGCGCATTTCAATTTCAACGCACTGACACTGACACAGAGGGCGGAGAGGAGCTAGCTAGGTCGCCTCTAACCCCCTGTTGAAAAAATATTGACAGCGACTAATGTTTGAAATTTTGTTATGGAATTTTAAAGATTTTTTATTGTTGCTGTTGTTGTTGTTGTTGTTGCTGTTTATTTTTTTGTTAAACTCTTATGATACTATACCATTTATTCACTGTTAGTTTTGCTACCCTGGAATGGCAGCTGAATTTATTGGGTGCTAAAGATGTAATCAACAGTTCTCTCACTCTCTGGTCATCCATAGACAGAATGAAGTCATGCCAAGTCATTCTAATCGAGATCTGCATCTATTTAAAGAAAGAAACCACCAGAAACTGTTAAAATCCAGACAAATGGACTGGCAATTCCTAAGCATAAAAATATAAATATACTAATACTCGTATATGAATATGTTTAAATCATTATGATAATGAGATATAATTAGTATTCATTTTGATAACCAAAAGCGATTCTCGAATTTTTAGATGTAAGCTTATTGTTGAGAGTTGTAGTGAATATTTTATTTACATTTAATTTAATTTAAATTTGTCCTATTGCTCTCTAAAAAAAGTATCTTAACTAAGTTAAAGGATTTAAATATATGTAAATAAGTTTGTATACTCTCAAGAAAGATTCCTTTGATTATCGTTATACAATATGGTGGATTATAATATAATATAATTTGTTTGTCTTTTTGGATTAAAGGAGATTTGATATTTTCTTTGGTATTAGTACCACATAGTTTGGATAGCTGTTTAAAATCTAAACAAAATGTATAATAGCTAAGCCTTTTTGACCATTTGTACTCTCTAACTCTCTCTTGTGTGAAGGGACCTCAAATTTAATATGGCAATCTGTATACCCTTTTCGCCCACAATCTACACATCAATGGCGCCATGTCAACGCTAGCTGTTAATGTGCTAATAATGTCACCCAAAAGCCAAAGCCACACAGCGGCACTAAAGTTTAGACAAAAACAAATGTGACCATATCTAGATAATGCTGCTAATATGCTAATTTCCGAAAAAATATATGAAAAAAAAAAATGAAACGGCGAGGCAGATCCACTAGTCGACAGTCCGATGACTATCCAAGCATATTTTAATGATCATAATTTTTTAGCAGCTGTCCGGCTGGAAATTTGCTTTGGCTCGGCTCGCTTCGGTTTATTGAACAAGTTCAGTGAAGCTTGTTTAATATTTGTTTTTCCTTTTTTTCTCGCTCTCTACATTTAGCTTATTGTTTAAGGTTAGTTGTAAAACAACAACGACAACAAATGAGCGCACATTAATTACAAACAAAAACCAAACAATTCTCTTTCTTTCAACGCATAAAAAATGTAAAAAAATATTATTTTTGTCATGCGTTATTATTACTAAAACAAAAAACTGTAACGGTTTGTGAACCACACACACATCTAAAGACATAAATCACGAAAAATGTGCATAAATTTTATATAAATTACAAAAATTATTAATTAACGCTTCAGAATGGCACAATTAACGAGCTCCAATAGGAATTCTCATAAATAAAAACCCTTTCAAAATTAATATTTTTTTCTATATACATAAAAAATGTCAAAAATTAGCAATAATAGTTGGAGGCACAAAAAACGACACTAATAGCATTTCTATTGTTATCGCAAAACGCTTTGACAAATTTGCTGACATTAACTAAATTTAAAGGCTTTAAAAAATTTGTTTTGGCTACTTGCCAAGTATTTGGCTCGTCTTCAAGTATACTTATAACTTATTTACCAAAATCCGAAATCTCGTTGAATCTGCGCATAAACTCAAGCGTCATCGCCTCGAATTAGTTGGGATTTAAATAATTTTTTATATTTTATTTCTGATTTTTGTTGTATATTTTGGACATTTGAAAGACCCGTTTTAAAGTGCCTCTGGTGATTTTGGACAGATAATATGTATTTATTAGTTTCGGCTTTGGGTCAATTAACTTAATCTCTCGCAATCTGTCATCGTCAATTGTGCAAATTGGCATATTGGCAAATCTACGCTTATCAGAGGTAGCGTTATATTTAATGAGCTCTATTGATATCTGCTAACTGTTTCAGCTAACTGAATGTGTGGGCCTCCGACCTCCGATCTGCACATTTGATGGCATTGTCTTCAAAAAATAAAATTAATTCCAATAAATCATTTATATTTATGCATTTCTTTTGAACAATCAAAACTTTGTTAAATTCAAATTAATATTTTAGTAAACATTTTACATTTTATTTTTTCAAATAAAAGACATTAACTCTTATCAATTTTATTTATATAATTAATTTTAATAACAGGTAATTAATATAAAATAACAGAAATTTATTTATGTTATTTAAAGCCTTAACCCATAAGAAAAGAAATTAATAGCTGTCTGTATCTCCCTTATCAACAAATTACTGCGAAATTTAGGTTTTGAAAGATCAAGAATGATCACCTTTAATTAAAGATCGTTACTAAGCTAGCTTTTTGAGATGTCTTTAAAAAGTAAAGTTAATCATCAGACAACTGAATCTCTAATAATAATTATTTCTACAACAAATTTTATATATGTTCAGGTTGTATTGGAACTAAATTTAAATTTAAAAAAATGTTTAACATAGAGAAAACTTTAAATTTGATACAATACATAAATAATAAGGTAAACTAAAAGCTTTACCATTAGATAAATTAATGTATTTAGAATAGTAAATAACAATAAAGTAAAAATTTGGATTAGATATCTCAAATTTATACACATATTGTGATTAGTGCACTAATTTATAAGGGAGACCTTGAAGCCCTAGGACATTAGATGGTATTCATTTATTACTATAATAATAAATAAATTACAAACAAATTTAGAAATTAGATATTAGGTTTATAAATAGTATAGTTCTTTTACTTGTCTTCTTTATCACAAATGTTAAAATAACAATTACTTAATGAATAGAATGAAAATTATCTTTCCTCTTGATATTAAAAGAACTAAGATGTATTTGCAGTGAAATATTAATTTTCTTTTAATTATATGCCTGGAAGAGAGCTCCACAGCGAGAGCCAGCGAAACCAAACAGCGCAAAATCCATGGCTGCCGCCATTAACGCAAATGACGCTGCAAAATGGCGTCCATATTAGGCAAGAGTCAGAGTCAGCCGGGCAAGCAGTCGACCATTCGACCAGTCAGCCAGTCAGGCAGTCAGCCAGTGAGTCTGGCCATGGCCTGGGTTTGGGTGCGGACAAGCGCATGTTGATTGGAGCAGAGAGATTGGCAAACGGCGGCGGCGCATTCCTATGCCATCATGCCACTCATCCGCCTTCCACACGGCTGACAGTGATGACTGTCAAGAGCAATTAAAGTCAAACTCAAGTCAGCGTCAGCGGCGTCATCGGGCTTAGATTTTTCACCGCCACAGCTGCGCATGGTCAGAGCTGCGAACCGGACTCTTGGCCACAGCCGGACGTGCTGTCCATCCAAAATGCAGCAGCAACAGCTCCAACATACAATTAACAACACAGTTTCAGCAACAGCAACAGCAACATCTACAGCAACATCTACAGCAGCAAAGCAGCAGCCTCTAAACTTAATTTCTTGAGTTTTTCCACTTGAAAAACTATGTAATTTAGCACTTGGCTTCAAGTGCACGCCTGGCTGGAAATTGTGGACTGTGAACTGTGGACTTGGGCATGGAACTGAGAGCGCGTCATCGCCTCCAGCTCCATGGACAGCTCAATCAGCGTGTACAGCCCCTTTTGCCCTGGGGCTGCATCTATGTAAGAGTATATCTGCATCTACGTTTCGCTGTGACATGAAGTGTGCCCAATAATGAGCAATTAACGCCTTACTGCCTACCTTTTATCTCTAGCTCCCTCTCTATCTCTCCAACTCTGACTCTCTTTCTCTTATCGTACGGTAGTTTACTGCATGTTTTTCTTTTTAAATATTGCTCAGAGTCGCAGTCATTGAGACGCCAGTTTCGAGTGAGCTGTTGCTGTTGCTGTTGCTGTTGCCTGGCCTGTTTTCTTATACTTTTTATATCTTATTTCTTATTTTCGTTTCTTATGCAGCGGGGCGGGGAGGGGCCAAAAGTAATTTCTGTAGCGCCTTTTATCTGGCACCGCCAAGTCTTCAACACCTCTCGAGTGTTGCCAGCGTGCGCGAGAGGAAAAAAAATACAACTCGTTGTAATAAGAAGTTGGTTAAAAACAGTAATAATAATAAAGAAAATCACCAAATCATCATCATCATCATCATCGTCGGCAACAGCAGCAGCCGCGATCGCTGGCATCAAACGATGAATCGATTTACACATCGTTGATGTTGTATGTGTGTGTGTGTGTGGGTGTGCGTGTGTTTGTGTGAGAATACCAACACAAGTGGTTGCGAGGGCGGTTAGTAAAATGAAAGTATTGTATTCTGATTACAATCAGATAAGCGCGGTACAGTTAGCTTATGGGAATCCCAGAAACGAAAAGAAAACTACTTAAAATGAGCAACCGAAAAAAAATAAACATTTTTATTGAATAACAATTATTTTTAGTAAATTTACATTTTTAGTAAAGTACATTACAAGTATTTATAACTTTTATATTTACATTTATTGATAATACCAATATTTTGATTTATTTTTAGAATACTTTGAAAAGAATATGAATATAAATTAACTAAATGATTGAGATGTCAATATGTTCTACATATAACGGTTTTTATGAATACTCGAATAAATCCAAATAAGTTAATTAAAGTTACATATATGGTTTAGCAGTAGAACGTACTGTTAAAATTATTATATATTAATAAGAAAAGTTCAGTTATCCGACAAGAATCACACGAAGGAAACCATTTAAAATCCGTACTTGAATATAAATAACAAATAAATTCATTATCCAAATAAATTTAAATTTATAAGTTAAAATGTTAGCATACCTTTCTGTCCCAATTATCCTATACTTACACACTTCACTTTATTTATTAATAATAATAAAAAATTCTCATCCCAAAGAAATGAAATCTCGTTGGATCATAAACAATTAGAACAACCCATCAATAAGGTAATTTCAAAACATATTTAACTACGAATCATCAGTGGTAGGGCTATCTTACAAGCACTTGTAGTGCTCTCAGACTGACTCACATACTCACACTAAGACTCACACACACACACACACACACTGACAGACTGATCAAGTTCGTTGCCTAAGTCTTTCGTTTTGCGCTATGATTTGAATGGATGGATAGATGATTCGCATGCCCAAGTCTCATCTGCGCATTGATTGGAGTTTTTTGTTGCTGTTGTTGTTGCCGATGCTGATGTTGTTGTTGATGTATTTTTTTTTCAATGTTTACCTTAACTTCAAAATGGCATTTTGATGTGAATGTGGGGACGTAGCACTACCGTTGCCACCGCCACTTGGTGTACGAGAGTGTAATTAATGTTGAACAACTTCATCTTGATGAGCTGTTAATTAAAGCCGCCATGCGGTCGTCAGTTGTCCAGTTGTTCAGTCTGTCCATCAGTCTACTCGTAAGCCGCTTAGGTGAGCGAAACACGAGCGTAACGGCTCGCAAAATAATCACAAATTAAGTTGGCAAAAACTTCGACAAATACTTGTCATTGTTCGATTGGTTGGAGAAAGTAAGTCAAACACTTTGGAGTTCTGTTTGCGCTCTAATTGGCCTAGCTGGGGCTCGACTTGGCTTCATTTTGGCCTGGCTGACATCTTTCAAGGTCTTTAGCATTGTTTGGCCCATTCTTTCGGTTAGCAGCTTAGTGACGCTTCAACTGTGCTACTACGCCAGTGACACAGTTATTAACGTGATTGGCACGAAAGTCAATTTCATTTCGAATGCGAATACGAAGTAACCGCATAGCAAATGTACCCTAAACTTAAAGCAGCTGGCTTGGTCTTTAGACCACAATCTGCAAACGGTGGCAACCATCAAATCATATAGCAATGACAATGCAATAAATCTTCTCCTAGACTTTTAAATCAAATTCGGTGTAGTTTCTCTGATCCTTTAGGCTGACAAGTGCCAGCTACCAACCGCAAATTATACGCAAATGGATTGACCCAGCAGGCAAAAAGGTTTTGCGGTTTTTGCACCAGCTCCTTTTTTTTACCACCAGCATTTATCAGACATATGCAACCACACAAAGTTATTGGAAAAAAAAACCAGAGAAAAAACCAACAACAGATTGCAAATTGCGGCCTAGCACTACATTAACAGTGTAACCTGATTCATAGGGGCTAATAACAACGACCTAAAATGTGGGAGTAGGTTTATTATCTGCCTTAAGCTTAAGACCTCTTATTTAGGCAGTGCAATTGTTTGTTGCTTAGAAAGAGTAAGTTTGCAAAACAATAGTGTCTATTATTTTTTTTATTTACGTACAACATACTGTTCTAATATGTAGTAGTAAAAGAATTAAGACTGTTTAATTTAAAATTTACTTTAATAGCAAGATGTCTTTTTTTATAAAAGTTAAAGAAGTGAATAAATAAAATAAACTTTATAATTTGGTAAATCACTCAGCTGATTCTTATTATTTTTGAATGTTTACTAATTTGACTCTTTGCTATTACTTGGTATTGAATACCTGAGAATCATCAAGTGTTTATTTTCTTCTGCTTCTCGAAGTCAGTGTAAAAACAAAGAAAATAAAACCTATTGAAATTTTTTTTGTATATTGGTGTATTCCATTTAAACTTGATGAGTTCTTACTAGATATTTTTTTAAATATCATTAAAAATATGAAATTTGTTATTTCCTTTTGAAAAACATGCTTTCAGCCTTTTAAGTTATCAAGTTGCTCTATTTTGCCTAAAAAATACCTATTGAATAAAACAAGTGCAATGTCTGAAGACTGATTGAGTGAAAAAACCACAGAGCATAAATCAATGTAAGCGTAAAAAATTTTTATTTGATTTTATTGTTTCTGATGAGCGTGATAAAAGTTAACAGTTAATCTGGGGGCTAGAGTTCTCCCCTCGATAGCCACAACCATAGCAAATTAAATCAAATGAAAAGTCAAACCCATAAAGCCCTAGAACGACCCACACCCATCTCCCCCACTTGTAGTGGCAAGTACTGAACCCAAAACCAAACCCAAACTCGAAACCGAAATCCAGAGTCACCCCTCGCCATTTAGCTTACAACTGGGGTTGCTCTGTCTTTACCCTAGGTTAGAAACAATTGCGATACATTTCGTTAAATTTATGCACCCTTTGCTGTTTTTTGTTTTTTTTTTTTTCAAGTTCGTGCACTTGTCATTTTTTACGGCCTGAGCTGACTCAGGGGAACTCCAGGCTATCGGAAGTTGGTTATATTACTGAAGGAGGAGCTACGTGCCGTAATTTGAGCGGCTCAACGGAGGCTAATGCCGTCAAATGACCTCCAAAAGCCTCTCATCGATATTTCACTTGATTTTACTGTCAGATTCAATTTAGCGCTAAATCTTTGAGTATTATTGACCGTTTTTTAGCGGTTACTTATTGGGATTTTTTTTGGTTATGCAAGCCGACTATATATTGTGGACAGATGTGGGTAATAACTGAAGATAGAAAACTGATCTTAGGTATTTGAATAAGAATACGATACATTTTTTATGGAAATATTATTTTTATTTGCTTTGCTCAAAATTCCTTCAATATTGTATAAAATGGTAAGGAATAGAATGGATATTTCTTCATAATTCTACTTTTGAAAATGATGTGCAATTATATTTATTTTATTTCAATGTGGTCTCGAAATAATTTGAAATATTCTTAATACCTTGAACTGTTCGTAAATAAGAAATTTTGAATTTGTATGTATTTTAGTGTAAATATTATAAAAAATTATATGATAAAAGAAATAGCAAAGAACACATATGGGATTATTTCTATATTTTAAAGTAAAAATCTAAAAAAAAATATACATATGTATATATAAATCTCCAAATACAAATATTTACAAAATATTCTTATAATCTTGAACTATCCGTAAAATAAAATATTTTAAACACGTATATATTTTATAACTATTATTATTATAGTTTATTTGTTTTAGTATATAAATATTTTCTATAAAGTACTTAGTTTTGTTTGAAATACAAATAAATATTTTGGCATATAATAAGAAGTTTGTGGTACACATAACTATAACCTTACCATAAAATCAACATTTTTTATTAATTTCTTGTTTTACAGTAAAATCGAACAGATGCGTTAGAAATTAAGATAGATGTCTAAATTACAAATTCTCAAAGAAGTAACATACAAGAAATGATAAACACGTACAGAAATTGAAGAAGAAATTCGTTTAAACTGGCCCTGAGACTGGGACTTCTAATAAGTTAGCTCCCTGCAATCAAAGATGTGGGAGCGAGATTTGGTTAGAAAAATGGTGATGCAGAGACTGTGAGAGAGTGGGAGAGAACGACTAAAGAGAGATGGAAAGAAGATGGCGACGGCAAAATGTAAAGAGAAAAATGCTGATAAATGAGCCAAGTAAATGTTGAAATAATGACGCCTTGCCTTGGGTCTGACTGCATTTTAGTCAAAGTTGAAGTTGAGAAATATGACACGGCATGGAAAATAGTTCTCTGTAATGGTTAACGCTGCCAAACTGATTGATGAACTGCCATTAAGCCACTGGTCAAGCTAGAAGCCAGTTCACTTGCAACCGAAATCTGACGAAAAGATGAAAAAAAAGTGTTAAAAAATTGTGAGTAATGATGCGTGGTCGCTCTAATTGCACTCGCAATCAACGTTCCAGCTGCAACTTCAATCTTAGTGCAATCATAATCATCCAAAGTACAGGGTATACTGCGCTACCCATTCCTATAAGCCTATAAACCTATGACCAACCCATTCCCAGGCCCATTACTATTTCTGGCCTGCAATTAAATGAACTCTTAAATGCCGAGCACAGCTTATCGCGTGTTAGACATCTCTAGCATCTCCAGCGATAAATGCTGGCGATAAGTCGATTCATTCCTCAATCTCATCTGCCTTCAAGATGACGAGTCGTCTCACTGTCTACTCTGGTCACAGACTCAGACTCAGACTGAGACTCAAACTCAAACTCGAGCTCACATATGCGCCGCTAATTTCGGATTTTATTAAACGGCCATCGCATATAAAAATCGGTATTTTTACTCATCTCATTTTATTCACTTTTTTTGAATATCATCCTATATAATTAAACATACCAGGCACGTCGTTATGAGTCGGGTTACTCTGCTTCTTCTCCCCCTTGTCCATGTTGTTGTTGTTGTGGCTGCTGTTAAAAATATTTCTTCAATTTAATTTCAATTTCATGTCACAGACATTGCCCGGTGGGTGGATAAGGTAGGTGGGCATAAAATATGTACATACGAGGGTCGTTAGATAAATTAAATTTTAATACCCATTCACTTAGCCAGCTTAACATATTATTTAAAATTGTTTTTCTTTTATTAAAGTCAATTTAATATACCCAAAATAGAAAAAAGTAATATACATATAATTTAATTAAACTGCGTGTATTATAATTCAATCTCAAGTTAAACCTATTAAGCTGCCCTCGGGTTCAACTGATGCTGCAGATAATTATTATGCCGACTGCATTAGAGCCACATGTGTTGCCAGTTCTTTAATTCATCCCATGGCGCACTGCAATTGTTCTTCACATATCTGCAATTTATCTCCCTCTTTATCTAAATCTTTCAAACTCTGCCTCGCTTTCTCTCTTTTTCACTATCTCTGTCTTTGTGTCAATTGCAATTAAGTTAAGTGACAAGCGAAATAACGCGAGTAATCCTTGAATTCCTAAATGTTTTGCAATGAAAATAGTTAAGAAAGAATAAGCACAGCAATTAACTAAGGCTATTGGGTGTGAAATAAAATATTCTAATTATATAATTTTTATTTATAAATATTAAAGTACTTCTTGAATATAATTATAAGTAAAGTTAGCTACATTAAGTCGCTTAATTTCTATTCAATTATTTCGAGTCTAATTAAAGTTGGTCAGAAATGTATTGTAATTTAAATAAGTAAGTAAGTAAGTAAGTAATTTTTGCTCAAACTTACCCATTTTCATCTACACTTTCAATATAATTTCTTAAACTTAGTTTCCTTTTGTTAGGATTGAAACATATCCTGAAGCAACAAGTCAGCATCCTTCAGCCAAAATAGAAAAAATGCCATTTTCCCTTAAGTCAGAATATAAAGTGTGTGCAAAAATATTAAAATTAAGTGGATGTGAAGGCAAATGCGCAACAAAGTCGTAGAAAAAGTGCAACAGCATCGACAACAACAACAAATACAATTGGAGGGAAATGTGAAAAAAAAGAGTTGAAATGCAGGCGGGAAAAACAAAATTGACAACACGCCGCAAAATTCAATTACGTATTCATGTATGCAAAAAGAGGAAGCGCCAAATACGCAGCTAAGGCAACAACAACAACAACAGCAACAATAACAGTAGCAACAACAGTAGCTAAAGAACATGCAGAGCAACGCCCACGCCCACAATCCACACTCGTTGGGCGGGTATACTAGACGAACAGACGCCTCCTCATGTGGTTGGCAACTCTTCCCTTCCACCTTTTCCCGCATCGCGAGACGACGACATTTGATTGTCTGTAGCATATATGTATGTATGTGTATATTACATGTGTGTGTGTGTGTGTGTGTGTGTAAGTGTGGTTGTCATTTATGCAAAACAGCTGCCAAGTAAAGGAAGTGAAGTCACTCCCTGTCCAAGTTTATCTCACAGCCTTATTGATAAAGGCAACGGAAGGACTTAGACACAAAAAAGGCAGTCGACAAGGGAAAAAAATGAAAGTCTCACACATCTTTAACAAATACAACAAAAAATAACAAGAATTAAAAAAATGCTCAACTACAACATACTCTTTACATAATTTATCTCTCTGAGTTATATTAGATAAAGACATTCAAATCAACTATACCAATTAATTTTTAACAATTTTTATCATAGAATACATACTGTAGATTAAATAATGTTATTTCGATTTGATACATATTAAGACTGACATTTCCGTTAATAGTATATTTATTTGAATAATAACATTGAAAATAAAATAGGTATAGGTAACTTTAACACATTTATTTATTTATTTACTATATTTTTATTATTTTTGTTTTCAAGAGAATATTTTTGATTGCAGATGTTGGGATATCATCCTGATCTTTGGGCTCATATCGCTCGTTTACTAGAAGAGTGACATATCTTCTATGTAAATCATATGGGTCATATGTCACTCTTCTAGTAAATTAGCTATATCAATTCTTATTGTGTCTGTCTAAGTTCTATCGACAAAAAGTGTCTTTAAATCTTCAATATCAGATAATTTTGGGAATTTTTTCATAAATTTCATACTGTAGTTCAAATAAGATTAGGCTATGAAGATTTGATGCAACATTTTTAGCTTACAACCTTAAAGATTACATGATCTTTAAGTTAAATATAAAGTGTGGTTTGAAAAATGTAAATTAAAACCATAATAATTGAAATATGAAAAGCTAATTAGTGCACAGTGTGACTATACCTTTGATGGTCAAAACAGAATAACTCAAGAGTTCATAATAAGAATTAAAGCTCTACTGCTAGCATACGTTAATTACACAAAATAGAGCAAGTCTACGTATTTACAGGGTATCAATACAATTGGCTTAATTTAAAGATTGTGGTCACAATATTTATTTTATGAATTAACAAATATTATTTCAATTTAGATTTTTTAAAGATGTGTAAAACTTAATACCTAAAGAATATGTTATAAGAATAATAGTATTACTGTCAGTTTACAATAATTACACAAAATAGTCCAAGTTCACGCTTGTACAGGGTAGCAAAACAATTGGCTTATTTCAAAGTTTGTGGACACAACATTTCTATTAGACGATTGGCCCCCAAAATGCCGCCGCATCTTCAAAAGCTGGCAAAGGGTTTTGCGCGTGTTTACGTATCAATCAGGGGACGAGATCCATTTGCATGATGTGGCATAAAAAGAAGTTAGCTGGAAAGAGAAATGGAAATGGAAATGGATATGGAGCTAAAATTTAAGTTGAAGCTGGAGCTGAGTCAGTGCATCTTTAAGTCAAGATCCAGACATTGATCACAGCGTCATCGTCATGAGAAACACGAGATTAGCGCAACGAATTAAGAAATTGAAATTACTCCAAAAAGTGTTTGGCGATCGATACAAACAGTCAGCATATTTCACATCATCTACCCAATGTCCAACAGCAACAATAACAATAACAACTACAGTAACAAAAACAACAACAACACCAAATCTCAATCCAATCCCAATCCGCAAGTCATTGTGGATCAAATGCGTTTCGCCGACGCGTGATATTTGTGTTTTGTTGCCCCAGACGCGGCAATCACGCTGAATCCAAAAACTGAATCTAAAACTGAATTTCAATCCGAAAATCTGATATCCATTGCCAGTTTTTTAACTGCGACACTCGAGATGCGCTAATCTCTAACCAGATATCCACAATTCAGTTCAAGCCAAGCCTCAGTTCACCCAATCCCACTAAACTAATTAATCAACATTCAACATAAAATAGTGTCAATTGTCAACTGTGATTGTCCGGAGATTGAAACTTGTGACTGGAAAACTGGTGAACTGGCAACTGTGACTGCAATCGATCATCGACTCGTTTGGCCTCTGATTAGCCGCCACTTTTACGCAGCATTCCATGAAACTTTTGACATTTCTTGTGTCGCGCAATTCAATTTTGATAGCTATCGAAATTAAGATTGAGATACGTCATTGTCATTTGTCTAAATGTATCTCAAAGTGTGGCACGCAACTTGAACTCCATTGTCAGCTAATTAAACGGTTGACCAAACGGATTAACTCAAAAGGTTTTTGTTTCGCTTTGTGTGGCCTATTTTTGGCCAAGGAACTACTTGAAAGTCAATCGAAGTCATTTGAAAGGTTAATATATCGTGTAATCCAAGAAAACTGTCATTTTAAAAATATATACATGTTATGTTATTATGAAAGACATAATAATTATCCTCGATATATGAACCCTCTATTTTCACCATTGTTTTCATAAATAAGTAGTTCTCTTTAAACTGCGTATTTAAGCTATAAACTTGTTGTTCTGGTGATTCACAACCTAAAAATCATATGGAGCTGTGGTGTTTAGCTTTTAGGCCATATTTAAAATACAATTTCGTCCCTCTCTCAAATATGATAAAATATAAGAGAAAAACAAAAACATTTTCGTTAGCACCTTCCCATAAGTTTGGCGTCACCTGTGTGCAACGCACGTTCGCGGCCTGTCGCTGGTGCGTTAAAAATGATTAATTAAGGCATTTGAAAATCATTTGTCATTCTTAATTTATTAATTAATTAGAATTGCCCAACACGTACATTGACACCTGAGTCCGTCTACGTCGATTCCAGCTCCGACAGCGTCTGTGACTGTGACTGCGACTCTGACTGTTAACAAAAATTTCGAAAACCGGTCGCGATCGCAGAGTTTTTGAAGAATGAATGATAACCAGCAATTAATGTGAAAGATAATCAGATAATTGTTTTATAAATATTCAAGTTATCAATTGTATTTGTTTTAAATTGTTGGTGGAAATTGCAATACATACATACTCCAACAGCAAGTTCCCATTCTTCAGCTGATGCGCAATCTTTAGTATCCCACACCGAAATATGTAAGGGATGCTCAAATACACCTTCTCCTCGGTGTGATACTGATAATTATTGTGGAATGATTCCATTTTCTCCAACATTTTCACTAATTTTCCTTCTGATTTTCAATTTTGTAAAAATTCTCTTCTACTTTCCGCGTCAAATGAAACAATTATTTCAAATTTCCCACCACTCTCACTTTAGTTACAGGTGGCGCCTTGTAGTTTCCAATGTAACCAAGTGGCGCTTTGTAGTTCCCAATGTTACCGGTGGCAGCGCTAACAAAAGCAATCGTCCACTCAAATTTGAGTCTAAACTAAAATTTATTTTTAACCAAGAAAACGATTTTTTTTCAATTAAATTTTAAAGTTCGAAATTAGACAAAATTATTTCGCTTCTTTTAAAATAAAACCCGATTTTTTAGGTCCACTGGGGGTCAAGTTTCGTTCGCAGGCTTTTGCTTAGTGTGCGCTTTTCCTGAAAAGCTTAGAAAAATGCACAGAAAATGCATGTAAATTTTCAATCCGATCCGTTCGCACCACCGCTTTCGAGTGGAAAATTTTTTCGTCCATTCGTTTGAAACTGAAAGTGACGCTACCTGGCGGAGAAACCGTCAAAAAAACTTTTCCATTATTAGTTTCAATAAATGACAATATTTGGCGCAATTTTACTTAGTTCCGCTGAAATACTTCTATTTTATTTCAGCGGAACTAAGTAAAAGTGACAGGGAAAATTCGCTCAAAAGTGGGCCATAAAATCATAAATTATAAAGTGGGATTTATTTACATTGTTTTTTTATTTCGTTCAATTCAATTGAAAATCGACTTGAAATTGAAATCATTTAAAATTTTCACAGCTAAATTCCTTAGCAAAGACACACGCTTAACCTGTACACAAACCAAGTAAAGCAATGGTAGCCAACAACTGATTGCTATGAAACTCATTAGCGGCCTCTATGACTCATTTACATTTGTCACGTAAATAACTTTGGGTTGTGAAACATGATAATTGCGATTTCGTTAAGTGTGGAGTAAAAAATTCGTTGTTTGTGGAGCAATGCGATAGCGCGCAATTCAAATTAAAACTTTAGCAATTGTTTTACGAAACAAAAAAACTATTAATAACACAATTGACATAACTAGGAATTAACTTATACAAATCCCCCTACCTTTATTTTATATTATTTAATAGTAACATAGGTATTAAAGTATTTTTCAACTCAAATTATATTAAATATGTGTTGTGTGTTCGTCAATCTTGGGGTGAGTTTGTATTAATTAAGTCTAAATATAAATAAAATACTTGTAAGTTCGAATTGATTAAAAAAATAGGCATCCTCATTTTGAACTCTCTAGCTACAATTTCAGATGTAATGTCGAAAAAATTACCTTAAGTGCCTCCTTTTAGGGGATTCAATGGATGCATTCAGCAGGAAATTCTGATCACCAATCATGATACCTGATTTAAACTTTTTACATTCAGCAGGACATTTTCGACAGTCAGAAACGTTTTATTAAACGACGTAGTAGCCTGATTTAATAAAAAGTTATCATATAGTGGGCGGATTTGTACAAAATGTGTCATGTCCATTCGGCAGGTACTAAATATTGATCCATCACAAGTGAAGAAGCGATTACTGATTGAATTATCTGCTGAATGCCCCCAATGTTGCTTCACATTACCAAAATGAAGCGCCAGTTGCTGTCTGTTTTTCAAAATATAATTACTCGTACCTTCTTTATAATAAAAATAATAATATATTAAAGTATTGATCCAAACTAAATAATGTAGACTGCTTCAAAGCAATGCACTGCTTGAAACATCTTAAACTGCTTGTGGACTGAGAACAATAATTCAAATATGTTTAAAGGCCATTTATTGTCTTGTAAATCCATTCATCATTCAACTGACTTTTATAAAGAATTCCTTGATTTGTTGTTGAATTCACAAGCTAATTCCACATGTCAATTTCCAGTCACGTCCTGTCCACAGTTTGATCAACAATAAAACTACAATAGAGTTACGCTTTCAGAGCGCAGAACAATACTTTTGTAATTTACAATTACGAGTATTGTCGATTTACGATTTAAACTTTGAATCACACAAATCAATAGTCATTTATAAGTCATAAGGAAGTAAGAATCTCATTCTGTCAATCTGGCAATTGACGAATTATATACAAGTCCAAACTGTCGATCAGCCCTAAAAACATAAACACGCACTTTGGGCCTATAAGTATTTATATAGCTAAATGAAAAAACGTGACCGGCCACACTTGAGCGGTAGAGTGTCAAGTTGAAGGCCCTTCCCAGCATCATCATCATCATCATCATCATCGTCAGCGGCAGCAGAAATTCATCATCTTAAGTGTACAAGTAGTTGAGGTTCCAGTCACCTAAGCTGAGCCTCTGATGGTTGGGTCCGGTTTGAGTTTGGGACTCCAGTTCCCTATCCAGAGAGCTCTCTACGCGTGTCGCGGGTGTGGCATAGGCGACGACACTTGGCTGCTGCCGTTGCTGATGATGTCGTTGAGGCACTCAGAGCTTGATTGAAGTCTACGGGCTCTTAATGAAGTCACACGATAAGATAATTATGCTTAAGAGTTGGCAAGTCGGCAGGTCGGCAAATCGGCAAATCGGCAACTCGGCAAGAAATTTTTGTTGCCAATGCTGACTTCATTATGGACGAGTACTCATACTCATACTCATAGAGTATGTATCGTAATTAAAATTGCACAACAAACTTAAGATACTTCCTGAAGTTGTCTGTTCTCTTTGGCTTGCGCAGCATGTACAACAATTATTACTTAATAATTTTTTAAACAATTCAAATGTTGGCTAAATAACATCAGCTCTGTTCATTCGCTATTGTGGTTGGTTGGCCATTATATTCTTTATTTTTACGACCCGTTTTTTACGAGCTGCGGCAAGTCAATCGCCTTAAAGAACTGTCAAATCATGCAAATAAATGTGTTTTTAAAGCGACAGCCAACGGCTTGGTAGCCCCATAAGCTGACTCTCAATCCCAATCCGAATCCGAATCTGAATCTGAGCCTGAATCTGAATCCCCCAACACAGACCAGGCTAAAGGTGTTGCTGCGTGATTTGCACAAAAAAAGGGAAGACCACCATAAACATTACTAAGAAAAAATCATAAAAAATAACTCTGTAGATTTTAAATTAATGAAGACAATGCAAGTAGTTTGTACGCATAAAATAATCAAATAAAATATATGGTGAGTAGCGCATACAAATTAATAGCTTATTAATTGATTAATTAGAAATACATTGACGATGTATTTGACAGTTGATTTTTGTAGGAAATATTAAATAATTTTGGATGTTTCCTGACTTTAATGAAGAGTTAATTTGAAGTTGGGTTGGGCTGAAATGCAGTAGTTAGAATAAGCAGCTTCCTCTTTTACTAACTCTTCTCTATAGATTTCTTCTTCGCTAAGAACTTATTTTTTATTTAATTTTATGATTTTCTTCCGACAGTTCATAGCTAAGAAATTGATGAAATTGTAACTTAAATATTCTAATAGTAAAAGGGTAATATTCAACAATATTGTGGGCTTTTCAAGTAATATAAGAAAGATAGCTTCTACAAACTTAAGAATAATAGCTTAAATTAATATAAATATTGGTTGATTCATGAAATGAGTTTGCTAAATTCGCAGCTCATTAGGAAAACTCTGTATAGAATTTACAGTTCCGCCTGTCTACTTAACTACTTCGATAGATGCTTCCTTTATGACTTAAAATCAGGAAATCTCCATCGAAATGTTAAGAAATAAAATTTTGTATTTGCTGGTCATTATTCTCTTTGTAATATTTTATATTAAGAACTCATTATTGATACTATTTTTGCAGACACTATCCAAATAAGCTGATTAATAGCTACAATTAAATTTCAAAATCTGCCAATTATTCAATAAAATGAAAGATATTAACAATATTATGGCGCCTGGAGATGTATAAAGAAACAGACAAATAATGAATTTATTCGTTTTTAGCAAACATATTCATAAAGACATTACCTTCAGTGGCCCTGCACAAAGAAATCCATTCATCCTCAACAGCCAATTGTGACTTTTATTTGTTAATGATCTTATAGTTTGTCAATTGCAGCCATAAAAGCGCAGGCGGCAACTTAATTAAAACACGTTTGCTGCGTTCCAAAAATAAAACCAAGAAAAGAAGAAAAAACAGAGTCATAAATATGTTTTAAACGGCGGCACCCTTAACACAAATACCAAGAAAAGCTTTTGCGGACAAAGAGACATAAAAAGGTTAACTAGACTTCAAGTCAAGTCCACTTGGGCAAGATTTGTGGTCAAGGTGAATGTTAATTGTGGTCCGTTTTTAAGTGCAATTCAACTGTATTTTATGCAATTAAAGGTTAAGTAATAAATTTTTCTATTGAGTTGAAAAAGCGACTTGAAAATTAGAGCTTTAATGACAATGGTCAATAGTCAAATTGCTGCTAATACGCGGCTAAGTCAGTGCATAAATTGATTTTGATTTACGGCCAGTTAACATTTGGCAGCAGCATCAGTTCAGCTCAAAGCGTCTTAGCTGTATATGGCCAGAACCAGGTAATTGACATTAAGCCAACTGCGATAAAACAGGCAACTGCATAAGCGAATTTGACAAATTAAAGCAAATAAATTAAGCGGCTAAACAGCAACGACTGTGTATAAAATTTAACTATTAACTGATTGAGTGTGGCGTATACGTAATATTCTGTGACACAGGCAAATGGAACTCCAATTTGGATGAAGATGTGAGCCATAATATACAATTATTGAGAAGACATTTGAGTGGAAATAATAAGAGATAGATAGATAAATAGAGATAGAACAAATAGGCAATATACACGTATACATTTTCCAACTGAAAAGAAACTTTTGTAAAAGACAATTGCAGCCCTGAGTTGACTGCATTTAAGGGCATTGAACACCGAGGTGCTTGGCTCGTGTCATTCGCTGGCTACGTGGGCGTATGATTGATGTGGCTGATGTGCAGTGTTTCGTTTAAGCAAGACATGTACAACTTTGGCTCGATGCAGACAAAAGCGAGACCGTTATGAGTCGCTATTGGCCATCAATCATCGTACATTGTCATGTCTGTGTAGTCGTTGGCTGCGTCTGCGCGTTGGCAGACAAACTGGTGCCAAATGGCGATGGATCTGATGCTGATGCTGATGCGTCTGTGAAGCTTTCCCAGAAATAATCGGCTTTGCATAACAAACTGACTATAAAATTCTGATCTTTATGGGAAGCACTCATCAAATTGTGGGCTTTCCGTTTTTTTTTTTCTTAACTCTGTTGATTTTTATGACAATTGCGAGTGTTTGCTGTTTTTGGAAGATCGCTTTGAAGTTTACAGTATCCAGTTTCTGTTTCTGGGATTTTTATGTTTTCTTTTTGTGTTTCTTTTATTGGGGCTAATTTCGCAATGGCCATAGCTAATGTTTGTTTTCTAAATTATACTCGTCAAGGTTTATTGGGGGAGGGGAGCTCTCTGCCTAAGCCATAAACCAACGGATTTGTGTTGTTATGCACATCATAAATGGATTAAGTGTCTTGCGGAATTGGAGTGACAGGCGGCATTGGTTAGGGATTTGGGTTATTTAAAATTGATGAACTGTGCTCCGAATACACACACACACAATTAGTTTGACTGACAATTTTTTTAAACTTAACGATATATTTTATATGTATCTGCTACAGTTAAAGGTTCAGTAGATAATTGATTGTTATCTTTCAAAAACTATAAGAAACAACAGCTAATTTCAATTAAATCGTCATCGGAAATAAACTTTAAAACTAGTAATAAAGATTATAGTCTTAAGAAGGAAAAAATCTTGGGGGAAACCACTATTCTAAATAGCCCTTAGTTTAAAGATATTTATTTTAATCTAATATCATAAATAAATGTATTTGAAAATTTATTCTCGGGTATCAATCGTATTTAGTGACTCATGATTGGGCCTTCGTCTAATTTAGCTTATATAGAATTTAGTTAAAATATAGTAAAACATCAACAACATCAAAATAATTAGATGATTATTTTGTATCTATGAAATCTATTAGTACCTAAATCCAGTAAAAAGCCCATACTCATACCATTTAAGTTAATTGTGATTCTCAAAAAATTGTAATATTATCAAAAGTTAAAAAAATGAACATTAAATGAGTGTACAATAAAATGTACAGTAAATATTTCTAGACTGACTCTTAGACTTTGTTCAATATTCCTGTCGTCTGATCCTAAGCTATAATAAGTTCATTTAAATTTTATTTTGTTTATTATGTACAAGCATTAGTGCAATCCTAATCACCATACTTTTGATTTCTGTATTTATAATATTATTCTAAATTAATTATGTTACTTTTAGAATGCATATTATTTAGAAAAGAATTAACAATAAAGAAAAGAATTCTGATGATTCAATTTATTTTATTTGCATTTAATCAGTATGTCATATGTTTCTTAACTTTAATGCATGGCCAAAACTCCCCACGCTGCAATGCTGCGCCCCCAAAACGCAAAGCAAATTAAAAGCAATAATAGGAAGAACAACAACGATAGCAACAACAAATTTACGCAACGCATTTGACATTTGCCAAATCAGAAAATTGAATGCAAACGCAATCAATCATTAGCATCTTTAAGAAATTAATTCTCATTTTTATTGGTTGTACAATTGATGCAATGTTCAACAGCAAAGCAACAACAAATGTGAATAACAATAACTACAACTATTACAATAACGCCAACACTGGCAAATGCTGCCATTATGTCTGCCGGATAGAAAATCGACATTATGTGCAGCATGGAACGCATTCAATTAACACAAATGAGTGAATAATTAAATATTGCATACAATATCTGGTAAGAATCTACTGAGAGCTACTGATAGACTGCGAGATGCTCTGTACAGAATAATATTTACAGTTTTCTCTGGTAGTCTATCAATTGATTGATAGAATGGTTTATTCTGACGGAGAGATATCCAGATAAACCTTAAAATATTACTTATAAATTAATACCATTTTTAATCACATTCGATGTTATTGAGTACAAATGAAACGAAAGACTTAAGCGACGAACTGTATGCGAGTGTTGAGGGAGCAGCTCAGTCGGTTTAACAACTTCCCACAAGCGCAGTGAATATTACAAAACTTCAACTGACTGAAGCTGCTGAAATGATGCCATCAACAGCAGATGACAAAAAACACGTAAAAAGTGCTTTCAGTGACAGCCGAAAAGATACCCTGTAGTAACATATAAGAATAAAATAGATATTATGAAAACTGTAGTAAAAGTGATACAGATAGTAGTTAAAATTATAGAAATAGTAGTAAATATGAAGAAAAAGTAGTAGAAATTATTAAATTGGTGGACATAGTTAGTAGGTAGTAGGTGGAAATAAATTATAAAAATATGTAGTAGGTAAAATTAAGGAATTAGAAGTAGGAATAATGAAAATAGTAAATAGAAGTAAAAATTATAAAAATAAAATGCAATTAGTAGAGAGAAGTTCTAAACAATTAAACTTTTAATACTTCAATAATTATTTTAAAGTGTTATGTATGTACTTACTTAATTTTGGTAAGAAAATTGATATAAACGTTTACACTCATTGCATACTCTTTAATAAACTGTAAAGTATTTAAATAAAATGTAGGTACTAAAATGTTTTCTCGCTTACTTATTTTACAGGGTATAAAAAGAAACAATGGTATACATTTGAGAGATTGTGAATGAAAAAGAGAAGGGAGGGGAGGGCAAGGAGGAGGTGTGGCGTGCGTCTGAGCAAAAGTCAGACAGTCGCAATAAAGAAATCTAATAAATGAAAACCAAGTCTTTGGGTGCCCATAAAGCACACGCAGACAATTGTTATTTTTGGCGCTCCACAGCCTCTGCGTGTTTCTCAATGATCTCCGCCAACTTGAAGTTGCCCCTGCTGACATACTCACCAATTCACTGGCTCATCAATTCACCAACTCACCAACTCACTCCGACTGTGGCGTGGCTCATTCATTGGGTGACTTAATGGGCGCATAATTAACTAATGTGGGCAATGCTTAAAGTTGTTGGGCTCCAGGTTGACAGACAATTAGACTGGTATCTGGCAACTGGCAAAAGCGACCCGTGGCACGAATCGAGTGCGCAATTGTATCCCCCTTAAATGAATTGTGCAACTCTCCCAAAACAATTCACTTTTCGAGAGAGCTAAAATTAATAATTAACCAGGCAACCAATGCTAACGCCCACTTAACTGTAGTCCGATGCCGCCCCTGGACCTAAGTTCAGCTTTATTATTTTCTTGTGTTATGTTATGGCCATACAACAATAATGTTTCATTATGTACGGCA
Source organism: Drosophila neotestacea (assembly GCA_035044365.1). Classification (NCBI taxonomy): domain Eukaryota; kingdom Metazoa; phylum Arthropoda; class Insecta; order Diptera; family Drosophilidae; genus Drosophila; species Drosophila neotestacea. The sequence continues at coordinate 831,724 of JAWNMD010000052.1, read as the reverse complement.
TATTATTGTGAATTGCACATAAAAGAAAACCATAAACCATATTTTTAACAGATTTCTTAAGATTTTGGACATGTGAGCAGTCATAAACAAATACGAGTACACTCTAACTCGATGTTAGGACTAGTCATATAAGTTTGCAAATAATGATGCAATCATATTTATAGTATGTCCAGCTTCCCTCGTGTTTTATTATCGATTCAGCTTAGCGTGATTTGACCAAATATGCTACAACTTTAGAAACTTACATAAACTAAGTAATATTAATTTTACTTACAGACTTTCTTTTTCCAATTCGGACTTTTAATGACAATCATAACTTGCTTGCTTTCCGAACTGTTCTTTAATTCCATTGATATTTTAATAATCGTTTAATTATTTGATCATTTTTTTACCCCCAGGCTTTTAAACACTTTAATATTTATTTATGATTAACTATTACTACTATTTTATTTGTAATGTTATTATACATATAGATTATTATTACTCCCATCACCACATTAGTCATCTATGAAAAGACACATCTCTCCACTCCAATCAGATGCCAAAACCGACAGTTTGATTGTCATATCAATGTCGTAAAATTAGCTAGTGAATGTCTAAATTAAATCCCTCTATGCAAATGGGCGTGGCGAGTGGCTGTGTTAAATCAGCAAAGCCTTTCAGATACAACTCATTAGATCTAAAGGCTTTTAATACAGTATCAGTCTATATGTGTGTGTGTATGAGGTGTGGTGTCTTGTTAGGCTTCAATAAAGAAATACTTACATTGATTGAGTTATTCCACAACACGCTTAAGCAAAAATTGAAAGTTGTTGTCGCTCTTCCTGTCCTTCAGGCTAATATTGTAGCATTAAATACATATACATACATATACATATGTGACATGCTCAAGTTCATATATTTATATGTGTATTTCCCGGCTTATCTTTTGCTATTTAATTAACAATATGTTTTGTGTGTATCTTCAGCCATTTCCTACGCAGCACGTCCACTTCCATTTCGGAGAGCATTTTTTGTTGTACATTGTCAACCACGCGATAAACATCTTGAAGTAACATGCAAATTGTTAAGAGATGCTACCAAACAGGCCCCCAACTAGCAGCCATCATTCGCATAGTTTATTCCGTAAAAGGCCAAACTAATTAGCTTCCTGTTCGGCAAATGTCTGAAATGGTCAAAACAACAATCAACGAGTAAATAAACAATTTAATTATAAATAAATAATTAAATAAATAGCTCGCCGTACACAGTCAGCCAATTTACATAGCTTGTAAATGCCTTAAATTCTCGTGTTAATAATAGAAAATAATAGAATAAGATAAATCAACACAACGAATTTGAACAAGATTCTCTAAAATGGTGCGAGCAAATATAAATACACAAAAGAATTTCGTATTTTCTACATAAATCATTATATATAACAAATATTCAAAGTTCGCGCCATCTTTTTATATAGGCTGTCTGTCTGTCAGTCAGTCGTTCCTCCCAATATGGCAGCTGGACCATGTGGCGAAAATGAATTTTAATTCGAATTTCGAATCTGAATACGAGTGCGAGTACAACTCGTTTACTCGTATTTCTACTCACATCACATTGTGACTCTGAGTGTCAGACCCACGCGTGTTAATTACAAATGATTTGTTATGGTTATACATATCTCTCTGACTGTGGTTGTTGTCATTGTGGGGCTTTTTTCATATTATTATTATTTTTGTTTTTTTGTGTCTCTATCGACTTGTGTCACATTTAGGCGCAACGTATTTATCATGTCAGCAATTAATCAATACGTTCATAGTACAGTTTTTGCATGTTACAATGTGGCATAGGGCAGCTCGAAGAGTTTACCATAAACCAAATCATATTCAAATGAATATTAAGCATTTTAAATATAACAAACTGCTAATTGTTGTTAATAATAGAAAAACAACAGCGTCTTTTCACTGGGCTTCTGTTTAAAATTTACCATAATTTAATGCATTTATTTATTTTTGAATTAAATAATAAGAAAGAATTTTTTTTTATTATAAGTTATACTCCTTATAACTCCAAAAATTACTTTTACTTTCTTGAGCTTTGAATTCATTCCAGAAATAGGCTTAATAGAAGAGCTATAAGCTCAGAAGGGAGTACACTAGATCCCATGGGTCGCAGAAGTACTAGGCTCACACATAATAATTAAATAATTACGTTTACTTTACTTAAGTCTTAATTAAAACAATCCATTATTATTTTTAAATAAAATGAATTACAAAATACTTACGACAATAGTTAATATCAGTTAAGTCTGTAAACATTATTCTAGAGACATGTACAAATATCTAAAGTGTTATACTTAGTAATTGCTGTATTTTTTAAACATCCCTCGCAGTAGTAAGTACATATTTATTTGCAGTTCATTGCTAAGCGATTTCATTGAACAATTTCAATGCATGGCTTCCATTTGGGTGCTTCAAATACTGCACATTAAACACAATTGCATTGGCCCCCTCTTTATAAATCAATTAATGAGCCCAGACGAAAAATCAGTAAATTGTGCAGACGGTTTGTCAATGTTTGGCATCGAAATGATTGTCTGGTTAAAGTGTTGAACAAAGTAATTGTTATAACACTCGCAGGCTGTGCCCAGATGACAGTTGTTGGCATACAAACGAGCACATAAATATGTATAACTTACATACACAAATACGAGTACACGCATACAAAAACAAGTACTCATTGCGAGTACTTGGCAGAGTGGGCTGTCATTTTGGCCATAAATATTAGGTGTTAAAATTATGCTAAATGCAGTGGGTAGTTAGGCCGTGATTTCTATATAGCTACATTTCATTGCATCTAGTTTGTTGCCCAAGTTATTTGCTTTTTTTTTGCCATTTACATGCCTTATTTTCATTGAGACAATCTGACTTAATTTATGCCCATTACCTTTCTCAAAGCTTCCAGTTACGCGATGTTAATACAATTTTTTTTCTTCGTATTTCATTATCTGTGAGACATTTTTGCCAACGCTTTGGCAAACTTCTTCAACAAAGGCGGCCTGCTGTCTGTAAGTCAGTCAGTTACCAAGTCAGTTATTCATTTAGACTCCGAAAATGGTCATGAAAAAATACTTATTTTATTTTTTATGGGTAAATGTGGTTTTCTTGTTTTTACGCGTTTGTGCAAGAATTGCGACAGGAAAATTTATAGTAGACTTTGAAGTTTGATTCGCTGATTTAAAAGTCCATCGGCGATAAAAGGATCGTTTGGTAAACTATTCGAAAGTTTCAATTTGTTAGAAACTCTTAATATCACGAAAAAATTTAAAAATGACATTAAAAATATTTGCAATTATAATAAAAATGTAACTAACTTTGATTCATATTTACCTAATTTCTTATTAGTTTTATTTAGTAATAAAAAATAAAATAAACAAACAATATTAAACTATTTTATTAAATAAAAGTTAAGTAAAATAGTAAAATATCTAACAAAGTTAATGTTAAATTATTTTTGCATATGTTTAATTTAATCTTCTCACAAGCAGCCATGTTACGTATTAAGGTACCCCCTCTAGCAATGGGGGCATATTGGATACGGGGCTTGTCAACATGCGTTCCATGTGATTTGCAGATGTTTTTGTAGTCCCCATCGAAATGACGACGACGTCAGTCAGCCGCGAGACAACGCAGAAAATTTGCTACTTGTTTGTTGTCGGCCTGGTTCGGTTTGGATTTTGGGGCCCAAGCAAAAAGCAGCCAACTAGCAAGCCCAATGTACAAAATCTTTTAGCTTAACATGTAATAGCTCTTTAAAAGGTTCACCTAAGCGCGCCCGAGTTTTAAGACAGTCAACTGAGTAAATTGGGTCAACAAAGTGTTATGTATGCAACTATTTATAAAGCATGTGAGCCAAGTTTGTTGCCTAAGTCATTTGATTCGCCTCTGGCATTAGACATGAGAGATACATTGGCTGTGCCTAGTTGGCACTACGCCACACATTACACTCTAAGATGCACATTGATTAGCTAAGGCCAAAGTTTAAGCGGTTAAACGTGCGCCCAACCATCAAGCCAACAAGCCAGACAACTAGTCAACCGTCTAGAAAACTATTCAAGGCACAAGCTAGACACAGCTAATACCACAAAATGACTCAATTTGTGTAGAGTATCCAATTGAGTATGGCACGCATGCATTCATTTAATAATTAAATGGACATAAATTACTTTTTTAATATTACTTTTTATTACACACGCCCAAATAGTTCACACACATCATGCGCGTGGTCAAAGATACACTGAACGCAGAGCCAAAGTCGAATTATAAATTCAAAACATATTCCCACCATAAATGTCGCATAAATACGAGTATTTTGACAAAATGGGCACGTAGCATAAACAAATGCAAATTAGACGCAAATCAATCATAAAGTACAAGTATGTCCACAATAGATCGTAGACATAAAACACATGTCAGCAACAGCAACAGCAGCAAAGACATAAAAATGATATCTTCTCGAACTTCTCATCTGCCCACGATAACACGTTAAGGGCTTTCGTTATATTATAGTAAAACAAGTATCTTAAGATTAGATCTTCTTGATTTATTTTATAGGAATGTCTACTTCATTAAATTAAGTATTTATTCAGAAGCACAAATGTTGGATACTTTGAATATTCGAAATATGTGATGTTTTCAATCATCAATCTTGACCGGTTAACTTGAAATAAGAATCTTTTAGCAATATCTGTTAGTTCAAAAGAGATCACACTTTTAAGATTTGATAATAAAAATCTAATATTTGGCAGAAGGACAGATTCAAAGCAAATAACATTCCCAAGTGTTTATAACAATGTATGTATATTTCTTTGTAAACTAACAGTATTTAAATCTATTTTAATTTAGAGAGCCGAGTCAACATATGATAGGAAGACCACCTTCGAGATGACGTGCCATAATCAGCACCAAATCTTATGTAAACTAAGAATAAGGAGAAATAGAAAAGATCGCAAGCTTCGAGGGCATCCAATGAATTGATTTATTTTGAAGTAATTTAAAGTAAAATAGGATATGACCTTAATATGCTTTTAATTTTACCACAGCTCTTCACATTATTGAAATTTTAATTGTGAACATATTTTATTTTCTTAGTATAGAGATATTTAGCTTTTTATGTTTTATGACATTGTAATTTCTGTGACCACAGTTAAATTGTAGTAAATTTAAAATGGAAGAATATTTAAAGAGTCAATCTATCATCCAAACGATAAGTTTAGTTTAGTGTGTATAAAAAATTTATTTGTCAGTTCTTAGCATAATCAAGTTTCTCTGGATGTCTACATTACCGGCAGTGATTTTCACATTATGCACTTGGCAATTTCTTTATAAAACCCTTAAAAATGCCATTTGAACGATGCAAATTGGCGAGCAGGATGACACAACAAGTTGCCAAACACATGTCAGCAAAGACAAAATACAAAACAATAAAAATACAAATAACAAAAACAAAACGAATAAGAAAGAAATAAAAATGCTCACCTGCAGCTGGCGCCCAGAAACCGGAAGCAAAAGGTAGACAACGACTGATGAACCTTTGCCCGATGCAAAGGCGTGTCGCAAATCCAACAAATAAATTTAATTTTTTTAACAATTTGTAAATTTCTGTTGTGTAGCGTTTAGTTGTGTGTTTTGTGTTGTTTGCTTTTGATGCGGCTAATTTAGTGCCACGATATGTTTTTAGTAATTAGTCAAGCATGCAACTATACAAACTGAGACCGTGCAGACGCAAAATAAATCACCCAACATCAAATAAATAAACAAAAAAAAACTTTAAGCAAACGTTGAGGAAGCAGCAATAAACACACATAAATATTAGCTTACAAAATGCATGCGTCAAAGGTTTACGGTATTTGGTTTCTGTTTAAAGTATGTGAAAAAACGTGATTTGTTTTTTTGGCCTGTGGCATTTTAACTAACATCAAAATAAAGTAATATAACATGGTTAAACACGTGTGCCAAATGATGAAGACCCGCCTCATTTGTTTGCAGTTTGGATGTTCAGTATTGCGTTAAATTATCGTTTTGTTTTTTTCGGTGCTGTTGACATTTGAACTGTACTCGATAATTGGTTGAGCATATTATAAACAGATTTAAAGCACAGATCAATGTTCTTGTGATAGAACATTTAACACTTTAGGAAAACATTTGGGCAATCAAAAATATCTTATATATATATATACTTTATGATAATGTTAATATTTGAACAGAGATTATATCAATTAGTATATTCAGAATAATTCCTATCATTTTCAAGCAGTGTTTTTTTTTTCTTTTCATTTCAAATCGAATACCAAAAAACTTTTTCATCACATTATTACATGTGTTAACATATTATTTCAACTGCAACATAAACCAATTTGGTATTGATATCCATTAACCACAATTTCCATACCAAAAAGGATGCATTTTCCTTTTGTGTTAACAAAAGACACTTATTGCACTACTAAACAAAAATCATTTGTCCAAAAAGTAAATTGTCCCGGCAATTTGTTGGCTCACACTCAGTCCAAAAAGTCAAAAAGGAACACAATACGAGTACGTCCCACACAGGGACCATAACTTTCAAATGCGATTTGTTCAAAATTTGTAACTGAAAACAATTGCGAGGTATTTCCAAATGGCGTGACAACATTTTCATTTTAGCCATGCTTGAGTGGTTGCCTCTGTTCCAATAACCGAATCCGAAACCAAATACGTATCCCAATTGCAATTCCCCAATGCAAAAAAAGCCACCGCCAACGACACGTTTTGAACCCAAAGCCCCATAGGGTCAAGTGGCGCGTGTAGCGAAAGCCACGCCAAAGGCACAGATATTGACAGGGACAGAGCAAAAGCATTAACAACCATAACTGCGAGGGGCGATTGAGTTGTTCAGAAGTTCTTAAAAGCATATTTACACTATTTCTTTAAAACTTTTTAGCAAGGATCTAAAGTAAATTGAGGTGGTAATAATTTGGAATAATAAATACATAAAAATGTATAAAATTGATAAATTTAAAACATAATAAGCCGAACTCGATCATGAACCGAGAACTTAAAATTGACAGCCCCTCGAGCCCGAACAAGAGCCTTACCACTTGGATAATAAGATGGTTGGATTCGGAATATACAAAAAAACGTTAATTTGAATTACAGATGGGAAAAAATAATAATAATATCTTAATCTTACATTAGATTCTTTAAAGCGCTTAAAAGTTTTTACTCAGGTGTGCTACATATGTACATCTTAAGAGATTCGAAGTCTTTAAATCAGATGCCATTCATTTATATCGGGCTTATACAAAATTATTTACTATCGCTTCAATTATTAAAATATTAAAAACGTTGAAAATGGATTCCATGTCGTTTTTTAACAAACTTAAAAACATAGTTAAATTTAATTTAAAAAATTTGAAATTTGATCAATTCTGTCAGCAATTTTTTTGACAGCATTGCTTGGTTCCAAAAACACCGACAATTGCCTTTGGACTAAAGGCTTTTGTAAAACATTCCTGATGTTAAAGAAAAAATTGACAAAACATTTGAAAAAATATAAACATTTTGTTGTAGTAAATTGGCTCAAGGCTAGAAGCAAAACTTTGGCTTCAGAGTCGTTAGAAACTGATTAGCGAACCAAACCAATACTTGTCCAAAATCTTGGAGCCTTGCTTAGAAAATATACATCTGTTCTTAGCAAACTTACAGCTTAGTTCAGCAAACATTAGGAAGTCATTGAACAACCCTCGCTTGAGAGATGGACATGCTGGCAGCCTAACAACCAATAACTATACCCAAGTTTATAAAATTAATACAACTACAATTGCACATCTACAGACACTGATAGACATAGACATACATAGATACAGATAGATGTAAAGGGCCGTCTACATGTATCTGTTCTCAGTTCGATCTTCACGCCCGAGTGCCGTCTGGGACCTTCCTTAGTGTTTTGTACTATGGAGCGTAGAGTGAGCGATACTTGGCTGAACTTGACATGCATTTTGTTATGCCAGTGCGTGTAGTAAAGTGAGTAAATGGAGGTATCTGACGAGTGTAAATACTACGAGTAGGTAGAGGTAAGTCTCTCGGTCTAGACTTGGCTTGCAATTGTAAACTGCATTGGAGCACGACCTACGTACAGCATTGGGGCATATCGAATGTTTTGTCTACTCTGTTGTTGTTCTAATTAATGACTTTATTTTGTTTTGTAGTCAATGAAATTGGTTTGACAATACTCCAATCCATAATTTTTAAGATGTAAAACTTAATTAGCCAATCTACTACAGATTCTTTATTAACTCACATGCACATACTCATCTTGATCACCTGCTGCTTTTTATTGCCTAGAAAGTTATTTACATTTATGAAAACTAACATAAGTTTAAGAATGTAATAAAATACCAAATTTGTTGTAAATATACCTTGTATTGCAAATCGCAATAACGTTACTCTTGCTTACGTTACGTTATTTGCTTACCAATGTGTGCCGGTCTCAAATGCCGGTTTGTTGTTGTCTACGTGAGCACAAAGCACAAACAAAAAAGCCGGCCAAGTTTCAAAGAGAGCGTTAGAGTTAAGAGCGAGTCGTAGGGTTGTCGAGTGACTGATTTATGCAGAGACATTAATCCCAGAATTTAAAAGATTATTTGCCATATTTAATATAAATTTTATATTAATAGTTGCATTACAATATCTATACTATATTATTTAAATAAACAAAATAAATTGATTAACTATATGAATTTCACTTTTAATAAGTTTTAAGTTGTATAACAATATCTATACTATATTATTTAAATAAACAAAACCAATTGATTGACTATATGAATTTCACTTCAAATTGTCTCGCTAAGAGGATATTCAAACATCCATTTTACTATAACTAAGAATGACTTCATAAAAATTACATTTCATTTTTCTCGGCGTAAAAGTGCAGCTCCTTTTTAGGGATAGACATAGACAACAATAAATCAACTTTTATTACAAAGCATTGTTAGTTTGTATGTAAGTATAATAATAATAAGCAATTAGTTTATCTGGTGTCATTTTCAAGACAAACCAACTACTTCAAGTGGGTGCAAATCAATATAGATACTAATCAAGAGAGAGACAGATCTAAATAGAGAGAAGGAGAATAATAAAACGATTTTCTCTTTAAACAATAGCTCAGTTTCTCTTACGTAGCGCTCTCTGACTGAAAAGCTGACATCATCCATTGGCTAGGGAGCCAGATCGAGCACCGAGCATACTCAGATACAGACCAAGTTGGCCAGACCAGACCAGACCAGACCAGGCCAGGCGAAGCAGCCAGCTGTCAGACTGAAGCTTATTTAACGCACGGGCCAAGCTGAAAACTCTTTTAGTATAGCGTTGGCGTGCGAGACAGACGGTTCGGTTGAGCCCAAGATACACAAAGTACTTGGCAAGCCTGAAAATAAAAACGAGTTCGAGTTCCGAGCAAAAAATATATATATATATATCTCTACTTAATACATACAACATAAGCACATTTCGCGCAGGCGTTGAACTAGTGTGAAACCAAAAATCAACAATCAAAAGATACATATTAAAAACAAAAGTAATAAATAATATAGAAAAAGAAAATAAACAGTAAACAATTGTTCAATTGCAGCTGTGTATGTGATAAAAGTCTATAGTCACTAGTCTGATGTCAGTCATTCTCTCGCAGTCGCAGTCGCAGTAGCAGTCTCAGTCTCAGTCTCAGTCACAGTTTAGAGTTGAACTCGACGTGAATTGAAGTGAAGCCAAGCGTTGAGTGTGAAACGCAAAACAGGCGCATTTAAAAAGCTATCACAAGTGCCGCTTTTTAGTCACAAAGACTAAGCAGCAAAAGTTACAAACCCAAAACAATTGTAAAGAAAGTGAAAAACAAGACGTGATACTAAAAAGGGAAAGGGAACGTTTTTTTTTTGAGGGCTTCACTAACTTTGCATACATATTTTCAAGTGCAATGATCAGAAGTTTACTTGAATTATACATTTATTTACTCGTATTTTTGTCTAAAGCCCACGAGCAGCTGTTTTCAGTTAGTCGCCCACTTGCCGTGGCATAAAAATCATTGAAAATTAATTTTTTATACATAAATAAAATATATATATTTTCAATAATTTTTATACCAATGCTTTGCTTTGCTTTTTTCTGCTACGCTTTTGTATACAATATACAAATACAAAATTTAAACCACGCGTTTTGAGTTGCTGTCTACGTGTTTATATGTGTGAGCGTGTGTGTGTGTTAAAAAAAACGTAATAAAAATAATATTTAGAAAAAAATCGAAGCTTAAAAAGCGGCCAAGCGACATTGATGCCAATCGCCAGTGCATTTGGTTTTGCACCAGAGTCAGAGCCACAACAACAACAACAGGCACATCATTAAGACCAGAACAACAACATGAGCATAAGCCAAAAACGCCTTCAGTGGACTTCAGTTTGAATATATAAGGCACATGCTAAAAAGAGCTATCAACGTCTGACTATCGCGCCAGAGGTACGTGTGTAATTCGTCATTTGATTTATTTATTTACAGTTTTGTCCGTTGGACGCACAGAAAAGCAATCAATTTTTTGTTGATAATTTATACTTGATTATATAATAAATAACAAAGCTGTTTGCCAAAATGCTTATGATATAATTGAAGTATTGGCTAAGCGAAAATAACTCAGACACTGTAATTCAGCAAAGCCTTATGGTAATGGATAAATTCATATCAAATGGATGATAATTCTTTTGGACTTTTTTAATGTCAAAATTATCTTACAGAAAATTAGTGTAACTAGAAAGTTAAGTGTAACTACTACAAAATTAAGCTTCTTATTCCCATTGTTCTGAACTTTTATTTCTCGGACATTTTTCTAGAACGCAGACTCTTTAAATGTTCTTAAATGTAATCTCTGATTTCTTAACCAGCAGAGTCAAAATACATTTACTCATTATTTCCGGCAACTAAGTGTTACACAACATTTACATTTTTCTCACCCACCCAGCAACGTTAATTATCCAATGAGTTTTCTCATGCATCTCTATAGTACACACACCATGAGTTGTAATTTTTTTTTAAGCATTTCTCATTTCGTTTTGCCAGTTGCTACAGACACATTAAAACAAAAGACTTAGGCAACAAACTTGCGAGTATATATAAATGAATTATCACATTCGTTGGGTTGCCATGAATCATGAACAACAATAAATATATTTTCGTACAACTAAAGTTCAATGATTCTAGTGAGTTCACAATTGGCCCAGCACTGTCATTGGTCATAATTGTGCCTTTTATTACTTAAATATCAATAAATTTAAAATAGAAAACAGAATCGTAAATAGACATTTAGAAAGCTATACAGCAATATATAAATTATTCAAGTTCAGCATTTGAGTTCAAGCTGTTGATTGGTCAACCAACAAAAATTGACATGTCTTTTGCTATTATTTTTTCCCAGCTAACCCTAATATTTATGACTATATCAAATTGCCCAAGATATGGCAGTGCAGGGTTCAGCAAATGCCACATAAAGTAGTTTGTGGCGTACATTAGCGCAAATTACCATTGGCAAAAAGGTGTTGGCCCCAATTGTCACCTCCAAAGATATCATGAAAACGTCAACCCGACAGAACTGGGTGTGGAATTCTAGCACAAGTCTAGCATTACCTTGTGCCGCGTCAGAGCTACGATAATTTTTATTGCCACGCGCCTTTTGGCCAATTTATCAGTCTCTTGAATGTCATAGCCAGAACTGACTGTATGGCGTTGATGTTGATGTTGACATTAAGCGCATTTCAACACTGCAATCTCTAAAGCACTTTTTGTCAAGCTGTGCCAAAGACATCGATTTGTGAAACACGTGTCAGTTTTTGTTCTAATATTGACATAAAGGGCATATTGATTTTATAATAAATGGCAAGGTTTTTGCAACCTTTCAAAATATGTTAATTCTTTTAAATGTGGCTTACATTGTCAGTCAATTCATAAATCTGTGAGCATCTGTAAGGAGTGTTGTGTTCATGTATTTGATTTGTTTTGAGGTGTCACCTCCTTTAGCTTTATATCCCAAAAAAGGTCTAATGTACGCGTTGACCAAAATACTTATTCAATATTTTCTTTTCTTATTTTAATTGTTTATAGCAATAATTTAATGGTGTTTTTGACACCACACCCGAGCATAGCATTTGCATATTGCAGGGAATTTAATTTTATTTGTTGACAAAATATTTTTGTTCTGTGTGCTTTGTGATTTCAATTTCGGGCAGACAAAAATTAGCGCAATGTACAAATAAACAAGAAAAAAGAAAAAAGACACTCCACATAAAACAAAAAAAACCGACATATTCAAACGTTTCAAAGTCATAATTATTAGCTTTGCCTTTTATGGCTGCACATTGCTATTTTAAATGCTGAAAAAAAGGCAAATAAAACCACTTATAAGAAACAAAAAAATTCTTTATAAATCATTCAATAGCTGCGTTCTGCTACGAAATAATTCCAATGAACTTTGGCAGACGTCAAGCCATTTGCAATTTGTTTGCATTTAAACTCAAAATATATATATATTTAATGTTGGCTTTTGGGTTGGCTTTTCGTATTAATTTCGTCTCCAGACAGGATACAAAATGTGCTTCATAGAAAAGTCTGATGTAGCTGATGACATAAGAGATGGAAGTATTTCTAGGCTAGTCTCAAGGCTTTTTAAGCACATGGGTTGTCTCGGTTTTCAATCGAATTAATTACTACTGTGTTCCTAATTAACTGTCTGATAGTTTGAGTCAAGTTTGTATCTTAAGTCTTTTGTTTTTCACAATGCTTCTGAGACATTGTTTTTCCAACATCAGTGCCTTTCATTTATTTTATTTTCATCAAGCTTAATTAAAACATAAACACCTCAAAACACGCTACCATATTCAACATATTGCCACCCATATGACAACCGACCTACACGACTTATGTTTTGGTATTTTGTGGATTTTTTTTGTTAACAATGCCAATTGAAAGAGCAGCTATAAACTGCAGTGACTACACCTCCGCAACAGTCAGCGAGCAGTCAACACTCGACAACATAAACGTAGCCCAACCTAAGACAAGTTTTTGCTTGACGTGGTGGGCTTGCGTTTAGGTTAATCAATTTAAATTACCTTCAATTAGGCTTTTTGTTTCTATTCGGGCATTGTGAAAGACTCGATGCCAAACAAAAGTGAAACCAGAAATATGAAAACAATTTGTTGCATTGTCTAAAGATTGTATGCCCAACTGACAGAGGTCTTTAGCAACTCAATTGTGAGACTGCTGCGTGCGCTTACATAAATATATTAGAAATGGAAATTACAGTTTTATTGGCTCTCGATATGCCGGCATGCCTCCAATTTGTAAAGAAACAGCTCCAGCAGCTGGTCCAAAATTCATTTATGCATATGTATCTTTATGACCAAGTTGCCCAAGTTGCTGCCACACACGGCGTTTTACTCTGGCAATTAAACATTTTATAGCTTCATTCGATATGCATGCTGCCCAGGGAATGCCAAGAAGTCTGTCCGGAGAGACGGGGAACTCGTGTGCAATGTTTGATATTGTGGGTGTTGGCTCTCTGCTCGTACCATAAAATGCAAATTTCTTTGAGTCATAAAATAATATGAAAGAGAATTGTTTGCCAGTAATAAGCTCAATCCAGTAAGAGGGAGGGGAAATGGGTAGGATAAAGCAAATATACTTACAATTTCAATTCTATACAGTTTGCATTGCTAATTTGTATGCTGGGTGAATAAGTCGGCTATTTTTTTCATGTGAAAAGTAGATTTAGTTTCCCAAAATACCATCATAATTATTTATTCAAAGTAAAACTCTATTTATTATTTTTTATTATACTTTGTTGCATATATATTACATTTTACAATAGTTTTATCAAGCAAACTAACTAAAAGTGTATATGATTATTACATTTTGAGTTAAACCTTAGGCCACTATGTCCAAACTCTCGAATTGATGGCATTAGCGTCATAATTGGCTAATGCAAATACAAAAGACCTAAGCGGCAAACTTGCCAAGAGTGCCACAAATCCGAAAATTAATTAACATCTTAACATCTTAACATCAATGCGAGAGATTGAGATTGTCAGGTGAAAGTTGATATATAAATTACACGGACAATTGTCCAAATATCAAAATGTCGTCTCACGTCAGTCGTCACAAACGGCACACGATTTAAATAAGCAATCAAATCAGCGCCCCAGCGGTGTCATTGAACTAAGCAACCCGGCTAACTAACCAACTGTCCAGCAAATCAAAGCCGCTTAGCAAAAAAAAAAAAAGCACATCAACTTTTAGTTTATAGCTGCAGTCACACAAATCAACGCCGATCGCCTTATAACTGACAACAGCACAACACAAAGTCGCTCAGGATTGATGACAAGTCGGCAACAGCAAATGGCAATTTTCAGTATACTTAAAAAGCCTACCAGAAATCAGACTGAAAAAAATTAAACCAAACAACGCAAAAAAATTAATGACAATGTGTTTATTGACGTCATTTCATGAAATCAGCAAAAACTACAATGTGGAGAAAATTTGCCAGGCCAGGCCAGGCCAGGCTAGTGCCTAACTTCATCCATCCTCATTCCTATTGCCACCCGCTGAGGCGGTATCTAAGTCTTTGCGAATTGTTATAATTGCAAACAATTACAATGGCAATAAAGAGTGAAGCTGACTCAAAACTGGCACTGCGGCCATTGTCTTGTCCAGCCTGTTTCGGTCTCATTGAAGACAGTTTTTGTTGTTTTTTGGCAAAATATTTGCAATGACTAGCTTAAGCCTGCCTATCACATGGCCCAAAACAACCATGGCAATCCCATTAGACAGGGTCCAAGTTCGACCAGGTCAGCTCCTGCTGCTGTCGTTCATTTTTCTATTTTTTTCCCTATGTTTTTTGTATTTTTTGCATAATTATGTGCAGAATATTTTTGCTTAGTTTTTTTAGCTTTAAGTTTTATAGTTTCTGTTGTGATTTTTCGGGGAGAAGTCGCCTCTTGGGTCTCGTTTTATTTCGACTGTGTTGCCAATTACCGGCATGAAGGTCTTTGACTGCGCAATCAGCAACCAACAACTAGAAAATTTGTAACATTTTTGTCTTAGTCGGGGCTCTTCAAGTTGTTGTTGTTATTATCCAAGTAGTTTCGGTATTTTTTATGACTTGTTTTTCATGCTTTAATTTGTTTCGTTGTTGTTGTTGTTGTTTTCTCTCTCTCTTCGCTTTTTGTTAAGCTTTTGCCATGGCGCACAATTATTTTGCGGTTGTATTATTGTTGTTGTTTTTTTTTATAGTATTTTCATATACACTACTTACTTATATATAATTTTGTACGTGTTTGTGCGGTGCTTTGGGAGGCTTTTACATTTCACGCTCTTGAGTTGATTGGCTTGCAAAACGTTTCAGTGGCAATGAAAAGTGTTGTAGGATCTGAGATCTGAGAGATATGCAAAGTTTAATAATGTATAGAAATGTAACCAACTAGCTAATAATTATCTATCTAATCTTCTTAAAACTTTGTTGTCCGTCTTCTTTTCACTTGCACTTTCTGCTGGTGATTCAATAAACCAATAAACGTTCAATAATTGCTAGCAAAACCATTTTTCAATTAACCTGAACCACAAAATGCAATTAACTTTTACACGATTTCTAAAAGAAAACAACAATAATGCAGCGCCGGCTGCGATTTTACCTGGTAACCCAGTTATTCAACGCCATAAACACTTGTTTAATTGAATGCTACAGCAACTTTTGATTATGCTGCAGCTAAACATATTAATTAAGTAATTTGAAAAACCTTTATTAACATTAATTGAGCACAAAAATCATTATTAAGCAACCAGTATTTATTTGATAAAGTTATTCGTACAAGCGACTGCATCATTAATCTGTATGCTGCTAATTAAAAATTGTTTCTTAATTAGATACTGCAAAAAGCTAAAAATAAATATGAAAAAATATAAATAGAACGTAAATATCTTAATAAACATAAAAATTTGATATACAAAATGTAAAATAAGAATTGTAATATAAAAGAATTGTTAAGCCACACAAAAAGCTATATTTTCCACATTATATGCCCCTGACATTTTAATATTTTCTACTACTTTAAAGCAGCAGTAAAAAGTGTAAAATAGCCATAATGAAAATATAGAATAAACAATAATCACAAGCCTGATTAACGTGTCTTTAAACTTGACCTCTAAAACCATACAAATATGCATAATGAAAAAAAGGGCAAATCATGCGACTTGAATGCGTTTCTCGCGCGTTTTTTAACGCTACCAAATTAGATACATTTATAATGTATTTCAATGCCTCCATATTAATGGGGTGCCATTTCTATAAGCATTGCCAATGATATGAATGAAATTGTTTGACTTTGGTAAGCAATTTGGGCAAAAAAAAAGTTCAAGTTTAAAGTTAATAATGCGGGCTAATTGGGAATTATATAAGGAGGTAAAAATATGTACAATATGTAAATTGCAGGTTGAAGTTGACCTAGAACTACGACTATTGACAAAGAGAGCACATTGTGAGTGTTCGAGTGTGTCTATTGAAGTGCGAAAAGTGGGTGAGGAAGTAAACAATTTTGGATTTAAATTTAAATTTGTTTATGGATTTGGGCTGCTTGTTTGTTGCCTGCTAATAGAGCTACCCTGACCTTCAAAATTAATTGACTCTGGCAGTTTTGTTCGATGTTGTGATGTTCGAGTACCTCTATCATTTATGTTGTTATTACTTGTTTAGTCATGCTGCTAATGAGCCAGCGAGCAGCCACGGGCAGGTTCAATGCAGGTTGAAAGACCTGGCTAATTTAGGGGGATTGGCCCAACACCGCATGTGGCAGCTTGGCTGGCCTACAGGCCAACAAACATTTAAGCGGCTTTCATAAGCTCCGTTACCTAATCTCAATAGTGGTCTCCAAAATTGCGGAACTACAATATAATTTTTCAGATTTTTCATTTGTTGCAGTTGCAGTTGCGCCACAAACTGTAACTCTAAAACAATAAACGTCATTTTCTTTAACAAAAAACACAATTTTTTTTGTATCATGTTTTCATTCTGCCCGTCGTCGTTGCCGTCGCTTTCACTTTTCCATTTTGCTGCTCACTTTTCCTTACAAAACTCATTGGTATTGATTATTGCCTATTGATGAATGCGCCGTGTGATTTTTGCTCATTTTGTCTTTCCATTTCTCATGGACTGACTTGGCAGCCGAAATGAAAAGTTTTCGCTTTACTATTTGTCATAATTAATTTTTTGCGCTTTATTATTTAATTTAAAGACAACAAGCGACCAAGCCATTAAAACCATTAAAAATCATTCGAATTGCCAATGAATGTGTGAATGTATTCAGATATATTGATTTTTTATTGCCTGCTCTAGTTTGAGCTCAATGAAGTGAAAGATGTTATGGAATTTGGATATGGCTTTGGGGTACCTTGTGGTGATAAATGAGCCACAGCGAAAGCTTATTTTTATCAAATATAAGATTTACTATGGGAAAGGGACCCAAAAGAGACCACAGGAATGGAGGTATTTAGGTGTTGAAAGTATAAATGGATACTAAATTGAAATAGTTTCTTAAATGAAATTGACAGCTTCGAAGTAAATTATCTTTTATTTATTGCCAATTCTAATAAACATGTTTCAAGCATCGATAGACACTTTAATAAGAGTTGCAGATCAAAAATCTAGTTCAAAAATACCAAAGAATATTCAAACTTTAAATATAATGATGTCATCTAGTTATAGAGAAAGGTACAAATTACAAGCCATCTCATTAGAGTCAGCTTACAATACAAAAATCTGCATCTCCGTCTATTGAGACAATACTTTGTTGCAGTTCTTTGCATGACTAAGCCAAGTCCATAGAGTTGCCAACCCTTTTGGCCATGGACAGCGTGTTAATCAGCAATTTAGAATATTTTGCACAAGCCGAAAGCAAACAAAACGACCAACAAATGAAGTGGGGTCTTCCATCAATGCATTTTCATTTCCTGCACAGTGGAAACATTTGTTGGCCCAGCTGTTTGAGTGTTGTTATGGGATTGCGTTGCATTTATCATTTGGCTCACACAAAAGCCCTTAGAGCCTCCAGCAGCAGCAGCAGCAACAGCTACAGCAGCAGCAACAGCTACAGCAACAACAACAACAACAACAATAAGAGGTGCATTGATTTCCTTTTTGCTATCTTGACAGCATTAACTTGGCCAGAGGGGGGAAGTGGGGCAGTGGCCACACTTCGACAGAGACAAACGAAATAAATGCGCGATCGAGCGATAAACTATTTTTAAAGACAGCTACAAAGGAACGAGCAAAGCTACAGCAGCAGCAAGTCGACTTTGTCTGCCCAAAGGATACTCTGTAAAAGTAGAGAAATGTTTTAAACTTGCTTCGCATAATTGTTATAAATTTCTTTAAACTTAAAAAGACTTCTTCATAACAATTTGCAGAGCTAACAGTATAATAGCAATTATAAGAATTTAACCAACTAACACACTCTCTTGCGACATCTCTCTCCTACAGGGTATACAAATAAGACAAGTCAAAATGATTTCTCACACAGCGAGAGGGAGACAGAAAGAAAGCACAGAGCAGCTGAGCAAAAGGCCTAACAAGCTGTAGTTTGAGTCTGAGAGATTCTCCAGCCAAGTTCCCAATCCCCCGTCCCCCTGGTTACCCCTTTGAATAGCCGTTTGTTTGTTTTTAAAGGCCTTGGTTAGCTTTAAAAGGAGCTGCAGCTGAAGTCAGCTTATTTCCTGCTGCAAAATAAAAATTCTAAGCAGCTGCCAGGCAGCCTCGAGAGCATCCTTTTGTCTTGGCCAAGGTAAGAAGGAAAACAAAAAAGCAAAGTCGGAGCAGAAGGAAGGAGGCAATAGTGCCAAGAGCTGGTTGAGAGTTGGTTGGCTTGTTAGGAGGCACTGTGTCTGTCTTGTCTGCCATTTCTAGTTTGTCTCGTTGACCATTTTTAGCTTTTTAAGTACTCTTTGGTCATTGTTAAGTACTTTTGCGTGTCAGGCAGCCCCAGCTCGACAGGCGCTGCCTTCTGGGACCACATGTTTTAGTTGGTTATTTATGGGCAAAGTGTCAGCGCTAATCAAATGGCAGCCATCTAAAACTATTTGGTTTATACAATATATATAAGTCTTACAATTGGCATTGTTTTGGCCAAAAAGGTCATAGAACTATGCAACGCATTCAGTTGATCTTCATCTTTGAACCACCTTCCCCTTAAATGCTCATAAAGATTCATATCTTTATAGTGAGACGAAGACGTGCAGTTTAAATTTGGTCATTTCCATGTTGAGCCAGTTCCAGTTTCAGTTCCAGTTCCTCAATATTTGTTCGAGTGCTCATAAACTGCAGTTTTATGGCCAAAGTGTGGCCAGTTGTGCAAATGTCCAAATCACCAAATGACGCAATTCCACGTCGACGGTTCTTTTTATTTGATCAGGGCACACGTGTGCGCAATATTTGTCATCATCATCAAAATGCCGCCCACACTTTAACAGGATAGAGGAGAGAGAATTGTGGAGGGATTATAACTGATCCGCATAGAACGTGGCATTAGGTAACTTGAGCTCACAATATGTATCTCTAGCTGGTTCGTTGACTGGCATTCATCAGTCAGACACACACAGAGTCCGAACCTTACTCAATCACAGATGAAAGAAGCTGATGGGAACGGCTTGCGAATTGTGAAACGAGTTCTTCAAGTCGGGTCAACGCCATAGAACAACGGCATATATTGACAATCGATATGTAAATTAGCCAGACTCTGGCTGTGCTTGAGAAAATCATGCCAAAAATTGTGAGGGATGCGAAACTCAAGAAAGAAACAGAATACTTAATTTCATATGGATTTATTTAATGAGCTTTTAAGTTGGATAAACATCGTGACGTGATTAGAAATTATACTATAATAACAAAATTAACTGTACAATAAATTCAGCAAATAATGTGTGTGAAACATATGAGAATATCTTTCCTCAGCATTGACATGTCACAGATATTCCAAGTGGACAGACTACATTTCATCTGCATTAAGAGATCTGATACAATTTGACAAACAATCGTGTTTTGAAGCAGGAAGAACATTTACTGAATTAAATATATTATATAAATAAACAAGCATTTAGTTGCGACTAGGTTTGTTGCTATCTTAACTTGTTCTTCATTTAAATTTAAAATTAGCTTGTCCCGATTTGACTACGCTATGATTAATGAAATTTCTGTATTTCTTTAAGTATTCATTTTGTAAATCTTTTGCACATCTGTCACTTTCCATACAGAATATCTATAACTGATAACATCCATTATTTATTTTCTATAAATAAACATTTATATGTTTAATTTTTGACCTGTTAAGTGCCCACTTGAAACATGCATTTAACATTTCCATCATCCTATCCGAGCATCACCGTTGATATATTTCAGCTCCATTTATGTAAATCTTATAATCTGGGATATCTGACCAAACAGCCACCCAGCATTCACAAAAAGAGTTTTGCACAGCTTTCATGCAAATTCCGCCAACTCGCTATGTGCAAATCTGGCTATCTATTTTATGTAGCTGTTCAATTTTTGCATGTATTCGGTTTTTCTTTATCCAATTAAGGGCATATAAAAGACTCAGGCGACAAACGCGATCGACAACTGCAAACATTTTTCGGATATTCAGTCTCAAGGCTGAACAACGGCAATCAATCAACAACAAAAAAATGCCGCTAAATTATTATGTAAATTATAATTTCTTATTGTCAGCTGTGCACAAAAAGTAAAAGTGTTAAAATTCATAAACATCATACTAAATTGTAGGTTGCGGAAAAAGAAACACTAAAGGCCATTAAGAATCCTATTGTCAAATGGGCACAACTTCGAGATACCTCACAATTAGTGAAGTGGAAGCTGCTTTTGGTTGTTACTTTCATTTGAAGATGATGAAATCAGGGTCATTTTAAAGTTTCTAGGTAGCTATTAAATTGAAATGACTTTTACTAAAAATAAAACATAATTATTCTGCTCACTAAGATTATTCTGTTCGAAACGCTTTAACAAAGAAAGTTTATACTGAGAAAGAAAAAGTGTCATATTGTAAGATAAGATAATAATTGATCTATAATTTATTCAGAGCAACAACAAAATGTTTAATTTAAAGTTAAATTAATACTTAAAAATGTGTAAATTTACTGAAAAAAACTGAAATGATTAAGCCTAAAATAAAGTAAATAAAATTCTTGCATAAAAGTAATGTTTTCATAAATTTAAATTGAAATTAAACTTTTCATAAGGAATATTTATTAATTTACAACAACAACACGCTGTACTACACTAATACGCTTCTTCCAGTCCGCTTACAGGGTATTGACAATTGCAAAATTTTGCAACTGACCACAGATAAGCCAGCTCATATTTCACTTTCAAAAAACACTGTCCAAGTCTTTTGACCACACATAAAACTTAACAATTTGCAGGCATTTCCGATGTAGGCGTCGCATGTAATTAACTTTTGGCCCTACGAGGGCCATTCCCGAACCCATTCCTTATGCATGAATATACATGAAACTGACGTTGTGTGGCAACCTCTCTTTTTTCATAGCTCGTTTTATTCGTTACGCTTCATTTAATATGCAGTTCCTGCATTCGAAGTATTTCTTGGAGTTTCTTTCATGATTTTTGTGGGTTGTTCGAGTTGCCAAACGGTTCATTTATTTTGTCACATTGGAGCGTATGCGTGGGCGTTTTTTAAGGGGGAGTGGCCGTGAGTAGTAACTTATGAATGCTGCCTTGATTTCGGGCGTTTGATAAGCGCCGTTTGCTGACTTTATTTATTGGCCTGTTACCATTTTGGCAGTCAGGCCTGAAGGCGGCTAAAACGTTGTAAACTTTATTAGCAGGATATGACACAAAAGGCGCCTGCAAACACAAATCAACTTTGGAAGGGTATATCATTTATATCTACCAATAAAAACATTAACAATTTATTATCTCAAATTCTTATGATTTTATTATACATTTTGTAACTGGCCGAATTTTTAAGTATTTTTATGATTTACTTCGTGTTGTAAAAAGATCTGCCAATTAGGGAAAATATATACACGAGAACCTGAAGCTTTATTGTGTTTTTCTTAATGGGAAAACCTATGAATCATCTCATTCTGTTTCCTCCCAGTTCTTCTTGCCCTTTACAGTCTTTCTCTTTTTTTTAATAGCAGCTTGTTTATGTAGAACTTTCATTTGCCAGTTATGTCAAATATTCGAATTCCAGCTCACAAATATCATCTCAATGTATCTCAAAGTACCCACAACTTACTTCCAATCAGAAGACAACAGAAATAAAGTAAATAATGTGGATGAAAAACAACTTTCACCTACGCTTCTGTGGATTGTAAGAGATCTCTGACAGATTTTTTGCGGCATTTTATGACACATTCTACAAGCTTTTTTTTAATATCTGGAGCCAAAGTCTGGTCTCAATTGTCAACGGCAATACAATGGGCAATAGCAACAGCTTAATCAACGTAAAATAAAGAGTAAAGCAAAGCGGTAAATTGCGAGTACTCGAGTACTCCACATATGGGTGCTCTGTAATTATATGCATGGTTGGTTGGTAACATGAAAGTCGTTTGTGGGGCTTTAAGTGAAGAAAGTTTAAGATTTGTCGGGGCCATTGTCAACAGTAAAAATAAAAGCAAATTTCGCACATTATTCAACTGTTCTAGCACAATACAAATGAAAGTGTGGCATCAATAATGGAGTACCAAAATCTACAGAAAAATGGGCAGTTACAGCCAGTAAGAGTAACAGCTAAATTGGCAAGAGTTAAGTGACAGTTGATGGACAGCAATTGAACGAGGGAAAAGTTTGTTGTGCCACACAATCATGGAAAGTGGATCAAGAGCAACTGCACTGAGAAATATACCTTAGTAGAAGGCAGAGAAGTTTCTATCTTAAATGTTGATTTTCATCCAAGTATCTAGCTTATAATGATATGCAATAAAGCAGTAGCTGTGTCCTATTAGATATGCAAATCGAACACTGTTCGCAATCAAACTTATCACATAAATTAGTTAACAAGTTTCTGTATATATTTGGTTTTGGTTTTGTTGTTTACAATACAAATCTAATCTTATCGCTTTACTGGCCAAAACAAGCAACCATTTTAAGTACTTCCATGGCGAGTACGTCATTGAACTTGACTTTGAAGGCGTTCCAGTCGTAGTTTTAGCCAGAGAGCTCAGCTCAAGTTATGACACTCGATGTCATTCGTTGTGAGACACGCAGGGCGGACAGATGTTCAAATACAACTGCAGATACAAATACAGCTACAGATACTTGTGTATCTACGTATGTAGATGCGCTAAAACCAGTTATTAAAGTGCAAGTGTAGCTGGCTAAGCATGATGGCCATTTAATTGTTGCCCCAGAAGGCAGCTCAAAATTCAATTTTGAAAAGCAGCTGCATAAATCGTACTTGAAACTTTTGATCGTGTGGGTGTTTCTGGGTCTCCAAAGTATGTCGTTGTCTCATGCCTCACATTGGCATGCTAATTAAGAAAATATATAAGAAATATAAATACTTACACACACTTGTATTTTTCATATAAACAGGCTATGTAAATTTTTGGATTTAGCTCAAAGTACGTTTTGCGTTTCGTCATGAAATTCTCCCGCTTTTACGCAATGACTCACAGTTATAAAGTCCAAAAGCAGAAGTAGCCACAAGGGTATTTTTTCCCCTGCTTAATAACTTTTTTGGTGTGCCCATTACAGCAAGTTCGTTGCTCAAGTCTTTTGTTTAGCTGGTACCAGAACTTTAAAGTTCGGTCTGTTAAAAAGACGCAATGACGATTAAAAAAATGTTGTTGGTGCCGTTACCCCTTTTTTTTTGGACAAAACAAGCCGAAATTACACAACTTAACGGTTAATTTAATTATACAGCCAGAAACGAAACGAGACGAAAGAAAAGGAAAGGAAACAAAGCAACAAGTTTTGAATGCATTTCATAAAAAGGAAAAAGATAAGTACGACGAGGAGAAAAAGAACTGTCAGGCAATTCGTCAATCTGCCAGCTTTTTGACAGCTCAAATTGTGTGGGGTTTTTTCTTTTTTTTTTTTTTTGGCTCTTTGTTTGTTCTGTATTGTGAATTCAATTTGCTTCAGGTTTGCACTGCAATTTATCAGTTGCATGCGGAAATAATCAGAGCACTTGGCAAAGATTTTTATTGTTATTCATAATGATGAAATTAGGTAGAACTGAGTGAAGAGTTACTCCATTATAAATATGTGAATGAAAGATATTTCATGATAAAATCAACATTTTGCAAGTTAATTCAAGACTATTTCACTTTCACAGTCTTGACAAAATAGTCCGTCATTTGCAAATCAAATATATACCCTAACTTTGCATATCAAACAACAGACGGAAGGTGGTCGAGTTTAATGGGCACAAAAATAAAACAAACATGAATAAACACGTCACACATGGCTGACAGGTGTGTCTTTGTTCAGGGTTTCTTGCTAATCGAAATGACAAATATTGAACTTATTGTCGAAAATAAAAAAGAAAATACAAATACAAACAAATTAAAGTCGAAACGTAAGTGCTAAGAGTAACGGTAGCAATGGAAAATTAACGTAAATGACCAACAAATTTAAGGGTGTCATGAAGACGTCAGGAGAGGATTCACTGTGAAGATTAACTTTCGCGTCGCACTTTCTGATCACAGTTTGTGTAATAGGGGAAATTACACAAGCGACGAGTCAAATTTCGAATTTCATGATACATTACGCATACGCACAGTCAGTGTGAAATTACGCATACGCCATGGGAAATTGACACCACTTTCTGGGCTTAGTGGGCGTTGCAGGAAATCATAAAACGTAATTTTCATTAGACGGAAGATATTGTGGTGTCTATAATATATCTGTTACTTTTGTCACAAGCGACAACACGGATAAATTATAACTACAATTACCAGTTTTCCAGTTTTCGCTGCAATTGTGGGTAGAGTGTGAATGTCTCGAAGGTGGAACCTGCTAGCTACGAATATACTCATATACTCATATACCGAGAGTGTATTCAAAGTGTATGGAGCGCCTTTTGGCAGTCCCAATTATGTAATTTTGTTTGTAATTTGGCCAAGACAAAGGCGGCCACTGCAAAAATATGCAAAGAATTGTGACTGAGTGTAATTTTAGACCGAGCCAAACCAGTTGCCATTCATTTTGCAACTGCCTAACAGCACATTACGTTAAAAAAGCCATAAATTTGTACTCAATAAATGTCGCTTAATTAAATGCAATTGCCTCATTTATCTAATTAATCAATGCAAATTACAACAATACGCCCACAAGATAAAAACAAGTGCGGGTGCCCAACACCAACAAAGTCACCATATAATTAAGCGATTTGCGCATTTGCCTAACAAAAGTCTCCTCCTGCTCCCCAGTTAACCAGACGGAAGTCACGGCAATCCAAAAGATACATTTGCGTGTACCTAATAACAGACGCTAAACGAAAGCATTGCGGTGCGCTCTGACCACAAAATAGATATAAAAAAGCAGAGCAGAAAAAATTGTATTAAAAACGAATTTATTTGCCAATAGAAAAAATTGCCATGCTCTGGAGTGTAAAGCCGCAAAAAAAGCATCTTAATTCTAATTCGATTTATAATAAGTACGTTCTGGGGTCAAAATGACGCAGACGGAAGCACAATAGCAGCTTGTGGTTTATATTCATAGTTGTGAGTACATTCACATAGTATTCACTATATACATATATCACTTGAAGTACGGGGCGTTGCTGTTAAATGTGCGGCACTTTAATCAAAAAGTATTTATAATTGAATTGTAGCTAAAGTTTTGTGCTGAAAGATTGAGCCAAAACATCAAAGAGATCTTAGATACTGAAAATTGAGACATGTATTGTACATATATGTATTTTGCTTATATATGTAGTATGTATAATGCGGTCTGAAGATTAATGTTTAAAGGAGAACAGATAAGCCAGAACAGAAATGACATGAGCAAGGAAGTGAGCAATTGTTGTTTGGCGAGTATATGAAATGATTTTTACAGCACAAAATATAAAGATTTATGAAGAGTGATTTTATCTTTGCAATGTAGGGAGTGTGCTGGAAAATTCAAACCACAGATTGTAAATAAAAAACTTTAGTTTATTCACCTCTATTCAAATTTTAACATTTCAATCAGTGCATTGACAGAGATTTGGGTTTAATGTTGGATTTTATTAGTTAAAAGAGAATCAAGCTGAAGTCGAGTGACTAGTCAAAATAGTGAAAGAACTATTCAGCTAACTAACTAAATAATGGTTTACTAATAAACATATTGTTGAATGTACTTGCATGTGTCTTGTAAGCAAGTTTTCCTTACATGCAGTCAAGTTTCTTTCCTAAGTCTTTTGAATTTATTATGCTTGTCAAAGTGACGCATTGACCGACACGCGTTTGCTTCTGTTTGTGACTGAACTGAAATTCAAACCAGAACACAAGAGCCAATTATGCAAATCTTTTAGTCCAACAAGTGAGCTGAAAACTGAAAATACTATTTGCATATCGGTCAATTGTTGCACGATTTTTGCAGCGCACGCGCTTAAAATAACAAAAATGTCGCTTATCCGATTGTGAAATAAATTCTTTTTACTCACAATTGTTTCATTGATCATTATATTTTATTTCTCTTTTTTTCACATCTATTTACGCACTTTCAATGCCACTGAATGTACTGAACGCCTTCGCAATATTGCATAAAATTCCATATAAAAATACGCAACCCACACACTGGAAGCTATTTTTAAACAAACAAATAAATCAATCAGTAGAGCAACAATTTTACGTATTAATTTGTCAGCTGTAACACAAAACCCAAAAAGTCAGATTAACCTAGATAAAGAGTAAATATATATGTATATATATCTAAATAAATAAATTTTTAGGTAAATTTTCAAGTGCCACAACTACGCATCGAATTGAAATGCAAAAACGAAATTTATTAGCGGACATCTGTCAAATAATGTGAGCCCAGTTTGAACCACAAAAGCCACAGCAAATCGACTTTCGTTTTGGTAATTATGGAAAATATATGATTATATTTCTTGTTATTTCTCTTTGCGGTCTTTTTGGCTTTCGTATTTCCTTACAAGCTATCAGCTCCCTCTTCAGACTGTCAATCATAACACTGTACAAAATATATATAACAGTCCATAAAGAAATTCATAATAACATTATCATTTACACTGACCTTCGCAACAACTGGCGTTGTTCGTTTGTATTCGTGTAAATGTAAGTATGTTCATAAAAGGTCCGCTATGATTACCAAGTAGACTTGAACATCTCACGTTTGTCAGTGGCGACTCCGGGTGGCAATGTGGTTTCTGTGGTTGCACTGCAAAGTGGGGCAGAACCGACTTATAACTAGCCATGTAAAAGGGGGAAATTGTATGGGTTACACTCTCTACTGATTGTAACGGGTTTAGTTTTAGTATAATATGTATTCTAATGAACAATGACTTATGATATTATTAAGGTCAACACATTTCACTGTCCAAATATCGTTCGGTTAGTTATCTGAGAACTTACATTGAACACCACTATTATTTCTAAATTACTATAATGTTTAACTTAATTTGTAATCCATATTAAATTCAGATTGAGTTCTTTCTTACTCTACTTCTCAATATTTCTTATGCTTTGTATATGGAACTCTGGGCTCAAGAGTACAATATACCTTAGATACTTGTTTCTTCCTATGCAATTGCATGTTAAATAAGCAACTCACATGCATACATTTATATAAACTGGATGAACATAAATGAACATTCCTTCCTTTTGATGTCTTATGAATATTTTTAATTTGTTTGGCTTTTGTGAAAAATTGCTAAGAATGAAACAAAAACATCTCATGCATGGAATAAGAAGAAAAATGGGAGACTAAAACTAGAATGGCATAAGATAAAAATGCGTCTCTCAGTACACTACATATATATAAGTTGGACTGGACTATCAGTTGAGTATAGGGAAAATCTGAGTAGACACCCATTAATACACGTTCGGTTGGCTAATGCATACAATTTGTTGGCATAATGTTAGCTGGCAGTAACCTTAAGCGATGACAAGTCTAGCGATAAGACCTATTAATCAAATCCGGTGATAAACAGAGAGACTTTACTATATTGTATAGGGAGTGGAAGACAACGGGAAAAATAAAATAAATAAATTGGCAACGGTGTGGTGCACAACATTTCAGTGTTTATTTATGCGCAGCGAATGAAGTCTAATTACACATAATTGCGCATAATTAAAATTTAATTAACACAATCAAGCTGCTCAGATGCTCAGAGGAGACAGAATTCAACTCAAATACAGTGAAACCGGCAAAACGTGTCCAAGGCAACTGATGTGAATGTGTCTTTCGGCCAAGTTGCGTGCCGCATTAAAAGAAATAGTGCAACAATTTTTCCAAGCCAGCACAAAATAATAACAACTTTTATTTCTAGCCAAGTGTTAAGAGACAAAACAACGCATTTGGCCAACACCGAAACGAGTGCAAGTTCAACGGCGAAAAACGAGTTTCTCATTTTATTTTTTATTTAATTTTATTTTATTTTGTTTTGTTGGCCAACTCTTGGCATAAGCATTGCCAACGTCATCGTCTGTCTCTATGGCCTGTCTCTGTGTTTGTCTCTATGAGCATATGAGGAAGTTAATGCCTGAGCAGCGAGCAACTCGTGCTCGACACGCCAAGATCAGCTAAAGAAAACTAAGTAACAGTTACTATTTAGCGGGCCGCTACATAAAATATGCAGTCAAATTGCTTTTCTTTTAAACTGACCATGGAGGGGAGAGGAAGGTGGTAGGGTGAGTTGTCGGTGGTATACAAAGTGGGTCTGGGATTGCATTGCCGACTCGGACTGTGTGCTAAATTTGGTTTTTTATTTAGCTTAACTGGCGTTTCAGTGTTAATGCCGCTGAACACTTGTTTTGACAATACGCCATAAGCACAGTGTGACAAAGCTGATTTTTTTACCCAAAAAAAAGAATACAAGAAATTTTAAAATAATTTGTTTTGAACTCTTATTTCATGTATGCAATAGAATAAAGCTGATGATAAATAGATGCAATCAAATTATTTTAAGTAAGTTAAGGAAACAGTTAAGGAAAATGATAGCAATAAGAAATTATAAAATAACTAGTTTTTAATAGTTATTTCGAGAGTAGAGTCAAAGCAATAAATGCGCCTTCAAACAAAATAGTTTTCCCATCAAGTTCCCTTTTTTAAATCGGTTAAATATATATATTCAGCACTCAATTGCAGTATCTTATTAGATACGCGGGATAACCAATAAAATTAAACAAATAAGTAACGTAAATTATTCAGGAAATTCATGCTTATTTTATTCCAATTTTTCAACTAATTTGATTGAATAAATTGTTGTAGTGCAAATTTGTATCTAAATTTAAAGCTTAATATCTTTTTAAGCCAAATTAAATTAAAAGATTATTATTGTACAAATTTTGTTGCTTTTTAACTCATATCCCAAAAATTATAATTGAAATGTCAGCCTAACCACTGTGGTTTTTTGGTCTCCTATAAGCCCGTTGGATGTCGTTGACCAGGCCATAAAACAAAAAAATGAGATTCTTGCGCAAGTTTGACAATAATAAATGGAAGTGTTGTCATTGTGGCAAGTACTGGCAGCTTGGACAGCAGACTCTACGACTGTTTGGCTGCCATCAAAAACAAATTAAATTAAGTACCTTTAAACACAAACACACACCACACACACACACTCTCTCTTTCTCTCTTATATACAAATACACATGTTACAAGCTATGCTGTTGATCCAAGCGGAAATAGACTGTGACATCCGCCGAGTTGCTGACAGCTCCGTCTGATGAGTCTTGTCTGAGTATATGCCTCTGGTTCTGGCATATCCGCTGGACGTTGGCCGCAAATTTAATTAGAAATCTGCACGGGCTTTCGAGTTGGAGTTAGTTCAAGGCACTCGGTTTCCGTTGCTGCCAGCCAAACGGCAAGATAAAATAAAACAAAAACAGAAACAGAAATAAAAAACATTTTCACACTTTGCAATATAATTAACTAACGAAATTTCTTTTCATTTTGCTCTTGTCATTTCAGCACACACAGCACACACAGAGCATCAAATTGGACCGTGAAAGCAACAAAAAAAATAAAATAAATAAAAGCAAACAGGCAACAAAGCGTGCAAAAGGAAAAGCTAAGAAAATTATCATAGTTAACATAGTAGGGGGGTATAGATGTGCACAGTAGCATGCCTAGAACGTCTAGAAAATGATTATTATGATAATAAATTAAACTTGCCATTAATTTAGTAACGAAAACGGCTGCAGAAGGTAGCAGACAGTAGACTGTAGATGGAAGACGGTAGCATAATAACAATAAATAATAATTTGAAATAGGCAAGCGAGAATATATACAAAGAGAGCTGAGCGACTTTGGGCCCAAGCACAGAGCCAGACCCACAACTGGAGCCAGTGCAGCAGCCCTCCAATAATAATTTCAACTTCAACTAAACAAGACGAAGAGCAGCTCGAGCGCGTCGAGCGTGCAAATTAAAATCGCACAGTAGCACGAAGGAGAACAGCAACAACAGTAACATGGAAGTGGTAACAACAAACAATCACAGTCAGAGCCATCATCATCATCATCAGCATCATCATCATCATCATGGTGGTGGTGGTGCTGCTGCTGTTGCCGTTGGCGGTGGTTCCCGTTCACCATTTCAACGTGAGGTGCGTGAATGGCAACGCATCGATCCGAACACTGGAGCTTTGTTCAGTGGACGCTTGGAGGCAGATCGCTGGATAAATGGACCAATGAACAGCTATGGCAAGGTAAGAGACCAACAATAAATACTACCTATATAATAAAGACGATTACGAAAAATAATATAAGGTATACCAAAATTTGGAAATAAAATCGGAAAAACAAAACTAGGGAAAACTAAAATACAAACAAAGGAACACAATAGGAATAATCTTATTACAAAATAAAAATTAAAAAAATATATATATTTGAGAAGACATAAATTACAAAGGTTTTTTGTAATCTGTAATGTTTTACTAATGTCAATTTTCCTCCTTTTGTACTCTGAATAGATTTTTTTATTAAGCACCCTTTCTTCGTGATTATTTTGGCTTCTTTAAATGTTTGATTGATGTCTGATTATTTAAATATATATTAAGTTGCAATAGACTTCAATAAAAAAAATAAACACCTATCCTCACTTTTTTATTCTCTTCAACCATTTTATTATCTTCAAAAT
The DNA here is from genome assembly GCA_035044365.1 of Drosophila neotestacea. Classification (NCBI taxonomy): domain Eukaryota; kingdom Metazoa; phylum Arthropoda; class Insecta; order Diptera; family Drosophilidae; genus Drosophila; species Drosophila neotestacea. The sequence continues at coordinate 800,349 of JAWNMD010000052.1, read as the reverse complement.
ACACTTAACTTATTTCAGTGTATTGTGGCCTGATTGATACACAGTCTCAGGTCTAATTGTTGTTGCTTTTTTATTTACAGTCAGTTGTAGTCTATTCATGGGCTTCTTGCACATCAAAATGAAATTGAAAGGCACGCTCCGGGCTCTAAATGTAGAGGCGTCTACTAATTTAGTGCACTCCACATTGGGTTTAAGCCTGATTGCCAGTTTGGTTAGCTGCCTTTCGATTTTAATCGGTTAATAGTTTATTTAGCTATCAAGCGAATGCAACGCCCCAAAAGCATCCACACTGAAGATGGTAATGAAAAGACGTTTCTTGGACAACCGAACAGAAACTTCATTGAGTTTCACTTGAACTTAACTGAAAATAAGTATTAAAATTATGATATAGAAAGTTTAATACTTATAGAAAACAGATTAACTGATCTATTTATTATTAAATAGATAACCCTTGGAGTACCTCATAATTAAATTAAAATTAAATTAAATTAATTTTAGAATAACAACAATTTTCAATCAACAATTTTTTTAAATAATTAATTCTGTTCCTTTTTCAAACAATGCAATGTTAAGCAAAATGTCGTCAAAAATAATATTCTTTTAAAAAATCTTATGAAAAGGTTTCAAACTGTCGATAGTTTCGATAAATATAACAATATAACTGGCTTATGAGGACTTAACCATACGAAAGGGATAAAAAAACAACATAAATAAAATAAATCAAAAATACTATCCGCATAGTTTACAATTATCGCTAAAATCGATATCGAGGCCTTTAGTTAACACAAAGAACAGCCATCGATAGCTTATCAGAACGGTAGAAAGTAGTTAAACAACTTGAGAGCCTCTCTCTCTTAATCAGGTTGTTTACAATTAAGAATTTACAGTTCCTCTGCTCATCAGAAATTACCCATACCGAAAATTCCAATGATGCCACTGGGCATGTGGCTTAGACCGTTAGGTACGCATAGCAAAAAAATGGAAAATGTTGATAGATCTTCAACGTATAGTTAGTTAGTTATTCTGGCTGGTGGGTTTGTGTGTCAGGCAGAGACAGAGGCAACTCTTACCACAAGCAACTGCATCAACATCAGTGTTGACCATCTTCACTGAGCCATAATTAACAGGTCGCACGCAACAACAAAGCGACGTTGATCTGTTGGATCTGCTCAGGTACAATATACCAGATACAAGATACAAACGCTTTGTGTGCCACTTATTAATCGATTTGCCAGCTAGTCTAAACGAATAAATCTTTCGCATTTGTAATTGCCAAGAAAACAAACGCATTTGCCAAGACACTTGAAAGTTTCAGCAAGTATTTGTAGTGCTTTTGTTTTGATTTGCTTTTATACCTTTACCTTTTCCACAAACACACAAAGATACACACCTTGTGGTAGTAATTAAAGCCAGCTCTTCAGATTTCACTTGTCTTTGGGCCAAGCTATTGTTCATTTTGTTGCCATTGATTGCTCTAGAATTTGTTGGTTAATTATAATGGCAGACGGACCGCAGTCTGGTTAACAATTTTATGCTTGCTCATTGAGTACAGTTCCGAGTACCTAATACCAAGCACAGAGTATCGACTGAGTACTGAGTGCCAAGTGCCAAAACCATCATCCATAAGTCGTGCGTGTGGCCAAGTCAAGTTCACGCCTTAAGTGCTCCTTTATACTTGGACAGGTCTGAGATGCTCTAAGATACTCCAAGCTCTACTGTTAATGCAATGACATCATCAGAGTATAGAAACTGAAAAGTTAGAGTATTCAATAGTTCGATAATAATTTAAGGAAATGAGTATTGCTTAGGAGATTCCACTTTCTTTTTGTATTTATCCAATAAACTGAAGCTTGATGATATTTTAAAGTTATTTTACTGTCGTTCCTTATTTCACAGTAGAAGATAAATGATACAACATTTAATAGAAAATAAAATAAAGAAAAATAACACAAATTTTCTTTGAATATTCTACTCTGCCTTTGGTCTTATCATAATCTGTGCAAACTTTAGAACATTTCTCTGCCAAGGATACCAATAGAATCCACCGTGGTAGGGTCCATTAAGATTACTATAAATAGATTCATAATAAAATATTGCACTTTAAGGCATAAGCATAAATTACTCACCAATGATAGCAATTGTTAAACCACCATCCGGAACTGTTTTCATCCGCACAATTTCTGTTGCTGTTATCATTATCTTGATCGAATGTCGAGAACTTCATATTATTATGATGGATCATGCCATCGCCTGCAGTTCCAGAGTATTTGCCAAGAGAAGTAATTTCAAATGAAGCATCTTCATTGCCAATCGAGAAACTATCGTATTGAGCATACCGTGTTTCATTGTTCAGGTTCTGAAGATAAATGTACAATTCGTGGGGCTGTGATTTGGTGATTAGATAAAGTTTATCTAGTCCAATGAAGAATTCTCCTCGCAAATCGCCAAAGCCCGTTTGATAATCTCTCCAGTTTCGATTAAAGTCAACTTTTCCGTTGATACGACGCTGAATTACTGTCCAGCCAGAACCGGCTAAGGTCGAGTCACAAGGTACTTGGAAGGGTTCTGTTCCAGGCACCTTTATGGAATGTATTTCGGTGGATTTGCATAGACAGCTGGAGGATTGACATTTGTTGGATTGAAGTACGTATTCGGAGACTTCAGCTTTTAATTCTTTTATTTTCTTTTCCTGTAAATCAATTTGTTCCTCATCTTGTGCAGTCTTGATCCTTAGCATCGCTATCATTTCATCCTTATTAAGGATCGTTCTTTCCAATGCCTCATGTTCAGTTCGCAGGTTGCCCAGTTCTCTCTCCAGACTGGCAATAGTTTTCTAAAAGCTTAATTCATTTATTTATTGAATTTTAAATATAAACGGACTCTCACCACTTCAGCTCCTATACAACTAGCAAAAAGTGTTGTAGTTAGTATAAAAAAACAAAAATTTACTAAGTTTCTCGACATTTTTATTAAGTAATGCAATATAATCGACCGTTCTCTAATCAAAACAAATCAAAACTAAATCAAGCTTTGCATTAGACTCAACTATGAAGCCTTAGAACTTGTTATTTCACAGGTTTCTATTAAATGTATTGGGTTCAACGCAATTTTGACTTCTAGCTATTAAGTCTTGCTTAAATTATCAGTTAATTTTTACGTAGAATTTTATTTATAAGCATTTACTCAACACATTTGCATGAAACCTAGGTCCCGCATTAGACTATCAATTTCAAATCTATTATACCTGTATGCTCAGAAGACTAAATGTTTTGAAATATGTAAGTAGCTGAAGTAGATTTATTCAAATAATTTGATCAGTATTATCAGCATATTCTTATAGCATAATATTCATTTATTTATCCATAATTCATTTTGAACATTAGAAAAGTTGCTTGCTACTGAAAAAATTAATCTAGAAACTTAGTTTGAAGTGTCTTTAAATAAATGAAACCTTTTACTTGCCAAATATATTTCTACACAATTCATATAAATACGCAATTAATTAATTTAGAGTCAATTAAAAAAAGCTTCAATTTAAACACAGACTCCGTAGAGAATGCTTTCTAATGGGTTTTTCTGTTTATGAGTATTTGTTTTATTCCTTTTTAAATATTACATAATTATTATAAATTCAAGTGCGATATTAAATTAAAGCTAAATATTTAACATTTTTGAAAAGTATATTGTTGTGTCTTGCATCCTTAAAAGTTAATTGTTACTTTCTTTCTTTGTTGAGAGCATTTATGTTTTTGATTTTAATTTGCTTTGCATCTTTGAATTTTTAAGTTAATGCTTAATTTCAATATACTCGGTTCCTTTACAATTCCCAAATATATATTTATGTATCCAATAGATAGAAGACCTTTTCCTAAATGTTACATTCACTTACTTGTAGTTTATATGCCCTTTGAATTAACTTGATAGCTGCAGGGTATTTAGAAACTTGCTGAAAGTTGCTGCTGTTATTGTTGTTGTGAATATATTTTTATTTTTTTTCTGCCTAACTTATCGCGATTGAACTTTGTTGCCACTGCTGCTGCTGCTGTTGCCGCTGCCTCTGCCTCTGCCTCAGTTTCTGCCTCTGCCTATGCTTTAGCTTGATCCTCTGCTGCTGCTGTTGTCGATCGAAGCAATCAATAGAATCGAAAACAATCAAAGAACCCTCAAAGTAGAAATAAAGCTGGAGTTCAAGCTGAAGCTGGAGCCGTTTCAGTGGTCAGTTTCAGTTTAAATAGTTGCACAGTTCGTTTGATTGCTTGGCCTGGGACTGAGATTGAGATTGAGATGGAGATCAATACTGAGACTGAGATGGAGACTGAGACTGAGACTTGGGGATTTATATCAATGGCGAGTCTATTGACTGGGATTCCCGCTGTGTCTGTTTGCCGACAAAGTCAAAGGCAAACTTGCCGACTACGAGCCCACAAAATTTCAATTGAATGAACTCAATGCGAGCGATCTTTTGATTTGTGCCAGGGCACAGCTCCGGAAAAGATCAACGGAGCAGAGTAGAGACGCATCCCAGCTGAGAGTGGAGCTTGAAATACCGCTAGACAACTGCTTCAAGAACTCAAAGTCATGGGTTGCTTCATTAACATTATGGATAGTTGGAGAACAAATTTACATTTTCCAAGAGCGCGCGACATGCAGCATTTGAATTATTTTTGCCAAAGTTGGAGTTGATGCCGAAGTTGGAACTGAAGTTGCAAGCGCCGTGGGGCATGTGGCAAGCCAAGTGCAGAGTAACGGTAAAAACGCCGCTGGCAAGATGTCTTTGTGGGTCAGTAGGTTACCAACAAGCCTCACAGCCAGGCCAGTCAGGCAGGGGATATGAAGATGTTGCTCTCCAAGTTGATGGCCAACAAGCATTTGGCCATTTGGACGCTCTACAAGCCATTGGGCTATGGCTACTGCTCGTAAATTACATGCAACTAATTGAGGATGTCAACTGACGTGTCTCACTTCAATTAAGCACCGCCATTTGTTAGTTTCCTGTACACAAAACAGTACTGCATTTTGTCAGCCTACAAACATGGCCATGACGCGGTCTTGAGCAGCAAGAGAGATGCAAGAGAGATAGAGAAAGAGGAAAAACATACTCATACTCGTATGTATCTATGATTTACTTATGCAAGTTAAAAGTATGAGTACTCGCACTTGGTACTCGTCTAAATGCGGTGCCCGCTGTGCTCTATAGAGATATAAAGCCAACGAGATCGTGACAGAAATAATGCATATAAAAATGTATATTATTAGCGTTTAAGAGGTGCAGAGCAAAGCCACAGCATGGCCAACAAAATGGCCATTGTTAGGCCAGGAAAGCAATTTAAAATGCAGCATGGCACAGTGGGCTCAAGGTGATCAAAATTGGCACTACGAAATTTTACCATAAATATTACAGCAATGACAGGAACTAGATGTAAACTCAAAAATGAAGTTAAATAAATAAACTCAAATTATGAAGCCAAACAATTAAACTTAAAAGCTTTACTTCCATATTGAAATTGCATAGAATTGCTAACTATTCGCTTAATATTTTTTCTAGTTAATGGTACATTTTATAAAGTGTGGCCTTCCTTAATTTCTACTTCCCAGATGTTTGTTTCCTATTATTTTTTGCCAATTGTTCCTCCTAATCTTTGTATCCTTAATTTGTGATTCCTTATTACAAGCTATCTAGCTTCAGTTTCCAATTTGTTGTTTTATTTTATCATTTCTAGTATTATCTGTCGATATTCTTATAGTAAATAATTAAAAGGTTCTTGTACCCTGCTTTTTCTTTTCAAAAATATTTGCATTTAGTTTGTGGTAAATTTTACACAAAATCAAATTTTTAGTCAGTGTGCTACCACAGTGAAGACAAAGTCAGTGCCAGCTAAAAATAAAAAGAGTCAACGCTTTGGCATGTCTATGCAGCGATCTGTGCAAGCCCTGCCGCCACAAAAGGCGACATGCATGCGCAGACATGGAGCATATGGCAGGCAGAGGCTGACACAGACAGACAGACAGACACATGGACAGATAGACAGAGGGACAGACAGTCCATGAGCTGAGATAGACAGTCAATCTTATGGCTGGAGACAGCCACGAAGACGTCGCGACGTCGACGTTGTTGCGGGCAGCAGCATCATTAAATTCGTTTAAAGCATGGCTTGGGCGAAAATATTTTGGCATAGGCCAAGTCAAGTCAAGCCAGGCTGAGACTGAGACTGAGGCTGAGGCTGAGGCTGAGGCTGAGACTAAGGCTGAGACAGAGTCTGGCAGCGTCTACAACGTCTACATCATCACGACTTTGGCTTTGGTACTCACTTGTAATGTATGCGCGTCCCAGACCAAAAACCGAGCACCGCAACATTTGCAGCTGCCGCATTTCGTTGAACCTTCAACTTGACTTTGAGCCAAAACAGCAAACGAGCCAAGCCAGCAGCATTTTTCAATTTGGCTCGTATCTGCAATAAGGCATGTAACTCAAAATCGTTGCTTTATCAGCAGCATGGGGGCTCAAGTTCGAGATCATGACACTGATTTACTGATTGTTTTGCCGTGGCAATAAAAATATATTTTTCAAATCCCGCCAGCTGTTGCTTTGATTAGACACCCTCCCCCTCTTTCCCTGAATGCATGGAGATTGGCACAGCTTAATTAGCTAGCTGGCAAGCGAAACCAGGCCAAGTCAGGCCAGTCCAGGCCATAAAACAGCATCTAGCATTCAGCATCCAGCGGGCAAAGTCGTAAAAAGCCTACACATGTTCCATGGATGGCTGGGAAAAGAGGTCATCGATAGACACACATAGAACTACAGTCACTAAAAAAAAAGAAATACTAAAATGTAATACATTGCCAAAAGGAGATTTAAGACAAGTCTTCCCCTTTTTCATGCCTCCTTCTCGCTCCGCGAGGAAGCTGTCTTCTGTCTGCCTGCGCCTTGGCGTGAGAAACTCAACGACAGAACGTGCATAGCCCAAGGGTTCGAAACTTGGCTTATAATTTATGTCTGCACCGCAATTGTGGAACGTATCTGATACCCTGTTTACCCTTGGATGCAGCTCAAGGATGAGTGTGACTTTAGGGAGCCGCAAAAAAATGATTATGCATTTGCAATTGGCCTGCGGTCAACAGCCAATCATAAAGCAGACCATGAAAGACCAGAAAAGGCTAGGATCGAAATAAATTGTTAGTTAAAAGTATCCCAAGTGACATCACTTGGGAAAAATACTTACCATATATACAAACATATCTACGATTATTCTTTGTGGTAAGAGCAGCCACAGAGATTGTCTTAGTCACTGAACAAAACCCATGAGTCAACATCGATCATTTTATTTTGCCTTTGTTGTTTAGCATTTTTGTTCTTGATTCTTTGTTGTAATCAACTTTTATGTTTCACCATTGTTGTTGTTGTTGTTTTTGTTATTGTTGTTGTGCATTTGCATGGAAGTGGAGCATTGAGAATGCATTTGATTTGGTCATTGACACGAATATGCCCAAACTGAACCTTAATAAAAAAATTCTAACGCTATAAATCATAGCCATTATCGATTGCCACAATCGATCTTTTGGGCCACACAACCACAACATTGTATGTAACACAACATAGTATGTGTGTGTGGGTGTGTGTATTGGTCATGGCACGATCCAAAAAAAATCATAAAAAGTCTGTTAATTGTTCAGTGTGCACATTGAAAAGGGTGCAGTGGGTCAGTGGTTTGTGACTGGCTCACTCTGGTCACGTGTGCAGCTGTTGAGATAAGAGCTCAATGCAAACACTTGACGTTCAAGTGCATTGCCTAACAGCCCAACGATCATTACACATAGACAACACTAAACACTCATACGCCCCGTTGGACACACCCAATAAATTTGCATATACAAGCTGTTTTGTCAGCCACAAACAATGTACATGTCTCTGCTTTTTTCTGTTGTATATGTACTTGCAAATAAAGAGTATAAAAATAGCATTCGATTGATAACTATGCAGTTAGTTAATGTCTATTAGGCAACAAGCAACTAAGCTATTATTATCAGCCCTGTGATTTACACTTACTCCCTATAGCATGATAAGCCACTTAAATTTATGGCTAATACAAGTCATTATAAAATTGTTAGAAATCACCATAAAAGTCAATACTAAAGATATTACACTTGTGGAACAAAGCGCAATCAATCTTTATTTTCTTAAGTGTATTATTCAGGAAGCATAAGTCTAAATAATAGTCGATTTTAAAAAAATGTGTGCCAACGCTAACACGATTTTATTTAATTATCAAGTTTAAAACAATATAAGTTGATCAAAAGATCACGAATATATTCGAGTTCTACTTACGTATTAATATTATTCAAATGAGTTTATCTTATTTTGTTAATTTGCACATTAAAACGTGGGTTCTTTTCCTTAAAATATTTAGAAGATATAGTTAATATAATTAAATGCAAAAATGTGTGTTGCTGAGTTTCTGATAATAATCTTATATAATTAGTAATTATTTTAAGAATGTTGAGACCGTTCTGAAAACTAATAGTTCCAATTCGTGTATTGCTAAAAAGGGATATCAATTATGGTTTGCAAAATTTTTTATTTAAGCAATTAATTTAAATCAGTTTTAGAATATCCCAATCTTCAGACAATAATATAACTTCAATGTTTGCAAAAAGGCAACTAATGCAATGATTAGCAGAAAAGACACTCATCCGCCCCGTTGGCAACGACCGTACCTACTAAACTTGCCATATATCTTACTTACAAACTAATTAATCATAATACTCGTACAATACAATTAATTAAGTCCTTTTATCCAAGAAAACACACATAACCCTGCTATCACTCAAATCCAAACATTCTGTCTCTCTCTCCCAATCTCTTCCTCTCTCTCAGATATCTGATTCCCAAAATATAAAACAGCCGAATGGCACACAGCACACACAGCGCAAACAGTTGGAGGTGCTGCGCACCGCCAATGGCGCCATGCAGGTGATACGCACACAGACAGTACAAAAGTCATCATCCACATCCCGTTGGTCCACCTCCTCAGCCACCACAACCACCCGCAGCAGTGCCACGCCCATGGCGTTATGGGCTCCCAAGCACAGTCAAGGCGTTGACATTTGTGAACTTAGCGATGATGATGATCATGATGATCGTGACAATGATGATGATGATAGCATTCATAATGGCTGTGACGTCGTCATCGACAATGAATCTCCAACTGCATCCATGGCAAGTTACAGCCATGGCCAGGAGCTGGTTGATGATCATGTTGATTTTGTTGTGATTAATGGCCACTCGGACTTGGCTGACGATGTCGATCATTTGCACAAACTTGGCCACAATTTGTTACCCGATACCGCGCCAAGTTTGAAATTGAGCAATCTAATGGTAAGTTGTTCCCACTTCCCCACTATCCGCAAAACCAAGCTATTCCTCAACCCGCCTTCGTCCTCTTCTTAGCCTGGCTCTAAACGCGGTAGTAGCTGCTGCTTTGGGCCGTAATTTTTCATTTGCTTGTTGGCGGCTCATTAGCAAGCTGCGATGTTTGTTTTTCGTTTTTCTCCATTCGCTTCTGTTTTCTTTACTATATTTTTCGTTCTTTTTTGGCATTGCTTTATTTATTTATATTTTTTTTGCATTGCGATCGGCTTACTTATTTCGACCATGGCAATGACCGAAAATGGGTAGTTGTACTTGCAGCCTGTTGGCCTTTAACGATCTGTTTTGCTTGGGAAAAAGTTAAGTGAGGGAAATTATGAAAACTTAGTACTTAGATCTTGATATTATAAAGCTTACATTAACTACCAAAGAAACATAAACATAACAATTTACTGTTAAAAAAGATAGAGATCCGAATTTGATGGTCATCTCGTATCAAAATTTCCAGATTCAGAAGTGATGAACAACATAGTAAAAATAAATTCATAAGTCTTAGAGCCCTTGAATTAAATATGAATCAATTACAGAAATAAGTGAGATAAAAGTTAATATAAAATGAAAAGTTAAATTAATCATAGAAAAGAATCGATAAAATAAATATGTTGTACAGATAAATAAAATAATATCTACTCAAATTTTAAAAATTTCGATACCCACTATCATTAATAAATAAAATTAATTTTACAGTGAAAATTTTAAAAGCTAATAACAAATCTAGACAGTTAATTGTGAGATCTTGGAACTTGGCCAAGCATTATACATCATCAAATTGAAGCCAGACCCAGACGACCACGCTCTGTATATGATTCTAATGAAGCGCCTGACAACAATCGATTTTAATAGGCAAGCTCAATTAAGCATTTAACACTTAAGCCATATTTATGGACGGCAATCGAACCATTTTGGCAACCAGACATTTGGGTCATGACTACAAAGGAAATTCTGGCAAGGCAACGCTGTATCAAATCTCTCAGTTCGGTCATTAGGCAAACAGCAAAAAGTCTTTAATTATTGACTCTGGCTATACAAGTAGAGTCTGCCATGAAAAGGGGTTCAGTTTCTCTTCTTCTTTCTCCCTCAGTGTCCAAAAGACAAGGCAGAAGCTTGATCGAAGCTTAACGCCCACGAATAAAGTGGCCATGCCCATCAATCTTAACACGTTTATTCTATTATTTATCATATTGGTATTTGCGGATTAAGTAGTTAGCTCAAGTAAATTAACAGTATATGCTGTAGAGGTTATTAGAGAAAATAAATGATAGAGTTGATAAATTTGCAAATCAATTTACCAATAGAAATCAATTCGGAAATTTAAAAAGGGTAACTTAGATATTAGATGGAAAATCATTTTAATGCAATTATTATGAGTAAGTAAATAAAAATATATTTTTTATCCAAAAAAAAAACGATTCCTTAAAATTGACATTTGGATGCAAACTTAATCCATAAAGAAAAAAGGCTTTCCTGTTAAATTTGGTTAAATTAAAATGTGTCTCTATTATACATAATTTTTTGTGTTCGTTTATTATTACTTCTGATAACTTATTTAAATAGTTACCAAAATTACAACTGATACTCTGTTGATTTTCGAAAACTTGGACGACGTAAATGTATGTATTTAAAGAGTTGCCGTATTTATAATTACAGTAACAAGTTTATCAACTTTAACTATTATTATTTAACTAACAATAAGTAATAACTTTAGATTCTATTCTCTACCCATATCGCACTACTTGAGATATTGTAAAGAGATCTGGTACCTCGCTTGCTCTCAAATAATATCAAGTGTTGATTCTCGCTATAAATTTCATTTTCCTAAGAACACTTCAGAGGTTCTTCCCATTTGCATAATCTCCGCACATGCCAATCACAGCTTAAACGCCCATCAGTCAATTAATGCGCTTATATTATGCGGAAATCCATCATATAGAGTTTAGCTGGAAATGGAGAACTTCCTTGTGGAACTCCTTCTGGCAACTCTGCAGCAAGCACTGCACCCACACTATAAAAGAACAACAAGAGAGAGAAAGAGAGAGACACTAATGCGTTCCAAAACTGCTTTTGTTTGCCATTTACAGAAAAGCAGTTCGAGTATTTCCAGTCAAAGTAGCAACAACTCAAATTTAACAACTGCAACAACGGCAACAACAGCAGCAGCAGCGGTTGGCAACACCCACAGAAATGCGGGTAAAATAAGCCTACATGCAATTGTTGGCCAGACGACAACAGCGACAACAACACCATCATCATCATCATCATCATTATCAACGTGGCCCAAACGATTGGGACTGACGGAGCAGGCTGACATATATGGCCAGAACAACAACAACAGCAGCAACAGCAGCAACAAAAGGCGCGTGGGCGTCTCAACTGAAGCTGCTGGCGATGCTGACGTAGCCATTGTGGCCACGCCAACGCTGCGTCGTGATTTGGAAAGTTTCCGGCATTATAACGATGACGCCGCCACCACCGCAACAACAACAACCACCGCCGACGATGATGATTTGCGGTAAGTGCTTGAAATTCAATTTGAAATCGAAATGTTCATGTTCATTATTTGATTGAACTTGCTGCCAAAAACACTTGCAGGCTCAGTGCTCGCCATCAACGTCGCCAGCAGGTGTCCCAATCCGTTTATGCACCACCTTTGCCCACTTCATTGGGCAACTTGCAACGCTCACGTTCGATATCCACGGATGATCTCAGCAACGATTGGCAGCTGGAGGAGGAAGAAGAGCCGTGTGGCGACTGGCGAAGAGTCAGTAAATTGCGACGCTCCTTTCAATCACAGGATTACCATAAGGTATCGACAAGGCCACGTCCACGGCCATTGGATTTGCCGAGCAGTTCGGTGAGTGTGGCACGCATACGTGCCGAACTGGAGAACGGACGACGCCTTAACACGGCCATGCGCAACAATCACGTCGATCTGGCAGCCCTGGACAACATTTTGAACCCCAACATTCCAGCCGCAAGCTCCCAGTCTTTCAGCAAGCCACAGGTGGCTAAGCGTAGCACGTTTCTTACAGCCGAATCGCTACAGGAAATACGTGGCAAACTGAAGAAACTGTCCGACGAGAGTCTCTACAAGGAGGACTTTCTAGCCCATCAGGCCACCACCAAGCCCGCTGTCGTTGAGATCTTGCAAACCCCTGAACCAGCTCCTACACCACTTGCACCACCTTCCGCCTTTCGTGCAGTCCACAACACTCACAGCCTGGAGACGCGACAGCGACCCAAGGATACAAGTTCCAGTGATTGGCACCTGCGTCGCAAATCCTACGGCTTTGAGAAGATGTCGCCACCCGAGAGTCGCAGCATATTTCGCGTGGATGCATCCACAGATAGCGGCTTAGGTCGGTCCGGCGAACAGTTGGGTAATTGGTCCCCCACAGAACGTACATCTGCGTCCGCAAATGGACCTGGTTCCACCATTATTCACTTTGGTCGCCAAAAACCCAATCCACCTGCCAGTCCCAATGAATCCGAGCTCAGCAAACGACATTCGATTGCCGTAGAAGAAACTTGGCGCGATATACGCAAAACATCGCAGGTAAGAAGGCTTAAAAAGTAACTATCTTTCAAATGCACATATGCAAGAATTTCACCGAATTCAATTCGAGAATTGAGGTGGAATTTATAGTACATTTTCGATTATATACACATTTGGCAGCATTTAGTGAAAGAAATTTGGATGTTGAGTTCCATTTAAACAGAGCATATGTTGTTTGTCTGCTTACTTTGATTTAACGAAGCCTTTAGCCTTAATTTATATAAATTTATATTTTAAATGTGACCAATTTGAAAAGCATATTTTAAACGACCGTTGTTTTTCAGACAAATTAATCGAAAAAATAAACATTTAGTTAAATCGAAAAAGTTGCTAATACAAAAATCGATTCATCGATCTTAGATTCAATGCTGTTTTCACATCACCAATTTAAATGTGATATATTTGCAATTAATTTAAATAATATTTGTAATATTTACTAGCATGTAATAAAATATAATTGTATGTTTCGCGCCATAAAAAATTTACCAAGTAAGTGGTTTTTGATAATAAATAATTAATTGGATATCTTGCTTTTCACAGATTCATGTCAATGGTGAACCCGTTAATGGCAACAACAACTCCAGTCAGTTGCAACGCAGCAGCGCGCAGAAACGTGTGGAATTCTGCAAAACAGAGGTTCACTTTGCCGCCGAGTCCGGCCGTGTTAATATTGTGGAAACTGATGGAAAACCGCCACCCACACAGAACTTTCGTCGACGACGACGCACCGCTAGTGGACCACTGCAGAGTCTGGTCAAGTCGGCAAGTGTGACCAGCAGCAGCACCAGCACGAGTACCAGCTCCACCAGCAATGTCACTCACTTTGGAAATGATCCAACTGTACGAGGTAAAGCACTTGCTTCCAGCACTGTGGCGTATCGGGCCACGTTAATGGAACCACCAGAGCTTATTACACAGCCTGTGGCAGGCACACAAGTTACGGTTATAACCGCAACACCAAAGCCGTTATTGGAGCCTCGCTACAGTTTGCTTGAGACAACTAGCTCGACTTCTAGACATAGTTACACCTCCACCAGTGGCGTGGATACAACTGATAATGAAACTGATGAACTTGCCAATATACGCGGTATATTGAAGAACAAACCCATTAAACCGAAGCCTTATCATCTCGGCGAGAATATCGAAAGTGCCGATGTGCTCTGGAGTGTGCCAGCTACGATCAAAAGTGATCGGGAAAGCAGTCCTCCAATTCGGGAGAGTGGTGAGTTTTTCAAGCAATACTAGGTAGAAATTTTAGAACTATACAAATTTAAATTGTTTAAATTGGGAAAGTTGGAGCCCATTCAATGAAAAACTAAACTGAGAACTTTCTGATTTACTAAAAATTTAAATATAATTCCTTTTTTGTTATAAATGTATGCATGCTCTATCTCTAGAAATGAAATTCGATTAGAAGATTCACTTATAAATTATAAAATAAAAAAAGTTAAGGGGAAGAATTATTTTGCAAACTCAGTGAAATATATTTTAATTGTGCATAATTTATAAGAGAGAGAATAGGTTTCGAAACTTGTCGAAGATATATGTATATAATCTTAACCAACAAATCCACTTAATGAATAGTTGTCAGCTTACACGTGCTCCAAATCATTGACGAGTATTTACTTATCGAATCGAGTTTAGCAATTACTCACCTTTTAATTAACTTTTTAACTAACTTAAAAAATGATTTAAGACCATATCAATTGACCAGCTAAATGATCATTTGATGATGGTAATCTTATGAAAAGAGTTTAACACAGTTATACAATTCTAACGAGCTCAATAATTATAGTTTATTAAACAAGATTTACTCATTGACTTCCCTATTTCTATATATCTCTTCCAATCGGGAAATCAATAATAGCCACTGGCGACTCACCGATAACCACCAAATCGGTGGCTGAACGTGTGCGAATTGTGGAGCAGAGGCAATTTGATAAACAACAACTACAACAGCAACAACAACAACAGCCATCGCCTGCTGGCAATGGTTACTCTACGAAGATCAATGTGAGCCTCGGAGCCGAGGAGTGGCCAGAAACAGGTTGGTATTTCTTTTTTTTTTTTGAAATGGAAAGAAAGAAGCAAATTAACTATTATAGCTGTTTGTGCCTGTAGCTCGTAATTATTTTAGTGTCTTGTGTTTTGTCTTGATTTGTTATTGTATTTCTATGCGGTTTTGTAGTAAACTCCTCTACTTGTCTCTCAATTAGCGTCAAGTCTCGATGTACTCAATACTTGAACTCGTAATGCATGTCTTAGTTGCTGCTTCTACTCGCTTGCCATTAAAGCCAAAGCCAAACCTTTAACTCTGAACATACTCACTTTCTAACCAATAAAACTCAACCTATAAACTGTTAACCAGAGTTGGGATCAATCTATTTTGAGTTCATTTTCACCAAAATTTAATCATTATTAATCAATTTAATATTTTCACGACATAATAAAAGAAAATTACGATAAGAAATTACTCTAATAAAGCCAAAGTTAAAATCTGCAACATTTCTTAAGCGCACTAGTGTTGTTAAAATATTAGAATTTTCTTAATCAATATTTTAAAATACAGTTTTTAATATTTTTTAATTTTAATAAAGTATATTTTAAATATTTTAATTAAATATCACTATTAATTTCATTGTCTGGATTTGATTGCAATCGCAATTTAAAAACATTTTTAAGAGCAAAATATATTGTGTAATATTTTTGATATCAATTGAATTTATATTAAATATATTGTCTGTATGCAAAAACTTTTTTTAATATTGCGTATCTTTAGTTTTAATAAAGTGAACTTATACTAGTTCAGATTTGATTTAAATTAAGAAATTAACTAAATGCTAAATTAAAAATATTCCAATATTTCTAAACATCTTTCATTTTCATAATATTTTTTAACAAAATCCTGATAGTAAACATTCAATCATAATGAATTTATCCCAACACTGCTACTTTAATCCAAGTGCAAGTCATGCCATATAAAAAAAAAAAACACCAACAACATTTTTCGCACATTTCCACATCACAGGTCCTTCAGGTCGTCGTCGCAGCAGTGCCCAGGAGCTGGTGCTGCAGGATTTGCGTGCCCATCAGCGTATTCTTGACGAGGGCCTCAAGTCCACATCTCTGATCATGAAAACAATGCGTTCGGCCAGCGAATTCGATGAGGCCATGCGTCGTCTAAGTATAGCTTCAATCGAGTCCGCTCTGATACAGCCCACAATTGTGGTACCCACGCCCATGTTGCGTTCCCATAGTTACCAGGAGGAGAGCTCGTCCCGTCGTACCTCGACCACATCGATAACCAGCAGCGATCTATTTGGTAGTGCTTTATATGATTCCCTACCACGCACTCCATTGGCACCGCCACGTCTAAAATTGTTGGGCAATACCCAAATTCCGGTTAGCCAACAATTGACGCAGCTGCGACGACTTTACGATGCGGCAGATCAGGAAGAGGATAGCGCCGATGAGGAGGTCAAACGGTATTTCCGAGACAGCGATAGTGGAGGTGGCACTCAGTGCAGTTCCTCACCCGAGGATGTGGTGCTCAAGGGCAGCGAATACTCGAGTAGTTGGAGTCGCCTGAAGGCCAAACGTACCATCTGGAAGATTGAGGCACATGAACAAACGCTAAAGCGCGCAGGTAAAACTCGTATAATCTCTCTAGAGTGGGTATTGTGTGTGTTCAGGTAGAGGAGTTTACTTTGCGTCTAGGGAAAAAGGCAGCTCGCTCCACTCCATAAGATACTAATACATATCATTTTCTCTTCATTATTTGCAGATCTGCCCCAGTCAAATGTGATGAATATTGCTTTACATGCTCCAAGACTACAGAAGCCCAAACCAACACCGCCTACTCTACGCATTGGTCAACTGGTGCCTGTGGCCAAACCCAGGACACTACTTGTGCAACCACAGCCTGTGCCGCCGTCACAACACACTCAGGACAATGGAGAGGAGTCTGGCAACGAATCCTTGAAGATTGTCAAGGAGGCACGCGGAGCTCGCAAGCTGCGTGACCACGAACTCTCCTACTTTGGAGTTCAGCATTCGCCGACGCCTCAGCAATCTCCCAAGCTGCAAGCAACTCCCAATCCACGACGAAATCTTCCTACAAGGAGCAAGCTAAGCCACAACGAAGAGGAAGCTACAGCAACTACAACAACGACTACAAAGTGGCAGCTGTTAAACGATCGGCCCGATTTGCTTAGGCACAGCCCCCAGGGCAACGATGATACTAACGACTTCCCCGAAGATGACGAACATTGTTATGAAAACATTGCCAACGAATTGACTACCACATTCCGTGTAAAGTCACCATCGCCGGGTAGCTACGAACGCAAGACGGATTTGCAACGTGATGCGCAGATTCTCAGCGAGATGACACGCAACGCTGATCAAACATTGAAGGTATGATCCACAACCAGAGCTAATAGAGACTACAATTTATTTTTATTTAATTATTTCACATAAGTTGTCAAATATTCTAGCCCTACCTAATTATTTGATTAATCTAGTTATGTGCTTAGATTATCATTTAATTTATCTTCATAACTTTTCCAAATCAATTGAATTTGATTTAAATTATTCCACTGAACTAACGAAAAGAATTAAAAAATGCAGCTTTAAGTAAATACTTACCAGTCCCAGTAATTATTTGTTTGAATAATTCCCTTACACCATAAATTTTAATTGTGATATTACCCCCACTTAAATTTAAGTTGGGATATTCTTTTCCATTAAATACTTCATTGCAATTTTTAACTTCCTTTTAATATTCAATAATAATTTTTTACTACCTTTAAATATGTACTTAAAAAATATTCTCAGAATCGAACTTAATGGGAATAAAAAATATTAAATATTTAAAGTTTTATTATTGAGTTAACAACTTTAGCGCTATTCCCAGCTCCTTCCACAATCCTTAACTTGCTTAATTCGAATCTTTCCATACCTTCAGGCACTCTCCGATGAAGCTGCCTTCAAGGATCAGCGACGTCGATCCTGCTCGCTACAGCGTCGCAGCGCCAAGCCCTTGGCCACCATCAACGAGAAGGCCTACAATGGTGATGTTAAAGCGTTGAGTGTGGCACGTGGCACCTTTGCCTCGGAGGCGCGTCGCAACTCACGAC
This sequence comes from Drosophila neotestacea, assembly GCA_035044365.1. Classification (NCBI taxonomy): domain Eukaryota; kingdom Metazoa; phylum Arthropoda; class Insecta; order Diptera; family Drosophilidae; genus Drosophila; species Drosophila neotestacea. The sequence continues at coordinate 782,237 of JAWNMD010000052.1, read as the reverse complement.
AATCGACGCCCTCACCGACCCGAGCACGCAGCTCATCGCAGTCATCCATTGAATGCTGTCCCCGTGATCGTTCTCGTTCCAGTTCACGTGAGTCCATGACACAGGGAGGCGGCTCCTCCGATGAGCAAATGACAAAGCAACGTGTTGAACGACTGCGTATGCGCACTCCGAAGCGAGAGAAGTCCCGCAACGATTCAACCGAGCAACGCTCGTCAAGACAGAGCAGCAAACCACGAAGCAGTTCTACTGCGGTTCCAGAGAGCAAACGCTCTCATCACCACTGCCGACACAGGGAAAAGGAACACAGCAGCGATCACTCGGGTAAACAAAACTCGAGCTCGGCTGCTGTCTCCTCCTCTGGAGGCACTCGACTTTGCGATCATCGCGTGTCAGCGAAGAGAGTCGTCCACGTACGAGCTCTCATCGCACGAGTGAGCGGGAGAGGGAACGAGAGCGGGAACGCGAACGCGAACGTTCACGCGGAAGTGAGAAGCACAGAGAAGAGCTCACACGCTCTCGTGGTAAGTCAGCTGATAAAATTATAGAACGAAGAAAACGATTTATCTGCTTCGTCCACGGTTGCTACATTTGGTACAAAATGGTTAATAACCAATATGAAGAAGTGTATTTTATACCTTTCTTTATTTTTTAATTGAGGTACGAAACATTTTCTTCATGTGGCAACCATGGCTTCGTCATAATCTGTTTCCATATGCGAATATACTTAAATATCTATTGCAGACTTGTATGTTTTGGGCTTGCTCATTTTGGGTGCCACACAACCGCTTAGACTCCGTAAAAGTTATAGGTTAGCTAGTCACAAGTGCCACAAACATACTCAGTATCCATATCGAAACTAAGCTCCACCAAAAACGCAGATCAGGCAATAGATCATATCTTGATGATGTTGACCAAGTTTCAAGCATCAAGGCTGTTGCCCACGTCACTTAGCACTTTTTCTTTACACCGCAGAGCTGGGAATGAAATTATAAATTTGATTTATATTCAGTATACTAAAAAAATATTTTATATTAATTTCTTTATAAATCAATCTTAAATCAAAGCAAAAATTTGAACAGAAACCGGTTTAAGTATTTTCATAATAGCAGATCCTATTACCAAAAAAAATTGACGGTGTTCATTTGGAGAGTGAAAGTGTATTAATAAAATAAAATAGTAAAGAATATTTCCGTAAAATATTTTCAACTTTAATAATTAAATTGAAGACATTTCATTGCCAGCTGCAAAAAATTATAGATACAAATTTACACCCTACACACACATACACACTCTCACGAGCAAGAAGTTAGTCTTAACCCAGTTAACAGTCGTAGCATTGTCAGTCCAATTGGTGGTTCTAACGTTATCATAATCACAACTTGAAAACGAATTGCAAACTCATCAAATTCCATACACAGGTCACTCCAGTCGCTCGAGACACAGTGAACAGACAGCAACAACAACATCGGGTCACAAGTCGAGTAAAAGCAGTCGAAGCAACAATCATGACACAACAACATCGTCACACAGAAAGTCAACAACAGGCGCTAAAACAACAACGACAACGGGCAGCACAACAAAAGCCACAACAGCAACGCACAAAGCAACAGCAACCGCACCAACAACCACAACAACGCACAACGAACTGACGTACGTATACGTAACGAATTTAGCCAATACACAAACCGCCGAGGATGCAGATTATGCCAGCATTGAAGAGACTGCCATTAGTACGTCAACGCATCCATTGCCTCCGCCTCGACGCAAACGTAAACAGTCTCTAATCCCCGTGCCCATTCAAAGGGAACGTGCCACATCCACGCCCACTGCCGCCTACGAGCATCGCATAAAGCTGGAAATGATTCCTGTGGCGCCCAGCTACTCGAATCAATCGACTCTGCGTTGCAAGGCAATGTCTCAGCCGAGGAAGTCCTCGCTCAAGGCCACTCAGTCGACCAGCTCGAGTTTTGCCTTTTTGCCATATTTGCCAGCCAAACGTAACTCGAGTGTTAGCCATGTTTATGACAATTATTTGTTGTATGCAGCGCCAGCCACGTTAACGGCCTCCAAGTTGCGGCCATATCAGAACAATTTAAGCAATGATCATGCCCAGCTCTTTGGCAGCAGTGGACTTGGTGGAGTCACAACTTCCGGTACGGGAAATGGAGGAGCTGGTGCGTTGGCAAGTCGTCTGGGCAGTTGGCCAAAACGTTTGCGCATGCGTCAGGTGCGCAGTAGCGTTTCGACGCATCAGCCCTTTGGCATCTGCACATGTTCATAGTCAGCGCTGGACAGCAAACCAAATAGCAAAAGTCGCACATGGATGAGCGCAACTGGATCTCGTCACAGTCACAGTCACAGTCACAGTTTTCTCTCATGTTAAAATAGTCACTCCTATGCACTCCAAAAAAAAATTTCCTACTTTTACTTTTTATTTTGGGTATTTTCCTTATCTTGACTACCTCAATGCACACGCGAAATGGCAAACGAAGCACGCAATCAACACGAAATATTAAAATTAAAAAACCAAAAACAAAAATTCTCGAAATGAACAAGAAGAATTGCAATCGGCAATCGGCTGTTTTCTAACCTGAGTTCCCTCCCAAATACTAATACAATTAAAAAACTGATTGAGATTGAGAGCAAGACAGACAATGGGAGAAAGAGAGATGAAGAAGTTTGTTTTTTACTTGGAGCACATACTGAAATGGGAATGCACACAAAAAACACATACAATGAATGAAAATGGTTCTGTTTTTACTTTTGACAGCGTAAGATAAATTTCAAAATTTTGAAACATTTTTACTTAAGCAAAAACTGGAAGCATGTTGTGGGTGCACTAGGAATGTTTAGAAGCTAACTCAACTGTAGAATGCTAGACTAACTTTTCAAAACATACTCAAAACTAATCAAAGACTTTCTTCTATACTTCTAAAACTATTGTCAAATTAATTTAGGCATATTCAAAAATAAATACAGAATGAACTAAAGAGAAATACATTATTACAATTGAAACATTCAAAATACAAGTTTTTATAGTAAAGCAAAATTTCCTGTTTATTTAAATTTCCAATTTTATTGTACAATTCATACATTAACTTCAGTTTATACAGTAAAGTTAAATTTCCCTTAAACAAGAACTTATAAAAGCAAAACACTAAAAAAATTAATTATTGTCTTATCAGTAGCGATTAACAAGAACTTAGACGAAACTAGATTAAAATCGTTGCCGATTTAGAATATATACCTAACATTTAATGAAAATATATGAATTTGTGATTCACATAACCGTAGATAATTTGTTATTCCATAAAAAATTATTTATTTAAACATAAAACTTTCAACAAATAATTGCATGACTTCAATATAATTAACCTGTTAAAAAGAAAACTAAAATTCTAAGCTCTAACGTTAGTAGCACACTTTCTACTAGACTTTATTGTCGATTCTAAAAACTGACTATGAACATGTTGCTGAAAAAAAAAACACAACACAAAAACCCAAAAAATTCATCAATGCAATTGGATATAAACTGCAAATGAAATAAAAATCAACATCGCTCGCTCTACTCTATTTTCTTATTGTACCAGAACACTAAAATCGGTACTTTAGCAACTGGAACTACGTAGTGGAAGTAGCACATTTGGTATACTCTATAAAAAAGGAATTTGTATATGTATAAAAACAAGTAGCAAAGCATATTAAAAACTATATTTTTAACAGATTACATTTCAAATACTTAAAAAAATTTCTGAATTTATCTTACTGCAGACACGGTAAAAGCACACTGAATGGGCATCATCATCATCAGCACCAACACCATAGCAGCAGTGGCAGCAAGCACCATGGAGGACATCAGCCTCAACATCATATGCACAGTCTGACCACAACGACTATTGCAGCTACAAAGCATCAACGCGATCGCCATGGCAAGGATAGGAAATAGTTAGAGAGAAATCGAGAGAAAAGAAAGAAAGAGAGGGAACCTATGAACGAAGCAACGAACTAATAAAACTATACTAAATAATAGACTAACTTATTTACATAGTTATACTAATTTAATGGCGTACTTACATTTAAGGCGCTCTTACGAAGCCAACTTTATGTGAATAAATCTGGTAATTTTTGGAATTTTTTACGCATTTACAAAAATTTCAATATAATTACTCGAATTGGCGTATGAACAAGAAATTTGTACTAACTAATCCCATTATTAACAGTTTATGCGTGCATCTATCAAAGCGATTTCCAAAATCAGTTCCTTCAGCAGTCATACATACAATTAATTTAATGATTATTTTTCACTAATTTATCCCTTAACACAATTTGGCATAAACTCAAAATTCAAGTATTAAACTATGCCAGACCCCGAATAAAAGCTATACCCATAATCGTAATTACCTACTTTTTGTTAAACCATAAATATCCTTTATGTTTACATACATTAAAAAGAAAGGAAAACATTCATATAAATATTAAAATAACAAATGATACTCATATATATTCTTTTATAGCATTAAGTTTTGTAATTTGCATATGCAAAGACATTTCCATTTTTGCGATGATTTTTAAAATATTTTGCACAAAATTAGCATGTGTTTTTTGTAAAGTCTATAAAATCTAAATTTCGATGTATTATTTTTTAAAATAAAAATAAATATTTTCTGAATGATATACAAAATGTATTTTTTTATTAACATTGTTTTTTTTTATCACATTGTTGAGTAATAACAAAACTTCAGATATAGTTTTTTACACATATTATTACAACTTGGTTCAAAGCTTAAAAGTGTTTTGACTGATGAAATCTTTTTCATTGTATTAACTAACTTTTCCCTAGACTATTATTTATAGAACTTACTATGCTTTAATTAAGCAAGTAAAAAGGAAAGTTTTCTAAATTTAATTGACAAGGTTGCACGCTAAAAAGCTTTTATTAGCTTTTAATACCCTCTTTATGAGTTGGCATTATTATTCTACATAATTGTTTGCAACTAATATAACATATACTTAAATAGAAGCTGTCAATTTCAATCATATAATTTAGTTACGTATTCGAAAATATAATGTGTTCAAAAGTAAAATAAATATATTTAAGGAAGTTTAAAAGATTTGTTGAGATTTTGACTAAGGCCAAATTCAGTTTATAAGTAGAGCTTTTTTTAAAAATTAATAATGATGAAATACTATGTTTACCAAGCAATCACTGTGATAAAATAGTCAGTATTGATATACCCATAGCAGACATTATGCAGAGTATCACTAAGTCGAATACCATGATTATTTTAGCGCCAACTTGATAATGTTTTAGTTATAATTTCGCCAAGTACGTGGACTATTCGTTTCACCTTTTTTTTTATCTTTCTCCACGACGGACAAATACATATATATTAATGTACAGCATTTCTATGTAAGTATACTGCTATAATTTGTCAGTACTGTAGTATATGTATATGTGCAAGGGTGTTGATAAAAAAAAAACGGCGCACGTCAATGTGATTTTTAGAATGAACGGGCCACTGAAGGGGCCACCTCAGTTGTCGTCCAACCGTCGTTACCAACGCTTTATCGAGCTGTTCACCGGGTGAGAAGTAAGTACTAGATACGAGTACATCAGAGAGCACAACAATTGTCATTGTCTCTCAGAGTGAACCGAACAGTGTGCAATAATAGAAGCTTATTGACTTTACTATGCATGTGAAATAATAAATGTACTAAATGTAAAAACATTTTAATCACTTTTGGGATCTAGTTTAAATTGATGATTCATGCTTTTTGGCTGGCATGAGTCACATCTTGGCTGGTCAATTGTTATTTCGAAAATCTAGCCATAACAAAACAGTTGTAGAACTGATATAATCCTATCAATTGTTAACAAATAAGATCGTCTTTGAATTCGATGTGAAATGTAAGCAGGTGTGCGATAAGACATTGTGACGCTCTCCAAGTTGTGATATGAATATTGTACAAGGTTAAGCATACAACTGTACGGATAAATGGGTTTATAAATTGCAATTGTGAACAAAAAATTAGCAAATAAAAGCTGATAATTGACTATTATACTGAATATGGAATTAACCATCAATTGGTACGCTCATCAGACTTTTTTGAGAATTCAAAATAATATTTTACTAAGGAATTTTCTGGAACAAAATCAAAAACATGAGAGAAAAATTAATTATCGAAGTAGATAATTATTATGCATTGTGTTTTGGCTGTAATAATTCTCTTACTGAAAATAGATGTATCTTCGCGCAAATAATATACAACATTAAAATTAATAATGATTGCAACCACTATTGTGCTAATAAAATATTTTGAAATAAAGTTAGATGTAGATTAGATAATAGAAGAAAGAACAATAAAAGAAGCTTAAGAGAAGCCTTTTTAAAAATTAGTAAAATGTTATAATAGTTAGTATCTAGTCAATGTGTCTTTCAAATACAGTAAAGTATTTCATTGCTATTTTTATTTCCCTCAATCTAAAGTCTGATATTAACAAGAATTATTGATTTTCTTAGAATTTATTGGACGGTCTCCCAAAACTTTCTGGTAACGTTTCGCAGTAGTATAACTTTTTTTTCAGATAATTTATCATATTTGTATTTAATTTAAGACCTGTTAGGTATACAACTTCATCAATATAATAATATTTGCACTGTTTATGCTGTAAAGTGGAGCACTTCACCGGGAATTATTATCTTATCGAGGCCAAAACGAGTTTATCTTGTCTGAAATTTGGGTCTCAGCAGCAACAAAAAACAACGACAGGTACTTGGTAGCTGACCACATTTGGCTTAAACAAAGTGTTTGCCATATCATTTGCCGATAAGACAACAAAATTATATTTTGTGATTAGAAACAATGGAATGAATGTTGACTCTCGGTTGTTTGGACGGTCTTTTGTGCCATTTATTAACATTCTGAATCTAATTCGTGACGGTTGTGCCTAGTTTTCGCTGTAAGCTATAAGCAATTAAATCGCAATAAATAATAATTTGCAAATTAATTAATATACTATATTCAATATTTATATTTCAGACTTTTACTTTAGATTTCTGAAAAATAAACGAACAAAATGTCAATCCTAACGGGCAGCGCAAATGCTGTCAAGTACACGCTATTTGGATTTAATCTGATCTTTTTGGTAAGTACCTATCATATACCCTATAACAAAAAACATATCTAGTATATCAGGGTGACTCATCACGCAATGCTCGTTTGTGACTGAAAGTCCAATGCCTATTTTGTCAGCTATCTTTGTGGCCTGATAAGATATACAAAAATGGAAAGTGCGTTAATATTTAATGCAGGTGTCTAGACCCATGACAGATGATTTTGATATACATATAGAGCAGATGGGCTTGTAAAAATAACGTAAAAGAGAGGGCTCGACAAACCTATTTTAAACTCTGAGGAACCCCAACCTAAACATTTTAACAAATAAATGTTAACCTTGAAAGTTGCTAGAGCTAAAAGGCAAATCGTTTGTAAAATACCTTTATTTATTATTTTATTTATTTATTTTTCGATGACATTGAAATTTTTGAATAGACAAAAATATTTTAAGAGTATAAGCTATAATTCTTTACTAATCTCTTCAATACATATGTTAGTTAAATTTTATGCTGTTTATAAATAGTTTAAAGCTTAATTTATTTATTTATTTATTTTAATTGTAACTTAGAATTAATTCTATAGTACAATAATGTAGCCAGAGCAACTTAGGCCTTCAGGCTAAAAAGCTTAATTTCTTTGGGTCAATAGTGTGAAATCTAGATTATTATGGCCTATTTAGTTAACACATACTATATATTAATTTGAAAGCATGCCTTTTAGATGTAAATCTCTGTAAAGCTGAGGTATATTTTCGCTAGTTTCGAACAAGGCTTGTTATTAATATTTTATTTCTTAATGTTTAACTGTATATTTAATTTCACATTATAGTAATAATTTTTTTGTATTTCCCTATAGATCACTGGCATTATTCTTATAGCAGTTGGTGCTGGCGTTGGAGCCGTCTATACTGGCTATGAGATCTTTTTAACGGCAAAATTCTTCTCCATTCCAACTTTCTTGATTGTCATTGGAGCGTTTATCATTGTGATCACGTTCTTCGGCTGCTGGGGAGCGTTGAAGGAGAACTATTGCCTGATACTGAGCTTCTCAATTATGCTGTTTATCATCTTTATACTGGAATTGGCAGCTGGCATCAGTGGATATGTTCTTCGCAACGATGCCTATGATTTAATAAACACAACACTGACCAAATCGATGAATGATTACAATTCTACCACACAAAGTGAAACTACTCGCTTGTGGGACAATGTTCAGCGCGATTTCTTCTGCTGTGGTGTTGGCAACTACTCAGATTGGAACGATGTGTTCCATAGCCCTGACTTGCCCTTGTCCTGCTGTACAATTCCCGTTGGAGCTGTGGGCACCTTTACTTGCAGTAATAGCACCGACAACAACAACCGCAACAAGTACGGAGGATGTTTGCTGGGATTCTCCGATTATATAGCTCAACATGCAGTGAGTCTTGGAGCTGCGGGTGTTGTCATCGCTATCCTACAAGTGAGTTAGCTATACTTTTGATTGATTTATCTTTTCCATGATTAAAACTGGATTTTCGTTTCAGTTCTTTGGTGTCGGATTTGCCTGTTACATTGCGCGTGAGATCAAAATTCGGAATGGCATCACGGGTTTCATGTAAATGAAGTCCCATTTGGATAGGGGCGCAACATAAATGCATGTGCAATTCATTCCCTGCAATCTGGGTTTAATCTTAAGAATTATTTGTTGTACTCTTCAGCTGATAAATTATTGAAACATTTGTATAATTTTAGTAATTTTATCAATAAATATAGTCTAGCTGATATGTATATATATTATATATGTATATTAACCTGCACTTATTTGATTTCGCAGTTATTGATTCGCTTTATGGCACTCGCACCAAAGAAAATAAACTTAACAATCGCAACAAATCTAATCGTATTTGTTAACAAAGAAAACAATAATCATTTCATTTGCGTCGTATTAATGGTTCTTTGTTAGAAAAGAATTAGAAAAGAACTAGAAAATATCAAAGAAATCCATTTGTGTGAATCACATTACATTGCTTAAATGGATTTGTCAAGAGACTAACAATATTCTTTACAATATTATTCAATGGTATTCTATCTTATTAATATACAATTATAAAAATGTATTTTTAAATTATGTATATTATACACACATTTACAATTTTATGTTCTACACATTTTTTCAAAATCATTTTCTTTAGTTGAAACATTCTTGTAAAATTAAAACATGTATGTTTGATAAAAAATTATACAAAAAAAATAGTTTTAAAATTTATTGTAATTCGTAATTTTAATATTAAATTTCAAATTTTAATCCAAAAATTAAGTTCTTATATTAAAATTTTATTGTAAATCAAACTTAAAATAAATGAATAAAAATAAAAGTATCACTTTAAGATGCTAAACCCATTTACAAAAAGGAAGCTAGCGCCAAAAAGTATACAATATATGTATTAAAAGCTGAAAAAACTAGTAATCCGTATCTCTGATAAAAATTATATATATTTGGTATCTTTATTTCTTGTAAACCTTATGATAAAGCAAAGTACCCCAAATATTTGTTCGCATACTCAACGTAATTGCAATGAAGGTCTAATACAAAGCAAACATTTACCAAGCATGATGAAATCTTATGAATAATTTAAACTATTCAAAAAGGGTGTTGGGTGCTATTAAAAAATCGATAAAGGTAATGTCTGTTGACTCATTTAAATTGATAATTAATCGATAACACAAGGACAACCCCACCACCCACAGCCAAATGACCTTGCACTTGAAACTCTGCTGAGTTTTAAACTATAAAGGAACTAAAATTACGTACACACGTATAGTATTGAATTGAGCAGAGTTTTCATATTTATTTCAGCGAATTTCACATTTTATTGCAAAATATAGTGAATTAGGTTCTAATCTTATCGCTGACTTTTATCTTTGTACAACTTTTAGAGAAAACAAAAACAATGAACAATTTATTGGCTGATAAGCAACAAAAGAGAGTGGAGAACAGAGAGACAGCCAGTGTGTGGGAGAGCAGGCAAGGCAATTTTGGCCGAGAGCCGAGAACCAATTGCGATTGCAACTGGCAACGTTCCGTTCTGGGCCCGCTCAGTCTACGTGTGGCTACGAAAAGTTAAAGTACGTTTTGTGGCTAGTAAAAAATACAACTATAATAAGTATTAGAAAATACAACTATTATACATATATTATATTGACAAATTACAGTTGAAAGCAGAAAACAGCCGATAGAAGAAAACGCAACCAAAATGTCGGGAAATCGGGAATTGGAATTGAATTCGGGATGCGATGTGCGAAATATATGCTCATCATAGTGAGCTTTATGTTTGCGGTGAGTTTTCAAAATATTTTTCATTCAATACTCACCTTTCATGATTCATTAATCGAGCACGACGCCATTTTGATATTCACTTCGTGGCCGAAATAAATATATATATCAGAGCGCTGATAAAAACGCGTTTTTTTTTGTTGTTCTTATCAGTAGTTGAGCAATTTTCTGTTGTGTTTGTGAATCATATAAGTACATACAACGTCTGAGAAATCGCTCCTTTGTACTATTCCCGCGATACTCTACTTATAAAAGAGTAGAAGAGAATTGCCAAAGAGAAACAGGTCAAATGTTGTTTGTTTTTCTTCTTTTATATAAATAATTGTCTCGATATGAAAGACACTTGAGTTGAGTCCCACGACAAATGTTGATAACAATTCTTGATGATGACGCGAATACATAGACTTGCAAACGATTCAAGTGAATCAATACCAATATCATAAAAGATAAATATCAAAACATGACAAATCAATAATGATAAGACGTAAAAGATAACATGTTAGAGATAATTCTCAACTTACATTACCTAAGCAATTTGTAACTTAATTAATATATTGGTTTACTTCTTCTATAATTTTACAAATTAACTTTCTTTTAAAAGTTATATACACATGTTATTATTAACTGCCCCTTGTATGTTTACATAATTAACTCTGATAAGATAAATTACACAGAAACAAAATATTCTGTGAACACCAGCTTAAGTTCTACTGAGTTCAATACTCGTATATTTTCTAAAGTGTATTGCTCTCATTTATTTATTGACGCAATCATTTACTCGAGTCGTAGAAACACCTGCCGAACAGCGTTAAATGTTAATATTTTATAATTTCATTCAGTTCTATATGTAAGCTATCGAATCCATTAATGCTCTATTTAATGAGTTTTCAGTGTTTTAAGAGTAATTTGTAATACTTACAAGACGGGAGCTTAAGAGTTTGTTCTCTTTACTAAAAAGGTTAGTGTCAAGGCCATTACTTATTACTTGGCATGATGTTTGAAGTTATCTATTAACCAAATATCATAATTACTGATATACATTTACTACAATTCATACATTTAATACAATTTTAAAAGAAGAAGCATGTATTGTACATGATATATGTACATGTTGACATCCATAACAGAATAATAAAAAAGTTTCTTAAGTTGTTTCAGTCAAAAAGGGCTTTTCAATGATTCCAAAAGACTTTGGAGTTATAGATGTGGACTGTTAGCGGATGATTACTTTGGACTTCTCTTCGAAGCTTCCTTAATGCTGTCCTTTTGACTCGGCAATGAAACAATTGTTATTTTTTATAGTCGTTATATTTAACGACTGTATTACAATACGTTGTATGGTTGATGCGAGACTGACTTAACTAAAAGAACGAATATGAAATTACAGCTAAAGATACTGTAGAAAAGTATTTGGACATGAGTTGGGTTTGTGGCTGGAATGTCGACTCAGCATAATTGCAATACTACAATTCCAACCGAGCGTTTTAGAAATCTTTGATGTTGAAACCGATCCATCAGCATTTCAGACCCACGGGTTGTGTAGGATGGAGGGAGGGTCGTTTTTTAACTTGTAGGATGGAGCGAGGATCGCTTGTTATGTTACTTGATAACTAAGATTATATTTCTAAAATATGTTGCATAAATATTTAGCTAGACAATGAATATATTAGATGATTTTTAAATTTTTGTCTAGAATACCAGTCAGCTCCAAAATTAATTTGTTTTTACCCTTAGTAACATTTAGGGTCGGTATTTCAATGTCTATTTAACATTTTCTTGTAACTATCCAATAGATATTTCAACAAAAACTTCAGGAAATGAATGTCGAAATCAAATTCATTCATTAGATCAAATTTATTTAAGCTTGAAAAATCCATCCTAACTGCATTAATTATATTACATTAATAATGATTATACTAAATTAGCAGCTAACTATATAAGTGCAAAAGTAAAGAATTGCGTTCAACTTTTGCAGACTTTTCTTGAACAATTCTCCCAATTTAAACTAGAATGCAATATCGCATCTATTAGATACACGTGTAGTAATTATAACAGTTACTGTCATTATATTTGCACGACTTGTACCCAGTTGTTGCCACCCAGAAATTGCATAATCCCCTATGCAGTCCAAATAAAACAAAATCTGTCACGAAATCATTCAAAAACAACCACATCGATTCGAGAATAAATGTCGAACCCATTCGTGACTTGGCACGCGATTGCTAACTAAATTTATGCAATTTTTCTATATTGTTTGTTATTGTATTTCTCTCAATTCGCAGCTGACGGCCATACTCTTGATCATGGTAGGCACAACCATTCAGACGATCTTCGGTGACTTTAGCCTCTTCATCGATGGACACTTCTCGTCGCCACCAGCTCTGCTAATTGCCATTGGCTTTATTCTCATTGCGGTGGCGACTCTTGGAGCCTATGGAGCTGTCAAGGAGAGTGTTATGCTCATCAATTTGGTAAGTATGAAAATAAATAAAACTTATTATTGAAATTTTAAATATAATGAGATTTTCCCTACAGTACGGCGTCTGTCTCTTCCTCGTATTTATCCTGGAAGTGTCTGCTGCCATCGCCGCCTTTGTGATGCAGTCCCAGGTCCGTGATATGCTGATGCGTACCATGAACCAGGCCCTGGCTGACTACGAGACCGATAACAATGTCGAATCCGCAGTGGACTTTATGCAATCTGGTGTAAGTACTATAATGAAAACAAGAAAGGTTGACTAGCAGATACTTTGAAGTTAGATTTCAGATACTCTAATTATTAGAGTCTAATAGGTATTCATACAGAAAGCATACAGTCATTAAGGCACACAAACATTTTACTGATTTACCATAGTTCGCTCTATGGAAAATAATTTCTCGGATAGCTCTGTTATTTATTATGCGATTATAATAACATTTTCAGGATAATAGTAGTTCAATTATTTTTAAAACTTAGGATTAGTTTTGAATTAATTAAAATGTTTTAAATGGTTTCATTTTGATCGATTTCTTGCAGTTGGGCTGCTGTGGAGTTGTCGAACCCGATGATTGGAGGGAGTTTTATTCTTATAACAAGAACAAGAACGAGACCCACATGGAACCCGATGACGTCATTGTGCCCCTGTCATGTTGCGCCAGTCTGGCCGAGAGTCCCAACGATGACAACGATTACAATTGCCTGCAGCCCTATGAATATGGTTGTTTCCGCAAGATGAACTTCATCTTGTCACAAAGTGCAATGCTGATTGCCACTGGAGCAACAACTGTGGCCTTTGTCCAGCTCCTTGGAGTACTTTGTGCCTTTATGTTGGCCAAGACATTGCGACGCAACAAATCGATACGTGAGGCACGTCGCTGGCAACTGCAACAGAGCCTTGGTGTACTCATCTCGGGAGGAAAGATGGCTCTGCCAGTTAACTCAGCGATGAGCGGTTATCAGCAGCTGGAGAGCAATGGCGAGGTCGGAACACATGAGCCTTATACCTATACTCCGCAGAGTCCCAGCGTCAATTAAACAGTCAATATACAATAATAACATTTAATAAAATACATAATTTGTTAACTATATCTACTTGAAGCCAAAGCGAAATTCAAATAAAACGGGGCCAGTCCCTAAACTAGGACTGCTGGCGCAACTCATTGTCTAGTTTCTTGAGTAGTCGCAGTTGCTCCACAATGCTTGCCGTGGAGGTGCCACCAATGACATCATATTTCTGCACATTTGCCCCATAGTCTGCCACACTAGCAATATCAGAGCCAAATGATTCACAAATCTGCTGTAGTTCACCCAGAGGCACCTCCGTGATATCCACACCACGTTGTTCCGCCAGCGACACGACGCGTCCAATGTAATGATGTGCTTGCCTGAAGGGCACTCCCTTTTTCACCAGGTAATAGGCCTAGAAACCAAATAAATTATTTATCAACAATATTAATTTCAATTTATAAACAGAATATGAGTAAGAAATCACAACATGTAATTCAATGAGTAATCGTCTCTTAACTATTAATGGGTCAGTATCAATAGCTTATAAATGACGTAATTGCTTTTTATACAGAATTAACCTACTATAAATTTAAACTATTGATTCATATTCATAATATTTACATATATCTTTTAAAATTAGCGAAGAAATTCTTTTTTGACAATTAAGAGAATTCAGTGTGATGGAATTAAAAAAATATAATCAATTATTTTTGCAAACAACTCGACTGTTTTTAACCTTTTCTTAGCCTGTCTTTGGTTAAAAAGTTTGTGGAAAAACAAATTTCTTTAAATGCAAGATTCTAAAAGTATGGAAAAGTAGTGTTACCGAGCCTTCCTCCGTGCTTTTTGGTACTTAATATCTGACAGAGTTTTTTTAAGATTACTTTAACAAATATCAAGATTAATTTAACAAATATAATTTTTAAATTTGGAAAAGGAATTTAGCAAAAAAAAAAACATGTTCGAACCTTGATCTTTTAAGACATAAGTAGATTTATCTAAAATAAACTTAAAAATTTCAAATTTTAAAGGATGTTATAAAAGTTAAATGTTTCAAGTTATGTATTTGTGTGTAAGATTCTGCTAAAGAAACGTTTACTCACCCAATCTGTGGCCAACAAATCTGAACTCAAAGCAGACTCCAATTGATGACGATGTACTTTCATCGTTTGTATGACGCCCATGGCTACATCGAGACTTAATGAGAGCTTATCATAGGCCTGGAAGCAGTATTGCTTATCAAATTGCAGGTCCTTATTGTAGGTAGAGGGTGTGCCCTTAATGGTCATCATAATGCCCGTCAGATTGGACGTGATCAGCCCAGAGATGCCACGTATCAGTTCCAGACTATCCGGATTCTTCTTCTGTGGCATTAAACTGCTGCCACTAGCAAAAGTGTCCGCCAACTGGATGAAGTCAAACTCCTTAGTACTGTATATGATGAGATCTTCGGCCAGGCGCGACAGATGTAGGCTGACCATAGAACAGCAGTATATAAAGTCCACTAAAAATCAGGGACAGTAGATAACGATTATTAAGATTTTATCAATCAAAAAAATCATTCACTTAAAGTTCAATTTTGAAAGCGAGAAGTATACTACATTCTTTTTTTGAGGATAATCTATGCAGTTCCTCCATAATTTTTAAATATACAATTCTGAATATTTTCTTATAAATATTATACTCAAACTTAATTTACACCCTACAATTCAACCAACAGTCATAAATTTTCGAAAACAAAAATAAACTGAAGGAATAATCAAAAACTCAAAAATATTAATGGATTTGTAAAGAACGATTCAAAGCAAAATATAAAATTGTGTTAGAATCCATAATCATTCTTGTATAATTTGTGTAATAAATATTGTAAATATTACAGTCCCTAATAGATAGTAATATGTATATTGTGAAAATATATATACATATATTATGTTGTGAAACAATCAACAGATAACTAAAAATAATCATTACTTTGAAATTTGTGCAACAAAACTAATAATAGTAAATATTCAATAAATATTTAAAACTAATCACTATTTTGTAATGTGTAACAAAACTAATAATGATTACATTCCCTTATAAAACTGATAATACTTGTGATTCTTATTTACTATTAACTCACCTACAAAATCTCGATCTCCCACTGCGTGCATGCTATTGCCAGTGACTCCAGCAAAACCCAAACGCTCGGCAAGCCACAGTCGATCAATTCCCAGGGGATTCCCAGCAAGAGCACCGCTTCCCAATGGCAACACATTGGAGCGATCACGAAGTTCCCCAAGACGCAGGCAATCTTCACGCAGGGCAAAGGCATGAGAAAGCAACCAATGGGAGAATTGCACTGGTTGTGCACGCTGCAGATGCGTGTATCCTGGCATGAGAACGCCTAGATGCTTCTCCGCCTGCTCAGCAATGGACTTGATAAGTTGGCACAACCGTCCCAATGTCTCACGAATACCCTTGCGTAGCCAGAGTTTCATGTCGGTGACCACTTGATCATTGCGACTACGTCCTGTGTGGAGACGCTGACCTAACTCCCCGGTGATGTTCACCAGGAGACGTTCATTGACCGTGTGAACATCCTCATCACTGGGCAGAAACTTGACGAGCTTCTCAATCCAATCGTAACGTATCAGTTCAAGACTCTTCACTAGCTTATCACACTCGGCGTCATTGAGATGACCTGCTCGTTGGAGTGCCTCGGCATAGGCTTTGCTCGCATCCAGATCATCCGCATAGAGACGGGCATCGTAGGGCAAACTATTGTTTAGCTCCATCAGCGACTCGTTGGGTTTGTCACTGAATCGTCCACCCCACATTTGATAGCCCTGTGGTTTCTTCTCCTTTTGATTTTCTTGTTGTGTGTCCGTCATTTTTGTTGCGCTTCTCGTCGTTGTTGATTATGAACTAAATGCCAGCTGTTTGTATTGTTGATTTTTATAAACATTAGTTGTGTATATATTTTTATATTTATTACGGCCAGTTGCTTTATATAATCGCCTTATCTTTGGAAAGTATACCTTACTTTTTCTATGATTTTATGAGCTCTGTTTGGATGACACAGAAGACAAAGTACTGTGCGGTTTTTGTGGCTTAGGATTCTTAAAAGTCGTCAGGGAAAACTTACAAAAAACTATGGGAATTTTATGTAAATAAATATTTAAGGCTTACATACAAAGCAAATGAAATAAGCAGAAAGTAATGTCTACATATGAATAAAACTGAAGTAAAGAAAATATTATGACTATCAAAATATGATTAAAAATAATAATAAAATTCAAGGAAAATTTTAAATCTTCATAGAACTATTTAAATTGCATAATTCTACAATTTGTTAAATTTAGTATGATATACAAAAATTAGTTCAAATGTTTAGGTTCTCCAAGATAATTGAAATTCACAAATTTTCAAAAGTATCAATTAAAAATTAGTCAAGATAAATTCGATTGTATTGCTCAATTTAGTTTAAATTTTGACTATGAAATAGCACAGCAATTTGACTTCTATTGGCCTTTTTTAATTTGTACTCTTGACTTAGTCTATAGGCAAACAAAAACATACAATTACGAATACAAATAGATCGCGTTATCAGCACAGACTAGCAGTACTTTAAGTGTAGCCTCTGACGTTCAAGCAGCGTCGTCAACAGATTAGATATTTTCGGATTGTGATGGGCGAGTGACTGACAAGAAGTGTTTGTCGATGTTCAGCAGCTACTTTAGATCCTCTAGAAAGAGCTTGTTCAGTTCGCAGCAGAGACGATGCAGAGGCAGACCCATCACAGAGTAGAAGTCGCCGTCGATGCGATAAATCATTGCGCCTCCGGGACCCTTGATACCATAGGCGCCCGCCTTGTCACTGCAGGGGAAAAGGACAAACATAAGCAGGATAATGTATATAATGTATCCACCTACTCACAGTGGATCACCGCTATCTACATAGCTTTGGATTTGCTCCTTTGTCAACTGGCCAAAGTAAACGTCAACAGTATCTGTGAAATGACGCACGCCGTTTGCATGTTTAAGTACAACGCCCGTGAAAGTGCGATTGCAGGCACCAGAGAGACTAGAAGAGATGAACATTAGCTTGTTTTTAGGTTTAGAAATATGACAACTCACTTGGTCAGCATACGAACTGCATCGGCGGCATCTTTTGGCTTGCCGTAGATCTCTTCTCCCATTGTGACCATCGTATCTGCAGCAATCACAATCAGTTTTTTATCATCGCCTGCGTTGTTTAAGCGGTTAAACACCTCATCTGCCTTGCCCAATGCCGTAGCTTCTACAAAGTCAGTGAAATCTTTAAAGTCCGCCGGATTGAGATTCTCCTCGAAAGTGGAAGGACACAGCTCCGCATTGAGACCCTGAAACATAACAATTGAAATGTTGGCATTTAGCGACTTTTTCCCTTATTGTATGAGTTATCTGTCCTGTTTCAGATAAAGTTTGCTTAAATTATGTATTTATGTATGTTTAACGACCCATTTTGTAATTTTGTAAACTCACCAATGTTTGTACCAGTTCCTTCCGACGTGGAGAACCGCTGGCTAGGACAATGCGATAGTTGCTTAACAAGTGTTTAATTGGCGCCAACATTGCTAAGGTTTAATTTGTGTTTAGGCTCAGAATTTGTGCGCGCAAAAATCCACAAACAAAACATGTGCTGGGTCAATTAGGGATGCATAAACTGGTATATTTGAAATATCGATATGTATTGATTGACAATTACAATGTATCGATAATTAGTACACGGCGGAATAAAAGCTAATCGATTATTTTAGAAGAAGAATTTATAAAGATAACTCAGCAAATATTTTTTAATTGACGAAATGGGCATTTATTTACATGAAAATATTGCCACATGTATTATAAAACTTAAATATTAGAATTAACAAAAAATTTACTTCATTTGCTGTACATAGTATTATTTAATTAGTTTAATAAGTAATAAGCATTTTTCAACGTAATAAATTCTGTCATATATTTGTTAGCATGTGTTATTGTTTGGCATTAGAGCAGCGTACCATAAGTTTTCCAATGGACAATCGATAATAAGTCGTTAAGCCACCACAAGTTATCGGGGGTAGCAAAACAACGCGAATTCATTCGGCACAGCCGCGATTCAGTTGCCGAAAAAAGTTTTGTTGTGCAATTGCTAAAAAGACAATTGAACGTGTGAAAGTCAAATTTAAACTTTTAACGTTAGCTCCTGGGCAGTAGGAGTGAGAGAGCAGCATTAGCTGCTGCAGTGAACGTGAATACGTGAATTAAGAAGCGTATGATTCCTTGATCAAAGCGCCTAGAAACAAGAGTAAAATCGAAATGAAGAAGCACCATGAATATCGCTAGAATGTGTGTGTGTGTGTGTGTATGACCGTGTGTGTGCGTCTGTATTAGCTTAGTGATATTTTTAATTGTGCTTTATGCCCGCCGACACCGTCGTTTCCCGTTGTTGAATTAATTCCGCTGTGGCGAACACATTTGCCGTTAGTCAGTGGCATCGTCAACACTTACAGCCATCACCTTGAAGTGCCACTGTCCGCTGCCTCAGTCACAAGGCGCGCTCGTCGGTTTGTTGGTTTGTCGCTTCCTCGCTGTCTCGCTTCCTTCTCTGACCACAACAGCAAAGTCCAAGTCTGGGCCAACCGCCTTTGCTGCCTTTTAATTTGACCCGTGTTGGTGTCAAGGTTGGTGATAGAACCTAAATACTATATTAATGCATGCATGTGATAAGCATTTTAATTGTTAATTCGCTTAATTGTACTTTCATCACCCATTGAATCTGCCAATGTTTGTTTACTTTTGTTAGCGACTGTTGAAGCTAAATTGAAAATATTGCGTAAACATTTCGCGGCATCAATCATTGTAAATTTTGCGTGAAAGGTGTAGACACGAGGGCTGCTACAGTTGTTCCTAAAAGTAAATACCTGCCAATAGTTGAAATATTCATTATTCAGCTTTTAAATTACTATTTATTTTAACACTTTGAAGTTAATCATTAAAAAATAGTTAATATTTGTGATCACTCAAAAAATTAAACAAATAAGACATACAATTTGAAATATTTGATGGTTTCTCGAAAACTTTATTGTAAACTAACAAGCTACATTAAACTAGATGATCTTTGAAATGTATGTGACAACATTATTATAAGCCCTTGTTTTTCTGTTTTTATAGTTTATTCTGTAACTAAAACATACTTTTTAAACAGCCCCTATGAAGATTTGCAAAATGATCAGCCAAATAGGAAGTGTACAATGTATTTATAAACATATTGCTAAACTTTTCGCCGTTTATTTATTGAAAACAAGGCTCGCTAATAAAATCCAATTAAAGTCTACTGCTAGTAAATTCTAGTTAATAATTGACAAGAAAAATGTCGTTTAGCTTAGTAGAATGAAACTTGAAAAGTCCAGTTAAAACAGCTTTAAATTATAATAAACGTTAAATTAAAATTCAATTTTCAGTGTTGTCTAAACTGTGACCCAGACAGCAAGGACTCTAAAACTGTGTTGTAGATTGCATGTCACAGCTACAAACGAAATTACCTGATACCAGAAGTCACAAATAATACATTTGACTTAAGAAAATAATAAAATATATGAGTTATTTATGACAGTTTCACAGTATTTTCTTATTTTATGATAAGAACATTTCTGACTATTCACATATAAAGTTTTTTAAACTAATTACATACACTATGCAAGTCGAAAGGAAAGACATGACCGGATTCAACGGTTTTCCTCTATTTATTGGGACAGCAGACAGCCAAAACTTCTATTTCGCTTGTTGATGTGTTTCCAAAACTTCTAGTTTGGAACATTTCGAGCAACTTTGGTGAAGAAAGTTGAAAAAAAATCCACCACCTTACAAGTTAGAGATTAATGAAAAATTTACTTACTATTTCCCTGACTCAAAAACTATCAAAATGTTATTATGATTTGCCAAAAGTTTGTATTTTCATAATAGTTTTTACACTTCATTAATCAAGATCAATATAACAGTTTCTTTTGAGAGTAAACAGACTTTATTATTATATGGTTGTAATAAAAATTTCAAATACCTATTATGTATTTAAACTATGTAATTTGTTGCAATTATAATTTTTTATGTTGTTCTTATTATTATGATTAAAATTATATTTTCATTTTCAATTTACCTCACAGTTATTCTAAATTTTGACAGTTAAAATTACTACGTTTGTTTTGTTTTTTACATGTGTATATATGGATACAAAAATTAAAGTACATAATATGTACTTATTTAAGATAATTATTATTTTTGATTTTTATAATATTTTATCAAATATAATTGCTTTTCATTTATAAAATCGAAATTGTTATAAGAAGTACTGATTATAAACCATATGTTAACTAACACTCTCTTTATCTCTCTGTCTCATTGTTTTAGTGTCTACACACGTACATCACGTGTTTAAGGTGACGGGCAACATTGTAGCTGATTATCACGCGCTCCAAGAGAACGCTCTCCGAGAATCGCCACTCTCTTTGTCTTTCTCCCAGTCGTATAATCTTGTGTGCTCTCTGTAGTGACTATGTTCTCACTACAGCAGCTGATCAAAGCGGCAGCCGCAGCGTCGTCAGGTAACAGCGGCGTGGGCGGTGCCATAGATCTATATAAGTTCCTTAGGCAACTCAGCAACAGCGTGACGTCATCAGCAGCTGAAGCTACAAACACAAATACAACTACAGCAATACCAAAGCAATCTAGTCAAGTGTTGAGCGAATTCAACTTCAGCGACAGCGTCAGTCACAATTCGCCTTCCCCAGCGCACGGTTGCTGTTCGAGCGAATCGAAATTGAAATTGAAATCGGAGTCGGCGCACGACGTGAATATATCAAAGCAATTTGTACGCAATCTATTGCAACAACGCAGCCAGGACATACAGCGATTCATTCACACACAACGGAACGTAGATAACGCTAAGTCCTCGCATCAGCAGCATCAACAACAGACCACAAAGTTTGCCATGTCCTCACTGGCTGCAGAGCCTCTTCAGGCTGAGATTTCCTCCAGCGATGGCATCAGCAGTAGCAGCACAGCTGCCACTGGACCAGTAACCGATGGCGTCTCTTGCCACGAGACAGTCTCCAGCCCTGACAAAAAGCCATGCTTCAATTCTGGACTTGCCGACATTCTGCAGTTCATGGAGCTCATTGGCAACCTCAAGGTAAGAAGCAGACACTGATTAAAAGATTGAAAAGCAAAACCAGTTTCTCAAGTCTTCTTTTCACATACGCTTTCGCATCGATTTTTCCCCCGGTCAGCATAAAAACCCACCCCAGGAGTAGCTTTTTCTCTGCTTCTTCTTCTTCTTATTTTTGTTGTGATTCATATGTTTCTATCGCATAGTCAACATTATTTTCGGTTGTTTTCTTTTTCCTTTGCTGTTTATTATGGCCCGTATAATCGCGTGACACTTAGATTAGTTTTTTTGCTTTTTATTTGTTTTTAGTTTATTATTATTATTATTTTTTGGGTGAATTGTGAAAGCGTAATATTCGAATTTGAAAGCGGAGGTGGAGGCTTCAATGTCTATCGCAAGGTTTTAATTTTCGACTTTGATTTGGAGGCTTCGACCGTGAAACTTTTTTGAAAGCTATCCAAAGTATTGACGAATAAGTGAGAAAATTTAATTTTTATATAACGAAATGTTGTTAATTAGCCTTGAAAATATTGCCAAGAATTGCAAAGTGTTTAAGAGAAATTTGTAGAAATTTTTACGACAGATAATAAGAATAAAAGACGTATTAATTGTAATAATATGCCTAAAAGTTATTATGAGTTAGTTAGTATTTTATTTCGCAGAAAAATTATGAAAATAAATACATTTATGAAAGAATTAGATATAGAAATACATATAAATATAGGGATTTATTTTATGATAAATTGTTTATAGCAGGGTTAATATTTGGTTATTTCTTATTTAAGTTGCACTTCATAAACTCAATACAATTCCTCTTAATTGTCCTCGACAGATACTAAAAAATGTTATAAACGATATTCATTTTGAACTGAATTCAGAAAAGCGAAAACAATGCAAATTTCGTATTTGTTTTGTTTTTCTTTAAATTTTCTGTTGATATTATGACTTTTGTGTGTACCCAGAAAAGATCTTTATTTATTGTTTTTGGCTGTCGCAAAAACAAACATTGTATAATACTTGAGAAATCGATGTTCGCTCTCAGAGAATTTTTTTTATAGTTGCTTGCCAAAAAGTATATATGTACGTATGTACATATTTAAATAGATATAAGCAGAAAGTGGTTTCTTTGAGTTGTTTTGTGCTTGTTTCCTTTGTCTATTTCAAAATTCTGTTGGGGGGTTTCCCTTCTACCAGCTGTTGCTAATCATTTTCTTTGTAGGAGAGTGCCACACGCCTAAGTAGAGAGTCTTTCCCCTGTGCACCTCACGTGTATTCTTCCCTTTGTTATCTAATCAACATAATTGATAATTTCAATAAGACGAATGACGTTGGGCGAAATTGAAGTAGCTAAAAAGTAGTCGCATTTCGTTATCGAATGAGTGGTTTGTAATTTGAGCAGAAATCGATTTTAAAAATGTCATTTCGTTCAATCGAACTTTGAGCTCAGTTTCTAATTGCATAAGCGCATCGATTTAAACCGGATGCGATAAAACGTAAGCGCAATAAGGCAAAGTTCCAAAAGGCTCACGTGAGCACAAATAAATAATAATTATTTTCAAATTTATTTTTGCTTGGAACTGTTTTGAAATATCTGATTTTTCTGACGTACAACAGAATTTGACAAAAACAAAAATTGCAAGGCAATTTGGCAAAATGCTAGAAATATTTCTATACATTATACATACAAATATTCTACACATCACATATCTAAACATCTACCGTAAAAATATATTGAGCGTAAAGAGAAAATGAAAATAAACACAATGAACGTATCTTATGACTTTGATCTTGGCCTTCAAAATGTAGACTGTCCTCATAAGGGTGAAGGGCAATAGTTTACTGTGTCATTCCCATTGATTTACTCTATATATATAGATCAGCCGAAATAAAACCAACAGTAAATTGTGGTTACTCAATATTCTACATGTTTTCGTAATACGGAAAAATCCGCTTGCTGTGATATGAGCTGCTGATAGAGCAAAAAACACATTGCTGATTATGCTTAATGAGTTTTGGCTGGGAAAACAAATTGTAAGACATTATGTGAACAAAAGAGATTAGAAAAGATGCAATAAGTTGAAGAGAATGGGTGCTCCTCTGAATATTCCAGGTTCTGGAATTATTCTTTTATGTTTTTGGTTTGCTTTAACTATCAATCTATCTGTCGTAGGATCTATCTGTATATGTCCATTCTGTCTTACAATTGGTCATATTTATTTCACTTCTGCTGTTTTTTTGCAGCTGTT
Organism: Drosophila neotestacea; assembly: GCA_035044365.1. Classification (NCBI taxonomy): domain Eukaryota; kingdom Metazoa; phylum Arthropoda; class Insecta; order Diptera; family Drosophilidae; genus Drosophila; species Drosophila neotestacea. The sequence goes on along the minus strand of JAWNMD010000052.1, from coordinate 757,907 downwards.
AACCAGTTGTACTGCCCATCTGTAGAATATATTGTTTACATTAGACTACATAAAAAAAGCTTATCAAACTTTTATTGCTCTATTTATCCATCTACCCAGCTATCTCTCTCTTGTCTGGATCGTATAACACTCCTAGATCATACAATATGCTCTAACTGTTGTATTCCATCAGGCAACGCAGTTAAACACAATCTTTGCATGTATTTATGTAGGTCATGTTATAACTAAGCATGACTATCATCAACTAAATTATAAACATATGCATATTCTTGTTGCTGGAATATTCAGCTCTGATAAGAACGAGCTCTGATAAACACAAAATTTCCAAGTAATACGTGACTTGCACTAACTGAGCCCCTGCAATTGAAGATAATTACTGAACTTCCACAGATAATAGACACAACTGTGCACATTTCTCTTAGTCCACCTGTGTGATTATAATTAATGATTATTAATCATGAAATGTAATATAAGAATTTAATTAAATACAATTACGTGGTCAAAGACGATATCTTCTATAACATGTTTGCCGCCTGAGTATACATACATATACATTTTATTGATCAAATAGCAACAGCCTACACCCTTGTCGGAAGGTTTAAGTTGAAGGTCTTATGCAAAAGGAGGAAGAGAGTAGGCGGCCTTAGTGACGATGTCGCCGACAACGTTGTCAATATTGTGCCACGGTTTTATTTATTTTTAATTATACAAAGTGCTTTTTGTACGCTATGCAAATCAAAAATTAGTGCGTGACAGGATCGTAAAGCGTTTTAATAACGATATCTCTGAAAATCTAAAAAGATTTAGAACTGAAATTTGTAAATGGGATCCCTAGCCAAATAATAAACAAGATATGATTATTGTGTATTTTTATATAATGAATTGTAATGAGTAAACTCTCCTGTTGCTTTACAGCACACCAAACGAACTGGATGGGTTCTGCGGGACGTCAATGACTGTGAATCCATCTCGGGACACATGTATCGGATGAGCATGCTTACATTCTTGCTGGACGGCAGTGAGGGGCTTAATCAGATACGCTGCATGGAACTGGCGTTGGTTCATGATTTGGCCGAGAGTCTTGTGGGAGACATAACGCCTTTTTGTGGTGTGTCCAAGGATGAGAAACGGACCATGGAGTTTAAGGCCATGGAGGATATATGCAAACTAATTGAACCACGTGGCAAGCGCATCATGGAGCTATTTGAGGTAAGTTGTTGCATCTTCACATTGCCAATTATCCTAGCTAATGTTGAATTGATGTCTTTACAGGAATACGAGAACGCTCAGAGTCCAGAGTCGAGGTTTGTCAAAGATTTGGATCGATTGGATATGGTTATGCAAGCGTTTGAGTACGAAAAACGTGACAATTGCCTGCTTAAGCACCAGGAGTTCTTTGACTCCACGGAGGGGAAATTCAATCATCCGTTTGTCAAGAAATTGGTCAACGAGATCTATGAGCAACGCGATTCGTTGGCCAAAGCCAAGGGAGCTACGCCACCGCCAGCCATTGAAGTGCCTAAAATGGAACTTACTACGCCCACAAAACTTAGCAATGGGCACGGAAGTTCAAGTTGAGCATAGAATGGGCTCTCTCCAGGCATTGTAACTGTTTTAAGTTTTGAGATTTAGGTTAGCATACATACACACGGACATACTTTCACACACACACAAATACATGCACATAAGCACTTAATTTATAAGCCAATCCAACTAACAAAAGATTGTTAAGCCTACCTCGACACGCTCATAGTTAGAAATTATACTTATCATTTTAATTTATTAAACATTTACGTAACTTTCCTATTGTTTAGCTTAACTATTGACACGGCAATTTATGCCATAATTTGTTAAGCACTTTCACTTTAGTTCAATTCTATCTGATTAAGCGTTAGAGTCCTAGCTAAATACGTGATTGAAATTTGACGATGTGACACAATTGTACATAAACCTAAACAAAAATTGTAGCTAATTTTAAACGTATTGCAAAATATTTTAAATGTTGTTAGGTGCAAATTGTATGGCAAATCAAACAAAAAATATAAATTAAAAAAACAAAGTGTGTATGTCATTACTTAGTTTTTTAAAAAGAAAATCAAATTAAATTTTTGATTTTCGTAGCTTACACAACTTAATTAAATTTCCTTCAAAATACTTTTCTGTGAACAAAATGTCGTACTCCAAAATTAAAAAGAAATTTGGCAAAAAGAAAAAAATAATAATTAAAGTCATGTTGCAAAAGTGACTACAGAAAATTTTATTGTGTTTTATTTTATAAATTTAATAAGTGATAATTGGCCGGATGGAGTTTCTGGTGTATATTTGCTATAAGTTTTAAGTTAATGAATGTTGGAATTACAATTTTAAAAAATACTTGAATGCTTTTGTGAAACTATTCAACACATTTTGTATGCGATGTTTGTTTTTAAAAATTAGTTTAAATCACTTATTTATGAATAACATCGAAACAACCATATTGAATTTCATTGCAGTTTTGCCTGCGAAGCTTAAAATAAGGCTTATATTATGGGCTAAAATCTTAATTTGCTTAAATATTTGACAAATTGAATGATAAAATATATATTATTTCAATCAATACTTTTCTAATAAAATAACCTTTATTTAATTCACCACTAAAAACAGCTGATATGAATAGACCTGCAAATTTTGTGTGAAACAATTTTTAACAGACAATATAACACTTAAATATAACAGGACCAAAAAGATACATTTTTTTGGGATTTAAATACTTACTCATAGGATTAATATGCCCTCTGATCGATGAAATCTTTATCTTTGGTTAATATTTTCAATAAAATACATTCTTTGCTCACAAAAATAATATTTTATTCAAATAACCCACAAATATAATACAAGCATAATTTATAAAGTGTCGATGCCAGGAAACGCTTTCTGATTCTATGTTGTGAGCTATATTTGTCATGTACTCTGTAAATGTTAAAGAAAAAGGATATATAAATGATATAGTATATAAATTAAATAATAAATACGAAAAGGGAAATTTGGAATATTCTTAAAACTAAACACAAAATCGGAAATTTGAAATCTCTATTATTTTTTTTGGCTCTTTTTGGCAGACTTTTTCAACTGCTTATAGATTTCTCTTTGAATAAGTATATTATTTCTGAGAAAAATGTGTAGAGCCTAGCTTTATTATAAAATTATAAAATATACGCACCTTCAATGACAATAAACTGATTGTCACGCGTCGATGTTTGATGAGAGTGCTGAATATGTTTTTTGGCCTTATCTAAAAATGGGACTGTATTTAGTTACTTGGATTAAACCCACACTAAATCCACTTACGATGTAAAGTAATACTGCGCTCTGTCTCTCCGATTGCATTTTTGGCAATGCATTTATATTCTCCAAAATCCCGCTTGGTCACCAGACGCAACGTAAGACGCATTACAATGCGATGCACGTGATCTACGACCATGGACTCATAGGTACCTCCCTGAAGCAAATCCTTATCCTTAATCCAGAAATTAACTGATGCTGGCTGCGATTCGCTTATGCATTCCATCGTCAGTTTATGACCCAATCCAACATATATGGTATCGTACCGCGTCCAAATGGTGGGTGCAACTGAAATGGAAAATAAATCTTTAGAATTGAGTTCTGTGCAATCTGAATTTACTCACAATTCACAACTAACATGACCCGCTTGCTCACTGTTGGTGGCACCCCATTAGAGGCAATACAGAGATAGGCACCCATGTGGACGCGTTGCAGCTGCCACAGCGTAAGATTCTGTCCCTCCAAACTGTAAACCTCACGCTCCTCTTCCTCCCCCTCAGTCGTCAGCCAAAGCGGTGCGTTCTCCTCACGTCTCCAGGTGATTGTGGGCAACGGCACACCTGTCGCACTGCAGGTGAGAGTCACATTTTGGCCACTGGCCCGCACCACATCTTGACTAGTCTGGTAATCCACAATGTCCGGCGGTACCACAACATCAAGGTAGCCCATTTGACTCTTCATGGGATCCGTGTTTATTTGGCACATATACCTGCAGTTTAATATATTTGACGAAGAAGATATTTGTATAAGTAAAATGGTTTTAATTGTTATAAACTTAATTTATGATATAAAATAAATACTGAAATAGTAACTTATTGAAATAATTTTCCATCAAAGATCTAAACCCAAACTCATTCAATCCTTACAACAACGAAAGAAATAAAATAAATTGTTAGAAAACTTTGAAGTTTCTAAAGTTTTTAATAATAACTTTTGTCTCAAAATATACTGTCGATACTAGGTCCAGGAAGATGTTAATTTCATTACAATTTTTATTTTTAATAACAAATAATCTAAGAAGGTCTTAATACAAGTACTTATGTTTATTGATTAAATATTAGAATGCATCCATTGCTTAAATGTTACGCACCAGCCGCGGTCGGATTCGTGAACATCTCGAATGCGTAGCTGCCAAATCCGATGCTCCGTGTGTGAAATGCCAATGCGGTGATTCTTGGTAATAACATGGTTATGTATGCTCAATATGGTCTGAGTGTCGACCCTCAGCCAGGCCACCTTATAGCTCACCAGATCATGGACAATGCACGTGAGAAGCGCATCTCGTCCCACGGGCACAGTTACATTGTTGATGGGGCCACTGAATTTTGGATCCGCTGGAAATAGATGAGCAAAGTGGTTGACATTTACGTCTCAACTCGTTAGAGGGTTTGAGTGTTTAATGGTGCTTACTTTATAGGACTCTATGCTCATTGAAAGGAGGTGTTTATGAGGCGTACAAATGTTAATATTTGGCATTTGTTATACTCACAAGTTTTTGCAATAAAAATGTTTGTAATACAATAAAAAAGAAATACAAGACCATTTTGTATTGCATTTCTAAAATGGTCATAATGAAGGCTTCTTCATATTATTCAAATCGGTCATAATAAATTAATTAATTCTTTGTAAATTATTTAATGATCATAATTATTAAATAACTTAAAGCTAATTAAAAAAGTATGAATTTATTATTTATTTGGACTGGCAAATATAATTTTTTACAATTCAAATTACGTTTTCTAGCTTTAGATTAAAAATTAGTTCACAAACGTTTTTTTTTTTGCCTTCGTCTGCCATTTCTAATCCACAATTATGTGCCGTAATTATTTTGTACATTTGTGCGTCTGCAAAATGTCAACAGACCAATTGAAAAATATTCTAAACTTTTCCAGATGCCCTCCGTGCTAGGCATAAATGTTTTCTTGTCTTATTTTTTGGAATGTTTTCACGCTCATAAATTTTATTATATAAACATTATGCGTACTTGCAGCAAATAATCCCACAATTAGTTAAATTAGCTGCTTTTTGAGGGTTGACCCAAGCAGACCGCATCCAAAAGCCTACAAATGATGAGCTACTCAGAATGGGTGTGAAGCTAAGAATTAAATTATTTTTGAAGGGATTCCTGCATAAAAGATTAGATAGGAACAGGGCAATGTCAGCGCTGTCCTACAGCTCCAAGATATTAGGCGCGCTAGATTTCAAAGGACTTAACTTTTTAAATTTTATTTTAAATAGCTTACAGATAAAAATATTTTTTCCAAATAAATTAAATTTATTAGAATCTAATTTTAAATGTTTTAATTTATTAATTAATCGGCAAAAAAAGATCGAGTTAAAAACCTCAAAAATCGTTTATGCAAAAATCTATCAATCGATGTTTCGATGTTGTTTACATCAGTAAAAACTGTTCAGAATCGTTTTTAAAATAAAGAAAACTATTTTTATAGTAGTGTAAAGGGGAGCAATTGATTCTTATTTAACAACTTACGCTTTATAAATGAACGTATATTTTTAAAATAAATAAATTGTCGTTTACATTAAAAAAAACATTTTCTTAAGCTTTGTCCCGGTTGCAAGTTTAACAGTTTGGGAAGGGATATCATGTCGCCCCAACAAAAACTTCATAAAATCTCTAAGCAATGTTTGGGTTAGATTAGCTTGAATCTATATTATGCTTCTTTAATGTAAAGAATTTAGTTAGTTTTCTTCGAGAGCAAAAAATAAAACAAAAAAATCCCAAAGACTAAGTAGAACAAATGATCACTAAAATTGAGTTCAACTCAAAGACATGAATGAATGCACCCAATTTGCATTCAATTCTTGGAAAATATTTTGTAATTTAACCGCCAACTTTGTCCAACTTCAGCAGCGTCCACGTTTGAAGCTAACTGATAATTTTAGGGTTTCTGCATTCAACTCGTTACCAAGGCCCCTAAACACTGGCGTCAACTTGCCGGCCATAACGGTAAACCATCACGCCCACAAAATGTGAACCGTAAAAAATCACATCACATGCCTAACAAGTAGTAGTAGCATGATTTTGCGGCTCGTCGACGCCTCACACACAGCAAATACCTAAATTACAATTATGACCAAATAATAACCGAAAAAAAGTGCAAAAAATATACCCCAAAGGAGAGTATGAGGAACAGTGAGGAAAAACAGGTAAGAGAGAGCGAGAAGAGTCTCCAGTCACTACCTAGAAAAATGTAAAAAGGCGGCAAATGTGCGCTCTACCTTTTTATTTACCCATTTGGCCCTTTGATTGCCATTGCAGTGTGGGTGTGTGTGTATGTGTGTTTGTTTGTTGGGACCAACTAGCTTGAAGCGGGCCTATGCCATGCTATATAGCCTATAATTTGCGATTATGTTTGGGTTCGAGAATAAAGTCCCTCGTTTCGTCCCTGTTGTTGAGCTGTTGGCCAAAGACGCCATTGTTTAGCTTGTTTTGGTTGTTGTTGTTATTGCAATTTGGAGATTGCATGTTTGCATATTGAAGCATTCCAACGTCTAAACAGTTTTTACCATATGAGCTCATATAATAATAGTATATGTATGTACTGTATGTACAATGTACACATGTACGTCTATTAATGTTTAGCGGCTAGCTTTATGGATAGAACTTGCTTGATTACTAAATGTTTTGCTGGCTTTTAAGTCAAAGTAAGAAAGCCAGCCAAAGAAGATACGGAAAGATGTAGGATATACTTGTAGTACACAAATAGGTGTATTTATGTTTTTACCCTAAGAACAATTTGAAGAACATAACCTTTTTAGAAATACCTTGAAAAATATCAGAATTTTTAAAAACAGTAATGCGCAAAACTTTACATAAAAAGAATTCGCCTTTAATTCAGTTTTTTTTAAAACTTGTTAAATACAAGCTGAATTAGCTAAATTTGTCCAGCAAATGCTATTTTTTGATCAGGTAAATACTAGGGAGAAATTACTTATTATGTGTCATCTTCTTCTCGTCATCTGCAATCAACAATTTTTTTTGTTCCTATTTCCATTTTAAATTTTTGCACTTTGGCAGGTGTAAAGTATAAAAAATGTTAGGGTCTATTATATTTGTTTTAATTATATTTATAAATCTTTTATATATCTACAATCGTCGCTAGCTATATTGTAGCCTAGAATTATTTTAATATGGAATAAAACATAATAAGAAATATTTTCAAAGTATTGAGTTCTTCATGACTGATCTCAATAAATGTAATATTAACAGAAATTCGTGACCATATTCCTAACCACTTTTCATATTCAACTATGTATAAATATCGAATGCGTCATGACAGTATTATATTTTTGTTTTCATTTTTAATTTGGTATATTTACGAGAACTTGTATGTAGTATGATTTATCAGAGACAACAACAGACACCGCAGGTTGCCAGTCGCTATTTCAAGTAGCTCCTTGTGCTTCAGCCCCCTTCTGCTTGTATTCAGGCTGCATGATTCTCTCACACCGTTGAACTTGAAACGGAAAGTGAATGTCCTGTCTGTTAGACACTCCAACTGTCTGCCATTTGGCAAATGCAAGCAAGGAAATCGCATAACGAAATATGTCAGCACGCAATGTCTGCCAAAAGTACTGCAATACCCCCTCCCACATTAAAAACCCACTCCTACCTCAACAGCAACAACAACAAAAATGAAGTAACAAGTATGAAATGAAACAACAAAATTTCAAGTTAAAGGAAAAGCACCATAGTGTGATAGGATGAAAAAATAACATCGCTTTTCCGCTTTGTTTGTCTTTATCGGGATTCCCCTACTTTAACATCAGTATCTTCCCCTTTCTTATCGTGCGTCGTCGGCGAGCCTGCCAATATTTCAAATTTATTTGAACTTCTAGTTCTTGACACATTGATTTAAGCAACAATTTCTGATATATTTATCAATATTTGCTGCCAAACCCAAGTAAAATTGCATTGTTTTTACTATTTGTACTGTCTTTTTGTTTTTTTAAGAGGATGGGATTTTTGAGCAGGGTTGCAACCCCAACAAACGGAAGTCGCTCGTCGTTGCTGCTTTACTTCTTCCTCTTCTCTGCGATGTGTTGGCCACAGTTTATTCACTTAGGGAACCGTTGGTCTTCCGCTTGTTAGTAGAGCCCCTTGTACAGGACTTTTGTTTTTCGCCATTTTTTAGCAGGTTGTTAGCATTTTTGGTAGATATTTTGCACGTTAAACGTATTCAATTAGCTGAACACCTTAAACTCCCTTAGACAGCATTATTTATGTTTGTAGATTACTTATCTATATGCATGTATAATATGTATACACTCATATTATGAGTAACACGAAATCTATCTTGGGAAGAGTAGTTTCTTGAAAAGTTCTATGGTGTACACTGTACACATTGATAAATTGATGTTTAAAAATATACAAAAGTGATTTCCTTTATAATTTTAAATTTTGGCTATAGTTAGCGACCTTTGTAAATAAAATATTTGAAAATATTTATAAAGAATATACATAATTTGAAGAAATTAATTTCTTTAACTGAAAGATAGTATTTAGATTTGTTTAATTGTTTTAAATTATATTTAACAGACTAAAACGTATAGCTTAATTTTTTGAATTGCTCAAAAATGTGTTATTATAATATTGAAATATTTATATATGAAAAACTTAAAAAATTGAAAAATTAAATGTTATTTGAATAGTTGTAGGTAGAATAAATTTTTTTAAATAAATTTATTATATTTATTAGAATTAATTTATTTTTAATTTTACTACATTACTTAGACATCTTGTAAATGTATTTAATTGACAACTTTAATACTTGTCGATCTAACTTACAGTTATTCAATTCTGAGAAAGTTGCGATGCCCAGAAAGACAAATTGTAGTATTAACAAAACATGAATGAAACCCTTTTTCATATTCCACGCTGACTTTCACATTAACCAAAACTGCAAGCTGAATTGCAAAGTGTAAAATAAACTTCTCGATTTTTGTTTTCGACACTTTCACTGCCAAATGGCCAAAGAATTTCCGTCGCGCTAACGTAGATTTATTTTTTCCGCTTTTCGCAAAAGTTTTCCTTTCCGATTGCCACGTCGACGACGTCTGCACACAATTGGAACTGGCCGCGAACTGCGAACTGCGAAACGCCGCTGATAATCAAGTGTCAAAATTCATATTCAAAATTCAAATGTTGCCAGGCACTGACTCCAACACTGACTCTGCCATTGGCGCTGCGCATGTGTCTTGCAGGCTGCCAACTGCTGCCTTTGGCAAGTTCGTTGTTGTTGTTGTTTTTTTTTTTGGGTAGTAGAAGGGGGCGGTAAGTGTGTGGCGTGCATCTGCTGCTGGGCAGTCGCCAAGGTGCCTGTGCCGGCTGTTGCTCCTGCTCCTGCTCTTGCTCCTGCTACTGAAGGAAGGGCTGGCCAAAGGTATGGAATAGTAAATGTTTCATTTATAAAGTGCAGAGCGTAACATTTTCATATGCACGTGTCGCGTTCTATTCGCATTCGCACTACATACGCTTCTAGTTACATGTGCATAGTTGGTGCTATAGTTACACCCGTAACCTTTTGGGTGAGTAAAACGGCAGTCATGACTACCCAGAGGCATCAAAGTTAGGTAAACATTAAAAATGATCTCTTGAATGAAGAAACTAATTTAAAACATAGCTAAATGTGAAAATGTCAAATGCAGGGTAAGGTATTTGGTTTTATTTATAAATGATTTTCGAGTTAATCAGGTCGTTGTTTTGCATTTAAAACTGTTTTTTTATTTAATGTTTTAAAATTTTTCTTCCTACAAAAATCGTTCTTTACGTTATTTGACATTTTTAGCTAGAAGTTCATAGTTTCTAAATAAAATTTAATATTTAAGCATAGTATTAAATTCTAAATCAAACTTTTATACAAATAGTTTCTCAACTTTGTAGTATACCATAAGACTTTTAGGATGCTGCTTCAGAAATGCTTTTTTTTACTCAAATTAGTTTAAAGAACGGGTGTTTTAAAGTCGGTTTCTCAACTTTGAGTTTTTATGTTGTTTTTGAAAAGTCTGATTGAGTTTAAGCGAACTGCGAGCGACTATTTGCCACCTGACAAAACTCTTCTGGCAACTTCTTCGGCAACTCTCCCTTTCAGTGAGCCCCAATCGCTGTGTAATTAAGACTGAATTCCCAAACAAATTTGAGTTGAGGTTTTCTTTATATCTTTTGTTTACGCATTGCTCTTACTTTTTGTGCCACATATGCAGTTTTCATACTTAGCGTGTGTGTCCTGTCAGCGCCCTTAAGCATGCTTTGTTATTTGCGCACAATTAGCGCTTTTTCAATAACATTTAAGTCTAATTGTTGGTACTCGATTTATGCTTTTGTTGCAGTATGAAAGTTTGTTACCATATTCGGTTAGAAGTGGTTGAACTTATGAGTTCATGTTGTGATTTGAATGAAATTATGTAAGCAGTAAAATCTTATTAGTTTTGAAATATTAATATAATAACAAATTTATTCAGCATATAATTGAGAACAACATTTTGCGTTTATTTATAAATAAATATTTGACCAGCCAAGTAAATAAACTTTAAAAATACCTTGACAACTTGAAAAAGGATATCCTTTCTAAGCGCACTGGAATCTTCATCTTTCACATCGTCTGGATTACTTATTATTTGAAATATCAACAGCGACAGTGCCTATTATAAAAATATTTGTATTTAAAGTCTGTATTTCATTTACTTCACTTTAAGATTTTATTAATAATTAACTTAATGTATTTATTAATTATTTTATGTAGTGTTTCATTTAAGTTAAAATTTCAATATTATTTAGTCGTAGGCAGTAAGAAGAGGTGGAAATTGTAAGTTCGTACAATTACCAAATAGTTGAAAAGCTTTTCAGACCTGGTGGAAAGCTTCTCGAATTTCCTAGTCTTCAACATTTTTAAACTTTTTCGAACAGAAACTATTGTGCGTAACAACCACAAGCTTTTCAAATAAGTAGGTTTAAACAACAGTTAATATTTTGAAATGAGTAAGTTACATTTTTGTTAAGCAACTGAAAGATATTTTGAAGTACAGAAATTTGTACAGATAATACTAAAATGTTGGGTCAAGTTGCATAGAAACTAATTATGAAACTGAATGACAGATTTATTTACGTTTTACTGCTATTAAACTATAATTACTTATATAATTATTTTTTAAAATCAGGTATTATTTTCATTTGATTGACCTTATTATGCTTAACATTATTTAATAATTTTTAAATGTCTAAGTTTAATAACTTTTGTATTATTTTAAAGAGAATGGGATTTATATCAAATGTAGTTTAACATTAATTTTAAATTTTGGCTAAACATTTTGCCCTTTAAGGTTTGTCGAATTTAATTAACTCTTACACGAGTTCAAGCACTGCTCGATAATTAAATTTAAATTAATTATATATTAAAAGCACAAAAGTATGCATAGTTGTTTGTTTTAAATTAATATAATTACATGATACTTAATTATAAAAACAGAAACATTTAATTAAATCAATGCAAATTGTCATTAGATATTTATACAAAAACGAGTATCGCAAACGAGCAGGCACATGTAATAAGTATGAATACACTCGACTTTTGTGCTTATATGATTGTAGGGGTTTTTGTTGCTATTTTTATTTGCACAACATCAACAATAGCAGCAACGACATCTAAGTACAATATAATAAACATTAATGCTTAAACACAGACAAATAAACATAAACATTTATGTCAATAAAATGAACTGATGCTTGACCCGGTCGGTCAGATAAAGAGGCCGTGTGGTTCAAGCGAAACGGCCAATATACACACACGCACACACAAACACACACACACACCCATATAGACGAACGTGCTAAAAGGCTGTCTACATTTTAGTTAATTGCCAGTCCCAGTCCTGGCTCTGTACGTGTGTATGTCCTTTGCAACGTCTTTGTCGAATGCTGTCAAGCGTCTAAATATTTTTAGTCAAAGGCTGCATCCTCACGCTCGAATGCCCAGATCTTCCATCCCTTTAACGTGTCTATCTCCATCTCCATGTCCTTACCAATATCTAAAGTCCATGGTCAGCAGCAGGTGTTGACCGACTACGATTCGATTTGAACACTTCGCCTGGTAATTGTTGGTGTAAATGCTCAATGGCCAACTACTGTTGCTCTTGCTGTTGTTGCTTTTGGGCCTAATTGAGTTTGCATATGGTTTGCTTTGTACAATTAGATTATCAGCTCGACATTTTAAACTTTGAGCCTTCCCTTTAACTTTATTGTTTAGTTGTAGTAGGTGGTATAAGGCAAAAGTATATAGGATTATATATCAAATCAGAAGACAGGTCGAAATAAATAAAATTACTTACTTACTCTGTCAAATTTAATATTTTATTTAGTCATTTTTATTTATTATCTAATGTACTAAGTATATATAGTGTAATATCATTCCGTAAGTGTGTCTAATTTTAATTTTAGCCATTTTTTATCATTTTATTTTAATAGAATACCAAGATCATATTAACAACAAATTTTACTAATACATATGCTAAATTGTAAATATTTTAAATAATAATATGTTCTAAATATTATTAGGAACAATTGAAACATCAATGTATATGAAACCTGTGTTAATAAAAGTATCTGTAAAATATTCTCATAATTAACAAAGACATATTAATTATAATTGTATGTTGATAAATAATAAAAAAAAAACACTCTGTGGAATTGCATAATTTATTAATTAAAATATTTTTTAAATATCCTGTGTGTAAACAATTAAATGCAATTTGTAGTTTCATTGCAGTAAAAATATTCAGCTGAAAATAATTAAAAAAGGAGAAGCGGTATGAATGTTTTTTTTACCGTACCGCTGTTTGCATTTCTCATTGTTTTGTTCCAATTTTTTCAACAGCATTTGTTGGTAATGTTGCTTAAAAATTGTAAACGACTGCATTAAAAAAGAATTTTAAATTAATTAATGAAATTGTTTGTTGCACAAAACACAAATAGTTTGCGGTTACTTAGTGAAACAAACGTTAGAAGTCCCACACTCCCAGCCACCCATACATTACAATATTCGAGCACTTGTATATGTACATATACATAATGAGTTTAATGTGAATGGCAAGTGAATATTGTTGCATTTAATGACTGCTCTCAATTTGTGCAATTAAATAAAATTTAACTTTTATTCATAGCAGCTATTGGATCTAATTTCTTTCCAAACAATAGCAAACTGCATATCTGTTTACATTAATTTGATTTATTTCAGCTCTGATTGAATCATATGTTTTGAAATTTACTAAATTTGTACTTCACATAAACAAAGTAATACAGATTTTATACTCGCTTTTATTGACTGAAATATTAATCTTCAAATATTTACTTTATTATTTAAATAATCATACCTTTTATATGTCTTTTAACTGTAATTTTTAAAATTTATATTTACTATTACTTATTGTGGTTCTTTGATTGTGCTTTAACAGCAAATATTTAGATTAAATTTAAATGTTTTTCATCGAGATTTTCACTTCGTATTGCAAATACAACGAATGGCACACAAAAACACACTCACGCAGATGTATCAATAAATATTGAAATACTTATGAATCTAGGCAAATATTTCATGATGCTGCTGCCAATGTTGCTGCTGTTGCCCCAGATCTCTATGTGCAACTGCTCCCTGGTGGCAGAAAGCAGCAGCAAATGTGGAACATTTTTCATTTCAACACGAACAAAATTGCATTTTTAAATACATGAGAGAATGGGGAAGGCGAAAAGGAGTTTTCACTAATAAATAAAAGGAGAAAATAATAAATATGCCACAGCAAAAACGAAACAAATGCACAGAATGGCAACGCCAAGTAGCAACAACAAAAGCGACAACATCAACAAAACCAGAAAATATTTAAAAAAGCTTTTAAGTGTTATTGATAGTTGAGCGGAGTCCCCTACCCTTCCATTCCTCTCTCCCTATTTCCTTCTATGCCACAGTGTAAGTATTTTGTTTCATTTTCCTCATCTTTTTTTTGCTAAAGTTTTTGCATTTGTTTTTCTGTTGATCTGTTCCTTCGCGTTGTTGTTGCTATGACTATTGCTGTTGACGTTGTTGCTGTGGGGGAAACGCTTCCGGTTATTTAAATGCTAACAAATACAAATTGTTGGGCGTTTGCCGGACAGCACTCAACAGTTGTTTGGTTCTCCTCGCTTCACTTTGTTACTGTACGTTTTGGTTTAGCTCGCTTCGAATTGTGTTTCCACTTTTTATCTGGCTGCCAGAAACATTTTGCATATTTGGGTTATATTTCAATTGTTGCCACCCCGTTTTAACTGTTGATGTTCTGAGATGGATCCGAGTACTTTAGTTCTCAAATTTTGATTGCTCTGATGTTGATTGCTTAAAAGTAAGGCTAAAAATACTATAGTTAGTGATGTTTGCGTAAGAACAATATATGTTAACATATTTAATATATATTAATAAAAATTAAGATGATTTTTTAATAACATACCAATTATTCAAATTTATTGTATTCTTAATGTATGGTAAGAAGTGAGTTATTTTATAACACCATATTCTATTTATTTTATCATAATGTAGTTACTCGTTATACGCTACACTAATTATATTCTTTTGTTTAAGTACATTTTACGAAATACAAAAAATCCCTTTAGTACATTTAAGCTATTAATTGTTTCCGCAAGTTTAGGGCTCCGATTCTTTTCTATTAGTTCTCATAGAGCTTGGCAGCGTATTGAATATTCGACACAACTCTATATTTTGTAGACCAACTTATACCACTTTGTTAATCCATAGACAAGCACTTGGTGTATAAAACAACAACATCTACTGGAGGACTTTCCGAACACGCTTTCACGCCATATCAGGAAGCCTGGGCAAAACCCACCGATGAGTGCATATTTTGTGTGCTCGATACTCGGACAAAATTTATCGGTTTCATTCTGTTTGTTGCATTGTGTATATTTATTTGCACAATTTTTTGGTATTTTGTTTTGAACACATTGTGGTCCATTGTTTTTATCAACATGCCGACGGAAGCGCAAACTATTTTCTACTGGACACTAGAGGCAGTCGAAGTGGCAGCAACAACGATAGAGGCATATTCAAAATTCAATGTATACAATATGGACACGTTTTGTGAGAGTTTGGACAAAGCAAATACGACTTGTGGGTGTGAGCGTGGTGAACGAAAAGGGGCTGAGATAAAGTGAGAATAGCATTTTGAAGGCTTAAAACTTGCTTAACAAAATCTGCATTAAAGAGCTTATAAAACATTTATCAAAGAAGTTGTGTCGTTGAACCATTCATTCTGCAGAAAACATAACATTTGACCCACTTACATGTTTAACTTGCACCTCGAGGTCCTTCAATTATGCACATTATTGCATCTACTCTGGCAGTCAAGTGTGGCCTGAGTCTTTTCATAATGCCACACAATGCGAGTGTGACAAGAGTTGTGGTTGGTGCCACAACAAGTGTCAAGAATGTGGCACAAAAGAAATGCGTTGCATACTTTAAGGCGCTTAAATGCTCAACACAAGCCAGTCACATTTATGCCATAAATAAACTGGCATATGCAACGTGCAATAGCAGCAACAACTCTGTTGTAGCTCTAATGCAGTTACAGCTGCTGCGGCTGCTTTTGCTTTTGCAAGCTGAAGTGTCTGCTGAAGTACGCAGTAGAAGTTGCAGCGTCCTTCGCGTGTGGCAAGATAAATCTCAACAAGTTTTTATGCATTTCCTTCTGCTTTTTTTACATTTCTCTTTTTTGTGTGACTTGACAAAAGTCGACAACATAAGCCAAGCCAAGACTTTTAAAAACTGCCAAGTCAAGCAAATGCGCCAAAAACGTATGCAGACTTTATGTGCTTATAGTACTCATAGTTGAGATATGTCAGGGTAGTTACCTTATTTGATCAGCTCGAGCAAAAGCATCTCTATGCGTATGCATTACGTCCAACTGGCTCATTTAACAGACAAACAAACATTGAGCATACGCCACGTTGACCCCATTTTTCACCAAAGTGTTTTGCGCTGCATTTTCTTGTACTCTGTTCACTGTATTCTCTTTTCTGTTTTCTGGGATCTCTGCTTTTGTTTCTGTTTTTGCATTTGGCATTTTGGTTTGCTTTTGCGACTGTCGCATGCCCTGTGTATTGTATTGTCCAGTGTGCCTTTCGTCGTTTTTGTAATGCCTTTTTGGTCATGCTTTGTAAGGCAAGCCAATATTGTTCATGGTGTATGTGTGTGTGTGTGAGTGTGAGTGTGTGCCTGTGAATATGTGTGTGTAATAGCATATGTACAATACTTAGTTGCCAGTCACTTTTTGTTTATGTTTCGACAATGAATGTGTCGTTCACTCGCTCTCTTAATTCGCTTCGCTCTTAACAGTCAACTGGAACTTTCCAGTCCGTTTAAGAGAGAATAGTGCTGTTAGAAAGAGCGAATTTACTCTCTTGTCTAAACTGCTTGCTATTGGTAGTCCTGTGTGTGCTTCTGGTGCCCTGTTGCAATTCAAAGCCTATTGAGATTGGCAGTCTTATTGCGATGGCATAAACTTGGACTAGTTATGAATTATTGCTCTATGCGTGAACAGATGTATACTACTTTTATATGTAATTTTTAATTTATCAAACTTATAAGTAAAAACTTATAAATTAATTCACTAGTCACACTGTTTTACTAACTATATAACTTATTAAGTTTTTAACAAGAATAAATAGTAACAGTCTTATAAAATTAACATACATATAAGGTAATCAGATACTAAAATTTTGATATACGCATACATTTTATATTTTTTAGTAAAATGTTATTTTAAGGAACAAATAATTGACTAGCTTTTAATGCACATAATGGAATCAACAGGATTTATTTGCGTTCAATTAATTGATGTTCAATCAACCTACAAATATTTATATCATTAATACCAAGATATAAGCTTATTTATATATAATATATATTATATCTACGTTTTAAATATTCTTAAAGTTAAATTATCTTCAGAGCAACTGTAAATGGACAAAAAGAATGTTTTAAATTTCATTTCTTAATTGATTGCATTTTTTTATGTTGGGGATATTTGGATAAGTAAAATTAGCTAAATTAATAAATAATTGTCATCTTCGTAGTCTTCTTACAAGCTTGAAACTATATTCATCCTTTCAAAACTAAGAAGCTTATATTTCCAATAAACTGGTTTTAATCCATTAAGAAGTGAAAACAATTGCTCATATTTGCAAGTATGTGTATTTTGAAACCAGCTGAGCTTTATTTTCTCACACTTTTTCTTTACATTTTGTTTTGTACATTTAGTTTGTATACATTAAATGTGGAAAGCGTAAGAGAATTGTCAACTAAATCTCATCATAAATGCACTTAAGGGATTAAAAGTGGCACACATTATTGACACAATTAGGCAAGCACAGCAGCACATAGTTCTGAAAAGTGTGCCATTGTTTTTGAAAATATATTTAAAAAAATACTTTTTCTCCTTTTTTTTTCTGTTTAGTTTTGTTTTTATTCTGTTGTGCTGATCCGGGCTGGCATGCGTCAAAAAAATAGAAAATAGTAAAGCTGTTTGGGCCAAAACAACAGCTGCAGGACTGAGTTGAGTTGTTGACTAGCTGAAGCTGCAGCTGAAACAAGTCCGATATGGTACTATACTATCTATCTATATGTATTTCGATGCTTAGGGCGGAGCGTGGCTCACAAGATAATTGCCAAAAGTTGTTAAAAAAAGTTTTGACCAACATTTTTGCAGCTAGTCAAAAAGTTGGACCCTTGGGTCAAGCTGTGTCCTGCCCTCAAAAAAGTTGGCTAAACATTTTATTTTATCTAATTGAGTGTGTTTAAAGTTTAAAGTATGCCAAAGTTTGTTCAAAAAGTTGCCGATTTAAGCCAAGTGAGCGATTGTATCTTTATAAAGCCAATAATACTCACAAACTGTTGCACACTTGCTCATTATTATTGCTATTATTATTATTGTTATTGTTATTGGCACATGACTTTTATTATTGTTATTTCGACTTACGCATTTTGATTGAGTTGTGCAAATTTTTTAATTTATTTTACACGTCCGCCAGTCGCCCGGAAATAAACACGCGCATAAAAATGTCGGCCACCTTCGTGCTATGCTCGTTTCCGGTTGTGTCAATAAAAAATATGACTGCTAAAATATGTGAGTATGTTTGTGTGTGTGTGTGTGTGTGTGTGTGTGAGTGCATTTTCACATGTATATATAAGTACAAAATAATAAAGTAACACAAATCCCAATTTCCGTCAATGCATACAGCGAATATCGCATGCATGCAACGTATACGCAATATTCATTTTAGTCCTGATGCTGTAGATGTGCTCGGTGTTGTTGTTTCTGCTATTTTGAAGCATGCAAATATGAAAGCGTTCATTTCACATCCACTCTGTTATTCGCCACGATTAAAGCCATCATAAAAACTGTGCACATATTTGGCTATCATCATCATTTGTATTCTAAATGAAATTATTGACATGGTCTGTTGTTCGTTTCTTTATTCAGAAACTGCAGAGTTTTTTTTGCCATTAGTTTAATTTTATATAAAAAAGTACAACAATTTTATAGCTAATTTTTTTATTATTCTTATATTATTAAATTATTATTTTGTTTTTATTATTTTTCCTTGCCAGCTTTGTATTTATATTTCTTGAATTCTAATACATTTTTACACTACATCACTTTTTAATTTATATCTTAAATTTTTCAAAGAATTTATTATTGTTTTAAATTGGATTATGAATTGAAAAGATATGTATCCTTGGCTTAACCAAATTGCGTAAATTTTGTAATATTACATTTTTGTTTCAGTTGGAACATTTTTGGCTTTGGCCACAAGCCGACATTGATAACAATTACGTGTTAACTCAAACAAACTTTGCATATGATTTTAAGCTTAACTGTAATTAAAGCTTCCTGGCAAGTGCAAGACAACGACAACAAAAACAACGAGAAGGACAACAAAAACCAAACTACAGCATAAACTTTGTTGGGAACTCATAACTTTTACTTTGAGATGAAGCAAAGTGCAGGGAACAGGATCTAGAGCGGGGCCACAATAGCCCAAAAGAGAAAAACTTTATAACACTCTGTACTTTTCTCTATGCAAGTGTGTAAATGTATATGTATAAGTGTGTATCTGTATGAATGTGTGTGAGTGGGTGTTAATAATAAACCAAATAAGTGCGAATTTGATATTGTTAGTGAGATCGAGTCGACTACGAGATAATGCGTAATTATCTCAATTATTGCTTTATATAATGTTGAGAAAATAAATTCATTTATAATATATTTTTGTATATTCTCAAGAGAGTTTATTTAATATTATAAAAATCACACATTTATTTTAAGTATGAAACAATTTGTGCTATAGTTCTTATCTCTCTAATGACAGAGTAGACAGTTCTAAATTGCTTATAAACCAAATTTAAAACTAGAAAACAATTGCGAAGCTATTCTCTGCCCTATATTTAATGCAAATTTTACAGGGTATGCAAGCCAAAAACTTTACCTAAAGAAAATAAATTATTGTTGTGCTTCTTGCAGTTTATTTGTTGTTTTTTCTGTACTTTTATTTGTTGCAGCTGCGATTCTTATGCAGAAGTGTTAAGCACGCGGTTTTTGGGGCTGATGGCATATGTACTCCTACTTTAACTTCTGTTTCGGGGTCGCAAGTTTTAACAGCGAACTTTATGCTCTAATTTCCGAAAAGGAAAAATTAGCAAAGTATTTTGCGCCATTGCCATATAATAAACTGGCAAAAGCGCCATATATGTATAGCCTCATCTTAGACCCATGTGTGAGAGCTTCTTTTTCTGTGTGTGAGAGTTGCTCACAAAAGTCACATAAATTTGAAATGACAGCAGCGTTTTACAGTTTTTCGAGGTCGTGTGGTAATAAAGTTTTTCAGAGAAAAACACACACAAACACACACACTCACAGACATACACACGGAAAGAAAATGAGAGGAAAAAGAGCGAGAGCAACAGCTGCTCAAAGCGACGCATGATGACAGGCCAAAGTGGCAGCTAGTTAGGCTCTGGGGCAGCAGATGAGACCAACTTCAACTAAAGAGTGGTGAGTAGAGGGCGGCGGGGTCAAAATTGTATAAAGACCCGACTCATGACTCGTAAAATATGTTTATGTCTGTGTAGACTTGGCTAGGCCTGGCCCAAAACTATATGCATTCAGAATTGCTCTGTTGAGCTATTCTATGAAATTATGCAATGGGGATTATTTTAGTTAAATTGCCCGACTGCGTCGAGGGTCAGTCGGACAAGACAGTAAGACAGACAGACTTGGCATGAGTGTGAGCCTGTTGAAGCTTTAGCAGAAATGGATAACGAATGAATTTGAACTTTGTCAAGCTTATGTCGTGAAATTTAACTACAGAACATTCAAAGAGTAGCTGCAATTCGCTTCTGATTTAAATGGAAAAGGGAACAAGGATCTGAAATTGCATAGAAATTGTAATAAATTTATTAAATTTATATCATTCTAATAAATAAAATCAAATTCATTTAATAGGTTATTTTAATTCATTACTTTGGACTGTGAACTAATATTAAAAGAGCTTAGCCAACTTTAATTCACAATATATATTTAATTATTCAAAACATTTTTAATACAATATTTAGTAAGAATTTATGTAATGAGCATTTAATTGGAAGAAAATAACAAATATATTCCTCATACAAATTATTGTATTTGATATTATCCATTGTGAAAGCATGACTTTTCCAACACTAATATATCAATCACAATACAAATTGATGCGTTTTAAATAAATTGTATTTAAGAGGATTTAAATACTCACTTTAGAACGCTGGCGGGTAAAATTTACATTACACAAAAGAAAAACCCAAAATGAAAAACCGCATCACAAATCAAACTACTTGTAATAAGAGAAACAAACCGAAATAATTGCCACAAACAAAATATGTTTAAAATAAATTAAACAATGTGCCAAATTGACGACCGCATAGCATGCGAAATTCTCTACAATAGAACATCGAGAAATATGCAATACAAATTGTAATTAAATTGACAGTCGTCAATACGATTTATACCCCTTTTCCCACATAAGCTTGGCCTAAAATGATTTGCAATTTAATTATGGCAAATGGCCAAAACAGCCGTTGACCGGTAGGTAATGACAATACTGGTGCTCATTGACCATTGTCCATCGAATGACGAAAATCAAAATGGCTAAAATAAATGACTGAGTGCCGCGAATTGTGGTCACTTGGCCATTAGAGTAACGGCTTTTCCTACTGCAGCAATTTAACATTAGAGAAAATGTGACAAAGTGGCCACAACTTACCCCTTTAACCTTTGACCTCTGACCGAAACGTTTATTCTCCCTGCAGTGTAATTTTATAATCTGCATCTGCAAAATCTACGATTGATTGCAATGGCTCGAAGGTGAGCTTTAATAACTTTTGTGGTTTCTGCTATGAGCCATGTCAAATGGGTTAAAGTACACATAATCAAAGTAAGTAAAAATATGTGTTAACCATTTACTAAAATAATTAATTTTAGTTATATTGATTTGAAATCGAATTTTCTTAACATTAAAAGTTTCATAATTTTCATATAATAAAGTAAAAAAGAGAAGGAATTTTGTAAAATTTGATAAATATTTTCATTCAAAGTTTAGAAAGAGTAATTGGGAGTCGGAAACATGCTTAATAACAATAATTTATATCAGGGTTAATATCTCAATTTTTTTAAATCATATTATAATTGAACTTTGTATTTTATATATTTTATTTATTACTTTAAATGTTAACGCTCTATAACATTTTCCAAGATTGTTAGATAGTCTTTTAATACCTTTTTACTTTAAAATGTTGTGAGTTTTCTCTGGTTAAATTTGAGAATTCTGATTCAAGTTTCGTCCGCGAAATTGACCCATTTAAGCTAATCCGACTACAAGTCTAATTAATGCAAATTAAGGGGACCCCTGTCCAACACACAAAAGTGGTAGCTAAAAACCGCGTATAAGATTTAAGGGTGGGGGCTTCCCCTGCTACCCTGTAGACCAAAATTGAGGCTTTCAACAAAACGACTCTGACGACAACTCGTCGTACAACATAATTAGGCTTATGGCAGTGACTTTTATAGTCAAGTGCCACAACAGCCCCTGTTACTTGCGACTCGGTCCTGCCCCAATCCCCAACTCTCAACCCCCAACTTCCAACCCCAACCCTCAACTATGGCGACCATTTGCGTGCGTCGCTAATTAGTGTAAAATGTTTCCTGTTATTTACCTTTTTCGGTTTTGCAACAAAACAAACGACGAGACCTAAATGGTATATAGGCAACATCCAACAGCCAAATGGCGGGACGTTGTTTTTAGTGGATACTTCAGTATCAGTAACTGTTTTGGTTACGGTGTCGATTTTTATTTGTACTCTCTGTGACGTGACCTGTTTTGGTAATAAATAAATAGTCGTATTTATTTTGCAGTTGTAATCAACACAATACAAAAACAAAAGCCAAATCAGCGCTAATTAACTCAAAAGCCCCCGCGCCATTAACAGACAGTACGATATCCAATCCTGTAGTGAAATGTCCTTGTCATTTCATCGCTACTTAACATGCAAAACATCAACTCGTTCAACTCAACTCAACTAGACTCAACTCGACTCGGTGCTGCGTAAATTGCATTTTAAAATAAATTATAATGATTATTATGTTGCAAACAACAGATGTCAGCTCGGCTGAAGAATCTTGTCTGTCATTTCCACCAAAAACGGAACAAAAACAACTCACTATCTCTATCTCTGACTATACCTTCCTTTCTCTCTCTCTCTCTCTCTCTCTATCTCTCAGTCTATCTGGTGGCTCATTGTTAGCGTTGACAGCAATTTTGCCACTTTGCCACTTTGGTCTTATGGGGCAAGCATAAAAATGTTAACTGAACAACATTAACGCAAGCATTTTATGACGTTGAACTTAATATTATTAAATCAGCGACGAGTTTATGAAGCGCTAAACGCAGCTACCAAAGGGCACAAGTCGACGATAAGCATTAATATGTAAGTTCAATCTGCAACTTACACTGAACTTAGATGAACTCAGCTACAATTAAGTACTTGGGTTTTATGAATTGAGAGTAAAACGTCTACGAGCTTAAAACAGAAGAAAGAATTTAAAAGTAAATACGGCTGAAGTAGAGTATGGTACATTTAAATCTCTCCCTGCACTGAACTAAATATTATAGGAAATACGATGAACTAAGATATAAATGAAGTGACGTTATGCGACGTTATTAAATCGCATTCTTGAAAATGTCTTTATATGATGGGTGTTACAAGAATCTCAAGAGCTTTTAAGAAATATTTCCTCAAACGTTCGAAGTGTCGACATTTTTTAAATGTTAAAGGTTTTAATTTGTCGAAAATTCTTTTGAGCACATAGAAAATGAGTAATAAACTAGCATTATAAAAATTCTAAATTATTTATAAATTTAAAATAATAAATACTTGCATTCAAAATGTTTTTCATGCATATTTGTTCAAGTTGATAAATCATTTAATTTAAATCAACATACATACTTAAAAAAACTCTTGACAATTTTTAAAAGTTCTGCATTACTTTATTTCACAAAATTATTACACTACAAATGACATCAGCAAAAAATGCAACCTTTAATATTTATTTTAAATATTAGAAAACATACAAAAATAAAGTATTTGAAATTTTGATATTTTTTTGAAATTTGCTTTGAAAACATTTGGCATAATCTTTTAATAAAGTAAATTATTAGTCTGAATCTTTATAGTCTAATTACTGGATTTCAGTAAAAAGTTGTAAGCTTTTAAATAACAACATGCTTTGAGTTACTAATTACTTAATATTATTAATTAGAAAACGCTCTAAGCAGTATATTCATATTGATTTAATTAGAATTGTTCAATTCTCTTATATTCTGGTTCAATACGTCTAATAAAAATCTGAGGGACTGAGGCTCTGGGGTTATCAGAAGCAATTAAATGTATGTATATTTTTGAACTGTAGATTCGGCTTGACTAAAGCGATAAGAGATTGACAGAGTAAAAAAATGGTCTCATGTTTCTGACTGAGCAGACAGAAAATTTTTAAATCAGTCTATATTCAATTGCTTTGTGTGGAAGATCTCAATGTGTTCAGCAAAAATGAAATTCAACTTGAAATCGGTGTCAATTTTATTGCTATTTCTACATAATTGTAATGCAAATTACGAGGTTAGTGTTAATGTGTGAGTGGTAATTGGTTATGTGAATTGGTTGTAACAAAAATTTATAGTCATTTCAGGATTGCTCTGACAACGAAATGAAAACTGAGTGTTCCACCTATTGTTATGAGATTGTAAAGCCTCTTTTAGAATACGCTAAGAAACTTCAACCAGAAGAAAAGAAAAACTCAGAGTTAATGAAAAAGATTCATGAGCAAGAACTCACTATCAATGAATTGAAACTATCACTAGTCAGCCTACAAAAAACAGTTGATAGCAATAAAGATTTAATAAGTATGAAAAATAATGAATTGAAATTATATCAACGCATTAATGTCACTCAAAGTGAATTATTGATAACCTATAAAAATCAAATTGATCAGTTAATCGATGAGAATGTTATTTCTAATGAATTATTAACTACCACAAAGAAGGAAGATTTTCAACTTTCTGCCCTGAAATATAAGTATATAATGAAAAAAAATGAAGAAGTAAATTCCAATCTATCGAGTTGCTTGACAAAGAAATCCGGAATTCAGCAGATGATAGTTCATGAAATTCGGAACTTCCCCGTTCCCTGTGATTCCGATTTGGCCGGCACTGGCTGGACAGTTATTCAGAGGCGTATGGATAGTTCAAACTTCGATAGACTTTGGGAAGACTATCGTATGGGATTCGGCGAACTTGACGGCAGTTTCTTTATTGGTCTCGAAAAGCTCTACCTGTTAACCAATGAACAACCTCATGAACTCTATATATATCTCAGGAATTTTGAGAATGAATCTCGTTTCGCACGCTACGATCACTTTCAAATTGGTGAAGAGAGCGAGTCCTTTAAAATAAAGTCAGTTGGAAATTATTCCGGAACTGCTGGGGATTCATTTAGCCAACACATTAATATGAAGTTCTCCACCTCCGATCACGATAACGATACATCAAACTTTAACTGCGCCAGTGAATGGGGATCTGGATGGTGGTACAAAAATTGTGCCTTTAGGTAAACAAAACCTTAAGCCGAAGCTTTTCACAATTTAATTTGTTTCTTTTTCTCTATTTGCAGTAATCTTAATGGAAGGTATCAAGATGATAAGAAGAATCTTTATAGTGGAATCAAATGGAACTCCTGGGAAGGCAAAATGCGTTTTACCTTTGTGCAAATGATGATTAGACCAATAGTTTAATAGTTATTTTAATTAAATAGATGGATTTATAAAAATCTATCGGTTTTATTTTGTGAAATCCCTATTATCGAACGCTAATCATCTGATGTGCTTATGTTTTGTTTTGTTTAAAAGCTTTTAAATAGAAGCAAAATTTGTTTTAATAAAGCAAACTATAAGGCTTGGATACTGAAATATGCTGAATCATGGCTATTAAAGTTAAGTTATCAGGCGTTGGTCGAATTTGGATTCTGAGCGAAGCTGGCATATTATTAATTAGCTGTTATTCAATATCATCATTACGTCTCCCATTATTACTTTCATGAACTTAAACAATATGAATTCTTTTATTTGAAGCTTTAAGGTAATTTTAAATATGAGATTAGGTTTTGATTCAAAATTCTTATTATGTTTATGTTATGCTGTGTCTATGTCAGTATTTATTATTAGATTGACTGCCTTATCTATTATTCCATTTCCCAGAATATTATAAGTATATGAACTTGTGCGACTCTCGCCTTAAATAGAGAGCTGGGGAAACCACAACATGGACATGTTGTTATTATAAACTGAATAATAGATAGCCTGTTGGTCCAAAAACATAACGCAATTTAATGTAAATTATGCAGAACATGGCACATAATCAGCGAACATATTCATGTTCATTTTGGTAAGCACATCGTGTAATTAAGTAAATATTTTCGCAAATTTTTGCCAACACGCGCGTGCTGCGGAAGTGGCTGCAAGTGTAAAGTGGTATCACTATAAAGAGAGATAGAGACAGCCAATGAGTGAAAAAAAATGAGAGAGGGAGAGAGAGAGGGAGACTAAAAGTAAAGGAAAAAGTCGACGATGCCCAGCAGTGTTGCATATTTGTGGAATGTGAATATATTGGCTGAAGGGTGGAATCGCACATTTGCTACATAATTAAGAAGCAAATGGAAATGGGCACGTCGCCAAATTAAGTATACGCCACGTGGCTGCAATGCAGTAAGTGAGCCACACAAAATTAAAATAACCGCAGCTCCAACTGCAAAGCATCCGTTAATAAAGTCAAGCAGAAGCCGAAGCATTTCGTTGTAATTGTAAGTAGATTACACGTGTGCATGCATTATAATAAGTTGCAAGTGGCCAACGGATGCTGCAACTGTTGCACGATGTGGCATTTAAAAATATGTTAAAGTCACTTCAAGTTGGTAAGATGGGTTAAAACAAACTTTAAACCGAAACACAACACATCTACGAGTCTGCCGCAGGTCAGTTAGCTTGACATTTTGAAGACATTAAACTGAAACTGTTGGCAGACTTTGGACTGACTTAACCGCAGGCCAGGTGCAAAGCACAGCCAGTTGCCAGTTGGTCGAGTTAGAAACAGCGAAGGCAGCAGATTTCCCCAAAGACGAAGACAACGTCATGGAAATGGAGATAACGACCAAACACAGGCCTCAGCCTCAGTCTCAGTCTCAGTCTCTTTCTGAGCCACAGTCCGGAGGCCAGGCAACTTAGGAGAAACAGAGTTCAAGTTATGAATAATTAATGTCTGTCTAGTTGTGTGTTTGTGTGTGAGTGTGTGTGTGTGTATGTTTGTAGGTGTGTGACTTTCTCTAAACGGAAGCTGTGTCTGTCCGCCGGTTTTCCCATTTTGTCTCTATGACGCCATTCGTGTGAGCGAGTTGATAATTTGTTATAATTGTTGGGGGACGGCCACAGGTCAATTTTGTGGGAATTTATATAAATTTGCCGAGACAGCAGCATTGCGACAGCAAAAAGTCACAGAACTTGAGTAACTAATCAAATTAGACGGACTTGCTAATTAAACAAGCTGCGAGTTAAGTGATAGAAAAGTTTCGATTTTTATTTTACTTTGGAATATTTACTTCTTATTAATGTTTAAACTCAAAACAAAACAAAAAAAGATGATTCAGGAGTTTTTGAAACCGATCCACTAAGCGAATAGATCTCTTGATTTATGTCTCGAACCACCAAAATAAACCTCCTTTGTAAATTTGAAACTTTGTCGCCATACCATAAGATACACAAACTCAAATAGTTATAGGTCATTTGTATTGCATTGCTATTAATTACAATTAATTAAAGTGTTTATATAAACAGATTTAAGATTTCAATTTTAAACATATGAAAATTATTTGAAACATAGAGAACTAAATAATTATTTGAATTTTTCACATGCATTTTCCCTTTTGTTAGATACTTGGCTAGCACTAGTTAAGTGCTCTAAATTGACTTTAATCTTCTTACACAAGTTATGATTTTGATTTTCCAATCCGTGTTTATCTATGTTCTTTATGTTAGACTTTTATTTTCGGGTACATAAATCCCATATATGCTCAATTCCAAGTTGGCTAAGCAAACTTTTGGCAAGCAACTGAAAACTAGCTTAACTCGAAACAGCAAAACATCAACTGTGAAAGTAAAGGCAAGTCCAAGGATGTGTGTTTGCTCGAAAGACATAATAGCTCTTCGGGCCGGATGTTGGCTCACCTCTACTGGCCACACCTCTTGCCATGGCTCATGCTGGCCATAAATACCTTAACAGCTTTTGCGTAACTTAAGTCACCTCAGCACTTAAGAACAGAACTTGACATCAACCATGACTGCAACTGGAAATGAAACTGCGAGTGGTGTGCGTTGTGTAAGCGCATTAAACTCATCCGCAGGTGGGAGTTTAATACTCGTATTACGTTTAAATGCGCACAATGCGCTACTTTTTGCAGCTGCAATGAAATAAGCGAGTTAACTCAATAATGCACTTGGCCAGTACACAAACACACACATACTTCGAGAGCTTTTTCATATGACTTTAAGCCCATTCATTGAAACATATGGAATACTCATCGTTTGTCCTCGTACTCTTAATGCTTTTATTATGGTTTTCTGTTATTGTTGTTGAAATGTGCTTGGGAATTTTTATTTTTTCTGCTGCAGATATCTCAGCTATTGACATTCGGGTCGTATACTTAATGTGGAGTGCACAAAGCTGCCATTGGCAGCTTACATGTAAATAGTACTTTACGGCAATTGATAAATAGGGAAATCTTTTGCTACTTAATGACTCAAATCATTAGTACACAATAGCGGATCTAATTAGCTGTATTTTGTGTTGGCAATAAGCTATATTCTTATGTATATTTATTTTACTTCATTTTATTTCTTATTAGTTCCTAGAGCAAGAAGGGTTTCCTTAAGCTAATACACTAGTCATTTAAAATTTTTAACATTTATAAATATTATGAACTTATTTTAAGAGTATTTAAAAAGACTTCAAAATTTAATGAACTAATTTGATGTACTTTATTCCAATATTTTATTTGTATTTCACTTACTAACGTTACTTCAAATTTGTATATGTATTTTATTTATATTTATCTAATTTTTGTTTTTATATTTTATTTATTTTAACATTTTAAAGTTTCAATGCCTGGATACTTTCTATGCCAATTTTGGGTCCGATTTAAAGCTGCACTTTAAACTATAAGGTACTTAAAAGTTCACTTACAATTGACATTGCTATCTTGCTTATAACCCCTGGATACTTTTTCTGGCAATTTCAGTAACTGCATTTATTGGGTCCGATTTAAAGCTGCATTCCAAACTATATTTTGGTTTGTTTTACGCACACAAAAATGTCATAGCCAAATGCTCTGTGGCTTAACCTGCCATACATAAAGACGCGGGCTACATAATAATATCAGTTTCAATTCTAACCATAGCAGACACCCAACCCTTGTCCAAAAAAGCCGCAAAGGATATCAATGAGCAATCGATGGGAGCATTCGACACACTAGCCACAATTTTCTTACCCGTTCCCGTTCTACGTTGTTCATCCGTGTGTTTTGGGGCAACTCTAGAGTTACAGATACTCGCACATGCACGTCTTACAAGCATAGATATATAGTAGATACAGATACAGATACAGATACGTTGCTACCAAGACACGGTTGTCGTCGCAGTGAATTTGTAAAATACGTGACAAACATTTGCAATTTGGTCAAAGTCACTGTCGTATCGCTGTCGTTATCATCCCGTTCTCTTATGCCTTTTCACAGTTTTTCCTATTCTTTATGCTTCCCTCTGATATTTACAATTCAATTGCTCTAATTTCATTTTGTAAGGTTCTCATTTTCCTAGACAAAAAACAAAACGAAGTTCAATTGAATTGACAGCCTGTGAGAATTAAATGCCCCCAATACTTTTTCGACTAGTTCTGTTTTTTTGTTTTATGCTTCATGTCTAAATTGATTTATTTATGTTCTCGATTCGAATAGTTTTATATTTTTTCTGCGCACTTTTCTCGTATCTGCCGCATTTTTATTGTCTGACTGACCACATTCTGTGGTTTGAGGTTATAAATTTATAGTAATTTTTTATGCCATTTTAAATGGCAACATAAATTTAAATTTATTGCTCGTCGATTTCCGTTGTGGCTTGCCTGATGCTTCTTGCTCTCAGTCCCACTTCATACCCTGGGACCCTGTTG
Source organism: Drosophila neotestacea (assembly GCA_035044365.1). Taxonomy (NCBI): domain Eukaryota; kingdom Metazoa; phylum Arthropoda; class Insecta; order Diptera; family Drosophilidae; genus Drosophila; species Drosophila neotestacea. Next base: position 727,675 of record JAWNMD010000052.1, on the reverse strand, counting down.
AGTTGAAGTTCGAGGACTGAAAGGTTGTGTGTTGTCTTCTCGCCACAGGAACTACGATGACCCACTGTGATTTTTCTGCATTTCTGTGGTCTTGTCAATTTTTCTGTAAATATTTTAACTAACAACTGGACTTAATTTTTTTTATTTTTATCCAGTTGAAATAATTGTTCAGAAACACATATTTTCATTACGATAAAATAAAGTGACATAAATTTTATGCTTTTGTTTTCAATATATATTAAATTAGATAAGTTGGCAAAATCATATGAACATCATTAATATAAAATTTAATTGTTTCTTTAGTCAAAATTGTTATTTATTAACTACATTTATTACACTGACCATTGAATACTTAATAAATAGTTAGCATTAAAAACAATTCAATTATATTGTAATTATTTCTTATAATTTGTATGGTTATATACAATTGAAATTTTATTAATAGTTAATTAAAGTTCAATAAGTTGTATCCTTTTGTTTTAAAAATATAATTTTACATAATTTGTTAAAATAACGCTGCAAATTTTCTATGTTAATAACACTTCTTTTTTATTGTTTAAATTAATTTAATTGTTTTATTTGTTGATCATGAATTCAAAACATATTAAATGTGTTAAAATTGTGTTTTAAATTAAATCTCTAAAACTTACATAGATTCTACTGTTAAACAAAGCTTAAGTTTACGTTATTGGCCTGAAGTCGTTAATGAATCACGAATAATAAGCCTTTATATTAACTTCTCGCATTATTAACTTCGAGCAGTTTTCGGAAATAGATCAACACGTTGGCAACAAGAAGCTGACAAGAAACCAAATGCTTAGCATACCACGTAGCTTAAAGCAAATTTAATTAATTTGCTCGCCTCTGTTCCGCAAGTTGGTTGCCGCAGCAGGAGTTCTCTTTATGGCTTGGACAAGCTATAAACTTGAAAGTTACGAAGTTCCGAGTATTTTTCAGCAGCTGCAACTTCATTATGTGACTGATGATTTACAGCAACAGTAAGTAATCATATTTTACATTTTTCGCTTTGTTTTCAACTAAAAAAAAATAAAGAAAAAGAGAATAAGGATGTCACAGGACTGACAAGACGAGCTGAACAGCGTTGGAAACGATAGGAAGCATAACTGCATAATGGCAAGAGAACAGCAAAAATTGGCATATAAAAAGTTTTTTAATGAATGGAATTAGTGTCTGAGCACTGCACTGACTTTGTTAAATCGTCCAGGCAGCGCCTCCAAAGTCCTCGAAAGTGTCCATCAGTCGCACCAGTTAGTCATTCAGTCAGTCAAAGTATTTATCATGCCAGCAATGTTCCAGCTCTCTCTCTCTCTCTCCTTTCCTTTTTCCCCTTGTCCTGGTTCAGCCCCTGTTCCTGTTTCTGGGCTAACAAAATTAGCGCTTATTAGTGCCAGTTGGCCAAACTTGTGCTGCGTTTTTCATTTTCGACTTTTACTTGCCATAATTTCCCTCGAGTGCGCCACTGAGAGATCTCTAATTGTTTTAAACGAACTTTCATCAAAGTTGATGTACCGCAAAATGTTTGCAACGCGTCTCTGAAATTAATATGTTGTTTAATGAGTATTGTTTTACAAGTTCTCCCGGTCTGAGTGCGACTCAAGTATGAAAATCTACCAACTTTTCCTTACACTAAACTCACACTTGAAACTGACTTGTGTTCGTCAAAAGTTTTTGTTTATTTTAAGAAAACCTTGTATTGTGAGTTTTATAAATAAGTTTTGCTTTATTATTACCAAGTTTTTGTTGTTTGTAAAAAGAAACTATTCTCAACGAAATTCGAGTAAATTGAAGTATTGATACATTAATCAATGGGAGGATAATTAATAAATAATTGTAAATTAATTAGAGGAATTAAGTCGGAAGATTTTTAAATTTATGGACTTCAGTACATTGATGGGAAAATTAAGACGTAAAGAACAAATTGTGTTATTATCTTAATGTGATAACATATTTATAGAATTTATTTAGTGAACACTTGATAAAGTAAACAACTCGAATAGGCTGAAAATTTATAGAATTTGATAGCTCTAAATTTCAAAAGCAATTTCAAGAGTATGTAAGAAAAGAAATCACACAAATATATATATAGGCAGCCAAAAATAATAAACTGTAAATCTTTATTTTTATTGATAACACTAGGCAACAATTCTTATTTTTTTTTATTGCCCTCAACCAAATTTTCGCTTTCTATAATAGATGTGGATCCAAAGATTATAAAGATTATCATTCTTATGGCAGCTATATGTTATAATATTCCGACTTGCACCAAATTTGGTAAGGCTGTTTGAAACTACACAAAACACACAATTAATTTTTCGTAAACAAATCTTAAAAAACATAAAAGATTTTCTACTTAATGTTATTTCGAACCAATCGAGCAAAGAGAATTGCTCAAAATTAGTTGCAAACGAATTTAAGGTTTTAAACAATATTTAAACGTAACTTTAAGAAACAAATGCTGTCCCTTTTCCAATTAATAGACCTTGCACAATTTATTCACTGTATCCAGATTCGAATGTACTTGTGCCTTGCCAGTATTCCGGTGAAAACCACATCGCATGTTATTAAATATGCAAGTGGGTCTCAATTAAGAGAGGAGTAAGTGTTTACCACGAAAATAAGCAAAAGGAGGTTGATATAAGTACTATATAATCCAGCAAATGCGACATAATAAGAACATGACTGCAATGCAGTCATAAACTTGCACCAAATATCAATTTATACACTTAATTAAGCTCATATGTGACTGCGCAATTTTATGAGCCAACACAGAGACACTAATGGACAGAAGGAAAACAGACACACAGCCACAGACACGGTGTCATTATACACACGTATATATAGATTGATCTGTATATACTCACACACACACACACACAGACACACTCACAAGAAGAGCACAAAGTCAATTGCAATTTTATGAGCTGTTGAAAATGAAGTGTGTAACTGAGAGAAGTGAGAGCCGAAGGACTTCACTTCACAAGCCATTACGCTGATTGGCTTTTAATGTTTATCAATACATTACGCAGTCAGTACCAAAATTGCTATCCTCTGACTGACGTTGAGTGGAAGGCCTTATTTTAGCTTAGGCGTTGACTTGACTGACGTTCTGGTTGAGGTTTCTGTGGGGAGGCCAACTACGAAATGAGACAACTGCTTAAAAATGCATGTCCTGTAGATACTTTGCTTTTCCTCTTGCCTTTAGTTTTCTTTCTTTTTTTTTTCTTTGAAGAGAGTGAGTCTCGTGTCTGTGGCACATAAATTTCCATTATCACATGCTAACATTTAGTCTAGCTATTATTTTCATACAAGAATTATAAGATGCAGCCACACATACAGAGACAGACCAGTTTTAGTTCAGTTTTTAAGGCAAAAGTCGACTTCCTCCGTTACCGCTCTTTCTCTTCTCGACCATACTCGACCTGCATATTTTTTTCTTCTGTCCTATGTGCATAATTTATCTGTCAGCGAAAGTAGCGACTGCACTGAAAGCAAACGATACTGTAGAGGAACTCAACAGCATCTGAAAAACGAATACAAGATACTCTCCTGGATTATTTCTAAGCAAGGGTATTGCTCTGTTTGTAAACTTAAACAAGCTTAACTTAAGTATTTGCAAGCCTTTTAAGTCCATAACGATTTCTCTGTTTAAATCTATCCACTTAAATCTTTCACAATCTACTCTTTTATTTGGCATAAGACCGAATCAAATTGCACTACTGTTTATATATGTACATATCTATTAAAATATTTTAATATAATCTTATTTGTAAGCTATTAATTTTTTAATCTTTTTAAGTTTATTCAGAGATTAATTTCTAATAACTTCAATTGCTTTTGAAACAACTGTTCTAAGTGTTGGTATTACTCAAATGTCGGAACCCCAACCCAAAAGCAACTCCAAAATAATTGTTGAAACATTTGATATATCTTGAAATTTATTGAATTACCTTTAATTATTTTTTAGAGTTATTAAAAAGGCGTAGTATACATTTTAAACGAATTTATAAATTTTAGAAAATACAAAAATAATTAATAGTTTTGTAATAACTCGAATAAAATGAACAGCAGCAGATTTTCTTACTTCGAAAACTGTAAGAAAAATATTAAAATCTCTGACATTTTAGAAACACCAACATTTAGATTAGTTGTTTTCAAAAGCAATTGTCGGCAAAAGATTTAGAGCTTTGTGGAACACCCCTGTATAATTATTTCTTTGCATTGGAAAAATTCATTCGAATTTCGATATTCTAATCAAATTTGAATACCCTTTGAAATAAAATAATGCTCTGCAAATGTAATGTCTAGTTGGTTTCTAGCGTAGGCAGGACTCGTAGACAACATGTGGTGCGTGGACTTTATGCCATCCAAAAAAAATTACAAGGGAAAAATAGATAAATTCAGTTTTTCTTAACAAATAAAATGTAATATGTAAATTTATTAACACAAACTTTTAAGTTCAAATAAATGACAAGAAAATATGTAAGCCGATATTTACTAAAAAATTTTTATTTTAATGGAATTAATTTTTTTTTAATAAAAAATTTAGCTGTTGTAATTTTGCGACTTTGGCCCACTGTGCGCCATGTGACAGAAGAGCTTCAGGAAAAACTAAAAATAACAACAACAAGAACAGCAACTGTTGCCTGGCTGGTTGGCACATGCATCATCATCATGATGAGGAGGCTACTAAATCCTATTATGAACTTTGAGCTTATGAAAAGACTTCAAGCGGCGCATTGTCTGTGGAGTTGCACAAGGAAAGTCGCAGACTGAGACCCCTATGTGTGCTAGCTATGCTGATGGCAACGTTTACACTTCTGCATAATTAAGTTATGTGCACAATACAAACACACAGGGAGAGAGAGAGGAGATATAAAGAGACAAGGGGGTAGACATACCTTCACCCTTGTTCCATTAGCCACAGTTTTTCATTGCGCATACGCCGCGTGTGTCGTCGCAGTCGGTTGCCCGCACAGCTGCTTAGGCGTCTTTAATTGTTATAAATTGTAGATAAATTAGCTGTTGCCAGTACGGTTAAAGTTATGCACTTAAAGTTTGCATCGAGCATCGAGCATCAGCTGCAACAGCAACTACAGCTGTTAGCAATTTTAAAAATTTCTTGCTTGATTTTGCACAATTTCCGTTTGCAATTTATCTCAAGTGTTGCAGCAAACTTGTTGGGGGTATTGAAAACAATTGGCAGCTAATTTTGCGCAAAAATTGCTACTTTTTATCTTTGTTTTGCTATTGTTGTTGGCCAACCAATGTTGGATTGAGCATTTTAAAAAAGTCCTGGGTCCTTGCCAGCTCGCCTTGCCTTGCCCATCTTACCCGTTTAAATCCATTCAATTTCCTCAGCTGAGCTTCTGTGGGTCTTGCAGCCAGAGTTTTCACTGTCGTAAAATGCAAAATACATTTCTAATGAATATTGAAGTGTAAAATTTGAATTGATTGCATTTGATTTGCGGATTTATAGCTCGATATTTACATTGTGGCGAAATCTGTGGCATGTCCATTTCCACAGCTGGAAAATTCCGATTCTCAATTGAATTCAAATAAAGCATCGAATAAACAGCTTTTCTTCGACTTTTACAATAACTTGCTTACAATTCATAACTATACAATAGCTGAATAAACTTAATGGTTTTTGCTTTAGTTGTAGATTGTAATGGATTGTTGGTAATTTCACTTTTAGAAATATTTGCAATCTACACATTTAACTGATATAGAGTGCTTACATATATATTATACATATGGTGTATAAATTGTAAGTAATTGCTTTTTAGTGAGTTGAGAAATACATCAAAATTATTATTTTAATTTTAGAGTATTTTAAAATATTATTTATAATATTCATATCATTTTACCAACTCCAACATCTATTCCACACTTTAACAACAACATTTGAATTTCATGATAATCTGCAAATAATTATAAAACAAACTCATTTCTGATAGAAAATGTAAATTAAATGCTGCATTAATCATTTAATACGAGGCATACAATTTAAACTTTTTCCATTATTAAACAAATTTGATCTGTTTCATGTAACTAATAAGAACTCCATTATAAAACGAATTTCGAACAGGACTTGCATTTATTAGGCCTTAATTACTTATTTAATACTTAATATCTTTTATCCAGTTATATGGACAAAACAATGCTATAAATTTAAATAAATTTTAATAATAATAGTTATGTTAAATGAAAATACTTAATTTTGCTTTAACTAAGACTATGATCGATTTTTATACCCTTGCAGAGGGTATTATAATTTTGTCACGAAGTTTGTAACGCATTGAAGGAGGCGTGTCAGACCCCATAAAGTATATATATTCTTGATCAGGGCGACGAGCTGAGTCGATATAGCCATGTCCGTCTGTCCGTCTGTCCGTCTGTCTGTCTGTCTGTCCGTCTGTTTCTATGCAAACTAGTCTCTCAGTTTTGAAGCTATCTTGATGAAACTTGGTACAGGTCCGTGTTTTTGCTGCACGCAGTACATATGTCGGAACCGACCGGATCGGATAACTATATCATATAGCTGCCATAGGAACGATCGGTTGGAAATAAACATTTAGTATGAAAAACTTTTTTGTTTCTCAAGATATCTCAACCAAATATACAATATGTGTTTGATTAAGTTTTAAACAGGCTGACCAAATTTGGTGCAAATCGGGCTACTATATCATATAGCTGCCATAGGAACGATCGGTTCGAAAACAACATTTAGTATGAACAACTTTTTTGTTTCTCGAAATATCTCAACCAAATAAACACATTGTGTGTTTGATTTAGTTTTAAACAGGCTGACCAAATTTGGTGTAAATCGGACAACTATATCATATTGCTGCCATAGGAACGATCGGTTCAAAATCAACCTTTAACAAATTTTGCAAAAAATCTGAGGCTTACACAAGGCACTGCAAGGGTATCCAAACTTTGGCGCGCCAAAGTTAGCTTGCGCTATATTTAATTATGAATAGGCAACATTATAGTACATGCTTAAGATTATAGAAATGTCTGCCAAGTAAACAAAACTAAACCGATGCCAAATTTCTAATTGTGGCTTATGAAAACGTTCTCAATTCAAGCGTGATGTAATTTAACATTTAAATTGTATACTCGTTATATGAGTGTAATTCTAAACTTGGCATCTCGAAATACACGTACTTTGATCTACTTAAAAATGTATCATTTCAATTGCCAAACCACATCGCACAGAGCCTGGGAGATAAGCTCTTATCTCGGCATTTTCAATTGCCGCATAATTGCAAAACTATTACAATTTGCCCATTTCCTGAAAATGCAGAAAATGTTCGTTCTGGCAAAGAGTTTAATTGAATTATGTATGCGGCAGTTTGGGAACAAATCCTTTGCAAACTTGGCACGGCCACAAACGAAATTGTTGCCAAAACCGAGACCCAGTGCCATGTTTAATAATTTTACAACAATTCTAACGGCCGGCAAATTCAATTTTATTCAATATTATTAGCTACTGGGGCGTGTCCTTACTCCGCCTTTAGTTTGCGGTAGCCAAGTTTCAGTCTGTTTGCCCCGTAACCGCAGTGGCATCTGACCCGGCGGAGTTTTGAGGTGGGATTTGAGATTTCTAGAATCCCGTACAGCATCTGAAGCTGTAGGTGTGGGCTATGTCCGTATGTGGTCTCAGGCCAGCTTTCGTTTGTTTGACTTGCTGTTATGCCAACTTGGCACGCAAACTTCTCACAAGTTTGGCTAGTTAAGCCAAAAACCGTCGGCTGGTGCATATGGAAATTGGGTCGGAATAACGTCATTATTATCACCGTCATCATTATCAGCATCAGCATCATCATCCACACTTGGCTTGGCTTGGCTTTCGACCAGGGCAAGGCCAAGACGACAACTACAATGGCAACTTTGTAGCCCTTGTTTGGTTAGTAATCTACTTGGGGCTTTTCAGTTGATGTTAAGCACACACGCTCACACACACCCACACACACATATACACATAAATGCATTTGTTTGTATGTAGTGGGCACACTCACATATAGAGAGCCCCTTTTGTTGATATTGTCCCGCAGTTGGCGAGAAGTTTTGGCATATACCCAAAGGGTTAAATTTGTTAATTTGTTAAAGGTTAAAGGCGTCATGTTCACTGGGCTCGTGAAAGAGATTGATAACATAATTTAATATACTTATGTATATATGAAACCATGTCAATAAAATGACGAGAACTTTGTAATTTAATACTACATTTTATTAAAATTAGTTTAAAAATAATCAAGTAATGCTATAAATAAATAAATATATGCAAATATATGTCATAAATTAGACATATAAACTTGAGTTTTTAACTGCAAAGGGACTAAGGCAATTTACATCATGCAGAACGTCTTGGTTCATTATTGTTACATTTTACATTAATGTGTACATTTTTAAGTAAACTTAATTTGAGTATTATATACATGGTATAAGAAAGCAGACAGGTTAAATAGACCTGCTTTGCAAATTTTAATTTATGGTTTTCGAAGTAAATTGTAGAAATAGGAAAAAGTTAAATTGTGTAGAAATTAAATATTGAACCTGTTTAAAAAAAAAAAAAGACTTTATGCTGACTTATTACTGCTTACAACACAGTTGTTTAAGAGCATACGATAGCCCATTGTTTTGTTTTTTTTTTTATCTGTGGGTAAGTTTCTTATTTCTATACTGTTTATAAATTTTAAAGAATTAGTGCCTTATGTCTTGTGACAAATCTATATTCTTGGACCATCCAAGCAAGGCGCTTTTAAAAGTAAAGTTTTTCCAAACCTATCCTGACAACAACAAAACATAATAAAGCATTAGACGACTAATAACATAACATTTAACACAGCCAACTAACTAAAAACATTTGGGCTTTGAAATCGAGGACCGCCATTCAAATGTTTCTACCTGCCTTAATTTGGGGTCTAACTAACTAGTTTGTTAATTAAAGCTCCTTTGGCCTTTAACTTCATATATAAATAGTTGAAGCTTAACATATATAGATAACTGGGAATGTTAAAGCTTAACTCACAATCAGTTACTTTGGTAAACATTTAAATACTCATTTCAGGCCAGCAGCTGCTGGGAAATTCGAGAGGCCTACAAATTATATGTTAATGCAATTGTAATTGATACAAATTTGATTTCGGGAGAAGCATAAAAATATGTTGCTGGCTTTTTGTTGTTGCTCTTGTTTTTGTTGTTGTGGCATTGAAAATGAGAAATCATTTGGCATGAATGGTGGGTGTGGCATATGTTGGCATAATGTGGCACACGTGGCAGGCAACGGGGTCTGTTGGCATCTGCCACTTGGCTGCCAACTGCGGGTGTGTGAAAAGAAGGAAAGAGAGAGACAGAGAGAGAGAGAGGGAGAGTCGGGAAAGGAGAAGGAGAGAAAGAAAATCTGTTTCCCTTCGAATGCTTCCCTTTCATGCGTTGCCAAGGAACGCACACTCTCAAGATAACGTAATAATTTATATGAACTTTACAGGGTCATTAATTTAAAGCTTATTCAGTTGTTCAAGATTTATTAAATTAACTCAAGTTGTGGCAGCCAACGGCAGGAGAAACAAATCAGCTCACGATGCTCGAGACTGTGGTCGAGGTCACAAGTCAAACACTCACGCAAAAACTAAGACAGGGATTCCCATGGCTGTACAAATAATCAAATAGTTGACTTTACTGATAATGAAGAATTAGTTACAGATTATTTGTGTGCAGAGAACGAATCACTATGAATCATTTTGAGGTATGTATATATATAAAATCCAGCAACTGTTAAATATTATATATTAAGTTTCTCATTACTCCAGAGAAAATGAAAATATAGATATACATCATTTGTTTGTATTACATATAAAACCATTAACTACTTTCTTAATAATTAAATTTTCATATAGAAAATCTTAACATAAGTACAAATTTAATTGTTGTTTATTATACCATAATAAATATCTAGAGGTAGGATTTATTCGATCTTTTTCTATTTGTACATTTCTAATCAAATAAATCAATAAAAATTTAACTTAAATTTATTTTTTATTAATAAATAATAGTTCATAAAATATTTTCATATCGGTTAAATTTCAACAAAATTGAAGATTATTTTATTTAATAAAATTACTATAATCTGTAAGCTGCAGGTAGATTTCAGTATTTGTTCCAATTGTGATTTATTTATTGATTTATTAAAAAAATCAATAACGAATTGATTGTAATATTCTGTAATCTAGTTAGCTTGCTGAATTGGCAAAGCAATCTCACTTCTATGGCCATTAAAAATATTGATAAATATATTTCAAGTACACCCTTTTAAACAACATCTTGTTATGACCAATCCACTTCATCTATCATTTGCATCTTGTGCATATTTTAGGAAGCCTTGAACATGGCTAGAAATTTGGCTCAACCGCTGGCTGTAATGTTGATTCAACGAATCGCTGGTTAAACACAATTAAATTAACTGCATTGTAATTGTCTGCAGTCAAAACGAATAATAATAAATTTGTTTTCTTGGGGCAGGCGGAGAGAAACCGCAATCCAATTTATTGCTCTTGACCGCGACTAGGATTTGGCTTGTTGATCCAGCTTCTCTTTCCTCAGTGCTGCAGAATGCCGTCTGCCTCAGAATTGCAATTTACGTGCTACGTAAATGTTACAACAAATCCAACAACAACAACAACAACAGCAAAAACAACAACAATAAATGCAATGGCAAAGGTAAGTTTGTGCTGGGCAACATTTGATTGAAACGCTGCAATTTGGCGGAGGAGCTGGAATCCAGGAACTGGTAGTTGGGAGCTAGGAGAAAAGGATACTTCATAGATGTTGGTTTGTACAAATTTCAGGAATATTCAAAGCATTGGCAGCGCTTGACTGGCAACAACCACAAAAATGCATTGAATTGAAAATGTTTGAATTTATATTGCAAGTTTGACTTGATTGAGCCACTTGATATCGTTTCCTTTTTCCAGTGCACCAGGACCTCCAAAGCCCCCGCCTGTCCCCCCCTTCACACATACACATAAAGACACACAAATAAAGTTGATTTTCCTGATGAGAATTTGACTGTATAAAATGGAATTTGGAAACCGAGAGACGCTCAACTAACAAGCTGCGATTTGCTGTTGATTTGGCTGACATTGAGCCAAGTTGTAAATGCACAGAAAATATTATTATTTGTATTTTTATTTTCAAAATAAATAACTTGCAAATAATGCAAGCTAATTATTTACTTAGGTAGTAAATTTAATAGTGTCTGAATGATGAAGTAAAAGTCTTCAAAAGATTTAAAAACTACTAAAAACACATAAACAATCCTAAACGCCAAGCAAACAAATTAATTTAAGTAATTATTGAATTTGCTTGTATTTAAATCTATAATCTAATTGAAACATAGTTATTTTTATTTATTTAAGTAAACTTTAAAATAAATCAAAACATTTTGTATTAGCGTTTAGAATCAATCTCCTTATTTAGAAAGAATATATTATAAAATTCCAATACATACTTAGAGATGGAAATTTGACTGTCCATTTACGAACTTGTATGGCTATGTCCATTATTGCAAAGTATCTATTGTACCCTAAATCCAAGAAAGCACAAATGGTCAAAACGTTAAATTCAATTGTTGTTTTGCCTTGTTACCGAGAGTAGAACATGAATAGAAGGAAAACTCTACAGTTTCCTTTATGTCGCTGCAACTTAGCAATAAGTCCTTTTGAAAGGAGAAGCAATTCAGTTCCATTCCCAAGAGACACCGTATAACCGCAGAACAGCTTACCTGATTGAATTTGCATAGTTTGGGCCATGTAAGTGTCAAGCCATGTTAGTCAAATTGTGCGACAATATTCATTGGAAGAGCGTGAAGAGAAGACAGTTGAAGAAACTTGAAGCTATTTAAAGATATATATAAGAGTAAGTACTCCACATAAGAAAGAACGATTGAAGCTTTATACAGCACAATATTATCATTGAAATATAAAATACATCTAAAATACTTGAATTTCATGACGAATATTAAATATATTGCAGTCGTTTTTATGGTCAGTATCTTTAACCCAAATTCTGTGAATCATAAAAGTCGCAGTTTAAACATTAATTAGAGTCATCGAAGCGGACCCATGAAATAGTAAGGTATTGATAGAAAGTAGGAGAAAGCAGAAGACGAACCAATAACCAAGGACAACGCGTTGTGCATATCAAATGCGGTACACGTAAAAGGCAAAGGCGACAGGATGTGGATGCGATTGCGATTGTGGTTACGGATACACGGAATAGGAATCCGAACGAGGAAGATTTTTGCCTTGGCCAGAATATGGCACAATCTAACCGCAAGACCAAAATCCGTCGGAGAAGTTTACAGTTACGGAGGGAGTTGCACATTTAACGGCATTCTGCGATGCGTTGATTTTTACGACATTTCAGCTGCGATTTCCATGCACACAACTTTTTCCATGGCCACCTCCAACTCCATAAAACTACAAGATACGAGTGTTACCTGCTAAAAGTTTTTTGGCCGTTGAATTCCAATAAACTGGCTGGCACAATATTAGTTTTTATGTCAAAAAAAAGAAGGAAATAAAAGAAAAAGTTTGCCAACAAGAGCTGAGCAAATAAAAAAAAAAAACTGTAAAATCATTTAGGTAAACAGTGAGTGACTTTTACAGAGTTTGCCACGGCACCAGAACGTATGTCACAGATACAAGCTTACAATCTACCTACAGTGCGAGAGTATGCCAAACTTTGTGCTATGTGACTTTCAGAATTTTTTAGTTTTGATTTCAAGTTGGCTCTGGCCTGTTGTCAGGCTCAAAGCTCTTAGCTTAGCTCAGCTGAAAATATTGCAACTTTGCGGGAAAGTCACGTGCAACTTTACAGACATTTTTGGCATTACCTTTTGGTGAATGCTGCGAGGTGCAAACTGCAGTAAATGCTCTTCAATCTTAAAGACTAAGAAGTGAAGACTGTCTGTGTCGTCAATTAAATAAATTTCCATTTAACAGCGATAACTGAACTCACACGCAGCATTTGTTTAGCATTCACATCGAATTTAACTTGCTGGATAAATCTGTCACGTGCACACAACAATGACAGCCATGTGTTTGGGTTCCAGTTCGTGACGGTCCTTGTTCCATCTCCTCTTCTTTCACTAATTGCAATTATTTCTCTTTACAAATGAGTTAAACAAGTGCTAAACATTTGTACGCATGTCGTGGTAACAAATTCCGACGTGGCAAATTGTTGACTATCCCACTGTACACGTACTTGTGGCATGGTAATAGATGTGTTAAACCATGATATAACTAACAGGAGCACATGGAAATTTAGGTTTCAGCTTGCTTTCAATGTAATTGTTACGATTGTTGTTTACGGTGTATGTAGTTATTGATTGTTCTTATCCCTGATTTAAGACAATATCTAAAAGTAAACACATATAGAATTTTTAGGAAAGGCTACAGTCGGAAAAGCAAGTGACCATCTACTTTTTCAGTTCGGTTTTGAATGACTTCCGATTTATTATCCGATCGTGATAAAATCAGGACAAATTTAAAGTATAGTAAAAGATATATCTCATCTATCTTTAAATTCAGTCTTGTAGAGAAAGAGGGAGAAAATCATAATTCTAAAACAATATAGGTCTGGAAAAAATACAGAGGAACCTGTTTTTTGTCTCTAGCTTTTTTAGTCACTTTGAAGATTATGAACGCCAATCGGTAGAAAGATATATAGATGGGCGTGGCTATTTTGACTCGTTTGTAGATGCTGATCAAGATTATATATACTTCACACAGCTCGTCACGGCTCCTTCATCCTGTTACATATCTTTTGTCGTTTTCTTTTTTAACAAAATTAATCTACACCTACAGGGTATAAGAATTGTACATATGCAGATAATGTCCATTTGAATTGAGTTAAATTATTTATTAATTGTTTTCATTTATCATTTATTAATTTTAATATTTTCTACTATTGTTTCTAACATATCTGCTATTTGTTTCATAATTTCTATTACCATTTCCATATATGCTTTTGCTACCGTTTGTATTATTTAAGTACATGGTCTTTAAAAATCATAAGTTTAACTGGTTACACCGGTTTTGTAATGGTGACAAGGACGTTGTCCATTGGATAAATTGTTAAGATTTTTTGGTTCCCTTTTTTGGTTAAACTTTTGATCAGTTTAAATTTTTTCTGATGACCCAACGAAATATAAAATATATTACGATAATGGGATTAATTACTGAACATATACATTAAATAGAATACTATCTTTAAATCCTATTATGAATATCAAAAATCAATGGACTTAGTAGCTTAAATTTTGGTGGAGTAATTGGAAGAAAGTTAAGTACATTTTTAAATAAATGCCACCTTAAAATTTAAAAAAAAAATGGTAAATATATTTTATGTTTTCAATATATTTTAATATATACTTTAACTTAAGCCCCACAAAAAATAAGTCGTAATAATTGTTTACAAAATCTATGTGCACAGCAAAGTATTTAAATGACACCTCATAAAACTACAGCTTTATATCCGCATCCGCATCAACAACATCCGCCAGTATCGCATCCGCATCCGCTGTGACTAAACGATGGCAAACTGTTCAACACCTTTCGGAGTGAATGGAGCATAAGAAATCATATCAAGCGCTCCAGCGTACGGATATAATATATATAACAATTTTCACACAATTTTCCTAACACGTTATTTGCGCGTATTTCATATATCCTTACTGTCAGGACGCTTTATGTACATGTATGTGTGTGAATTAGCGGCAAACGGATGTTGAATTGGTTTGCCTTTAGCTTGGCTTGCCAGTCAAGTGTGAAGCAAATGTGAGGAGGGGAGCATCTTGTGGCAGGTTTTCCTTGTCCCGATGTTGACTGCTTGTTTTTATTTCCTTTTCGGTGCTCTGTGTGTGTGTGTAGGTGTGTAGATGTGTGAGTGTGTGTATACGAGTCCTGGCACGTTGGCACGCTTAAATCAAAGCAATTTGCCGCGTAGCATCGTGTTGTAAATTATCGCCGCAGGATTTTGTTTTATTAAACTCGAGTGTTCATCTGTGTGCGCTTTTGAGCTTGTGAGCGGCCTGAGATTCCTTAAGCTTCGGCATTCTTGAAAGCATATAAAGGACCCTGTCTGTGTTTAGATGTTAAAGGTAAAATTCCTCATATTCCAACTATAATTTATAAAAACTTTATGCTTTAAATATCTTTCAATGATTTCAATCTCATACAAAATAATTTTATTTCCCATTTCTGCATTGATTGGAAAAATATGTCATTTAAGTAGTTTACACAGTGCGATTAACTAAAGGTCTCGCCCTTGTATCAACTACTTAAACGTTTCATTTTCACCACAGAACGTGTAAGCCAATAATTAACTATTAATTCAATTGTTTGACTCTGATTGCATATACTGCAAGTAGTAAATTAAAAGGTTGATATAATATTAATGACAACCTCTTAAAAATTACTACTTAAGGCATATGCAACATTTATAACATGAACTTGGAAACTATTAAAATATTTTTAAAACTGATACATTCTGTATATTAACTAGTTGATCATCGATCGACATATCGTACACTGACAATAGTTAGCGTTAAATATGTTCAATTTATACTCAAAATGTCCAGCTACCTTCTCTTTATAATCATGTTATCTTTTTTTTTTGTCTATCTATGTTTACACTCAATAATCTCTTTCTTTGTTTTCATACCCTGCAAACTGAACTGCAAATTACAAATTAGTCGAAAGTATTTGAAAATGATATGGATTCTAAGAGCATGAGTTTGCTGAAATCAGTTCTGTGGGCTCCTCACTATAATCAGTATTTGCTTTTGGCTAAGTATTTGAAAAAATTTCTAGTTCCCAAAATTGAGAAAGAAATTGTTATAGCATGAACATCAAGTTAAACATCAATTATTCGTTATAGAAATTACAAAATTAAAAATAAAAATATAGTTAGGCTTAGTAAGGTTATATGCATAATTTAAATGAAAAACTGAGTTTAAGAAACAGATTTGAAAAAATAATAAGTAAATAAAAAAATTGTTATATATAAATACACAGTACAGCTATCTGCATAGAAGTAACATAATTAATATTTAGAAAAATAAATATGTATTTGAAACATTTTGTTGAATTTCAGGGCTCGGAATAAATATGTTTACTTTACTACCTTCTCCAAATTTAACAAGTTATTTTGACATTGAATATCCCTTATAATATTCAAGTACATAATAAACAGAGACAAATCAGATATTGTAATACTCGTACTTCCATGTATTATTACCAGGTGGAAAGCCATTAGTCAATTTTCAGTATGGCTTTTGTTGTCGTTGATTGGTAATGCGACTTTTTCGATGGAAAACCAAGAGAATCACAGAAATTTACATACATAAATCAGGCTAGCGATAAGGTTAATACAATTGCCGGCAAAGCAACAACACAAGTGAGCCTGTTTTGGCCCTCTAGGCATAACTCCCCTTCACCTCTCCCACTCACTTCCTGCCCGGGTCAACCCCCTTCATGGCAGTTTCTCTTACTTAACACGTCGTTTGTGTTGGTAAATCGGAGAATGACGGCACAGACAGTCAGACGATTTTGACGACACACGTAACAATGTTGCCAAAATAGCATGACAACCCCAACAACAATAACAGCCAACAACAACAAGAACAGAGAGCACAAAAAATGGCATTAAAGCTGCCAGGACTGCCATTTTTCCACGTGTGCGCGCTTTGACAATGAAAAGTGAGTGTATGAGTGTGTATTTCATGTGTGCGTGTTTGTGTGTGTGTGATGTTAGAGGGTGTGACTGTGTCGCTTATGTGTATGATTTTTCACTTTGCCGAAACATTTTTATAAATTTTGACAGCACATTTTTTGTTCGATTTTGCATCCAAAGTGATAAAAATGTTTTGTTAACTGAGAGGAGAGCAAATATTCTGAAATTCCTCAGCGTGAATGGAATGTAACAACTTAACCAGGCGTAATTTTTGTAGGAGCTGTGAAGCATTGACTTTTACATCAGAAAATAGTAAGCAATATAATAAAAGGTAGGATGTCAGTTAAATCACATGATGATGAATTGAAAAATTTTATTTATTTGTTAATATGAAATGTATAAATTATATTATTAATAAAAGCAATATTAGAATTCATTATAGTTATTAATTGGAAAGTTCTCAAGGAAAAATCATGAAAATATTTCAGGGCCAATATAATTTAAATCTCAAAGATTTATTAAAAAACGCTTATAATAAGCGTTATTATACTTATTAACTTCATTTGAATAAAGACCACAATGTAATATTTTAGCTCGGAAACATAAATATAGAAATGTAATTCAGCAAATAAAAACACTCAATTTTGTAAATTGCCAAAGAAAAAATATCATTCTCCAATTTTCAGCAATTATCCAACCAGTCAGAACATTAGTATGGACTAAAAAATGAGCTGTCAACGGATCTTTAAAGAATCTTTTGACAATAATGACAGCTGGCGGCATAATATACTAAATAAATATTATAACTTCATCAAGTGTCAACAGTTGAACACATTCTGCCAGCCCCGAAAAATTTGGAGCAAGTGTTGAAGCGCAAAGATTGATGATAAAAATGAAAACGAAAATGAAAATGTGGCCCATAATAAGTTTGCTCATTTAGGTCTGAAATATTTTGACCGGCAGATGCTCCTTGAGCTTCCTTTTGCTCCTGCTGCTTGACATCCTCATAATGCGTAGCTAATGTTGACATTTTTTCAACGGTTCAATGAGCATCCGAATTCCAACGTGTTTGGGTTCTTATCTACGCCCACGGCCACGCCTACCCGCTGGCACCAGAGTTAAGGAATGTGACCTCTTGTTTTTTGTATTGTATTTGTTGTTATTGTTGTTGTTGTTGTTGCTGCTGCTGCTGTCCCATTGTTTGATTGACTCGACTTGGCCTTTGTTTCAATGACTCAAAACATCTTCATGATAACTTGTCAAAACATTCAAAGCAAACAGAGACTGAGATAATGTTGAGATGGCAAGAGAAAATAGAAGTAAGAGAGGAAGTCCGAGTCTTTGTGCGGGACGTGCTGTTTGATTTGTTGGGTCTTTTTCATTTGCTGGTTCACTGCATGGAAAAGTAGTTCAATAATTTCAACGTCATTTACTTGTCATTAAACGAATATTGAAGAGAAAAATTTCATTGGCTGCCAGCCCATTTTATGTTCTTATCGCGCCGTCACATCATTAGGTAACGCCCTCCCGCAGTCCACAGTCCGTCTCAGACAATGGAAACTCTATCAAGTACTGGTGCTTTTCTTTTTTTCTTTCCGACTGTCTGTGGATTTGTTTGCCCGGCAATTATTATCCTTATCATTGACACAAATCGCCATTTAATTAGCTCAATGCTTTGGGTGTCTTATTTGTGCTTCCCATTGATTTGTTGACATTGTCCCTGTCCTTATTCCAATTTTCTTTACTGTTACTGTTTTAGCTTCATGAGTTCAGTTGACAGCCGAGAATATCTATTATAATGGTTAATATAATCATTCGTCTGGATTTGTCAGCTGACCATAATAATTGCAAATAATTTAGGAAAGGTGCCAAACACAAAGATCGTAAGCAGCAGCACCTGAATTTTAGAAGGACATTTCCAACAAGAAGTAGAAAACATTTTATAAAAGGTTCTAAAGATAATTTACAGCTGAATTAAACTTTGTTTTATTGAATTTCAAATTTTATAACAAATTCGTTTGTAAATCCATCGATACGATAATCCCAGATTCTTAACAATTACCAAATAATACTTTAATTGATAGCTCGATAGATACATTCACGTTCTATTACATCTTTCAGATACAAACAACTTCAAAATGCCAAGTATGAGTTACAGTTGCTGACCAGCTATTTAGCTACTCGCACACAACACAACAAACTGGGTTAATAAATCACAGAAGCCTGGAACCAAAAACATAAATTACAATTAATACTAAAGAAGGTATAATTATGCTATCTATGTTTTAGGAATCCAGACAGAAGGGAGAGTTGGACAAGCTTACAAAACATTTGCCACGCACAAAAGGGGACAAGTACTATGAGTTTGAACTCATAGTAACCTTTGTGTTTCACCTTTTGCAACTATTAATTATGTGAGTGTGTGCATTAATGCGACTTTAGATACCATATAAAAGAGACAATGCAAAGTTTTGCTGTAGTTACAGCTCTATAAATTTGCATAAAATATAATATATAGTAAGTGCCCCATGCCAAGACTAAAAGTCCAACTGGTTGTCCTTTGTTGTCGCTATGTGACTTAATTAACATCATGTGGCATTGTGGCACCAATAATTTATCCCACCTGTCGAGAGCAGCTTTCATATGGCAAATTTCAATGCAATTACATTCACTTGTTGTATGTATCTTTAAGATACAACTTGCTACGGGTACTCGTATCTAAGGAGCTTAACATGGCGCCAATGCGATTAGCTGACAGCGTCGACTTTTAGCACTTAAAATGCAGTTGCCATACCCAAAGTAAGTCGAGGATTCAGTTTTCAGAGTATCAGCTGGTCAAGGAGTTACATTTATACCCTCATCGTCATCTTAATCCTCATCCCTGTCCACATGCTCATCCGCCTCCGTTCTCGTATCTGTTGTATATGTCGCCGTAGTTTATAGCTAAACTTTCGCCTGACCACGCCCAGTTTTGAGTATATGTTGTTGTTTTGCTATCTCCTTTGACATTCCATGCCACAGTTCATTTTGTTTTCACTGCAATTTCTTCCTTGTTGTACACAATTAACAGCTATTGCTGCTGTGCCACTTGCTACTGCCCCTTCTATTCCCCCTTCAAAGTATATTTGTTTGTGTGGAGAGTGTGGAGTGGAGAGCGAAGAGTGGGGCCTGTGTTTGCGAACTCAGTTGCGTAGGCGTGGGTGTGGGTGTGGGCGTGGCACAGTGTAATATCCGTTTTCGCTGGTAACTAGTCGACCAGTTAACCAGACCAGCCCCAATTGTTGCTCTGGGCCTGTTGAGTTTTGATCCTTTCGGTGCTCCTTGCTGAGACTTGCATAATGAGTTACATGTTTGTTGTGGTTTCGCTTGTTTTGAGGTCCTCTGTTTGGTTCATAAAAACATATTTTTAAAAAAAAATTCAATAAACCGGAGAGGTTCAGGGTCTCCCACTGTCAAGCTTGATCCACAGTAGCTTTATTGATCTTTATTATATACTCAATTTAGATTACTATAGATTAAAAGAAAGTTATGGAAAGTTTTATGCAAAGATCTAAACAATTCTAAATGTTATGGTAATAATATTAAATTAATCGTTTACGGACATGGCTACGTCGACTCAGCTCGTCGCCCTGATTAAGAATATATATACTTTATGGGGTCTGTGAGGCCTTCTTAAATGCGTTACACATTTCGTGACAAAATTACCTCTGCAAGGGTATAATGATTATATAGAAATACTAACAAATTAAATTATTATATATGTAGGTACCTATTATATAATTTATATCTTTTCGAAGCATTTAAGTTCTATATACTACAATCTCAGACCTTCTTTCAATCGCAAACAAAACCAAATTTCAATTAGAATTGGTTGCAGCCAGAGAATACTAGGGGCTATCAAGAGCTAGTATTGCAAGTGACAACTGGCAACTGGCAACAAATGATTTAGAAAATGATTTATGGCACATTCATCTAATTACCACAACGCCCGCAGAGCAAAGCAAAGCGAAGCAGAGTCTGGCATTGACCAAGAACGAAACATGGCCAGGACCATGGGCAAAAAGCCAAGCCCAAAGCAATGTTGATGACAATTGTGAACGGTTTGTTGTGCATAGCTCTGCCTGTATCGTTGTGTATGCATGTATCTATGTACGTGTGTGTGTGTGTGTGTGTGCGTCACTGTATGTACAACACCATTGCTGACATTAATGACGCATGCCATCAGTCAGTAAATAGAAGAGAAGGAGGAGTGGCAAGTGGGAAGTGGCAAGAGGAAAGCCTGTTGCTAAGCCTTTTTCCGCGAATGCAGCGCATCAATCTCAACATCAGCTGTCTGTTCCGGTGGGAATGTAAGGGAGCAGAGGAGGATTGGCGGAACAGATTCCGGCCCTAACACCCGTATTAATATCGCATCAATTATAATTTTCATCTGGCAGCAAAACCAAGTTGACAACCAAATACGTTTTAGTTATGTGATTTGTTGCAACTTTTGCTCCTATGTTCCCCAAACTGTTGATTGTTCATGATACTGATGCTTCTGTTTTCCATTTTTCCCATTTTCCCTTGTATCGTGTATCAATTTTGCACCGACAATTTAGCTTCCATTGATATTTAATTTCAGTTTGTTGGAAAAACAACATCGTAAAATGGAGAAAAAAAAACAGAAATGCAAGTTACATGCTTTATTATTGATTTATCATTATGGTCGTCGTGTTTGTTTGACATTTGTTTTGGCCAAATGTTATTGACAGTTTTGGCTAATGATTTGTTGCCAACTAAACTGAATTGTGTTTGTTGTCCTTGGTGCAATTGTTTGCAGCCTTGATTGAAGATCTGTCATTGATTAACAGGCTTCAAATCATAGCATTCACTTCATTTCTTTCAATTTAAAGTTGATTCATAGTTAAAATGCGCGTGCTTGACTACAAAATACCCTAGGCTCTATGATACAAAAGTTTCGTTTTTTAGAAATTAGTTCTTTGACTAACTTCCTTGTCCTACTAAAAGTTTCAGCATATTTAAAGAACATGGTATAAATGCTGACTGATTTAAGTTAATCAACCAACACTTGCATATTGTTATCAGCACAGGGTATAATTTAATAGGCTTAATTTAACAGAGATTAAATGATTAAAAGTGATAATTAATAGTTATTAAATTGAATAAAAAGATGAATGAATAAAATGACAGATTTACATAATATAATTTAATGCTTATTAGTTTTTCAGTTTAAACTTAAACTTTAAATTGAGTTCTTGAAACTGATAACAAGCATAAATTGTAAAGCCGCTTTTCCTTTCCAACTGCGCCTGACAACTGCTTAAGCGTATCAGACGCAGAAATAAATTCAAAATTTAATTCAAATCAAAACTTCTCATAGCGTGCAGAGGAAGAACAGAGTTTCAAAGCTTTTCAATGCTGTTTTCCCAGCATCTGTCAGAAAAATAAACAAAACTGCAAATTTTATCGTGCTGAACGTTTATGCGCAAATTGCTTCCAGGTTTACTCCGCGTTGTCTGTCCTCGTGTCGCCTTATCGAATTTCAGACAACGTTTGCTGTGTATAGTGTGAGGAGGATGATGCCAGGACTCAAGACTCAGGACTCCAGGAGGAGCGTAGAGACTTCAGGGCACCAGTCGATGGATATAGACGCCGTATTGTCGCCAGTTGACAATGGGCACAGATTTCTTCTTGGCGTGCTCCTCGGCATAGTAAAGTTTCTCTGCTCAAGGCGTGAAATGAAATCGACAGTAATTTGTGTTTATCTCTTTCAATATATATATGTGTGAATTTGTGTATCTGTGTGTCTGCGTTGAAATAACAATTGTCACAACTTTTGCTTGGGTTTGCAATGCGAAAAGTTGTACGATGCGAAATTACTTTAATTTGTGAACTTGACTTTATCAAACTATAAGATCCAACGACTTCTGTTAATGTAACCAACACATATTTCATCTTAGACTTTGATTCGATGTCAATAAGCCAACTTTATCATATTGCCATATGTCTATTTGGGCAGGGGTAAAGAATGGAGAAGGAAATGGAAATCGAGCTCCCAAAGTCGCTTTGATGGCGCATAAGTAAGTGCCTATGAATAATTCATGCCCTATTTATACAAAATCGAAATGATAATCGTGCACTTTAGCATTTAAATCAGAGATGCTGACTAGAAATGGGGCAAGGAACGTACCCACTGTTTTTTTAAGGGGTGAAGGGAGTGAAAAGGCAAACAAATTTACATAGATGCGGTGTGAGTGAATTTTAAAATTGTTAAGCTATTCAAGTGTAGACTTGTCGATTGGTTAAGACTTATTTTAGGCCAACAAACTGCTACCAAATTAGAGAAATCGTCTTGTAGTCTAAAGGTATCATAGGTGACTCTGGAATTATTGTTTATAGAAATTAAAAATGACGGAGCCAACTATGATCATTACTTGGAATAAAATAAGGCTCTCCACTTTATACAGTCAGTTATACAGTCAGAATAAAATCATCCGTTATTCACCCTGAAAATCAGAAACTTGTTGTGCCCTTAAGAGCGCAATTGTTTTAAGGAGATACATTTCTTAAATATATATCTTTTCTTCAGGACTTAAGCGTCTGAAATATTTACTAAATGTTAGAAACTAAATTGAAAAGCAAGTATTTGTAAAGTTAAGACATTTGATATCAAACTTTCACTTGAATGTTGTCTGAAAACGTAAAAACAGTTTCTTAAATATCATTCATTATATTGCAACTATTTCCAAATAGAGAACAAACTTATAGTCTGAAAATAAAACAAATATTTTTATATATGTATATATATATATATTTATATTAGCGCAGAGGGCCACAGTTTGGGAAACAAATTCGCTGCAACACCCAAGTTATTGCAATACAAAATATATCTATTTGATTTCAAGTAAACAAAGAACAGCTGACGACGTCAAGTTGGCGGCTTTTTTATCGGTCTAGTGTCCAGAGTAAGAAGTAGAGTGTGACTTTTACAAATGGCAACGCCATGTATCAACGATTTATCAATATTGCCACTCTGTTCAATTGCAACTCTCATATGTCACTAAGAACAAGAACAAGAACAAGAGAACAGCAGTGACAACAAAGTAAAAATTGAAATTACTCGTTTGCCATAGAAAAAGATCCAAGGGGTATGACATCAAAATGGCTGAATTTTTGAGAACACGGTATGTATATCAAAGTTGTTATACGCATAGGCATGAATAAGCAATACTCACAATCAGATTCAGCTACGACTTAATACAGTTCTTATGTGCAGAAATAGAAACTCGTACATACATACGTTAATGTTACAGTGACTGGCAATTATTTGACTCCGGTCTAATACGAATTTACTATTGTTTGTAAATAGACATCTGATTTTTTATAACAAAATATATCATTTGACAAGAATAAGCAATACTTACTTTTTTTTTACAGAAAACGTAGCCGGGATGACGATCTGCCATGTGAATCAACGTCACTGTCTAAGCGTGTTAATAATCTGCATTTGAATATCGATGATGGGAACAGTATCGGCACTAGCAGCAATTGCAGTTTACACAATTTAATCAATGACAACAACAACTGTCTCATAGGAGGAGGTGGATCAGCAGCCGAAGCTTTTGATGGAGTATATGAGTATAATCCTGAATTGAATGCAGATCAAAATCCACATTACTATGAGATAAACAAAATGTTGTATGACTTGCATGTTGAACGTGTCCAGCGAAACAATCAGTAATCATAAATTTTAAAAGACCTACATACATGTAAAAGAATTGAGCTCTTTTGGATTTTCTGTATGTAAATTGTTATGCTAGATCGTCCTTGATACATAAATAAATTACACAATTGCAATTTGATAGTTGATAGTGCCAATAATTCATAGGAAACATCAGATGGAAAAGTGTGCGCCGATCTTTTGTCGTGAATTAGTTGCTCCCAATCAATCAATCAATCAAAGGCGATCATTTATAAAGCAGATATTTTTTCTTAAAGCTAATTCTATAAGGAAAGCAACCAGTTGAGGCTTGTTTGACTACTTTCTGACTTACGGTATACGGTTTATAGTTTGCTTTAAGGCTGCATGCGGATAGTGAATTTAATTTAAATGCGTTTATTGCTCAGTTTCAATCAATATCTTCTTAGGAAAATATAAAAATGTACGTTTTAAATCTACTATTAAATTATGTAATTGTGCCTTCAATAGACACTCACAAATCACGTTTGATTTGGTAATTTGCAAAGTGTCTGTGCTTGAAATTGATTATCCATATCAAGCCACATGAAGTGATAACCATCAATAATTATGATACTGCAAGCAGCTGCAACCGCTATTCATTTCCTAGCCATTACCGTTAACCAGTCTGACTTGTTGCCTCTTGCCACTTGCCACATGCCACTTGCGTGGGACCAATTGACATTTATGGCTTGTGCGGGCATGCAAACCCGGCGATAACACGCCTCACTAAGCCCCGAGGAAAACTCTTACTGAAGTCAAGTTCAAAATGCCCGCTGCAGATACGAGGCGAGTGTTCAATATGTTTTCAAGAGTTTAAGTTTCACTACCTCCAGATACAAGTACGTAGTATTTATTCATAACTGTAGTGGCGCTTAACCCCTTTGCCACGCCCCTTAACCACCCCTTGGTATGCCCTGCAGCACTCACGCATTGGCAGGCTGTCAAGCATGCATTTTTGCATTAAATTGTCTTGTTGAAGGGGAAATCGCATACACTTAATGCCATAGTAAAACCGATTTGCATGAGACTACAGAACAGTCTGAATGGATGATAAGGGAGATGGGAGAAGGGAAAGAAGAGGAGAAGAAATTCACTTCGCATTGTTGTCAGCAGCTGCTGAAATGCATTTCGTCTGACAGTTGATAAACGACATGAGTACTGAGAACAGAGTACTTATGTAGTCGAGTTTACTTTGGATCCGCACATTCAGAGCTGCGACTCCGAAATCCTAGAATACATTCCAACATTCCTCCATTCGTGAATGTTTCAAGTGCCCAACTGAGTGATGATTGTTAGACATTTTCATCTTCATTTTATTTATTTTTTTTTTTGCTGACGGCTTATCGCGCACTTGTTGCTGAGGCTTTGCATAATTTATGATCTTTACTGTAATTGCTCTATTTTATGTCGACATCCGGCAAAGATTTAACGACCCTCCCATATTTGTAGGCGTCATCGTCGTCGTCATCGTCGTCGTCTCCTTATCGTGTGCCACATTACGTGGACCAGGGCCCAAACCAAAACGAAAGGGCTGTGGCACTTAAGCCCTTTAAAATTTATGTCAAATGCATTTGTAAAATATGCCAAACGTACGAGTGGCAAAACCGATTTCTGGGCCATTTAAACTAACACAGTGCCTTTCACAGTGGAAGCAAAGTAACCAAAGTTACCAATTTTAACGACGATATTCAAGTAGTTATATTTGTAAGATTAAAATGAAATCGTATAATGTTTATTATTATTTTTTTTATACATGGTTAATTCCACAGGTCAGCCTACAACTTGCTCTAACTCTTGTAGTTTCTGAAACTGAATTTTCCATTTAATCCAATTACTAAATGTATTTGAATAGAATTACACAGCATTTTTCTTTTTATTAAGATTGCATTTATTTGAGTTTAACTTTTGGGACATAGCTAAATTCTTAAATTTCAGAAAGGCATACTCCTTAGTAAAGTAATTATCTTCAAATTGAATAGTAACTGATAAAATGTTTTACGTTTGCACTCTAATTTACCATTGTACAAGAAGATCGAGCAACCGCCAATGCCGCTGCCAATGGAAAACGCTTTCTGCCAACGTTCGAGTAAAAACAAAGGACGATAAAAAAATAGAAAATAAAAAAATCGTTTGTGCATTTTCGTGCAGTTGTTGGCTGTGGCAAATGTTCGTGCAAGGAAAATGTAATTTTTACTGCACGTTTGAGTTTGGAACTGACGCTGTTCCCACACATACATACATGTGTACAAATACAAATACATATACATATATGCATATAAGTCGCAAATGCAACAAAATGGCGACAAGCGACCACGTTCCTTGTCTTTCAGTGTGTGTTGTCTTTATCAGCATCGTCCTCATCGTCGTAGTTTTTGTATGTTTTCTTGGCTTTTATAGAAAATACATTTTCACCATTTTCCCTGTAAGCACTCGCCAGCGTCTTGGGTTGTGAATACCCTGTTGAAAAAGCTCAGAGAAATGGGTATTTCAAACTGATATATCTGAATACTTTAGCATATTAAATCAGAAATATATTGTACATAAACGAAAACACATCACCGAAAAATATACAACTGCAACTCAATTTAAATATATATTTGTATACCCGACTATAAGAAGAGCAGACCTATCATGTCGTCCATTTTGGATCTTAGCTTAATGAATTTTGCAAGCTACAGTGATTACTTGAATTCATTTGTAAAGGATGAAGACTATCTTTATTTGGGTAGTATGTCAACAGTTAAAAGACTTGTAAAACTTGGTTATCGAAGTACCGCCAAGGTATACGAGGAGAATGAATTTCTTAAAATGAAAAATCAAGTATCTGCCTTTCTAAATCCGAAGACCTCAACTGATCAACTTTATGGGAGATACTTCAAAGGGACTGATGCTGCACTAAAAGCCTTAATGGAACGTGAAGAACTTAATTTGCTTCATAAACTATCGGTTAGTTATTGGCATTCATAAAATCATCAATGTATTGAATTTTTCTCTTTGTAGACCATTATATTCTTACAGGTACGACAACGAAGTGGTTTTGACATTTCAGGATATATAGACTATCAAAAGAGTCTACAAGACTGTGCTCATCAAAAGCCAGATCGAGTAAATTGGAAGGCCATTTTTGAAGGCAAAATACTTTTACGACCAAAACCAACTGACTTAAGCTACTATGACTGGCACAAGGGCCTCGTGTATCACAATAATACAGACAACTTCCAAGCCATTAATGGGGGGAAAAGTTTAATATTTATGCACAAGTCCGACCACAAGCTTATTCCGGTCACCGATGAACCCAATAGGCATTCAGAAAATGTAGAGCGCGTTATGATACCATCAGAATTATACGGATTTATGATTTTATATGATCATTGCGTTAGATGAGTTTCGAATAAAATTAGAAATCTTAATAATTCAATAAAATAATGCAAGGCGCTTTTTATTAAATAGTATAATTAGTAATTAGTACGATTCGCATTAGTTCGATTTAAATTGGAAATTGGATGCAAGATTTGTTTAAAAATGAAATATTTTCAATAAAGACATACTTTAATTTCTAATGTGTATCATAAAATAATAAACAATTTATAATATATAATATGTATGAAATAGCTATATCAATTATGAGTTACATTATATTGAGTTTTTAGTAATATACAAGTACATCTTACTTATTTACTTTTTCCGACAATCAAACAAATATTGAGAGTTAAATAGCAAGATATTTAATTACAACTAGTGAGTATCTTTCCGTTGAGCATTAAACGCTTTGTACATTGCTGGTTATTTTATTCCTTTATCCTATGCAAATAATGCATGGAGCATGCAAAAATGTCTTACCATAGGTTGTTGCAGGCTGACTGGATGGCTGCCTGGATAGGCAGGTGTGTGAGGCATTTACACACGTGATATTGTGCTCTAAATTTGGTCACGAAATGCCAAAAATATTTTTGGCATTAAAGAAGTGCAAATGATGGGGTTCAGACAAGACCAGCAACAAATATGGACATCTATTTATCTTAAAGTTCTGACATAACTAAATTTTTGTTTTAAATTTGATTCTTAAATGAAAAAAAAAACCAAAACGACAAGAAAAATGAAAATAAGGAATTCAGTTGTGCATATAAATCAATACGCACTTCTGTGCAAATACTCGTACTCGTATATTTGTGCGTGCATGCTCAATATATATTGCGCAAATAAAATGGCACCAACAAGCACGCACCATATTGTATTTATGTAAATTTATTTCCGTTACATTTCCGCCGTTCAATTGAAAATCGTCGTGTGATTTTCCTTCTTTCTTTTTAACCTTGTGTGTATATTTGTTTTGTTGTTCACGCTGATGGCTGAAGGCTGCCCCAAAAATCGCGACGGCACTGAAATCACAGCAGCCTTGCAAAGTATACATTAACACAAAACGAAAGAAATAACAAAAAATTCTCGAAAAAAAACTACAAATATGCATCATTCATTTATAATATATTCGATTGGTTGGGCTCGTTTCGAAGGTCTTGCTATAAGGCAGTTCACTCGCCCATGTAAATTGTAGCAAGTCAATCTCGATGTTTCTCTCAAACTGCAAAAGAAAATTATTATTTCAATTTAAAAGCAAAGTAAAATATTCAACAAAGTTAAAAATTACACAAGTACTCTGTATAAAAATTGGAACATTAAATAAATACTCATAATAATTATAATTATTAATTTAGTTAGTGTCAATGATAGAGAGTTATCTGTATAAAATTACATATGTTTCCACCAACAACAATTATTTGTATGAATGTAGCATTAAATTGAAAATGTTGTCTAAAGAGCAAAGTACAAAATTTTATTGCCTTCCCAAAATTGACTTAAAGAAGCTTAAATGATGGTAGAGGATAAATCAATATTAAAAATGGAATGTTTTTTGAAATAACATGTAAAACCCATTGTGAATAGTTTTAAATAATAAATGATTTTTTCTTATCTACCTAAAAGGTTAGTTCTAAGCCGTCACAATGACTGCCTTTAAATGTAATTTAAAAATTAAATTTAAATTTAAATTTGTTGAAAAACATGCGACACATTACAAGACATTGCCTCTTGAGCAAACAATTGACTCAGCTGCCAATAAAGTGTTTAAATTTTCATTGCTCAATTTTGAAATGTTTCCTCTCGGTTTATATAAATATTGAACATTATGACATTATTCAAGTTTGTCTGAATATTAATGGAATTTCTTTTTAAAGTCAACAGCTTTCTTTGCACACTTCAGACGATAAGTTTAACAGACTCGATATCGACCAAATGAAATGGCAGTCAAATTCATTTCATTTACCTTCTTATCATATCTAAATTGTTTGACTTTTGGCTTTTGTTGTTGCTCAAAAAGGCAAACAATGGGATGGCTTATTGTTTTTCAGCCAGATGCAGACAATGGCTGACTTATGTCATACATACTCGTACATTCGGAAATATGTATATAACATACTCACACACACACACATACACACAAAGGTATGTGAAGAAACATTGACAACGCTCTGTTGTCTATTCATCAGAGCAAAAGGCTGATAAGCACAAACGTTGTTCTGATGAATAGGAAATTACAAAATACTCAATGCACATTGTGCGCTTAATTAAACGTCGAGAAAAGGAACTTGAGTTCTTCGTTTAAAATCAAAGCAACGAATAGCGAGTGTCTAGTACCGAGTAATGAATAATGACGAGTAAGCACAGAGCTTCAATATTGTTATGATTATTTTTGGAATTTGTCGTGGACTACAGTTGGTCCTGGACCATATCGAGTTGATGTCTCTCTTGATGCCTGTAAAACAATAACAATAGAAAGTGCTCATCAATGCGCTTGGCTGCTCATCAAAATGTGGCGACTGTTGATGATGTGCAGCTGGCTCAACACATGGATTTAATTTCCTGCCCTGTCCCGGTCTCTGTCTTTGTCCTTGCCCCTCCATTGGATGCATCCACAAACTATTTGAGGTTTAATGCATTTGTGTGTAAATGTGGGAGGCCTGACAAACTCATTTACCATTTTGCATTTTCCATTTATGCGACGGACCGTCTCATCTTGTTACACTAGCAGAACTTTTGTGTTGATAAACTTGCAACATGATGGCCTGCCTGGTTTTAGCCTGCAACGCGCCTTGGTTGCATGCGAATGTTGCGCCAAGTGTTGCCTAATAATCCAAAAATGGACCAACTTGGCGGCCGCAAAACTTTTGCCCACCGAGTGTACACACTGGTAAAGAAGTTTCCCAGAGTGTAACCAGGATAAGTTGAGACAGCTTTTGCAGCTGCAGGCCAGAAACATTGGCACATTCATCATTTTTGAAGCCTGGCAAAAGGCAGCAGAGTGTGGCAGCAATAACAGCAACAGCAACAGCAACAGCAGCAACAACAACAGCAACAACAATAACAGAACCAGATGTTGCAGGCAGTCGCGGCAAGTTCTTGTCACATGTCACGTCGCCTGCCTCAGTCAGAGAGAAAGAGTCTGAGCAAAAGCTGGTGACGAGAGAACAGGCCTCTGGCATTTTTACCACTAGCATTTTTCGCATACTGTTGAAAAGTTTTCCGTGTTGGCCAAAGAATTTTAGTATGCAGTGTATTAACGAACTCTTTAAAGTTGCTTCCACTTAAACAAGTCCACAACTGCTTAAACAACAATTTAAAGTGAATATCCAAAAGAAAAGTCAGAAAAACGAATCAAACGAATTTAAAACGATGCAGCTAGTTTAAGAAAAGGAGTAATAGTTTTTAGAGTAAGGTTTTTAACTTAAATGTTGATAGCTTGTAGTTGGCTCATTTTGGAAGATTAAATTTAAAATTTTCTTTTTTTTAAGCAAAGGTTTAATTAAAATATTAGAACACAATTATTTCTTAGAAACAAAAGTTAACATACAATATTAGAATACAATTTTAAATTTAATTTAAACTTTATATTCTTTGAATATTAAATTGAAATTTGCCCTAATGATACTCAAGTTATCTTAAAGATTCTCTACCAAAATGTAGCATTTTGGCTGTAAATAATTTAAGATTAAAGAACTAATCAGAATAGTCAAAATACACCTAATGTCAACATCTAAATATTATTAATGAGATTTATATGTACTCCCTTCTTAAATGCATTAAATAATTGAAATCGATTTGGCTTAGTTAAAATGTGAAAATATATTTTGTTGTATTTATTTATACATAGAGCGAAAGGTAGAATAAATATAACACATCCATAAGTCAGTTCGATGCTTAGATGTTGTGTGTGTGCTCTGTGTGTGTGTGTGTCTGTGTGTGGGTCTGATTATCTTCATGTGTGTGGAGTGTTTGTCCCTGAGCTTAACCGCGGAGGGGTCTGCCACCACGTCTTCTGATCGTGCTACGACGACGGTTGCGGGGTCCACCACGACGCCTGCGGTTGCCACCTCGACGGTTGCCACCACGACGACGACGAGAGTTCCTGTTGCGACGAGGACCACGACGACGACGACGAACAACACGACGGGCACGGCCATCATTATTGCTGGAGCGGACAATGGTTTCCCTTATGTTATCCTGTTTATTGACAAGGTCACTGTTGTTCTCGTTCAGTTGCAGCTCATTGTTGTCGCCCTCCTCTTGATCCTCTTCCTGCTCCTGCTCCCGCTTTACCTCAACATCACCAGAGTCCTTGTTGTCCCTGGACACCTCGATGTCGCCGTTGCGACGTTGAGCGGCAGCCTCGGTTGCCACCAGGCAACAAAGCGCCGCCAGGACAAAGATCAGTGCGTATTTGGATGACATGCTCAGTCCGATAGTTGCTTGTGGAACTCCGGAAGTGTTTGTGATGCTTTCGTTGCGCCATGATGGGCGTTTTATAGTGGCCTTCGTTTGTTCTTCTTAGTTCTTTTAGTTGCAGTCAACTGTTTAAATATTTGTCAACTGCAATTCCCCTACCACCAGTTGGTAGTTGCCTCCAGCTGTGTTTGACTGTAGCCAATGTTGTTGGTCATGCTATTAATTTGATCTTTTGTTTGGTGTTGCCTCTTAACTGCCAGATATTTATTTTCTTTTCAATGCCCTCACCCACGTCTCTTTACGCCTTCTGCTTATATTCTCTTTTATTTCTCGCAAATCGCTTGTGCCCTTTGCCAGGCGCTGCTCCTTGTTCCAGATAATTGCTTTCTCCAGCTCCATTGCAATCCAAACACGCTAACCCGTTTGCCAACGGGAAATATCATTTAAAAAGAAAATATAGCGCAAGCTAACTTTGGCGCGCCAAAGTTTGGATACCCTTGCAGCGCCCTGCGTAAGCCGTCAGATTTTTTACAAAATTTGTTAAAGGTTGATTTTGAACCGATCGTTCCTATTGCAGCTATATGATATAGTTGTCCGATTTACACCAAATTTGGTCAGCCTGTTTAAAACTAAATCAAACACACAATGTGTATATTTGGTTGAGATATGTTGAGAAACAAAAAAGGTTTTCATGCTAAATGTTGTTTTCGAACCGATCGTTCCTATGGCAGCTATAAGATATAGTAGTCCGATTTACATCAAATTTGGTCAGCCTGTTTAAAACTAAATTAAACACACAATGTGTTTATTTGGTTGAGATATTTTGAGAAACAAAAAAGTTTTTCATACTAAATGTTGTTTTCGAACCGATCGTTCCTATGGCAGCTATAAGATATAGTAGTCCGATTTACATCAAATTTGGTCAGCCTGTTTAAAACTAAATCAAACACACAATGTGTTTATTTGGTTGAGATATTTTGAGAAACAAAAAAGTTTTTCATACTAAATGTTGTTTTCGAACCGATCGTTCCTATGGCAGCTATATGATATAGTAGCCCGATTTACACCAAATTTTGGTCAGCCTGTTTAAAACTTAATCAAACACATAATGTATATATTTTGTTGAGATATCTTAAGAAACAAAAAAGTTTTTCATACTAAATGTTTATTTCCAACCGATCGTTCCTATGGCAGCTATATGATATAGTTATCCGATCCGGTCGGTTCCGACATATGTACTGCGTGCAGCAAAAAGACGGACCTGTACCAAGTTTCATCAAGATAGCTTCAAAACTGAGAGACTAGTTTGCATAGAAACAGACGGACAGACGGACAGACAGACAGACGGACAGACGGACAGACGGACAGACGGACATGGCTATATCGACTCAGCTCGTCGCCCTGATCAAGAATATATATACTTTATGGGGTCTGACACGCCTCCTTCAATGCGTTACAAACTTCGTGACAAAATTATAATACCCTCTGCAAGGGTATAAAAATAACGTACATAATCGAATTGTGCACAAAAGCGATTTTAGTTGCGCTTTCCTTCTTCTCTTCCGATGCTCCATTCCCCCTGACCCGCTCAATGCTCCCCAATGTTTCCTGATTGTCGTCCTGTGGCAATCCAAAGAGTTGGGAAAACCAGAAGACTGTGGAAAAAACACGTGCAAAGATAATTTATTTATATGGCTCAAATAGATGAAATATGAAAAACAAAATCGACAAACTAATATTAAAGCTGTTTTTCATTGGTGAAAAAGTTAAATACCCTTCAATTACGGTAATTTAAATTTATTTATAATCATTTGGGAATTAAAATGTATCTATTACATAATTAAGTAAATATTTGTTTACCCTAATTGTAAATATTGTTCACATTTTTTTAAACAGGATATATTATTTTCATTTGTTTTCTCTATTTGGGAAAATATATCATTTAAATTTAATTACACTCTTACTTAAATTATATATTTTCACAGAATTCAAGAATAATTATGGCACATCGAATATATGTTATTAATCGAAATAAAAATTTCGAAATTTCGAAAATTCAAAAGCAAACAAAGTTTCGGTCTTACAAACTTAATACATACAGTGTATCAAAAAATTTATAATATATTATAAAAAGTCCATTCTTATTAGAGTAATTAGACAAACTTCTTCAGACAAATATTAAATAATCTGTTGTTTTAATTATAAATTCATTGTTAAATTTAAATAAGCATCAACTCTGCTGTAGAAGTTAAATATATAAGGATGCGTATTTAATTTTTGCTCCCAGGGTATTTTTCTGTCGTACCCTATCAACTTGAACTGCATGCTGCTTACCATTTTGCCATCTGATCTTTTGCTGATTGGAAATAGCGTCTATTAAAAACTGCACAGCAAATAGCTTGCAGCGATTTACTTGTGATTTCAAATGAATTACAAATTGGCGTTAGGATATGTAGGATATAAAGGAAAATGCTGAATATTCTCGCCTACATTTACTTGCCTCTCTTTTTGGCCAGTTGCCAGTAATCAAGCGTATTTATTGCGCTTAAGCGAGATGCCAATAATTTCTGCTTTGGCAGCTGCTGGCGTCGGGGGGGGGGGGAGGTTAGAGTGTGGCAATGTGGGCGTGATGACACGGGCAATGCCTGCACCAGAGTTGTAGCACGTGCGGCAAGCGGAAATCACGTGGCAAGCATTTGTTGAAATGATTTAGCACTGTTTATTATTTAGCCAAAAGCAGCTGTTCTTTGCTTTTTTTTAACACGCTGCAAAGTTTACATTTTTCAGCATTTTCTGCTCCAAATTTCGCAGTTTGTCAAAGGAGTGAAGCCAACTATTGTTCATGTCCAAGAGTGATGTAAAACGATGCCAGCTCTACATTTTTCCCATTGCTCAGCAGTTTCCCTAAAAGTTCTGTAGATGAAAAACTAATTAAAATCGCTTAATTTTCGCATAAATGTTCTTTAATTTGCAATTAACAAAACTGATCGCGTGTTGTCCAAGGGATTCTAAAAATCTTATACCAATTAACTTACGTTCAATTGACTGAAAGCAGCTGAAATTAAGGTGCATTATAAAAGCTAGTTCAAATAAGTTGTATTTTTCATTTATTGTTACAATTGTAGAGATACAGACAGAGAAACTAATTATAGGCCAACGTAAGTTCTGATTATTTTCTACACAACTACATTTATTTCATATACAATTTACTTCGAAAAGCAAAAAATATAAATAAATTTGTAGTAGGCTCATAATTTCACAGTTATTGGTGTGCTCTACTTGTTATTTTAGTATTCAGTCAGTCAACATACAAGTTCTAAATAACGTAGAGCCAAGACCTGAACACATTCACAGAAATATTTTCATAAAATTATAACAATTATAATAATAACCATACTTTAAATGTATATTTGTTTAAAATAATATGTCGTCTGAAGATTTGCCCAATAGTTTAACGGATCCAAGGTATAGAAGGGATGATGAAGACGAGATTGTTTCAGATAATGAGATAGTCTCAGATAATGAGATAAACAATGTGGAGATTGACACAGATGATGAATTAAACAATGTGCCAGCAGAGGACGGGTTAAACATAAGTGAAGAAGGAAGTTCTGGAGATTTAAATGTCTATCGTTGTGTTGTCTGCGGTACGTTGCCATTCAAGGAGCTCTTCCAGTGCCAACAAGGACATCTTATCTGTGCCGGATGCTATCAAATACGTGTGCTGGACAAGATGTTGGGTGCCGACATGGGAACCTGTCCACAATGTGGTGTAAGGATCTATCGTGATCAGCAGTACCGCAACCTTGTTGGAGAGCGTAGACTATCTGATATTGTTGTGGCCTGTGAGAAATGCATGATGCAGTTGCCACGTGGTCAACTGCGTCTGCATGGAATCAAGGATTGTCCCAAGAGGCTGGTGACATGCAAATACAAGCGCTTAGGATGCAAGTGGAAGGGAACCATTGGAGTCCTCGAGGAGGCACATGTGGAGAGCTGCGAGTATCGGCATAAGAAAGGTTATGAGTTGTTGGAGGGACTGCGCAAGATTCAAGAGGAACGCGATACCAAAAAGATTATTCTGTTCAATATCTTCGAGTTTCTGAGGTTTCTAAATATCACAGCACGATTGCTACACTTCAAGCCCCAATGGGGAACATTTCCACGCAATTGCTTTACAACTGGCTGCAACTTCGAGGCCTTCGGTCAACGTTGGTCAGTTAAATTCAATTGGCTGACACCCAACAATGCCGATGAACCAATAGACCAGGACACCGATAATTGTACCTTGTTATTTCAACTGTGCCTGGAGTCTGCCGAATGCCGTGGAGCTAGAGGTCCTATTGGACTAACCTACACTATGAACAGTGGAGCCTACTCAGATGTCCGCTTCCAGCCGAATCTCTGCGAAAAGTTCGATTTCTCTACAGAGAATTTAACAGGTCCACCAACTCGTCTCTATGAAAACTCTTGGCGCAATGTCGCCAAACTCCTAAATAAGCGTGGATTCTACGCTCGTCTTCTGTTGGCTCGTATATAATAGTTTTACAGTATACATTTATCGGTTATCGTTGTATACACTAACAATAAAATTAATACTTTAGAGTAGGGATTGCCTATTGTGTGTATTATATGATAGAGTGTTGCCATTGAAGGTTACCACAGAGAATAGATTCTAGTTTTTCCGAAACAAGGCTTATGGTATATTTACCCCGACTGAGACTCCCTATAATAAAAACAATATTTCATTCTGAACATGTTTTGATATAATTCAGCTGGGTTTTCTTACAATGTGATCGTAAAAGACTAAATAACCATACAATGGCGAGTTGAGGAATGTTCTCTTCACGCTATCATTGTTGCTATAATCCGATGGGTTTACGGAGATAATCTTGTGGTCACCATAATGCTTGAACATTAAAGAAGTGCCGAGATGTATAACCTCAAAATTGTCACTATTATTAAAAAGTATGTTTCCTGATTCCCAGTCATAGAAACTTAAATCATGGCGATTTGGACGAAGCATTGCTCGACCTTCAAATACAGCCTTCCAATTTGTTGCCCCATGTCTATTCACGGTAAAGCCCATCAAGCTGTCGGCATAGTCAATATAGCCCGAAATGTCAAACCCACTTCGTTTTCGTATTTGCAGAAAGATAATTGTCTAAGAAAAGGAACCGTATTAGATTAGACATTTTAGATACATATAAATATAGTTTACCGACAACTTTTTCTGCACATTACGCTCCTCTCGCTCTTTAAATGCAATTAATGCTGGATCATCTCCCACAAGGTATTGACCGTATAGCTTACTTATTATGGACTTTGGATTGATCAACTCCTGCAGTTGTTTCTTTGCTTTATAGAACTCGTCCTCTTTGTAAATCACTGCGTTACTACAATACCCAAGTTTCACAAAAGATTTGATCACCTTCATGCTTGACAAATATCGATAGTCCTCAACCTTAGTGAAGGATTGCAGATAATCAGAATAGTTATCGAAACTAAGCAAATTAAAGTCGCCTCTTCCCGCCATTGTATTTTGAATAGTTTCTGTGTGTATAAAGTTTTTATATTTTTGATTTTACTTTTTATTAGTATAATTGTCTTGTCTGTGTAGATGTTTATTTATGAATGAATATAGCAGACAAAAATCTTTCTAGTATGAGTATACAAAGGCTACTAGATTTTTTATGAGAAAAACTAAGTCTTTTAAATATTTTCTATAAACTCCTCATAAATGATCAGCTAGGAAGCTTTTCTAACAATATGATCATATAATGCCACACAGCCATACATTGGTGATTGAATGAATGTGCGGTTCACGTTATCCTTATATGGCGATTCAATAGCTGTTACGGGAATGATTTTGTGGTCCCCAATATGCTTAAACATCAATGAGGTTCCATAATTTAAAATTTCAAAATTATCACTGTTATTAAAGCAAATGGTTCCAGTGTGCCAATCATAAAAACTCAAGTGATTCCGATTAGGTCGTAGCAATATTCGACCTTGAAAGACGGCCTTCCAGTTGGTTGCCCCAAGACTGTGGATGGAACATTTGTGCAGACTGTCCGCAAAATCTATATAGCCGGATATATCGAAGCCAGTACGCTGTCGTAGTTGGAGAAATATAATTGTCTAAGGTATGTAGAAATTAAGATAGATAATTTAAAATGTATTATCATCTGAATTACCGATAATTTCTTCTGCACATTGCGCTCCTCTCGATTTGCCAGTGCAACTAAAACTGGATCATCTCCTACTAGATATCGGCTAAAGAGCTGACTTATAATACTTTTGGGATTAATCAACTCCAACAAATGTTTCCTTTTTGTATGGAACTCATCTTCTTCGTAGATTGTTCCATTTGTACGGTATCCAAGTTTTATAAGGGAACTAATCACTTTCATGTTGCCCAAGTATCGATATTCTTCAATGCTTGTAAAGGATTGCAAATAATCCGAATAGCTATCAAATTTCAACAAATTAAAGTCGCCTATTGAAACCATTCTGCTTTATTTGTGTATACTTCTGAGATTATTAAATTGTATAATGTGTTATAGGTGTAGCCTATAGTCTGTTTACGAGTATAATGAAGTGAAGGGGCTAGCATTGTTATACTAAAAGCCTACTTGATTTAAAGTATAAATACAATTTAATTTTTTTTTTTTAGAATAAATATTTACTTTAATCTTGGTCACACATTATTATGCAGCACTCTTCGGGAGCAGCACCTGGAATAAGTAGGAGTACTTGTATATCCGAGGCACAAATGAGACTCACGCACTCTTCCTTTGCCTCGCAGCGTAAATTACGCGCATAAAATGAACATTAGATTCATATTTTAATGTGAAAGCACACACACTTACCGATACACTCATATGAAGACAGGCACACATACGTACTCATAAATAAAAGCAGGCTAACTGCACACACAGGGAGTCCTATTCCTGGAAATGGCAGCGACAGCTACAAAAAAGGTTATGCCAAATAACCTGCAGCTATTACAAACACAAACAAGCATTTACACACACACGTCTTAATATATGTGTGAGTTTTGTATGTGTGTATAAGTGTGTCTACTTATTTCCATTACAAATGAGCTTATTATGCGCCCGAGTCACAAAGTCATTGCGACTTAAAAGGATTTGCATGTGATTAGCAGCACGAAATGTAAACAAAATTCTCGTGCCAAAAGACAAAAACCAGCAAGAAATAAAGGAAACTTAATTTCAGAAACACGTTCTTTAGTTACTCTTCCATAATTAAAAATATCTAGTATATATTTTGATCGAAAATAAGTACTCAATCTTTCAGCAATACTAATACACTATTTGTTATTCATATCAAAAAATTTATTAATTAAAAAACAAATAAGGATATTGATAATAATATGTACATTGATAATGCAGAAGCAGATCGATAAAAAAAATGTTGAGTTTTAGTTTTCAATGAAGTTAGTTAATAGTTAAAGATTTGGCACATATGTAAATAAATATAAAATATATTACAAATTTCAATTAGAGTTGAATATCAAATCAAATATTAATTAATTATTAATAACTTAAGTTTTAATTTAGTTTGTGTGGTAATATTATTTACTGATTACATAAAATCTTTCCTCTGTATATATATTTATTGTTAGCTTTATAAAATTGAAAATAATAAAAATTGTGAAATGAAGAAAACAGTAAAGATTTTGAAATTGATGGAGATTGAAAACATCAACTGATTTGGTTTCGTCTTTACCTCTACTTATTCTTTGTATAGATAGTGTTACAAAAGTCTTCATCCAGTTGTTATATCCTATGGGAAATACTTTCATACAAATGACGATTTGTAAGCACTTGAAAAGTTGAGCAGCAAAAAAAAGTTACATATGCTTTGAGAGTCTGTGTGGGTTCTTGTAGGTACTTGATATTTGTGTTTGTATTGCGTTTTTGGCAAATTGCCTTTAGGCAACGGGAGGCATTAAAACAATGAACACATCATAATCATAATTTTTGTTGCCTAATTTCAGGGGCAGAACGTATTCGCCGTATAAGTATTTATAATAATAGACGGAGAGTGAGAAAGGGAATGGAGAGAGGGATAGGAAGAGGGAGACTGAGAAAGTGTATATGTGTGACTGTTGAAACACAATGCATAATTTAGCTTGGATTTGGACTTGACTCAACTTGACTTGACTCAAGCTGGCAATATGGAATCGAAATCCTTAAACTCAACTGACAGACGCCTTGAAATTGACTTTGAGTGGCGCTTTGCGCATCGATTGGCCTGCATAATGGAGGTTCCTTTAGACTAAGCCGTGAAAATCTGCACAAAAAGCAGAGAACAAATAGAAAAGCTTCTTTGCATTTTAGCCAAGCTGTTGACGTCTAATTGAAGTTGACTTGAAAAGAATTGAGCAAGAAATAACTATCGATTAGATGTGCACGTTGATGAAGAAAAGAAGGAAAGAGAGATGATAATTTAAATTTTAAGAAAAGTAAACTTTAAACAGTATTTTGATGTGTCTGAAAATATCAGTTACTTTCGAGTCAAAGTTAAATGTAGGTCCAAGATTAACGACCTCTGATATTTACAATAAAATGCACATTCCCTGCTTTAAACTGTGGCTTAATCATAGGAACCTTCTATTTATGAGCTGTTGTGCAGATATATATACTTAACACGTGTATGTGTCTCCGTATAATGACGACAACTGCTCTGTCATATTCGTATTATAACATCAATGACTTGCTCTATACACAAACACTCACACACACCCACACACACACACTCACTTCAAGTGAGCATTCGTTCAAACTCTGCGCAGACATCCATAAAAAAAGCAGAAAAGTCAAAAAAAAAAGGGAATGAACTCAGACAGCCCATGAATGCAGCCCATTGAATTGGCATTTGGTATAAAGGACTAGACTCCAAGTTTAGCTAAAAGTCAAATAAGTAAATATATGACAAAAAAAAAAAAAAATGTTGTGCTTTTGAATAAATAAATCGCAGCGCAAATAAAGGTGAATGGCAAGAATAAAGAAGCAGATAAAAAACTCAACATACTCTCTCGTTCAAATAACTGACAATGGGGAAACGATGACGTCAAAGTTCAAGTTGGCTCAGCACTTGGCCAAGTCTATGATGATGATGCGAGTATTTGGTGGGATTCCTTTAAATCGAATGCTGTAGATTTAAGGCTAAGGACAAACTTCAAAAGATTTCAGTTCATCAATGTGGCGTCACTTAAATTAAACATGTATGCCACGTGGCTTAAGGCTTAGGGCTATTAGGCGACACGGTAGCACGGGTAGACGGGAGAGTAAACTGTGCATAAAACTCAATCAAGTCGAGACAAGCAAAAACAAGAACAACAAGGACACACACATCAATGGCCTTTAGATACCTCAATGCTCCGACTATTCGGTAGCATTGTGTCCTGGCATTGTCCCTGCAGGCATGTCAGCTCTAATGCCAACACTGACACGCTCTCCGTATTCCCGAGCTGCTTTCCTTATAAAATAGGAATCAGCGTGCAAGACAAAACAAAAACAAAAACAAAATCCTTGCCCCGAAAAATCCACTGTTTTGGCAATACAACAAAAGGGTACCCAACAAAATGTAACTCAGTGTGTCGAGTGTGTGTTGCAACAGCATCTTTGCCCTTTTGGTGCTCGGGGCCTTTGCGACAACTGCAAAAAAAAAGAAACAAAAACAAAAAAAAAAGTCAAATAACTTAAGTAAATGTGCGAAGGCCTTAAGAGCTGAACTTAAGTGTCGGAGCAGCCAGGACAACCTCCCCCCCGCAACACCCTGAAGCATTTGTTGTCCCCTTGTTGAGCGCCTTAAATAAACATGTGCAACTTTCTTATGTTAATTTCATTTAATTTCAGTTTCTGTCTGAGCCGAGGACTTAAATGTACTTAAATCGTTGAAGTTGGGCGTTATATCTATACGTACTGTATAATAGGGTGAGAAACTATGTAAGCGAGAAGGATCATAAAATAGTCCAGAGTTAAATAAGAAAAATATTTAACGATTAAGAACGAAAAACTTTACACAGATAAAGTTGTTAAAATGTGTAGGCTATTTCCGACATATGTAGTACAAAGACGAACCTCTGCTAAGCTTTTTACAAAACTGGGAACAAGAATATATATATTTTATGGAGTCTGCCACGCCTCAACTTATGCGCTGCACATTTCTAGACAAAATGATTATACCAGCTGCAATGGTAAAAAAATACATTAAAAAATAGTTTAAAATTTGTAGCTTAACTCGGGTTTAATTAGTAACAATAATATATTGTTTGCCGCTTCATAGCTTTGTCAATCGATTCTATTTGTTTATAAACAATTATTGGATCTCACTTAAATTAAATGCCAGGAGTGAATGATTTATTTGCCGCATATTGCCCTCGAGTACAGCCATTCACATATGGTTTCCATTGCCAATTTTCCATTTTAAATGCGAGCTAATTTATTTGCCAGCATCGACGAACAACAAACGTAGAACAATCGAAGGCAGCACCTTAAAATTTTGTAATAAATGTCACACATGCCGTGGCAGACCAAAATTATTGCCACACATTTGTCACACGCATTTCGCAGTAGCTAAAACGAAAGCGAAAAAAAAATACAAATAAATAAAAACCGTAACGTTCAAATAAATGTGAAATATACAAAAGTGTTTTTAATTAAAACTTCACATAAAGTATATATACAAAAAAAAAAAAACCAACTGTAGTTGTGACGTTTAATAAAAATATTAATATTTATGTTGTTCAGCAAATATTTTTTGCTGCAAGAACTTTTAAGACATGTCAGCCCGCAAAAATATAAAGCTTTCATTGGTTCAACATTTTGGTAGAATGTTTTGCTAAACAATTTATTGAACTAAATAAATTCAGTTATTTTCTCAAAAGAAAGTCTTAACTAAATCTCCAAAGATTGTGATTAAAAATACTTATGTGGTAAATAGTATTTCATAAAATTGTAAAAACTTTAGAAAAAGTTGATTAAAAAAATTGATTACGAAAGATGAAATAGTAGTTAATTTTATACTTCAATTATATTTTTCATGGCTAAATATTATTTAATTCTGTGTACAATGACATCATAGAAAAGTCAAGTATACTTATATATATATACATTTCTTTTAAATGCATATCTAAATACATATATGTAAGTGTATGTGTGACAGTTAT
Source organism: Drosophila neotestacea (assembly GCA_035044365.1). Classification (NCBI taxonomy): domain Eukaryota; kingdom Metazoa; phylum Arthropoda; class Insecta; order Diptera; family Drosophilidae; genus Drosophila; species Drosophila neotestacea. The sequence continues at coordinate 684,194 of JAWNMD010000052.1, read as the reverse complement.
CAGAAAAGCAAAGAAAGCTTTTCCCGCCTTTCAACAACCTTTCAACGAAATGCGAAAATGCGTAGCACTTTCTTTGTCACGTTTCCATTTTGTAATGTGGCGGAATTGAAATATGTGTTGCCGTTTCTCTTCGATTGTTGCAACAGCTGTTGCATTTTTAACGCCTGATTATATAGTTTTCATTTTTTTACGCCCACTCGGACCGTTGTCATAAAAGTCAATATGGGCAAAAGCCTTGACCCTTTCTGGAGCATACACATGTGGCATGCCACGCATATGCCACATATATAGGAATTGTATACAACTTAATCGCAGCATTTTCATAAAATTTTATTGAATTTAAAACCGATGCCCAGCCAGTCATCCAGTCAGGGAGCCACTTGGGCAAATATCATTTATTTTATTGTTCAATTCCGGAGACCGTAACGGACGACTGGCGATTTCAGTTACATTCCCACTGCGTCTCCTTGTTACAAGATTCTTAAGATATTGTGTGTGTGCGTGTTTATGTGTGTGTGTGTGTGTGTATGTGTATGTGTATGTGAAAGTGTGGGTATTGCTCTGATTTCCTGGCTGTCTGCTGGCAAGTGGCAGCTGTGCCATAAAAACTAAGGCATACCGACTTCCTTCGTTTGCTTGTTGTTGTAAAACTCTGTTTGGGGCATGCGGCCATACGTAATGAATGTTTATTGCACCGGACATGGACATGTTTTGCTCAGTACTCGTCTTTTGTTGGTCGGTCTGCCCAACAAGTCTGCGTAATTGCTTTTAGTTTTTGTGTAGACATTTGCTCTAAGGTTCCACGAGAACTAGACAATCTGATAGAGATTATTTATCTAAGAATCTATCTATTGTATGCTTTTCTCCAAATAGTCTAAGGAATCTACCATTAATTGATAGATATTTAAAATATTAATTAAAAGTGTTGCACAGTTTTTAATAAAAAGTTTGCCTCTTTAATACTATTTTAATAAATAGAGACAGAATTTCAAAATATTTTTAAAATAAATATAATAGAAAAATTAAGAATTAACGGTTTAAATATCTTTAATAATATGATATATTATGTAAATAAATTCAAATTCAAATTTAAAATAAATATAATAGAAAAATTAAGAATAAACGGCTTAAACATCTTTAATAATATGATATATTATGTAAATAAATTCAAATGTATAATTTTTGTTCTCGACTATTTTTTATCAAGAAATATCTTAAGCAATTTAGTAACAAATAGTAACAAAATAAATCATATCAAATGGAATGTATATTGTTCGTTTTGAATAAACAAAAATATTTAAATTTCTAAAAAAGTGAATTTAATTTAATATTTATCTGACTAGCTTATTTTCGATTTAGAGTAAATAAAATGTAATAATATTTACCTATAAATCGCCAAGGTAATATTGTCAGCCAACTTAATGCACCCAAGATAGGCATGAAACATATGTAACATTTTAATAATCATAAAAGCAAACAACAAAAGTCGAGATGCCAGCCCACTAAGCTGCCACAAGAAGAATTCAGAGAATCTAGTTTGATATAGTAAGAAGAAGGCAAACGTTTACACACACACAAACTCACACACACACTCTGGCTCATATTAAAATGGCTAAAACTTGAAAACTCTGTGGCAGGCATCGACAACATGGGCGAGAAGTTGCCTCATACACAAGTCATTGTTATGCATGACGCCAACTGGCAAAGCCAAAGCCAAGTTGGTTAGGTTGGCTGGCAGCTCAAGATACTTCTGTCATTTCCATAAACAGCAACAACAACCGACTAGAGGGGAGGTAGGAAGGAGGGGACCTGCCCAAGCAACAAGAAAAATATTAAAGATTCTCAAAACCATAATCTTATTGACGTGATAGGATTACACTTTGCTAAGTGAATTAATAAAGTATGCGTTGCTGTTGTTGTTGGAGTCGCCTCCATGTCTCCTCCTTTTGGTGGCAAAAAGTGTGTGGCCAACTACTTAGGGAGACCACTCAATATGAGATGCACACAATATTATGGTCGAAAATGAGGTGACAGGGTGGATGAGATTGGAGAGGAGGGAAACTGAACGTGGCCTGATTCTTGACAAGCGTTGGGGATGAGCTGTTCGCAATGCTTTGAGTAAACTTTTGTAGCGCTCAACTTTTGTGGCAAGTTGCCCGGACGAACATTATTAACATAATTTATCACGACAGCGACAAAAGTCCGCTAAGCAGCTCAATAAGGTAACACTTTTGTCGGTCCCTCTGTCCGAGAAAGTTTGACGCAGAAAAACTTTTCAACAGCCAACCGCAAAACATATTCATTACATAATCATTATCGAAGTATCAGAAATTTCTCTATTAAGTTCTCCTTCAACCTGTCAATGGGTTTCATTAAGTTACTGCCACAAATAATTATGTCATGCTGCCAATGATTAATCATTTTTCGATTCGCTTGCTTTCAAATAAATTGGCACTTCGACACATTTTATATATCGCTGCAGATCTAAGTATTCAACAATCTTTTGATCCCCAGGGTCCAATTGGACATTTATTGACAATTTATTGACATTTAAAGAAAGTTATCAATATGTATTAAATACAAATTCTAAATGCCAAAGTAAATTTGTACTGAAAAATTGTTATAAATGGACAGTTAATATATGTAAATATTTTGAAAAATGTGCCTTTTTGTTTATTTGCTTGACAATTTTTATTACTAATAATATTTGTTAATAGATTTAAGTCTTTCATTATTTATTGTAAATTACTATAAAAGTTGAATCAAAGATAAATATAAACATATATTGTCAAAAATAAAAACAAAAGCACATGTCATATTAAACTATAAATTTATTTGATAATTGTATTCAAAGATTTACACACAATACAAACAAATTAAAGCCATTTTAAAACTGCAACTCCCAACGTACTTTGACCTTGAATGAAGGGGCTATAAAATCGTTGACAAAACTTAGGAAGTTCCAATGCGACAGTCATAATTCGAAAAGTTTTTACAACTGCCCCAAAGAAGTCCAAAAATCTTGGAGTTCCTCAAGTTCTGGCTATTAAAAAGTTACGCTTTTCATTTCACAATTGCCAAAGTCGACTGGCCCAAGTTGCAAGTTGGAACAAATTACAGAACTACTCGTTGAAAATTTTACAGTTGGCCACCGAATGCCAAAACCAAAAGCGACATTGGCCCTCCGACATGGCGTTAAAAGTGTTGCACCAATTTTGGTGATTGTTGGCAACAGAAGTTAGCCAAGAAGTTAGCTGCCAATAAATGTGAATGCAAATTGCCAGCCAATTAGTTGCAAGTGCGAATCGCAACGATGTTTATTAATTGGCCAGAAAAGACTACGATATGCTTAAAGTTCTCTGACATTTAGACAACACAATATAAGAAAAACACGAAGATGATTTCCCAGCTCTTATATTTTTTTTGGCTCTCTTAATTAATGCAAATTAGATATGCAGCAGCATTTTAACATTTTGTTAGCAGTTGGCAGCGAAGCGCTCCAAATGAGTTTTTCATCAAGTCTAACAACTTAATTAGCTCATAAAAATGACGCCCCGAAGCTGTTAACCCGGCCAACGACATCCCACCCTCCTTCTCCACCCTACCACCTACTGCGTGTTGTGGCCACTTAAACGCAGCACAGATTGGCTCCGAATCCGGCAGGAAATGCCGGGTCGCCAGGTCGTAGGTCACAAACGTAGGCGCAAAGCTAATTAGTATTAAGTGCTCTTGCGGCACTTGAAACCGACCCCACAACTCCCTTTCCATGTTATTGTTATTGTTGCCGTTGTTGTTGTTGTTGTTGATGTTGCTGTTCTCATTGTGGTTTCCTTGGTTGTTCTTGTTCCAGTTGTTGTTGTTGCTGTTGTGGGACGCGCATCGCCTCGGGTGTGGCAAAATATTTTTGTGTGTGCGGTCACTTGTGAAATTCCAGCAAAACGGTCGCTTCCCATCAAAAAAAAATAGGGCATAAAATATTCAGCAACATGACGAATCGTGAATATCCTTTTAGGCCAGAAAAACAAAGAATATGTATTAATTTCCAAGTATTAATAGGAGAATATGTGGTTAAAAAATCATAATATTTCATTGTTTCCTATTAAATAACCTACACCAACATGAAACTTTAAAGTTACTTACACACCATTTAACATTTGATTAAATTCTCCAAAACATGAAGAGTAAGAATGAGAAGGGAACTATCTTTAATGCTAATCTTTTTATGCATTGGCTTTTAATCACTTTCTAATAAAATATAGTTGGCATAAGTTGGTAAACATTTTTATTTATATATTTGATGTACAATTTATGTTTAAGTTTACATTTTGATATAAGCGACTTTATTCGAAAATATGTTTTCATGCTATTGTTCTAAGATCAATAAAATAATAGTATTAAAAAATTGGATTGTAATTTATCCTCAAAAGCCTTACAAAATTAATGATATTATTTTTATTCCAATATGTCAGAGAACCCTTCGAAAGGTAGCAATCTTTATAAGAAATTTATACTACCCAGTCGAAGTTAATTCAAATGGATATCGTGCATAAAGTCCATTGCCGAAGCATACTTATAAATACAAGCGATTTAATGCCGGTTGAGTGCGCAATGATCCAGCACCGATTCCAGTTGGCTTTTGCCTAATTTGTGTGCTGTTCTTTTCTTTCGTTTTTTTTTTTTTTTGAAAGCTTCAATTGACTTGGCTGGCAGGTGGAAGCTGTGTTGGCAACTTAGAAGGTCAGAAAAAATATGTTTGATGTTTTTGGCGCTAATCGCTTTGTGGCTCTGACACATTTTTCAGTGAATGTCAAGTTAAAGTTTGAGAAAAAGATATAAGAGTTTCTGTTGGTATTGAGAAGTCTCAATTAATTTACAGAGTCTTATTGATAAACGCATTAAATTACATATAATTTTTGTAAGGTCTCTAGTTATGAGAGAAGTCTTTGTTATTAAATTATTTTTATTGCTTACACATTATTCAGTGAATATAAAATTCAACTTTATAAAGGAACAGAAAGTCGAAAGGTGTAGAAGATTTTGTCAGTTAACTTCTTTGTTAGTTGATAATAATTAATGTTGTTGACAGTTCATCACGTCTAAGCTGACATTTAATCATTTTAATGGTAGCGTTGCTATTATAGGATTGTCTATTATACATATACATATTTTATTAGGTAACTCATATTTCAGTGAATGTAATGTTTTAAAATGAATTTCACTTCTGAATCCTACAGATTCTTGTTAGTAATTGATCCATTGATCCGCCTTAATTTGCATTTAGCTATTATATCTGTTATCAAAAACTTACTCATTTTTCAGTGAATGCCATGTTTTAAAATTAACTGAAATAAACTTTTGAATTAATTTTGATTGAGTATCTCAATTTCCTACAGATTCGCCTCAATTTGCGTTTAGCTATTATAGGCGTATCTGTTATCTAAATGGTTTAATCTTTGTTTAACTTCTTCAATTATGTCACCATCCTTAAGGACCTTCAGCTTAGCCCCAATTTAGCAAGCACTTAAGTCAATCCGCAAACAAGTCAATTATCTTATTAGAATCCATTTCAGTACTTCGACATGTTGCGTACTTCTTTCCCATCTTTATTTCCGTCTCAGTCTCCACCTCTGTCTCCATCTCTGTCTCAGTCTCTCTGTCTGCTTGGCACGTAACGTTTTACTTTAGTTCAACTCATTTCCGTTGCTCACATGACTTTATGCAATAACAGCCAAATAAAATTATCTTATCAGCCAGTGCTGCGTGTCTTGTGCGTTCTTTTTTTATTTTCTGTTGGGCTAATTTTATTGCATAAAACTTGTGCTTATTGCGCTGCCAACTGTCCTCAGTCCTTAGTCCTTGGTCCAGGCTTGTGTCCAGCTAAAAATTGCACGTTTCGGTCGTACAATGTGAACGTGACCGCTTGGTCAGCGTACTGATGCGAACTGACAAGTTCCTCTCCTCTTCACCTTTGGTTGCTCAGTTTTCCCGTGATGATGTCCTATGTACCATATTCACATACACGTTTCCATGTAATGTGCACGACTTAGAACAAACAAATAACAAGCCAAAATGACAGTTATTCATGGTAATTTTTGTATATTTTTGTAGTAGAAACAGCATTTAGTAAGGTCTGGGTATAAAAGTTAACTATATGCGCTACGAAACTAATTTACAATATAATAAAATAATTTTACAATAGAATATATATGATTTTATTTGAAAAATATACTTGAAATAGAAAAATATTATACGATTTCATTCTACAAATATACTATATATGAAATGAAATTCGGTTCTGAATATAGTTAAAAAAAAATGCATAAATTTATTGTGCAAACGCTGAAATTTAATTATAACAGCATAAGACTTTTTAAAGAATTGACTACTATCAAGCTAAAATTTCTATAAACTAAAAAAAAATAAATAAAAAAAATCCAAAGTTCAGAATATACATACATTATATTGTATTTTATATTGTACTTTGTATATGTATTTCTTGTATTAAATTGTACCACGGCTTTATCAAAAACTTTAGGTTGGGTATGAAACATCCGAATTAAACCTTTATTAATATTTTGCAGGCTTGTAGTCCTGGTATCATTATTTTTATTATCTTATTATTATTGTAGTTTTAAATCGATTATCTATTTTCCACTAGTCAAAATCAGGACAATTCAATTCAAAATCGAATCGAACGTATTCTAGAAAATCTTTTACAACTATGTACAATAAGTATACATTTAATATAAATAATTATATTAAATCTTTAATTAGTGTAGTTTGGGTAGAAAAATAACTCCTCGTAGTTGTCACAATATCGTATCTATTTTTTCCATCTTACACAAGCTCTTTAGATAGAGAAGAGTCCTATGATAATCGTGAGATGTGAGTGAAGGGACCAAGTCGACATCGCTGACAACTAGAAGCAAATGTGTCACGTTCGCTTTTTGCAATGAAATGACAACACGACGAGTACAACAAATATAAATGCAAATATACATTTTGCGGTAAACATTTGTAGCTCGTTACACTAATACACACACGTATGTATGTACCTATTTGTGAGCTCTGTAAGTGTAGTTGTTAGTTGTGGTGAATGTCCTTCGTCTCTCTGCGTTGATGTCTAGCTAACCGGAAGTGTTGATTTTCATTATATGGCGTTAGTTCAATTGGAAAAATATTGTTCTATGCCCTCGAACTGCACAAGTTTGTGTATGTATGTATGTGTGTGTGGGTGTCTGACTTATTAAATTAGCCTGGTTCATTGGGTGTGCTTTAGATTGTCTAGTTCAGTTTGTTGTATCGAAACGAAGTCAAACGAAAATTGTTGATAATATTCTAATACGCATCACCAACTGAAATTGACAGATCGGTCAATGTGGTTGTGGCATTAATTTATATTGAATTTAGAAATTCTAAGAAAGCCATAAATAAGTTGCAACTGAGATGTAATGTCATTAAATGCGATAGTAAATTGATAATGACACTAGCTGAAAGCGATAACTAGAATATCACCTATTGGTTAGAGTGAGAATTTATTTGTAGCGAGTTAATCGAGAGTCAATTAATTAATGTGATTTTCTTCTCATAGTTCTGTAAACATGCTTTGCTTAAACTTAATAAACTTGTAGTTCACACAGCTAATGAATTATGATTATTGTGCTTTAAAATATATTGTATTTAAAGTTTAAATCAATTAATTAATGTGCTTTTTTCTCATAATTCTGTAAACATGCTTTGCTTAAACTTAATAAACTTGTAATTCACACAGCTGATTAGTTATGATTATTGTGCTTTAAAATATATTGTATTTAAAGCTTAAACCTTATTTTCAAATTCTCTTTAGACTCATGTTGCATGTAGTGTATTACCCAATCTTAAGTTTTAATGTATTGCAGTGAAATTCGTAATTCCTTTGTATTTATGCATAAAGCTTTTTTAAGACTCATGCAACTGAATGTTGTAGAACGGATTCGCTCCTTCAGAATTTGATAGTTCAGAAGTGAAATTCAAATCAAATATTCATACTCATAAACCTATTGTGAGACCCAGTAGCAGCTGTTCTGGAAGATAAGCAACTGGGAGACTTTTCACACTTTGAATGTATAGAAAAATTGGAATTGAAATTCAACGAAGCTCAGAAGTTTGACAGAAGTCCGAATGAATAACGCAAGATAGTTCTGTACAGTTGTCACAAATAGTGTGTGGACAATGAAAAATGCAAACTGAGGGAAAACATGAAAATTTATACCCAAACGGATGCCAAAACGAAATGAAATTTAAAACCAAATTCAAACTTACATACAGAAATTGTCATTGTCAGTTTTGTGTTTGTGTGTAGGTGTGCATCAGTATGTGTGTGTTTGTTTGCTTATATTGTTGATATACTGTAAATATTTGGACATAACAATATGTTGTTGCAAGCATGCTTGTGTGTTCTTGAGTGTTTGTGCAAAATTTACTATTCATACGATACTCAATGGCAAAGCATTTGGTTTGGCAAAAGGGGCAAGGATAGTTTATTTGTTAGTTTTGTGGCTTTTACATTCGCAGTTAATTTGTTAAAATTTCACTTTATAAATAAAATTTGGTAAATTATTGTTTGCCCAACAACAACGAGAACGATGACAGCACTGCAATGTAAGACGCCTTCTGTTTGAGCCACAATATTTCAGATTTATATAACTTCCGCTGCACATGAAGCCATGAATATGCAAAAGTATTTTCAGCTTTAATAAATGGAAAATACTTAAACATGTAAATCGTTCTACCCTGTAAAATTAAACCAAAAAAGGGAAAAATAGCTTTGTGCAAATGTGTGTGAGAGATGAACAATTATAAATAAAAACTTAAGCGACAATTTTTCAAAAGTAGATAAATGGTGCATAACATATTGTGTCAAATGTATTTAAGACTCCAACATTAAATTTCAATTATCTATTATTTATATTATTAACTAGACTTTTACCAAAAATAAAAAAGACAAACAATTTCTAGCGCTCTGAATCAATACTTAAAACATCTTAAAGATTAAATAATATAGACTTTACTAAACCATCATTCAATTATGTTATCAAATAGTTCACTAGTTCTTTTTTAAAATTTGTAAAATAAAAGATTAGTTTCGACTTAAGTTTAGTTTAATAGAACTATAGAAATTTATAAATTGTAAAAATCGTAACCAAACTTTACTAATATAAAATTTTGATTTTGATTGTAATATTATTAAATTTTCGCATATCAAAGGGTTCCGTGCTCAATCTTCCCAACCAAGAAATGGCAACAGGTTAATTTAGATTAATTTAGTTTAATCGAAATTTAGATTAATTTAATATAGTCGAAATATAGATGTTTAAATTTGTATCACAAACAACATTGTTTAAGTGCGTAGCCCAATCTCAAAATGAAGTAAACTCTAAAGAACAACTTGTAGCTAATTTTTTGATCCAAATATAATTTTGACCGAACTAACAAAAATCCCGAGGCTCAAAGGTAGTCGTTGTGAGATCACATCGATTCGAAGCGCGTCACATCGACGCTATCAATAAAGACCATGATGATGCCTAGCGTTGGACGCATATTCTCGGGCATATGAATATTTTCGCCACGGAGGATGACGACGCAGGGTTTTTCAGTTACTGAGATGGGCAAAATCCGGGTAACAAACTGTGCCAGATGATGTAGATTTAAGCGACGCATCTCTAGTGTCGCCAATCCTTCTGGCCAGTTATCCTCGTAGCTGCAGCTCATCATATCATTCATTAAATGTAAGGGACATGCAGTGGCTAGCAATCCCTCACGCACCATCATGTTCATGGGCTGGTCGGGCGTGGAGATGAGGCTGCCCCAACTGCGAACCGTGGAGAGGGGCAGGTTACGGCCCCAGCTCATCAGGGCGAAACGGTCCAGCTGGTCGCCGACATTACGCATAACGGGATTCGTTGACCGCAGTGCGTTTATGTAATATTGAACTAATTCCAGCTCACTCCGATGCTCACTGAGGCGCCTCTCCTGATGCGCCTGCAGGTCCCTCAGCTCTGTAATCTCGCTTATCTGTTCCTTCAGCTGTTCGCGTAATTCAAATATACAATTGTGCTTTGAGAGCTCATCCTTGGGAACTTTCATGCCACATCCCTTGTTGCACAGGACCACCAACTTGGGATTGTTTTGGCAATGTGCCACATGGTTGCGAAACTCATGCAGGGGAAGAACCGCCGTACATCCACTTTCCGCAAAGCTACACTTGATCTTCAAACGCCCGAGCATGTTGCGCATCAGCCGTGACACGGACACAAGATGGATGGGCAACAAATCCGAACGATCCACAGGACAGATCTGCTTCTCTTGCATCCATTTTTCAATGCAAAAACGGCAAAAGGCATGCTCACAGCATGAGGACTGCATCGGTTCCTCCAGCACATCGGCACAAATAGGACACAGAAGTTCCTCATCAACATGACCAATGATCAGCGATAGATCGTAACCCATGATATATCTTGGAAATTATTATAGCTAAAACAGTTGGAGTGTTATAAGTTAGATCTATAATTATAAGTATACACGAGTAGATGCAACTTCTGTTTACTTGTATTTTACAGTTGGAAGCCGAATATTCGCTTGTTCATTTAATTCCGTTTCGAAATGTGAAAGTTGCTTTGCAGCTGACAGTTGATTGGATCTGATATGAATTTTTACAAAACTAATTTGAAATTGTTTCATATTTCAAAGCCGTCCCTGTTGTCGTCAAAAAATATTAAAAAAAAAACTGATTTTTAAATTTAAATAATTTTTATTTGTCTTTTATTTACATAATTTCGAAAAATAAAACAGGACTTCCACATACTAATCATAGAGTTAAAGTAACCTTAATCTGTTATCTCTAATATTATAATTAACTCAAGATTAAAGCAATTTTATAACCTGTGTGTAAATAAATTATTGGCACAGAGCTATTTAACAAGTTAAATATTTAGGAAAGACTGTAATTTTTCAAAAGGCTAGAACTAAATTAAATTAAACTATTACAAATATGAATGTATTAATTTCTTGCTCTTCTTTTGATTTTGTACATTACATTCCTAATTGCAATATTCAAATAATTTCAAAGCCTTTTGGACGCACTTCTTCAATTAATCGAGTAAGTATTTCTAAATGCAATGCAGCTGGCAAACTGAAATGTTAATCTTTCAATTATATTTAATTGTGCGTCAATTAGTAAACTCGTTTAAGATTATAAATATTCATTGCATTTCCATGAAATGTTTCAGTAAATTCTGTAGATGCACAATCTTGAATTGAAGTTGCATTGTATGTGAAAAAGTGTAAGATTTTAACAAAACTTGTAATGAAAATGCGAAAAGTTTTAGTTTCAGTTCGCGGCAGTTGGCGACACCATTTGCTACTTAAAGTTTTACAAATTGCATTTGTAGTCGGTATAATTTTTATGGTCCTTTGAAAGTTTTGCACTAAACTGGCACACAAATTGAATTGAAGCTCTCAAATTGGATGAATAGTTTCAATAATGGCAATATTAACAAAGTTCTACTATTCAAATATACATAAATGCCATTATGCCTTGGATATCGTTTTGAGGGGTACGATAATTCAATCGAATTAAAAGCTATATGCCAATTACGTTTTTGTAAGGAATTTCTAGCATAAATTCAATTATGCTAATTCAAATTGAACAAGGAATTCACTAGGAATTTTGGCAAACTTATATTCCAATAAACTTAGTTCAATTTTTTGTATGACCATTTTTTATTTAAAGTTTAAAGATAATATTAAATTTCATAATACAAAAATTTATTTATTTACACTTGCATAAATGTATTTAACGTTTAAATGAATAAATCAATTGTAACTGAATTTAATATTACTAATTTAAATACTTCCAAATTAGCAATGTTTTTTGCTAGATCAACTTTTTTGAGTATTTTAATACTCTAAATGCACATCAAGAAACATAATATTTGTAAAATATTTTAATCAAAATTATTGGAATTGTTTTGTCAATTTTGTTGTTTGTCATAAAAGAGAGTGAAGGCTTCCATTTATATTTAATAATAAGTTCAAGCATACAAGCGAGATACAAACATATTCAATTTAAATAAACTTTACAGTGTGGTAATTGAGTTAAGTAAAGAGTAACATGTTCATATACTTGAAATATAGTAAATTAATTAACTTATAAACTTGAGGCAAAGTCACCTTGAACCGATAACTTATTTATTTGCCTTTGTACAGTGTCTGTCGAAAATCAACAAACAAGCTTGCGAATAACCACAACAACAAGGGGAAGAAGACGAAGAAGGTAAACAATGACTACAAATAAGTCTATTGCAAATTAGTGTCAAATTAAATGAAACTCTCTGTCAACTAATTGAATGAAATGACATTCCCCGAGATACTTAGATGCAGCCTAAGTTAGTTGATTAAACAAAGGCTAAAGGTTGCAGTTAACAAAGCAACTAATATTGCTGATATCACATATGCTTACACCTGCAGCAGAATAGAGTCTATGGTCATGTCCTGTCTGCAACAAAAACATAAGCCAAAACTTAATTAATATTTACATGAACACTTGTTAGATGAAGTAGTTCCGAGCATGAAGGCTAAAAGGGCTCTGACTTGCGGCCAATTGTTGCAGCTGCTGCTGCTGTTGTTGCAAACTATTGTTGTTGTTGTTATCTTTGGGCTGTCATGTTTGCATATGGTTGGGACACGAGTATACTACATACCCTACGAGCATGTGGCATGCTTGCCTTGAAATCAATTCGCATTGTTAACCCATGATTGGATATTATTGATTTAATTTGCTGCCACTGTGCCGAGACATGTTTTATGCATATACCTGTCTATGTGAATGTGTGTATGGCTATGGGTGCTGATAATGTCTGACTGTATCTATAATAGGGAACATGCACGCTTGAACAACAACACCAACAGTCAACCCACCTTCCTCACCTGACACACACCCAGACCCACCGCCATATGCCACTTTCTCGTAACCATTTCCCCATCCATCGAACCAAGCTATTCTCCCTACGATGCTTAATTTATGCATGTGTTGCACTTGCCTTATGCGCACAGTGGGGTCTATGCGACATTTTTAAATCAATAGTATAGCTAACTAACCAATATACTTAATATAAATTGAAATAATCTATCGTAAGAAAAAGAAAGAAGAAACTAAGTGTGTGTTCAACCAGTAAATTGAATTTTTGTTCTATTATAATTTATTAGAATAATTGCACTTTACTTTACTACACTGTACTTTAAAAATATTTACTTTAATTTTTTTCGTCTCTATCAAACTTACCTAAAAAACAAATTAGAACTTGAAAAAAAAAAATTAATAAAAAAATTAAATCTCTCACTCGTACACTCTATAGTTTAATGAAAATGTATTAAGAGAAGACTCTGAAAACTCAGTTTAAGTTTCTTCTTAACTTGCTTTATTTTGAAACTTTGTAAAGCCAAAAAACACTCTTTAAGTTATCATAAATACTCCTTTTGTAGCATTAAAAATCTGTAAGGCCCATTATCGCAGCCACTGTTTGAACACACGAAGATCTATAGCTGGGGGCGTGGCAACATACCAATGTCCTATTAGCAATATCTTAAAGTCAATGCGAAGGGGTGGGGGGACCATATATTGTCCGTGAATAGAAATTTTCGATATTGTTTGTTGTTGGCCATGCATTGTTGGTAAAATAGTTGTTGGCCATATTATTGTTGTCATTATTGTTGTTGCTGCTACAGCTAAACTTGTTGTTATTATTGTTGACAATGACAACGATAACAATGGCAACACACGCTGCTAATAGAACGCTTTGCTCTTGCGTCTGTTGCATGCCACACAACTGCCACTTGAGCATATTGTTTTTGCAGACTCTGAAGTGTTTGACGTTTCCTGTTGCTCTGCTGGCATTGATTTTCAAATCGGACACAATTACGACCACCTCCCATGGAAGGGTACTAATCACCAATGCATAAATCACGTAGCAGCAAACCAAATACACAAAGCATGCCACGGAAAACACGCCAAGAACAAACCGTATGCAACAGTACGTATACAAGTCCGACAACATCGAAGAGCACGGCGGAAAAGCGACTGAAAATTGCTACCGATAAAATTGAAAAATACACGGACGCTGGGCGGTCGATTTATTCAGAAATAAAAGAGGAAGTCTGCGCGTCGAGTTGTAAAAACCAAACACAGGAAATGCCTGGCATAACTCGACTGGTTAATGCCACAAAAGCGTTGGCCAAATCTGAACTTGGATCTAGTTTTGGTTTTTACCCTTTTACTTTAACCATTTACCTTAAAGTTTGGCTAAGCTTAGTGCAGTGGATGAAAAACTTCACCTTCTTAAATGTTAAAAGATTAAATAAAGATTTTAAATACACATTGTTTTAATTGAGTATACGGGCAGCGAATATTCTGCCCTTAAAAGTATGCTACTAATATATTAACATCATAACTTTCACAGATTCTCTGCAGACTATGTATTCAACATACTTTTCAACTCTGCTTCTCCCTCTCTAAAGAAATCCTCCCTTCAGAATCGTCATAAATGATGGGCACACCAAACCGTTTATTTAATCGGAACCAATTGACATATTTTATTTGGGTTTAACGGGTTTTCCAAATTTATGTACCAGTTTGCCTCTCAACTACCTGAGTGTGTGTTTGTGGGTGTGGGAGTGTGTGCGTGCGTGTGTCTAGAGAGAATGTAATAAAAACTTAATGGCAAATATTAAGTACACATTAATCTGATTTATTTAAGTGTGGACTTGTGTCCGACACACAAAAACTGTTCTGAGATTTATTTTTATTCGAGTTTGAAGAGTTTGAAGTTTTTTGTGGAACGAAATCTGCAACATCCAGGTGAAAATAAAAAGAATTTTATTTGTACCTGTCGAATAATCATATAAATTTGCAAATATTGTGAAAAAAAGAGGCTTAAGCTTAATTGGAAATTATAATATTTGTTTGTTAGTATTAAAAGATATGTACATAGAATTTGACAATATAAGTTTTCTTGAACTTAGTTTAATTGTAATTCAAATATAAATTAATTTCTTAAAAAACTATAACTATAGTAGAACTAAATTTCGAACGATATTTTCCAGTTTTTCAAAATAATGAAAATAAAATGCACGGTTCTAGGGTACAATATTAACCGTATTTGTTTTTTTTTTATTTTAAGAAACATTGACTACATGTGTAATGACTACATCTGTAAAATATTGTGTGAGCTACATGCGGTCTTTAAAAGTAATTATTTTCTAGACTCTTCCCAGAAAAAAACTTTAATTTAAGATGGGTTCAATTTAAAGTTACCTTCGAGTTAAAAAAGTTTCATCAGTAGAATAAATGAGAAACTGGCCCATTAATAGGCGGCCATTGGAGCCATTTGGTCAGCCTTTTGCTAATACTCGTATTTTGACTTTAAATGCATCACAAATCAGTTTGTGTTCTTTAGGAGCCTGCAAAGAGACACAACAAAAGGCAAATGTAACAAAGGCCTGACAAAAATTTGCAAAATATTGGGTCTAGACTCTAGACGTCTGTTAAATGAGGCAATGAGGAGGGGATAGAAAAAATGGCATGGCCAACTGTAGCTTGCCTAAGTACCCTGACAGAATTTAGAGACTTTGACAGTTGGTCGACTTTATTGGGCCACATATATGAGTGAATTTTGCTTTTGTGTTTGTCTCACATTTCAGTAAGTGGCTTGGCTGTTGCCCTCTCTATTGGTATTGCATATTTGCTAAGCTCTTGAGTTTTAGCAGCTATTTGCGCTTTTAATGCAATCAGCGCACTTTCTTGTTCTTACTGTTGTGTTTGCTGCTAATGCGCTTTAAGCATACGCACATATACACACACACACAAACACATACAGAGTGTGGCACGGACAGTGCCACATCCCTAGAAATCAATTGACACTTGCCACTTGGGCGCTGTTATGCTGAAGGCGAATGCAGGAACAACAACAACGGAAAGGATTGCATTACCCCCTCCATACTTATCACTTTTTTATGCGCTTGCAATTTACGTCAATTGGAGAAAAAGAGAAAATAGAAAACGAAAAAGGAAAAGAAAGTGCAACTTTCATTTAATGCCCGCACTTTTGGGTGTCGTTTCATTCACGACAGCAGCAGTGACACCGTTCAAATACGGCTAAATGCCGTACCGGAGGGTGTCCTTAAAGAAGAAAGGGGAATGGGAGATGAGGTAGTGGTGCAGGGATCACAAAGATAGGATTTGTTTTTTGTCACATCCCCAAAGCTTTGTCGATTTCCTTTTATTTTCAAAAAGATGTTGTCCAACTTGCGATTTAGCTAGCACCAAGAGGATTAATAAAAGTTCTAGCCAAAAGAAATCCGAGCCAAAAATATATGTAGACAAATAAATAATATACGTTGAGCTAACTATCGAATAGAGATGTGCAAAAAAAAAATGTAAAAACGATATTTCATTTAAATCTACCTCAAGTGACTTTCAGGAATCTTTAAAGATTTTAACAGAAGCTGTTTTTTAAAACATGGTCAATGTTACTTGTATATAAATTTATATAGATTTTTTATTAACATTTTTTACTCTGTTTCAAAATAAACAAAATAAATTTAAGTCAAGCAATAACATTAATTATAAAATGACACAAAATTGAGTTATTTTGTATAAACATCTTCTGACATGCTGTAAGTCAACTTTATAAAGAACTTTTCCAATAGATTAATATATTTATAAATTACCATCAATGTCAGTGAATATTAAAGCAATCTTTTGAATAAAAGTAGTTACTCAATCATCATCAGCAAAGATTATTCTTCTGGTATCTACAATATTCAAAATTAAAATTATTTATTAACAAATGTGAAAGCCTGGCTAACTTTATTTTATATAAAAATTCTTAAATAAAAAAAACTGGAAAATAGTTTTGCTAGTTACTCCAATTTCTGTTTCGACTTCTACAATATTTAAATCTTAAAATATTTATTATTAAATTTTAAAGCCGTGTTAACTTTTTTTGTATAATAAATTTTAAACAAAAAATAAAGGAAAAGAATTTTGCTTTAGCGGAAAGTTTCTAAATGTACAGACTTGTGCTAAGCCTCCAAATACGTTTTAATGCGCTTTGAAATGGATTCGACAGACACTCACACATCCAAACAATCCCCAAAATACTATTCAGGAAGGGGGAGGATGCGGAGGGTCAACTTCCCAGCTGACCTCGACACCCCAAGTTGTGACGTTGCCGTTTGTCAACGTTGTTGGTTGCCATCATCATCGTCGTCATCAACTTATCCTCGTTGCCCTGTTGTTGGTCCCTTTTTTATATTTTGGTTCTGGTGAAAAATGATGCCTGGCTGAGGAAAACTGTTGCCGCTTTTCTCTGATAAAATGTTGGTCAAGCTTTCGCAACAGCAGTTGCTTTAAATATTTCGTATGGACTTGAAACAAAGGCCTTTCCTCTGTTTTACTTGCCAACCGTAGTTTTCCGAGTTATGTTTATCTAAATGATGTCAGCCCACGCTGCGTATGTGAAATAATTTTATTGTGGTTGCCACTTTTGCCACTAGCCTGTTGGCAGTGTTGTCCATTGCAGATAAGCCAAATTAAATATCTTTTTAGTCTGCTTACTAATTTGACTAAATTTGACTAGCATGTACAACTCTCAACGATATTACAATTTTTCTGAGTAGAAACAGATATTAAGACCAGAACTATAATGCAGTATCTTTATTGTTAATAGATAGTTACATTTTACATACATGCATTTTTCCCACCTATCAAATAATTTTATGAAACATAAAAGGTTTTAAAAAACCCATATTTTATTAATCAATATTTAAATATGTTAGCTTTTATTATGTAACTTGAGATATTTTGTAAAATTGAAGGCGATGTAAGTATGTGCGACATAGAGTATAAATATCTTATAAATTGGAAGAAATCTCGGAAGTGTGAATTCTTAGACCCTGAGATCAACATTTTTATATAGTCGGAAAGTATCTACCTGGAAGATGTCGTCAAATAAGGATAATAGTTGCAGAAGTTACATAAGATATTACCAAGTTTATTTTACTGTCTGAAATTCAAGTTTGATATCCAGTAATTTCGCAATAACTATTCTTAATGAGTATACGAAGCATTCGCCGCATTAAGAACTAACCTAAGGTAACCAATCAACGGCCACTAAGCTACTGAGGCAAATATTGAACTTCTTCTCCTCGGTTGCCGCTTGGTCTCTCTCGTTTGAAACGAATGCTGCGAATCCTTCCAGTCTAGCTCTTCATTTTGTTACGAAAGGTTCTCTTACCTTAGCAATTTCGAAGTTCGAAAAGCCGACTGTGACACGAATACGACACGAAATGAAACGAAGTGAACTGTTCGTTTGTTTTGAGACCTCCGCATTTCCACCAATCGAGTCAACGCCATACACTTTTAGTCGTGCATCGGTTTTCCTTCTGTGCGGACGGTTATGCGTTAAATGCGCTCGCAGTTGAACCAAAATATTTGAGTGTAACTTTAACGCGACTTTTGCGATTTTACTCGAATTGTTTACGTCTTTACGTTGACGTTGACGTTGAGGCTTACGTTAAGCAACGTTATCAAACGATTTCACACGAAATGCAGCTCGTCGCATTGTTGTCGCCGTTCTTGTTGTTGTCGTTGTCGTTGTTGCCAGTGTTGCCATCAATTGTCAGCTTCTGGCAGCCCTCGCAAAAGTTTTGAACGCATCAAGTGAAAGTTTTGCCCGTGTGCAACCGGAACCCGTTACTCAACTTCAACTTGCAACGTGTGTGTGCGCTTAATTTGATGTAATTAGAAATTGTTTATGTTTCTGTTTGTGTCTGCTGCAAATACATACTATATATTTTGCATTTGTCTAAAAACATGGCCCAACATCTATGTATGTTTCTTTGTTTGTTTGCGCTGTGAAACTTTGTCTCCATACAAAGAGGAGAGGGAATTGATATGCGAAAGTGATAAGAAAGTAAAGTTAGTTATTAGGCGAGGTGTAAGCAGCAAATTTAAAAATAATCAATACAATACTAATAGAGAGAGGACTTCAAAACAAAATGTTTTTTTATTATTTAATTTAAAACTGTTCTTAGTATTAATCTTATTTTAGATAAAGAATTCACTTCTCCATTTAACATCTTAATTTATATTTATTTTGGTTATAACCTAAATTGTTGGAAATTGTTTGCAAAAAACCACAAAAACTCAACTCAACTGCAAATCCTGGTTCTGCAATGAAACAAACTAAATGGCCATAAAAACTACTCACAAACTGTGGCCTGTAATAGACAGAGAGGGGAAGAGAATTAAAGGGATCAGGAGACGTGTAACCAGCAAAATAATTTGTTGCAATAAATATTTGAAAATCCAGTTAAGCGAAACATTTTCGTCACGAAGAGGGCCAAAAGTATACTGGCCATGGGATCTACCAATGAATTCCAGTTCTGGAGTCCGTAGAATGCAGTTACCACTAGAAGTAACAAAAAAGAACTCCATGCCCTGGACCTGAGGCACTGAGCTAGTTGCCTTGCCTGTTCTGGATTTTCTATCTTTATTTCTTTTTATATTCCCCACACTTTTTGTCGTTGTATTCTCTTTGCAGCCGCGGCTTTTTGCATGCTCCGCATGCCTACCAATTGTTGTTGCTCTTGTTGTTGTTGTTTTTTTTTATAGCTTCTGCCGTGTTGCATTTTGTTGGTTGTCCCACCTCCGGTGAAAACATTGAGCTGCCTTTTTGTCCCTTTGTGTCTCTTTATCCCAATGCTTTAATATTAAAAGCGTTTAAAATTTTTGCACATTTCGTCGCCATTTTTCATGTCTGGACTTTAGCCCAGAGGCTTTTGTTTTTATACTCTTTCAACTCCGACAAGGTCTTAAAGAGTTTTAACAGATCAATTTATCATTGATGTATTATTTTTTTTATATACAGCTATTAATAGTTTTCTTAAAGTCTGAAAAAACAATACAGAAATGCTGTATTCCAATAGTCTACATTGTGATATTACTTAAATTTTTTTTTGTATATTTTTTATTGAAAGAATTGCGCAAAGTAGAATAAAATACAAGCAGCATTAAATATTAGATAACGTTTAAATTAGACATATGTTCTTTAATCTTAACTCTATTATTTTATCATAAGTTGATATTGTACATGTGTTAAGGATTTAATTAATATTTTACATCTAGTTATTGCTATCCCAAAAACATAAAACCTGATTGAATTTTTTTAATTAAATTATTTATTATTATCAATCTTCTTTTTCAAGTGAGATTGGTAAGCAATAACTGCAAAATAAGAATTTACAGCCTTTAGTCATGATTTTCGAGATGAATTCAACCCAAACAGTGTCAAATTCGGTGATCTCGGATTATCTTAAGCGAAATTCTTGATTAGGGCAGAGTTTTCCATTTTACCTCTTCTTTGTTTATATATAGTCTTAATAAGTTACCTAACTCGAGCGGAACTCAAGAATCTTAAAATTGAATTTTAGAATTATTTTTCCCCACGTAGAGTATTTGCTAGTCTACCAAAATGCAATACAAAGTTTCAAAAATTGTTTCGCATTCTTGTAGTTGTTGTTGATGTTGTTGTCAGCACTATGGGGACGAACGCTAACAAGCTTTGTTATGTTTCGGGTTCGTCTGTCGGCGCTGCCTTTGAGTTTGCTCAACGTTTTGCCAACTGTGCGATGACGCCTGCAGCGCCGGAAGCGGAAGTGTTGCCATTGCCATTTTGCAGGCATGCATTTTCGGTATGGTGCGGTGCAGTGCGGAATACTGTGGTGCGGTGTGGCTCGTTTGGGTTTTGGTATTTTGCTGTCGGCAATCGGTGTTGTTCCTTATAATATTCCTTTGGCTTTCCGCTTGTAAAATGTTGCCATGTTTTCAGCTGCTGCTTCCTTTCCCACCTACTGACTTTTCTTTTTACCCCAATCCTTTAGTCGTTTTCCCATTCCACGTTTCCATTTATTCCCATTTTCTGCACTACATTTTCGTTTAGGTTTTTGTTTGGCTTTCGGGCAAGTTTTTTTTAAGCTCCTCTCTCTGACAGGTGGTTTTGTGTTTACTTTGTGTAATCATTTCATTTGTCAAACTTGATTTGCTAGCAAGCACATAGCGACGACAGCTTGACATCGCAAATTGTTGTGAAAAGAAATTGAGCCACAAGCAATTCTGGAGATTTTCTAACTCTTAAGCTAAAACTAAAAACATTTAACATATGCCCGTCTTTTTCATAGAACATTTTAATTTAATCTTAATTTGACATTAATTTGTACATTTTAAATCAATATATCGGACGAATAGTTATTGGAGACCTGAACCTTATATAGATATTGCAAAAATGGGTCTTAGAAGATTGGCTCAAAGCCGATTTTTATAATACAAATAAATGGTATACATGGTATGGTACGATATACAAATAAATGGTTCTTTAAAAAATATTTGAAATTTGTAGGAAAAAAGGAATACTTAGTAATTCACTGTTTTCCAATTTAAAATAATTCAAACACTTTAAATTATTATTATCTGAAAATCTAAATTCTTAATAATTAACAGCTAGCCCAAAATACATATTAAAAATTTCAATATTCCACTATTCTAATTTTTATGAAAAAGAAATTTAAACTAACTTCAAGTCTAAATCTCCGCTCTACATTTGCTTTAATGTAATGTCAAAGTTAACAGTTCTGTCAATAAATTCAGTCATAACTCAGTAAACTATAAATCGTTTGCTCAAAGTTGAGCGTCGCAATCAAAGTCAAGGCACAAAATCAAATTACTGTCTAAATGCTGTCTAAGTATATTTCATTTAATTGTCTCAACTTAATCTAGACGATAAAAACAACAACAACAAAGACATGGAGAAACGCGTCAAAACAACGCCTCAAAATGTACTTGGCTAACTCGATAACAGCCTAACAAACCAAGTTACCAACCCATCCACCCAATAACCTCTCCTCTCAGACACACACACAAAGGCAAACAAACAAACGTTGGCAGAGTCAAAAAGCTACAGCCAAACTATGTAGCAACAACAAGCAACAGTAAAGGAGAACAACAACAATATCAACAACAACAACAGTGTATTTAGACTTTAGCTTGAAAACGCTACGCATCCGTATCCGGATCCGGGTTGGGTCGCCATTGCCGCCTCCATTTCACCGTTAAGTGCTGGCAAGCCCGCACGTCATCATCCTTGCCATCATGACGCTCAATTTCAATGCTGTCGGCGGCGTTTGGTGTTGATTGCAGTGCTCTCGTTATTGTTGTTGCTATCGTTGTTGTTGCTCTTGTTGTTGTTGCTATTGTTGCTGTTGATTACGCGCCATTTAAGTGATTAAAGGTGAAAACGTTTGCATCCAGCAGTAACGCCACCTAATCCATCCACTAAACTCTGTTCCATCCAGCACCACTTGTATATTTTGTGTGCCTATCGAGGAAACTACCTTTCGCATTTTCGTGTACAATTTTTGCCCATTGCCCATTGCAGAGATTTATCGAAACTTGCGACCTAAACATGCGACCACGACCACGACAACGACCACGCCCACGGTCCCATGCCAATGGGCGTTTAGCCGCCATCGCACTCATTATCAACGCCATATCCGTTGTGCTCCTAATGATGACTGCATCGCCCACTCTGGCCGAGATACCTTCAAAGGGTAAGTGCTTTGATAATTTAATGAGCTCTTTTTAATGGGCTTCTCAATGATTAATTGATTGAACATCGAACACAAAACATTGTGGTCGCGCGCCCAATCAGATGAAGTGTTACGAGTGCGAGTGCGTTTAATTATGACACAAGTGTATAAGAACTTTTTGTTAACAGCACTTAAGCGGATTTTCAAATTCCAGTCAACTGGAATTACATTTATGTAAGTGAAGAGTATCTTATTCCAAAGGCGTTGGATAAAAATGAGTTTTATTAATTATCTTACATTACTTTACCATTGTCATTTATTTTGTTCTTAAACAAAATTTAAAAATTTTGTTTAATTATTTCCGTTTTGCTTTTTATTACATATGTTGACCTAAATTGGAAACGTCTTTCTTTAAATTAATTACTTAACTGTCTTTCTTTTCACAACAAAGTCAGTTAGTTGAGTTCTATAAATCTCTGACAACATTAAAGCATTTGTCTTTAAACCAATGTTTATAAATGTTAGAATAAATTTTGAGAGAGTCAACAAAGTTTATAGCTTATAGAATTTAATAACAATTTGTTTTTAATTAAATAAAAAGGCATTAAATAAATTAGTTTATTTTGTAAGACAAAGCATGCATCACTAAATTTATGGCAATCTCATCAAAATATTTACTGATTTTTGGGTCACGGCAGATTGGCTCTTCTTATGCTATTAAGAATACATTTGTAAAATGCATATTTAACAAGTATCTTTCAATTACATTTATTGCTTATGTACTTCAAATTCTGTACAATAAATTGAAAAATTTCAGCAATAAGATATTTGTCAATTAATTGGCCAAATACTTTGAATAAATTTATCTTTTTATATACATATGTAACTCACAAGAAACTTTATTTTGAATGTTTATGAATGCAAACAAAGTATAAACCACGAATGACGTAAATTACATCAAAAACATTCCACAAATGATGTAGAAATGGAGTAAACAATCACATAATTTAAAATCATTGTAAGCCAATTTCAATGGAATTCCTTATTGTATCTACCAAAATTTCACTAATAAATAGGAAAAACTCTTCAGAATAGAAGGTATTTATATTTGCTATTAGTAACAATCAGGAGACAAAATGGTTGTATGGTCTATGGAAATTTCAATTGCTTTTGTCTGTATACATACACACAAACATTGCTCTCTTATGTTAATAGAACACCATTCTAAATTGAAGAATTTAAGTAGTATTAAAAAGAAGAAATAATTTTGAAGAAGAAAGAAATTGGAAATGAGTTGATGGGTTGACTGGAGTTTATTTGCATATTTCTTAAATTTATCTTTCGCCTGCCTGGCAAACAGAGGGCCTAGATCCTTGAGCATATTTTATGACATAATCCAATATGCTTTAAGCCAAAGCCAACAGCAACAACAACCCTTTTGAAGTTTTTTGGCCTCTCGGCCAGGAAGACAACGTAAAACGAAGTGAACTGCAGATAAAGTATGTTCTTTTGGCTGCTGCTGTCTTTTGGTTTAGTTATTTATTTATTTTTAGCAAATTTTCTTTTATCGTGCTCTCACAAGAGGTTGAGTATCTTCTGTTTCTTTTCGTTGTGTACAAATGCAAATGCTTACAAGACGTTTAACTTGTCACCTGCGGGCAAAGATGCTTTGCAAACTGCTCTCCGCACTTATCTGACAGTTGTGCATCTCAGTTGCCCCACGGTTGCCCCCTCGACATGTCATATGTATAAAATATACATTTGTTTGCCTTACATGTTTGTCACTTATCGTTTTGGCCCAATGTGCCAGTCCTTGGCTCTTACTCGCTGTTTTACAGCCACTTCTGTCCCACACTCCCAGCACATGACCAAATCGTGTTCTGTAGATACTCATGCTACTGCTTGTATCTGAAGATATATTATGATTTTATGCATGGTAAAGCGAAAAATATTATTACAGTGTGTGCATCCAAACGAATAGTTATAGTTGGTTCTTAGTTCTGTTGGGGACATTGTGGAAAATGGAATGTATGCTGATGTATCTATTTATAGGGAATAGAAATGCTCAGGTTTTTAAATACACATTTACTTACAAATATTGGGGAATCGATCTGGACACTAGACTAGAAACTACAAAAGGTAATAAGCTATTTTCGTCTAGTAAGAATAATTACAGATCAATAAATGATAAATGATAACTGGATGAAAACCAATTTTTGTCTGCCTTGGCAGGAAATTAAAGTGTTCTTCTATATACAGAAACTATGAAAGCCCTTGATGTTTAAATAAAAAGATTTAAAGATTCGAAAGTAAAAAAGCTTATCGTTTATTGATTAAGATTAAAATGATTCAAAAAGATTTAAGACTTAGTTAAAGTCATTGAACATTTATTAATAGTGTGATAATATCCTGTACTATTAACACTATTATCTCTTCTTATTCAAGCAAAATAAGCCACTTTTTCATATAACTTCAAAACATTTTTCTTAAGTACACAACTTTTACATTTACCCACCAACATATACATAATATAATGTAAATCACATATGAATTCGACTTCCTGTCACCGCCTACTTTTCCTCTATTAGGGAGACTTGAGAGAACAGTAAAGTACATTTTATTGCAAACTATTTTCTCGTTATTTCCGTTTGACGTTTCTATTTTTTTCTTCGCTTCCTATTTTGTGTGATACTTCCTGTCAGGGAAATGTTTGTGTTTCTGAAGTTTTTTGTTTTTTCATTTATTTTTTGGCAGACGTTTCGCGCTTTAAACCGTTCTTATTCCGCCTCTCTTAAATGTCCTTGACTGCATTTTAACAAGCACTGCATTCAAGTGAATAAGTGTGCGTGTATGTGTGTATTTTTTTTTAATAGCTGCGGTTTTCTGGCGAGAAAGAATTTTCTTAATATTACAAACTCGCGTGTGCACGGCATGCATTTTTCTATATTACGAATACGTAGCACTTCCTCAAACTGTACGCGGCGAAGCTTATTAAAATTTTTCAGTGACTCCGGGCGTTTACCAACACTGGAGCTTACGTTTTGTAGTAGAGCACGGCCCGGAATGCCGGCAATTTATGTTTCAAGTTGAAATTGTTGAAATAGTTTCGCGTGCTGTAAATTGTTAACGAAGCTAATCAGCATAAAAATACCAGCCGATAGCAGAGTTTGATAGAATTTAATGCCGGAGAAAGGAGTGAAAGTGAAAGTGTTTCACTATTAGGCCCGACCTAATAGGTTTGTTTATTGTCGTGTGCTCACATACAGTAGTTCTAACCATGCAGTGTAGGGGAAATATCATTATTTTGGTAATGAATGCATGTTAAGGTTAAATTTAAACTGAATGCAGTATTTTACGGGCTCATAATTTAAATTCACTTTACATTCTAGCACCATAGAAATTGCAGCTATTTTAGTATTAAAATTTTTTTCAATAAAAAACTTCAATTTCTAAGAATAGACTGAAGAATAAAGCCCTTTTCTATAGCAAGGTTTTTTTTTAATGATGATTTTATTTTAATCAAAACGCTCTTAAATGATTGTTCATCATTTAAATTATTATAGTGTTTATTTTGAAAATATAGTTTTTAATATTATTAAAAATGGCTAATACATTGGTTCACTTTTCTTAAGTTTAAGAATTTTAAAGGTGTTCCTAATTTAAAATGTATTTAAAGACGTTTTAACAAAAATTTATGTATATCCGGTAAGTAAGTATACGGTGTTTCTGAGCTTAGATTTCATTTTATAAATCATATTAAGTTCATGCTAATATCAGTTCAAATATGATAGTTCAGTAATCAAAACTCTTCTTCATATAACTTGTCCCAAACTCTTCTGTCTTTACGTATCAATCAACTTTAAACCCACCAAACTTGCTCAAAATGTACTATATAGTCTAACAATCAATTCAAATGTTATCCAAATTACATATTTATTCGATAAAATTAATGTATTCTTTTACTATATTTAAATAAATGTATTAACACATACATATGTATATACAAGATACATGTGTTGTGTGTCAATGTAACTCTTTTAAGTGATTTTATCTGGCAATTTAATTGGCAATTTGTGTCTTAATATGCAAACAACAATAAAAAAAATAAAAAAAAATCAAATAACATGAGTTTCACATTTGTTTTCGATTTTCCATGGAAAGTCGTTAAAATATTTTCTTTTTGCTTCGATTTTTCGTTGTTCAATTGGCGTTACTCTGGCAATTTGTCGCTGCCGTTGTTGTTGCCGTCTGTTTTTAATAAATTAGCTAAATTTACTTTTCTCGTGAATTGGGAATTGTATTGATTTGGGGGATGCTGACGTTATACGGAAGCGATTTTTGTTTTCCCCATTTTGAATTATTGTTATGGGCGCATTTCTGTATATGCTTATCGTTCATATATTGCCTTATTTATTGGCTGGCTGGGCGGTATCCTTATAAAGAAGATGTCTGCGCCGTGTCTGATGAGTTTAATGTGCCTCCCATTTTGACTAATGGCCGCTCGTTAGCTACACAAATGAGTTTTTTATAGCAAAATGTGAATAAATATGGCTTTAAATAATTTTTGTTTTATTTTTAGATTGGTTTTTCCAACTTTAAATTATGTTAAATTTAAACATAAATTTCTTTAAGTGTGAAGTTATTTTGATAAAAAGCCAATTAATAATACAGATGTATAGTTGCTTTCGAATCAACTTCTAGTTAACATAATATACTTGAACTAGTTTACATTTTCATTAAAATAACTTCCACAGAATCAAAGTTATCATAGTTGTTACAGGACAAATTAAAAAGTAAATTAATTTTGAATTTTCAAGATTTATTTGTTCTAATATATATTTAATGGGTTCCTCGAAAGAAGTTTTCAATGTTCTAATTATAAATTCAAATATAGTTGTCGCCCTTACTCGCCTCCAAGATCGTTTAATTTGCATATTTTATTTATGATTTATAAATTGTTCCCAGACTATTCACATTTTATTATCCCTTACTCACTTTCATATACCGTTTATAGCTAATAATATGCTTTTCGATATAGTTAGTATTTACTTTTATTGACAAGTTCTCAGAATCTTGCATATTCCTATTTGTTTGATATTCATGCAATCCATACATAAAGACACTCGATCATGTCTAAAGTGCTTCAATGTATCTGAGTGCAAAAATATCCAACAATTTGAATATTTTCTAGTCTTTATAAACTTAACTTAAATTTTGCGATTCAAAAATAATTTTACATTAAAATTTAAAGTTTTTTTTTTGGGGTTATCTTAATTTGGATCTGCGTCAGATCTGTTGGTTGTCTTTCTGGTGATGGGATCCTTGCCTTCCCTGTTAAAGAGTCTGCTTTTCGGAAGGTTGGGTGAAGTAGTTGTATCCTCCTTAAAGAAAGGAATTTCAGCACACCTTGTGTCTATAGTAGGACCTTTTTGATGGTGTATTGCAGGTGTACCGGAGATGGATGCTTCTTGTATATTTAAGCTACTGTTAGAAGGACTTTTAGTTTGTTGATTCTCGCTTTGCCTTTCAAAATGTTTGTCCTTATAAAGCAAAGACTGCAACCGCATTTCAGGCGTTTTCGCTATGAAAGGAGACTTTCGATCAATATATTTCTTTTTTGATCATAAGCTGAATCAGATCTATTACTGCTTGTTAAATCATTGATGAGAGTGCTCGTAGTAGTCGGCGGATACTTGATTTTCCTTATGAAAAATTTTCCATGGCTGAGCTGGCTGTCCGAAGGATTTCGCAGTGTCGTTGATTTCCCCTTAGAGAAAGGCAATTCCATACACACTCTATTAGAGATGATTCTTTTTTGATCGTGAACTGACAAAGAAGTGCTGCTGTTTGTATCTGAATTATTTGAAGTGTATCTGATGATTGGAATGTCACTTTCACTTTCAATTTGTTTCTCCTTGCACAACTGTTCTTCTGGAGGTGGGAGGTGACTCGATTTTAATTGAATGACGAATGTGTTCTCTTTTGGATCGTGAACCGAAGCAGTAGCTTTGCTGAGTGTTTCTGGAATATGTGTAGGATTTCTTACTTTAGAAACCTTAATTCTTTTTTCGAAAAATCTATCCTTGGGTAGCTGTGCGTTTGAAAGCAATTTTTCAGTACCATTTTGACCCATAGAGGTATTTTTGGTTGGTTGTTTAGTCTTGTGGAATCGATATCCAGTTTTACGGTTACTTTATCTTCGCTATCGAGATTACCATCTCTCACTATGGAAGAGCTGATGGTTGGGAAGCTCAGTTCATTGGCAGCTTCATCATTGGGTCTTCTACGACACATATCTTTAGGCATCCAGTTGTGAACAGGGCTATTATTCATTTTCACAGGAGTTGAAAACGCTTCTGGAGTAAGATTCTTCTCAGAATTATCAGCTCCACTCTTAGAGCTTTCTGATGGGCCCTGTTGATTTACCTTTCTGATTACCTCTGCTCCAGTTATGGTGTGCTTAGCAATGCCTTTCGAAATACTAATATTACCATTGGGGGCGGATATACTTGGGTCACCCTGTTTGGTATCTGGAATTGCACAGTGAATTGCATTCACTGGATTTGAGGCATTTGAACAAATTTGGTTAGGTTGTTGCGGATAAATGTGTTCTGTTTTGTTGTTAAAGGGAATTGCATTTTTGACTTTAGCTGCCATTGTGGTATTTTCCATCATTCCACGTAGAACACTTTTTCTGGACTTAGTGCTAGATTTGCAACGTAGATTGCTCACTGGAGAATTATTAACACCCTGGAACTTGGAGATGTGATTAGCAAGAGAGTCAGGAGCCCGTTTATCTATTATATCAGGGGAACTAACACTGCAAGATTGCACTTCAGAGTTCTCTGGGGTGGTAGACTTAGTATCATTTAAAACAGGAGCAACGTTTCTTCCGGGTGTGTGACTTTGAGAAATTACTTTTTGATAACTGGGTGGAGAAGTTGTGATTCCTGAAATTATTTTCTGCTTAGCTTCGACGGTTGAATTAGTTTTAATTTCATTTTGAACAGGATCAATGATTCTTCCTTGAGCTATGTCTTTTTGAAAATTGGCCACAGAAGTTGTAGCTCCTAAAACCCCAGAGTTGGTTGCCTTTTCATTTTCCTGGTTAATTTTGAAGCTTGCTTTAGCTTTAACTTCATTTAAAAGAGGAGGAACGATCTTTCCTATGTCTTTTTGAAACCTAGGCGAAAAAGTTGTATTTCCTGAAATCCCAGATTTACTATTTAATATTTCCTGCTCAGTTTTGGCATTTGTTGTGATGGAATGAATGACAGTATCCTTTTGTTTCTCGCATCGAATGTCAGCATTTGTGCTGGTTTTGGCCAAGAGTCTCCTATATTCATAGGAGTTAAAGGCAGGCTTCTTTAAAGGATCTTGATTTACCGATACTTTCGAAGATTTTTTTTCGTCTGTGAACAGTGGGTTGTACTTTACAATGGAGCCGAGACCCATCTGATGCATTAGGAACTCTTCGGCTGCCTTGAGCTGTTGCTCTTGAGCATGTTGATCCCAACACAGGTGCTTGGACATGATCTCTAGTACAGTAGGTAGCATTTGATAAGCCGCCGAGGCATCCACAAAAGCCACTCGTAAGCGACGAGCAATCACATCGACCAGATGGCAAGCGTATTCCCTTTGACATGCATAGTTCACCTCGGCCTTAATGTAAGGAAAGTGAGGATGCAGTCTTTGCCTTTCACATTGTGTGGTCTTGAAAAGCACCTGATAGGCATTGCAACCATAAGATTCGGCCAGATGTTGTGCCACATCCATAGGCAGGTCATAGTTCTGCACCAAATCCAGGGGCAACATGGAATGATAATCTTCGGCTCCATCGAGCAGCAAACTCTGAGTGCAACTAACCTCAACTTGCGGCTCCAGACAACAATGTTCAATGGCTGCATCGATGGCATCGGAGGCCATCACACGGTAAGAGCTCCAACGTCCTCCTGCTAAGGTGATCATCTGATTGCCACTGACCTCCACTAGAAAATTAGGTACCAGCTCATTGCCTTCATTTGGATTCGAGCTAGGACACATTATGGAGGGCATTACACCTGTCCAGGCGCTAAGCACATGATCTGGTCGAAGAAGAGTACACTCATCTAGAACCTCCCTAGTTTGTGAAAGCAGACAATCAACCTCTTCGCTCTTTGGGGCAGTTGAAAGGCAGTTGGGTTGTTCAGGTTCAGCAAAGACACTTCCGACAAGGATACGATTCTCAAAGGGTAGCATGAACATTGTTTCCTCGTCCAATTGTTGGCTGGGGAAGAGCAGACCACAGTGGGACGAACCAAAGTGACCGGGCAGGGCAATGTGAGTTCCCATTTTGGGCAGAGCTATGGAACTGACCTTGCAATCATCCAGTTTTCTTATCACATCCGTTCCCGCACCAGTCGCATTGATTAGACACCGACTGTTGATCATAAAAGAGTTCTTACTGAGCGTATCCTCGACTACAGCTTTCCTGCAACCCTTCACATCATGTGGCGGCAACAGTTTTTGCAACTTCACATAGTTTGCAACTGTTGCATCATTTTTGGCAGCAGTTAAGGCCAAAGCAAGACACATACGTGCATCATCCATCTGACCATCGTAGTAAACCAATGAGCCGAGTAATCCATGGCGACGCAGCAGAGGAAACTCGTTGAGGGTTTCCTCCTGGGATAGGAAGTGAGAGGCACGAACATTGGCCATTCCGGCCATGGCATCGTAAAGTTTTAAGCCCAGCCAATAGAATGGCAATCGTAGTGGACTGTAAATTGGCATCAGCATTGGTTGCACTCGATTCAAATGTGGTGCAATTCTCAGCATTGTGGCACGTTCAGTCAGCACCTGTTGCAACATGTAGATCTGCTGCAAATCTGCGCCTTGAATGGCTGCCTGTAGATACGAGCTGCCACCTTCCACAAGTTTGCTTGACTTGCTACTTGCTCCACTCCCAAAGTCTCCTGCCTCAATTATCGCTGTCTTTAGACCTCTTGATGCTGCCTCCAAGGCGCAACCGCATCCAATGGCGCCTCCTCCGATCACCAACACATCAAAATCTTCTTTTTGTAGGGACTTTAACTGTTGTCTTCGTGTTGGCAACTTCCAGTTGACCTCATTCCCATCACTTCGATTCCTGTGGAAAATGTTGCTCAACGAACGGAGCATTCGTTGTGGATGCTCCTGAAGGCATCGTGCACAACCCATCTGGATTCTTGATATCATCTTGTAGTCCTGGCCAAAACTCCAGTAAAATAGTTGACATCGATTCAGATCAAAAGAACATTACGAAAAGCAATTTACAACTTTTAGAATTGAATTTAATTGATCGAAATTTAAGAATATTTTTTAATACTTCTGACAGGCATCGCAGTGAAATTTTTTGATGTCATCCATTGAGGGGGACTATCGAAGAGGGTATAATCCGTTTCATAAAGAGGATTATCAATTAGTTGATGTCCAACATTTTTTATCACAAGCCAGAAAAAGAGTGCTCAACTTTAAGATACCCTGTATTCGCTAGTCTTCCCTCAAACAAATAACAATAGACGATATATGGACCCTTAGCTGCTTCCCCTAATCCAAGCTGTGGAAAATAGTTTCTTTAATATCATATCTGTTGACGCGAACGCAATTTCACTATTATCAGTCCTGTTCCTGTTTTCACTTTCCTCTAGATTTGTTGAATTCGAATTAATTTCACCGGTACCAATTTGATTTCAGCTAAATAAAATAATTAAAATAAAAAAAGACAACGTAAATGTTCTGTATATTGATTCATTATTAAAAGTCAACAAAAGATAAATTACCTTAAGTAATTTAAATGCTTCCCTTCTGTTTAAACTTATCGGCACAAAGTTTCTCTACTCTTTTGCCTCAATTTCAATGGGTATGCAAAATGTATAATTAGGTTTTACGATTATTTTTATATTATCTCTTTAATATTGCTTCATTAAAAAAAACGATTAAAGCGACTGCTCGCAGTTTATTTAATATGATTTATAAAGTTGAAATTCATTATACAATTTCTTTAAAATCGCTTTTAAATAAATATAATAAATGCAGGCGGATTACTCAACCCACAACGAATCATCTTTAATTTTGCAGGCGACAAAACACACAACTTTCCCAACTTTGATAACTATGCCAATTAAAATTAATGAAAATTACAGATATGCGGGCTGTCAGCAAAATCAATTATTCACCTGCCCGTCTGACAGTCTGTTCACCTACTCACCAGTTCAACCTCTGTGACCTCCCTAGTTACAGCTCAATCTTCATTGATGTCAGGTGGACAGACGACCCGTCACATTTATGTCAATTTAAAGTCAGGACGGAGGGTAGTTGAGGCAGGTACAAAATTACTATGCTTAACTCATAAAGGTTGGAAATTTAATTACATGCAGTGGGCCAAGAAGAACTGGGCTCTATTCAATGCGCGATTGCTGTGCATAGAAAGGGAATCCTGAACACGACAGGGCAAAAACCAAGCGTCCAGGCGTTGCCCGAACATTAAGACAAGGTAATAATTTCAAAACGCAAAAACTCCTGCCAACCTTTATACATAGTTCGAGGTTGTCCTGTCGCCTGAGTCGCCCCTTGGGGCTTTATTCTAATGTCCAAGGGATCCCATTGGGAGCTGGGAGACAGTGGGGAGGGATAAGAAGAGGCATGGCCAAACAATTGGTGTCAACAATGTGCGGGCAGTTTGATGAACGCCTTTGACATTCACACGCTAATGAGTTTGTTTAAGTAATTTCAATTCATTTGTTAATTTTCAACTATTGTCTTCGTATTGACTCTATTAATGTGTCCTCTGCCTGTCATTCTGTCACTTTGTCATTCCGCTGTTTTTTTGTCCGTTAGAGTCCCTTGGAGTGTCAGCTGACAGAGTTTTCGTGCTCATAAATATCGCACCATTTGTCCATTTGTCTGTTTGTGTCCTTTTGTCATTGTCTTTTGTGACACTGT
Source organism: Drosophila neotestacea (assembly GCA_035044365.1). Lineage (NCBI taxonomy): Eukaryota > Metazoa > Arthropoda > Insecta > Diptera > Drosophilidae > Drosophila > Drosophila neotestacea. Next base: position 650,552 of record JAWNMD010000052.1, on the reverse strand, counting down.
ATCATTAACAGTACTCCCAGTGCACAAATGTGTTTGGCCACAGATCCAATTTTTGATTATATTAATCTATAACTGATATTTCTTTAGTGCTCTTAAAACCATGCAAATATAATGCTGGTATTAGTTATTTTATAAAATTTTAAAAGTTGACTGCTAGAATAATCATAAAAAAGAACATCAAACTTTTCTTTTTGGGCTTTTTTGTATAGTAATAAATTCAAACATTTTTTTTCCTATGAAACTGTACAACAGAGAATGCATTTTTTGGTTTAAGTATTAAGTAAAGTCTCAATTTATTCATTAAGTAATAATTTATTTTTATTTTTTATTACATACAGTTTTTGAATTTTATATCTACTTAAATGTATACATAAGTATATAAAACTCTTTTCCCGAATGGCTGATTAACTTTATAACTGCCTAACTCATACACTCAATGACTGATCATCGCATAGCCGAAGTGGTTACTAAAAGAAGTGGTGGCTAAAAGAGTGAAACATGTACTCAATAAATTTAAATTTGAGTCAAAAGAACCAAAATATTTTTAAATACTTTTTACTTTAAGAAAACGCATGTTTTTAAATATTCTTGTGTTACTTTTTAATTTATTTAAACTCTAATATACACTATTGCAGTTCAAATGAAGTTTTGAGCCGCGCTTACTTTAAGTTTTATTAAATGCACAACATGTTGGGCGTCTGGTTGAGTCATGACAGACCTGACCCAGACCTCTCAAGCACAGAGTACACTGGACAATTGCCATACCCTGCTGTGGGTGGTGGCTTGAACGAAAAGAGAAAAAACAACAGAACTGGCGCCTAAATACAAATTTCCGGCATAAGCCACATAACAAACCAGGCCTGTTAGCGACACGGACATGGACACGGACCCGGACACGGTAACGGCTGGCTGTCCCGGACAATAGACCCGGAGAGCAGACGACTGCGCCCAGCACTTTGTTACATTTCGTTAGCTCGGAAAAGTGCCTCAACACGTTTCCACAGATTGTCCCCCCCTTGACGCAGCTTGCCCCCTTGAGTCTGTCATGCTGCAACTCGGCGGCTTCGCTTTGTTTTTTTTTTTTTATTTGGCTCATGGCGTGTGGCTCACCTTTTTCACAATGACTCCTCCCCCCGTTGGTTTGACTTTCCCCTTCCCAGTAAGGGGCATTATTGCAGCTATAAAGTCGGTGCCTTGAACTTTTTGCCAGTTGTTCTTTTGGTCCAACATAATGTTAGTGCCTCTTGCTCTTGCTGTTGTTTTTCGCCCATTTTTTGTCGCCTTATTGCTATTGAAGTTTGTTTTTTATGGTCTGGCCGAGCTTGACAATAAGCACGTTGGCGGCAAAACTTTTCCACTTCTCATTTATTATTACGCGCTCAGTTTTTCCTCTGTATTTTCCCCTACCTCTACTGTGAGTTGTTTTATTTCCTCCTGCCTTGTTGTTGTCCTGACAACCCAGCGACACAAATTGTCGTCTGCTTGTGTCCAGCTGAAAAACAAATCGCCAAAATGCAAACAAGCGCATGAAATCCATCTAATATTATTCTTATTTTTTATTTATTTCAAGCGTGAAAAAAACGTGAAAATTAATATAATTCAAATAAACGATTTAATGCGCTTCGTCGAGCAATCAGCGAAGTGTTAACTTTAAGTGGCATAAATTGTTCCTGCCACAGGGTAAATCTCAATCCGTAGAAGCTGCCGCATTTTGGGGGGCATATAAAAAATGTTGACACACTTCTCATTTGAGGTAACAAATTTGTTACAAATTTCTCTTGTTTATTGCTAAAAAGTTGTGTGATTTATTGTTGACTTCAAGTTGCAACACAGCAGTTTTTGAAGCTTTTGTCGTGCAACAGTTGAGCTTAACGACTTTTTTTTAATTACCCGAACTCCAATTAGAAATTGAAATAATTTCTTTAATTATTTTGTCAACATTTGCGCTGCTTTAGATGTCGATAATAAAAAAATAGTATTTATTATTTATTGAGTTTCTTTTAAATAGAAGAAGTAAAATATTTAATTTATTTCAATCACTAATTTATCAGAAAGCGTAATAACCTTAAATTACAGCTACTACATTTTTGATGAATGCCCTTTTAGCTTTTAGATTGAAAACTCGCATATTTTGAGTTCTGCACAACATTTCTGTAACTTATCTGATCAGACTGAAAGCTAAAAATATTTTATAATATCCCTAATATTTTATTACAAAGACATTTCAGTAGATGTTGAAATAGTGTACAGTTATAAATCAGATAACTTTAGAGCAGGTTTTTATTTTAATAGAATACCTTCCGTTAATGAAATACTGTAAGTTTGTAAATGAATGATTAAATAATAATATTATAATAATAATTAACAAACATTTTTGCCATTTTTATGTGTCACCATTTGTCGGAAATACGTCGCCAACAATTGGCATTGAAATGCAAATGTCCTGACAATAATTGTCCCATTCAGGCAAATATTGTAGTCATGTATTGTGTGTGGAAACAAGACATAATTGAGCAACGCACGCAACAAAGACGGCCAGTCTGACTTACATTTCAACTCAATGGTCAGGTAATGCTCAGTTAGCCATGGCCAAGAAGCCAGTTGGCTTAGCATAAAGGCGCTAATTTGCAGCAATTAATTTGCCACTCAGTGATGGGTTGTGGCTGTGTGTATGTCCACCTGTGCTTGTGTGTGAATTTGTGTGTCTGTTCTTGAGTGAAGATAATGGACAGACGACAAACGATGTGACAATGCGACAAACATAGCTTACACATTGAATGAGACCGACTCTACAGATACTCAATGTTGGACAACTTTGAAATTATAAAACCAAAAACGTGTAACCCTTTTAAAATTTGCCTGCTGGAATTTTGATGTGACTCTTTTGTCAGCAAAAAAGCAAAAAGTTTTCCCAATCATGAAAATGTAATTACAAAAATTTATTGCAGTCCAGTTGCACTTTTCAAAAATTTATTGGAACAAAAGCAAAAGGATAGTGTAACAGTTACAGCTTCAATTAAAAAATTAATAATAATATTTACAAAAATTAATGTTGAAATATGATCTCTTATTTATTTCATATAGAGTTTATTACTTCGCTTTTCAATACTTTTAATAAAATTTATGTGTTTCAGACATTTTTATTTGATTGTATCACTAATGTACTCTATGATTTAAAGTGTATATGAACATGCGCTTGGCTTGGTCAACAAAGGACATTTGATAACAATTAAATAAACGTGGCAATGTTGCCGCATTTTTTACGACTTGACATCAATTAAATTTTTACCTCTTCGTTGTAACTTTTGTGTTTCCCTTATTTTTTCTTGTTTTTCTATTTTTATGCTTGCAACCTGGCTGGCATATGGTGGCACAGAGCTGTGGCAAACAAACTATTGGACAATGCCAGCAAATTTTATTTTTTATTATACTTGTTGTAGCTATCGCTGTAATTGTTGTTGTTGTAGCTGTTGTAGTTGTTGTTGGTGTTGCCGCCCAACACTATTTGTGTCATGCAACAATGTAATTGCCACTGTCGTTGTCATTTCCGCTGGACACACGGTTTGCCATCGTGAGACATTAAAGATATTACCGAGGGCAAGTGTAGGGAACCGTCCAGCCCTAAACAATGGAGCACCTCGACAGGGGTTAATAGGGAGAGAGAGAGAGAGAGAGGAAGGGAGGTAGAGGAAAATGGAGGAGAGTTGCTTCCACACAGAACGGAAGGAAGCAACTTGTACTCGTAGGATGGCATTTGTGCAGTTTTTAGCGTTGAATCCAATGTGTCGCCCTTTTCGCTGTTTTGCTGTTTAAGTTGTGGGCGTGTCATGTCCTGGCCAATTGTTAAGTTGAAAATAATAGATGTGGACATGACTGTCAGCCTGTCAGTGGCACACAATGCGCCCTGGACACTAATCGATGTGGATGCGGACAACACAACTTGCCCCAGCCCCAACTGACATTGCAATACTAAAATTAATGACTCAATGGGGCTAAGGCCAACAAGGCTCAAGGCTCAAGGCTTATGCTTAAGCTCAAGCAGTGAGTGCCCATTGTTTTGTGCTCTTGGGCTTTTTAATTGTGGCCTCGATGGCCATTTCGTGGTCAGCCATTATTTGTATTATACACCTTGCCAATGTGACATATATACATATATACACACATATTACGTTCATTACACCTCTTTATCAGACCCCTCATATTCACCACTTTATGTCAGAAGAGCCTGCGTTTGACCTCAGCCTCCTCACCTATCCTTGATATGCTAAACAACTCAGGTGTGAAGTTTGGTTTCAGCTCGAGTTGATAGAGAAATTGCTATTAAATATATAACTACAGTTGTGTATACTCTATAGATAGAAAGCTCTATGAATTTCAAATAATTTAATTTCAAAATTTTTTGTTTTGTTACTATACTTTGTCTTTATATTAAGATATTCCAATATTAGACAAACTTAATTAAAAAATGTTTAAGTTTATTTATTTACAATTATAATCGACAGATAAATATTCCAAACAAACTTGGAGCGTTAATTTTATGTACTGACTATTTACAATTATTATTCACATACATCTTTATGATAATGTTGGGCTGGCGTATGGGCTCCGTAAAAAAAATAATTATTCAATATTTTACTCCATTAAAAAGGATAAATACACAAGTTAATATTAACATTCTTCAATTTTTCTTTATCTCCATTTTGTATTATTTGTGCTAATAATTGTATTTTCACTTTATTTTCAGGTAAGTCATTGACAGCTTTAACTCAATATAAACATATTTGAGAAAACATATTGGCAGCCCGTAAGTTTTTGAATCTTAACCTTTAACTTTCAAGTGCATAGTTCAACCACTTCTTATCTATGGCAAACTTTCACACCTATTTAACGTTTTGAGTTTCAGCCGAAAAGTCGTAAGTAAATGGGGCATGGAAAAGTTTGTCCTGATTCTGGTCTTAGCCCCTTTGGGGCAGTCAGAGACGAAGTTGTAATGCCGTGGTCGTTTTGCTGCCACGCCACATTCGACACTTTATCACCTGGTTGGCCGTTGGCAGCCATTGGCCATGTTTTGCAGCCTTGGCCATAACATCTAATGGGGCTCCGCTTAACGCTTGTAAACACGTGGGTGTTTCTCGCTTACCGACAATCAGAGTTTGTCTGTGTGTCTGTGTTGGCTCTATGACCATGACCAGCCACGCCCACATGTGTTTGTTTTTTGCCCAGTCGTCACTTTCCTTGGGAAAATTACGCCCAATGGGCATGCTAATTTCACTCAACTGAATCGCTTTTAAAAGTCTACAATTACCACTAATAGCTGGCAAACTGAAATCAAATGCAGGCCCCACCATTCATTAACATTAATTGCGGCCCACACGGCGTATGCGCAACTTTAGCAGTAGCATTATTATTGCAAATTAACAAATCACTTAGTCGGCTCGAAATCCGCTCAAAACAAGCAAATTAATTAACTAACTTGTTAAACTTTAACAATTTAGCCCAAAGAATTTCAACGCACATAATTCGAATTTATATCAGAAATAAACAAAAAATTTAAAAAGAGAGAATATAGAAGGAAAAATCCCATTGGCATTAGGCCTTAACGGTTCGCTTAACTCGTTATTGAAGCCGAAGTTTATTGTTAAAAGTTTTTGAGCTGACGGCGTTCTCTTTCCGAAAGCAATTATCCTCAAGGAAGTATTCGACTTAATTGATTTTGTGCCCAGGACAACGGACGAACCCCAGGCCACGACTTTGGCCTGAAACCGGAGAACCAACCGGCAGTTGTTACAGTTTTAAAAGGATTCTAATAAGCGCATTCAGCGTGTGCCTTTTGTCTTTTTGGCTGAGCCTTAGCCTTAGTCTTATTCTTGGCATCCTTGTGTTATCCTTTCGGTTCAAAAGTTCTTTGCGCATTTAGATAACAACATTTCGTCGGCTTTTTTCACACTTTGCCCCAAAGCTGCCGGACGTGCCGGTCAAAGTTGAGGGTTCAAGTCCGAATTGGGTGTGTGTCTGTGTGTGTGTTTGACCGGAAGTTAAGAGTCCACGCTTCCGCTTCCTGCCCCCTCAACTATGTCAACTCGAAACAGTTCAGACGCCAGCCTGCAGTTTAAATATAATTTGAAAATTGTGTTTATTTAATTGTCCGGAAAGCAAACCGTTGAACCTTTTTTTATTTTATTTCGTTACTTTAATTTTTATAGTTGATTGAGTTTTAGTGAAATGTGCGCCACAAAATGTCGTCCAATGGGAATTTAGTATCAGCTTAATGCAATTGTTAAAAGAGCAGTGGAGTCTCCCAGTTATAAATGTTAAAGATATGATTATATTGTCAAGTTAAATTAATCCGCACTATTTGTTAATATCTCAAATAATACGTAATTGAAGGGCTTGCGCTTTTAACAATTTATTCATCAACGAGGGGCCTGATCATCATTTGGGTGAACTTCATTGGCCTGTAATGCCATTGATTCCAATTGATGCCATTGGCCTCGGAATCTTTATTAATATATGGCCCATTGAGATTACTAGATGAAAAAAAACAAAGAAAATTAAGATAGTTACTATAATAACAGATGACAATAAAAAAACTCACCACATATAACAGTCCTTAAACCACCATCCCGATTGGAAAGTTTCTCCACAGTTGCTCGCATCTTCATCATTATCACGATCAGGAGTTGTAAACTTCATATTCTTATGGTATTTCATCTCATCACCAGCATTCCCCGAATAGTCACCCAATTTCAGAATTCTAAAACCATCGTCTTCGTCCGCAATAAGAAAATTGTTGTACTGAGCATGACGAACTTCATTGCTAAAGTCTTTCAGATAAATATACAATTCGTGGGGTTGCGATTCTGTCATCAGATGCAGCTTCTTGAGACCAATAAAAAACTCTCCCTTTAAATCTCCAAATGTAAATATATCACCATTTATATCAACACCTCAAGAAGTTTTGTACTCTGTTGGATACATTTTAGTACTTTTATAATAGGTAAATAAGCTCAAATTCACACGCCATTAAACTAAAACAGTCAGTTTTGAAATTTATCGCATACTTGAGTAAAACAAAGAAAGACCCCTTATAAAATTACATAAGAAATATGCGTTATCTTCAGCTTGCTAAGATTCGGAACAGAAAGATGGAAATCATTTTGTTAAAATTTCAACACTGAATAAATAATTTGTTTAAGGTCATATTATAGTATTATGATTTTATTTCACTTTGTAATATTAAAAATATGTACCATTTTGTAGCACAAAATTTTTTGATAATATTAAAAACTATCGCAATAAAATTTCCAAAAATCAATCAAATAATAAAATTTTAAAATATTATATTTATACTATAATATGTTATAATAAAAGTTAACAGGTATTTAATAAATGCTACTATAACAAAATTTATGTGAAGTGCCTGATATATAATTGGAACTTGTTCCGACTTACTGATGTTTTCTACTTAACATAAATATTACTTATACGTGACAAAGCATAAGAAGCTTAGAAGACATTTTAGTTAAGAAATTAACAATATTATTTTATAATATTTAACGTTTATTATAATAAATACATTAAATTAAAATATATAATAATGATTAAGCAGTTGATAACCTTAGACAACAAGTCAGAGCTTGATAACTTCTACGATCTCCTTTCTTTCTATTATCTTCTCAGATGGGCATCGGTATTGAAGTGATAGCATTTCCATTAACTTGCAGCACATCTGTGCCACGCCCACAGACCGACAATATAGTACAACGCCCACTTGTTTTGCCCGGCTCTCGCTCTATGTTAATTTTACAACGCTCTCATGTTTTCTGATGATGAAGAGTTTTTGGCGTCGTGCCAACAACAACAACAACAAAAACAACAAAATTACAGGCATCATTTTCTCTTTTTTTGATTTGGCTTTTCTTTTGGTTTTCCCATTGCTGCCGGCTGCTCTGGCAATGCTCAAAATGAACGCATCCTGCTCCATGGGCTTTTCGGGGCGTTTCTGGACAAAAGCAATAACAATAACGCGCACATGTAGTTGTCTATGTGTGTGTGTGTGTGTGTGTTTTTAGCTACATTCATACATGCATAGTTGAGGCTAACTCTTCTCCCTCCTCTTTTGGCACAGTGTTTTTTTTTTGTTTTGCTGCAGAACAGTTTGATGAACTTCCAGGCCAACTCCTGTACTCCGGCAAATGCCGCTGCCCGGTTTTGATTGTTTTTGTAGATGATGCGCGCCTCTGCCCTTCTCCTGTTCCTCCAGCTCCACCAATTCCTCTTTCGCCTGCTTCTTGTTGATTTTGATGATGATGATGGGGTTGGCAATGGGATGGCAATCGCAATCGCAATCACAATCACAATCATGATGATGTTGTTTTGCAGCCTGCCTGTTATTTTTTCGGGGTTCTGTTGTTGCTATCATCGTTGTTGCCCCGCCTGGCACACCACACTTGCCACAGTTGATTTCGTTAATAGAAAATTTAATTGCTTTTATTGAAATATTCTGAAGCGAACGAGCCGCTCTCAGTGATTGTAATTGGGATTACACGAGTGCAGATGCATCGAGCAATGAATTTTATTGATTGCCAACAACATTGTTGACAAGCAAGAAATCGAAAAAATATTAAAGTTCGAGTTGAAGCCTTATTATTGAAAGATTAATTTAAAAAATGAACTATAAGAGTTGATATTGCAAGATCAGTTGACAGATTAGTTGTTATATAGAATTTTATTATTATTGGCAGTAATTATTACACATAAAAAAAACGCTTTTATGCTTTTATTTAAATCTGAAAACCTTAAACAAACCAAACTTTAATAAGTTTGTTAAAGTTATTATTAAATTTTATTTGAATGGCACTACTATAACTTAATCGAAGAGCATATCTTTTATTCGAATGTGATCAACCAAAAGCAAATTATTATTATTTATAAATATTATTTTTAAATGGAATTAAAATATGGAAATATTTAAAAGTGTTGTTGATATTGGAAATAACCGCAAAATTAAAGATCTTTAAATTCTCTAGAGATTGGAATACACCTGAATACATTTGTAGAATTTACCAACTTAAGGCAGAGTATTTGACAGTTAGCCATTTGGAAACACGTTTCTCGGTTCAAATTGTTGTTGTAGGTATTGCGGCTGACCAACACAACCAGGTATGCCAGCCACAGTGTCGATAAGCAGTCTCCTCCCCTTCACAGTGTGTGCAATTTACATACGCACAAGCGTTAACCATTTCAAGCGAAGGTTAATAGGCCTGTCAATCAGTTCTTTTGTTGAGCTCAAAAATTATGTCAGTGCATAAAGAAATGTGGGATACTGAAATCGTTAAACAATTTAGATAAAGAATCAGCTTTGAAATTACTTCAAATCCATGGACTAATTACGCTAATTCAAGGGGCAAAAAAATAAAACGTGGTCAAAATCTAATGTCATAAATAATTCCTGATGCAATTCGAGTGGAAGGTTGACCAATGACCGGAGACCCAAACAAACACCAACAAAAACAAGGACAACAAATCAAGTTTTTCGAGAGTCGAAAATGAAAACGAAAATCGAGCACACGACACGGGGAAAAGGAAATTCCCTCACAAAGGCAAGGTAGACAGACGAGTGTCAGTCAAGTGAAATGGAAGTGATGGCGAAGGGAAGAGGTGAGTTGAGGGGGAGTAGAAGGTGAGTTCTGGCAGTCAGTCAGGCAACTTGGCATTATACCAACAAATACACACACACACACACACTCGTAAACATATCAATCTTAATTAAGATTTCACTTCTCTTTCGCTGAAGTGCCTCGCACATATTGGGAGTGAAGTCTGTTAGCTCCCCTCCAAAACAAAATTGAGGGGTGTTTGGGGAGGTTTGATTCCACATTAGAAAATAGCGTTGTTGTTTTGATTTTTGCGCTGTTGCTATTGTTGTCGTCGTTGTTGTTGCTAGTCAATCAGTGGCCAATGTAGTTGGCAGCCTAGAACTTTATTACTTACTTCAAGCGATTGCTCAACTAATTGCAGTTGATGTTTTATTCCATTAAGTTTCGGGTTTTCCTATGTATGTGTACTTCCCTCAAGCCATTCAATCCTTTAAATGGGGCTTTACACCACTTAACCTTAAGTAAGGAAATATAGTGTGAGCTTGTTTTACAGTTGTTTTGAATTTTCATCCAGGTGAAAGCTAAGCATGTGTGGATAAAGTTAAAATAGTTCCTATTTTCGATGTTTAGTTGTTTGGCTTGATGAATATATATAAATACCATGGGTAATTGTGTAAAGATTGAAGTTGGAAAGAGAAAAAGTTAATGGATTGATAATAGAAATTTTCGAATGAGGTTAACAAATTAGAATGTTTACAAATTGGAAATGAATATATATATAAAATTTTTACTAATCAACATCTATGATTTTAGGTCTAATTTAAATTCACTTTTGAGGAGTTTCAAGTTGAATTGAGTACAGTTATTTTAATGTTTAATTAATCATTTCATTTTTTTTAAATTACGTTTTTAAACTAACCTATATAGAAATTTTATTGATAAATAATATGTATGGTACTCCATGCATAAAATTAAGGTCTTTTAATAAGCTGGGATGTTTCCTTAAACAATATTTATAAATCAATATAAATCGATCCTTAAACAAATTCTTAAATGCAATAAAAATTATTGCACCAAACTCTAACGTCATTTTTGAAGAGTTGAAGCTGCCGCAAAAGTACATGGAGCGTGTTGTGCCCAGAAAATAAAGTGCAACCACAAGATACACACACATACAAATATACAGACACATTTTTAAATGGCGGCTGGAAGAGAAGAGGGGTGTCATTTAAGGCTGTTGCAGCTGCCTAACAGAAGAGATGAGCAGATGGCAAGACTTTTAACACTCCAGGGATAAAGTTTCATTAAGAGCAGCCTAACATGACCGGGACGAAGTCCAAAACTAAGTAAAGCCACAAGGCGAGGGTGTGAATAGTTGGGTATATACTCATATCCACACTCAAACTATCATACTTCATACTAGTACAGAGGCACATCACTTCAAATTGCACTTCGGGCTTATGAGACACACTTCCCCTCAACCCTACTTCACTTCAAGTGCATGTGAAACCGCAGTTGAAAGGCATTTATTGTACTTGTCATTGTTGTTGGAGAGAGTATAACTGGGGAAAGGAAGAAGTGGGAGGTGGGCGTGGCAAGTGAGCCAGACAGAATGCGGTTGCCACCCAAATCCCTCGCAGTTCACTTAGAAAAATGTTTTACTCCCTCTTATGAATGCCAATGCAGAGCGCACATAAAAACTCACTCTCTGTCTAAGTGTGTGTGTGTGTGTGTGTGTGTGTATGTATGAGTCTGTGTGTGTAAGTTCTGTCTTTTTGTGTATTAGGCATTTGCTAAACGACCCTAGTTAACCTCCAGGCCAAATAATTTGCATCAAGCACTTGCACTCTCCACCAACAACTTTGCTCCGAATCTGGTACGCCCTTTGGGGTCCTATGAGTCTCCTTCCTCTCTCGCCCCTTCATTCTTCTGCCTTGCGTCTGGGTTGCTTGTCGTCTCCTTCGAATAGTAGGCGCTTTGTCTATGCCGCTGCTTATTTTAGTTATGCCATTTGAAGCATTTTTGCCAAGTTTACAAGATTATGCGCTTAGTGTTTTGGTTGGCAGTTCGAGTACCAGGACACAACTTCCAGCCATTCTATTCAAAAGTTTTTTGTTCAAGGTGCCAATGAATGTGTGTGTCCGCATCCATGTCCTTATCTGGCCTAAGGTGTAATTAAATTGGTGTCGTTTTGAGAGCTTCCTACTCTGCAACGTATATGAAAAGGCCAATGATGGCCTTACTTAAAGTTATGAATTTCCAGGCAATTTCCTTTGTTTTGCGTTCATCTTGTAGTAAATATTGGGATTTCGGATTGATCTGAATGTATCTTAACTGGATTAAAAAAATCCCAGCTAATTGCAACAATTGAGAAGTATCAATAGTGAGAGTATATATATAGTGAGTTATTTTATTTTTTTTGCATAACAATCATTTGTATACTTTAGTTTAATTTTAATTTAAATAAATAGTAATATTTTCGTGATTCTTACATCTTTGAGCTTAGATATTTCAAGCTTTAATATTTCTTTATTTATACTTTTACTTCATTTAAAATTTTCATTTAAGCTACGAATATTTTTACAAATCATAAGAGATGATAATATTTACGAAGGAGATTTTAAATCTCTATTCAATTTGAGTGCAAGTACTGTCTTTAATTATATTAGAATTTTTCCGTGGTGTCCTTGTTTAACGTTGGGTTATTTTCAAACACACTCTCTCCAATTCAATCTCTCTTTCCTTCTGCTCACTCCGTCTTCTTCTCTGCTTGCACACGTGTTTAGGCCTGAAGCACTCTCGAACACCGGCAAAAGTATGCAACACTTTTTGAAGTCAATAGTTGTTTTTGTGCTTACATTGTTGCTGCAAATATTGTTGTTATTGTTTTTGCTACTGCTGTGACAATATGCGCTTTGAGGTCGACCTGCTTGACTCTAAATGTAAACAAAGCCGAGCTCAAACAGAGAAACAACTAACAACAACAACAACCTAAACACTCGAAAAACATACACTCAGAGAAACACATACATATTCACACACTCACACTTGAAGTCAAGGCAAAATATAAACAATTTATGGAATTTATTAAATTGGCCAAGAGGCGCCCATTGTTGTTGTTTCTGTGCTCGCTGCCAAGAAGCGTTAAAAAAGCCCTTGAGCCGCTGGCAAACACAAGAAAAGCCTTGGAAGGCAGTATGGGGAGGAAGAGGAAAACATTTTCTCCACAGCCAACAAAATCTTTGACTCTCCAATGGTTTTCTTTTTTTTCTTCTTTTTTTGGGGTGAGAGGGAAGACCACTGAGCAAACACTTGAGGAAATTTATGACAATGAGCCAACAACTCTGAGTGCTCATAATATAAATAACAAGTAGGGCAGTGTGCAAATGGGCGCTGAGTGGGCGTGGTCGATGTTGGCGAAATAGCCTGACTGCGTAGCCTAACTGACCGTGGTTAAATGTGTTTTATGCTCAGCAGCTGTGTGAACCATTGTGCCTGATTGAAGGAGGCGTGCCACAATGTGTGGCATCCAAATGGGAGTCTGAGTCAGAGAGATGGAGTTCACTGTGCTACATGTGCCTGCAATTGCAAAATTATGCCCAACGGGCCATGGCAAAAGTGAAAAGGCAGAAGTTGGCTTTTTGGCCTCTGCCGTTTAGCTCTTGTATCGACTAAAAATGGAATCCCCCTAACTTTAATCCTGCCAAAGCGATGGCATTATTTTTTTATGTCTACAGTCTGTCGACTGCTTTGCACCTTAGGGATTGACCGAAAGAGAAGGAGAGATCCCTTTTGAAATTTACGACAATTTAACTTAAACGTTTTGACAACACGCAGTAGGGAGCAGACAGCTAAAAAAACAATTCATATCGCCTTATTAGTCAGTTTGACAATTTGTAATATATATAATTTATTCAAAAATTAAAATATGTATTCAAATTATATTAAAATATATGAATATTGTTTATGATATTTATTTTTATTTATTTTTTGTAGCTTAATTTTAATCTTAACTTAAGCTTCATTCATACTAAATTATTGAACGTGAAAATTGCTTTCACAGTCATTTCGCAAAGATCAGTTTTATGTGAAGCGCATGATTTTTGGTCATAACAAATATTAAATGAGAAAAGTGCTACTAATATACATTTTTAAGTTTAGCTTAAGATACTTTGATAAGAAAGTTCTCCCTTGTGAAATAACATCCTTTAATCTTGAATGCTGTAGCCTCAGTATAAGAGAAAGTTCAAGTGTGACTTGCAGAAAAAATAAATAAACTTATTATCAAACTGAGTAAAGTTGTGTATTTAAAGAGTCACTTGACGCTTGAAATGCTTTTGAAAGTATTTGAACTGAAATTTAAACCGCAATATGACAGCAATGAATATTATTCTTGAGTATCAAATGCTGCTGCTATATTTTTCTCCATTTATTATGCAACTTGTGATTTATCATAACTTTACAAAATGTATAGAATGCTACACATAAATATGTACATTGTACATACACATATCAGCATAATGATTTATCAATAAAAATCATTGAGCAGAAATTGGAAAGTTACTTTTTCAAATAACCAGCACGTGCCAAATACCTCCAATAGTGGAATGTCAACAAGAAAATAAGCAACTCCTAGATGTTTGTTGATTTTTAATTACTCGAGCACCTAGATCTAGAGCACCAAAAGACATTGAAACCACCATGGGACTGGGACAGGAAAATAGAAAGCGAGCCAAGAAATTTACATTTGCTTGCCACAAAGGCAACTGGCCGCAAATAAATACAAAAAGAAAAAGAAAGAAAAGTAAAGAAAAAGAGTTGCCAGCAGTTTGGCCAGAAGTTGCTGAATAATTCAACGAATGTCCTGCCAACATTTTAATTTAAGTTTGCGCTTCGTTGGTTGCTTAGATAAGAAACTGTTTTGGCCGTATTTATTTACACTTTGCTGCCGCTTCCCGGCCAAATGACAACCGGCTGGACCAAAAATTAATAGAAAACTTTCTGTGGCGACATTGTGTGAAACACAAATAAAAATGCGGAAAGTACAAATTATGCAGCAATTTCATTTTGATATTTTGCGACCAAAACTGAAACTGGATGAAAGGCTGTTAATGTAAATGACGGCGAACAGAAAAGTAGCCGACGGAAGTGAAGGAAAAAGTAAAAGAAAACTTTTAATAACGTCTCTCAAAAGACACATTTTTGTGGGTTTTTCTGTTGTCCCGCACACACCCGCACAACCAAATATACACACCCAAAACACACACAGACAAAGAGACAGTAAGCCAAGCAAAAACTCTTGTTCACACTTCATTTGCAATTCTGAGTGCGGTTTCTTTTGTTCTAGTGGGACTACAAGGATGCGGGGACTTGACTGGGCCTAATTATTATTTTCACGAATTCAAGTTTGTGATTTGCGCGCGAAGGACTTTTAACTTGTCCTTGCCTTGATGACCATCACTTGATGTAAATTATGTTTATGCTTGCATACTTTCAGACGTATCCTTTGCCTTTGAAAGCATCCTCCAATCTTCCCTACTTCCTACAATGCAGCACCATTAATTTTTATGTGCAGTCTGCTTGCTCTTAGCTGTGCTTCGACTTCTTTGAACTACACTTTCTGGCACTTGAATAGGCTTTATAGTCCAGTTAAGACAGTTATGGAGAAAGTTTCGTCCATAATTTGGCTGTGATGTGCTGCAATTTGCCGGACATTTTCAAGCTTGACATTAGGACTATGAGCGAGTTAGATGTACTAGAAAATAATGTAGAGTAATTAAAGAAACTCATTGAACAACAAAACAAAGGAAGGATTATATCAAACTAATAAAATTTTTAAGCTTTAAAGCTTTAAATTGTATTTAAATAATGTACAACATAACATACATTAAGAATTTTACAGTATTAAATGTAAATAAATACATTTTCTTAATTAGAGAGACTTGATTTTTGTAATAAATGCGTTGATTTATTTTTAGTTTTAGATGCTAACTGTTCCTCTTTGAAATTGAAATTATTTATATAAACTCTTCACCAATTTTGTTTCTCTTAGTTCAATCTAAATATTTTGTACAACAATTATATTTTGTATGTGTATCCCTAAATTAAAGTTGTGAATTGTAATAAAAGCAAGCCACATGTTTCAGACGTATTTATTAATAATTTAAGGCAATCTAAACCTTATTTAGAACGCGTAAAAATCAGTCACAAGCTATAGACAAGGCAATTGTTGCTCCCTCAAAAGAAGACTCACACATACACACGAGTGAGTATACTAAAAATACAGAGAAACATATGTTAACCGAATTTACGTGTTATAGCTGAAAACGACGCGATGTCATGTCGGACTGTCTGTGTCTGTGTATCTGTCTGGGCCATTGTCTGGCTGTCGACATATCTTAATTCCCATAACCAGCAAAAGTCTGCATGAATTTCAAATTCAATTTGGCGCATTTTACATAATTTATTAAACAAAAGGCTCGACAGCAACAACAACACACAAAACGTTTTATTGCCCGAGCGACGCGACGTTTGTTATCATGGTATGAGTGTGTGTGTATATATGTATGTGTATGCTGAGCTGGCTTTTTACATAAATAATTTAGGTGTGAAGATTATATGGTCGCGATATGGTTAAAATTGTTGACAACTTAATTTGTGAAGTGGTTGCGGTGGCCGGAAATGGTGGCAACAAATGGCCTCAAAGCGAGCGTAGGTGCTGCTCGCCACAGGATACTTGGCCAGGCCTAGAGAGAGCGAGAAAAAGAGAGAGAGATGGAGAGTGAGAGTGAGAGACAGACATCCGAGTGTTCGCATTACAAATTGTAATTTAAATGCGCGTTGAAAATAATTTATGAGCGAGCTGGCAAACAAAAGAGTCACGCAACGCATACGGCGCACACGGCGCATACTTAATCTGAAAGACAGCTGAAAATGGATAAAGTGCGCCAATGAGACGACAGCCACTTGGCACAAGCTGAAATTGAATTATTGAAAAATTAAAATACTTAAAATGGTTACCTGCAATAACTACCTGCAATGCAATTGCTCATTTTCTCGACTTAAGCGAGAAGCGAAACGCGTGAGGCTATGAAATATCGTATAAATGATGCACGGCATACAGTGCAATTATCCCTTTCCCCTTTGTCTACCTACCTTTAATTGCCGGCATCGGTTTGTTAATTGCTACATAATTGTTTGAAATAAATTTACTTACCTTACGAGTACTACGTTGCGCGGTAAAAGACGTCGCTGACGCCAAGCGCTGACATGGCGTATGAGTAATGTCCTGTAAAATGGAACTCTCCCCCTACTTCGTGTAATTTGCATACTGCATTTTGAGCAATTGAGCATTTAATGGAGATTGAGCATTGTTGATTGTTCACCGGGGTGTGTACGATTGTGCGTGTGTAAATTGATAGAGCGACTATTGCATGATTAATTCAGCCATCGAATGCATTGGGAATTGGGTGTCTTACTGCTTAAAGATGTCTGAGTTTGAGTCGACAGAGTGCTGTGACAAATGACTTTATGAATAAATTATGTGTGGATGGGGCGTCAAATTGACATAATTGACTTTGTGCCGTATATATGTTAGTGACTCTGGACATAAACATGATTGTAATTAAACATAAAGAGAGGTGGCAGTTTGACCTACATAAACATTGAACTCTTGTCGAAAAGGCAACATTCAATCTACAAGTTTATTTAAAAATAAAACACTTTACGCTTCAATTTAACTCCTCAAAGCATCACCTGAATACTGAACACGAAGCTGGCTAGGGAATCACATTTACAGCATTTGCAGATATGCAGGCGTTGTGCATTTGTCACAATCATTTATTAATATGTTAAACACAGTCTAAACGAAGCCGCAGCAACATCTGCCACCTGCCAGTTACCAGTTACCAGTCACCAGTTGCCAGCTTACCAGTTACCCAGTTGGCAGCTGCACCTTCGAGTCCCTGAGCCACTGCACATCGTTCAACAGGAGCTAAGAGCTGCAAGAGGACTTCAAGTAGAAGCTGACAAGCACGTAGCATAATTCATGAAAGTGAGAAAGTGTCGAGCAGCAGCTGCCGCCCTCATCTCTCAACTCCCGCCCTCCTTCCATGTTTTATGTTTTCGCTCACTTTCTGACACATTTTCGCACATATTTTGTCTTACTACCCTCTATATAACTAAAGTTGGGTATATTTATTGCTGTATAGAAAACAATCAAGTACTTGATTAAATATGTTTTAAAAATGTAGTTAACAATATAATATAAATAAATAAATTAATATTAATATTTCTCATTGACTTTCGTGAAATAAAATTTAAATATTCTCCAAATATTCAATATGTTACAACTTGATTTTTTATAAGAAGTTTATTGACGAGATGAAAGGGTGTCTGCAAGCCATTCTTTTAAAAGTCTAAATCCTTATTTGCTGCAGCTGCAAGTTAACAAAAATTAACGCAGATTTTTGTATTTTATATTACAAGATATGAATAATGAACTCGGCTTTTTGTTGGTTGATTTTGGATTTACATTTTGTTGCAATGCTGTTGACTCAATTTAATTAAAGTTCTTAATGAGTTCTCTATCGCAGCTCAATCAATCAAGATCCGTGAATTGAGCCATTAAATGCAAGCTGGCTTTGTCCTACAAGCGATTACATTGTCAGAGGCAAGAAGAGGGATCAGAAGAGGGACTTGAAAGGCGACAGAGCTGGGCAACTTGCCAGCAATTTCTTTACCAATGAAGTTCAAAATACTTGAAGCGAAAAAAAAGGCAGCCACATAGTTGCCCAACTGCTGAGATTGCAGCATGGCAGCTTGTAAAACAAAAGCAGTGCAGTCTCTACTTATATGTGTAACAACTCTGAATCTGGGCTTTGAGTCCCTAAGTTCGAGTTCGAGTTCATTTGTTTGCCAAGCTGCCAACTTGGCAAAGTGCATTTTGCCGCAGCCAAAATTTGTTTTGCGGTTTTGCATATAAATATCTGAGCTTCCACACACACGATGGCGACCTGTGCCTCAACTTGTCCCATCTCCCCAGTTCTTTTTCGTTGTGTTATCTCCTCTTTTTGCTTGCATTTAATATTATCTGGTAAGCATTTACTCTGGTCCGGGGTACGTATTTCTCTATCTCCTCGCTCTTCTGTTTGCGACACGTGTGCATGCTGTGAAAAAAATTGTATTGCATACTTTTGGGCTGCTCTCTCTTTTTTACTTCGCTTTCTTTGTACATATTATTATTATTATTGTGGCTGCTGCTGCTGCTGTGTTGTGCTGTGAGCTTGGCAAAAGTAAACAATTTGCATAAAGCATTTCATATGCTATATCCTTTTTATGACTGCCTTGTAAATTATGTTAATAGTTTCCTGCTGGATAGCTTGCTGCACTACAGCTTAAGCAAATCTCTTAACTTGTTTATATGTATCTCTCCTTATTGAAATACATACTTTGATTCAAGTTGTTTTACAAACACGTTTACCAACTCATGGAAACTATCCTATTTGTTTTACATTTCAAGTGTCAATATTAAATATTTGGGATACAATTCCTTTCAACATTGTTAACATCTCAATGTTAAAATTATACTTTGATTAAAGTTGTTTTACGAGCACTGGGTACAATTCATGCAAACTTTGCATTTATTTAAAACGAATGCTGTCAATATTTATTTTTCAGAATGAAATATCCGTTAATTTCAGCAATACAAACTTTAATATACTATAACTTAGATTAATTGATCATATAGCAAGTGATGACAACATTAATAACAAATATTTTAATTTGCATCAGTTTTTTTAAAATGATATTTGCTGTTTAATTTAGTTTTTATGAAAAGGGAGCTTAGTAAAACTTAACTTGTGTCTTAAATTTATTCAAAGAATCAATTAAAATAATTAAATATATGTATATCATAATGAATTGATAAGTGATTTTATAAATAATTTAAATCTTATACATATTATACATTTTCAAGAAATTGTATTTAACTAGTATATTATAAATTCAACTCGAAAATTATCTACATTTAATTGCATTTAAATGGCAGTTACATCACACTTCCGTTTAATGAGCAATCTGTAAGCTTTAATGTAAATAAGCGTTGAGTTTAATGCGCTCAATGTGGACACGTCAGGACAAGTTGCCAATAAAGCAATGCCCACAGAGCCCCGAAGTCATTTAATTGCATAATGACCCAGAGCTGGCATTTAATCAGCTCGTTTGTCAACAAAGTGCATATATAATAGCCAGCTCAGGGAGAGAGGGGCAGAGAGTAAAAGGGAGACGGTAAGCAGTAGGGATAGCAAATCGTGGCAAAGTAGGGGACATCAATGTTAAACTAATTACGTATACGCAATGTAATTATGAATTGCAGCTGATTAAGCAACTGACAATCGTCAGCAGCATGTGATTGGTGAGAGTTAAGCCGGACTCTGTTGAACTAAAGGCCAATGCCCCGTTAAGTAGGTAACACTTTTGAGCAATTGAAGGTATCCCCCTTCCGTTTTAAGGATAATAATGACCACACCATAAGCCATAACGAGCTGCACATTTGGCAAATGAAACCCGAAAAGCTTCCCCAAATATTTGTTGACATATTGCGGATTTAAAATGATTTGTGTCTGGCCCAGGCGACCAATCCCCAAAAATTAAACAAATACATTTGAATAATGGCAAGCAATCAGCAAACAAAACAGAAGACTGATTGCTGGCAATAAAAATGGACCATAAAAAGCGATAACATCATATTTATAAGCGAACAGGCATAGGCCCGGCCAAGACTCAACAAGCAGCTTCTACCACAATCCGATTCCAAAGCAAAACAAAAGACGCACATGGACTCTCTCGGCCGCAGTCTGGCCAACATCTTTATTCTTATACTCCCCTGGCTGCCCAGAGTTCCCCAGTTCCCCAGGCAGCAAGCGTTGAAAGCGATTATATGCGTAAATATAAAAATGGCGAAAAGACAAATAAACGACAATAAACGGGCAGGCGTGTTGGTCGAACAAACCGAAAGTAGCTTCAACAAAAAGAGAGAGAACAAAAAATGGACAGCAAAAAATATGGGCCCATGAAAAAGAAAACCAAAATAAAAGGCAACAAGGGTCAAGTCATACAGTGGTCTAAAATGAGACATTGTACGAGAAAACTATTTGAGTTGGCGAAAAAATTATTTACTGCACAGTTCAGTAGAATCAGCTTAAAATTAAGCTTCAAATCCTTATTAAATTTAACATAACAAGTTTAAATTATTTGCTCAATTGATTTAATTCTATCTTAAAAAAACCGTACTTTATATAATGGTTTACATACAGTATAATATTCAATGATATTCTAATTAAAGATTTAAATAATGAATTATAATGACGGAATGTACAAAAGGCTCTAGTTATGCTTTTTTTAATTTTTAAACGCTGGTTTGAAATGTTCGGCTCATTACGCGGTTAGGGAACTCGAAGGAACTCGAAACTTCGAGCTCGAATTAAGTTTCTGTCCCACTGTATATGGCTTGAGGCAACCTGAAAGGGAGCACACACAAACCGAGTAGGCGGCACGTTCCTTTGATTCTTTTTGTTTTTGTGCGTTTTCTTTATGGCCTCCATTTGGAATGTGCAAGCGGCCGAGATTAGATCCTGGTCTTAGCAAGGTGGACACCAGGATGTCCATAGATTTCTTTTGCCTTTCGGCTGATGCAGACTACAATGATTTGTCTATTGTGGGCAGACGCGAAAATGTTGAAGTCTTTTTTAATGCCGAAAAAGACGTGCAGATTTACATTTGCATTTGCAGTTGATGTTCAGCTGCTCATGTTCGGCCATTCAAATGTTAAGCGGCCCATAAATTTGCCATAAAATTGGAGCCACGCTTTAAATGGCGCATCATGGCGCCTAAAAGTATGCCGACAATTTGTGTTTACTCGCTTGAAACAAAAAAAAAAAAGCAAAAACAAAAAAGCGCAGTCAAATTTGCTTTGGCGCCGCTTTTTTTATAGCTACTTTTTTTTTTACTCACTCCAAAAGCGGCAACTCATTCAAACCGGCTGGCTGGCACTCTTCAGCACTTTTTGTGTTTGCACAAAGTCGAAAGCCAGCGTGATGCGAAACCGTCATCGTCGAGCCTGATAAATTGAATGGTCAGCTGCATTCGCATAAAGAGGCCAATTCAGGTACTGACCCGAGGTCTAACCCCTCTTCCTCCTTCTGAAGCCTTTTGCTTAGGTGAGGTAAACAAAATTTGCCCGTCAGATCATGAAGTAGTCTTTGGATTGGGGATGACTGATGGCCACACTAAAGCCCAGTCACGCGTGGAGTCCTGTGAGTACTATACTTGACAATGTACGAGATATTTAATACTCAACTATGCGAGTCAAATTCAGAAAAATCTATTAATTTCATGAAGTAACCATAAAGCATTATCTTTAATGAAGCATATGGGCATTTTTTCTAAAAACTGTAACCAATCCAAATAACTCAACTATTTTATAAGGGGTGAAACTGCCTTAGTAAACGAATAATTTTACTAGTTACAATTGTTTTATTTACTTATAAGTCATTGATAGTTATGTTATTAAAAGTAAAGCAAACAAAAGGTGTATGTACAGGTGCGACATGAAAAATGTCCATTTTTTGACCCGAGATTGGTGGACATTTAGATGTTAACCAGCGAGTTTACACTTTCTGAATGGAAATGTATGCTGGTTTATGATGGACAAAGAACTTATGCTAAAGCTGATAAGGGAATTGTAGTTTACCAACAGAACTTTACATAATACATTTACATATATAGTGAGATAATTGGTTATTTCACGTTGAGTCAAAGTTCACTTACAATCAAAAGATTGTACTTGGAACCGCCGAAAAATCCGAATAAAAGTCCAATGGCAATGATTTAGTTTTTAATTGTCTTTATTCATTCGTACTCAGCTGAAGACTAAAATTGAATTTTAAAATACAATGCTTGGGTTAATGATTGTGACAATGTATAATGTGCTGATTCTACATTTATGAATATGTGGAAGTGGAAATATGAGTTGTAAATGTTTATTTGAGTTTATGTGAATATGGTTTGTGTGCATGTGGACATTTGTAAGTTTCATGTAAGTTCAGAGTATTAAAAATATTTTTGCTTTCGGCATATTGCTCTAAAGGGTTTAAATCCATTATACCGGAAAAAAGCCTTTTTGTGCTGTGCAGAAATACAATTGTTTTTAAAAACCTGCCTAAAACAAATACGATTACGATTAATACAAAACACGATATGTAAGGTCTTTCTTATGTTGTCTTGAGGAATCTTTATCTAGTATGGGTATATTTACTTGATGGGAGACAACAGATTCGTCTGTCAGCTGCTGTCGCCTTCTAGAATTACGCAAATGGAATCACAGACAAATGGGAGTGCCAAGCTGTAAAGCTGATGAAAAACTGCTCATTAAATTGCAGCTCGACGCGCAGAAAACAACTTTTGAATGGCAGAAAGCTGCAAATGCAACCGTGACAGGTGAAATTGAAAGAAGAGTCGCCTTCCCTTTCCAAAAAAAGGGAAAAACTGAGCACCAAAACTATACGAAAAACGTGCTAAAACGTAAATCAACAGCGAAAATCGTGTTGAGCATTTTTCGTTGTCCAAAAAAAGAAGAAATTGCAGAGAACACAGAGGCAAAGTGAGGGCAAACGGTGAAAAAGCATAAACAGTAGTTGCTGGACACAAGAAGGGTGGGGAGGGTGAGGGATGACTCAAAGTTGAAAAGTGGCAAAAGTCCAGAGGGGATTGGAAAGTGGACATGGCTTTGCTGATGGCCAGTGGCAAGAGGGAAAACAGGAGACTAGGAAAATGGGAAAGTGCTGGCAACTTTTAAGCGCCTTTTGCAGTTGTTCTACTGTCGGATTGAGAACAGGTCCTGCCACTTGCCACCTGCCACATGCCACCTAACTCCTGACACCCCGACGTCCGATGTCCGACGCTCGACTTTGCGAACGTAATTCAATATGCAATGCCGTGTTAAAAGCTGTAAAAATGCTTAAGCGTTTTTCAATTTGGCAGTTTTATTTTACGAACATTCTACACATTGACCGAAATGAGATTTGCTGCTAACTCAAATTTCTTAAATGCTTTTGGAACACTGACGTTGGAGCTTGGACATCAAGGTAATTGGTTGGCTATGAAGTGAACATTGACAGAGCATGCTAAGGTTATTGTCCTGCAAATTGTATAAACTGAGGGGGATTTTAATCAGTCCATGAGGAAAAGAAATACAAGTGCAATTTATATGAATTTCGATATATCATCTATAAATTATAGAATTTATGTTTGAAAGAATGAAAGAAAAATTCATTGCAGCCGGTTCGAGTTTACTTACTTCCTGTTGAAGAATACATATATATACTGAGGAATATATATGGTGTGAGGGAGACTTTAATCAGACTATGAAAAAAGAAATACAAGTGTATTTTATATGAACTTACATTTTGCATCGATAAGTTATAGAACTTATGTTTTCAAAAGAGGCTAGCATTAATCAAGTACAATGAATGAATTAGAATCAGAAAACATTTACTCTGAGGTTTTTAATTAAATTAAGCAATTCTTAATATATGCAATATGCAAACAATTACTTAATTCTGAATTATAACAAAACTGTTTTAATTATTCTTTGCACAATTTTTATTTCTTGTCCAAAAATTCTGCTCTGATGCCAAAAAAATATTATCGGTTATATACGAGCTTTTGTACTTTTCGCAAGGAAAAACTGCAAACGTTGCAGTTTGCTAGAAAAACCAATTAAACTTGAACTTTTGTCATAAAAACAAAGCAGCAAAAACTAAAAACGCAGTGTGAAAATCGTCGTATCAGCAAAAATAAGGCGACAACAACGAAGTCCACAGATGGGAATGGAAATGGGAATGCGGAGTAGGACACATGACGCAAAGTTTTTGTCCAAGTTTGCGCTAATTAATTTTTATTTATTACGTATACGAAAGGGCAGCCAAAATGTTCTCCCAATGAAATTACTTGTCCAAAAATAAAAAATAATTGAAAAATAATTAAATTTTCTAAATGTACGCCACTTTCTTCCCGCAGGCAAACACTCGCGCGTGGATACACAGCAAACGGCACAGGAAGGTAATTAATACGGTGAATTTTAGTATAACTTTTCTGTTTTATTTCAATTTTCTGGGAGTTTTTCCCCAACGGGTCACTGCACTTTCACTGGACTCACTGTACGTATACGCAATATGGCGCAGTGCACCAGGGAGTGCCAGGGAGACCCAGTAAAAGTAGAAAGTGCGACAAAGTAATGTCAAAAGAATGCTCTGAAAATGTGTGCTGCATTTTTCTTTTGCCATCGCTTTTGCCTTTATGAATGGAAACCACAAAGTAAAATGTGGGCAAGCAAACTTTTAAGCAAATGAACTTTCCATTGGGCCATTGGGCTGAGGACCCTTTCCCCAATCCCGTTAAATGACTACTCTCTCCTCTCTTGCCACAGATGCTGACATGCCACGCTTTGCTGAACCCATTGCCAATGTCACCGTGTCCATTGGACGGGACGCTCTTCTCGCTTGTGTCGTGGAGAATCTGAAAGGTTATAAGGTGGCCTGGGTTCGTGTAGATACCCAGACGATACTCTCCATTCATCACAATGTCATATCGCAGAATAATCGTATTAGTTTGACCTACAATGATCATCGATCGGTAAGAAATATTTATGGCTTATGAAAATTCAAACATAAAGTTATATTTTTATAAGTTTGATTAATTACACAGTGTTACAGCAAAAAAACCCCTGGAAAATGATAGGATTTTGGTAGGTATATATAGAACATTGATACTTGGAATTTTGGGGACACCCCCACAAATTTCCCATTTACG
Source organism: Drosophila neotestacea (assembly GCA_035044365.1). Lineage (NCBI taxonomy): Eukaryota > Metazoa > Arthropoda > Insecta > Diptera > Drosophilidae > Drosophila > Drosophila neotestacea. Next base: position 625,083 of record JAWNMD010000052.1, on the reverse strand, counting down.
GCAAGTTTTGTATGGGTATGTACTTTTATCAGTTTGTAGCTTAGTAAATTTATACCCTAATACAACTTCTTGCGATTAAGAAAGAAAAAGAATGGACCTTTCGATTGGTGTATATATTGTTTGACCAAGATTTCTCGACAGTAATTGGCTCCCAAACACATTTATTTTTCACTTTTTTCAACATTTTCCAACTTTGTCAGTTTTTGCACTATTTTCTATAAACACCATACTACTTATGGAATGTTTTAGAAATACTGTTTAGTTCTGAGTATAACTAAGGTTTACTTTTAAAAATCGGATAGTAACTGACCAAGATATTACACTTTTTATGTTACAAATTTGTTCAAAAATACAATTTTTAACCACTTAAAAAAAATAAAAATTTGTTTAACATATTTTTTTTTAGTTGGCATATCAGTTTTCTGTTGAACTTACCAACAATATTCTGAACTCATTTTTAGTCGGTCTTTTTTTTTAGAAAATTTTTCAATTTCAGCCATTTTTTGTTGAAAACATTCCTTTGTTGTCATAAAAAGTGTAATATCTTGGTCAATTACTATCCGATTTTTAAAATAAAACCTTAGTTATACTCAGAATTAAACAGTATTTTCAAAACATTCCATAAGTAGTATGGTGTTTATAGAAAAATAGTGCATAAAACCATTGTCAAAGTTGAAAAATGTTGAAAAAAGTGAAAAGCAAATGGGTTTGGGAGGAAATTACGCATAGATGTCTCAAGTTTGGTCAAACAATATATACACCAATCAAAAGGTCCATTCTTCTTCTTTCTAAATCGGCTAAGAAATTTATTATTGGTATAAAATTTACTAAGCTACAAGCTGTTAAGTACCCATACATAGCAAAACTCGGTTTTTTAGCGGTAAATGCAGATTTTGGGGGTGTCCCCAAAATTCCAAGTATGCAGTATTGCTATACTCGATAAGCCCTACCAGAAAATCACTGTCATTTCCCAGGGTTTTCAACTTCATTCCAATTTGTAACACAGTGTTATATATTAAGTAAATAAGTATATTATTTTTAAATTTCTATTATTTCTATTAAATCTTTCAATTATGTTTTCATAAATTAACTATTTACTTTTTAATCATATTACTCGTATTTATTGTTTATTGTGAATATAAAATATATGATGTTTTAACATTTTATTGTTAAAATAACATTTCAATACTACTTTTACGCTTTCACAAATTAAGTCTATAATAAATTAAATTAGAAAATATGCATTGGATTTTTTATACTTTAAGTATACAAACTGTTTCACTTAAGTTGGTTTTAATTATTTAATTTTCTGTTAAATTGTACTCTCATGGTTGCAATGAACTCTTAAATACTTTTTAGTGGTATTTACATATCAAAGAGGTGGAGGACAGATCGCGGCTGGTATATGTGTCAAGTCAATACGGTATGTCCCTATTTCTACTCCTCTTTAAAAATCTTAAACTCATTTCTCTCCCTTTAAAGGATCCCATGCGTTCGAGGAAGGGCTACCTTCAGGTGGTGGGTAAGTACTTACGCGACTTTTAGCGATTCTCTGGCTATTGAACCGGAGCACACATACCGTTTGACTTCTTTTTATACATTTCTTTCTCGCATTTGGCTTACAGTGCCTCCCATGATTGTTGAGGGCATGACCAGCAACGATATGGTTGTGCGAGAGGGTCAAAATGTCTCATTGATGTGCAAGGCGCGTGGTTATCCTGAACCCTACGTCATGTGGCGTCGTGAGGATGGCGAGGAAATGCTAATTGGTGGGGAGCATGGTAAGTGGTCAAGTGGTCAAGTGGCCAACGCATTGCATTTTCAGTCCACGAACTGTGCTTGCTCAATGTGACTTTTGTACTTTCTTTTGTACTCTCTTGCAACCTCACTAATCCAACCGAAACCTACAGTCAACGTCGTTGATGGAGAGCTGTTGCACATCACCAAAGTGAGTCGTCTCCATATGGCGGCATATCTATGTGTAGCATCCAATGGAGTTCCTCCATCGATTAGCAAAAGGGTCCATTTGCGTGTACAATGTAAGTATGAGGAAAGTAGTTACTTTTCTTTTGGACTATGAATATGAATCTATATACTTACCTAGATGGTATCTATAGATACTTTATTAAATGGTACCCTTAGATAAAGAATTAAAACAGACTTTATATCCATTCAAACGGATCATTCATGTGTATTATTATGTATTATGGAAAATAGTTGAGCTAATAAAGTCAGAATGAAGTCGATAATTATTTTATTCAGCCATAACTGAGATGCACAACCAGTAAATAAGCAATAGAATATAAAAGTATATAAAAACAGTTTCCAAAAGAACAAAAATTAATTTCTGTTTAGAATATTATATCGTTGCCATAAATAGCATTCAAATAGTTTGTTAAACCGATTTTAATCATCATATCTAATATTATCTAATTGTCAGAACTATTTTAAACATTTACTGCGGACAATAAGGCACAAATAGTGAGCGAATAAATTTGATATCAAACCATCAAGCTTAGTTTGTTCAATAATAAACACTAAACTCGTATTATGAAAGTTTATTCAAACTTTATTAAAAAATGGGTTACTTAGGATTATGAAAATTAACAAGTTTGTCTAAATTCACGATAACTTTCTTTATAATATTAACGAAATTTATTAAAGATCAGAAGCTTTTCGCTTTAAAAGAACTGCAATACTCTATTTCTATTTGTTAAATGAAAAACATTTTCAAATTGGAGGTCAAGTCGAGTGCCTTAAACGGTCAATCGATATGCGATTAAGAGCAATGCGAGTGCAGATTTAAACGTAACAATCATGTAACGTACTCATAACGAATTCCACGTGCCAGCTTGTACAATCCATTTAGGGGCAAAAGTTTTATGCAATATTTATGTGCCGTTTGGTCGAAGAGTGGAAAACCTCTCAGTCCTCGTTGGACTTGTTGTTTAATGCGTAAAATACACAAAAATAAAGCAGGAAACGTGCTCCTTGCCCCTCAGGCCTTACCTCTACAATACTGTTGCAATTTCGGGGCAATAACCGCAGTGTGTCCTCAACATTGGCATACAAAATGGGGCCTAAATGGGCGGGGATGGTCCACGCACTTGGCCGAAAATCGACCAAAGCTGCAGTCACGTTAAATTAATTTACCAGCTTGTGATTGTATACGTGTATATGTGTGTATATATATACACATATTTGCGTACGTGTGTTTGTGTGTGTGTGTGTGCTCATTTCGACTTGTTTGTGGGCGTTTTGTTTGTTTGTTTGTCAGCAGGTGTTATTTTGTGCCCCAGCGCTATGTACGTGGCGAAAATGCGTTGCCATTGCCGTCACAGCTTTTGTTGTTACTGTCACACTCACACACGCACACACACACACACACACCCCAGCTGTTGTTGCAGTAACAAAAGCTATTTACACACACAGCCAGGCACAATCTCACGCTTACAGGCGCACTTTTAATGACCGAATGCATTTTAATCCAAAAACAGTTTGCAAACTCACGTAAAATGCATGCAAAAGTTTCTCCCAAAAATCTCAAATGGAAATTGAATTGGGTTTGTAAAGTTCACTGGTATCGATAGACAACAAAATTGATCACTTTGCATTCCTTGTCGATCGAGATATGGAATGTTCATTAATTAGTTTTGAACAGAAAATACAGTTTTGAGTACATTTTTTTTAGAATAAACACACGGGTATATAAATTCTTAGCCTTTTTGTGTACAAAGTTGCATCGATATATTAGCTTATAAAAGTCGAATCAAGTAAGAAAATAGAGCTTGAGGAGAAATGAAGAATAAGCTAAGAAATATCATACATTACTTAATAAAAATTGTAGTATTATATCAGATAACTTTCCCATGATATAGAAACCATAATAAAATAAATAAAATATATTTACATATGCATATACAAAATAATATTATAATATATGCAGCTAAAATTAATGTGTATTCTTCACATTCTTCTTCAGTATATTTATTGACAAATCTTGAAATACACATTTTTAATGATAATACAATCTTCCAGTTCCTCCGATGCTCTCTATACCAAATCAATTGGAAGGTGCCTATTTGGGACAGGATGTAATGCTCGAGTGTCATACAGAGGCGTATCCAGCCTCAATTAACTATTGGACCACCGAACGTGGCGATATGATAATTTCAGGTAACTGAAACTTAAATTTCTTTAATTAAATCGATGTGGTAAAGTCGTATACGAGAATCAAATGTGTGCTGTTTGCTGCTTTTCATTGCCAAACAATAAACTCCAATAAAAGCGACTCTTGACCAGAAAGAAATCCCGTGCCAATGGACCAATGGCAACTATGTGACGGCCTGTTCATTGTAGCCACGTTTATTATCTGAAAAGCGATTGTAAATGAGCTTACAATGTAATCAAATTGCTGCCTTGCCATGACCATGGTCAGAGTCCATCCGAGGCTCAGCAGGCATTCAGAAAACTGTCATGTAAAATGGCAAAAATTAAAATTCGCATCTCTGCGTGAGCGAATAAAAATAAGTTAAGCTCCTGCCGTCGGAGCTGCAATCACAGCTGAATTCGCTTTTTCCAGCAACAATTGCAAAGAAGCAAAAATAAATGTTTTTGGAATGCTTTCCCAACTAAAAAGTACCTAGTAGTGTATTTTAAATATTTTTAACTATACAAATTTTAAATTGGGAATATTATGATATTCTGAGAGCTTCTTTATTAATTACATAGCGTTCAAAGAAATGTTTACCAGTATATATTTCAATCGACCTATGGACATTTCTGAGGATTAATATCAATCTAGTAACCAAAAAGAATTAAACTTTTTCGATGTATATGTGGCCAACATTATTCATTTTGTACAACAAATTAAGTGCAATGAAAAGTTTTTTTGATTACAATTATCTTTTTTGCATACCCACTTCTACAATTTGTTAAGTACAGGATATAAAAACAGTTAAGTCTATAAAAAGCGCGCCATTGCTGCTGTTCTGCATTTTTTTGTTTTTTGCATCACTCATACGCACTGAGTGACATGCTTTTGAAAAACTGCGACATACATTCATTCGCCAACTTTTATGTTGTTAATGTCACATTGTGAGGCTTTCAAGTAATTTTCATTATTGAGCAAGATTTAACAATTGGCTTTTATACAGAAGGCAATAAGGGAATTTTTAAAATGAATTTTTAGTCAATTATGAAAAGGAGTCTATAAAATTTTAAGTTTAAATTAAAAAGATAATTATTTTCTATGATTTACATGTAATTGTTTGAGTAAATTTACCATTTTTACGCCAAATTTGTGGAGTTTCTAGAAGGCTTAAGATTAATTTAATTTTAAGTAATATATCAACTGTTCATCGTTTAACCTTTATTAATATTATGATAATCTGAGAGCTTCTTGGCTAATTACCTAGCGTTCAAAGAAATGTTTACCAGGATATATTTCAATCGACGTATGAGCATCTCTGAGCATTAATTTCAAATTTGGTAACCACAAAGAATTAACCTCTTTCAATGACATAGTGTATTTGTGGCCAACATTTCGATGTGATATTTCGTTGAAATTTCAATAATTCGATACTAAATTGATTAGATTGCAGAATATTCAATGATCAGCGACAAACGCTCACATCGCATTTAATTAACCACTGTGATCGGAATGCAACATAAATTAAATACTGTCCAAATGTATGTAGTATACAATCAAAACAAATAAATAACATTGTGATTATAGTGGCAAATTGACAAAAACACTATTAAAACAAAATATAAGAAAATGCAACAGTATGAAATTGTTCAAAATATGGTTTGACATCGCATCGCGATGAAAACGTCCAAAATATTATTTTGTTGCGGAAATTATATTAACATAATCACATTGGAAGATACACGCAGAGATAGGCACACATTTTGAAAGGGGTGACAGGGATTTTCCTCTCTAATTTCGCATGTATGCAAAAATGCGTGAAGCGAAATACGCCTAAAAGCATGCAACATCATGCAGCACAACCAACAGGATGACCAAACGGGTCGACACTGTATAATCCGCACATTTCGATTAAATTGAAAATCAAAATAATTACCAAGAATTGTTTTAGAAACAAACTATAAAATCAATAATTTCGTTGTGTTCGAAAACGAGGAACAAATTAGGGAAAAATCCATAGCGTAATTTTCAACCTCAAATACAAACAGTATAATTGAAGGACATTTGAATGAAGCAAAACAATTTGGCAGCAATAGATAAAAGATATTTGAATGACATCTAATAAGCATATTTATCACCGTTTTTTCTTGCGGCAACTCTAGAAATGAGTCATCAAATCTAGACGGAGAGTAAAATTCTTTTTATGCTTAAGTGTCATTTGTTTGTTCGATATGGCATAAAGGAAGGAGCACATATGCCAAATTACGGTCAGGTATCAGGTTAGCTGAGACATTTCATATGCACACACGCACAGGCACAAGCAGGGGCACAGGCAGAGACACAGATATAGAGACAGAGTCAAACAAAACGCGAACTTAGATATCAGAAATCGCCGTCGAGCATGATGCATGGCAAACAGACACCAAAAGTTTGGGTAATAAATTTTAAGCGATTTCTGAGCGAAACGCATAGAACTACTATGTATATGGATGTAGTAAGAGAGGGTAGCCAGAAGAGAAAGCAATACGAAGAAAACATACAGGAAAGTCATCTTCATATAAATAATAATTTTGGAAATGTCAATAAGACTGATGGCCATTTTAAGCCATTGCAGTTCATTTAAAATACAATTTGTTTTAACCTAATTTAGCTTGACATTAAATACACATATTGCACATCAACTTGTCGTACAGCCCTCGATACAACTGTCGCTAGCACATGCCATATATCACAGACATAGTCAAGCCAGGACAAGCATTTCTCACACGCTGCCACAATGATGCATGCCACAAAAAGGCAATACGAAAAAAATACAACAAAAGAAGTATCAAAGAAAACCAACTTCTGTTTTATGTCCCAACATCGACGGCGGCATATTAAAAGTATAAAGTTGCTGCCAAGCGTCGTAGAAATCGCATATGTCGAGGTCGTTGCTGCTACTGCTGCTGCTGTTGATTATGAGTTAAATTATATATTTGCGTGTCAGAGGGGCTTATAATGTAGCATGAAAAGTATCTGGGAAAACTGAAACTGCCTCGTCACAAAAGGTGACTGACTATACTACAATATACCTCCTGCATGTTTAGCGCAGCGGTGTTGCCAAAAAGAAACTGAGAACCAAAGACATTTGTCACACACACACACACACACCCACAAAACACACACTCACGGAGAGAACATCAATTGAAGCACAACACGGCGTATGAGTAACATGCGATATCGCCTTACACTGCGCCAAACAATCAAAGTGAAATTAAGTTTATATATTTATATTTAATGCTACTTATACGAGCAAAAGCACTGCCAGCTTTTGGTATTTGTAATCGTATCCTGGCCAAGACTGGCCTAGTCTGGGTCCAAAAGTAGGCAGCACAAAAACAAACTTAAAGCCAAATAAAGAAGAAAAAATTCGAAGGGAACATTGAACAAAAGTTTTTCTTTTAGATTTTCACTGATTAATGAGAAAAGTTTTAGTTCTTGGGTATAGAGAATTGGGCGCATTTCGAATCGATCTGGCGCACTTTTAATTACACATACACGCAGTGAGAGAATCAAGAGAAATGGAATCGAGGGAGTAACAGAGACAGGGAGCGTAATTAGTTTGAGTCGCCATTGAAAACACAACTCGCTTCGATGCTTTCAAACACACACAGAAAATGCAGGTGACATTAATTAATTGATTTTTATTTCTTGTACTATTTTTTCGTACAACGAGTATTGGCCCTGTTTGCCTTTTATCAACTGAGCTGTTAGTTGGGAATATTTCGAAGCGAGTTTAAAGCTGCATTTAATAAAATAGTACTGTATATACATATATGTATTTGCAACAATATGTCTGTCCTATGTTTTTTCAGACACTTCCCGGGCTGGCGATAAATACGAGACCACATCAACCGTCAGCGGTTATACGAAATATATGAAGTTAAAAATTCGCGCCGTTGGACCAAATGATTTTGGCACCTATCGCTGTGTGGCAAAAAATTCTCTCGGCGAAACGGATGGCAACATAAAGCTTGACGGTGAGTGACATTTATACAGAACATTTTTTCTTTACTTCTTTTACTCTCTTTTTTTATTATTAATTCCTTAATTTATTGCAATTTATCTGAATGCATTTTCCATATGCGTTCACATACTTATACGCGCAACATGTTTCACGACCGGCACTGTAAAGTGTTACAAAATCCATTCCATTTTTTTATTTGCTCTGTCACATTTAAACTACTTTTTCAGTTAACAGTTTTGTAATTTTATTTTCTGTTATGTAAACTGTATTGCCTTAACAGGCATGCTTAAATGTTGTAGGTACGCTTCATATTCTAAAAAAATTAAAAACAACTTTTTAAAAACTGTAATCAAGAAATGATGGGAATTCTTTGAATTAAACAATTTTTAAAAGCCATCTTTAATTAAAATTTTTTTGATAAATGGTTACAGTTTGAAAAGCTTAAAAAGCTTAAAGGAATTCTTTGAATTTAACAATTCTTAAAAGACATCTTTAATTAAAATGTTTTTGATAAATGGTTACAGTTTGTAAAGCTAAATAAATGTATTTTGTCTTTTTTTTTAAATTTTCTTTCCAGAAATGCCGACTCCAACGACTGCAATTATATCAGAGATGGCCATGTTAAATCGCAGTTTTGGTGAGTTGAACAAAATAAAACAAACTAACTAAATTCATTTGAAATGTGTAGATCTCATTTTTATTTCGTTTATAATTCGATAAGCACTAGCTCACTCACTCAACCTCGTATGCGTTCAAAAATTAAATACTTTGATAATGATATTTTTATAACTTGCTGCACCGCAATCATCATTACAAGCACCAAAAGAGAATGTTTTCAAACTCAGAAAATATAAAAATCATCAAAATCATCATGCTAAAGAGACTGGTATTAAATTTTGTTAGTTTAGCTGTTACTGCAACCGCTCGTAATTTCAATAAAATAATGCTTGTGAGCTTAAAGCGTGTTTTCACTGTATTTGATAGGGAGACAGACTTTACTTCCTCCTAGAAACTGACTATAATCAACGCAAATAGCACAAAATACTCGTACTTAAAAGAAACTGACCGACAGACTTGAAACTCTGGCGGTTAGCCAAAGAGTCTTCACGAGGCTGAAGTTCTTCCCCTCTATCTCCCCCCTAATAACCCCTTCATCCCATCAGACAGCTTGCATGCAATTTCTGTGTCCATTTTGTTTTGCTTGTTTTGCCATATTTATTTTCTTAGTGTGTTGTATGTGTGTGTGTGTGAGTGTTTTCTTTGTTTTTGCCGCTCTTCAGACGGCTATTAAATGCAAATAAATGCAAAAATTAAATAAAAATATCTAGAATACCATTACATCTATATGTATATTCATTTTTCCTATGGTTTCTCTCTCTTCTTCTGTTTTGCTTTCTATTTACTCCTTCTCAACGTTCTTAACTTACTTTTGAATATTTCTTTCATGTTACGCCTTACTTGAAAAAAAAAATAAAAATATAAATAAATAATAATAATAAACGAAACTCCAACAAAACAACAACCAACAACAAATCTCCATTATTCATTTCGTTGTACAAAAACCCGTACTACAACTCTCCCTTTCTCCTTCACTCTTTGACTGACTCTTGCTGCATAAAATTATTCGTAAAATATAAATAATAAAAAAAACAACTACAACGACAACGACAACTTCACATTGCAAAAGATGGCAAGAGACGTCATAGAAATAAATTTGAGTCGGCTAACGCTTTGCCTGATTACGGGGTTGAGGAGTGGCGTGACGGTGCTCAAGGTAAGTATCCGCTACGGGTATACCCTCCCTTTGTCCTCCATCATCCCTCTGCACCCTTAGTCGAGGGACTACTGTATCTGCTGGGCGCCTTTTTATGACCATCACTGCACTTTTTCATAATTTGCACATAGCATCGCTTCTGGTTCTCATCTCGCTCTCATCGTGTTGCAGTTTCTTTTCATCCGTTTGTGGAATATTTTCATATTTCAAGTGCGTCGCCGTTGGCTTTTCCGCGTGTTGCTCGTTGCCTGTTGCCATTTGCCTTACCAGGAATACACAAACTTATAATAGCAAAATTCGCACTGTCGCTCCTTTTGGCCTTTTGTTTGGCGCCAAGTGTTTAACGCGAACGTTAAAAATTAATTAAATTTTCTCTTGCAAAATGACGTTTCCATTTCACAATTTGCATTTCCTTTGCAATATCTACAGCTTTTCATTGTCTCTCTGTTGTTGCCTCGGTGTCAACATCGTTGATATCTTGGATTTATTAAGAATTACATCAAATTAAATATGTGAAAGGGTGCTCAGTAAAAATTAAACTTTATTTTTAAAAGGAAATCTTATTGTCAGAGAGAAATTCCATTTTTTTGTAACACATCAAATAGTTTTTTATAAAGCTGAAATGAAATCCGAATTACATATGTATTTTTGACTAAATGAGCTTAAAAATAATTATTAATTAATAATTATTATGATTATTATTAATCTTTGTTAAAATGTGATAACTCTTTAACTTCTTTTGTCATCTCCAATTTTATTTTAAAGTTTAAATGAATGAAAAAGTTTATTTAAAATTTCTTAATTTTTTAGTTAAATAAATATTTTAACAACTTATTACCAACTTATTTAAGTTTTAATTAATAAAAGTATATAAATAAATTAAAAAGTTAATCAAATCGTAGGCTTCAAGGTAAAAGACCTTAGATGTGTTTTCTTTCAACTATAAAAAGCTCTTCTGAAAATTAAATTTAAAAGACTTGAAAATTACATTCTTAACGAGTCAAAGCATAAAATATATAAAGAATGTTTGCTTGATGAAAATATGTCAGTCAATGTCTTCGTTGAACTCTAATAAGCAGGTTGTTCACATCACATGAAAAACCTTTAATAACATCTAGTTTTATTTAGAAAATTCTTTTTCAAAAAGAGCGTATGGATCTGATAAATGAAAATCTAGTTAAACGAAGCAAGAGAAAAATGACACAAACAATGCAAAAAGTGAACAGGATGGCAGCCCGCATGCTTCACATCAAACCGACCACAAAAGCTAACCAACAAATTGCGGAGGGAACAGAAAAGGGGTGAAACCAGAGAGGAGAGGAGGGTAGGAAGGAAAGGCGATGTGATGTGGCAACTCACCCACAAAATGCAACCACAAAACACAACCTAGCAACAATTTATTTTTGTATTTTATTCTATTTTCATTTCGAATGCACGCCAGGCATTCGAGCACAGGCATTTGTTGAGTCTGTGAATATTTCACACCCAAAAGTATACAGACATGTGTGTGTATGTGCTCAGTGTGTATGTGTGTGATTCTCTTTTAGCCAGTCAAATAAATCTGCAGCAATAAAAATGCCATCAATCGCAAAATGCAACAACAATAACAACAGCAACTAGCTGAAGCAGATTAAATGTTGATTGACAGTGACATTGTGACGTTGTCAATACCAATAACCTCGTCCGTTAGCCTGGCTGGCAGGCAGACAGACATTCAGCCACAGGACATGCGTATCCTGTTCACGTGTCTCACACACACACACACACACAAAATTCATGAACTGCACAACAAATGTTGTCACAAATGTGTCACAAATTAGTTTGAAAAGAACTCGCAACAAATTAGCCATAACCAGCGTGTGGTTCTATTGTGGCTATCATATTTTCCGTTTTCCTACTTTTCCGCGCTTTTTCCACATTTAATCCTCCCATTGCAGAGATTCGGATCACAGCCAAAAATACTCAGTGGCAAAAATGTTGATTGCATTTAAAATGCAATTATTTAAGGCACGCGTCCGTAAAATGCCGTTCAACCGACTGCACTAATGAACTGGATCCGCAATGTGCAGGCTAGAAGGGAAGAGGGAAAATCACCAGGCTGGTTGTCTGAGAATAAGTCTACGCAGTCTGCGCAGAGTCGATGATCCAGATGGGCAGACACACAGACTGGGAGACAGTGAGGTAGAGATATAGGCAGATAGGGAGGCGAGGAGACGGGTTGACTCAGTCGTGCATTCCAAGTGCCTTAACAAAGAAAGCACGAAAGGATAACACACTTACATAGAATATATTATATTCTAATATGTGTGTGTGTGTAAGGGATAAGAGAGACCAATTTATTGATTCAGTTTTAACATTAGCTTTAAGGTGCCACAGACAACTTAAACTCAAGCATTAAAGCATCTTAACATTAAGGAGTATGCTCGACTACAAAATATCCTTTGTTCGCCCATAAGACCCGCCAATAGCTATAAAGTCCGCACTTTGTCCACACTTGGAAAAATAGCTTCTTGCGTACTGCCAGAAAAGCAAACCAACCAAAATCCAACAAAAGCAAACTGGTTTTAGACGGCATAATTTTTAAATGGCAAAATATTTGTTGAGAGTTTTAATATACCATTATATTAATTGAAAGAAGCTTTCTCTTTGCTAATCTCAAAATATTTTAAGTATTGGAGACTCGACAAAGATCTAAATTTATTAAAATTATTAAATTTTTTAGTGATTCAGAAAAATATAAAGTTAAAGATTTGGAAACCAATCTGTGTTGGAAATCCCTAGAGATTTCTGTGACCTCAAGACGAGAAGCCCAAGAATGTCGATATTGACCAAAATTAGATGTAATTAATAGGGTCAGAGCGGCCTAGACTGTTATAAGCTTAAACCATCCTATATAACATTTTCAGTTGCTATAGGGTAAATAAACAAAAAATCAACTCTCAAAATATTGATTTTTGCTATGGCATTCGTAGACAGGTTTAACGAAAAATTGCATTTCAAATAACACAAAAGATTTTCATTTAAGCCTCGGCCAAAAAAAATGAAAAGAAAACGCTGCCACAAAACAGAGCACAAAATGCCTTTCTGATTGATTTGCGATTGACAGTTTTGACGTTGAGTTGTCAACGCTCTGTTTATTTTTTTTCTACCTATTTTTTTTGTTTTGGCAGAGTCGTAGCTTATAAATAAAATATCAAACGCATTGAGTGTAGGGTAAAGCAACGACAGAGCAGAGATGAGGCTGTTGCTGAAGCTGGAATTCAGAACAAAAGATGAGTAGAATATAAACGAGGAATATTTATTGCGTCGAATTGGCATTGGAATGAAATATGCCGTCAAAAATTGACTGAATGTCATACGGACACCTTTTCAATGTGTTCTCAATCAAGTGTAAATGCGGGTATTCACAAAGATACCCACATGAACAACCACACTTACACTTATACCCATTCTTGATATTTATGGCTTTAACATCAATCAAAGGGCAATGTGTATTTCCGCCAATGTTTTGCTTAAAGCCTAAGAGCAAACAGTCCAAAGTAGACCATAAAGTTCGGCAAATACTTAAAGGAGTACGAGTATATGAGTATTTGTTTATATGAGTGTAATTGTGGCTACCCACTTGATGCTCTTGAAAATCCCTTATGGTTGGTTTATTTGAAGCAACATTATTTTAGCTACGACGCATCCATCACTTTATATTTATGACTTTGACTGTTCTAAAAGCAACAACAACAACTACCCAGTCTGGCAACAACAACAACAAGAGGCGGCTGGAAAAACAACATCAAAAATAACAACAGAGAGAGCCAGAGGAAAATCAACGCAATGCGCGCTTAAATACCACTTTGTTGTTATTTATGAGGCCAGCTGATGAAAAGCCAAATGCCAAAAGATTAAAAGCAGATAAAATATATTTAATAGCCCCCATATGTACACCTACCAACAACCAATATGAACTGTCTATGTGTGTTTGTGTCTGGCACTGTGGTTCACTGGACAATGAATTTAAATCTCTCTAGATGAAACTTATTATCTACTTGCTAATAAAAAGAAACCTTTGACAACATGAGAAAAATGATAAAATTATTAAAAAAAAAAATTAAATCGGTTCTAACTTTAATTTTTCGAATTGCAGTCTGATAATTTTGACCAAATTTCCTTCGGATCTTCCACCGATTTCCTCTTCTCTCTTCAGTGATGAAAACTATTAGGGAACCTTCAGAGCAAATTAATAAATTAGGAATTAATAAGTTTCAGTTTTAAAATAATTTTACAATACTAAATATGTCTGCACAGCACAACTAGTTTTCCCATTCATTTTCACAAATACTTCCGGAAATTACAACTGATGAGACCGATAGTAAAAAAAATTATAAAATGTTAAGGCAAGAGTCTGATCGATATTTAAATGCGTTGACACAAAAAAATATTTATTTATCAATAAAATTATTTAAAATATATCAAATGATGAAATTTTGAAACAAAACTACTAAGCTATTTAGTAAATATTATATTTTCACTCTACATTTTTGCTAAATTGGACAAAAACATGGATTCAACTCTTGCAGATTCGAATTCTCTAGCTCAATTTGTTAATCAATAATTTTGTATTTAAAACAACATTTTTTACTTAATAAGAAAATTCAAAAACATTCCTTTGATAAACTTTGGAGCCAATAACATTGAAAGTCTGAGCTAATAAAGTAAAATATAAATATATGTACTGCCTGATATTTTCATATGCAACTCCAAAGATCGATAAATAACTTAGTTGATTTTAAACATAATTAAAGATTAATTAATAATAAACAGAAAAAATCATTTATAAAGGAAAATCGCAATTCATTATACACATTGAGAGGTGAGCTAACAAGCTATTAAACCATCTCCATAAGTTTCAATCACTTTGGAACCACTGTAGATGCCATACATATATCAAACATTGACATGCGGTCAACAAAGTGCGTTCAATGACGTGCATAAAAACCAAAAAAGGAAGAAGGACACCAACAACAACAATGAATAGCCAGGGGAAAAGAAAGAAAGAGAAAAGGGACAGCACTCAATCAGCTCAGAGACAGCGACAAACGCTGTCCAAGCTTGGGTACATTGACTGGCAGACATATAAAGACGCACAGAAGGACCCAACTTCGTAAAATATTGTCAAGTAATCGCTGTCCGAAATGCTCCTCGAATGCATTGAAGATATAAAGACACACACAATGACGTTGTAAAAAAAAAATACTGTGAAAGGAAACTCGGAGAAAAATGTGAAAATGGAGGGGATGGTGTGGCAAGTAAAATATGTCAACAAGCAGCACATTGGGGGAGCTTACTTAAGTGAGAGACCTATAAATAAAGCTATGAAAGATTGTCAAACACGGGAGAGGGTGAATTCTTGCAATAGTATTTGGGGTCAACTAAAGTTATTACTTCATCTGCGGAAAAACAAATTTCATTTCAAAACACCACACAGCAAATTTTATATCGATTGAACCAGTAATTAGAATGAGTTATTTGAAATAACTTATTTCAGTTATTACACGTTTGTTTTATTTTTCTGTTATACACATTTTGTAGACTCTCCAATTTAATATATTTCCATTAATATAACACATCTTATTTATTGACATTTGTAATTGAACATCAAAGCATTAACTCAAATTCCTAAGTCTCTTTTGAGGTCGATAAGGCAAATGAGCTTGGGCAAACATCAATTGGCCAAACCGCAACGGCAAATCAATAAATTAAGAAACAATGTTC
This sequence comes from Drosophila neotestacea, assembly GCA_035044365.1. Classification (NCBI taxonomy): domain Eukaryota; kingdom Metazoa; phylum Arthropoda; class Insecta; order Diptera; family Drosophilidae; genus Drosophila; species Drosophila neotestacea. Next base: position 609,387 of record JAWNMD010000052.1, on the reverse strand, counting down.
CTATAACCAGTCAATCCACAAGGAACTATTAAATGCACAGCACACTTTCCGTCTGCCTGTAGCAATTTTCTTTTATGCCCCCTTGATGTATCCAATGTATCCCAATACCAAATGCCACATTTTAGCTTTGGCAAAAGCGCAGAATAAATGAAAATATAAACCCGACTAACCAGAAACTGATTACTACTAAAGCTCATACTCATGTTCTCTCTTTCTCTCTCTCTCTCTCTCTCTCTCTCTCTCTCTCTTTATTTTGTCCCTTTCTTTTTCGATTCACAGGCAACCATCATTCTGGCAACACTGGCGATAACAATCAAACGCCCGTGCGTAATCCGCCTGGAGCATTTCACAATTCTGCAGGCTCACTGGCACAGCATAATCTACTTGGTAAAATAATGCGCGGCATTAAAACGCAATCATTTGGGATTTTCAAACGTTTATCGAGTTATTTGCCAGCGGCACTGCTAACGTCGCTGCCGCAGTTGCCATCGCTGCCACAGCTGCCAACATTGCCAAGTCGGTGGCGTATGAGTAATATGAAAAACCAGGCCCAGCCACATAATACACCGGAGACTGTTGTCAACGCGCAGCCAACCAACATAACCAACAGCATCTGCCAAAGGACAACCAACTTCTGTAATAACAACAACCACAGCAGGGATAGTAATAAATGGGCGTGGCAACGAGAGCTACGCATATTTCACACTGCTCATACGCCGCGTGTGACGTTAACACAAAAGCAATGCCATTGGCCGATGCTCATTTGCATAGTAATATTAGCTGGCATTTTTGTTGCCACCAATGTTATGCCAAAGTTGTTGTTGTTGTCGTTGTTGCTACTATTGCTGCATTTTATCGGCAGCCGCATCGCATTTTCTATTAGTGCGACGCATAGGCAACATTTAATGTTTACGTTTTGGGCCGTTGGTAATAAGCTTGTCGCATTGTTGCCGCAAATTTATACAAGTAGAACTACACCAGCAACAAGAGTGCTGCCAGCAACCAAGCCAAACACGTTCGCTGTGCTTTGCCTTCAAAAGTATTCAAGATGAAATCAAATAATTGCAAAAAACTCATTTAGGGCACAACAACATCAGCAAGAACAAGAGCATGGAAAACAGAATCAAACTTAGACGAGTAAGAACCAGTATAGAGTAGAGAAAGATATAACAATAGAAATACTCCATACCCAATCCAAAAGCATACCAAATATTGTAAGAACTCCTCCATATCGTACATAAGTATATGTATGTATAAATATACATACATGTTTATGCCAGAGCGTAAAATGAAAATCATGTTATATATATGTATCTGTTTCTCTATCAATCGCTTCATCTTTCACTGTTGATTAAACAAATGGACAGTGCAATTGGCATTACCTGTTTTCTTAATTTGTAATTAGTAATCGGAAACAACGTAAATGGGTGAAGCACCGTTTTTATGTTATTCTCTAAGTGCATTCGCATTGTGTAAAAGCAAATAATAACTTGAGAGCATTCTTTAATTTCATCTGCATCTAGTTATATGTTCACCAAACTTGATTGATTATCTAAATCAGTTTTGTAGATTTAATTACACTTAAATAACATAACTGAAACTTTAACTATATCGCATTCCATTCCATTTAAATTGAAAACAGAATTTTAGGTTCCTGTAAAAATTGTGTATTACAAAACAAATACAAGAGGCAGTAAAAAACATCATTCTGATTCTATCAATTAAAAGTAAAAATTTTCAGTTACTTTCATATTTAAATCGCATTAACAATATTTTCAAAATTAGTTAACTATCAGGAACTTTATATGTCTTTATCTATCCACAAAAAAAAGACTTGTTCAATAATGAAATGATTTTCATTTATTAATCACTTTAAATGCTTAAAATATCTGCTCTTGTTTTCATGTTTATTTGGCACTCGTGAAATTCGCGAGCTGACCAATGCCAATTGCTGCTGAAATATTTAATAAATTACAGTCAAATTATTGTTTGGTCAGCCAACAATTAATTTTCCAATTCAATATCAAATATGTGCGAAAGTTGTTTATTTGCGTGAATTTTATGAAATATGCATAATGGCAAAAATGAAAAAAAAAAAAAAAAAAGAAATAACATAAACAGGATTCAATGAATAAGACACTCAAACTATGCAAAAAGTGCAAACCATATAAACAAATTGCCCCATTGTTTGAACATAAAGTAGTTGGAATAAACACGATAAAAAGATAAATAAAAAAAACATTGTTTATCAAGTTTGTATTTAGGTAAACATATTATCAAAAAATAAAAAAAAAGAACACATGCATAGCGAATTTACATAGTAAATTTAGCGTTAAGGTAATGGAAGAAAAAAAATAGGAGAAAACTGAAATGATTGCAGTTACACATATGTTAAACTTAGTCAAATATTAGCTAGTGATACGATTAATATTAAACAAGAAAAAAATTATTTACATATTAATTAAAAATAAAAAATTGTTAATATTGCGCATAATATTTTAATTAAATTATGCCATTTTTCATTTACAAAAAATTATTTAATGGAAAATTTGTGTATTTATGAAATTTAATATTTAATCATTTAGTTGTCTGTTTTCTTCTCCTTTGATACTGTAAATAATTACAATAAAAACAAATGAAATTTCTTCCTTAAGAATTTTTCGAAAGGCGCTGTAAATATGATTAGAGTTAAACTAATAGAAATTTCAAACAATTCAAAATTTTAAGCTATGCTTTGATGAAATATGTAAATATAATTAAGCAATAATATATATGAAAGTTAAAATGAATGTTGAAATGTTGAATAAATTACAAACTTATATAAATTAATATATATGAAACACTTAATGCTAATTAAGTAGACAGTAAAGACCCAATCAGCATTTAGTACTACATTTAATATCAGACTAAAATGCTGTTGAGTATAAAATATAAATGGATATTTAATATTTTAAGAGTAAAAGCATAAAGAAGCTCAGCTAAATGTGTATCAATGTGAAAACTATACACATGCATGAAACTAACTATAGCTTTGAAGCTAGTTGGTATTATGATTTCATAAACAGATTTATTATATAGAGCTCTCTGATAAGTTGTGGCATATCTACTTGTATGTAACAAATAAATATTTGTATGTATGCAAAAGTTTACAACAAAATAATAAAAAAAAATGTGTGAAAATATCAACATATATGGGTTTAGCTAATTTGTAAATCTTTATAAATCTGCAGGAAATGTAATCACATTAAGAGCAGCGCCGGTAAAAAGGACATAAGCTTCAAGGACACGGCCCAAAAAGCAGACGACTGTTTCTATTGCCCGTATTGTGGGAACACGTATGTATTTGGTAACAAGAAAGCAGCCGTCCAGAAAGCAATTGTGAAATCTGCCATAAGAAAGGAAGCAACAATAGAGCGAACAGAAACAAACAAAACAAGCCAGCAACAGACTGATCGACTGCAAAATACCTCGCACTTCAATAAAGTACATACATTCTTTTACTCTGTTTCATTAGGTTTCCTTCTGATTGGTTTGATTTTGAATATTCCCCATAAAAGTAAATACAGGGTATGTGAAAACAAAGCATTGCAGCCGAGTACATAATCGTTGGCACAAGCAGCACAATTACCAAAAACCCACATACAAAAACGGAAAATCCGAGGGAAAATGGATGAAAAGTAAAAGCTGGTAACAGTCTCTCGTCTTTATTTAAAACCGGGCCAAAAGATTTCCTCTGCCGCTCTTACTCTTGTTCTTGGCTCACATTCTGGTATTTCACATTTAAACATGTTGCAGTTTTTACAGCCAACTTTCTCTCAGATGAAATTGTTGCGGCTGCCATTGAAATGTTGTCGTGTGGAAGTGAGCATATTTTCCAAGCAATTAGTGGTAGGAAAAGCGCATGCCAAATGGACGACAAAGTCGAACATTGGGTTAAGTGAGCTACATGCAGTAGAATACAAATACTTGTACATTTAAAGACTTACATATGTGTGAAAAGTGGGCAGCATTGGCCTTGGAAAGTGTGTGAAATTGTATACAATTTAAGCCAACGCCTTGCAATGGTGCGTATGAGTAATACATATGCTGTTTTCAAGCATTTAATAAAGGAATTATTCCTTTCTGGTTGATTTTAATAAAATCAATAAGATTTAATATTTAAATTTCTTTATATAAATAGGAGAACGTAATTAATTAAAATAAAGTAATGACAGTATTAAAAATTATGTATATCTTCAAACAAATTTATATATTGCGGCAATTGGCTGTTTATCGTTTTAGATTAAAACATTTTATTATTATTAGAAAATAAGATCTTCTTTTAACTATTTAATTAGATAGTTATTTGCTTAGATAGCGGTTCTTTTAAAGTAGAACCTTTACTTAAAGTGTATTAGTTAGAGAACAAAACATTCTTTTAACTAAACAATAAGATGGTATTTTGAACCATTGTCTGTTTATCATTTTGAAGTAAAATATTTAATTACATGTTGGTTGACATTCCCCCTGTGTGTTTAAAAACTAGCTTATTTGCTTTTAAAATTATGTTGGTGTATTACTTAGTAAGCACAAACAAATTCTCTTTAAACCAAGTGCAAAAAGTCAACGTGAGAGAAATAAAAATGGCATTCGTCTGCTGCATTTCTCTTCAGCAATCAGGAAGGCAGGACCTTTTTTTTACTCATCCTTTTCATATGGCATCGCTCGCTGCGTATGCAAGTGGAAAATTCAATTTGCAAAGTGCATAAAAGTGGCAGACGGCAGACACCAGACGACAGACGATGGCTATGAGAATGAGAATGCCACGTGTGAGCTTTCTCTCTACACGCGGCTTGTTTGTTGTTAAACAAAAGCGGCAGCTACTATCCTCAGTTAGAGCCAGAACCAGAACCAGAACCCGAGAGCCACAAGTTGAGGCTGAGACTGGATGTACTGATGCTTGCATATGCTACAGCTACAAAGCTTGCAGCAGGAGCAGTGGAACAGTGGGGCAGGTGTAGATGACTGCAACAAACAAGTGGCACAGTGGCATAAACGTAAACGTAGCGACTGAGTGGCGCAAACATTGTAATTAAATCTACGTCAACATAAACGACGAATGCGAGTGGTGATGGCATTGGGAATAACACTAGGAATGCAAAAGGGAAAGAGTATATACATACACATAAGTACATAGATTGTATGTAGGTACGAGTGCGAGTACGAGTTTGTGATGCTGGCAACACTTTTGTGAATTAATTCGACTGTGTGTTTATTTTAATACCCTGTGGAAACTCCGGTAATTGGGAGGACACTTAGATTGTATGCATACATTTTTTAATTTTAGCTAAACAATTTTTAATAATGCTAAGAATAAGTATTAATATTTGCAGACCACATAAAATATCTTTAAAATTGAATCATTTTAAATAATAAATTCTTTTCGAAAATTTAAAATATAATTTTATTTTAATAATAGTATTTTTAATAGCAACTTAAAATCTGTTGAATCCATACGTTTTTAATTTGTTCAGTTTGATTTATCAATATATATAGTAAACTTATAATAAATTATTAAAAGGTCATGAGAGGGGTTTCAGGAACGGTTAGTTGCAGGGTTTTGTGTCACAGAAAAAAATAAATGTTTTGAATGGTTGGATTGCTAAAAAAAAAAAATGACTGACTGATCGAGAGAGGTTTGCAAGCCAGGCAAGTCTTACTTGATCTAATAGAATTAAATAACCATTATTATTGAAAGACCATATATTGTATACGAATTATATCAGGACATTTGATAGTTATTCAAGTTAATTATTTATTATTGTGCACTTTAAAATAAATTCTGCAAGTTCCAAAATGTTTTATATTTTTCCATATTACAAAAATTATATTATAGTTGTAAATCATTCATTTTTAAAAATTAAGCAGTAAAAGTTCAGTTTGACTTTTCTTGCACCGTTTTTAAATAAATGCTTTTAAATAAATTACAGAAAATGGGATGCAGGATATTTGCAAGTCGTGACGGTTTATCTTCAAACTGGCGCAGTCGGTATGACTGACTTTACAAAGGTAAACGAAAGTTGTCATTGCCCCTGTTATTGTTCTTGTTGTTATGGCTTTAAGAGACTGTTGCCGCTGAGGAAAAACAAGGATAATTGCTAAGTGTCATGTTGTCATCGAGTGAAGTGAAGACTTCAACTGCAACTTCATCAAATGCCTTTTTCAGATGACATTCTTTCGCGTATTACGAAAATTCAAATTATCTGCTTGACTGTCGCTTTAAACTCGCATTTAATTACAAGTACTTTCTAAAAGAGTGTTTGCAGCTGCCTTTGTGATGTGTGTCACTGCACTTGACACTTATCAATTGTTTTTCTGATTTAAAAAATGTAAAAGTTAAATTACATTGGGCACAAACTGCAAGCAAACAAAAAGTCAGTGACAGCTGGTTACGAGTCGCAACTTACATAATATAAAGATGTTTCTGAAAACTGTAAAAGTTTTGGAACAGCAAATGACAAAGGCCTTTAATAATATAATAGCCTGAAGCTGGCAATCTTGGATTGAAACTTTTTCAAGAGTTCTAAGATTGAAATATAAATGAAATTTAAATATCTATTTCGGTGATCAATTAATTAATAATATTTTTTGATTATTAAAAGGAATACTTAATTTTATATGCATTTAGCTTGAGTCTACTCGTTATTTAAGTCATATATAATATCCATTAGACTGCACGCATATCTGCAGCAATTAAGCCATAGTTAAAATGCATAAATCAAGTATACGCCCCATTGAGCCCGTTCTTGTGCAGTATATAAAAAAGAACATACGCAATACAATTTTTGCTTGCTTTCCAATGTATACTCATATGACCTTATTTGTTTCCATTAGACAGATAATAAATATTAGAGAGGTACGAATGAACCCAGGCAATCGATAGGCCCTTCATATATCTTCTATCCTTTTGTGGGTGGCCCACAAATTGCCTGTCCAGTGTTTGTTGTCATAAAAGGGTTAAACATCAGAAGGCAGTATATGTATTAAGTTGCAGCATTTGGCTTTGATAAAGGTCAAAAGCTGCCCGGCAATTATAAGGCCAAGTAATATGATTCCAAAGCCAAACACACAAACAGTCGCCACTTATGCTTAATAGCCAAGAATAGGTGATAGATAAGGGGCGAGGCAGGATGAAAGGATGAGCCAATAAAGCAATAACTTAGTGCGTGTTGACGCTGATATCCTTTGGCTGTGGCCACTTATCATAACGCGTCCGTGTTGATAGCTCTTCACATTAAACTGAACTGAACCTCAATGGTGTAGGTCCTTCGTCCTTAGGTACACGCACATACTCCTGCAATTATGCTAAAAGCGTTAAATTTATAGTTTCCCACACTCGACATTCCCAACTGTCTGCCATTTTTAACATGGCTCGACTTGTCTGCGTCCAAATAAATGGCTTTTAGAGCACGCGTTAATGATGTTGATTGTAGCCCTGGGAGCCGCAACTCTAACTCCGACCCTCCAATTCCCTCCCTCGACCCAGGACAGTTGCCCACCTTTACAGGCACTACTATTCCATGTTTAATGTTTTTTGACTAATGTTTTATAGCTGCGCCGAGTCGACAGGCGGGTTCAGTTTATTCCTCTCTTCCTGTTTTCTCTGGGTGCCAGTTCGGCTTATTATTATTATGATGATATATGGTCAGTGTTTGCTGTTTCATATTGCCCACTCGATGCTGTCTGTTGTAAAGGATTTAACATCATATTTATCATGACCGAGTAAACTGTTTACGATCGTCCGAAAGGTGTTGTAACGTTCCAAATAACATCGTTACAATTATACACATGATGCATCAGATAAATCTTGATAAATGAAATCATAAAAATAATTTGAAACAAAATAACAAAATTTTAACACAAAAGAAAAATGATTTACAAGCTTATCGAGCTTCACAAACCACATTAGAATTATAACCTTTTATTATTAAGAGCTCGCCAAGTATGAGTTTATCTATTCGATGCTCTTCAAGAAATATGTTTCCCTATATACATATAACCTTTTGTAGCTCGAAAAAAAATAATTTAAGCAGCGTGTGTGATAAAAAGAAAACTTTGTTTTGCTATTTCACTTACAGTTTGGCCATCAACAAGGTTCCTATATGAGCTTCACGTAATATACAAAAAGTTTCAGCCATCAGCCCTGTTACCAACAATAAGACAACAACAAAAAGCTCTAAAATGCGCTTAGTATGCAACTTTTTGCGCCAACGCCCAAAATAACATTAGCAAAAATCACTTAAATGGCTGTAATTTGTTTGGCGCCCAGGGCGTATGCGTTACCTGTGGGGTCGCAACTTTTTCAACGAGAATACAAGCATACACAAACATACTTAATACAACAAATGTGTGTGCAATTTGGGTGTAAAAACAAAACGCATTGAAAAATTTAAAGTGAATCACGAGCGGAGTCGCCCAGAGAACTCCAGGGAGAATCGCCAAAAAAAAAAAGTTATTCGCAAAAAAACTCATCACTCAAGCGAAACACACGAAATAAGTGCAAGGCCCACGCCCAATATCAACAAGAGAAGCAGCGGCAGCTGGAGTAATAGTAGATTCCATCAAACAATGCCGTAGTTTTTTAACAAGCATACACACACATACATACAGAAATGTATGTGTACCACGAGTATAAACAACTCTCGGTACGGCGATGGGCCAACCAGCAAAATGGTTTAAAACTCAATTAAAGTTTTAGCCGCAAAATAAATGCAAAAACGACGGCAGCAACAACGTCGACAACAGCAACAGAAACAATAATGCTGCCCCAAAAAGGTGGCACAAGTGGTAACAAAAGTCCAACCTGAAGACTACATTTATGCTCTTTCTATAAAAAAATCCCGAAATCTAGGTAAAGTAGCATGATATAAAAATACAAATTAATCAAATCACTCTAATTTAATAAACAATATTTTAAGACATCTAAAATTGTTTAAAATTTAGGTTACTAAAAGCTCAGTCAATCCATATAGCTCGTTATTAGCTTAAAAAAAATAATAATAATAATAATAATAATGAAATATTACGCATATGTTTCTTAGGGATGTGCTGGACACAGGGTATCTCGATGTTGCGTACTCCCTAGAGGCAAACTTTTGCAGCTAAAGTGAAGTCCTCTTCAATTTCCCTATTCTCTACTTGCCCTTTTTCGATAGTTAAGGCGCTTTTTGATGACTGTAATTCAAATGAAAATCACACAATTGAATTGAATTTCCTAAAAATGCAGCAGCAGCGAAAGCAACGATTGCCAAAACTTTGACGAGCCTCCAGTTTTCCACAAAGTGAATGTGAGTTGTGAGTGTATTTGGGTGTGTTTGTTTGTGATTAGTTTACATGTTGTGGTATTGGTGTCAGCATTCGTTTGTTTTATGTGATTTGCTTCATTTCGAAGTACATTTTTACTTTATTTGCTTTTGCGTTGCCTTTTGAAGTACAGTTTGTTAAACACAAATCGCTTGGAGCTCTGACCCGAGGTTAATGAAGTTTAACAACATTTAACGGTCTATTCTTTTTAACACGTTTTCCAATAAAAGTTTGCAGTTATTTATTAGAGCGTAAAATCGAATTTTGAAAATATTTTAAGCAACTATTCGATTTTATTTAGATTGTTTTACAAATGGTTTGTTTTTCTAGTTGAAAAATAAATCATCCGAACAGTAAGAAAACCCAGAAATTTAAGTCTCTAGAAACTTATTATATTATTATTTGAAGTATAAAACAGAGTATACATTTATGTTGAACTGAACAATTTTTTTATATATCAACAAAATTTATTTATATTTTTTTTAAGTCTATAAAATAGGTATGGGCACAAGCTAATAGATTTACATCACAAATAGTTTCCAATTGTCAGCAGTATTTTTCATAATTAGCATCTGTATAACTTACACATTTAATAAATTTTTAAAAATTATTTATAAAAATAAATGTATGCACTGATATAATTTTCACTAAGCAATTTGATAAACGTTCAACAGTCTTATATTGCACACTGTTTCCCATACATTTGTTTGACTTGATTCCATCTGGGTAATAAAACTTTAATTACATCAATTACTCACACTGATGAGACTTACGAGCAAAAGACTGAATATTCATATTGTTGTTCGGAGTTTGTGGTTTATGGCCAACATTTTTGGTAGTGAAGGAAAAATCAAATCAACATAAATAAAATCGCCTGTCACCTAATTTGAATGCAAAAATAATAATAATAATAATAAAATTAAAGTATTTTTATTTATGAACAACTTTTTCTGCACCATGTTAATGACTCATTACACATGCAACCCAAAACGAGACAAATAACAATAACAACGATGGCAACGGCAGCAAAAACAAGAAGAAACTTTTTCACAATTTGTTAGCAACATGAACGTGGCTAAAATGCGGCAAACGTAAAGTTGAATTATGCAATAAAAAATAATGCAATAATTGTGAAATTTGGGAAAACTGTGAAAATGGCACATGCATATACCGAATTGTCTATATTCAACATCCAAATTGTGCAATATAGATAAGTTTTGTTTTTGTTTTGTTAAACGAACATTTTTGAGAAAATGCTTTTAATTAATTATTTTTCAAATTAAGGAGGGGTAATTATGATTTTTATTATATATTTTGTTGGTTTTTCGCATTCAGATGATTTAGTTTATGGATGAAAACTAAAAACTTTTTTACTTATATGACCAAAGCTATTAGCTTTTAGATATAATTTCTGTCCATTTTAATATTATTAATTTGTAGTCACATGTTGAGAAACCGTGTAATTGTATAGTTATTTTCGTATTAGAGTTATTTATTTATGGAAGTATTTATACTTTTATGTATTCTGTTAAAAATGGTAATCACATATATGTATTTCGCTTTCCTTTTAATTAGTGACTCAACTCCTTATTCGCTTTAAATAAATTATATATTTTAAAACTTTATTATTCAATTAACATTATTAACATTGCATATACAAAATTACTAAATTGCACAAATATAGCACAGAGATTAAATAAAGTTTTTTTAATATGTGTGTAAAATAATGATTTGTCAATCGATTCACAGAATGTAATGGAGGGAACAGAACTAGTAACGATATTGAAAACTGGGATCCGAGCCATAGACAATGCAAGAACATGGATAACCTGTAAAAGGCGTTCAATATAAAAACACCGTAAAATAAGAATAATGAAAGTAAACATTTAAGGCAAATAAAACAAACTCATACAACATAACAACACACAATTAATAACATAAATAATATAAATTTATTTCACATGACACCAGACAAATGCATACAGTTTAAATTCGTAAAAGTCATTCACAAAATAATATAAAAATTTTAAACAATTTTTTGAAGTATTTGTAGAATCGAAATAGCTTAGTATTGGATTTTATTAATTTTATCTCACATTAATAATTACTGGGAGTTCTAGAAATTTTTTATTAATTTATCAAAAAAGAATTAGCCACCGAAAAGGGGAAAACGTGTCCAAACTACTTGGCCCATGCTGTTTATGGCAACTGCAAGTGTTGTGTAATTCGTTGAGGATGCGCATAAAAAGAAATGTCGTCGAACAAGATATTAAGTAACTAAACTAGTTAAAAGGTTGTTTTTAAAGTAAAAGAAGTAAAATGTAGTATTTGAAAGAGGATTAGCTGACATACATTTATACCAAAAATTACCAATAGTCAAGGCTAAGGACTAACATCTGAAACGAAAGAGAATTTATTGTTTCGTTTCTGCAAAATAATAAATAATAAAATCAAAATAATTATTATAACAGAAGAAGGGAAACAATTGCTAATATGGTATTTTTTGGTATTTGTATAGATTAAAAATGAAGGATAGGTTAAATAATATTAAAACGGTTATAAAATAGTAAATTTAACTGGAATTCACTTAGTCTTCTAAAGGACCTATTTTTAATAAATTCATTTAGTTACATTTAAGGGCATTAGAACATGCTGAGTATGTACACATGTCGGTCGTAGTTATGATCAAGAATTCAATTTAGATTTTAGTAATCATAGCGCTCACATGCCAACACCCAATGCACAAAATTGCAACATTTGAACTTGCCTCGGGGCTTGCACTGTATGTGCTCCTTAATATACTGGCAGGGGCACTGAAATTGGCCACAATGGCGACCCGGTTCCAGAGGCGTCACATCGACCAAACCTCGTAGTGCCTCCATGCCCCAGCGAGATCCGTAGCGCAGGAAGAGCTGAAGACCACGTTCCTAGGAAGCAGATAGACGTAGGTATTAAAAGAAAATGAGACTTAAAAGAGTAAAGTTAACGTAAAAGATTCGGAGTGGTTATAGAAAATGGTAGTAGTGATGACTGTGCGTATGAGTAACCCAGGAATGAGATGACTAAAATATACAGCATACTTTTCGGCTGTCTTTAAAAACAAAATTAATGAGATTTCGATTACATTGTGTAAAATGTGTAGAGAACAAAATAAAAAATATTTCTGGTTGGTTTTCAACAGGTTTTAATCGTACAAATCACAATGTACACACAAAAAAAACATAATATTACAAATTGTAGTGACAACAGAAGAGCAAAGGAAAGGAAATATATCGTATGGGGCACGCCTACAGCCAGCAGCCCATGCAATTGACGCCACAGCATTGGCGATGTTGCAAGCTGATTTTGATTTTATTACGCAACAGCTCCTCCTCGTATTGGCATGGGCATATGGAAGATTGCAGATGTCGTGGTGTTTCATGGACTCCCGCCTCCTGTACGGTCCAGTCAAGGCGTCGACGCAGAAAGTCCTTGCCCCAGCGCTGCAGATAGCTGAGAAACAGCTCCTGGGCAACGGCCTAAAGAGAGTTGAGTGAGTTTTGTGTGCAGTGCGCGTCGGGTGTGAGAGACAAAAAATAGAGAATGCGTGAGCGATGCGATGATCAATGTTGAGATAGAGAGGTAGGAAGAGTGAAAAGCAAGTGTCTATCGAGGAGCGAGGATGAAGTTACAGCTTTTACTACAACTACCACTACGATAACTACACTATGCGTGTGTAGCCCAAAGCAAAGCATACAACTGGCAGCTTATCTAATGCATCTATGAGCCTCTGTCTGTGTGAAAGCTTCGATCAACTCACCTGCTTGCGAGAGAGACGCACTGGCTGACTGCCCTGAATGACGATATCATTGACATCGATGTCCAGCTTTGCCTCCCAGCCCGCCTTGATGGCCTCGCCGCCATTCTGCTCCGTGTGCTCCAAAAATTCATTCAGGAAGTTCACACACTGGGTGGAATCAAAGTACATGAAACACAAGTTGACCTTGTGGCAGGAAATGCGTCCTCGATCGTCTAGCACTAGCAGAATCTTATGCCGCATCAACTGCTTGTTAACCCGTGCCAAACACTTTTCCAGACCTCGCGACAGCCGCAACTTTACCCACATGCACAGAAATATGGCCGCTGCATTTAGGAACAACCAACCCACTCCGAGAGCAAACAATGCCACGCCCTGTAGCCCAGAGAAGAGCAACGCCAATAGCACAGCAAAGGCAAAGAGTATCCAACAGACAAGGATGCGTTTATAGCAAATATTGTACACTGTGAAACGATAGTCATTCACCAGTGTCTCCATTGCATTCACATAGTCCTCCACAGTCAGCTGAGGAAGAAGGATTGAGTGTGGTGTTATTGTAAAATCAGTATCGGATGATTGATTGATTGGCTACTCTTACCGTCAAGCCCTGTGCCATCAACTCCTCCGGTACCAGCTCGGGTCGAAATATGGCCGGAGTTATCCAAGGCCATTTGGTGTTGGCCGGCAGTAGTGTGACAATCACATCTCCATTAGCTGTGGGTGGCATTTTAGTTAACATTATGAGTATGGCAATTCAGTATAGGGTACTTTAAATCATTCAATTTAGGTTTAGTAATCAGTACAAATAAGAGAAAGCTTTAAAAGCTCTGATACTTTCTATGTGTATAAAGCAAATGATTGAAAGCTCATTAAAAAAAAAAACAGAAAAAATAACTGAACGCATAGAAGAAACAAAATTAAGCAAATTTCTTTATCACTCATACTTAATATTGTTTTAGAATTAAAAGAACTGTTATCAGCAATTATTACTAGAGCTACCTTTTATATAATTTAATACTTTAAAAGAAAGCAGATATTTGATCTGATTTTTTTAAACTATGGACATAATTATACTGTTAGCTCAGTTAATTTGGGTACTTACCAAAACCTTCGCGTATGCGTCCCGTTGATAGTTCAATTGTGCGCATTCCGGAAGCCTGATCCACAGGAATGCTGATGCTTTTGCCATGGGCATTAGTATTGCCGTTGTTTGTGCCACTGCCATTTGGATGAATCGAGGAGGAGAGGGATGAAGTAGTTGGATTTGACGAGGATGAGACTGATGTTGATGTGGCCGATGTTGCAGTTGCTTTTTGGTTTATTAGCGGCTGTGGGGGACGAGGGGGACTGCTGCTACTGCCACTGCCACTGCCGGATGCATTAAGATTAACGTGCGTGCTCTCAGTTGTCAAAACAGCGGGCGTCACATCCGGCAACGATGACGATGATGTGGCAGCTGTTGTGGAGGAAACTGCAGCACGCTGCAAAAAATGACAACAATGGGTTAATGCTCTTGGCCTTAAGTCACAGCAGAAGCCAAAAGCCAAAGTCGAGACAGACTCGGTGACTCAATGCATGAAAAAAGTATGAAAAATTATGCAAATGTGTAAGAGAAAATCAATTTTATTGATTTAGCATTTACAATGCCGCAAGAATCGTAAAAAAATAACTGGGTATGAATTGCAAAAGGTGCAAAAGGGCTGCCTTTTGCCACATCAGCTGCAACTAACTGCAATAAATGAAAACAATTTGTCATTTTGCACGTACGCAGCTCAGCCTCAAAGCAGGTACGCAGCTACTGTAAAGGCAGTTAACTTTAAAAATGGGAAGACTCGATCAAAAAACACAAAGAGTATTGACAACTGCACCTGTCTAAGTTTCCCATAACTGAACTATAACGTGCTATACATTTTTATATCGCTTTAAGCAAAACGTACAGACGTAAATATAATTTAAGTATATGTTGAGCCCAAAAAATTTTACTAAAAGTTAGTTTTATTCATATTTTTTTAAAAAGTTACTAATTTGGTTTAACGTGAGATTGCAAACGGAATCACAAATTCTAATGTCGTATACAAACACTATTCACAGTCAAAATATTTACTCAATGTTGTTTAAGTAAGTTTTTGTACAAGTAGTGAGTCTTTGTCGACTGCAAAGCAGACAAGCAAATGTAAACAGAGTGATATGATCAACTATATGATACCCTTCACTTCACTTTATATTTGAATTCTTATTCTGAAGTAATTATAAACAGTCTTCCGTTAAGCATTACACAACTATACTACAATTCAATATTATCTGATAGGTAATAAAAATATACCTTTTAATTGTTATAAGTACGTATACACACAATATTACACTGCTGCGTAAATTATTTAAATGCTAATTAATTCACAATATATATTTACACGCTCTGTATTTTACGTAACTTCAGTGTCCAGTAAAAAGGCAAATTACAGGTGTGACATGAGCTCTTTTAAGAGTAGATAATAACTATAAATATTTAAATTAGTAGGAAATGAGATAGAATTTGAAAGCGTACAAAAGAGATTCTTTAGAATTTTAGTCATTTCTGATAACTATAGTTACATAGCTATGTTTACATTTGTTCTTTAAAAAAACGATAACACAAATAAAAAGTGACTAATTAAAAATTGTTTTTGGAAAGCCACGAATAAAAAAAAATAAATTATTTCAATTAATACGTTAGGTATAACTCTATTTTAAATATTTCGAAACCCCTCAAAAATATAACCTTTTTTTCAAGTCACTGTCAACGTTGACAGAACGTGTCTTCTGCAATCCTTAAGCTAGTGGACAAATTGCGAAATGAACAAAAATAAGCATCAAATAAATATTGACTTTATTTAATCAGAATGAAAATAAAGCTGGAGAAATATTTAAACAAATGCTCGTAGCGAGGGTATTTGTTTGTTATTTTTATCTGTCCATTTCTCTCTCTCTGTTACAAACAAAAATAGCAATAAGAAGATACGTAGATGACAAATGAATTGATGAGAACACAATAAAAGAGAGAGAGAGAAGTTCACGATTGTATGAGTCGCATTTTTATATAAATGTGGGTATTTTATTTATTTATCTTGTTGAACTTTTATTTGCACATGCGGTTACTTCAAACATTATCGTAGAACGACCCTCAATTATGATCAGCAAATATAATATTTCAAACTCTCAGACCGTAAAAAAAAATTGGCTCAGAACGCTTTTTTTAGAGGGTTAGACTGCTTAACGAGAAGTTCATTCAATAAATCTTCTAGGGTGTTTGTTCCCACCTACAGGTTACATATTTAGTAACAGTTCAAAGTCTCATTATCAAACCCGAACTTAAACTTTCTGTATATTCGTGAACAAATGTTTTGAAACAAATTTATTTATTTATATAAAAAAACGTTTTCTCAAGTGTAGAAATGAGCAACAATTGTTCGCTTTATAAACAATCATTTTAATGGCCTATTTAATTGAGAAGTACAAACAAATATATCATATATCTATTTCTCAAATAATCTAACATTTTAGGAGTTGCTCTTTAAGAAGTATGATTGTTTTCTTATCTAGAACAATCTGGAATTCGATTTATTTGAAAAAGTTTAGACTGTACTCAAAGTACCTTGTGTTCAGTGCTCGTAAAACACATGCTATACCCAAAATATCTCATCTCCACTCATGCATGCACTTGAACTAATCGGACAATCCCTTTCGACATGCGATGCATTATGAATTGTCGCTTGTCCACCTTTTCTACCCGATGAGTAATCAAAGTTTATTACCGACGATTAAACTGTCTCGGAGCGCAGTTCCTACACAGAAAAAAAAGATCGGGATATCCGAGACGAAATCCACTCGAAATCCAAAAGACGTCCAAACCGGGATGGTCTCCGATATTCTTAAGCCAAATGAACTTGATTCCAAATATTTATATTTTGAGGTTCGAAGATCATATAGGTGTTATGTAATTGAAAAAATTGTTATTTGAGAACTATTTTTTAAATGTTTTTGTTTTTTAAATTATGTCAGGATTGTCAAGAATTGTATACTTGAATTTTAGAATGATTTTTTGTTTCTGTGTAACCTTGTGACCGCTTGCAACTTAATTTGTTATGCGTGCAGTGTAACCAGAAGTTGTGGCAAGAAGGTGGAGAAGTAGAAGCAAAGTACCGCTGCTAAGAACTCCATTAGGCAGCGGAAGACGAACAACCAAAAAAAAATAAATAAAAAAGCTATAACACAACCGGGAATGATTTGGAGAGAGAGTTGGAGTAGAGGGAGAGTGAGACGACAAAGACACGCATTGGAATTCGTTGTGTTGGATCAACAACAACATGTGAGAGTTCAAAGAGAGCAAGCAAATGTAAGAGCGAAAGATGCAAAGAGAGGGAGTGTGAGAGAGAGACTAACCTGCGCAGGTATTGGTGCTGCTGCTGCTGCTGGACTGCGCGAGCGCGCGCGTCTGTTGTTGTTGCTGCTCACGACTGACGGCGGTGGTGGAGGCAGTGCCAACTTGTTTTGTTGTTGTTGTTGTTGTTGCTGTGTGGCATTGCCGTCGCCAGTGTTACTGTTATTATTTTTTTCACTGTTGTCCGTTGTCTCGTCGTCGAATTTAACCCAATTTTTGGGCGTCAGTTGTACGTCATCAGCTGCAGTCGCATCGTTGTCGATGTTGCTGTTTCCATTCAGCGGAACATCCTGCAATGGATGCGTTGGCATCGACGCCGACGTTGACGTCTGCGCCTGCGCTTTGGCCTCGTGCTCCATTTGCTTTTAAGGAATGCGTGAATGTGTGAGATTGTATGTGTGTGTGAGTGCGAGGCTAACGCGTGTTTGAAATTGT
This sequence comes from Drosophila neotestacea, assembly GCA_035044365.1. Classification (NCBI taxonomy): domain Eukaryota; kingdom Metazoa; phylum Arthropoda; class Insecta; order Diptera; family Drosophilidae; genus Drosophila; species Drosophila neotestacea. The sequence goes on along the minus strand of JAWNMD010000052.1, from coordinate 591,397 downwards.
TTTAAATGAACGTGTTTTGCTTTGAAAAGCAACTACGTTTTGTTTTTGCGTTGCGTTTAAGTTTGCGTTGCGTTTAGTTTTCTTGCCGCTTACATAACCTCAATAACAATTCACACTTCAGTGCCGCAACACTGCTGTTGGTGTTGTTGTTGCTACTGCTATTTCTGTTTTTAACTGATTTTGCTTTTGTCGAAGCAGTGCAGAACGCGTCGCTTACGTGTTGGCCGCTCACGCGTTCTCGTCACACTGCCGAGTCACACCCAAGCAAAAAGCGCAGCTTAGCTTGGCTAAAAGGTGTTCTCCGCTCAGTTAAGTACGCTCAGCTAAAGCCCTTTTACCGTTTGTCGTTTGCTATGTTCCGTTTCCACACGTTTCAGACAGCCAGACGCGTTGGCTGCAAACGCTCAACTGAGCAAGCAACGCTTTAGCTTTTGGTGCTCACCTGTTGGCTATTGGCCAAAGCTTTGTTCACTTTGTTTCTCCCGTTCTCTTCTCTTTCTCTTTGCTGTTCTCTCGCACGTTCAGCTCATTCATTAATGGTTTTTGTTTTCCGTTTTTTGTTGTTGCTTTTATCTCACATGACAAGTTTTTGCTTTTGCTTTTTTTAGGCCCTGTACTTAAAAAATCACATAGGGTCTATTACAATTATCAAAGACCCCATAAAGTGCATATTAGCCATGGCCGACTGGGTTTCTATACAAACATCTAGATGTCTGCAACTAATGACTTTTTCTTTAAGTACAGAGTCACACACAGTTGAGTATGCTTCACTGTAGCCTATCCCATATTTTAAAGTTGTTGTTTCGAATGCCCAAACAAGTTGCACTCTCTCTTCTCCACCCCTGAGTCAAAACTTTAATGTCTCTGACTCACAATTTGTAGTTGTCTGCGACTTCTCATCTCTCTCTTTCCCATCGCTTCTCTCTCACCCTGACATATCTTAATAATAATTATTTTTTTATCTTTTTATTCATTTGTTTGCTCGTTTGAAGATCTTTGGAGTAGAAAATTTCGCAAAAGAACAGCTTGTTTAACAAGCACTTGTATTGTGTGCTCTCGTATGTATGTATGTATCTGTGTGACTGTGTGCCTCACGATTAGCTTCGCCAAGCTGCTTCAATTTCAAATACAACAATAGAAAAAACAAATAACAACAAAAGCAAACAATGGCAGTTGACATTGCTTATCAGCACTGCAGCGAAGTATTTGCGTATTTCGACAGTCTATCGGTTATCGGACAGACTTTACAGCCGTGTGGGAGTATAAATATTTGCACCATTTTCAACACTGCTATAATAAAATCCCCTAGGTGTTCATATACAAGCTATCATATAATTAATTCTTGAAAAACATATTGCAATTTGCAGTGGCATTTCGTTTTACTGGGAATTATTGTAATAATTTTTACTTGCTTACTGAGTTTCCCAGCATAACTACGATAGACTTAGTTCAGGGTTAAATACTTATCTGAATGACAATTTGACATGTAATCAACGATTTCAATCAGATAAAATGTAAATTGATTTCAATATCTATTGATAAATCCAGTGTTTGTCTTTATCATCATTCACTGTACTTATACCATAAGTACGAGTATTGTTATGTGCTTTTAGCATTGTACTAAACTGCTTAAAAGACTTAGTTGCTAATGCATATGCAAATATGTAGATTAAATAAAATGAGTGGGCTAAAGAGTGGGCTCTTCTTTCGCAATTGATATTTTGCTATATTGTTGGTTTTTTGGTTGAGAAAATAGTTAAAATTACTCTCAATATAATATTTTTAGAACTTTATCACAATCTTAAATTTTAAATTTCAAAAGACGGCAGATTAATGGGAAAAATGTTGAATACATTTTCTTCAACTCTCTAAGTCTGTTAAAAATTCTTAACAATAATCATAAGTAATTATATATTTAAAAGAAACTTACCCTACTCTCTACCAATTTAATGTTTGTTTACCCACTTATGCCATTTTTCCTGTTAAATTTGCTACAAACTGCGGTTTGTTCCCATTTGCCTATTCACGAATAGCGAAAAATGCAATTTAAAATCAATTTGACGTTTGTTATGCCACTCTTTTAAAAGGCGGTCCAGTTTTCCATGTCCTCTCGATAAGCGGACGAACATTTAATAACAAATTTATGGCGCTATGGTGCATAGTTTTGACCATGACAACAACAACACTTCTGGCATGTGGCCGATGGAATAAAATGTTAAATGCTTGGGACGACATTACTCCGAATATAGTGGCAATTGTGCGGCTGGGCGGACACAAGAAAACTTTTGCTAGCAATAAATTATGCCACAAAATTATTATATAAACGGCTAGTGTCGAATGGCAGGCTGCAAAAGGAATTGGCCAAGTGCCAAACCACCGAGCACCGAAAACTGCCTGCCAACCAAGCCAAAGCATTGGCCAAAAGTTGTTAAGCAAATTATGGCCTGGCACAAAAATATCTGAAACTCTTGCGTTATACGTATGAAAGACCGGAGACAGAGACTGAGTTGGAGTCTGAACTGCAATCATGGCTAGAATAGCAGATAAAGAAATGCAGATGGCCAAAACTATCAGTGGACATTGAGTTTCACAATTGTTGCGGATTTGTTGGTGTTGCATCTGGTATCTATCTCACTGAAAGTATGAATAATATCTTAAAGATTGCATTAGGCAATGGAAAATATCATAAATGAAACTCAGTAAAACTATTAATTGGCAGAGCAAAACTTTCTGGGTTTATCATGGATAACAGCTTATAAGTAATTTTTTTTCAAAATATTTAACTACTGAAATTTAGAAAAATTTTAAGAACTTACTTTATTTTGTCACTTAAAAATTATAGTGTTTTTAATGACTTTTAATTTTGTTCAGTATCCAAAGATCTCTACAAATTGCAATATGATTGGATAATGAGCACAAAATGTATTTAAGAAACTTAGAAATTGTTACAAATACAAATATTCAATTTAATAAGCGCTGACTAGGAATTGATTTTAGAACTATGAATAAGGGGTACAATTTGTTTTTGAACAAAAATCGATGCCCTCTAATGTAGGTATATGCATATGTGGGTCTGAACATGTTTTAGGGCATCATGTATACGTGCACTATAGTTTTATTTAAAATCTAAATACATTTTTAAAATGTCGTTGTCCCTTAACACGTATTTTTGTGTTTTTATTATATTCTCAGCTTAGATCTGCACCCTTAGCAGGTCATAAATCAAGAAAAATTACTTCTTCTCTGTCTCTTAGCCCTTTTGTGTGATCTCAGTTTGAATGTATTTGCAAATTTGGCCAACTTAATAAAGTGACTAAGCCATAAATCGCTCAACATGCGAGGAGCTAGCATTGTTCGTGGCTACTTTTCGACTTGGCTAAGGTTTTGAGAAGCCACAAAAATTGCACTCTCAGCCACAAGGCAGCCAAGCAGTCAACCAAGAGTCTAATTAGGCCAAATTAATTGCCTGCGCTTTTGACACTTTCAAAGACTGAACTGAACTGTTTTCCCGCAATCCGCTCTCGACTCTTTGCAAAGTCAACAAAACAAGCAAACCAAGTACAACACTCAAAAGTCTATTTGCAGGCATCTTTCTTGTTCTTGGCCAACTCCCCCTGCACATCCTTTGGGCCTAAAGAGTAATGTTGGCAATTTGTTGGCCGCCATCATCGTCGTCGTCTTATTAACCCGCAACAGGAATCGGAGACGCGCTACGCCGACTTGGCAAAAACTTGTGGCAACTTTATGGCCGACTCGAGAATGTCCAACGGGCATATAAATTAGCCAAGCTGGAAGCCAAGACAGTACCAGCTGCTCCTTCTCCTATCTGTCTACTGGCAAGTGCCAAACTTTTGGCATCAAAAAGTGTTTTCAAATTAAGCTAATTTATATTATATAAACACACTAAAGACGCTTAATGAGTGGCCCATTGAGGAAGATGCGCCTTTGTGGGTGTGGCCACATAGCTTGTAAGCAACATGCATAATTATACCCTGTAATTAATATAAAAGATCTAACACAAGAGAGGTAGATTGTGTCATTTTAAATGAGTTGACGCCAAACTGAAATTGTTGAAAATATACTGATGGAAAGGTGTTTTATGTGATGATATTTTTATAACTAGAAAACGAAATACATAATTATACCCTGTAAATTAACAGAATCTAAAATACATTAAAAGGTTCATCATGTCATTACACATTAATTATTAACATTATTTGTGAAACGCTAAAAAGTTGATGCAATAAAAGTCAATTGCTTGATTATCTTTTTATTACATGAGAATTAAGTGACATAATCTAAGATAATCTAGTCTCAATGGATTTTTTATACCCATTAATTACGAAGTGAGCTATTATTATATATATTAAATTAATTAAAGTATAAATGGATGCGATATTAAAAAAAAAAGGCATTAAAAAAGATATCAACTTTGAATTTTTTGATTTGACATCCTATAAAAGCTAAGGTTCAAAATATAAAATTATTTATTTTGGAAGATATCACTCAGTCGATCATGTTGCATTCATTATTATTATTTGTTTTCTGTTTTTTTTTTCTGGGTTAAAACTCTTTTGATTTGCCGAGAGGATGCCAATGCTGAATACAAGTCCACCTTTAAGCCCTTTGAAAATGGCAAAAGTTTTGCAACAACAATAACAGCAAAAGCAACAACAACAACAAAGCGCAGCAGCCACTTGTTGTTGTTGTTTTGCTTCACAGTTCGCTGGCAAAATTAACGTGACTTGCATAACGCCCCGAAAGTATGCAACGCGGATCTAAAGTGTCGCCATCAGCATCAGCATTCGCGCCTTCCCTCGTAGCCACCAGTTTCCCCTCCTATTACCACGTCCTGCCAACAACTTTTTCTGCCTTTGGTTCAAAAAAAAAAAGTATAAAAAAAAACCAAGAACAACACGAACAACAACAAATTGCAACTGTGGAAACGTGTCACAAACTTTATGCGCCCGCCACGCGTCACGCACGCGATTTTCGCTTAGTTGTTTGTCACTTTACTCGAAGGGGAATGTAGGAAGGATCCAGAACAGAACCCAGTTTCCCAGGGCCCCCTGCAGGAAAGGGCTGTACGGTGTCTCGGGCACAGGATGTTGTCGCTGTTCTTGCTGGCCAAAAAGAAAAATGGCTCTGCAAATTAAGTGAGTTGCCATTGCCAGCAGTAGCATAAATTAGTAAAAAGCCAGTCTCGAGCACTGAGATTTGAAGAGGTTGAGATGTTCAGGGCAAGCGTACTTAACCAACAGATGCCAACTGCCAACATACAAAAATTTAGTGAAAATGTAGTTGCATTTTTGAGAAAACATAAATATTTGCAATGAATACTACTGCCCAGTAATAGTAGCACCTGTCACAGTCTTTAAGTTGTCAGCTAATTATTCATAATAGATATACTTTGCTGATCATACGCTTTTCGAAATTTAAAACTAATATTATGTATTTACATGTGCTAACCTAATGATGATAAGATTACACGTGATCCTTAATCAAAATTAAAGAACAAAACAATATTGTTATCTGAGAATGCGTAATATAATATTACATTTTGATAAAGACTAATTGAAAATTCGAAAAATGCAATGCAAAATAAAACCATTGCTGAGTAAATAACTTTATTGACAGCGCGAACCTGATGGCTTTCTATATATGTAGTTCAATTATATTTGGGGAAATTTTAGGGCTGTCATTTTTTTTCAACAATATCATGATGTTAGTTTGGAATTTGTTGGCTATCGATCTGTTAGGTAATACAAACTGATTGGAAATGGATTTTAACAATAAATTGAGGGCAAGTCAATCATTAATGTATTGATTGGAATGTATTGAGATACCTAAGGGATGTCTAATTATGTGCAATGCAATACAAATTCCATATTGAATGTCTTCATTCATTTCACTTCATTTCCAGTCGATATGCAAACTGTCGACACAGTCGAGGCTGACAGTTGAAAACCACTTGAGTTTATAATAATTTACAACATGTTGCAGCAGTAACCACATAAACACGGACAGAAAACACACATACACACAGAGTGGAGCAAGTTACAATGATACTGACACGAGCTGTCCTGCTGAGTGGATATATGTCTGAGTGTGTGTGTGTGTGGGTGAGCTATGTGGCAAGTGCTTGGGCTGTGGCTATGGCTGTGACTGTGACTGTTGTTGCCACATGTCACCTCTCATAAAACATAAAATCACTTTGGCCCTTCCTGGCAGCCAGTTGCAGGTGCAGTTGCTACAACAATGCTCGACGAGGACTTCAGGCCAACACAAGTTGCCAGCTGAATGTGGCAATGTGGAGTGTGTGGCATTGTCTTAAAGAAATATTAAAAGACACTCCAGGTTGACCAGCCTAGAAAAGTGGTCACTCCTTCTACGCATGTCTCACAATTGAAATGTTTCCATATGAATCCAACAATTTAAAGACACAGTGTTGTTGTTGTATTAGAACTTGCCACAAAGTATTTTGCATTTGACATGGGTATCAGAGAGAGTTAATTGAAGCTTGCCATTGTTACAAGATATTAAGGAATCTCGATTATTTTATAAGTAGTTTTTGAAGAACTGTAAGTGTTTAAGATAGCTTAAAATTAATTTGAAATCTCTGCATGACAATCAATTTATTCAATTTTTGTGGAAGTGGAAATATTCAGTAATTTACACAGAATAATGTAGTTAATATGTTTTTGTTTCAAAGGGCATCCATCATTTAATAGTTTCCAAAGAAATATACAATTTTTTACAATATCAATTTATTTTTATATGTTTGTAACATTATTTTTTATTTTTCTTCTATTTAAATTAAAAATAATTGACTGAAATTATTATTTACCTGTTAATACTTCAATTTTTGGAACTTCTAATAAAATCTCACCAGTAGCATTAAGAATCTTTGAAAACATCAAGGCAACCCATGACAAACAGGTGATCAGCATAACCGCGAAACAAGCAATTGTAGGGGAAAGAATGACAGGACGAAGTGCCAGATAATGCACCATCAGACACGAAACCCTTAGCTCATTACCTTGGCCAAGTCTGGGTGCAACTGTACCCCAAATGTTGCAACAGCCACTTCAGTGTAAATCATTACAATAATTCAAATAAAGCGCCTTACGAAGACGGCTACGGCGAAGATGAGGATGCGAATGGTATGAAGAAGGAGCAAAGTAAACGGCGAAAGTTTTTGGAGCCAGACACAAAATGGAATAGTCAGGCAAGACAGTAAGGACAGGTGGACTAGGGGACAGCAGGACCTCAGACAGCTGGAAGCTGCCAGCCGTGCGAATGGCGGCCACTTGAGACGACGACCGGGCGCCAAATGCATTTAAGCAGAAAACGTTGAAGAGAAAAAAAAACTAAAATGAAAAAGGACAAGCTAAAAGGACATGCCATGATTTAGGGTTTCTTAAACGTTGCCACAGTTTGCCATTTAATTCGTTTAACTAACACAAAGTTCCCCAAATTTATCTTAAAGTAAAGGGAAACAACTCTCAAAACACAGTTTCGACATTCAGCCAGAGAAAGATTTCATCTCGCCGACTCTAGACATTTTCTTAGAATTTCATTTGATAGCTTTAAGCCAATAACTGCATAATATTATTTAAATTTTCTTTTGGCTGCTGCTTCCCGAATAGTCTGCAAGCTGGTCAAATATGTAAAACAGCCGCAACTTGCAACTTGCTGCACAAATAAAATCATATTTAAAACTTTCAAGCCAAAACAAAAAAAGATAAAGTCGTAAAAACAACGCATATATATATTATAGTATAGTACAGTGTATAGTACATATACCAAAGCAGACTCATGGCAAAAGTTTTGTGTTAAAAACAGAAAAGTGTTTTGTGCTGTGCCGCACAACAAGCAGAAAAAGCCAAACAAAAAGCTGAACAAACTGAACTTTTAAATTGGTAATTGTAAATATTTATCAACATTTATAAAGTGCAACCGCGAAATATAAGTAAAAACAAGAATGGCTATTCGTTATGTAAAGAGCTGAAGTTTTGATACTCTATTCCTCTTCTGTAATAGCTTATCGTGTTCTCTTGACTGAGTATGTATACACATCAAGAATACCAATGTCCCAATAACCTAGCCAACCAATGTATTTCTTATCAATTTTACTTTGATTTAACACATTTACGTTATAAGTATTTGTATCGTACTTACTAATAATGACTAGTTCTCTTGCCTTAAGTAAGCATATTAAAGAACATGCTCACTAAATGCAATATATTATTATTAATTTTCGTGTGTGTATCAATAAATAATTTGCTTCAATTTGATCATTCTAAAAATCTTTATTTATTTGATAAACATAAACATAAAGGTATAAAATAGTTTTCTAGAGCTATTATGTATACAATTTGCGGAAAAATCCTTAAAATGACTGTTTATTTTTCTCCAATCAAATAAATATAAAACTATATATAAATATGCCTTTCATAAGTATGTTTCCATAAAATGCAAAGTTCTCGCATCCTTTTCCTCACACATCTGCTTATAAATATAAATATGTATGTTTTCTCAACCTCAATTCACAAATATCACCTTCAGAAGGAGCATATAACAAAAAACTGCATAAATTAAAGCAAAGACAGCGCAAATGTTTAACATATGTAATTTGACAAACAGTCACATATCAACATAGCACAAAAAAAAAGAATAACAAAAATGGAGAAGGAAAAATATGTGTCTCATATTAATGCAATTTAACAGGGCGTATGCATAATATATGGCAAAAACCAAAGCTAAAACGGACAGCGAATGGCCCAGTGCAAAACTTAATTAAAAATGTGTGCGCATAATTATAACTATATTTAGCAAGCTGCATTTTAGCTCATCCACACACTCACACTCTCGCACACACGCACACGTATGCAGATGTGCATTAATTTCGTATGCAGCTGCACACAAAGGAACATAGCAAAAAAGTATGCTACAGTTTTTGTAAGCGGCATTTTGGGGCGTCGCTGATGATCCTGCACCGGGTTTTGTCAACATATCGTCCTCGTTCCGTCGTTCTTCCGTTTCCCCATATCCCTTCCCCCTTGCCTTCCCCCTTCTAGGCGGCATCGCTTTCGGCCTGATGAGCGGCAGCAGTTACCGTAAATTATTTTATTTATACCGTTAGTCAGACCAGGCGCATCAGCAGCTCCTGCAACGCCAGTCGCATCCTATGAGCTGTCTGTGTGCTTGACTTAATAAAATAAATTTAGAAGCTGGTTGAGTGCCGTCCCCTACCCTTCACTCCTCTCCTCTCCTCACCCCCTGGCTCTGCTTATATCACGCCTCAGTTGGGCTGGCAAAATGTGCATAATGCCTTTGTGTTTGTGTGTTAAGGTGTCTGTGTGTATGAGAGCGAGCTTGTCGTTTATTATTTATGCATGCTGTGCAACATTTTCAACCAGCAGCTGCACAACAAACGCGAAATCGTGGCACGGCTGCTTGCCACACACAGATTTTTTGTGTATATATTTTAGCTTACATTTACACAGTGGAACAACATTTACTTGCCCCAGTGCAAAGTGTGGCAAATTTATAATATTAATGCCATAAAATTATAAAAAAAAACGTATAATTTGTAAAGATATTTAATAAATTGTACTTTGTAAATAACTAAAATTTTATAATTACTTTGCTTGTTCAAATTATTGTTTTTCACATGTAATAAGCTAATACATTGCAATACGGAAGAATTTTTCTTTCCAAACAAGTGGAATTGTTTCTTTGTCAACTTCAAGATTTTCTGCATTAAAATCGGTTAAACGTTATTTTTTGTTGTCTTCTATTTTATTTAAATAATATATTAGACAGATATTATATGAAAAGAAATTCTAACTTTGATTCTACAACTATCAAAAGTTTATTGTTAGGTGATATATAATAAAGGATTGTTGCGTTTTCTTTATATGTTCTTAAATAAACAGAACAGGTCAAAAGATCTACTACTTATTCACATGAAGTTAGTGCGATCGAAGTTATATTCTATTTATCTATGATTCCGAGACAGGTTGCTATTTATTACACACTCTTGCGGTTAAGCTTTTTAGGCCTCAAAGTAGGAGACGACTCAAAGAACAATTGAACGATACCCACTGAGCGACTTTTGCATAAAACATAAAATTCTCTTGACACACTTGACTGGGTGGATATGCCTTTTGATTTAACCTCTTTTTATCTAAACTTCTCTGAAAAAATTGTAATTTTTTAGCTATGGTTTGATTATAGCAAATGCTTACCCTTAATCAAACTATTATACAACAGAGTATTCTACTCTTTTAAAATTCTCCCACATTATGCCTCATAGAAAGGGTTTTTTGGGGTGATTGTTAAGAGATCAATCACTTTTTTAATAAAATGCATAAAAACTCTTGTGAAACTTTGAAATGTTATGCAGATTGATAGAATACACCTAGAATGTTTAACTGTTCATACAGTCAACATATATCACACATTTGTCGCTTAGTTCCAACTAATTGGAGTGTTATTGTTGAAGCTGTAACCGCATAGAATATCCATTTCAATTCGCAAAATAAACAGAAATGCACAAAAGCCTAAAACTATTGGCCATGTCAATTTAATAATTTGTCAACAAATTCCCGAAATGGTTTAAACACATTTATTGCAATCATTTTGACCACTGACAAAACCATAGGAAAAACAAAAAATTGTTGTCGTCCATAACAAAATAATTGAATTGATTTTTCAACTAATTTGCAAATTGCAAGAAAACCGACGCCATTTTCAAATTTGAGCTTTTTTGAATAACATTTAATGTTATTTATTTCTATTATTGTTATTGTTTGTTTATTTTTGTGGCTTCGTTTAGTTTTTGATTCGTTTTGTTTACGGTTTGTGTTGGATGTGATTATTTTGTTGTTTTGGTTATCTTTTATAAAAATGATTCTCAACATTTTTCAATTTAAATTACGTATATAACAAATACAAAGACTCACAAACACAACACATTCACGAGCTTAACAAAAGGCGAACAATTAAACATTTTATGAAGCTTTGTTGCAATTTGTTTGCATTGTCAAGGAAAAATCTGTTTGAAAAAAATAAACAACTTTATAAAGTAATCTAAATGAATGCCAAAAGTGGGTCAGCAAATTGTTTTGGTTATTTCAACTGGCATCTGATATGTGTACGCATTTTAAAGCCACAAACTATTTAAAATATTTAAAAACAATCCAGTGCCAATGAATTTTAATTAGTTTAATTAAAACGTAATTAATGATGCTTAAATATGTTTACAAAAAATGAATTTGAAGTGTACTTTAAATTGCAGACGAATATTTGATGATTTTTTGGATTGTTCGTATTTGTTTTGATATTTAAACAATCCATAAAGTGATTCTTTCAACTTGATGTTAAATCAGTTGCTGTCTAACTTATTGCAAATATTTTAAGTAGTATTTAGATTTATTTTAATGAGTTGCATATTTCCACGTCTGGGAAGAATATTAGCATAATTAGACTCTGGGCCAATTAGTCCCATTTAATAATAATAATAAAAATGATTATGTCCTTAAGGAGGACTCTCAATATGAGGCCATTTATGGGCAAAAGGACTTTGCCTTCCTCTCGGCTTTTGCAAAATACGTAACGACATTTTGTGGCCACAACAAAAGGACGACAATGCACCAAATACAACAATAAGGAGAGCGAAAAAAACGCTTTAGCATGGAGGACGGGAAAAGCGATAAAATACGAAAGAAAAGCGAAAAATATGTTGGCAATTTTTTAAAAGACCTTCCTATTGTGTCTGTCTGTGTGCGTGTGAGTGTATGTGTAATTGTGTGGGGCAGAAGGCCAACAAAGTTTTGTGCATCATTAAAAATATGAAGTCGATTTAATAAATGTGCATTGCCAAAGCAAACACAAGGATGCAATGCCCCGAAATATCCTTATATATTATCTTGTACAAACACACACACACAATATTGTGCGGCACGTTTGCCGGACAAACGGTGCACTTCTTTAAGTAAAATTAAAGCAACTCCCTGACAGGCGGCAGGCGGCACAATTTTTATATATTTTTTCCTGCATTTTGCGGCCTTTTTTTGGGCTACTTTTGCCCTGCTAAAAGCAATTTACAAAAGTTTTTCCATCAAAAGTCCGCTGTCAGTATAAATATCCTTAAAATAGCCGGCACTGCCACAGCTAAGCACACACAGGACATACACACACTCAAACGTATTTAAACAGGACTTTGTTGCTCCTCCTGGCCGCTTCCTGAGCTGCCTGTTAGCCTGGCTTGCTGCACTCTCCAGCTGCAGAATATGATTTATGAATGCATGTGCTGATATATGCCATGTGCCATATGTCCGTCTGCCCTCCTGCCTCTCCTTCTACTGCTTCATCTTCTTTTCCTTCTTCTCCTTCTCCTACACTCTCCTCCTTCACTTGTATTGTTGGCGCCGAAAATTATGCTACAATATTTTTGCTTTCCCTGCTCTGATGTTGGACAACTTTGTGCATTGTTAGCTCATCTATTCGCACAGCAAACAAAAGGCAAACGTGTTATCCATACACACAGAAGACACACACACACACACATACACAGAACACTTGCACACATACTAGCAGTGATTTCTGCCTGCAAATCAAAGCGCTTTAAATTGAGCATATTACGTGTTACAGCTCTAGAGTGAAGTCCTTTCTCATATCTGCACTTTATTCTAGGAAAAAGAGTTGATAAGTTTTAAGTCCCATTTCAAGTTTTCTATTTGACAAATATAAATGTGAGCTCTTCGGTATTCTTTATGGGTTCTTATTACGCTGCACAAGTATTTAGAGTGACAGTCAAAGGATGGAAGATTCATACTTTATGTATTAGAACATGTATAAAAAAAATGTGCGTTTAGAATGAAAGGGAGCTGTATACTTTAGATGTTTGCTTATAAATATCTAGAGAAAACTTCCAAGAATCAGATAAAGAGAATTTTCAATAAAATTGGGTAGCATAAAATGCTGTCTGCCTACTCTCAAATCATACTTCTGTTAATTTAAAATATTTTGAAGAGTGTTTCTTTTGTTGAGACAAAGTAAAGTAACTTTTTCTATTTCAGTAAAAGTAATTAAAATGTTAAGGACTTACTTACTGTCTGTTTTGTCTTTGAAATTCCCAAACTAAAAACAATCTCAAATTATTACATTTAAACATTTTGCTTTAATTACTTTGTTTACTTTAAAATGAATATTGTTAAAAATTAACATAATAATTAGCTCGTCGAGTGTAAAATATATACTTGAGTTTTACCGTGACCAACATCTTTGTATATCCTTATCTAATTCCGATTTTTTGCAGGTAAATTAGTATTGATTGCGTCAGAGGTATAACAACAACAGAGCAGAGTCAAAAAGACTGTATTCCCAGCCAAGATTGAAGGAGAAAAGTTGCTTAAGGATTTGCTCATATTTTTATGCATGCCAAACACAAGGTATGAGCATAAATCGAAAAATAAGAAATTGTTGAAAATGTGAATGCGAGTATGAATACTGCCTTGTATCTTAAAATCCTTGTTCTTGTGCACATTGATTGCCAGCAGTCCCCTGCCCTTTCTTGGCTCCTTCATCGATCGATCTGTGCCTGCATTTGCAATTCCTTTCGATTTTGCTACAGCCACTTTATCAATTTCGCCAATAAAATTCAAACAGTTTGGATTTTCTTTTATTTCTCATTGGCTATGTTTTGGCTGGGAAATGTTTTTCAACTGCTGGCATAAAAAATGCATCATTCATCTTTGGTAACTGCAAGTCCAACATCAACTCCAACTCCAAAGCGATTTGTTGGATTGGTTTGTTACCTGGTTGTCTGCCTGATGGATTTCTTTTTTCTTTTAGTTTATTTTCTGTCTTCAGTTAATTGGATTTATAGTTTCAATTGCTTGGAAAAATGAGTTTTGAATGCTTAAAAACACTTTATAAAGCGATTGGTATTGATTATTTTTGGAGAATGCTTTCATTTCATTCGTGATTATTAGGTGTGAACAACTGCTAGCTAGACGAACATGTTGTTGCCTGTCAAATGTGCTTGTCAAATCAACAGACAAAACGCCAAAAAGTAGTCAATGAAATACTTGCTTACTCATGTTGTCATGTGTCTCTGGTTGTAACTGTGTGTGTGTGTTGTGCATGCCAAGTTGTAGTCACTGTCCCCATTGCAAAAAGTTTTTGTCGAATCCCTTGAAGTTGTAGATCTAGTAGCTGGAAAAGGTAGAAAACATGACAAATGTGCGCACATTGACCGACAGGTAGACGTGCTTTGTCTACCTCAATACTTTCAGTACTTTGATTTTGACAGCGGAGAATGCTTTTGTTTTGGCCAGGTGCCAGACAAATGATAATTGGTAAGAGAGAAGGGACATCGGTTTAATCATGGAGAAACATTACGACCAATGTCTGTGTCTCTGTTCTCTCTCGCTTCATTGCCACAAACATTGGATATACTCGAACAGTCGACTCTACTTTGATATCTATGTGCTGACATTGAGTTGTTAGTACATAATTTGAATCCGTAAGAAGTAAATATCTGATTTGGGTCAACTAATGCAATTGAGAAGGTTGATTTGATTGCTAGCGTAGTAATATTTGGCCAGATATATAGAACAAAGGGTTTATAGTCATCGGCTCAAAGTGACACGACTTTAGACATAATATCTATAATTTCAGATATTTAATGTTGATTTTACAATAAAATAAAAATATAAAATTCTGAAACTGAATCAAATTATTTATTTACTTCACAGCAACTAATGCAGTTACCCAATTTTTTACAATACAATTTTAGTTCAATTAAAAAAAAAACATAGATATACCAGTGGAATTCCGGCTAATTTTCCAAACCATTGTTATTTAATTTCACTGTGTATATAATTTTACTACAAATAAAAGAGTTTGGAGCCGAAACCAGAAACGATATTTATTTAAATTTGTTCTAAATAATGTCTTTAAATTTTTTGCAGAAATAGCGAGAGTTAACAAAGCAATTTATATCTTACAATTCAACCATATCTATAAATTTAAACGGAGCACGTTCACTTACATAAACTAAGAGAATAAGTTATCAATAAATTATGCAAAAAAAACATCAAAAAAGTTTAATTTGTAATTAGAAGTAAACACTTAAATTGAACTAGGGAAATTTAGTTACGTTATATAATAGTTACATCTGATAAAGTTTCAGCTTACTTCTTGTCGTTCTTGAAAGTCATGCAACAGTTAATGCTAAATAAATTACACACTAATGTGGGTGGCTTTAGGCGGCTAGTCAATCTGAAGGAGCACATTGATTAGGCCCTCTCCCCCACACGCCTACAGTGGGTGATGTCTGTCAATCTCTCGCACACTTTTATGGGAACCACTGCTGTGACCAAGCGGACGCTCTAACGAGTTCTAAAACATTTCGCCCAGCTAAACGAAGTTAAACGCACTGAATAACAAGTAGTTCTTTTACACACACATTCACTCACACACACACACACACACACACATACACAAAATTTGTGGCATGGCTAGAGATGGAGTTAACTTGAGACGAAGCGAGACAGCGACACAAACTGAATCCTAATGAAGCAGGTACTGTATGCGGTTACATGCAGCGTATACGTAACGCTGATTTTGCCCCCTGGACTGTCGCATTGACACTGCGCCAATGGCCATATACATGAGTTTGACTAGAACTGGTATTGGTATAGACAGTTGGGATAGGAAAGGTCTTTGACTAGGCCAACTAATGAGTAGTTAAATATTTGTTGACAGCCAAAACTGCTGATTTAACGCTAATTAATCGCTTTGTAAGCTGCAAAATGTACTTTTTTCACTGTGGTTTTTGCTTTAATCTAGCTTTTATAATTTCATAATTGTCAACAAATTAATATACAATTGTTTTTATTTACAATATGTACATAATTATGATTTATGCACGATTATCTAACTGTGTTGACGGCCCATTACAAAGGGATAGCTGGAAAAGCCTTACCAATAACATTAACATTTTCATTTGACTCTTTTTTATTCACCTAGCCCGTCGTAATTCCCTTTTGGTCTCTGACCGCCAACTCTTTTTGAATTTTAATTTTATTTACTTTAATTAAAATGGATTAGTTTTGCGGCAATTAAATTGTTTTATTTTCCATGCATTTATCGCATATTTTATGAGTCGACTGAAAGTAGAGTTGGCTTATAACTTGTCTGTTATGAGTTCCTAACTTCAATAGATGTTTTTTTGCAAATAAATCAACCGCAACTAAATCAGTTTACACATTTCGTTTTTTGTTAAGTATTGCAAATGAGCATTTCAACTGTGCAGACTTTAAATATATTTGAATACAATTTTCTGGCATTAAATTATTCTTACATTAAATTATTCAAGCAAAAGATAGAAATAAAAAAAAACTATTTTAGGATTGGTTTGAGCTTTGTTTGTGAGCTTTGTGAGTTTTAAAAATTATGTTTAAACATTTTTTTTTTTTCAAATTACAAGATTCTTGATTTTTGAAAGTCAGTGAGTATTCGTGTATATATTTAACTTCGTTTTCTTAGATTGGTTTATTGCTATTTGGTTGAATCTCTGAGAATCTCACACTCTAGCACACTAGATATACTTTCTTTAAAACGGAAATCCAATTATTTAAATTTATATTAACATTCAATTAAGATATTTTTATCATATTTACAAATTAAACGCCGCTTAAAGATTATGTATTATTTAAGCTCACTAGAATTCCTAAGCCTTTTAGATTTGAATCAACTTGCCATCAAATATTCCAACAAATCGAATTAAGCCTTGACAATCGTGTATTCGCCTCGTTTACAAGACATAAAGAACAACGTTCAATACTTACATAAGCTCGAACGCTTAGCTTAGGTATTGAAAAAAAAACAAAAAGAAATAGAGAAAGAAGGAAAACGATTGAAAGATTGGAAGAGAGAACATGAAAGTGAAGAGCTCAACGCTTTGCATAGAGATTTGTGCGAAAATAAAAGTAGAGAGTTGGAGAAAAGAGGGAACAAAAGTCGTTGATGTATGATGTTGCCAATTGTTTGAAGTAAATCAAACAGCTCTGAGCTGAGCCAGGAAAAGGCATAGAAGAAAAGCTGGCTGGATAAGCAAGTCCTGAAAGGCAGCAAAAGGCACAGTCAATACCCAGTAAAGAGTACAGAGTACCAGTGATTGGTGCTGCAGGCCTGCCTCATTCTGATGCTTCTCTTGATGCTGCTTTTGGTCTTGGCCCAATGTAAGCAAAGCGCATTGAAAAATTGCCAGAAGTAAAGCAGTCAGTGGCGACCAGAAGGATGTGCCTCTCTGTCCTTCTGCTGACGAGCAGGATTAGGGATTGGGGACATCCTGTCATTTATATTTCAGTTCGATTCGAGTTATTCAATCAGCCCATTTATCGAGACAAGCGAGCCAACTCCTTTGCTGTGGTCAGCTTTGTGGCCAGCACATGCAAATGGGTAGAAATTAGTGAGGGACTAAACGCTGACATAAATCAACCATAACTTGGTACAATATACAATACTATACGGCCAGATAGCACAATATCAAACTTTGTTAATGGTGCAAATTATTGTACAACTTAATGCGAATTTATTGCTGCAGTCGGATGATTTTCCCAAATTAACTTGCATATTTTACAACTCATTTAAAATGGGACCGCAAAACATTTCGACACTGAATAATTTATGGTAATACCAATCACAGACGCAATACAAAATGAATTATACTTTACACACACACACAAACACATTTATTCGTTTACATTAGCATATAAATCGAGCAACTTAACAGATACTTAAGCCCACGCTGGGCATTTGTTCAACATAAATAATGTATAGGTAATAAATTTTCATAATTGCTTGGGTTTTCACCAAATAAGTAGCCCGTGCTGTTCACGTGCAATTTAATGCACTCTTTTAGTTTACATTATGTCTAAATGTTTAAGGATTCTAAACAACAAATAGTTGTTTTTCCCAACAAAATGGTATTCAAATTCAAATAGATTTCTATAAAGCTCAAAAATAAATGATGGTGTGTTCATAAATTTTAAATACTATTACTATTTATTATGTGTTTTAAATAAGAGTAGCACTTTAAAACTTTCATATTCATTAATATATTTATTTCTTATTGAATTCCACATATTTTGAAAATATTGGTCACATTGATAAAAGTGGGAGAAATTTGCTAAGAAAAATATATATTTATTAATAAATCTTTCTTCTATTTTTGAGCAGATTATTAATAATTAAAAAATATATTTTACTTCACATATATATATTGTACACTTAAAACAAAACAAAAGGTTATTCTGTTATTTTTTTAAAAAATTCTACAAATTCAAATGAGCTTAAAGTAGTGTAATATAATGTAAAGCAAAATTGACTGGAAATAATACAAATGATGAAATTATAATTGCATCAATTTAATTATAATAACACTCTAAATTCATTAGTTGATTGGAAGTTGACCCAAAGAGATTTCATACGTATTTTTGAAATATTCTGTTGTATATTGCAAAATTAGCTAAATTTGCCAAACGGTCAAAACTTTGAAAATAAGCGATAAAATTAAAAAAAAAGGAAAAACAGAATTCGAAAAAAAGTTAATTAAAACAAAAACTAACGCCGCTGGGCGGTCAGTGCCAGTGTTGCCACAACATTAGCAGCCAGAAATCTGGCGCTCGAAATTCTCATCCAAAAACAAAATTAATTTTTCGGGCCAGGCTAAAGTTTTTCTGGCCAACGAGAGAGTTTGCATTGTTTTGCATATTTAATATGGCGGAAATGTAGCGCACAACAACACACATACACACTCGCAAACACCCACACAGTTGAAGCAATGCTCCCCAAAAAGTATGCAACACGCAAATTATGCATCGCAAGGCACAAAAGACAAACTTTCACTGGCTTTGGCAGATTCGACAGGCGAAATGAAAATTAATATTAAAACAACAAAAATATGACTAACAATGCATAACAGAGTTGCAGCTACAGCTCTCCACAATCCCAATCCCAATTCCAATCCCAATCCCAACTATAACAACCGCTGCAACAATATAGTAATTAAATATTCAGCTAACTATCTAAACGGAACTGCCAACGGGTCACATATAATTTATAGGCCTGCCCACTCCATTAAAATGCGGCATTTTTTAAATAATGAATCACAGTTTGTAGCATAAGTCTTTTACTATTTAATAGCGCTGACTATTTAAGCAACCCTCGAGCCTCTCATGTCCGTATTTCTATGAATTCCATACAACACACTAAACTCAATTTTGTTGAAATATAAATTCAAAGTATCCATAGCCAACTTCGGAAGAGGTCAGAATCTAATATTTTATAGCTTAAAAGTGCAAGGGGCTATTGTAATTAATACTAAACACATAATTCGAAATATTCTAATTTAAATGTAAAATAAACTTTTAGCACTAGAGTTACTATGATCTTCAGAAGATAACCACCCGTCGGCAGAATGATAGGTATATTCTCTACTCGATGGAAATCCTTCACACCGTTATATCACATACTTATCGCCGGATGATAACTATTAACTCAATGGTGTAGTCCATTAGCGATGGCTTATAGCCATTCTTACTCTTCAACATTTTAAATCTGACTATTGTATGGTTAGTTGGCTGGACTATGTTTCCTAGAATCGTTAGCGTTGTCATGTTTCGGCTTTTGGCCCAGAGACAACATTCTATAATCTCGATTAGTGAAATGTTGGAGGATTCGCAAAAAGAGTTAGTCATCTTAATCGAATAGGCCTGAAACTTCAAAACTGCTTTAAACTACCAATATTCCTAGATCGAGAGTTATGTTAGTGCTTATGTTGAATATTCTAATTGACCTACTCTGACAAACTATCATTAAGCGCCTTGTTAATAGCATAACAATTAATGTAATTGAACCATTTTTAGTATATCCGTTACCAATTATAAACCCGTCGTAAATGATTATGATCATAAAATCAGTATACTTATCAAAATAGCTTACCATAAGTTATATTTACGGAAATATTGTATCGGTATTTGTGATTACGTTGATAATAATTAATTAAGCCACAAATGTATTCATTTGTTGTATACGAAAGATTCTCAAACTTAACTCAACGTGTTTCAAGTCCAATTTTCATTCAGAACAATGAAATTTTCAATTCTACTCTACCGCTCTACCGCAATGGGTATCCTCAAGTCGAGCAATCTGAGTTGTGTTATTATTACCAAATGAACGAGAAATGAAAACAAAACAAAACAAAAACAAGAGGAATTGCCACTCAACTAATATGCTGTCAAACGGGTTTCCGCGAGTTGAGTTTAAAATAAGAAAAAGCTAAACTTAAAATAAAATTAACAAAAGCAAAACAAAAGCAATCCGAACTCGTATCAAGTTTAAACGGTGGGGGATGTCTCTGGTTTCTTGCTTTTATTTTATGGATAGACGACAGCGCGCAAATCTAAAGAGACGATGGAATCGATCGATCGATGGATCGTGAGATTGTTGAATCTATCGAGGGTGCTGTAAAAGATCTTCTCAGTTATTCGGAGACGCGCATGGCGAAAGAAGGTGACGCATCGGCAACTTGGCTATTTTTGTGATTAATTTTTAGACGCGAGCGAGGCAAATAAATTAGATTTAGAATAAAGCGAATGCTTCGATTGTAACAAGCACATTTTTTAATGCTCAGTCGGCGGCAACCTCAGTGCAAATCGTTTGAACGCAACAAATAGAGTTCTCTAATTGTAATTAATTTATAAAAATAACAATGACTTAATTTTTCCCTGATTTGGGTCAAGTGCATTGTTTGTGTGGCACAGTAGCCTAAAAAATTGTGAAACTGAACGCAGACTGCTGGAAAGCTATTGAAAATTGGCAGAAGAAAAACAGATGCAACAGGAGAAAAGCGGCAGCTGCAACAACAGTTTGAGCAGCATTGTGTAATTGTGATCGCAATTTTATTGTGATCATTTTTCCTTGATTAATACTCAAAAGCACCTACAACAACATTGTTGAAAAATTATTGAAAAACACAATGCATCAACAAAACACAATGCATCAACATTATTAAAGTGCAGTTTATGAACAGAATTTTACATAAACAAAATTATCTTTTACGGTTTGAGTACAATTGTGCGTTTACTTCAATACAGTGCTGACAACTTTTTTAAAGCAAAAGATTTTAGTGAAATAAAAAGGTGCAAATATTCGATAAAACTCTTTTGAAAGTTCCGGCACCTTACAATTAGTGGGCGCCACCTTTTGGTTGGTAGCGCTATCAAGTTGTTTATTTTAAGAATTAAATGACAGGTGTCGCTTTGTAGTTCCCAATGTGACCAGTGGCGGCGTTAATAAAACTAACGCACACTCGAATTTGGGTGCAAAATAAACTTAATTTTTTAACCAAGAAAATGATTTTTTTAACAAAAGAAGTTAACCCAAATTAGTTAAATTAAATCCGCTTCTTTTAAAACATGTCTCGGTTTTCTAGATACACTGGGGGCCAAGTTCCGTTCATAGGCGGCTGCAGAACCTGTGCTTTTGAGGATAAGCTTAGAAAAATCCACAAAAAATTCGTGCAAAGTTTCAATCTGATCCGTGAGCACCACCGTTTTCGAGTGGGAACAATTTTCGTCCAATCTTTTCTGAAATCCACTTGGAAGTACCGTCATTTTTTCAAGAAAGTTGACAGCACCACTAGCTTTTTTCGTTCAAAAAAGTTGGCAGCACCATGAATCAGTGTTTACCCGTAAACGCGAAGATGTCGAAGGCGAAGAAGGTTTTGGATGAGGCGCGTGAGACACATAATCGGGAGCTGGACCTTGTGGACAAGGGTCTGGTGTCCTTTGAGGAGCTACCAGGACTATGTAAGTAATCTGTGTGTGATCTTCTTCGTAAATCTGTGAATAACTTAAATTTAATGCTGTAACCCACGCAAAATCTATGACGCCATCAAACTTAGTGTTCGATGACGCCAGCGTCTATAAACAAATTCAAACAAAAATAATGAGCAGCTGCTTTACATTGATAGTGCAGAATTGTGAGATATGAAAAACGGTTTAACTTTTTGCTATTTGATGCATATTTTCTGTTAAAATTGCTAGAAAAAACGCCCAATGTTTATTTGTTTCGATTATAAATAGAAACAGCATGTACTACTGTTGTCCCGCTTCCACTTACGTTCAGCACTGCCTGTTGCATGCGTAGCGGAGAACAGCTGTTCGAGATTTTTGGTTGCAGTCCACTAGGAAATTTAGTGCGGCAGAAATTCTTGAATAAATATTTCTGGTGCTTTTTTTACAGTTTAACTATTATCTTAAAATAAAAAATACATTTTCGATATATGCAGATTCCAATATTCTATGAGTTACAAAATTACAATTGCTCACCTTTAATTTATTCCATAAAGTATGTTTAACGCGGCTTAATATAGTTTAATTAACTAACTTCGACTTTAGCAAGTATTTTAAAATAAACTTATTCAACTTTCCACAGTTAACATGGCCAATATCACTCGGCTGACGCTGTCCCACAACAAAATCAGTGTCATAAGTCCCGGCATTGCCAATTTACTGAATCTGGAAATATTGAACCTGTCCAATAATCAGCTCTCGGAACTGCCCGTTTCACTATCATCGATGCCCAAGCTGCGCATTCTAAATGTGTCCATCAATAAGTTGGGCAATCTACCTCGAGGATTTGGAGCATTTCCAGTTCTGGAAGTTCTTGATCTGTCCTACAATAACTTGAATGAGCAGGTATTGCCAGGTAACTTCTTTGGTATGGAAACACTGCGTGCCTTATATTTGGGTGACAACGACTTTGAGTACATACCCAAAGAAGTGGGACAGCTAAAGAATCTGCAGATTTTGGGCCTGCGTGACAACGATTTGTTGGAACTGCCGCGTGAGGTTGGAGACTTGGTGCGTTTGCGGGAGTTGCACATCCAAAACAATCGGCTGCAGGTTTTGCCCCCAGAGGTGGCACAACTCGATTTGCTCAGCAACAAATCGGTAATGAAAATGGAAGAGAATCCTTGGGTTAATCCCATAGCTGAGCAGTATTTGCTGGGCATCAGTCATGTCATTGAATATCTCAAAACGGAAACCTACAAAATGTGAGCCCCAACTTAATTTATATTTATATTATAAATAAACTAATGATTGTTTTGTAATTCTAGCATCTACAATCGACATATTCAGGGAGGACGCAGCGCTCCGCCACCTCCCAAGGCAGACAAGAGCAAGAAGGCTTCCCGAGTGCGAGCATAATTCCTTCTTGTTGCCAGATTTGTTTGTCTTGTCAGGTTGCCAGATTAGCACCATTATGTTTTCTTTTTAACCAAAAAACTAGTTTTTTGTATACTAATTTTTAAGTATTTTGTATATTAATATTTAATTGTGAAGAGTGCCTTCAATGTTTGCTAACAAATGTCAATAAAAAACAATTTTTAAAAACGTAAAATGTTTTTTTTTTTTAAATAAACCCTTCAGATTTGATATATAAAACAAGTATTTTTATGTATTTTATAAAATAGTAGTTTTGTTCTTGTTTTTATTATCATTTCTTATGTTCATTCTTTTGTTTTTGTAGCAGTGTTTTTAGCCTTAAGTTCAATTAATTAATTCAGTATTTAGTATAATTAAATTAATAGTTAAATGTTTTTTGTTTTTGCTTTTCGTCTGTTCTCTTTTGTTTTGCGATAAACTAATAGCATAGTTTTTTCATTTCATTTTGTTCTCAATTTAAATTTAATTTATATTTTATATATATATATATATATATCAATTTTAGTAATTACTGTTAAACTATTTTTTGCTGCTTTTTGTGTATATTCAATTAAATTTTAATTATTTCGCTTAATTAATCTTCTTTTTATTTTGTTTATTTCTTAGAGATTTTCTATTTACATGTTGATGTTTTTAGTTTAACAAGATTTAAAAGAGTTGAATTTATAAAAATTAAAACAAGTTTTGACTAAAGATTTGAAAATAATAAAATTTTAAAACAAATTGTAATTTTTTAATTACTCAAAAATAGAGAGAATTGCATTTGCCTAGTTAAAGTTCAGTTTATAGATTTAATAAAGTAGTTAAAATTTCTTTACAAAGATGATAGAAAATAGTTCTGAGAGCTATGTATATGTGATGTCTCAATGTTTTGGACAATACGAAAACATGGTCAAAAACAAAAAACATAAACTAGAAAGCTTATTAAAAATACAACAAATAGGTATATAGATGTATTTGTTTACTTAAAAACTTAAATTATCGAGGATATACATGCCATTTACGAGTAACATTTAACATAATCAGTTGCTGGCTAATAAACAGCTCATTAAAACATAAAGCTTTAAACCTAATACAATAGATGACAATAGCAAATCAATACTATAATTATTTAAATTATACAGTGACGTGCTCTCTCTTCATTAACATTATTTTCTTCATATTGTTGTTGTGGAAATGAGAACTTAATGTTGTTATTTGATTATTGAATTGCTTGCATTATTCAATTTAGATTCCGCAATATTTTAAAAGTTTCAGTTTTTATTCAAAAAGACTTTGGCAACAAATTCCGTAAATTCTCTTTTGATCAATTGAAAAATGAACATTTTATTTTATTCTTTTGCCGCATTTTTTGTCTGCTACTTTACAAATGCAATTTTGACGGCTTTAACTAAAGTTTTGGCCTGTATTAGAGTTAAATACGATTTAAATGCTTTGCTCTTGTTGCTGTTTTTGTAGCCGATTAATAAATTTGCACCTTTTTACAAAACATATTTTTGCGCTTTTACATTATTATTAATTGTTTTTACTTTTGCTCTTTAGTAAATGTTCGACATTTATGTAATTTTACTTTTGTTTATTTGTATATTTTCCATTTTGTTGTTGGTTTTTCATTCATTTAAATATTAGTTTTATTCATGTTGTTGCTGCTTTGTAAATAAGTACGCACAATCATTATATTATATTATATGCATGTATGTATATGTATATATATATATGTATATATATTTGTGTGTATTTTTTTTACTATATATTATGCAATCTGCCTTTTTAATTATTTATAATAATAATGATTTGCATTTCCATATCAATTAATTTAATCAAAAATATCATTCATTTTTTTTTTAGCTTTTTGTTTGTCTGTTTATTGGTACATATGAAATTTGCTTTTCTTTCTCTCTCTCTCTTTATCTTAATCTTTCTCTCTCGTTCTCTTGAATTTTTTCATTCCATGCTTTTGTTTAAATAAAAATAATAAGCATAAAAATTACATTTACATTTAATTTGAGTTCATTTGATTTTTGTTCTTGTTGTGGCTGTGCTAGCTGTTGTTGTCGCTGTTGTTGTTGTTGCTGCTGCTGCTGTTGGTGTTGTTGCTGCTGCTGCTTCTTATGTCCCTTTGCTTTTGGTTTTTTATGGCGCTCCGTCGTCAATTTTGTTTGTCAAACTTTACTATTGTTGGGCGCCCGCGTCGTCGACTCATAGTGGCCACGCCCCAACGCCGCATAGGCGTCAGCGTAGGCGTGTTGTTGCTGCTGTTGTTGTTGTTGTTGTAGTGCTTCTTGCTCTAGTTGCTGGTGTTCCTGCTGTTCTTGCTGATTTTGTAGCTGTTGGTCATGCAGCGAGGTTGGTCGACTATAGTTTACTTGTAGCGGAGGCGGGGGCGCGACGCCTAAACAAGATTTTAACAAAACAAAAAAATAGAGAAAGGGAAATCACATCAGAAGTTGCTTAAGTTTTCTTGGCCAGTTGCTGTGGCGCCAATTCAAGTGTCTTCCCACTGGGAGGCTACTTAAATGGTGCCACATCTCGCAGCATATTAAAACCCATTCACATATATCCAAAGTTTTTAGTACTTTCTTATTTTCACAACAAATATATGCTAATGAAATGCCTTTCGATAGTTTTTCTTAGCACAAATTTTTGCCCAAAATATACAAATATTTTTATTCAGGCTGTTTCATTGGCAAGCTGTTAGTTTTGTTAATTATTTTCAAGTTTTGAATAAAATTAAATATTAATAAAAATATTTATTGGTTAAGAATGGGAACATACATATATGTTTCAATATCACCAAAAATATTATTAAATTTATTGAAGTGCAAATTAAAATTGAATTAATATTGTAGCTCATTTCGAATTCAGTTTATTTTTTATAATAATCAAATACAAATTGAATTCGAAGTAGCTACCAAAACTTGTAACTCAATTTGATTTTCAATTATGTTTAGCGTTCAGAATAACGTGTTAATATTAGTAAATTGTTAATAGTTTATAAATTATTAAGTTTTGTGCACATGCAATAACAAAAACAACAACAATACAATATGCAGGATAAACAATACGAAATCAGGACAATATAAAAGGAAATATCATACAAAAACAAAGGGAAATCAAATCCAAATCCAAAAACTAACAAAACATGCTGCACACAAAAACACAAGACTACAAAAAACTTTCGACGGATGGTTAGTAGAATCGTAGGAATAACAAAATCGAAATAAATGAAAAAGGAAAAGTCCTTTAAGTAAATGATTGTCATACCAATTGCATATCGAATTCTGTGTGGTTGTTTCTTTTTTTGTTTTTGGGTAAAGCGTTTTTTTGGAACGATGGAAATGTAAGTTTCAAAGGAAGATAATGGATGATGGGGTATAGTTGTTCTGGGTTCTGTTTCAAGTATGGCATTTAAGAGGCGTTCCAATTCCACGCGTTCCACACATGGTATTTAATTTAGTTAGTAGACAATATTGCGACGCGTCTTTGAGGCCACCGATGATTTGTCTTTGCTGCTGCTGCGGCTACGATTGCTGTGTTTGTTGTTGTGTTGCTGTTGTTGTTGGGCTGTGTCTTTGGCTTTGGCACTTTTGGCATTTTTACTACTGCTAGCCCCCGAGGGCGTGGCTGTGGTAGTGTTGTTGGTGTTGTTGTTGGTTCGTGATGAGCGGGACTTATTGCGTGGTGGTAATTCTGAATTTTTTTTTAGCGATATTTCGGGAAACACAAAACAGGAAAAAAAAGGAAAGAAAAATGACAAATGTAAATTAAACGTGTTTGGAACAATATGAGGAAAATTTAAACACAGCTCTTTTGCTTCATTTTCTAACTCTTCCTACTCTACTTGGAGAACTCTAAGCGGAAGGGAGACGCACCTTTCGGCGCATAAAACGCTTGTGGTTGTTGTTGCTGTTGTTGTTGCGGTGAGAGTGCTTGTTGTTGTTGTTGTTGCTGCTGTGTTAGCGGCAACGGCAGCTGTGCTCTAGCCACAACACCACCGCTGCTGATGGCCGCCTGCACACCACCACCAATGGCACCACCCGCTCCTGCCTGCTCAGCTCCATACCCTGATCGAGCTGCTCCTCCTGCTCCTGCTCCTGCTGCAGCTGCGGAGGCGCCTCCATTCGTTTGAGGTCTTCCACTGCTGCTTGGTCTTGTGCCACGCCCATCGCTGCGACGAGCTTGATTCGCCGCCGAGTTGCGACTGGCATGACTGCCTCCTGTGGGCAATGGCACTATCGAATGCCCTCCTTGATGTCGATCCCATTCATGCGGATGTGCATTGTGATGATGTGATCGTCCACCTCCATGCCTTCCTCCTGCCCCTCCGCCACCGCCAGCTGCCCCACCACCTCGTGGATAATGCTGTGCCTCATGCGCTGGCGGTGGGATGCTGCGTGGTCCTGCGCCTCGTTGATGAGGATGACGTTGCTGTGTCGACAGAGAATAAGGAAGGAAGAGGGAGTCATTTGATTATCAATGTATCCTCTTACATATTACATACATAGCCACATTTTTGAGTACCGAATATAACACAACTTACCATTCTTCGTATTGTATTCATTGGCGCACGCAGTGTTTCGCTGATGCGACGAGCCCGACGCTTCTTGGGATTGGAGCTGGGCGTGTGCACAGCACAGCATTTGATGAAAGCGCCCATGACAACGATGAAAGCGACTCCCATAAGCACTACCAGATACCAGTTGCCGGTGATCCACTCGGCCACTGTGAGCAAAGTTTCCCGATTGAGAAGGAGATTCTTAAGACGCACCAACGGACCATCAGCATCGACGGCACGACACTTGAGAAAGACATCGCAATAGCCCTGGAAGTTGTCGCATGGTGAACCCGGCTGGAGACTAATGCCACCCTGTTGTATGTTGTACTCGGCGGCAAATTCACTGGTGCTGCGACAGGTTGAAGTATCGTTGCCATCCTGGCAGGCCAATTCGCACAATTTGCGCTTGTTCACGTGTGGCAATGTGGATGAGGTGAGGAAGCACTTGGTCATGTTCCAGAGCAGACATGGAGAGCCGCTGCACTCGCCACGAATGCAGAGGGCGGTGCCATTGTTGCACATTGTCTTGTCATCGCGATGTCGCGGCTCAGGACACTCGGCTGTGGTGCCGTTACAGGTGCTCGACCAACTGCATTCCGTTTCCTCCTTGCACTTCTGATGATAATGCGTAGGCACAAAGGTGCACGAGTTGGACAGACAGCAAGGACCCTGTGATGGGGAGCATTGTGTCTTTGCCCGACGCTTGCAACCCTTGGCACTGGAATTGAGTGATTGATCGTATTCACTGATCAGTCGTGGATAGCAGCATTTGTCCTTGCACTCCTCCTCGTTGAATCCACAGTCACATTCCTCACCGGACTCTACGATCTTATTGCCACAGAAGGCACCCTCTGAAGCCTTGAAGCAATCGCGTTTCGAATTTCCAACCAAAACGTCGAGCACATTCGAAATATTGCGTATGGAACACGGTGAGAACTTCGAATTATTTGGACGATCACCAGACGTGGCGCTGGCAAACATAATAAAGTTGCCATTTAATCCACCAGGACGGCATTCTTGTGGGTAATCATGCTGTTAAAATAGTAAAGAATTAATAAATATGTATGAAAGCATCAGAAACAGTGGAATTAAAGATGAAGAAGGATTTTAAAGAGTTAAACAATAGGAAGGATAGAATTGAGCTATTTAATATGAATCTAACCCTTAGAAATAAATTGTATCTCTAGTATGAGAAATGAATATATTAAACGATCGAAAATAGGTAAAAGAGAGGAAACTTAAGAACATGGGCTCAAAAAGAGAAGCGATTGCAAAATAAGATGAAACAAAACAGAAATTCAATTAGGTGGATCAATTGAATGGAACTAATTACTAACTTGGAAACATTCAGATAAAATAGTAAAAGAAATACAATTTAAAGAAAATTTAGCACTTGAAAAGATCCTTTAAACTCGTAATTAAATGTAAGAACAATGAAGGCTTCTCTTTTTTCTCCCATAGCGCTTCACTCACCGGTGATCCAAAATTGTGTCCAATTTCGTGAGCCAGCGTCAATTGGGACACTTTTGGCGGCACTCGACTATTATAGTTGACAAATGTAATGATGCCCGTGTTCAATGATCGCTTTGTGCTCTGATATTGTCCCCCCACCGTCTCAGTGTAGGTCTTATACTTCTCACAAATGCCACCTGAAGCACCCGATGCACTGGCCACCCAGGCCAAACCCAAAGTGCCGCCAGTAAAGTCTCTGCAAATAAAAAAAGTTAATTCGATATCAGAATAAGTCAAGTAATTTATCCACTTACCTGTAGGTAAACACATAGGCCAGACAAAAGTCCGAGTGATCCTCTAGGGAATGGAGATTCAAAAATTCGACACATCCATGTGCTCATTGCAAAATGCATTATGTGGTCCATTGTAGGAATTTCGACATGCAGAGTCGTCGTCAATTTTAATGCGTTGAACCTGAAGGAAGAATAAATGTTAGAAAAATAAATAAAATTGATTGAATAAAGGTAAACTGAAACATAGAGATATAAAAGAAGATGATAGAATGGAAAGGAGGCTCCTTCAAGGAGCTATGCTATGATTATTTTATTCTTTGAACAATTATGATAAATTGCACTGTTTTATAATATTTTCAGGAATTTTATGTAGACAGTTTATCAAAGTTCAAAATTGTATTAATTGTACAAATAAATATTCTCTTTTGCAAATGTTATAAACCTTTTATTCCTTCCGAGTAAATTAAACTCTCGTACGTTAATAATTTTTCTAGTAATAAAGCTATCAACAAGACTTCATTATTTAAATCAAATTTTTTTCATTGGCTCTTTGGTGCATACCTTAATCAAAATCTCAGCTTTAAAGTTGCGTTAATAAACTCAACTTAATCAAGCTTGGTTACCAACATAATTATTGGGTTGTCTGAGGTTTAAGCGTCGTCCCTTCTGCAACGCGACCAGGCACAGGACATGGTCTTTGTTCTTAGTCTATTGTTGGCGGAATGCTAGCGTGCTGTTGGCAATTGTCGACCACAGGGGGGCGCCACTGTGCCACACACACACACACCCACCCACACCCACCCACACCCACTTACCTCAAAGCGTATGTTGCGATGCTCCGTGCGTCCATCGAACTTTGTGTTGCGGTAAATGTAATTAACGGCCGTCACATGATGTGCAATCAGCGATGTGATTTCCTCGCGGGTTTTCACATCCACCTCGTACTTGCGACCACGATCGTGCTGTAAGTACAGATTGTTTCAGTGTTGTGAATTAATTTGCAAAAAACAAAAAAAAAAGTAGAGGAAAACGCAGTCTACTTTTAGGCGCTTGACGTAATAAAAATCTCAACCGCAATGCCAATGCGCTTGACATTCGCAGCAAACAGGCTGCGTCCCACAGGACAAGGGGTGTGGCAAACAAAGCAGCCAGACAAACAAACGACCTCCTGAACTCATTCCAAAATTACCCCACACACATACCGAAGCAAACACACACACACACACACTCACATACAAACACACATCCACGCACACACAACAAGCACTCTTCAAATATATTTGTATAAAAATGCAAATTCAGCTAAAACCCGTCGAATATTTTGCTGAAGTTTATTCGGTTTTATGCGCGCGTTGAGCGGGTGGCTTTGGGATTAACTTGTGGACTAGGGGGTATGGAGGGAGAAGGTCTATCAACGTACCGCTAACGGCAGTTTTTGGTTCCAAAATCAAAACGCCACTGGGCTCAGTGACAACAAAACCCGAATAATATAATGCCAATCAAAGACAGACATGCAGATACCTCGCAATAAATAAGATTGTACATTTTGATGAATCTAAAAAATGTTATGGAAATAGATCAATATCAATAAATTTTGTACAACAATTTCAGAGATGAATTATTTTTTAATTTAAAATTAAGAAAACATCATAAAAATAATTGACAAAATGGATAAGTTTAATACTTGAGTTTAAGTTTAATAATTGAGCCAATGTTTTAAAGGGAGTTTTTGAAAACGATCCGCGAATCGAACCATCGAACCATACTTTTCCAAAACATTGTAGTTTTGCAGCCATGCTAATAATTATTTTAGCTTTTAAAAATTGATCAATTCAAAAGAACTGTATATTAATGTTATATATACCCCTTTAGGGCCTACAGTTGGGTATAAAAAACGCGGCACGAACGCAACGGCGAACGAAACAAATGCGCGAATTATGCAAAACTCATTGCAAATAAACAGACAAAAAAAATGGGAGACGAGAAGCGAAAGCGCAAGAGTAGAAGGAGGAGGAGGTGGAAAAGCAGGATGAGTAGGAGGGGAGGAGTATATCACGGGGCAGGACGATTCTGACGAGGATGTTGACGTCGACAACGTCGCGTACAATGCGAAAAAATGAACGTAAACATAAAGTGCGGCAAAAGAATTGCTTGCGAATGAGAAAGGATAGAGAAAGAGACAGAGATACAGTGAGGAAGAGTGAGCTAGTAGACTATAACGGTTGATTGCATGCTCTGTAGGAACCGAAGCAGGTCAGCTGATTGGATGATTGCTTTGAAGACGCCGCAAAGCAGGCAACACTCGAGCAAATTGTTGTTAGGTAAGAAAAGTACTTTTCCAGCATCTGGGGTAAGGGGTGGGGGTGAGAAATGGTTAAGCGACCTATTTTCAGGGCTTACGATGATGTTGTTGGAAATTTGGAGAATAATTGAGAGCATCTTGAATAATACTTTAAATGATGTGATGTATGCTGAGCCCTTGAGGTTAGAGGTAAATCATCCTAATGATTGGGATAAATTTGTTCATGAATGATTCTTGAGTTTAATATTTTCCTAGCATGATGATAATATTGTAATTATCTCATCACATTAATTTTATTATAAAGGATGTTTGTCGAAGTCAATCATTTATAATATCTATTCCTATTCTATTTTTAGACCCTATTCTCAACTTCATGACCACCCAAAATGAGAATTGTTATAATGTTCGCCTATAATTTCAGGTATTTCTATTATTTGTAGTTAAATCTTTTATATAAAAATATTAAATATGAAAAAAAATACAATAATTTTCAATCATTATTGATATAGAAATTTATATACCATTTTACTTTCAGATATTTTTATTATTAAGAATATTTGTGATCAAATCTTCTATATGAAAATATCAAATATAAGAAAAGCCAGAACCATTTTAAACGATCGTTGATATAGACATCTATATACAATTTTATTTTTACATCTCCTCGAGTATCAAAACACTTATATGAAATTTGAAATAAAAACCTCCTACATCATTGATATAGAATTCTGTATACCAATTTTTTGCTGAGGTATTTTAATAGCTTTCGTTATTTATGTTCAAAATATGAAAAAATCAACATCGGATTTAAATAATCATTAGTATACTGTATACCATTTCTACATCCTCCATCTCAAGTATTGAAAAACTATTAAATGTCTCTAATAAAAAATCGAACAACTCACAGTTAAACAACAATTTTCACTCAACGTAGCGCATCAGTCAATTTCTTTGGACCAATCCCCTTCCCAAAACGGAATCGAAAAAACATGGCGTCAGTCTGACTCCGCGCGTGTCTCTCTCTCCCTCAGTTGTCTTTACTGTCTGTTGCTTCCCGCTCCAGTAAAAAAAGAAGAAAAAAAAAGAACGAGCTCGGGCTTTGTTTTATGCGCAGACCCAAAGTGAAGCGTTCGCTCGTAAAAAATTGCAAAATTCATGGATTTTGTTTTGTGTTTTTTAAACCAACAACATCTCCGACTTCGACTCTGGTCCCCCAACGTCCCACTCCCCCGCTCCTTATGCCAGCTGCTTCAGTTTTAATTTGGCAAACGAACTAAGAGCTTGAAGGACTCCCTTCTCTTCAGTTTGTCAGACTTACATCGGCAATGCCCTCGCGTATATGGCGCCAAATCAATGGATCTGTTTGTATATAAAGAGAGCAGGTATTTTTGTTGTCCTCACGACCACGACCGGAGCCAGTTGTTCCACCGGAGCCACTCGATGAGGAGCTAGTACCACCATTGCCACCACTGGCTCGACGCACTCGCTCATGGACAAACTCATGCCAATCAGCGACATTGGCTGTGGAGCCGAGACGTCGTCCAGTAGATGGATCATAGAATGCACCATCGGCAAAGTTGGCCTCCTTCGTATATTTTTGATGGGGGAATTTAAAATCATCCTCGCCGCTGGCGTATTTCTTTGGTGGATGTTGTTGCTGCTGCTGCTGCTGCTGATGTTGATGTTGTTGTTGTGGAGCAGCCTTTTTGTGTTGCTGTTTCCGGTGCAGCTTTTGGACATCCTTTGACATCGGTACGGGCAGCTCCTCGACTGCTGAATTTTGTATATTCTCCATCCATTGTGAGACCTCCTCGGTTATACCACAGCCGCCCACGTGACCTGCAAGAAAAAACAAAAATTGTTCAAGTTGAAGTTAATATGCTGAAGTTGAGTGAAAATAGACATCAAAAAAATTGTAAGCACGCTTTCATTTTAAGCAAATTAATGCTGATGCAGCAACATTCGGGTTTACCATCTCTTCTAGAGTCAAATAATTTTATGCAAGATG
This sequence comes from Drosophila neotestacea, assembly GCA_035044365.1. Classification (NCBI taxonomy): domain Eukaryota; kingdom Metazoa; phylum Arthropoda; class Insecta; order Diptera; family Drosophilidae; genus Drosophila; species Drosophila neotestacea. Next base: position 557,475 of record JAWNMD010000052.1, on the reverse strand, counting down.
AAAAAAATAAAAACGATGAAAATAAACGACAAAAAAATGCATGGTAAAATTATTTATGGCGTACAAAATGAAAACCACGAAAATGTAATTAAAGAGCAAAACACACAGACAGAGAAAAACGGTGAGAGTCAAGAGAGGGGAAAACGATGAACAAGGAGAAAGACCAGAAAGCAGAGTAAGGGAAACGAGGCAAAAATGTTAATGCAAATGCCAAAGTCAACTGTTCAAAAACGGTTAAAGCAAGTAAAACAAATAACAAGAACAAAACAAATTAAATAAAATAAAAAAGTGTTGCATACTTTTCGCGGCGACTGCACTTTAAATGCAACACCGGAATTTATATGTATAGCCTCAACAATTATATTTTATTTTATAAATAACAGTTGGCAGTTCTCAGTCCTTTTAAAAGCATTTTCTTCTTGGACAGCGGAAACCGTTAATAGCCCAGAGCCGGTAATGAAAATTTATTGTTTTATTGTTTAAGTACTGTTCAGTATTTTTTGTTTTTTTTTTTGTTGTTTTTCTTTGTTTATTATATTTTTCTGTTTTCATCTTTGTTTTTGTTTTTATCTTGACGCGTTTTGCACGCGCCGTTTTCCACAACAGTAGGACAACAGCAATTGTCAACGAAGCTCAGGAATTTTTAAAAGCTGCCCGCATTTTTATGGTCTCAGCAATTTACATTCATTTTACATATCTTGTCCTGCCATATGGCAGGGATATTTTGCTTTGGGCCAGTAAGACAATGTTTACCCGCCTACCTTAAAGCAGCTTTAAGTTAATCCAAATTTGCATGAATAAAAAATGATCTTTGTTATGCAAAATTATTATTATTTAAGCATTCGATAATAGTTTAATATGCTCCTTAAATAAATTAGATAGCCTGTTTTCAGTCGCAACTGTTTGGATATTTAACATAAAAAATAACATTTCGTCCACAGAAAAAGTTGAATATTCCATTTAAAATATACCTTTAATTAAAGCTTATTGTGTTTAATTTATTCATAGAATTTAAAATTATTTTTTTGGTGTTATGCATTACAATTAAAACTAAAACAGAAACAAAATGATTAAAAATCAAATATATCTGTCAACATACAAAAAAAAACCTAACAAAACCACATAAATTAAATTTTTCTTTCTGTACTGAGTAAAAATGGATTCCAACATAATGTGTCTATGAAAAAAGTTCTTTTATAAGGAAAAGAGTTCACACTCTACATGAATTTCCATATTTTAAACCTTATTCTTGATTTTAAAAAGTATCTGTTTCATTCTGGTTCAATACTAGTCAAAAGAAATTAAAACCAATAAAGTAATAATTTTCCAATAATGTAAACATTTATCCATGAATTATATTCTCCAACATAAAATTAAATAAATTGATTTTAAAAATTCCGTTGTGTTGAATATTATTTGAATTTAAATTTAAAATATAATAGTTGCATATTTTTAAACATTTTAAGATATACCTTGACCCTACATTTATTGAAGTAGTTAGTAGTATAGGAACGTGCTTTTCCTATATTCAGTTGACTTTAAACTAAAGTACACATTCGAAAGTTTGCGAAAGAAGTAAGAGCATCTAACGGGGAGCGCATTAAGAATTCTGTGCACTTTTCATTAAAACTTTTCGTCCTTCTCGATTCATACTTTAATTCCTTGCCGGCGCTGCTGTCTAGCTCCGACCAACTGTTAAAACTCATAACAGGCCACCCAGTTTTCACTGGCCCACTCAGAGACCGGACACCCGGACTCCTGGAATCCCGGACTCGACTCTCGACACTCGATTCGTATTCGGACCCAGGGCCATTCTATGTACAGTGTACACAGTTACAGGCAACATTGCAGCTTTCAGCTGTGCTATAAATTTTTATTTGGCTGCTTGCTATTGTGTCAAGTTGGACGATGGAGTTGTTGTCGCTACTGCTGCTGGTGCTGCCATTATCATTATGTTTTTGCATTCCCCTGACTCCTACTCCCCTTCTCACATCAAACAATGCACCCGTTTGTCTTTATTATTTCTTTACAGCGTTGCCAAACTTCTGCTGGCTGGCAATGTGGCAACGCCGCAACGTAACGCGACCTATGCCAAAGTGCAAATTGTACATCAGGTGTTTTTGCAGTGGTTGGTGGGAAGAGGGAGCGGAGGAACTTGCTACTGAAGCAGCCACTAAATACATAACACTCGACAAGCCAAGAATCCGACAGTGCGCAGCTTCCGCATTTTCTTTTCCGCTGCAACTTCACAAGTTCCCCTCCCACCCGACCTTCCCCTACCTTTGCATTTCCTTGGGGTGTAATTTGCATTTCAAAGGCAGCCTTCCCTTATTCCCAGACTCTTGGCTTTATACCCTATAAATAAGTTAAAGGGGTATATAAAGTAAAGACTTAAGCCAAAAACCATCATTACTATATCGCTTTCTTTTATTTAATTCCATGATTTCCGGTACTTCCCAATAATTAAAAAACGGGTTGAGAGATTTATAACACTAAATTCAAATGAAGCTTTCCAATAACAGCAGAGTGTATGCTAAATAAATTATATATATTTTTATAATTACGGAGAAAATAAAATACTAGAGCATGAAATAAACTTCAAAGTTTTCTTTTAGTTTACTAAATTCCGAACATCATTAAAGATCTTAAGATCCTAATAATGTAAAATTAAATGAGTGGAGAATTATTTAGTTACTGAACTGTTTGATTTACCCGTATAATTTTAATTTCTAGTGAAATGGGTCTTGAATGGACACCCTAGTTATCTTTATAGGAGGAAAATAAGCTTAGTTGAAGTTTTAAAATATTCAATCAGATGTTGTCGGAATACAATTTGAATCTAAATTTATTACACTGTTCTGATTAAGTTTTCAACATTAAATAACTTCTTGCCTTGAAATCTATTTAAATAATTGTTAATAAAATTGCTAATTGCCCACTTTCTACAGGGTATCCGCATCACATTGAAACTAAATTTGTTTTCTTTTTTAGCACTTGGCACTTTGTGCCCTCGCTGAGCTTCTCTGTGTGCCGCGGCATTTACATTTTGTGGGGAGAGATTTGGGCTTTCGGCTTTGGCTTTGGTTTGGAAAGCTGCTGGGCCATCTTACTCCAATGACCCCTTTTTATTTCATTTTTGTTGCTGTTGCAGCAGCGCATTTACTTTCTTTTTTTTTTAGGGCAGCTTTGTTGCTGCAACGTCTCTCCCTTTATTTTCCTCATATTCCTCACTCTTTTGCACCCTATCTATCTGTCGCAGCACTTTGGGTAGGGATTGCATTCAATCGCGTTTATCTGATGTGTTTGCCTTGGACGTACATAGCTGCTGCCAGCCTTTGTCAAGATGTTGTCTGATTTTTGGTCTTTATGCTACACGCGCTTCTGCTTCTTCTTTTGCTGCTTTGAGTGTGCCACTCGAGTGGGAGGCTGTCTCCCTCTTCTCTCTCTCTCTCTCTCTCTCTATCGTTGAGCCTGTGTGTATGTGACATTTCTGCATTTGAAGTTATCTCTCATTTTTTCTCTGTATGGGCCTTACCATTCCAATCAACAGCTGTTGGGAAAGTGTCGTCTTCTGTACATTTCATTTTTCCAATTTCTCTCTGCCACTCAAGCTTTTGCTTTGTGCCTTTTCGTTGGCGTTGACGTTGATGTTGGCTTCATTTGCCGCGACACATACCAACACAGTGACACCTCTAAGACCCTGCCCCTATCCGAGTATGAATGTCCTATACCCCTCTCAACTCAAACACACTGCCCAGGGCACAACGAGACACTTCAATCATATTTTGCTGCAGCTACGTTGAGATTTCTTCACAAAGATTAAAGTGCACTTTGGTGTTATCTTTGCCTGCAGTCAGTTCGACACCCAATTCAACCCCATCCCCCATTCCCCACATTCAGTGACCCTTCACCCCTCTCCGTTAACTACACTTCAAAACTACTGCAACTTGCACTTGTACAAGATATTTTTCTTGGCTTTCGTTTTGGCTTTCTTCTCTTGTTGCTCCAATTGCACAAAAGCCACGCGCCCGACTTATGAATTTTACAACTTCCCGTTTGCCAGCTCAGGCCAGCTTAGGGTTTGTCCTTCTTCCACTGGATGGCGCTGCCATGGGATTTCAACAACAGCTACAGCAACAGCAACAGCAAGAGCTAAAGCCACAGCTACCAGGCCAGAGAGACAAACGGCTCTCAGACATGCAAGCGGCTTTTATAGGGGGCGAGTCAAACCTCCTCTCCACGCCCCCTTTTCGCCCTTCCCTTTATATCCTCAGGTTGCCATTCAGGCCACTTGTGACCTCTGTAAGATGCGCAGCAAAAATGAAAAATAATCCCAAATTCAATTGCAAATGAAATTGAGGGCGAAAGACGCCCACAATACACTACAAAAAAAAAATAAAAGAATGAAAAAAAATATATATGTATACGCATTCCACACAACGAATCCCAAAAGGCCAAAACAGACGTTTCTTACAATTTTGACACTTAGAAGTATACAAAAAGCGTTAAGCAGAAAAAAACAAGTGCCTTAAGATATATTTACAAAGCCACGAAGTTGTAATACCCTGTCAATTAAGTTAAATTCAAACGATAAAGATTTGAGATAACTAAGAATGTAGTAAATCTTTTAAATTTCCATTTGAGCTTTAGCAGTAATTTGAAATAAAAAATATGAAATAAAATTTACTAAATTTATTAAAGAATTAAATATTTAAGTGCTTAATTTTATTAAATCATACATTATTTGAAGTAAAATCTATATTTTACCGAGGATTACACCTTTAATATCTGGAGTGCAATTTTATATTTACTTTCCGTTTTGAGTAGCAATCGTTAACTGCGCTGTTAGATGTTCCTAATTATTTTTTTCTCCTCCTACTTGAGTATATTTTATATATATATTTATATTCCTCTAATGCCCGTTTAATTTCTATCCATTTCTTTCTCTTCTTAAAGTGATTTCCCTTTTTCTTCTGACTTTCCACATTCTACTTTCATCCCCTATTTCTTAAACGTTTCCTAAGCTTCCATTGAAATCAATATGCTGTTGCACAAACTTGTTATTTCCATTTCTCAGAAGTTGTTGTACGAATAATAAAAAATTGAATAGCATACAAAAGAGGGCGCCACATGTCGCAAATGCCGCAAGGAAAATTCGAGGGCGTTTACATTAAATGGGCGTGGCCTGTAAGAGCGCTTTTCACGTATTAGCAAATGTGTGTGCATGTTTGTAAATAAATTACATAAAATTTGCAGTAATTTGCTTTTATTTTGCAAATGATTTTATTATTTCATTTATGTTTTGTGCTCTTTTGTTTTGTTATGTTTTTGTTTATTCGTTGTCGTCTTTGTCGTCGTCTTTAACATCCTCAAAGTTGTTTTGCAGCCTTAATTTGTTTACTTTACCAACTGTTGTTGTTGTTTTAATATTATTATTTACATTAATTAAAAAATGTTTTAATTTACCCAGACATTACGTATACGTATGTATGCGTATATGGTTAGTCGGAAGTTTAAGGGAATTGGTAGTCTGAGAAATTGAGCTTTAAATGCCCGACTGGATAAGCAGCTTATGATGCACGATGCTTTATATAAGGGCTTTGCTTAAGTAGCTTTTCAAGTACAACAAAACTCAACACACATGTTCATTAACAATCAACTCAATTTCTGTGATCTGCTCAAATTATTTAGTCATTAGCTGGCCTAGTTAAGACCTAAAGGCCTCTAATTGCCATCCGATTGGGTTGTGTCTTAATTTGGTTTGGCCTGACTATACAAGAGTACTGAACATTAAATATTTCATTGAATAAATTTAATACTGGATTATCCTTTGCAATTTTCCTACAATTCAAATTAATTATTAATTAATTTATAAATGCTTAAGAGTCATAGTTACTTAACTGCAAGTACTTAACTTTCCTAAGTCTCCCATAAATAATATATTAATATTTGATCGGCTACTAGATACCCTCCAGCTTAAAGATACCACAGCATATATTGACATCTACGAATCTTTAGTTTGTTGAATATATTTTGTAACTATAGCTTAATCCTGTTGAAATTTTCAGGCAAATACTAACTTCTTTCTAGTAGGCAACTTCAAATGATTTTAAGACTACTCTTGAACAAATTTCCTAATCATAGATAAATTTGCTTTACATACATCAACTGATTTATAATTAATTTCTCAACAAATGAATCTCAAAGAACAAACGACCTTAATAATGAAAATACATTTTCGTTAGAGAACTACATCTATAAAGACCGAGCCAGCTGTTGCCTTCATTCTCATATAATACCTATGTGTTATCGGATTCATTCTCTTTTGTATTATATTCATATTTGGGTATGCAATGTGGGATGCTTTGGTAGGAAAAGGACTGGAGGTGCCGTCAGCTATTGCTCTTCCTGTCGCCGTCACCTGCGCTTCAACACTTGCACATAAAGCCAACCAACACTCCACTCAGAAAGCCACTTGGCCAGGGCCCAAAGTACGAAAATTACGCATTTTGGCAGCGTCCGAGGCGGGTGTAGACCAACAAATACGACGGACACGTGGTCAGACAGTCGGTTCTGGCGACAGCACCGCTTTCCGCATACAAATTAGTTTTTGCGGCTCAGTCTGTGGACTGGTTGCCTTCCGGACTTCGCACTCTTTTCTCTCTCTCTCATGGCCACAGTGCGATACTTTACGCGACGGCATCTGTTTTGTTTTTATTATTTCTGTTTTTTTCTTATTCATTTTTTCTTTCCTTTTTCAGCTCGAAAGACATTAATATTAAATACATAGAGATACAAACTCGTACATATGCATTAGTTCTTATGTAAATGTGGTAAACACAAGTCGGACACGTTGTGGAATATTTCTATCATATGTTTTGGTGCATAGTGTTAGTATTAGAGATGAGCTGCTTACAATTAGAGATTACCATGGATTTGCATGGTTATCGGACTTGATTGGGAATGAATATATTGTACTTATTATGGAAGTGTGTCTTATAGAAATGCTTTGTAGTCTATGTAAAGAATGATTGCTATGAAGACTGATTCCATAATCAAATATTTAACAAGAGTCTTTGTTATTCAATAATCCACAACAAAAATATATGATAACATTCAGAGAAGTACATATTTATCAGGCTATAACAAGGACCTTGAATACTACAGATAACCATATATTATATTCTGATTTTACAACTACATATATTAATTGTAATTTTGTCTTCAGTTAAGATTTGATGGAAATTAATGCTGCCACTTCATTTAACAATTAAAGATCAGACAATTTCCTTAAGTGCTCAAACTTATTAAGCGAATAAATTTCCAAGTACTGTCAAAAATATAATCAACAAAGTGCTTCATAATAATATTGTATACGTCGCTGATAAAGTAAGTAAAAGTTTTCTCTCCATGTTGCGTCCAAACTCTGCCTAATTGTTGCAGCTGTTAAAAACTCGCACCTGTTTCCCTTGTCCTACTTTTGCTGACTTGGCCTGTCACTCAACTCGAGTGCTGGTCAAAGATAAACAGGAGTTTAGTAGAGAAACCGAGCAAATGCTTAGTTAGGAACTAAAAGCAAATGAAAATGGTAGTCAAGCAATTTGTGGTCAATGCAGGACTTAAAGGCAAACGACAACGACGACGACGACGACGAGTGGGAGGAAAGTTCACACAACAACGAAATAACAGGACATCAACGTCAGGAGACGATTTCAGAGTTTCGGTCTTGGTCTAAAGGTACACTGAAAACAAAGACAAGCTTAGAAATATGTTGATATTTAATTAGACCGTTTCAAGACCAAATTACTAAAACTATGGATATAATTTCAAGATTTTAAATTTTAAATATAAAAATAAAAGTCTTTCATTAAAAGAAATATATGCCTATGTAAATAGGTTCATGGGCATATCTTATCATTTTTCAAATTAGAATAATTCTCTTTCTTTTCGTAACTTTTAGAACTATAAATAAGAACATTTATACTTATATAATATTTATAGTCTTGGAAACATACTATTTTTTATTCAATGTGTTCTTACAATAAATTTTTTGATTTTGTTAGAATAAAAATCATATTTCTGAGATTCCTTTTAGAACCAGTTTTTTCTTTTATCAGTGTACACATAGATAGAAAAAGTCCAAGAGTTCCCCAACTTTGAGTGCGTGCAAATGACGTAGAAATAAGCCAAATCTTTCTGACGATACAAAGTACAGGGTGTGTGTGTGTGTGTGTGTGCGAGTGTGTACGTATGTGTATCGTTCACTAATTAACGACAGAATAATTTGGTACGTCATGAATGAAAACGAGCCTCCACAACTCACCGAGACTTTAGTTCATGCTAAGAGTCTTTCAACAAAACAGAGGAGGAGTTAAAAGGGGGGAAAACTGTGGGCTTGGGGTCATATGGAATTAGAAAAGTTCATTTGGCAGAGCAACTGTTTGGCTTTTGGCCCCTTAACTCGACCCGATCCCCGTCTCTAGAGCTTTGCCTGCCAAATTTTGCATGCAATGCAAAGTGCAATATCAACAAGCGGCCAAAAGACTAGAAACAGGATTCCAAAACTGCAACACACACAAAGCAATAGACAGAGAAGAAGATAGTTAAAGAAAAGAGACAGAGAGAGAGAGAGAAAGATATGTCGACTTGTCACACAAAGCAGAAAGTTTCAATGGGACAAGTGCCTTGGACACATGGACACATGTACATACATATAGACAGATAGAAAACTTGGAAAATTTTCGACTATGCAGTATGCAGGCGCAGCTAATGCGCAGGAGATAAGAAAAAGAAAGAAGAATAGGAAAATGTGAAACGCCAGTTGATAAAGGGACCCAATACGGTTGGGGGGTATCTAAAGAAATGAAATGTGCCCAGGGGAAACCCACATATATGTACGTTTACATATGTCCTTATGTAGGGGCACTTTTGTTTAGTTGGAATTTTCATTGCATGCAATTTGACCATAAAACAAATGAAACATTGCGGTTTTATTTTCGGTGCCTACGCACACAAAGACATCTATGGCCATGAATAAATGCTGAATACTCCTAGTCGTGAATAGTGAATAATAGTTCATCCTGTTGGGCCAAGAGTTTGCACTCAGTGGGTTGGGCTGTGTTAAGGTCGCATTCAAATTGATGTATACGTAGATTACTCCCCGAGATTGACAATAAATACAATGGCAACAGGAAATATGTTGTAAATGGGCCCATACACTGAGCGAAATACATAAATAAATTCTATTTTTACCCAAGTAATTGATGGATATATGAGTTTCTTCAGTGTCAATCAGTTAAAGAAGAATTTAAAAGTTAACAGAAACTTATCTGATCTTAATTATAATCAAAACAGTGTTTCCAAAGTTAACGTTCCATCATTTTGCTTCGACTATTTGAAAACCAAAATTGAGTGAAAGTTGTTGAAAGTTTGAAAAACTGTTCAGAAACTATGGCTTTGGCTTAAGTATTGCAGAAGTAAAAGAAAAGCAACCGTTAAATTTATAAGCAGAACATTATTGCTTCGTCTGCAATTCTGACTATTTAAAATACATACAAGTTTTTCATTTGTAACATTTTTTATTTGCATAATTTAGTTTATGTAAATATAACCCTGAAAATGGCTTAAGAGTCAAAAATCTTCTACTGCGTTGTGCAGTGTATTAAGAAGAGCAAAAACAGTACAAGCTTCATTTCCTTTTGGTTGCAAACCAAAACGGAAGTAACAAATATCATCAAGCCCAATTGCATTTGCGGTCGAAAAGTGGAAATATTTACTTGGTCCCCCTTTTTGGATTGAGGATAGAGGATGGAGACAGACGAACGCTTTTCGGGTGCAGGTTTTGGTTTGATGAAGTATACTTAGTTAGTTGACTGCCTTCTGGGCAATAAAAGGAAAGTACCAGCAGACGAGTACATTAGATAAAAGGCTGGCCAGCAGGCAGACCAACCAACCGACCGACAGATAGATAGACAGACAGACAGACATACAGATGGAGTACAAGGACTTTCAAATAAAGTGTACTAGGAGTCTTTTCGTGCTTAGGAATGATAAAAGTGGTTTATGACTGGCTTACGTTTCGGTTATGTCTGCCAGGGCTCAAAGCATAATCCACAGCTGTTAACGAGCAACTGTAAGTTGTTATTTCATTTCTACAAACATATAGACGACAGCCGGACCAAGACACAATTGAAATTCGTTTCAAAATTATGCTAAAACTAAAATAATCTGAGAGCTCTCAAACTCAAAAACACGCAACGTAGAAAAAGATAGGGGAACTTATGTTTTTAAATTTGTCCTTAAATATTTAAAACGTAGAAGGAGTAGTAAACGTTGTTTATTATTAATTTTTCACAGTCAATTAGTTTGTTGTTGTTTATTTTTTTAGAAATATGTATTTAAATACAAGATTTTTTTGCAGTCATAAGATATTTAAAATTTAAGAACCTGCTAAAAGTTTTAAGTTTGCAAAAAAAAAAAAAAAATATCTCCATTTATTGCTTAGTCGGATTATATGATTCTACCATACTATAGTTAGAAGTTATATACAATTTTCTATTATATTATATACAATTTCCCACTGAATTAACTGGAATAAATATGCAACTATTTTCTTAGTGGTAATAAGTATTCGTTACACTTTAGTTTAGTGCAGTTTGCTCTTAAAAATCAGTGCATGAAATATAAAAAATGTAAATGTATTACTGTAGTTTTAATCTAGCCTAAAGTTTGGGGTGGAATAAAAACAACTTTCAACTTGTTTTAAATGCCATTCGTACAGTCACGTATCTGTAGAAGTTGTTGTTATCGTATCTTTTGCTGTTACTGTGGTGATTATTGTTGCTGTTGTTGTTGCTGTTCGTTGTTGTATGTGCAACACCAGTAACAGCTACAATTGAGTTGAGTCTGTGTCTGTCTTTGTTGCGCCAATAACAACAACAACGTCACCATCGTTGTCGATTCTGTTGTCATCGTAGTCATTATCAAGTGCTCGACACCCAACACCAAAAACCTAACATGAAACACCCTACAATGGCCAAAAATAACCGGTGAAGCACTTAAAACAGACCACATGACAGACGCCAATAGACTTTCGGCTTTCTCCTCCTACAAACTCTTATCCTGCCATAATCGATGGTTGCCTTAGTATATCTATCTGTGTTTTTGTGTGTGTGGGTTGCGACTATGTCTGAGTATGCTTTATCTTTGGGTTTGAAGTCTCTGCAAACCGCAATTTTCAGTTCAATTTAAATTTGCTGAATGGAGTGTTCATTGCCGTTTGTTGTCCTTGTTCTTGTTCCCTTCCTTGAGAGAGGATGTTGTCCTACCTCTTGTTGCATAGACAGTATCCAAAGGGTTTTCCAGTTATTGCCGACTTTGACAAAGGCAGAGCTAAGGTGTTCGATAAAACAGGTATCGGGTTTATTTTGCACTTAATGGATTACATTTTTCTTAGCATAGAATGGGTTTTGTCAATGATTACAGAATATAACTGTAATTGTTTGTAAGTCAAGTCAAAAAAGAATTACGAATCTTTTAAGTTGTTATTCCATTTCTTTTTTGTACGACTTTTTACAGAGTGATTACAAATAATTATAATTATGAGACAAAGCATTTGTTCGAAATGTTTTTCATAGTTAAGCTTCTTTAGAGTTACTTAAGAGTTTTTCTTGTGGAAACTATTAATTTTGCATTTGTCTTTCGTTTTCTTTAAACAGTTTCTAGACTTTGTTTTATTTTTTGTACTTTTCATTATTAATATATAATATTAATCATAATATTCCATTTAAATCAATTTTATCTTAGTTTTTAGTTCGTGCGATTTATTTGAATTAAATTTACCCTGTGTAAGTTGAATAATAAATAAAAGCATTATTTGTTAATGCCGTCACTAAATTATTGCCATTTTTACAACCATTTTAAAGTATTTGTACGAGCAATAAATATTTTATACTTTTTTCATTTCACCTTCTATTTTTATGGTTAATAATAACATGAGTTTGTTGCAAAGTCCTAAGCAAACTAATACACCTGTGCAATTGCATGAACTAACTCCCCGAAGCCAAAAACTTGCAGAATACACATACATCATTTAGGAATGCGAGTGAATGAATATGGGCACGTATGTATGTGGAACTTTGCTATCCTAATGCCCCTTTTTAATTAAACTCAAACACATGACCCGTAGATTCCCCAAACACACATTCGAGTTGCCACAATGCCACATATGTACATATACATACAGACACATATTGAGTGTTTGGTGGAGAAGAGGGGAGGAAAGAAGAAATGGAGTTAGGTAGCCAAAAATTTATGGCCATTGCCAGTGACTGGAGACTCACACCCACAGTTACATTTACAAGGACACTGACGACAATTCAAACAGAAATTTAATATTTTAGTAGTTAAATTATTTGGCACTTGCAATAAAACAAACAACTTGCAGCTGCAGCTCCCGTTGGGGCCTAGAAACTGCAAGGAACAAGTGAAAAGTGGTAAAATGTAAAACTTTCAGAAACCGTTGCGCAAACCACAAAATGGTGGCGGCAGCGGGGCCAGAAACCTCAAAATTTCAACTGCTTTTCACTCTCAAGTATCCTCCTCTCTCACAACGATGCCGTTGACCAAATGTTGTTAAATAGCATGAGCAAAATGTAAATATACATTTTCAGCACAAGATTTATGCATATTTTGAAGCTCGTAAAAGCAAAACGAAGACATGAAAATTCTCTGTGTTCGCGTGTGTGTGATGTGTGTGTGTGTATGTGATGTGTGTGTGTAGGGGCGTGGAGCATGTTGCATGCCCCTTTGCTCATCGTCTGGTCAAGTGGCATGTGTGCTCTAAATTTTAAAATTGTTTGAAATTGTCCTTGGTCCGCTGCTGCAGCTGTCACAAGGACATGAACTGCAGCCGTCTGAATTATGGTGCAAGACATTGGCTAAAATCTTCGTTTGAACTTGTGTTCAGTCTGTATGTGTGTGTAACGTGTGTGCAAACAGTGTGTGTAAGAACAGTAAATCCAATTGGGCACATTACGCATACGCCATGTGGCACATGGCATTGTAATATCCATGTGACTTGACTGTCGGATGGCTTCTTGTTTATTCTCACTCACTCTGCGTAATGGGAATATTGCTTACGAGACTTGTTTTGAGAATTTTACAATTCTGGTGTTGCTTTCGTTTACTAGAAATATCCTTTAATACCATAAAGGTGTAGTAAGAGTTGTTATATATATTATATATGTATGCAATAATAAACAAAGATGAGTGGAAACATAATTAACACATTCATATTTTAAATTTTTAATACAATATTTTAAGTCACCTGGACTTTTGTTGACTGAATATTTAACTTATTTTCGCATAGTGGAAATATTATTTAACACCCTAAGAGTGAAATGAAAATGTTTATAAAAAACAAATACAAAAGTACATAAATTGTAAATAACAAAAGCTCACTTATACTTTGCAATAATATATTTAAAGTGTTCATTTAAAAACACTAAATACTTTGTTACACTCTTGTGTCTAGACAGTAAATGGATTAAACTTAAAGAAGCCATTGCCTTTTAGAAATATCTTTTAATACCTTAAGAGCGCAAATAAAATTTTATAGAAATAAATGCATATAATCTTTATGTCTGTAGAAGTAAAAATATTAAGAGCATAAACACAATTTTAATTTCCTACAATACTTAAGGCTAACATTTAAAACGACCCCAAAAAGTACGTATGCTACACTCACGGCCGTAAACAAATAACAAAAGCTTGACGGAATTGAAATTGATGACCATCATAATTTCTTGTCCATACAGTTTTCCGTTGCGCATGTGCAACCAAAGAAAAAGACAGAAAGGGGGTCAGGGTGGAAGGTAACGTGGAGCAGTGGTTAAGGCTGGGCAACACATCAATAAATATTTTAAACCCATTTCCCTCCACCTACAAAATGGAAGACTATGCGAAAATGCGCTTGTTGGAAAAGGGCAACGGTAAAAGGTCGCATTTTCGCTTGACCCAGGGCAACAACAAAAACCTCAACCGCAGCGAGAAGCGAACGAAACGATTTTAGTGTGCGGAATGTTCAACAATTCAATTTACCACAAAACTCGTTATTACGGCAGCTTGCATCGAGCCAGGCTAACAGCTAGACTTTAACCCCTTCCCAAAAGCCCACCAACCCCTTTATATAACCAAAAATTGTTTGCAACGGTGTTGAAACTGTCGCCGTATGTTGTCGTTGCCGCTGCCGTTGTCCATTGCCAAGTGCAAAATGTATTTAAACCTGTCGCCATCATCCTGCAAATGACAATCTCCTTCTAGCCAGGCCAGCATTTGTTGTGACTCTCCCATGCAAGTGTGTGTGTGTGTGCGCGAGCATTAAAATTTATGCAAATGTTAAAATGTGTGTGTGATTGTGTTTGGAAAGGTTTCGACCATTTTTCGTTCAGGTGAAAAACAATGCAAATTGGAAAGCTGAATGCTTAGATACTACTCATATGTGTGGGTGAGTTGTGCGTGATTCTCTCTGCTTGCAAAATTTTAAATGACACTGTGTGGTTTTTGGTTTTTAATGGGAGCATGAATTACCAATTATAAAGTTGACAGGATTAATCAATTGGATAATAAACCCAGCCACAGTTCATGTGCAACAACAATTTGACAATGATCCGATATTAAACACATTTTTAGGCGAAATGTTTTAATTTCATTATGGAAAATTTATTATAAAATATGACAAAATGAAGCTAATCAGAAACTAATCCAACTAAGTGCATAAATAATTTCAAAATTATGTGAAGTTAAGTATATTTGACAACTATTTAATCTTAATTAAATATCAATCAACTAAGTACTACTAAAACTGGTATACAGATTATTTGGAATATTTTCTTTGACAAACTCGGCTTTCTGGGGCAAAAAATAAGAAGAGTGTTCAACTTATTTATAAATAGAACTAAAAACTGATTATCTGGCTTTAAATAATAATTTATCAAGTCATTTTTATTATTAAAATAATATTTATTTGCACACATTTCAGTCACGGCTCTAAGGTCACAGCTGCAAAAAGCACACATATTGTCAATATTATACTTTATTGTCAATATTGTGCAACAGCTGTTTGTTTATTGCTCATACCTCAATCATTTCCAAGACATTCATTTTCAATGGAATTCCAGTGTTTTCTATGGATTTCTTTGATTGACCAACGCCTCAATTAGTTTTATTACGACAACGGAAGATTAAACAACTCTTTGTATTTCGGTTTAAGAAAAAAATACTTGCAAATAAAAACCATTCAATTTTAATTTGTATTAAATAATGCAGAGTTGTAGTAAGGTTTTTTCAATTTTATTGGTGTCTACACTCATCGAACTGAGCTTTGAATCAATGATGAACTCTGGAATGGGCAGTACGGTGAGATTATCTAATTTAAATGAAAGATGTCAACTAAAACTAAATGGTACTTACAGCCATTGACAATGTTTAAGGATATGGAGGGAGAATGCAATTCTTATTGTTTTGGAATTGTAAAGCCAATATTGCAGCAATCGAAGCAAACACAGTTTATGGAATTACAGGATAAAATCAGAGATCTACATGCGATTATAAAGAATACAGAGAATCAGCTGGCGGCCGTACAAATAAAGTTGGGAGTCTGTGAGGATGCAACTAAGAATAGGGAAACTCTATCAAAAGAGCAATTGAATCGAAAGGCAATGCAGTTAACAGAATTACAACAGAAAACAATTGAACAAGATAGTGGTCTAAAAAAGGTGGAAAGAGAAATGAGCAGTCTCAGAAATAAAATTGGTATATGTGAGGAAACTGTTAAAAACCGAGAAGTACAATATGCCCAATTACTTGATCTGAATGCGTCTTGTAACAACAGCAGCAAAGTCAAAGATGATCTATTGGCAACAAGTAAGGCTCTCATTGAGAGGCACAAGTCAGCATTTCGATCTGATATAATCAAAGTCGAGTTAAAGGAGAAACAAATTACAGAAATGGATTCACAGCTCAAGCAAAAGAATAATACTATATTGGAACAGAGTTCAAAAATTGAAACACTAATTGCAACGATAACACAACAAACAGATGAAATATTTGAATACAAAACACAACTCAAAGAATGTCAATCATCAAGTTGTATTGGTAAATCTACAGATATTCATGTGATAAGGGTACCCGAATCGAAACCCTTCCCAGTATTCTGTGATTCCGCTTTGGTCGATTCGGGATGGACAGTCATTCAGAGGCGACAAGATGGTTCTGTGGCATTTAATCGCAATTGGACAGATTATTCGCTGGGATTTGGTGATTTACGTGGAGAATTCTTCATTGGATTAGAGAAACTTTACTTGATGACGCAATCACAGCCTCATGAACTCTACATATTTCTACAGGGTTTTGATGAAGAAAACAGATATGCACGCTATGATCACTTTCTAATTGGAAACGAAAGTGAGTCCTATAAAATTATGTCGTTGGGTCGTTATAAAGGAACTGCTGGGGATGCCTTTGCTTCCCAAAAGGATATGAAGTTCTCTACGCCTGATCAAGACAATGATCGAAGCCCTGGAAATTGTGCAAAGGATTTTCGATCTGGTTGGTGGTTCAGAAAGTGCTATTACTGGTAAATGTTAAATAACATTGAATATAATTAAACATACATAAATTAAATTTCTTTTTCTATTTTAGTAACTTGAATGGACAATATTATAATGCCAGAATAACAAATCAGTATGGTATCAATTGGTTTTCGTGGCATAAAAACTCTTTACAATTTGTACAAATGATGATAAGACCCAAGCCTCATTAATGCCTTGAAATAAACATATTTGTTTATACATAATACTCCATAAAGCAATTTACATAATTTGTTGCTGCAACACAAAATTTCATTTTTGGGGGCAAACAGAAGTTGCAACATTACGAAACGATGTGTGGGTATCTCGACTAGACAAAAAACCCATTAAGAGAGACTTATACTCTGTCTGTTGTTGTGTCGGAGGCGTTGGGGCGACTGATGCTTTTGCCACGTTTTAATTTGCACAAACATTTATTAAATTTTAAAATTTAATTTGAATTTCATGCCACACAGCGAAGTATCTATCTTGGCGCGACGACAACCAAGGGGTTATGCACAGCAAACTAAGCCAAGTGTAACATATAAACCAAGTATGAAGACTTGAGAGTGCCACTGAACGACAACAAAATATCCTATACTAAGCATACTTAGAGTACTATTAAATGGTACTATAAAGTCTTATTCAAGGTTGATATGTATTTTTATCATATTCAGCGTATTTTTTGTAATAAAACTCTTATATTCAAAAACGGATTTAAGAAAGTCCGTTACGGACGTAATCATAATTGTCATGCAAATATTAAATTTGCAGTGAAATAATTCACACAACTTGGCCAAATGCACAGCTTGCGTGTGATCTTAATCTGCAAAAAGTAAAATAGTTCGATATTTCATAATGTGCATCCGCGATAAAATATTTCCAGTTTATACCTATGATATAACTTTAACAGCAATTATAATTTTTTCTAGCTGAGATTCACTTTTTTTTGGGATATGCTCATATACCCATTTTTGGTTCAACCTTTAACGCTTGCAGTGTCTAAAAAAGAGGACAACGAAGCGTAGTGGGAGCGACAACAACAACATTAACAACAACAACAACGAAAAGGATGTGAAGGAGTCAACGTTAACAGGATGGTACCAAAAGCAACAGCATGGAATTGATTATTGAGCGAGTGTGTTGGGAGTTGTTTTGCCGTTGCAAAGACTTTTTGAACGGAGTGAGGGCGTAGAATATGGAAAATGGGAACGTTCCACTCGGGGCTTAGATATATGCACATTATTATGTGTCTGTGTGTTTGTATGCAAGTGTGGGTGCATATGTGGCACGTTCAGTGTTGCGGGTCTAGGCTGACGCAAAAGTTATGGCACATTGGTATGCAGTTAATATTCAAGGCCTTTCCCGCCTTGTCGCAGCAGTTGCAATGCATGTTGCATGTTGCATTGCTGTTGACAGCGGTACTGTGAAAATTGCAACTGCAAGTTGCATGCATAAATAGGCAAATGCCACATATGTACATAGAACGATCCCATCCATAGCCAATGCTGCAAGGCATCCCTTTTGATATGGCTTTCAATATACGTTCAAAATGCCAAATGATATCAGCCTGCTATCAAATAGGAATTTGTTTAGCCATTTTTCTTTGTTCGATTTGTGTCTTTTGTTGCATACTTTGGGGTGGCATTCAGGGTTGTGTGGCAATTGCCACATAGGACTATTCTATTGACAACAACAAATTGTGCGTGCATTCTGTGGGGCATCAGAAATGGGAAAGCTACAGGAAAATTATTCTCAAAATTGTGGAATATGAGCTAATATGTGGCTTTTATAATAGAATCGCTTATTTGGGTGTTCTTTTGTTGAAAAAGAGTATTGATGAGTATTGCTAGTTTGTGTTAGTATACGAAAGCATTTTCAAGAATTTAATAATGTACACCTAAAATATTCTAATGATAGAGTCGATTATACTGGTTCCATCAAGTTAAATTTGGTATTCTCAAATATTATCTGAGTATCTTAGAAATTTCCCCACGATTGAAAAATATGTAATTACAAAAGTCATCCAAGACAATAGTTAACTAACGTTTAGAATCTACACATTAAAACAAGAAAAGAGTCTACGGAGCTGGCTGGAGTGTTAAGAATATTGACTAGATCGATTATAATTGATTTGACATTAAAATCTTTTTCTGGAATGTTGTTATTTTCTTTTTGAAGACCACATTTACAAGTAACTAATGTCATATTAGTATTTTATATATGTGTATTGCTAAGAATGTAAATTATTTGCTTTTGAATAATGTGTAATATTGTAAGGCATCATTCGATCACTTTTTCTTGCTTTTCCCCTGGATGCTAACAAAGAAGATGATAGAGCAATGTTATTTGATGAACTCGCATTACGGTTACAGACTTTTATTGATGCTGTCATTTTATGAGGAGCTAAAACATAAAAGAACAGTTCAGCAGCTGCAACATGACACCGTGCATACATAGGAGAATAACATGCAACACGCAACAACTATAAAGTTTTGCAGCTGACAATGAACATGAAAACCATTGGGCATGACGGCAAAGAAATTGTCAATTTGGCATGTGACTCACACTATAACACACACTCCCACACACACACACACACACTCATATCCACATTTTAGTATCTCTGTACAGCTGTCAATTAAAACTGAAGCATAGAAAAACGTCATAAAAATGCTTCTCCTTTTTATTTTGGACAGTGGAAACATGGAAAATTAGTCATGCGCGATATTGTTGTTTGGGTCTGTCGACCCCTCGTGTTAGTGTTACCCCTTTCAATTAATTTTCGCATACATGTATTTGGATAAACAACAACAAAAACAAGAGCAGCGGCTAACTGTGTTCACTGAATTCAATTAACCGCAATTTTGCATAGTGCTGGGAACAATCAACACGCGTTGTGGCAACTCTGGCACTTTGGTATGCCTTTGAGCTTATCTCACGGAAAACAAATGCAATTATTGTGCACGGAAAACAAACAAAACACGTTAAAAAAATAAAAAAAAACTGTACCAAACACATTGCAAAAAACTCACCCACTGTAATAAAAGTAAAGTATTAAAATAATTAAAACAATTCTTTCGTTTAGCTGTAAACTCTGTCCACAACTAACTGCGTGTATTTATAATTGTTGCACTTTTGTTGATCTCTGTAATTTGTCACGTGTAATTGCATTTAAGTCTCGACTCTGGCCTCTGATTTTGTTGACTTTTGTAGTGTAGTTGTGTAAAGCAATTAAACATTGTTCGACACAATAGAACAACAGAATACGATGACCTCAATTGATTTATATTCATAATTTTCCAACAAACAAAATAGTGTCTGCTCCAAATACTTTTATTTGAATAGTAGCTTAATTCTAAAATGAGTTTAATTCTCTTACTATGCAATCTTAGAATTGCGTTAATTATTCTATTATAAATTGCTAAAACTTGCACTTTCCTTTTAACTAGTTTAAATTGCTACAATTAAATTTGTTTCAACTTAACTATATGGTTTCTTCTGACACCTTTCCAGCTGCAATACATTAGTCCAGCAAAAAATAGTAGTTTTTCTAAATCGCCGGACAAGTTTCCAGTCCACATTGTGGCTGTTTGCCCGTTTAGATGGTATAATACTCCTTTCCCTTATCACTCGACTCGTAACTGCCCCATGACAGGTCACACTTTTAACATCGCATCGCCCACATAACAGTTGACCACAGCAAACTGCTGACCACATGCCTCTCTCATGTCGTATAGGGACAGACGGAGGGACTGACCAAGTTACTCTTGACTGCGGGTTGAATGACCAACGTTAACTTAATAGAAGTTGACACATGTCGCCACGCATGCAAAATGTATTCATCCAACCGCAGCGCAGTGAATCGCAAAGCGGCATTGACCGCTCCACGACCACGGCTACACTACAAGCACACGCACACCTCCAAGACCTGCAAGTACTATATATGTACTTTAAAAAACTGTACAGCTATAGTAATAAATATATAACATAAGTTATCAGTCACGTGTGGTCTAAAAAAATTGAATCGACGCAGTTTTTAGACGAGAATTCTTTGACAGACATCATGCTGAAAAATCAGTCAATTTATTTAAATATTCCACTAATTTATAAAGCTTTTTGTATTAGAAACTAATTTTATTCTTCAGTTATTCAGTATTAGCACGAAGCATATAAATTATTCCTTCTGATTTAAATTGGAAACTAATTTAAGAAATTTGCAGTTAGTTCGCAAGTTTATCCAGAGTTTGTTTTGCGTTCTTCTTTGGATTAGTTTAAGCTCAAATTTACATAATTAAATGTGACTTTTCTTAAATTGTTTTATAGCAAATTTATTGCTTTTATTTTGATCTCAGATTGAGGTTTGTAGCACTTACATATCGATTTGTGTATGTATTATATTTATATTTCATTCATGTTTCATACTATCATTGTGAAATCAAAATAAATATATTTTACATATTGCCTTCAATTTGTTCTATTTGTATGGCTATGACTGTTGCTGTTTCTGAGTCTGTTCTTTTCTATGGCCCACGCACTTGATTTCAATAACCATGTTATGCATACCCAGGCCTAGAGAGAGAGAGAGAGAGAGAGAGACCCAATGCCTGCCAATTAACGTGGCCCTTGGCTGGTTGCCTGATTTCAATTCGTTTTAATAACGCAAAAAACAAAAAGCAGTACCCCAAAAAATTGGAATGTATGTATAAAAACATACAGTGTATTTCCGGCCATGACTGCTGTCGCTTGTCAATTTGGTTTTTCTCTTTTTCAAATGTCACCCCTCAAACTGGCTTTGAACTTTCTGGTGAAACGTAGCATGAAATTTGTTTGTTTACAATCGCCAAACTCCAATCCCCTCAACCATCCTTGTTCCATTGCCAGAAAAAACAGTTCTGGTTATTATTGTTGTCGTTATCAAATGCCGGAAATTATTGTTCGCTTTGGCATCGTCGTCCTCATCGACAACATCACAGACGCAATCGCAACACAGCTTGTGTGTAAATCCTGTTTATAAATAAGTATATATCAACGGGCAACGTGTTTTTTTGGGGGCGCCGATTTCATGCATCGTTGACAAATATTGAGCACACTGTGCAATAACAACAAAATTGGCTAAAACAATCATTGTTAGCCCAGTTACAAAGAAGAATCGTTGCCCTAAATCAAAACACAGACACAGGTAATTTATTCTTAAAAGAAAAATAATTCTAACAAATCAAGTATCTGTTTATAAAATGTATAACAAACTTGAACTGACAAAGAAAAACACTTGTATAATAAGGCTTCTTTAATTAACAAGTGTTTTATCAATATTTTTGTTATTAACAAACAGTAGATAGTCTCTTATGGTTTTCAGAAGAAAGATCAGCCTGGGCTTAAAAAACAGACACAAAAATAATATCTGAAACCTCAACATTTTTTTAGAGAGTTGATAAAACTTTAAATTTATTCATTAAAATAAAACTTTTGTTAATATATTATTCTAAATTTGAAAATAACATCATAGCTGCCGACATTTAAGACTCCGAAAATGTGTCCACAAAATTAAATCTCTTAAAGTTCTGTGTCACGTCCGGATTGGCTTGACAAATTTAGAAACCAGCTCGAGTCAAAATCTCTAGAGATTTCTAGGGGCCCCTGTACACTTTGTTACTACTTTGAACTACTAACTTATATAGATATTTAAAAATTTTTGTTTATAATTTTTGATACTTTAATTATAACTATCATTTCATACTTAAATATCGACATCGTTAATCAATTTAAGATTTTTTTAGCAACCAACTTTTAGACATCTTAACTAATAATAATAATTCATTCAACAAATTAGATGGGCAGCAGGAAATAACAAAGAGAGAGAGAGAGAGGCTCAATTTAAAATTTCCACAATGTTAAAGAAATGCAATAAAAAAGACTCATAAATAAAATGAGCCGCATTGCATTAATGGCAGTTGCAGTTGCTGCATAAAGCTGCCACGGCCAATGCACTCGAGAAATATCAGAAAGGGCGGAGCAAGGAACACTTCTTCAAGGGGTTTGGGGGACTCCAGCGCCGCCGCCAAACAATGTAGCACAAAAAAAAAAAGAAAGGAAAAAAAGGAAAATAAATGCCACTTCAGTTGCATTCTGTTTGGCTGGGCAAAAATTATATTACAACAATGTATATAAATTGTGATTTCCATGCCGCATGCAGCATTCAAGTGGCAACTGCAGACAGCAGTCGACGCTTAATGGAGTCAGTGTGTGAAGTGTGTGTGTGTGTGTGTGTGCTCGCTCACTGTGGGGCCTTAATCCCCCCTCAGAGAGAAATGTGTGGATCGTCTTGTGCACACTCTGCTACTTGCTGACTGACTAACTGACTGACTGACACGGCAGTGTGTCAAACCAGGACCTGTTATGTGATGGGTAAAAAAAAGGGGAATTATGCGTGTCCTCGCTTGGTTGATTTTAACACGCAGCCAACAACAGTGCCTGTTGTATGCATACACCCTGCCAACAATGTAATCAAAGTAGGGGCCAACTGCTCATTTCTAGCACAAAACTTAATATACTGCTAAATGGCATTAAATGTTGGGGGGGATGACTAGACCAAAGGGTGCCAAAGAGGAGGATTGCACAACATTTTTGATAAGCTCGAGAAGCGTAAACACCTCGACATACTTTTCTCATACTTTGTTGCGTGCGTGCCTCAGAGTAGCTAATAAAGTTGGACAGTTTAAGACGCTGCTGGATGGTTAGCTAGCAATTAAGCCATAAAAGGCACTAAAGAAAAAAATATAGAAGAGTTTCAGCAGGAAAAGTTCAGCTTACTGTTGCACAGTTGCTGTGTCAACAAGTGAAGCATGGCAACAGCGCACTTTGCACTAATCGAACTTTATGCGCTGCTCTTTGGTCATGAGTTCCATGAACTTTTTCACGTACTTTTACTTTGGTTCGCTTTACTTTACTTTCGGTTATTTGTTGTTGACACAAGTTTGGCAATAAATTAGAAAACCTTTAAAGTGAAACCTAATGTGGTTAAAGTTTCGCAGTTTCGGTATCGAAAATATTTATTCGAATACTTGTGCGAGACTTGTATTAAGAATAAAGATTAATAGAACAACAGTTTAATGTCTGACTATATACATTTCAATAGGAACCTAAATATAGGAATTTTCAGCTGTACATAGTTATTAAATTGAAATTTTTGAAAAATACTGCATTGTTTTCATTATTATCATTATTAATTTCAGTAAAATTAACATTCGACGCACTTCATTCGGCATTGTGGACACACTACAAGTAAATTTGATTGGCTCTTATTTATTGATTGCTTACATTTGTTTCTCATTTCTTCTCACGTCTTTCCAAGAATACATACACTGTTGCCACACTTCTTTCGCTTTTGTTGCCGCACTTCATTTGACACCATTTGAAACGGTTCAGCTGTTTTCAATTAAGCGCAAAAGCTTATTAAGTGCAGCCTCCAGGGAATGGCTGTTCATTCAATATCTCAATGCAAATGACAGATATAACAATGCTTTTAATTAGCATGATTTATGTATGCATTTCAATTGTACCGACATGTTATTTCAAGCTGTTGTCTAAACACAAAATATGCTAAACGAGCTCCAAAACGAGCCTAATTAAATGTAACACATTTCTCCCACGCTTAAATGCAATAACATGAAGCACACATAGACACACACACCACAAATAAATATATATAGTAAGCTAAACAATCAGTTTGAATCAGTGTGAAGTGCATCAATCAAATGTAACAAACGGCAACAAATGTCGCTTAACTAACAACAATTTGAGATGGACTAAAATGTAAGTGGCTTTTGTGTAAGCTCATTAAAATGATTACACCCAAATGCACAGAGCCACGCCCCCAAAATTAAACACACCCCTTTTACACACACACACACACACACACATCACAGACACACACACACTAAACTAAATGTGCCCGTGACAATAGTTGTGTCTCTCATTGTTGTATGTCTGTCAAATTGCATGCAATTTTTGCAACAAATCCCATCGTGATGCAGGGGAAGCCACAACTCCAACCCTCTCCCTCTCTCCCATCTTTCCCCTTCTATTATTGTTAGAGTTGTTTAGCTATGCATTAGATTTGTTTTCATTTTTATTTACTTTTTTTTTTTCTAGTTTTCTATTTGCCTTGTCGCTGTTTCTGGCAGCTCTTTTGTTGCCTGTCTTCCATTTGCTGCAGCAACAACAAAAAACATTTTTTTAAAGGCATGCCACGCCTTTTTTTATGGCAGGGAAGAAGGGGGTTTCGGTGTACGTGGAAGCTGATTTCGTCATTGTTGCTGCTTGCACAATAACAACAACCATGTTGCATTCACAATGGGCACATGTTGCTGCAACTTTCATTGTCAGTGTCATTGTTGCCGTAATGCTGCAACTATGAGTGTATGGCAGCGCTTTTGTGTGTATTTGTGCAAGTGTGTGTAAGTCTTCTATGCCTCACTTTATTGCAGCGTTGCATAAAAAATTGACCATTGAACTGGTAAGAGAATTTTCTGTGCAAGATTGCATCGTGGCATGCCACTGCAGACAACATTTCACAGAATTTGTGGCGTGTTACACACGTATGCTAAATTCCATCGTTGCCAACTTTCAGTTAGTGTTATGTTTAGCATTTTATAAGTCTTATAAACAATAAAAAATTCCGATCTATAGAAAGGCTCAATATAAAAACAAAACAAAAAAAAATATGTTGCCAAAATTCATTAAAACTTCTTCATTCATATAGTTTAAAACCTTTAAAGAAACACTAAATGCTTTTGTTATTTTTTCCAATAGTTCTAAAAAGATTTACAAATACTTTATTTCTTAAATTTTTATGTTATTTGTTTTGTTATTTATGTATATATTTTTTATATTTTTCAAATATGTATATAATCATATAGCATAAATGGCATAAATTTGCATGACAAAACTTTTAATCTTTTAAAATTGTATACTCAAAGCTTTTTGTAAGCAGCGTTGCCAAATTTCACACCATAAACAATTTTTTAAGTCGCACAGTTGTGAAGTAAGCCACAAACTGTCACTTAGACACACCATGACAATTTGACAATCTAAGACCACTCGGAACAAGATGAAGAACTCGAATTATTAGCGAGCACTCAGTAGACAGTCATAACTCAAGTGTCAAAACAGAAGTGAAATGTTATCAAACAATTTCAAGGTTGATTTGGACTTGACTTGAGGAACAATGAAGCCTTCAACTTCAGCCAATGCACGCCATATAAATCATAAGCCAAATTTTCTTTATTTTTTTTTTCTTTTGAGGAAAGGTCTTCAGTTCTTTTATAATAAACGCGCAAATTTTTCACTT
Source organism: Drosophila neotestacea (assembly GCA_035044365.1). Lineage (NCBI taxonomy): Eukaryota > Metazoa > Arthropoda > Insecta > Diptera > Drosophilidae > Drosophila > Drosophila neotestacea. Next base: position 531,495 of record JAWNMD010000052.1, on the reverse strand, counting down.
GCGGAAAGTTGCTTTTTTGGGTATTGGTTGGGAGTACATTTTTGTTGACTTACCTTCGCGCACATTCTCGTAGGCATCCTCAACATGTGACTCCTTATAGATAATGGAGTGAAAATCAAGTTCGTCCTGTGCGGCGGCATTCTCATCCACCTGGTCGATGATGCTATCCGTTGTCGGTGTGAACATTGTCGTTGAGTCTGGTAATATTGGGAATGTTGTTGCTGTTGTCGTCGTAGTGGTTTCAACATTTTTATTTATGAAGTATTCTGTCTTATTATCAATGGCAGTTTTGTTGTTATTGTTAATATTGTTGTTGTGACTGATGCTGTCTGGTGTATTTTTTGTGGTGCTCCTTCGAGTTGTCGACCCTGTTGTCGTCGAGGACGATGTTGTGGCGGTGGTCGTCGTGCGATTTGTGGGAAAATAATGTTTGGCATGTTCAACATAATAGGCATCACGTTCCGTTATAATTTTACCCTCGAATACCCCATTGTGTATGGAACCAAATACATAGCTATTACGATCCCCTATCACATCGCCCTCATAGATGTGATCAGTGGACACATCAATGGGGCCGTTGCTATCATAAAACTGCAAAATCAAATCAGATATATATACATATTTATCGATAATAATAAAGATAAAGAGATTGTTAATACTCACGTCTAACTTATCACTAAATGTATTTAAATCACGTTTTAATCTAAGATGGAAGTCTCTTCCATGTGCTGCAAACTTTAAATGTACAAAATGATCTTTGGTCACCGATCGTCGTGCTCTATTGTGACTAGCTCTAATGTGCTCATGATCATAGTTGAGTGTTTCATAGTGGGATATGTATTCATTGAGTCGCTCACGGCCTGCAAAAGATGAAAAGAACAGAAAGAGAGTTGTTATTACTTGAGGTATTTAAATAGGTATTAAAGCAATATGTTATTTTAGTGTATAGAAACTATTATTAAATAATAATGTTTGTAATTTTTTAGAAAATCCATTTTCAATAGATTTTCATACATGAAAGTATTTCGATATTCAATAATGAAACAATTCTTCCCTAGCTTATCGCAAAGATGTGACAGTCTGTCTACGACTTCCTCTCTAATTGTAATAAATATAATAATAGTATCTGATAAATTAATATATATTTTAAAGACAACAAATACAAATTAAACAAATTCATTCTCACCTAAATGTATTTTAATATTCGAGAGTATACTAGATATTAAAGAAACATTTTACTCTACTATTATATATATTAACTCTTCTGAAATATTAATATGTGTTTATAGTTTATATATATCTTTTGGGATATACATTTTAAATAAAGCTTAAAATGTAAAAAATTTAAAGAACTATCGCAGACTTAAAAAAAATTTCCCTAATTTATCTGTTTTGAAAATTCCTTTCTAATTGTAATAATTATATAAATATTCCATGACAAATAAATAAATAATTTAATGAAGTCAATTTTTTTGAAACGCTTTTTCACTTTGTTTTGTAATATAAATTGTCTACTTCCTTTTTAAGTCGAATTCATTCTCATATAAATTCACTTTATTTAAACTTATAATTATCATCTACGGTACGTTATTCTAGACTTAAGATAATTTAATATTGCATGCCTGGATTTGTCTTACAACTTATGCACTATCATATTAGGAGAATTTTGTTAGTTGTTGTTGTCATAAAGTCTCTTATTGCTTGCACAGAGCACTTTATTAGGCAATCAGACACGCCCACACTTAAGCCAGGAAAGAAAGGCAACAACAAAAACCAAAATTCACACAAGTAATGCATTTATGCATTTAACTGTGTGACTGTGTGTGTGTGTGTGTGTGTGAATGTGTGCAGGAGTGTTTGTAAATGCATTAAAAATGTTTCACAAGTTAAGGGCAAAGCAGAAATGTACTGTGTGATGTTAATGTTGCCATTTCTCGTTTGGTTTCCAGTCCATCTGCCAAAATAAATATGTTTGTGCCAAGGGAAAACTCCACTTTGCCACTTTAACACACTTGCACTTCAAGTTCGACAGGGCACGCCCACATCACATCAAGAGTGCTGCCTGCTGGGGCGACATTGAGGCAACTGGAACTGAAAAGTAAATGCATTACAAGAAAATGCATTGCATACACACAGGCGCCACACAGGTCCGGCACGAGGGCAAGGTTGGGCCGCCATTTGCAGTTGTCCCACTTTATTTCCATTAAATGCTATGAAACGTTAAAAGTATTATGCGAATCAGCAAACAGAAAACTCAAATGCGAATAAAATGCAGTAACGTTGATGTTGTTGCTGTTGCTATGTGATTGGGTCAATGTTGGGCCGTGCAGTTTCCTCTGTGCCCGCTGGTGACTGTCGGGTATTTTTAATTTGTAAAGGTATGGAACCTTTACCATAGTCACTAAGGGCGGATTACATACACACAGAGACAGAGAGAGAGAAAGACATCGTTGTCGTTGCGTTTCAATTTCCGGCCTTCAATTAATTTGAAATTGCGGCTAGCCGATTTGAGTTGAATTGTGGAATTGGTTTTCGAAGATTTATCGTTGAATACGGATGTTTGTTTTGTGGTTTTTATAGACCATCGACATCCTGATGATACACAATAAAGAAAAATGCCTGGCAAATTAGCTTTGGCATGCGATGCATCAATACGTATTTCAATTAAATTTATTGAAGTTTATTTAATATGTAAATTCTTTGAATTTAACAAATAAATATTGACTAAAAATTGTTAATTAAATTTTAACCATAAAACGCAGACAGTTAAAATGTTTACTTCTCAGCTTCATTTAATACAATTTTAAAACAATCCGTAATAAATTCAAACAAACTTAAACAAATTATCAGAAAGTTAAAGCAATTTCTGTTGAATAAGAATACTGCTGACTTTATAAAGAACTTGACAAAAGTACAAGCAAAATGAACTATAGAAACTAATCCCAATGCCACAAATATTCACAACAAGCCAAACAGCCGGGACACAGTGCCTACGAACAGACAGATACAACCACATCAAATTATCGGCAAGGATTAGCAAAGTAAATACAAATGAAAAATTGACACAAACCGACAGCTGAAAAACTTAGTGAGAGACCAGACCAGATATTCTATAGGAAAACTCATCAAAGGAAACAGCAGCATCAACAACAACAACAACAACAACTACAACAACAATTTGCTCATCAAGCCGAAAAGTTTCGGAATATTCAAACTGAAACCAAAACCAAGAGTAAAAGGAAGAGCAGAAGGTTAATTGCGTTCAAAAAACCACAAAAATCGATAGTTAAATGAAAATAAAGTCAGAATAGCTGCGGTCTATACACAGTTATACATAAAAACCAACTATGGATACAGATACAGACAGAGATACTGATGCAGACAGAGATACAGATACAGCCATAGTTATAGATACACAAAAAAGGAGAAGTAGATGGGATGGAGACTTGCATTTGCCATGAGTGAAGAATTTTAATTACTTAAAATGCGCCAAATAATGAAAAATACGCAAAAAGCGTGAGAAATGAGGGCCCCACAGTCTGAATGACGAAATTAAGGAAAATTGCACTAAAAAAAATAAACCAACGAACGAACGTGAATTGTGAAAATGTTAAAACAAACTGCAAAAGGTTTTAAAAAAGGGTAATTAAACTGAATGCTCAAGCAAACATTACGACTTTTTTACTATGCACACTTAGCACTCGCACTCACAGGATGATTGGTATGGACCAACAAACTAGAGGGAGGGCGAAGCAGTACGAGGTCACTTTAGTAGTTGACCTAGAAAATTGACAAAACGTAACCAGAAAAGGAGACAAATATAAGCTTGGCATCAACGGACAGTGAGAGCTCTACATTATATTCTTATATATAGTTTAAGATATAAATGTACATACATTTCCTATTTAGAAGTGAATATAAACATACTATATATGTATCTTTATTTTTAAGGACCGCTCAAACAATGCCTAAAATCCCAAAGGGAGAATGCAGCGAATAAGCTTAAAAGGTAAGCAAGCTTTGCTGAGTGGTTAAAATAAACTCAGCCTCAGGAAATAGAAGACGATGAAGGTTAAAATAATAGCACAAAAAGGGATAAAATTGCATTGAAAAGATACAAAGCATAATGGGCAAAAATAATAAAAGAACAAAGCATGAATATTGAAGTTAAAATATCATTTAGGCGTACTTAGAACTTTCTTTCACATAAAAATATCTAATATTCAATTTAAACTTCTTATTTTAAAATTCTTTGAATATGATTCTTTAAAGGCAATTTAAATAAAACAATGAAAGGCAGAAAGAACAAACCATGAGTATTGAGTTTGGATGTTCGATAAAGGCGTAGATAGAACTTTTTTTCACATTAAAATTTTTAATATTAACTGAAAACCTAAAAATTGTAGAAACAACTTATTAGCTCGGACTATTTAAATTAAAAAGAAATTTTAATTCGATATTATCGAGCATACAAATTGTTGAATATTATTACTTAAATGCGGATTGACTATTTCAATTTGAAATTGCTATCATATCTAAACGTTTACTCATTGCAATGGCTTATAGATACTATAGATAGTAATTGCTAAAAGTGAAACCATTTTTAACACTATTTTATTTGGCATAGTTGGACTACCGCAACAAATATCTTATTACAACTGCTATGGCTTTTCCTATTGGGGTCTGGGCCTGGGCCTTGTTTCTTATTTCCTCAGCGAATTGGCCCATTTGAGCCCGAGAGCAGCTGCACATTTGGCCCACATAAGAAACGAGCTGAAAACGACTTTCGCTATTTACTGCTGCGGAGTAAAGAAAAGAAAAAAAAATTGAATATGGCAAAGCGTTTGACCAACATTGGGCCAAGAAAATGAAAAACAACTGCAATAGCCCCCAACAATTGCCCGACTTTTATAGCAAACAACTTTTCTTTTTTCTTTATTGCCCACTCTCTCTGTCTCTCTCTCTCTTTCTCTTTCTCTGTGTCTTTCTCATTTTCATTTTGTTTGTCGTTTGCCGCGTTCGGCAGGTTTTTCCTCATCGATAACACAGAGAGAAACTATTATAAAGAAACTGGTTTCTAGTTTGTCTCAGAGAGCTTTGAGCGTTATTTCCAGAGATGGAAAAACTACTTCTAACTACTAGTGGTGACTCCTTGCTATCTTTTTGTGAGCTAAAATTAGTCGCTTTGGGCGCCGGCTGCAGTACACTTGATTGAAAAATGTTCAATCAGTTGCCGCCACCCACAAAAAATATAGAACTGGGGGGAAAAACACAATTTCAACTGTGTTTTGTCGACCACTGTGTGTGTGTGTGTGTCCCTCCTCACTTAAATTCCATTAACCCAAAAATTTTCGGTGTCTTTGCTCCCATCGATTCACGTCGTTTTGTGTCAGCCAAACGAGCGTTTAATGCCATCAACTGTAGAACCCAAAACCATCTCCCAAAACCCCTTTAGCGTTTATTCATTTTTAACTGCATGTGTCATACACTCAAAACACTCCCTTCTTTACCCTCCAATTTCCTCATCCTGATAGCAACCAACACACATACTCAACGATGATTCAATTTGGTTGCAGTAGCTCGCACAAAATGGGCTTAAATGCGCTCAAGTTGAATATTTTAAGCTTTTGGTCAGCGTTTTGGGTGGTTAAATGCTCATTTTGATTGATAGGCTTAAGGCTGTCAGTCTGCCTGTGTGTCTGTGTGTGTGTCTGTCGATCTATCGGTGTATCTGTGTGTGTGTGTGTGTCGGCAGACTCGTTAAGCTGATTCCTCTTTGAGACTGCTGCCTCTTTTCTCGCTGCAATTTTCCAGGAAGCCATGTTTTAGATAAGACTTCCCATACCCTGCGTCCGGCTGCATTGAGATTCCCATTTTAATTTTTTTTTTTTTTTATTTTCTTTGGATCTTCTTGAAGTTGATGGATGATGCGTGCATTGGGATTGGATTCCAGGACTCGTTTTTCTACTGGGTTATTGCCTTCATTTTCCTAATACTCTCTCTCATATAAACTGTTTGCTGCTGTTCAATTTTTGATGTGTTTCTAATACGCTTACAATTTTGCAGATTTGTATTCACTGGAATCTTTGGAGCACAATAAATGCTTGATTAGGAAAGTTCAACTGCTGTTTTTGGGATGTGTGTAAAATACTTGGCAAATGTTTTGATTTATTTTAGAGTCAATTAAAATGTTGTTACTAAGAAAACAATTTATTCGCATTGACAATTATAAGGTATTCAATGTTTAGCTAAATAAATAAAGTGACTAAGTAATTCAAATAAAATCAGGCATTCTAATTAAGTTAAGTTTAGAACAATCAATTGTTCCAATGAGTATAGGCTCAAAAAAGAGAGTACGCATACTTATTACAAACTAATATACTGTAAAAGAATAATGATACACATTAGCATTAATCTAACAACATTTTACCATTATTTATATAAATTCAAGTAAATTACATCGGAAAGTGACAGGTCGAATTTCTGTCACTGATCTAGATAAACGACTTTAAAGTAAATAAAGTAAATGCAGGTGCATAATAAGCTTTAAGGTCATTTGCAGCATTTACCTGCAAAACTTCCCTCAAATTTATCACAAAACATAGAAGAAGATTTTTCTTCATTTTGTTGCAATTTCAGAAAACTGTATAAGACATACGTCAGGGCAGCTGACAGGCCCCAAGGTAAACACAGAACCCATCTCCAACACCCAACAAAAATTGTGGGCAGCATGTCAGGGCAGGGGTCAGGGTGAGGGTCGGTGGTATGACCCCTGTTGCAATGCAGTGAAGTCAGCAACATCGCGCTGCATCTGCGCACGAAACCGCACGAAAGGTTGTCAAATAAAATCCAAGAAAACTGCAATAAATCACGTAGCACTTTTTATCAGCGTTAAGTAAAAGTTTAAACAGTTTTCAAAATACACATAAAAAAAAAGTTGCAAAAGACCCTCCACAAAAATACCAACAACTACAATAGAAGACACTTTAAGGTAATCAAAAATAACAACCGCAAATTGAATATAAACAGACATTCTCCAAATGCAGAAATGTTAAAACTTGACTTGGGAAATGAAAATGAAAGATTATTGAGAATTTTTTTTCAGTTTTCATTAAAAATCATTTCGTTTGGCATTGGCTTATAATTTACTTTTCTTTCATTGTGAAATTGTGTGTTTTTCATTTGCTTCTTCCATTTGAATTGCGGTTTATTTTCGATTTCGCTTTCCTTATACACAGCGACTTAACTTTTCCTTGTTGTATTTCCGTATTTTTATTTATACTTTTTTTTTTTTTGCTATGGAAAACAGCCAATCAGTTGAAAAATTTCCTTCAAGTTTAGCGTTTGAGTTCGAAGGCGCTCCGTTGAATGAAAATGAATGAATTGATTGCTGCGTTTTCTCTGCAGTCTTATATTATGTTCCAGGTTATTTTTTTTCTTCGCCTCAACTTGAGGCGATTTACATGTAAATTGATGGAACTGCCGACCTTACGCACGTGCCCAATAATTGGAGTACTTTTTTGGAAAGCCCACAATGTAGCTCAAGAGTGGAGCAAGGACGAGCGAAGGAGGCATTAAAGCAAAGTGAAAACTTTTAAATAAATTCAGCGAACGGGCAATCTGTGATTTATTACAAACTTTTCTACGAAAAAAACAACATTTTTTTACATATCCTTAAATATTTATATCAAAACAGTAAAATTGATCTTTATTTAAGCTTTAAGATAAGCCAGTTTTTCATTTTTATTCTGTTTCAAAAGAGGGATTCATTTAAATTCTAAATATTTACTTAAACATTTTTTCTTTTTAACAAAGATACATTGCTTAAAACTATTGAAGCACATTTTAAATAACTGAAATATTTTTCAAACCAATTCCAATTAAAAATGTGTTGCTTGAAATAGTAAAAAATGAAAAACATTTTGAAAACAATGTGTATTTAATTTGTACTTTGAAGTAGTAAGCATAATTGCTTTTAATTGCAAATTGTTTCCTTTTTTTGACAAAATATTTGCACTACAAGTCAAAACATGTTCAAATGACAAACCACAAACAAGAAACCTCAATTGAAATTCTACACATATATTAAACAAAATACTGACTCAAGCATGATATAGCAACAAAACTTAATGATGAGCAAGTCCTTGCAGCACTTGAAAATGTTTCATTAAAAAAAAATAACAAAAACCAAAAATCTCTGTGCAACAAAATTTGGTTGAGAATATTCAATTTTTAATATGTCCTTGCAGAAAACTAGGAAATTGTGTGCCGCAAAATTACATGTTGACATTGTTTGCACTTCAGCGTGCTGAATAAAAAGTTCACAGTCACAATAGAAACACACACTCACACACAGATATATACATTCACAGTGAAAGGTAACAACAAGGATGTGGAGTGCATAATTTGAAAAACTCCTTGAAAAGCGAAAAGCAAGCAAATTGCAAAGTCACCAAGGACCAAAGATGTAAAGCGACTGACAAAGACTCTGTACACACATGTGTGACTGTTTGACTGTGTGTGTGTGTGTGTGTGGGAGTGTATGTTGTGTGTGGATGTGTTGATTTTAAGGTACACATTTTTCCACTTTCGCAAGCATGCTTTCAACCTCGTCATATACTTGCACTGATTTAACTTTTATTTTCTCTTTTTGTGCATAATTTTTGTTGAGCGGATGATGTTGGTTCGTTGCAAATGCAGGCGGATGGATCTGTTGGCCAGGCCAAAGCGCATTAAGTCTTTAGCTTAAAGGCAACAGCAACAATACAAGCAAACAAACAAACAAACAGGCTGCTGTAATAGCAGCAATTACAACAGCAAAAGCATTACATACACATAGGCGCACATATGGCACATACATGTACATACATGTACAATGTACATATACACATACTCAAACACTTGCAGTCTTCCTATTCTTAGCATAAAGACAAAGGCACATTAGCAGCTGCTGTTGTTCGTGCTTGTTGTGGGCGTGTCCCCAACTCGTTTGTTGAAAGTCCGACAGGGCAACAGTCTTGAATGCCCAAATGGGAGGCAGAGATTACCCCCTAAAATAATGCAACATCAAATAGCCTCACATGTCCACATACATACTCACCATCTCACTCTCTCTCTCTCTCTTTCTGCCTCTCTATAAGTATTTGGTTTGCTTTTAGCCGCCCAATTTGTACGCAGCTTAAACATAAAACCCCAACAGCAAACGCCTAAGCCGCTCTACCAAGTGACAGCAGCTGCCTGGGAGAACAATTTCAAACTCTGCGGCTCAGCGCAATAGTTTCGCTTAGACGAACCTTTAAATTATTTAATTAACGATATTTGAAATTTATAAATATTTTAAAATGAGCTTAAAATGCTCCAGCTGAGACTCTGTGCATGTATCTACACTCCTGAAACCTAAACTAGTATTAATTATCAAAAAGTTATCTCTGAAGCTCCATTTTAAATGTTTCTCTCTTTTATAGAACTGAATTTTTTTTCACTTCGCGTAGAGAAAACTTATTTGTAACGTGTACATTTTTGAAAAAGAATTTAAAATGCTTAAGTTCAGAACGATAGACTTTATATATTCACTCTCTATACCTTCAGTAGTTTAAATATTTTAAAGACAATATTGTACTTAAAGCTTATTTAGCAAAATGTTTTCTCTTGACATCTTTTATAGTTTAATTGTTTTTAAAGAAAATAAATTTATTATTAAATAACTATAGCTTAAATTATATTTATATTAATTAATAGGCTGTATATTTATTCAAATATCATTAAAAATATATCTTAATTTTCTGTTAATTGCTTGGCCAGTGCGATTTCATTAATTATATTGATATTTACTCATTAACAATAAATGTTTGAAATCATTCAGGCATTCATGAATACACTCGAATGCTATGCTTCAGCAAAAGCAAAAGCAAACAAACACATAAACATGCAATTACCGTGAAAAGTAAATCAGCTTAAATGAAAATGAAAATAAAAACAACAACAGCAACGTTAAAACCACATGTAGGCTGCGGCAAAAAGAAAATGGTGGAAAATGTAGTTAAATGAATTCAAGTTTTTTATGTCCTTGCCGAGGGTATTATTATTTTTTTTTTAATGGATATGCTGACCACATTTGAATTAAAGCGAGGAGTATGTGTAATCCTTTTGCTGGCACAACTATAAATCGACTTACACACAACGTCCTGCGCCTGTGCACTTGTCAGCCAACATATTTCTGCTCTGTTGGTCACATTTGGCTACTATTTATGACAGCTTTCGTAGGGGAAGGGCAAGTTGAGAGCTCCCTTCGAGTGGCACCCCGACAGTGTTTGAGACTTGTTTATACTTGTTATTTTGACTGCTGCTGTTTCAGCCAAAAAACTCATTTCGATAATGTGTTTTGCAGAGTCACAAACAGCACCAGTAGAGCTGAAAGTCATACAACTAGACAAAACTGAGCTGGCGCAATGTTTTTGCTGGTTACCGCATCAAATTTTGTGATAACAAAATTATATATCTGACTGTGTGTGTGTGAGTGTGTATGTGTGTGGGGGGGGCATCAAAAACTTTGCCAAAGTGCATAAAAAATGAGCATAGCAATCAGCGGATTATGCGGCGTATGAGTAATGAGTCACAGCACAGCACAGGGCGTATGCGTAATATTTTTGTAGGTCCCCACAGCACATCACGTATGAATGCCTTAACATTTAAAAGCATTTTTCGGTTAGCCTTGGTTTAGTTAATAAGCTTCTCAAGTGTTGCGTGCGTGGCATTCGGGGCGTTGAGTGTGTCAAATTGGAAATTGGGAAATTGGGTTGCTTGATGGAATACGAGGTTGGAGTTGGGGGCGGGTAGGGTGTGGCAGCATCCGAATTAGACGGCTGTCTGTAAATTTCCTGTGCAACAGACTGTGCGCGATTTGTGGGCGGTTGGTTAAGAGCGTTTTGCCATTAGCCCGCTGACTGTCAATTTGCATAAACATAGCTGAAGCTTCTACTCAGCTCAACTTGGCTCAATTTATTAACAACTGACACACGAGTAGCAGCAGCAGTTCAAGCAACTTTTCCAAATTAAAAGGAAATTGTAGAGCCCCCCTCAAAAAATACAGCCCTAATGAGCCAAGCTGGCAATGTTTTCTGTAACATTTGTGTTAATGAAAAACTTATCTATAGAGTTTAAAAGCTGTGCGTAGCTTTAAGAAACTTAATTTATTTAAGAAAAATCATTAAATACTTGTAGCTATTAATTTTTAATCTTCAATAAAATTGTAAACATTTTAAATTCAAATGAAATTGAGCCAAGTATTGATGCTTTTCACACACTTAAAAATATATAAAATTCTTATCAATTCGGGTTGTGCGTCTCTAAGCAATGAGGAAAAATATTACAACAAATTTTTGTGCCCATCGATGTTGAGTTTTTCTAGAAAACACAATTTTTTATGGCGTATAATAATGTAATAGGAAACTTGATGGAATTGATTGAAGAGCATAAATAAATAACATTGATTACATTTCTTAGAAATTGAACAATGAAATTTTTGTGTACTTCGAGGCAGTTAAGCCGTTTTCCTTTTAAAAAACAACACGAAAAACCATTTTAAAAGGATTACCATTTTATGGTATTTATTTAATAACTTTAATAATATTATATCTTATTTTTCATGCATACGAGAAGTTGAAAGAATTTAAAATATAATCATAATTGTTATTGTTGTTAAACACTAGTATTATTTGCTTACACTGCACTTTGAGTCTCCTTTTAGCCCATTGACTTTGATCAACAAAATTAGGGTATTAATGCAAAGCAATTGACTGACTCCCAAATAATTTCCATATTAAATAGCCCAATCTTGAAAAACTTTGCCCAGCTGCCCAGAAATAATCAAGACAAAGTTGACCACATGCCCAAAAAGGCTGGATATCGAGAGATAACGCCAAAAGGCACAAAGCCAGCAGACAGACAAGAAAGAGAGTGAGAGAGAGAGGGAGGGAATTGGTTGCATAAACCAGCCAATAATCCAACAAGACGTGAAGGAGGAATAGAAGGCACAACAAACTGCAAGCAACTTGGCGACGATGTTCGGTGAGTTCAAAGCCAGAGCAGAGTAAGTAAAGCGACATAAGACAGACAGGCAAAGGGGGCCAAGTCTGGGGACAACAAGCAGCTAACAGCTAGCAGCTGGCTAAGGCGCCTCAAAGCATGCAATATATATAGAGAAAGAGAAAAGTTTGCCTTGTAATGCATTACAAGCAATTTCACTTGGCAGTGCCACAACAACACCAAGAAGAACAGCTCAACTAAAGTTTAAAGCAAAGCGAGTCAACGAAAATGGCCAAATGCCACATCTATCAGAATATCCGCCAACTTACTATGAACTAAATAACCCAAGAAAATGTTGTCCATTGCCCCTTGTCTCCGTCTTGTTCCATTTTTTTTACAGAAAGCATTTTGTATAGTGGGCGTTGCTTAACTGGGTCAACTTGGGAGGCAGGAAGGCTTTACATGTTATTGTTTAGCCAATTGCAATTGTTAAAGGCTGAATTCGAAGGGAACTCAGTTTCGGTCTCCACATGTTTATTATATTGAATTTATGTTATGTTTTGTATGCAAGCGACGTTTCGGCAAACCAAACGACAACAACAGCAACAACCCAGCCCTCCTCCTCCACGACCCTTTTCCAAAACAGAACCCAAAACCCCAATTCCAACCAGTTAACACAGCGAATGAAATGGAAATGGAAATGGCAGGCAACGGTTGTTGCAGTTTGCCACTCCGCGGTTCCTTGTACTTGTATGTGTGTGGATTTCACTGTATGTGTGTGTGTGTGTGTGTAAGGGTGTGTGTATGGCATTTTCTTTGTCAAACGCTTTTTGGGTCTCTCTTGTTTGGGTCACGATATGAGCATGAAGGATGCGGGTGGTTGACTCATATTATGTTTATTGACCGAGATTTTTCAATTTGCATGAATATGAACAACAGTTATTAACAACAAAAGTGCTAAAAATGAGCACAAAATGGCGCAGAAGAAAGTGAAAAAAGATTTCTGTTAAAGACTGTCTTTGTATGCAGTTAATAACAGTCATTTTTATCATGTCATGGGAGAATAAGTGAAGGGAAGAGAAAATTTAATATTTACATTTAAATAAATGTAATAAATTAAAATATTGTAGCAACACGACTGTACTTAATTTGAAGATACATATCTTACCGTCAATATTTTCTTATTCCTCCTTTATCCAAATTTAATATCCTATCTTGGTGAAATTTTTATGTAAGATCCTAGCTATGGTGTATGTGTATCATAGGTGCCATATATATGTATCATAGGTGCCAACTTAGGGTTCCTGCTGTAATTTGATTATTTTTTATTTTCGGGGGCAAACGGAGGAATGGCAAAATCCTTTAACAAACCCGACAAGCTAAGGAATATTTTGCATACTTGTTTTAAAGTTTCTGATATAGAAGTGCTTATTCATTCAGAAGGAACGAATGTATTTTTATATGGATTGATTATATTTGCCTTTTTTTGACAATCTTAATAGATATTTTGTACTTTCCAAGTACAGAGACTTAAGAAGGGCTTTCATTAAAAACTTTTATGTACATGACAGACATAGAAAGAAAAAAAAGACAGAGAGAGAGAGAGAAAGAGGTAGAGGGAGATACATATAAAAGCCTAAATAAAGCTACTAATAATAGTAAGAGTAATGTATCATGTTGAGTGCCTGTTCCTATAATATTGCTATTGAAGCAACAACTTTGTTAACTAGTTATTTATATATATTATGCAGTAGTTTATCAACCATCCCAATAGCAATTAGAAATGCAATGAATAATTTGGATTGAACAAAGATGCCACTTAAAACGAATCGCATGAAATAGCTTAACTCTACTATCATCAGAAACTTACTCAAGAATTTGTTAGGTCGACCTCTGGCCAGATCAAATGAAAATAGGAAATTCCAACTGGAAATGCAAATACCAGTATAGAAATGTTTATGCATTTGGAAAATCTCAAGAAAATAAACGAAAATAACAGCATTTCATTTAGCAGGAATTTACGGAATTTATCTACAGAATAATTGACACGGTATTAGTCTTGGCAAATGCAAAACGCAAAATGCAGAAAGCAAAAAGCCCAAAAGTAGTTGAAAGGCAATATGTAACTGCAGCTGAGAAAACTGCAAAAGCAAATATGCCAAGGAAAACAAAGGAAGGATGGCCAACATGGATGCAAAGTTTGAGATATGCCAAAGCTTAAATTGCAATTAACAGGAAGTGTTTTGCATTGATAATAGCTCAGTGCTATTATTCTGTCTCTTATTGTTTCTTCAAGAAGTTCTTATTTATATAATCTGCCTAACTTGAAGCTGTGTGTGTCTGGATATCTGTAATCAATATTTAATGAATTTCTCTCCTGGCTGGACAGCAAACAAAAATTATTAGACATAATCAACAGCCAGACCATGGCTATATATAAGCTATGTCAGTCACACGATACAAAATTACATAGTGCTGAAATTTATCTTTGTCTACGGGACAAATTAATTAAATTTTTGTGCCATTGCCTTGCAAATTTGAAATTTATATAAATTTCATATCTAAGTCAATTATTGTGTCAACTTGTTATTACATTTCAGTTAAGGACATAGACTTATGCAGGGCGTTTTCAAAGCAGCAGCTGGAGGCAGGTACAGGAATAAAATAATAAAGATTTAATTTTCACAAAAGGTGAATGTAAGAAAAAGTAATTGTAAATCAATTGCAATTATGACAACATTTGATATTTATTTATAATTAGTAATATGAATTTATCTATAATTTATGTGAACATTTTAAAAAACTGTAATATTTATGAATGTTTTTCTACATACAATTTTAATTATATAATGATATATTTGTGTGTTATTATCTTTATACTTTTCTGTTTTCCATGTCTCTTTTTAATTCCAATCTCTTTTCATATTCAACCCCAATGTTTTGATACGCACCTCAGACAATCGTAAAATGTTGCAAACAAAGTCATCATAAAAAACACATTCAATCGAAATGATTATGACGATGCGGCGCCCACTCGAGTTTTATTTCCTGCTCTCACTCATTCCCCTTCTTTCTTACACAAACTGGGCATATTTGTGACCCTGACCAATGTGGCGTATGAGCAATTTTGTTGCGTCAGGATTAGCACATCATCAGTATCAGGCAACGGAACGTCTAGAGAACGCGACTCACCAAAAATTCTATTTATGCAAAATATATATGTATGTATACTTTTTCTTGGCCCCTTTGCCGCAGGACCTTTTAACCTTTTTGTGTAAATGCGGGTCAGCAGTAGTTTGTTAGCAAACAAATGGGAAGAACGGAGAAAAATACAAATAAAAAGGCGCATGAACAAGTAAAAATAATCATAAATTGTTAACAAAGTACACGCCCTCTATGACATAGTCACAAGGCACGCCCCTTTTCCAGTGCTGAGCACCATTTAAAGCCACTTTAACCCTTTAGTCTGGAGCGTGTGATTTGGGTTTCTGGTTCGGTTTTCGGTTCTTGTCCCTGTCCGTACACTTTGTTTATTTGCCGGGATGCACAAACCACAGAGAATGGCATAAAGGAAGCGCCTTCAGCTGCCCATACAGACAGTTAGCGACCGCACATACACACAACAACAACAGTCACATACACACACTTAGCCACACACATCTAAGCTGCCAGTTTAACTTATGGATTATGGGCGTGAACCATGCAAAACGTGTGTGTGAGATACCAAAAATAAAATACATAAAATATGTTGCCTACATTTGGGCGTTCGAGACAACACAGAAAACACCGCAAGCAACTACTGTCGACTAAAAACAGCTACTTTTCCAATTGTTTTTGTACCTTTATGTATGTCTGCTTCGTGACTCATAAAATAGCCCCAAAAGTTTACTGAATAATAAATAAATAATTATGAAAATTTGATTTTTAATTTGAAAATTGTATTTATATTTCATATTTATTTTCTCAAAAATTATAAATTGCCTTAAAATGTGCTTCTACATTATTAAATTTTCTTACAATCCGACAGCTTTAAGGTTGATTGAAATACTATAAATTGCAAAGTCTAATTTAAGAATAAATATATCTTCTAACATCTTAGATTGAAACTCATTTTCAATAGTATTCACTCACATACTCTGAATAAAAACAAATACGATTGATATTAATTAATTTGTTGACCACTCTCTTGAATTAATTACAATTAATTATCTAAGCACTCGCAAATAGCTGCAAAAATTAACATTTTGCACTTGGTATTTGGTAGCAGAAAACTTGAGAAAAACCGCAAAAGAAATTAAAATAAGAACACACTAATCAACACGGCGTATAATTAATGCCGAAGCAAGCTCAAATTGCGACAAATTAAAAGTAACAAGAAAATGTTGAGACTACTTACAAAAAACAAAATAGAGTAAGATAGAAATGAAAAAAAGGAGAACGAAAAGCGCAGAGAATAAAAGAGAAGCAAAGTGCTTGAGAAAATCTACGTATTATAAACTAAATGAAGGCAGCTATAAAGTAATTTAAATGTCGACCAGTCGACTAGAGGACCAAGCCCGTCATCAGCTCCAAATGACGGTTTACACACATTTAATGAGCCTCAGGCTCCGAGAAAAACTCGTTAACAGCACTGGACACAAAGGAGCTGAACGACAACCGGGTTTGAATAGCACGGCACAGCATAAAAGAAAAGGTAGCAAAGTTTCATGAAAACCCAGCGAGTGCACACACACATACACACAAAAAAAAAAGGGACAATTTTCATTTGCAAGAAGTTGACAGGGAGTCGAAGAGAGGAATAAAAAAAGGAGGGAAAACGATCGATGTGGCCATTGTGAACGCGCTGTCAACGTGGCTAACGTCGTTGGGCCAACGCCAATCATTCAACTGATTAGTTTGATTTTAGCGTTCCGCTATTTCCGTAATCAATGGAGAGCAATGGAAGAGACCAATAGAATGGACACAGCACGAAGAGATGGGATTGGGGTTGGGTTTGGTTTTGGGTATGAAATGCCAGCAAATACTTCTAGACAATGGCCAAGAGCAGCGTAAAAGACACAAAAACAACTGGTGTGGCAGTAATTGGGCACTGAGTGAGACTGGTGACTGCGGACTGGTATTAGGGGGCGTGGCCAGTCGGTCCATTCGCCCGGATGTGGGCGAGTGTAACAATTATGGACACGGAGCCCCAACCAAACGTAACCATCACTAATTGCTTGACTAGTTAGCATTTGGTTGAATGTCTCCCTGGTTCCCTTTTCTCTTCTACTTTTTCTGTGTGTGGCAAATTGAAATATTGATTAGGTTATTTTTGGAGGACCGAAGAATGGAGAATGTTGGGAAAATCGGAAAAGCCACGAGTGAAAGTAACATCTCATTAAGAATTGTGGACAGAGTTTAATCATTTAAGCCACATTATAATACATTTTATTATGTTTTTAAAAATTTTTTTTAAATTAAATAAAAGTTGATCAACTTTGGAAGCGTTTGAGGAATTTTCACCGCATATCAGAAAATTTGCATAAAAGTGCATAACTTGAAAAGATTCTATGTCTGAAATGAATTAAAAATTATATCATATAGTTTGGGAACAAAATTACATCCATTGTCCATCCATTCTGGGAAATTCCTATAAGAAACGTATGGGTAGTATTAGACTAGCTTTGAAACTGAAAACTACAAATTTGATATCAATATTTAATATCGTTAGAAAGGGACAACCACGGCGTACATACATATATGTATCGATTGTACTCATACCACTTATTAGATATAATATCAATATTAATTATTGTTGTCAACCTTTGCCTTCATTTCGAAAACCTCTTGTATAGCCAAACCAAATTTTAATAAGCTTCAAAACCCACACACAATTGACAACATATATGAATCTAATCAGTGCAAAGGTAGACAACAAAATGTACTTGAGACTTTAGCAAACAAGCATTGAATATAGAAACAATTATGATGTTTGTTAATTTGAGTGAAATTGTACAATGGATGGTTATGACAACACTCACAGGTTCATCATCCAACAGAGCATCGATCAAAGGCAACGAAGCGGTTAGACGAAGCAAATATGCTCGATATTTACCTTGTCTATTATTTATTAATGACGCATAGATATACATGATGGGCTTAGGAAATTCTCGACTTTGCAAATAATACACAATTGATTGGTTTTCCCCTCAGTTGAAGCCAGCTCCAAATGGACAGGCAATCAGTTGAACAGTTAGTAAAATTAATAAGCAATAAATACTAAGACTAATCCCTAAACGAGACTCTTCATCTTAGTCTCTCTAGGATTTTAATTAATAAGCCGAGAAAATTGCTTTGAATTGAGTCTAGTATTAGTCAAAAATCAATTCTAAATTTTATGTAGTCTTAAATATAATTAGTTTTAGTCAAATGTAATTTTCAAAATGTTATAGGAAGCATTAAAATAGACAAAACCTTCAGAGGAAAGTCTTGACCAAGCTAAGAGAATTCAAATGAAACTCTTTGAATACTTTTGATGATTCTTTGTTACATTTGAACGTTCAAAGATATGGCAAAGTTTTGTTGGTCTCTGGAAATTTGTAGGTTACATTTAAGTGGCACAAAGCACAAAGTTTTTGTGGCAGCTTCAGCCACTTGAAAGTGGCAGCTGCTGCAAAACTATTTAATAGTTGCACGTTGCAACATTTGTAAGCCGAGTCAAACAAAAAGCATCAGCAACTACTATTGCAACTATGTTGCAGTCAACAGCAAGCAGCAGCAACAATGTGACATGCAACAAATGTTCAGACCGAAAATCACATCCCAAAAAAGCACGAAATGCCTTTCAATCACAGACTCTGAAAGCATGCAAACTATGCAAGGAGTTGTAGTTTTTCTCCCATCAAAATAGAAAACGAAATTCTTCCAATTGAACAAGCAAAATAAAAGTACTGCGACAAATTGGAGAGAGAAATATTAAAAATGACTAAAATATTCACTCAGCAGTAAACATCGAGTCTCTAAAATCAAAAAAAAAGAAGCTTTAAATAAAAAAAGTCTATTTTATTCTGTATATAAAGTTTCCAATGTGCCAGAGCAGGCGAAAACTTTTGTTTATTTTACTAACTATTGCGCTTTCGACTATACCTCCCACTCACACTCGCTCTCTGTCTCACTTGCAGCACAACAGTGTTGAATAACGTAAGTTATGCACAATAAGTGGGTCGAAGGGTACGACATAAAAGTATGCCATGAAATTGTTATGCAAGTATAGATAGTAATTAAAATGAACTACGTTTATCATGGGAGTCAGCTCACAAGTCCCCGAGGGAGACAGAGTGGAAGAAAGCGAGAGAGAGAGAGGAGTAAGAGTTTATATACGTTACACATAACATATTTTAAAGTCAACATAGTGCAAGTTCTTAAAGTCCCGGTTACTAACATTTATAATTGTCATTATTAATACGCTTTCATTCTGCAAGTATCACAGCCAGAATTTCTACTACTTTTGCAAATTCTTTTACTGACATTATAGCTGAGTCATTTATTTTTTGTATAACTGATTAAGTTATTTCATTCGATATGACCATGGGGAATTTACAAAACTATCTCTATCGTCTATTTATTTTTAAACACTTTAATAGTGTGTTTTCACTAACTTTAACAATTTCCCAGTGTACACTGAACTTATACTTTAACTTATTTTTAAATGGTTAACTAGGTTACAGATATCAGTGCCAGTCACTTCTCATAACATTTGCAACAAAAAGGAATTTTAAATGTACTAACAATGTTGGTTAATTTGTGACAAAATTTCGCCCTTTTTTAATCAAATATATTGCTCCGTTACTCTCTCCAACTATCATTTAGTAACTGCCACTATTACTTCCACCAATTCTGCCTTTGATAACACCATCCAATAAAGAACTCTATCAGAACGGTAGAAATAAACAAGTAAAATATCTTAAAAAAAAATAAAAATAAAAACCAGGACGTGCAACTTGCTCGAATTACAATTTACAGAAAAAGTCACACTCACAAACACACAGAAATAGACAGAAAATTAGAAAAGTTGTCATCCCCATTGGGTAGATTGTTGTGTATCCTGTCGTCAGCGTCGTTGTTGTTGTTGTTTGTTTGTTCCTTGTTTTTATGCATAGAGTTGTCAACTGCATAGAAAATGCAAAAATATATATTTCTCCAAATGGTTTGGTTGGCTATATGTTCTATTTGCTAAGCGCCTCCCATTTTTATGCAGTGATAGCAATCAAAAAGTATCAACAGCTGTATAGTAAAAGTTAATTTATTTGTTGCTGTAACTATTTGTGTTGTTGATGTGGCCATCAGTGAAGTTTGTGGGTTGCCAATGCCATTTGAAGCGCGTTGCCAACTGTTAAAAGTGGGAACTGCAAAATGTGTTGCACAATTGAACTGCAAAACTTTGCTAATTGCTTGCTTGCCCGACTTGCGGCTAAATGAAAATTGTGCAGACACATGACTAAAAGTAAATAATTTAAATAACATACAAAAAGGACTCACTTATTTAAATTTTCCTTTCAATGTGCTCTCTCTATCGCTCTCTCATTCTTGTCATTCATTCCAGATGGACATACATTTTTAATGAACTTTAAATAACTTGAAAAATGTATCAAATATTTTTAGCGTTCGATTTTATAACATCGCTCAACGTCAGACCAACGAGTATACATATTTTTTATTTACCCAACGATGTTGATATAAAATAAAAAACAGATCCCAATCACGAGGCTTGTGCAAAATAATTGAAGGACATACATATTTCTTTTAGGAAATTTACAATGATATTCAATGTGGGTCATTGCGCGATATGTAAAATAAAATACCTACGTATTCACAAGAATATATTTTTACCACATACATACATGAATATATGCATATTAAATTAGACGAAAATAATTTATATGCTCTGAAAGAGCTTTGTAGTCTCTTTCTAAACTAAACTAAGTTGTAAGCTTTTAATTTATTTGGGAATAATTAATATTAAAATTGTTATGGCTGAATCAAGCTACAATTAATTAAAATCAAATGGCTACGTAAGCTGCTTAAATGTATTTAAATGGCAAACAGACCAAAAATCGATTAGTATGATAATTTTAAAGAATTTAATTTTTAATAAATGTTTACTTTAAATGCTTTGCGTGTTTAATAAATCTTGTAAATTTCTATACGGCTTCAACTTTGTTATATCTTGGTTAACTAGGACAAAGCCGACTACGTAAGACTTGAGTCAACTGGGAATACAGTCAATAAAAGCCACAGAAACTTACGTTGGCCAAGTTGAAAAAGTGTTTGCATAATGAAACAATAAGGCATAAGAATGACTACCTGCTAAGAATGCCAAGCTGAATGCTTCTAACAACAACAACAACAACAACAGCAGCAACAACATTTGTTGTTAGTTTACAAAAGAGCTCGAAACAGACGGTTGAACCCAGGGAAAACCGACAGCTACAAAATTAATATAAAGCTGCACAGCACTGACCTGCATTCCAGCTAAATGTGTAAAGTAAGTCGAAGTTCCAATGGAGTCGCAAACGGAAATGAACAAAATTGGCAACAAAGAAAGAGACGAGGGAGGGTAGGGTGATTGGAGGCAGACATAAGCCAAAGCGGATAGCTAAAAGGAAGGTTTTCTTTCTCTCTCTCTCATTTTTTTGACTACACAAAAGTAAGCTAACTTAGACATGAAAACAAACAGAAAAGCAAGGAAAAACTTTTGGCCACTTCGTATACCGTACTACTCATAGGTAAACAAAGGCCAAGTGGAAAAGTAGTTGGCAACGCACGAACAGCGCCCACATGAAGACGTGACAACAATAACAACAACAACAACAACTACAACTACAACAACAACTTCAACAAAAACAACAGAAATATACAAGTCGAATATTATATTCTCTTGCATATATTAAAACTTCCGGTGTGAATTTAGCAACAACTTTAATTTAAAAACATTATCAAAAGACTATATTCATAAAGAGATATAAATTAAAAATTTAGTTGTGGATGTAGAGTGTTTCATATATTATCAGGAGATAATACCGAAACCTATGCCGGAAGCAGTAATTGATATCAGAGCCGGAACCTTAACAAAATTTCAGTATGCAGTAAGTAATGTTTCATGGCATTAATGAATCACTTTAAAAAGAATTAAGGCTTATCACGTTAAAATACATATTTATATTTTGTGTGTACTTATCTAATAATACATATTTGTTTCTAAACATTTTAAAATTTAAAATAGCACTGATTTTTTCGCTTTGCCACATGCTGTTTTGTTAAGTTCCGTCAACGATCCCAATATTTCCATCAATATCATTATCTAGATATATTATTTACCATGTTACACATTCCATGATTGATTTATATTACTCGAAGCTAGGGTATGGGACCTGCATGGAATTGAAAAATGAAAGACAACTTGACGTCGACTTCATTTCATGATTAAGTTACCCATATCGATTTCCTTTCAACAGACTTTATGATGATGAAAATGGAAGCCGCAGGAACTGAGCCTGTGGTTGTCAAACCAAACCAAAAGCAGCCCCAACATGTGCGATTCTCTGACTCACCGAACCCAACTCAATGATGGCGCCATCGTCGCCCCATTCAAAACAATAGCTTCCGTCGTATTTCTCGTCTCTATCTCCTCATTGTCGTCACTGCCACCGTCGCTGTCTAATGCCCAAAGAAAGGTTGCAAAACATGAATAAATTGTGCACAAAATGTAATTGTTGGGTAGCATCTTGGGCTTGGTTTCGTCACATAAGTCGAGTAAACAAATAAAGAAAGTCACATGGAGTTGAGCACAGTGGAAGAAAATGTTGTCCACAGATGATGTGTTAATGCCTTGAAAACAAGGGTTCATGTTTACCAAGTTGACCAAGTTAAGCACCTGCTAAAAGCCAAACAAAGCAATCTTTTAAGTGAAGAATACTTTATCAAATGTTATTTGGGTATTTGTATAAAATTGTGAAATTCAAACAAAAAACAAATAATATTAATAATTTGTATCGTATTGTACTTATATAATTTAACTTTTAATATAATCTTTTACAAAGTGTACGAATGACTAACACTTCACTGCATATATAAGTAATTCTAGATATATCACTATGTAATGCAACACATAAGTAAGTGCTCAAATGAAAGCTTTAGACATAACATCATAAGCTCGAGCACAGCCAGATTCAGTTTTAAATCTAAGTTGATTCAACGAAGTACTGTAAAGCATTCTTATTAAAATGAAAGTCTATATATTAAGTTTAATTATTTTACTCATTTCGGTACCAATAAAATCGAAGCACGAATATGAACAATCTACGATCAGCAATGAAGTAAGTTAAAAGTTCCAATACCTGAAAATTTAAAATTTATTTTAAATGTTTTTGTTAGAAATTCTTACTTATAAACGAGATGGAGGAAAAGTGCTATGCATATTGTTTTAACATAGTACAACCTATACTAGAGCATACAGTCAACATACAGGTGAAGGAGCAACAGATTCAGGAACAAAGCATCACTTTAAGGAATTTGGAGAACAAGCTAGCAGATTTGCAAGCAAAGGTTGGAATATATGAGGAGACCATAAGAAATAAAGATCTTCAATTGGCACAACAGATCCTAGCTTTCGAAAAATGTAAAAATGAAACAATAGATAAGAACAACATGATTGCATCAAGGGATGAATTACAATCTCAAATGAAGGAGAAACTTATAGAATATAGAGTAAAATCAGAAAGCTGTTTAGCTGCGAGTTGCATCGGTAAATTAAATGATGTTTATGATATAAAAGTTCCTGGCATGGAGGCTTTTTCTGTATCCTGTGATTCGAGTTTAGCTGGATCTGGATGGACTGTCATACAGCGGCGCAAGGATGGATCTGTTAACTTTAATCGAAACTGGGCAGATTATCGTCAGGGATTTGGTGATCTGCGAGGAGAGTTTTTCATTGGTCTAGAAAAGCTTTATTTACTGACACGATCGCAACCACATGAATTGTATATTTATCTAATGGACTTTAAAAATGAAACACGATATGCCAGATACAGTAACTTTGTTATTGACAACGAGGAAGAGTTCTATAAGCTGACTACAATTGGATCATATTCTGGAAATGCTGGTGATTCAATGCAGTATCATAAGAATATACAATTTTCAACACCAGAAAGGGATTATGATAAAGTTACAGGCAATTGCGCTAAAGATTTTACTTCCGGCTGGTGGTTCTACAGTTGCTATCATTGGTAAGCACTTAGAGTTCTAAGAACATTTAAATCAAAGTTATTATACAAATATATTTTTTAGTAATCTTAATCCTTGTCAATGTATATAAAGATACTGACAAAGATGTCAATAGCATTGATTGAAGGAAAATGTTAACAACAATCAATTGAACACATTATTTCTATATTTATTATTATATCTTTTTTTAGAAGAGAACATTACAAAAATGTTTTATAATATTACTTAACATTTTCTTTTAACTTACAGTAATCTAAATGGAATATATGATGAAAATGCAAGTCAACTTAATGATCCTGGTATTAAATGGAACGAATGGCAAAATAACCCTCTTAAATTTGTTCAAATGATGATTAAGCCGAAATAAAGAAAAAGTGTAAGCAAAATACATTAACAAACATAACATATAGTCGGGAAGACAGTAAAATACCCTACGAAAATTGCTTTTACATGCAAACAAATCTAACTTGCTCACTTTAAAATATACACAAGTAAGAATAATACACACATACGCATACACACGCACAAAACAATAGCGTATCTAAGTATATTGAATAAATGTCATTAAATATCTTCCGCGTTTATTTTTCGATTGCGTTCAACTTTTCATGGTGGTTGTACATTACAGTAAGTATCATTCATGCCAAAAATCAAATCCTGTTCTTGATAATTGCCAGAGTTATGGATTTTTGCGTTTTTTCAGAGAAGGGGTTTGTAATCATTTCGCATACTTTTCTTGATTGCAAAGATGCACTTCTAAAAAAATTAGATGATAAGAACTGACATGATTAAACCGCAGGTCAATTACACAATAAATCATAGGTGATAAGACGTTGAACTAAAATCAACAAGAGATGTCTTTAGGCGATTCACAATCAGAATTGTTCACTTTAAATTTTATTTAATTGTGAACGGACGGAATTTTTGCAAAGTAAATTTATAATGAATAAAATGTTATCTATATTAGCGATATTGATTATGGTCTTAGAAGTGAATGGATCGGTTAGTAATCAAATCTAATTTAATTTAAAAGTTTAACTAATTAAAGTATTCAGTGCTACACAGGATCTAAGGAAATGGACTCACAATGCAGTACATATTGCTATCAAATTGTGAAACCGCTTCTACAATATGCAGACTCTGTTAAATCGAAGACAAAACAATTCTCTGAGTTACAGGATAAAATAAAGGAACAAGCGGCGATAATAGTCAATTTAAATGAATTGATCAATCATAAGAATTTGCAATTGGAACAGCAAATCGAATTGAGTGCCTCGTACAAAAGCCATGGTGAAAATCAACAAAAACTGATTCTTCAAAATGAGAATCAAATAGCAAACCTGCTATCCGAAGTCAAGACAAAAGATAAGGCAATAAATGATTTGCAATCCGAAATCAGCTCAAAAGACTCTCAAGTATCTGTAAATTCTGAAAAAATCAAACAACTTAAAGATAAGATCACAGCATATCAACAGACTTCTTGGTGTATTGGTAAATTGATCGAATCTCGTACGGTTAGTAATACGGAGGCCCTATTATTCGCAGTGCCGTGTGACTCAAAAATGGAAAAATCCGGATGGACCGTCATACAGCGACGAATCGATGGCAGTATAAACTTTAATCGAACTTAGTCAGAGTATAAGGAAGGTTTTGGAAATTTGAGTGGCGAATTTTTCATTGGACTTGAAAAACTTCATTTACTGACACAATCGCAACCACATGAGCTGTATATTTCTCTAATGGACTTTAAAAATGAAACACGATATGCACGATACAGTGACTTTGTCATTGGTAGCGAGAAAGAATACTATGAATTGAAAGTTCTTGGATCATATTCCGGAAACGCTGGTGATTCAATGAAGATTCATAAAAATATGCCATTTTCAACACCAGATCGGGATCATAGTCAAAGCCCTACGAAAATTTGCGCTAAATATTTTAGTTCTGGCTGGTGGTTCAAAAATTGCTATCTTTGGTAAGTACTAAGAATTCTAGGTTAATTAAAATTAAAATTGATATATATTTTTTTAGTAACCTTAATACTTCTCAATATATATTAAGATACTAACGAAGATTTCAATAGCATTGATTGGCGAAAAATGTTAACGACAATCAATTGAACACATTATTTCTATATTTATTATTATATCATTTTTTAGAAGAGAACATTACAAAATTGTTTTTATAATATTACTTAACATTTTCTTTTAACTTACAGTAATCTAAATGGAATATATGATGAAAATGCAACTCAAATTACGGATCCTGGTATTAAATGGAATGCTTGGCATCTTAGCTCTCTTAAATTTGTTCAAATGATGATTAAGCCGAAATAAAGAAAAATGTGTAAACAAAATACATTAACAAAAATCAGTTTTAAGTGTAGTTAGGAATTAAAGAAACCCCACTGTACTGTAAGCTGCATATGGTCACAAGTGTCAAGCTGTGTGGCAGTCAAACAAACAATAACTACAAAAGCTAAATGAAATGAAGAGAATGAGCCATATGACAGACCAGAGAGACCCATGCGAAGCCGTTGCTGGAGTGACTCACTGTCAGATAGTAGAATCCAGCGACAGACAGAACAACTGTCAGACTCTACAATGTATTAAGTACGAGAGCATTTATTTCATACTGGATCACATGGAGTTTCATGCTCGCATTTGCAATATATGACACACACACACACACACAAACAGAGTTTGTGTTGTTGGTTTGTTAGTTTGCTGTTTTGAGGGCATAACTGAAATTATGCCATGCATATACTAGCATATACTTATATATTTGCATGCACACCAATACCACATTCATATAGATTTGTATATAGTACAAACAAGTACACAATGTTTTCATATTTTTTTTCCAGACTGCTCATAAATTCATAATGTCAAAATGGATGCCACTGGCAACGACAAAGGCGCGTCGAAATTTAACACATAAATTTATAATTTATATTCGCAGTTTTGTACTGAATGCGATGTGTTGAAGTGAATAGATGAAGTCTCACGACTTGGTTTCTACTCTATCCAAAAAATGTCAACTAAAGATGAGTTTCAAACTATTTTAATGAAACTAGTAGTTTATTTAAAATTTAATTCATTTCATTGCTCTACTATTTAAATTAACTATTACCCTAAAAATGAAAATAATAAGGAAAAACCCTATTAAAATCTGAATTGAGTTTTATTCTCACAGGAATTTTTCAATATAAAGTGAATTAATTTCACGAAGACTTAAAATCTTATTATGTTAAAAAAATAACAAGAATTAATGCTTTGCATATTTATTAATAAAAACATTAAGCATTTTAATATATTTAAAATAAAATGTAGTTTATTCCAATGTTTCGTATGAAAATTATTATTAATTTTGAAAATTACAGACCGACCACAAAGAGCCTACCATATGGGATTCGCCCTCTACCCACTCATTGTTGATATTATACATATGTACATATGAAATATATGGCACAAGCGTCCCAGACTCGTTGTGTGTCAATTGTGGACATTTTAAATACATTTTGCTACTGATGCTAGGAGCATTTTTATGGCAGGCAAAACATGCATTTTAGAGTGCTGTGTACATGTTGAAAATTAAACACATTTTTTGCATATAAAACATATAAATAAATAACATAATATTGAACACGACCCCACAAGCCAGACTCTCTCGTTTCCTCTCCCTTTCTGTCTTTTTGTGGCAAACATGGAAATTAAATCAATTATTTATGCATTCATTTTGTAGCTCTTTATATTGATTTAATTGCCACAGCATCTGTATACTACTATGCTGGGTGTGAGTAATTAATAAATAATTTTTGCTTGCATATATTCCCCGAAAGATTGCTGTTTGCCCAGTCGTTTGTCTTTTGGGACTTGATTATGATGTCCTTTAAATGAATGGCTTTTGGGCATCGATCAGACCCTCGTCGGTCCACACTTCTTAACCCTCTCAAATTTGTTTGTCTACTTTTGTCCCCAACGGAATCTTTAAATATTGGGTGTGTTTTGTTAGCTAAATTTGATAGCTAAATTTATGTATAATCGTTACTTTAATCGGCAATTTACATTTTGAACATTTAGAAGCTCTTAAAAGGGCAAGAGTGTTTCATATCTTATAAGGCTTTGGCTCTTATGCACTTTAAACGTTGGTTGTAAATTTACGTAGCTGTTTGATACATTACAAACCCAATTTACGACTTAATTTACAAATTTAAATAACTGTTTTGTATTTCATCAGTTTTATTTAGTATTCACCACGAAAACATCCAGCAGCTTACCTAAAAGAGAGAAAAGAATTATTTAAATTAATATTATTTTTGCATATATTTTGTATCAGTAAGAAATGAAAATTAAATTGTAAAGGGAATTAATATATAGTATCTTGGTTCTTATTGATCCAATAACTGTAGCAATTTGCATGTTTATTAATTTCTCTCTTCGTTTGATTCTCAAGAATCATGCAAATTGTTTACAAACACCACATTCTGTCTGTCACTGTAACATTATATTGGCCATAACACATACTACCAGAGATACAAATACGCTCACATATCGTTCATTCTCAAAAATTCATTTGTTGCGCAAAAGAAAAAAAGCGTAGCAGGAAAAACAAAAGTTTAAAAGAGGAACGACACAGCTGGCAGGAAAACAAAGATGGCAAAGCCAATGGGCAAAGAGGGAAAAGCAGGGAGTGTGTAAAAGGCGCACACAGAGAAGGCCATAAATAAACAACAGGTATAAAACGGACTTAAGAACGTAAAAGCAGCGCGCGGCTATAAAAATGCAATTTTCCTGCTCTCCCTTTCCCTTTGTCAAATGTATCTGAAGAGCCAAGCACACAACAAAAGTTTTGTGTGTGTGAGTGCGAGTGTGTGTGTGTGTGTGTGTTGGTGTATCAAATAAATATATGTACAACAGCATAAAAGCTGCTTTAGTCAGGTAACAAATGTTTATGCAATTTGTTTAAAGGCTAGGCGAGAAAATAGTAATATATGACCATGGACCAAAGAAGAGTGAAAATTTGCGCTAAACGCGCCACAAAGCAAAGCCCACGCCCACCCCACCCACACCCTCAAGTAGAGGTGAGTTTTCTGCAATTTTCTTGCCCTGCTTTTTCCCTTTTTATTTATTTTTCTTTTCTTTACAGTTTTTGCAGTTTTTGGACAAAGGCCGGGCGCGCAAATTGCAGCAGTTGCCTCCCAAAGGCACAAAAGAGCAAACCAACAAAATAAAAAAGAGAGAATGAAATAAAAAAGAATGAAAATATAGAGCAAGTGCAAACAATTGCAGGCTGTCGTCGTTGCAGTTCCCTCTCCCCTTTCCACTCCTCCAACTGCTTCTGCATCTTTTTCTTATTCGCCTTTCATTCCATTCCATTCCATTTCAATTCTTATTACCATCTTCTTGCAATGCAAAAATGTGTACCAACTGAAATTGAAAGGCTGACTCGTGTGGGCGTGGCCCGCATGGCTCTTTGGCACTGGCATTTTATTGCCAGCTTTTGGGCGTGAATGAGTGTTACATTGAGAAACTGCCAGCTGCCAAATGCCAGCTTGCCAGTTACCAGTTACCAGCTACCAGCTACCAGACTTTCCCATCTGAAGTAAGAATTATGCGTACTGCTAAAGGGAAGGAGGCGTTTCCATTCCAGCAATCCTCAAACAAGCCGCTTAAGGAAACCAAATAAGTCAAAGGAGGGCAGTGGCTTAAACGACAGCACGTCAACGATGTTAAAAAAGGCCAAAAGCTAAACACATAATGTACACAATAATTATAAATTAAGCTAATTATTCAAAAATATATGTATTTTGTATTTGATATATGTCAACAGTTTAATTAAATAAATATGATTATTTCTTAATGTTCAAATTATTATTTTATTTATCAGTTATATGTATACTGTATATTCATAGTGATCCGATCAATGCACCTTAAATTTATATTAGTACAAACGATTAATTTTACATTTGTGTAATTGTGTACATTATAGTATAAAATTTATATTACAATATGTTTTATAAGTATTTTATATTGCATATCAAAGTTCATTCTTCGGTTAGCTTGACAATCCTGTAAATGAATTGACAATTTGCAACCTCATTCTGACCATACATATATATAATACAACTATATAACTCAAAAAAGTAGCATAAACACTTGTAAATGGAAATCACTGTGGAAATTTACAGCAAACTCTTTCGGTTGTGAGTTGATTGACAATCATTTCGTCGGTCAATGACCACATAAAGTATAAATTATTATTAGTATGTTAATCGTTAACTGAATAAGAGACATGTAAGTTTTCTATGAGTATCTTCTAGATCAATTCTAAAATTGATTTAAACGTTACACAATTCATAATTCAAATTATTCGACACCGTTTGCACTGATTTTAGTTACACTATAAAAGTTTTTCGAACTATTACTCGGAACCTTAATATGTAATTGCCAAATCTTATCTTAGGTTGTTAAGTGTCGATAAGTAAAGAGAACTGGTATCAAGGCAATGGAAATTAGCTAATCATTCGATACACATTCATTCACATAAATTCCATTGAGAATAAGTAGAGGGAGGTGCAAGAATCTTACTTTTTTCTTGCCAAAGAAGCTGCTGAGTCAACTTGCAGTTACACTGGCATTAAACTATTCTAGCTTTTGTTGCTTTCAAGAAGCGTGCTTCTGTCTCTGCTTCTGCCTGTACGTCCGTCCGTCCGTCCACCAGTCTGAATGTCCTGTTCGCCTTTTCGCCTGTAATCTGTAGGCAGTCTTTTGGCTTTTGGCCAGGCACTGAATGCGCGTTGGCCTTTATCTGCCTTGCATATCAAATGGCCTGCTGACGACAGCCACAACAGTCCACAATAGGAGGAAGGTGGAGGAGGAGAAGAAGGTGGTGGAAGGACACTTTATGGCATTTCTTTTGCAACATCTTGATAATGACCAGTGACCTCAATACGAAGGAGCAACACATGCGCGTCGTCTAACACACTTTCACTTCCTGCCTGCGTGCCTGGCGAGACTTCTCTAGTTACACCTCCTTGCTCCTGTGCAAAACATTCTCTTGGCAACACTTTCGCCTGTTTGGGGCGTTTTGCTTTTAATGTACATTTTTTACACTAAACACGTGCATAAATCATGAGCACAGTGCTCAACTTTTGCTCAAGGCTAAGTCCCTCCGCCTGCATCCTGGCATCTCCTCATTCCCATTCACTTTGCTGTCTCCGGTTTCGGTTTCCACAGACTGCCCGTAATGTCACCTGCACATTGAGGACATCCAGGCCTGCCTGCTTGCCTGCCTGCCCGCCTGCCTGCGTTATATGCAAAATGCATCAAATAATAATACATAATGCAGCTTCATGCACATGCAACTGCTGCGGTAGCAACAGCAGCAGGACACTTGTCCTGATTATGGGCTGTGCCACTGTGTAAAGTGTCAACCAAAAGCAACCACCAACAGCCGGTGGTCCTTGGTGGTGTCTATGACAGTCACACCAGCAGCTGTTGCAACACTGCAACACTGCAGATGCATTTGTTTTCCATCCCCCTCTTTTAGTATCCCTCTTTCTCTGCCTTTCCCACAGTCAGACTATCTGTTTATCCTGGCAAACATTTGTTTTGACTAGGAGAAAAGGGGTAGAATGCCGCTTGGCATTAAAATTCATGTCGAGGCTGAGACATTAAATTTGGTCATGGGATTTTGTCATCATCGTTTCTCAACTCAGCTATTGCCTTTCAGTTGCTTTTCCCCTAATGACTGTTGATGTGTTTATCATTATATTTATGCGAAAATGTTGATGTTAATTAGCTAACAATTTATGCGACTGCATTGCGCTTTAACTTGACGGGCTTTCCGAATATCCTGCTGATGATGTTGTTATTCGATATGCCTACTTACTTATCAAAATATACATATTTATGTGTATTTAATTTGTATTAATAGAAATTAAATATTAATTAAGATAACTATTGAATCGTAATATAACTTGAAATATACTTGATAGAATTTTGGAAACACACTGAAAACTAAATATTCAGTTTAAAACACAGACTTTTGATCTTGATGAAAGTTCTTAAACGGGAAGACAATAGTTCATGGTTACCTAGTTGACTAAGTAAAGCATCTACTAAGAGCCAAACAAAACATTCTTTTAATTGAAGACTACTTCTTAACATTTTATTTGGTTACATCAACTTGTGAAATTCAAATTAAAGGTAATAATAAATTTGTTATTTTAATAAAATGTTTCATACATAGGATATGAATGACTAAGACTTCACTACATATATAATTCTACAAAGATTATTAATATCACAATTCAATTCTGGAAAAAAAGAAGAAGAAAAATAGAATTTCTTTTATATATTAATACAGCTGATAAGTAAATGCTTAAAAGAGAGCCTCAGGCATTATATAAGAAACTCGGGCGCAGTCAGATTTAGTTTCAATTTAAATTTTGTTCAGCAACGTTTGTAAAAATTGCGCATTAAAATGAAAATCTTTTTAGTTAACTTAATTATTTTACTTGTTTCGGCGCAAATAAGATCAAGTACTGAATATGAACAATCTACTATCACCAATGAAGTAGGAAACTCTGTAAGTTAAAATTGACAAGCGTGGAACACTTAAAATAAATGTTATTTTATTTTTTCCTAAGAAACTAGCTTTCATCAATAAGATGGAGGGACAATGCTATGAATATTGTTTCAACATAGTACAACCTATACTAGAACATACAGTCAACGTACAGGTGAAGGAGCAACAGGTTCAGGAACAAAGCATCACTTTAAGGAATTTGGAGAACAAGCTAGCAGATTTGCAAGCAAAGGTTGGAATATATGAGGAGACCATAAGGAATAAAGATCTTCAATTGGCAGAACACATTCTAACTTCTGAAAAGTATAAGAATGAAACTACTGCTAAACTTGGAGTCTATGAGGAGACCATAAGAACTTCTGAAAAAAGTAAAAATGAAATTTCCGTTAAGCTAGGAATTTGTGAGGAAATGTCGGAACAGTTTAAAAATGAAACTTTAGAGAAGACCAACATAATTGCATCAAGGGATGAATTACAATCTCAAATGAAGGAGAAACTTATAGAATATAAAGTAAAATCAGAAAGCTGTTTAGCTGCGAGTTGCATCGGTAAATTAAATGATGTTTATGATATTAAAGTTCCTGGGATGGAGGCTTTTTCTGTATCCTGTGATTCGAGTTTAGCTGGATCTGGATGGACTGTCATACAGCGGCGTAAGGATGGATCTGTAAACTTTAATCGAAACTGGGCAGATTATCGTCAGGGATTTGGTGATCTGCGAGGAGAGTTTTTCATTGGTCTAGAAAAGCTTTATTTACTGACACGATCGCAACCACATGAATTGTATATTTATCTGATGGACTTTAAAAATGAAACACGATATGCCAGATACAGTAACTTTGTTATTGGCAGCGAGGAAGAACACTATATGCTTAAAATGTTTGGATCATATTCTGGTAATGCTGGAGATTCAATGGAGAATCATAAAAATATGTTATTTTCAACACCAGATAAAAATCCCAAAACTGATCCTAATAATTGCGCTAGGACTTATAGGTCCGGCTGGTGGTTTAGCCAATGCTATATGTGGTAAGAAGTGGAAATCCTCTTAAAGTTAATTTTATTTAAAGTTAATATCTATTTGCAGTAATCTTAATGCACCTTACATATCTGAAGATACCAATAAAGATGTCAACAGCATTGAATGGAGAGATTGGAAAATAGACCGACCTTTAAAATTTACTCAAATGATGATTAAACCAAAGTCTTAACAACTATAAATTAAATATTATTACTTTAATATTTATAATTTTGTAGGAGGGAACATTACATAAAATTTTTCAAAATATTACTGAACTTTTTCTTTGAACCTTTAGTAATCTAAATGGAATCTATTATAAATATCTATTAAGCTACAGTGGAGCAAGTAGAGGCGGTAGTGCCGTGATAAAATTCTAAAACAAATCTGATTTAGGCAAAATATAGAAAAACCTTTATACCAAATTTGGTGTCTCCAGTTATTATAGTCTCTGAGATCTAGGTGTTCAAAAAAGGGACAGAAGGACAGACAGACATGGCTATATCGACTCGGCTGTTGGTGCTTATCCAGAATATATGAATATACTTTATGGGGTCTGGCACGCCTCCTTCAGCCAGTTGCACAAACTTAATAGACCGTTTTGTAGTTTTTTAAAGTACAGAGTCTAAAAGTTGATCATTTGGCTTACGATTGGTTTGAGTTTACACAGATCGATAGACCAAGTCGCTTAACATCATTTCAAAATTTCATATTAAATAATCGAAGTTGCAATCATGTCATAATTATTCAGTTCCAATGTGAACAAAGCACACTTTGCAGCAAATGTCATTCGACACAATATTTTGCATAACGTTCAACGTTGATTTGTGCATTATTTGAGATCTAGTGTGCGTGAACAAGCTTGTTAATTATTCAATAGACTTTATTGTATATTAAGTCGACTTTCTTTTCGGAATATTATCTTCGAATATATTTGTGTATTTTCCAGTTATTCTCGGTGTCAGTGCATAAATTTAGCTAAATAACTGAAGACGAGATAAATCTCTATTAGACTTATTTGTAGACCAGCAAACCGACTGATTTGTTTTCAGATTCTACAAAATGAGCAATTTGCAGCCGCAGTTTATTATCCTAGATGCCCTATCGAGTGATGATGATGATGCTTGTTTTGCACCATCAATAGTTCAACAATCGATGGCAAACAAGCAGAAGAAACAACAGTCCTCAAATATTGACATGAATGGCTCTTTAGCAATGGTTGATAAGGTGGAAAAGTCAGTCATTCCGGTTGGTAGCAAGCAAACACTGCCAACACCCAAGGAACTATCGATGCAGGCCTCTCTCATTGCTCAAGAGCGTTACAAATGGGAGAAATTCCGTTGTTTGTTGGAACAAGAGTTGAAGAATCTGCGAGATGATAATGAAACTTACAAATCAGAACCCGAGAAGCACCCAGATTATGCAAATGAATGGAAACTATTCTGGAATCGTCGCTTCAAGCAGCTGAAGGAGGAAAAGAAATGTGATCCAAATAACTATGATTATAAGCCCGAATGGATCAGTTACTGGAAGGACAGATGCGTTGACCTCTTCAACATTGCCGTCAACAAGATCAAAAAGGATCTGCAGGAGAAGTTCAAGCTCGGAGACGAGAATGAAGAGAAAATCAAGATGATTACAGAACGCTACAAAATACGTGTTCAAAGTCCCAAGAATCCAAGATCCAAATCAAATGCCGTGCGTCGCAAGCCCAATTACCGTGGACCCAATAGTGTTATTGATATCAGCGATGAAGAACTTCAATCGACTCCATTACCATCACGCCACCTTGGCCGCCGTTCACGATCTCGATCACCCTTGCCAACACGTCGCCGAAGACACTCACGATCCAGGTCACCACATCTCCGATCGCGCAGTCATGATGATCGTGATG
Source organism: Drosophila neotestacea (assembly GCA_035044365.1). Classification (NCBI taxonomy): domain Eukaryota; kingdom Metazoa; phylum Arthropoda; class Insecta; order Diptera; family Drosophilidae; genus Drosophila; species Drosophila neotestacea. Next base: position 495,706 of record JAWNMD010000052.1, on the reverse strand, counting down.
GAGATCGGGAGAGATATAGGGAGCGACGTGGACGTGAACGAACCGGCGGAGCTTATAACAAGGATAGGGACGGTAGCCATAAACGATTCTCACACACCTATAAGCCAATGAAGACATTTCGCGTATTGGACTCGAGTGTCTATCCGGAATACAGTCAGCCTGGTCAACCAACTGGTACAGCAGACGATCAGGATAGAAACAAAAATAATATCGTAGAGCCAGAGGAGCCTTTAACTGTGGTTAGTGTGCTCCGCATGGTTTCCGCTCTCGAGAATCATTTGGGTAGTCTTGGGCCTAAGGTTCTCACATTGCTAAGCAAGGCCTTAGCCATGGAAAGGATCAAACCGAATACAGCCGATGATTTACTACTAATAGAGGATAACTGTCTCTTCATGGAGACCATCAAGGAGAAGCTGAAGGGCCTTCTCAATGCCGAAGTGCTCGAGAATCAACAAAAAGTGCGTGTCGTTAAACAATTAATCTGCAATATTGCGACCGTCATATGTCAAGTGACTACCAAAGGTAAGTGTCCCACAAGTCTCCCATTGTAATAGTTCTAGAGTTTTACAGATTCTATAATTGTTTTTTTTTTTTTTTAAGAAGTAATCTCAAAAGAGAAGAAAATAATTTTTAAATAGTTGTATTAATATAAAATTTTTTTTTAATTTTTCTTTCAGGAACTAAAGAAAAGATTGATACAAAACTTGAGGCATTCGACAAGAAGAAAGAATATCCGCTGCCATTTAATGAACAACTCGTATCCTCTAAACTATCAAGTGCATTGATAATGAACGGGTTAGAAAATTTAAGTACCGATGATATGAATCGTCTCGTTCATTTCTATAAGTTTCTGGTGAAGATGGACAAAGACCGTGGTCTCAAATTTTCAGAGGTTTTATCTCAACTGGGTCTCAATGGGTCATTGGATGTTGCCAGTAATAACGCTGGAAGCAATGATTTCGGCATTGATCTGATGAAGTTGATGAAGGAGGTGGAACAACAGATGACCACAAAGAAGTCCAACAATAACTTTGAATCATTACGCGATGAAGATTTAAAAACATTGCTGCTGAACTTTAAGTTTCTCTCTTATGAGGAGCAGGTGCAACTTATTGCACATCTTCGTAAATTGGAGCAACTTGATCCGACACGTGTCGAAAGTTTGCATAAATATGTGACAATTACAGAGCTAACCAAAGATGGTGAATCCTGCAGCGATTATCTATCTCGTATCATTGCTAATGGTCACCGTGACGATCCTGCAATATCAGGATCACGTGCTACAACTATGACTACTTCTGTGGCACCTGTGGGAAACGTGACAGCTGCCAAGTTGCAATCTCACACTGTTATGCGCAATTCTCCAACATTCATTATTGACGATGATAATGATGACGACGAAGATGATTACAATTTTGATGATCTTGTGATGAAGGCCAAAGATTCAAGTGGCCAAAACTTGGTATCCATTGCACCATCAATGCCCATGCAATCATCAACCAATGCCTTAAACTTTAATATCGGACCACCAAAGATATCTCCAAGGGATACCGAAAACATTATTGCCAATGTGATGGGCATGCTAAACAACAACAACAACAACAGTATGCAGCAACAGCAGCAGAAGCATCAACAACAGCAGCAACAGCAACAGCAGCAGCATCAGCAGCAACAGCAGCAGCAACATCAGCAGCAATATCAGCAGCAGCAACAGCAGCAATCGTCTTATCAGTTCCAACAACATGGGCAGCAACAGCAAATTGGTCCAAATAATGGACGCTTCTGTGACTACGGATTTAATCCATTTTCATTGAGTAACACTGGCAATCCCTACCAGCAACAGCAACAAGCACAACAACAAATTCCCTACAACATGGGCAATTTCAACTCCTATGGACTACCGATGGGTCAAGTTGCGTATGGCGGTCAATTAAATACCTGGACCAATAATAATGCCCTAATGACGTCACAGAACTTCAAGCCGAAAGACGAGTTTACTTGGCCAAATTCTCAAACCTAGTCTTTGTAATTTGTATTATAAAAATTACATATTAATAATAAATAAACATTTTAAAGGTAATTAAGCAACAACTTTAAATTAATTTTTTTTTCTTGGGTGCAGGCAGCATTATTAGAATAAAGTAAAAGGGACAAAAGGAGAGATGGACATGGCTATTTTAAATCGGCTGTTTATTCTGATCAAGATATATATACTTGATGGAGTCTGCCCTTTTAATAGAGCCAGGGTCTATTAATTTCTACAAATTTGTTGTAATCAAAGACTGTAGAAGCATGAATAGAATGAATGTGGAAATATCTGCTATCATCATGGCAACCCTTAGGAAAGCCTTAAGCTTTTGTCTTCACGAAACGAAAATCTAATTAGTTGGAATCCAAAGCAAACACATTTTCGCTTTTGCTGTGCTAAAAAAAATTTTGTGCTTGAACAGTAAAAAATGCCCAAACAGCTGGCAGCTGTCGTATTAGCTTGGCTCTTAGTTGTTTCGGCTAAGCACTTAAAACTTTAATTAGCCACCCCATGGCTACTAAAAAAAAAGAAACACCTAAATATAACAGAACCAACTCTTGTGCCGAGCCTTTGAATAAACGGCCTTACAAGTACAGGTAACTTTGGCTTAGGAGGCCAGACCAGGTGAGTTGGATACACTTTGATATAATTAGCGGCATTATCCATTAAGTAATTTTAAAAATTAATCACCAGCCAGACTGGCATCTATCCTCATTGTATTGTAGTGCCAATTATTGGCCAATTCAGCAAAAGACAAGACAGAGAGCGAAAATAGGAAAAGAAGTTCAAGAAGAAGAAACTGCTAACCCAATTAGCACTTAACACATGGCAGTGGCAGTCTAGGTAAATAAATGGCAAACAACAGCTCAATTGATGGTTGGAGCACGTGTCTCGTAGCTTACATGTTACGTTAAATGTTTTTCACATAGCCTCTCGCCCCTTCTTAGTACCCCTCTCTTTTTCTCCACATCGCCTTTCAGCCATAAGTTGAAGGCAGAGCGACTTTCAATTTCCAGGCAGGCAGCCAAAAAGGCAGTCGTCAGCAAAAAGGCAACCAGAGGCACCAGGCAACTTGAAAACTAGCACAAGGACGTGTGCCACACGACACTCACACACACACACACACACTCAAATATACATATAGGAGTATTTGTATTATACACACACATATACAGACAAAATACTCACTCTCCCACCCGAGAATAACCTGACTTCGATTCTGAGAGACCAGTGCGAAAATCTTAGCGCTCAAGTAGCGTACGTGATATGCGCGTAATCAATATTTACACACAACTTTTCGAGTTTATGTGCTTAAAATAAGAAAATAAGACAAAAGTTTAGCAATTGGCAGGCATACCTACTTACGTATACTTATTTATTTTGGTATGCCACATGGGTAATATCAAGCATATGTCGTTCAGAAACACATATTTTATAATAAACCAATTGAATTATGATAAAATAGCTGTTCGGCTTAAGAATAATTATTTAAAAAACTAAAAAAAAACTTGTATAGTGACTTATTTCCTGTCTATACAAAAATACAATAAATAAATTAATGGCCCGATTTACAAATAACAAACATTGCTAAAACTACTAAACAATTTAGCTAATAGTTGTTTTTGAAATTATATTTTTAAAATGCAATATTCTCCTTTTATAGCTGTAAATTATATAAACGAAAGATCTTTTATTCACGAATCAAATAATTTATATTCTAAAATTTCAATACTGTACTGGTAATGACATGAAAATAGCATCAAATCAGACAAATCAAATTGTATCTGATTGAACACCATCTGTCAAACTTAAAGTGGTTTCTATCTAAATTCGGTTTCCGATACATTAATTTTGAATTAAAAGAAGAATGAGCATTTCTATGCTGTCCCTGCAAATTTCAGGAATGAACCCTTAATGGGTTTTCATTGAGAACTTGCTCCTTATTAAATGAATTTAACATAATTAATTGAACTTCAATTGATAAATATTTAACAAAGCAACTAAATGGGAGCCAGAAGTTTAAACGTTTGCGAATCTATACTATCAATGATATAATTGCCTTAACGGTTGCACTGACTTCCTTGCCAAGGATACGCCATCAAGCAAATGCAGTTACTTTGGCACACATTAAATTTGGTTTGATTTTTGGCACAGCAAAGCAGACAAGGAGCCAGGGAGCTTGAAGCAAGGGACGGACTCTTCCCATTCAAAAAATACAGTCAGACTGGCAGACAGAAATTTGGGGAGCCAGAAGGCAGAAGAGTTTTTCCAACAAAAAGAAGAGACGCTGAGCGGCAAACTTGATCCAACCAAGGGGAAAATCAAGTGGAAAACGTATATTGTGAAAATCAACTATTGGCAGGCAGCTGTCAGCTGCAAGGAGAGAAACGCTTCTCAAACAACGAAAACAATGGCCAAAGACGAAACCAACTTCTTTGAGCGCTGCCAAAGTTGGTAGCATAAATATGAAAGCAGCAGTTACCAGACAGAGACTCCAAAGAGGACAACGCCGAGGAGCTTATGAAAACATTACATCATAAGCAGTCACTGCTCAAGATATAGTACATACAGCAAATTTCAGGCTTGTCTGACTCCTTCAAAACGGAAAAGCAAAGGAAAGACGCCAGTTTCTGACAGTGAAATGCTGCTGGCAAAATATTTGCCAAAATCTAATAAATTACACAAAAGCCACACAAATCATCAAAAAAGAAAAGAAGAAAAAAACACAAAAAACAAAAGTAAAAAACCAAGAGATAAGTTAAGAAGGTGCGAAAAATGTGAACTCGCAGATTTTAAATGATTAAAGCTCAAATCTCTTAAATTATATGTAAATCCAGCTTATGTGCAATCGATGCACGTTCTTTTGTGGTTAGTTTCTATTTCGGGTAGTTGGGGTAATTAATAAATACCCTTGAATGTGGAAAAGGGAAGGCGATTTCTGTATAAATTATGCATTAAACGAACTCATATTCAAACTTAATACATAATGCAAACTGTGCTTATAAGAGATAAAGGAGTTTTTTTATTATATTACTTTTAAATAAAAATAGCTTGTAATTACTTGTTTAAAAGAAAATTTTTAGAAATACCCGAATTTTTAAGTGAGTTTTTTCGGTTTTCCTCAGTTTGACACAGTTTAAGACAACAAAGTTTCGAAACATTTTCATTCATTACAAATTATTAAACAAATTATTTAAATACATATAATTTTTCTTTATTTTCATTAATCATGTTTTCCATTCATTGTAAATTAAGTTGTGCAAAGATAAATAACGGCATATTTCGAAAATTCGAAATAAATTGCAGAAATTATTTAAACCTCTTTCGGAAATTTAATGTAAAAACAGTTAAAAGGGATAATAAACACAGCTCGTTTCTATCTTTGATGTGAGCATATTAAAATTTTGCATTAATAAAAACTTTATCTCGAATTTATTGATTTAACCATTAATCATGAATACATGAGTCTCAAATGTTCCCTCACAGGTTCACTACACCCACCTTAAACTCTTTCGGAAATGTCATTACGGATGTGTTCCAGAAAAATGTCTAATTAGAAGTTTCCAACATTTGTTCAGTTGGCACGCCACTCACACAAAAGGTGCCAACTGTCAAAGTTTTTTAATTGAAAAATACTTTTGGGTCCCGAAACCGGCCTGTCATATGCACTTAGTCAATGGCAGTACTGCACACTTGCTGACTGCCAACTGACTTTTCTCAATTAAAAAACTTTGCGATTCAAGTTTCAATCAACTTCATTTAATTTGCGCCCATTTTGCGCTCATTCGTCATGTTCGCTTTTACCATAGTTGTTAATAAAACATTTGCGCGATTCACAGAAAATATTATTATCATATTAGTAACTCATCTACGAACTTTGTGGCCATGAACTCGATTCATTGCAGCAAAACTTCATCAACTTGAACGCAGGCAGGAGGAGCCAGCAAGCAAAACTATTGTGTTAGTTTTTGGCGAGGGATGCTCACTTGATTTTGGGGTAGGAGAGTTGGGTTTGAGGTTGAATGAATGTTGATAAAAAACTTTTCTGTTGTAGAGCCAGCAGTTTCAACATATTGCTGAAGCCGCTGCCACCGATACCGCCACCTTTTGAGTCAACAAATATCAAAAACCCGAGCACATCCCACGAAATACAAAACAATTTGAATGTATATATGGTACGGAGTCAAAACTTTGTCCTTTGCCACGACGACTGAGGCGTCTGATGACGAGACAACAATGATGATTACTGACTCCTCAATGACTGTCGGGCATATATTCATATACATATGTACATATGTATAACATGGGGTAGTCCGATGATAGTGTCAGGCAAGCTATAGAAAACAAAACTTTTGTCAAAACTAATAAGCTTTTCAAATATCCAAAAGATGTGCAGACCCATCATCAACTTGAACAGACAAAAAGAAAACAAGGCTAATGGCTGCAACTTCTTACAATGACATCAGCAACTACAGAGTTACAATTTCAGTATTTATTGAAATAAACTTAATCAAGCGATTCAGCAAAGTTTGTAGTTGGCCGAATTGAGTTTATTGAATATATGGCCAATTAATAATACACAACAGTTGATTGTAAGAGGTGAGTAATATAGAAAAGCCAACTTTAAAAACATTAAACTAGGTAATAAAGTACAGAATATAAAAGTTAAATAAATAGAGGTATAAAGAGTTTAGGCGTTCGTATTAAAATTAATATGATCAAAAAGGATTGTTTTGCCATAGAAATTTCACCAATTTCCTGAAAGAAGTTAGACAGAGCTTTAAGTTAATTATAGTTATTGAAATATTAACACTTTAATAAAGCGTTTAACACCTTTCAAAAGCACCTCAAAATGTTAAGATTAGGAGATATTAGGAGATTACAATTAATTACATTAACAGTAGTTAGCGTATGATTTAATGTCGAATACTTTAAAAGTTATTTCAAATTGAATAACGTAAGAGGAATATTTTCTAGAAATGCAATCAATTACCTAAAAGCAAAGAGCATAAGTTTAAAAGTTACTAAAAGCTGTTACATCTTTTCAAAGTTAACTAAATTGTTAGAATACTTTATAAAATGACTTGAATTTAGGTAATCATTCATTTACATCAAAACAATTTACAAACTGAAACAACTTGTAACGAATATGATAGCAAAATTTCAAGCTTCGTTTTAATCTTATTCAGGCTCTTAAATTCCACTTCAATAAAATCTTTAATCAAAGGATTGAACCACAAAACGAATTTTTAATGAATCTCAACAAAGTTTGGATAAGATAGTTGTGCAACTTCGTTAAGTCTTTTACAAACCTGAGCTACAGTTAACTTAATCTTTTGCTGAACGTTCGTTACCTATGCCAACACATGAGGCGACCCCGCTTCAATTCCTTCCTCACTAAAAACCACAGCACACTTGACCCCATCAACGGGGCAGCAGATGAAGCCAAGTGCAAAATTGCCTTCACCACTTGAAAGTTTATGCACTGCTCAAGTGCAACATAAATTGCTGGCAGTTAAGGCGGCCACTTGCAACGAGAGAGATTTGTAATTAAAAGTCGTACCGCCTCCGAAAAATCATTATAAAGTTTTGTGTTCTACAGTTTGTGTCTGATTTAAGACCAATTGCAGTCAAGCTGTAAAGCCACTTTAGCTAATCACACAAAATGTTTGAGCAAAAAACCTTAACAACTTTTGTTGCTGTTGATGGCCACAAAAAGTGGCAACAAGCTGCATGCAGCAAATGCAATCTGCTTCCTTCCTTCCTTCCTTCCTTCTTTGGCAGGAGGCAGATTCTTCCTGCAACTGCCACACAGTTGCAAATCAGGCCAACTACTTTAACAACTAAAATTAGTTATGGAGCAGCCGCCAAAGGCAAACTGACACCGCCAACATAATACGTAAATTAGTTTTTAATTAATTTTCAAGCAAAACCCTTTTGTTCAACAAGATTCTTCAGTGTTGCCAAGTGGCAAGTGCCACTAGCTGTGCTACAAGATCTCTACAGGTCAGCTAAAAGTGCACTGTCAATTTGCCATATTTGAAAGAACAGATTGATAGAAATAAAAAAACAACTGAGAACTTTGCACCCGTATGTGCTCGACTATGAGATACCCAATTATTGATAGCTTACCCCATGTTTTAGAGTGTGGGTGGAACATAAAGTAACTCATTGGTATTATTTTTATTAAGGTTCGAATATTATGCTGACAAATTAATTTTTGTTCAAAAGCTCAAAAATTCTTTATTGATTTACACATTCACATTCAGATATTCATTATTTTTGGTACACAAATCATTTTATTTACTTATACTCCACCTTTCTTCAGATTTAGAGCTTTGAAATTTACCTGAAATAAAAGAAAAGTAATGCATTTATTAGTAACAAAATACAAGAAATTAAGTTAAAAAATATATCGTATATTTTAAATAGCAAGTGTTTTTGTTAATAATATATTTAATTTAAATTTGAAAGATTCTTTAAGCTTTTTAAGAAGAAACCATGCTTGTTGCTATACTGAAGACATGTTGTAAAAAATATTGTACTCTTAAGCGAGTCCTTGTTGTTTTTGTCTGATATGATATTACTCTTGCCTTTTAGCCAATATATATTTGGCTTGTGCTGATTCAACTCTTATTGGTATATTTGTATACGTGTATGTATATGTGTATTTTATGGGACAGGCAAACGTAACCAAGAGCATCGCATAGCTTTGCAACTTATAATTGGATTTATGGGCAGAGGAGCAAAGACAACGAGAACTGCGAACTGAACCGAAGCAAAACTAACAGACCATCCATCTACATAAGCCATCTCTGGCAAAGTAACTATCGTAAGTAGCCTTATGACGATACTTGGAGCTGGTTTAATGGTCCCAACAACAGTAGAGAAATTGTCGACGTCGTCGTTGTCGTCAATGCAACGGAAGCGGAAATGCCGCAGAGCTAAGGTAAAAACTGCACGGCATAAGAGGGTAAGAGGGAGAGAGAGAGAGTATGGTAGTAAGTTGAAAGGAATGGAAAGTGAAGGAAAATAAGGAAAGACTCTGTGGTCAGTTTGCTCAGCACGGTTGCAAATTAATCACTGGGGTATTTACTTTATTCATTTAATAAAGCTTCGACATTGTTCGAGTAATGGCAAGGGATCTAATGAAAGTGGACTTATATACTCGGACCGGTGACAGGACCGCTAGAAAACTAATTGTCCTTATAAGAGCTTGCACATATTACAAACTCTATACTCGTATATAGTTCTCGATAAATGGACAGAAAACCTTTTAAGAGCACATGTAACGCTAAAAATATGTCAAAGGTATACATTTTAAGTGCATTGAACATAATTAGATGAGTACACAAACAAGTATCTATGCAAGCTCAGAAGAAAATTCGAATAAAAAATTAAAAAATTACCCTGCAGCTTTTAAAACACAAGAAAGAATAATAAAAATGTTAAATATAGCTGCTGCGGATGGTTTAAGTAGATCTTTCATGAATTAAACCACATTGATATGAAATGTATTATGTGGGATGTAAGAAACTTTAAAGATGTAGATTGCTGTTTGCTTCCTTAAATATAAACTTATGCTCATCTTAATATTAGTTTAATAAGGGATAATACATACTTAAAGTTTTCTCTATGTGTAGCACCAACATTAAATAACCTTTAACCTAATTTTTTGTTTTCAGTCATGACAACAAAGCTGTCCTTTTTCCTTAGCTTGTGCTTAGCTCATTTTACGCACAAGTTTGTACTTATCAGTAAAAAAAACAAACTAAAAAATTTCTAATGTATAAACAATGCGTAAAATGAAGCGAACTTTGTGCTAAGAGTTCTTTGTTGTGGGGTTAGTACTGAGATAAATGTAAATAAATACTTCAGTCTGATTTTTTCCCATTCGACGACGGCGTCAGCAACGTCAAAGAAGCGTCAACTTAATACTGCAGAGATTCTATTCTTATTCTTCTTATATCTTCTTTCTGTTATACAATTTTTGTTTTTATTATTATTTTTTGTGTTTTCTTCTTCTCTTTTTTTGATAATAATGTTTACAACAACGCAAGGCGTTGACTGTTAAAGTGCTTTTGAAGCAGCTTTCTGGCGAGTTGAGGGGTGTTTTTTATACTTAGGTGGGTTGTTTGGTTTCTCTCTTCTTGTTGTCAGCTCAACACCAACAGCAACAACAATAACAACAATAACAATAACAACAACTACAACTTACTACAAGCAGCAGCGGCATAATAAGAAGCATGTGAAGCAAAAAACAAACAACTAAAGATCACACAAGCAGCTCACATTGGCTGTCATTGTTATACACTATCTTTTTAAAGTACATACTTAAGCAGGTATCATGCATGACATATGAAGTTTATTATAGCTTCATATTATTCATATACACAAGTTGGCAGCTCTGATTTAATAATTTTAAAAGTTGCTAGACAGGAAGTTTAATTTTCAATTTTGTATCACACTTAAATAGTTAAAGTGGACAATCTTGTTTTGCTCAGATTTTGAAACAGTTTAGTTTGCTTAAAGACAAAAGAAGCACAAATTGTCAAAATCTTTTTTACTTGCAAAAAAAAAAAGACAAGTTGACAGCTCTCTTTGAACTTTAATAATTGCAGCATTATGATTAATTTTAACTAAAATAGACACTAGTTGGCAGCGTTAAAACTAGCCCAACAGTTCTAGTATTGTTAAAAAAACACATGCTGCTATCCCAAAATCCTGTTTATCATTAACAGATAAAGCAAGAGAGTTCTTTAAATATTTTATAAACAATTTGGAATCATCTTATTTCATTTGTCTAAAAAGTACACAAATTTAGATAATCTTTCAGTTTTAAAGATAAGTTGACTTGAACAAAGACATAAGCTGGCATCACTGGTCAGTTTTAATTTAACAATTGATCAAATAAATCAAAACGAAATGTATATTTCTTTTAAATAATACTAGAGCATGAGCAGTTCGGTAAACTATTGTTTAGATTTTCGACGTGGGTGTCGAAGCGCAAAAAACTTGTTAAAAGGCGTGGCAGGGCGATGTGTGTGTATGCGTATGCGTGCGTGTGTGTGTAGTTGTTTAAAGCTGTGGAAACTGGGTTAATAATGTCATTTACTGCACCGGAGGGCAGGCTGGGCCGACAAGTTGGCAACATGAGCCCAAAGCCCAACGTTGAGCATTAGAATTTAAAAGTGTGTGTTTAACAGAATGTCGTTGAAATAAATGCTAAAATTCTAATTGCAGGAAGTTACCAGTTACATTTGCAGTTGCAGTTGCAGTTGCATTTGCATTTGCAGCAGATGCTATTATTGTTGTTGTGGCTTATACTATTACCAATGCAATCTGGGAATGTTCGTTGTCGACGCTTTTAAGTGCTGTTGACAAAAGGCTAATGCGATTGACATTTGCAGACTGTTTTCTATCTCTCCCTGTATTGTGTAGTTATATCTGGAGTGTGTGTGTGTGTGTGTGTCTACGGGTTTTGTTGCATCATTAGACACGCAGAATTGCCTCTTGTCTATTTCACAATTGTTTGCATTGCCTGGCAACATTGATGCCCCGCAGTATCTCAGCATCTTAGTATCTCAGTGCGCTGTCTTATCTTATGCCAAACCAGATAACAACGAGACAGGCCATGTTATCAGTCAGGGCCAAATCTTCTATTCACACAACTAAGTGCAAAGCTTACTATAATAATAATCTGTAATAATTTTACATTAAATATATATTCTCAAAAGCACAATGGAAATTATAACACTTTAGGTTTGGATTAAGAATTCTAAGAAAAACTAACGAATAATGAAAATATACTTAAATATAAATCAAATGCTATTTTCACACAACTAAGGGCAAAGCTTATTATTATAACAAAATTTTACCTTAAATACAGATTTCCATAAAAAAATATATGAAATCCTTAAAGTTTTAGTGTTGGATTTAAAATTCTAGGAAAAATTTATGAATAATTAAAATAGAATGAAGGGTAGGATATAAAATTAGAGCTAATTTCACACAACTAACCGAGCTTAGTGTATAAACAATATTCAATAGTAAACACATATTCTAAAAGATACTATGGAAATTATAACGCTTTAGTATTGGATTTAAAATTCTAGGAAAATTTAATGAATAATGATAGTATAAGAAAATATAAGATATAAATTTTAAGCTTATTTGATACAAATTAATACAAAGCTTACGATAATTATAATTTTGTGATAAGCTTAGAAATTTAGGAAAAACTAGTCGGAAAATAAATGAAGAGATTTCTTCAGAAATTCATAAAACATTTAATTGTTCAAGAGAAATTCGTCAAATATGGAAATTTTCACACACAATATTGTAACAGAGAGATATACAATATCTGTACATCTAACAACTCAATTTTCATAACTAATAGTGTTGCAGTTTACGGACGTTTACCTTTTTTGTGCAACTAAACGATGTAAAATTTGTTTGTAACTTAAAACAAAATAAGTTCATATGTACAGTGTACACACATATAAGCCCAAACTTTGCAATATTTGAGGAACTCCAAAGATGTTCATAGTAATAGTAAACAAACAAAAAATATTCTATTTTAATAAGCAATTGTTGGAATTACTTTAACTTGCTATTCTTGTTGTTAGGTCTTTCCAGACTATTGCCCAATGTAATTGCCATTCACACGAATGCGCCACGAAGCATTGAGTTGTATTGGTATTGCAATTGAGGTTAGGTTTTTGTGTGCACTACACAAATATTGCACAAGCAAAATTGTAAATTTCTAATGCTCCAAAAATGTTGATAGATGTAGGTAACATTCATATAAAGGCACAATTTGTATTTTTATATGTTGTTTATTGCATTTCCCCAATAAAAAAAGCAACAGCAATACATTTATATCTATCTGTTGTGCACAAAGGGCCAACGAATTGAAACAGAATATGCACAAAAAGAAAAACTCAGTTTTCAAATGTGATGGCAACTCCAAGTATACATTTCTATAAGCCCACCCATATGCAATATTTGCTGTTACTATCTATCTATTATTTCAGTTATTGATCAAATTTTTATGTAGGGGAAGTGGATTTTTGGATTTCAAAAAGTATTTTCTTTGCTTTAGCCTATCATCGAAAAGTTATTTTGAAATCTTTGGATATAATATTTATAACATCCCAATATTTATATTTTTGCCTACACAAACCTTAATCTGTATCTATGAATCTATATCTATATCAAAATCTATATCTATAGCAAAATCTATATCTATTTCTATTTCTATATCTATATCTATATCTTTATCTACACCTTAGTCCATATCTATGTATATATATATCTATATCTAAACCTATTTCTATATCTATATCTATACCTATATCTATTTCTATATCTATTTCTATATCTTTATCTATATCTATATCTATATCTAAATCTAAATCTTAATTGACATTAAAGTCTTTGTCTGATCTATATTTACCACTGAAATCTTAAATTTATATTTACACATCTAATCAATCAATCTCTTAGGCTTTCCCTCAACTCAAACGTGCTTAAATAATAAATGAATAATTAAAATAACAAGCACTCAAGTAGTATGTGAGTACACAGAAAAACTTGTTAATTTTCATGTTTCAGCTACACACCAACAAAATGATTGCTGTTTTCAATTTTTTATATTTCTTACTTCCCCCACGCCAAAGAATTCACTTTAAATTGTTAATGAGGCTGAGCGTTTAGCACGTTTCTAGCGCTTGGCTGAACGCATTAACTGCTCCATGCCTCCATCACGTCTCCAGCCAGTCATAGTCAGTTACATTGTGAGTCTGGGTCTCAGTCTCAGTCTCAGTCCCATTCTCAGTCTCAGTCTCAGCCCCAATTCCAGTTCTGGGTAGAGAGCTTACTCATACATAAATAAGGAACCCATTATCAAATGGCGGCGTTAATACTTGTATCCAAACAACACCAACAACCTGCAGCATCTGGCAAACTATGTATATTCATGTCCATGTCAAAGTTGTTTAACAAATCCGAAGCATATCCGTAACAACAACAAAAATAACTACAACAGAAATGAATAGCGCAAATAGACAATATGCGAGAAGCTCTACAACTGAAAAAATACAAGATAGAAAAATGAAAATAATAAGAAAAGTTTTGTGTTCTTTTTGCGAGCGACTGACTTTGGTAAAATGTTTTACATATTGAAGTGTAGATACTGCACAGAGTTGTCTACACACAGTGCACATTTTTAATGAGCATATTGCGAAAGCAAAACGCCAAAGAAATAATAAAACAGAAAAAGTACACAACAGTGGCTCGAAATAACATAATCGAAGAGCAAAATTCTAACATCAGTCGAATAATAGAATTCTTTAAAGGCGAAATAAAAATGAAAATATATTTCTTATTGTAAAAAACCAAATAAAGTTTAATAAAATGAGATGACAAATCAATAAATCGATTCTGTTTTGCAGAAACCAATTAATACTCTATCTCAATCAATACTCCATCAGAAATTGTAAAAATTTCTGTTCTTTATGTTGTTTTCTGAAACAAATTTTGGTACAGAAAAAGCTGGTTAAGCACACACTAATCGCGATTAATGAATATGTGCACAACAATTGACGACAAAATTGCATTTTCATCCCATTGTTATTGAAACAGTTGAAAAGTTTTCATTATGCTGATGGCTCTGTCTCCCCTTCATTCCACCGTCCATGTTACAGCTACAGGTATTAGAAGCAGAGTTCCATGTCTCGCTGTCCAAAAGTTGAAAACTATGAGTCTGAGTTTTAACTGTCGTCGGGAGTTGGTGACGATGCTGGCAATGACGACACAAGCAATTAAAAATTTGTTCATTAAGGCAAGAGTGAGAGAAAGACGTAAAAAAAAAGAGAGTGTGGCCACTTTTGGCAGTCAGTCAGAGCGGTAAACCACAAAACTTATTAATTTTACAATTACAAAATAAATTGTGAGTGTGCCAATTAATTTGTGGTTATGAAAGATACAATGCCAAACCACCCAAAAATGAAGAGACCCACAGTCCCGGCAATCAGCATCATTAGGAGGCGTTTGTGTTATTTTTCTTTAACGTTAATTGGAAACAAACTGAGGCAGGAACCTAGACACAGTCCATGCCATAATTGCCGCTGATTGTTTGCCAAAAATAAAAATAAATGCTAGCCAAAAACCTAAAACGGGGAAACTAAAGATGTAAAAAATTAGAAAAAGTCCTGTCAAAGCTCTGTTTGGGCCTCTGTAAGGAAAAGGACTGTTTTCTAGGGTCTGCTACGTGTCGAAAAGTTTTGCTCGGCTTTTTCTCGTTTGCCAAAAAAAATTTTAATTTGAAATTGAAATTAAGCTGCATGCTATTATTTATAATGCTTATGAAATTTTCCGAGGGTGGAACGAAACGTTTGCATTTTTTAGAAATTACCTTTTAGCAAAATTAGCTCACTTCTATAAGTTATAAGTAAATATATTTAATTAGAAGTAAGAAAAAATTAAAATCTGTTGCCTAGATAACTCTGAAAAGTACTATAAATTAAAATTTAAAATCCTAGGGATTCAAGATAATTGAAGTGAGTTTCTCAAGATATCATTTTAATTAAAAATATATAGTAAACGATTTTTAAGCATTCTAAGATACATATTAAACATTATCACATATTTAGTAGTATTTGAACATATTTGAAATTTTAAATATGGCCTGTCAGCCTTTTTTCAAACAACTCTCGCACTGAGAATATCGCGTCGGACCGTGCACTTCCATTCTTGGCATGTTTTCGGACTTTTCCTTTAACTTTTTGGCAAGTGATGCTCATTTTATGCACTTGCTATTTGCACATCTATCCTATAAATCATTACGAGTATTACATGTACAAATACACTTACATTTCCGTATACATCTACATAAATAGAGCTAGGGCATTTTAAAGTGTCATCAAGTTAATTGGCAAGCAGTTAAGTTGTAGTAAAATATTTTTACGCTTTTGAACCCTAAAGCAAGTGGCATGACACTATCAGGAACCTAGAGAGTGAATCCTTGGGTGTCGCTTGTAACTACTTATATTCAGATAGAATAGAATGAAGCCCGGCTGGCAACACCATTAACATCAAATTACAAAAATAAATAGAGTAAATTCCTGTTTGGTTGGTGTTCGGGGTTGCTTCAGACCCAAATTTATAGGTGGCATAAAATGGGCACAGACAATGCCAATAACAATAAACGCAAATAATGTTTATGGCAGCGCTAAACCGGCCAAGAACCGACACCCACAGCACGAATAGAGACACCAAGCAAATAGGCAAGGACAGACAGGCAGGGCAACAACTATAGATTATAGCCCATTTTAGCCAACAACAGAATGGCCGGGTTATAATCTGTCCTCATCGTATGGCCGCCGGACAATGCGCATATATCCCCATTGTCGAATCGCTTTAAAGAACCTCAGAAAACAGGTCCTAGGCTCATCATTATGGTCCTGACGGCTTCTGCTGCTGTTTTTGACAAGCTGCAAATACCGCAGGCTTTTGCAAGGAAACATGACGAAAAGAAGAACGTACGAGAAACATAAAAGACTGTAACTAACAGACACCCTATACAAAATAAAAGGCAATAATAACTAATAATAATACAAAAAAAAAACCATAATAATTTGTTTGAAAACATTTAGTAATGCAACAATAACCAAACAAAAATTGCACAAAGATCTCATTTATATTTAAATGTCCATACTTTGTTATTGAAATTTTTCTACTTTAATTATACTCTCAATCTCTTAAACTTGTTTTGCTAAAAGAATTAAAAACACACATATAGTGCCGTATTAAATAGTTTTTACTAATCTATTAATAAATCTAGTAAATTGTTTAATATATGCAAAGATAAAATACAAGTCGGTAATATTATACATATACAAATTAAATTTACTTACAAAGTCTAATAAACTTTAAAAAGTACAAGGACACTAAGTTATGTGAATACCCTCGATAATTGGCACCATTATTATAATGAATTATAATTTATAGGTAAAACTTCTCGTGAAGTTTAGGTGCATATTGGATGCACTTCTTTCTCCTTCTTTCATTATCAGTACTATTATCAGGAGTCGTAAACTTACAAATATAGAACGATACTACAATTTGAAATATGCTAAATTATTAATTAAAAATTATTATATTATTAATTAAAAAATATATTATTTTAAAAAAAAATTTATTTGTTTTATAACCTGTTTCTCCTTGTGTTTTGACAAGTCTTATGTGGCCCAATTTTTGCTAATGTTGTGTAAAATCGACAATATATAAACATCACGAGTCTGATAAAAAAAATTATATATTTTTCGTTTTTTCCAAACTAAAGTGAAAAATGTAAGTACCATTCTTTGAGGACTGTACAGGATGTTCTGCGGGACAGCAAGGTTTACCACTTAAGTACATGACGAAAGCGGACTCTGACGGCTACAACAAAATATGGTTTTTAAAGGAAGTGCACTGCGCTGATGTACGTGCAATCATCGTTGGGGGCAGGCAACTTGTTTATACACCAAGTGGAGTGTGTGTGCCACACATGCGGGCATGGTCTGGTCTTTCCTTACGGTAGGAACCGATAAGGACAAGAAGGAGCCTCAGCAGGACTAACAACGGGATACAAGATACAGGCTGACGGTTTCAATTCGATTCGTTTAGCGCCTCAATATTATTTACGTTTCACTTGCTCCAGTTATGGATAGAGAAAAACACAGAGAGAGAGAGAGAGAGAGAGAGAGAGGGAGGGAGGGAGAGAGAGAGAAAGAAAGAAGGAATGGAAGTGAGAGCGGATTTCTTTCGCATTCCTTAGCGCCTGTAACAATAGTTGTTAGCTGAATTGTGTGTCTGCCGTCTTGGCCAGCTTGTCGTGTAACACGTAACGACATTTCGAATTAACGAAGCATGAGATTTGATTATATAAACTGTGACAACCAACAATGACAACGACAATATGTTGAGTCAACGACAGCAACAACGGCAACGACACGCACAATGAAAACATGTAGAACATATACATATATGTATGTACACACTCTCTCACACACACACACGCACACAGTCTTCAACAGCTAGTCTCGTCATCCTACCATTATTATTGTAGTTTGATTGTCATCGTCGTCATCGTCATCGTCGTCATCGTTGTTGTCTGTGTTGTCCTCCTGGATTTGGACCATTTCCCGTGGTTGTGTTCTGTATTCTCTAGTGCCTGGTTGTCTGTTTATTATTATTATTGTCATTATAAACATCATGACAACGGATGTCTTCTACTCTGTGTGAGTGCGTTTGTGTGAGAGGTGTAAGTGTATGTCAGATACATCATGGTATGTACATATGTGAATGCAGCTGCCAATCGGGAATCGGAAACACTCGAAAGCACTCAAGATGCCAGCAATTGTATTTGGCTTAATGATTTGCAAAGTCCAATTCACATGCATAAATTCTGTAAATTTTTAAACAATTCTTTCACTTCTAATCAACGGGGCGCTAAACTTTAGGGCTTATATGTAACTTTTGAAGCTGTATTTTTGACATTTAGAATGAGATTCTAAGTATTAGAAAGTTTTGGGAAACAAATTTTGTCTTTTAACTTAACTATTTTTAAATAAAGTAACCAGCTCAGAATCAAATGCATAGTTTCGTTTTATTCTTATATATACACTATAAGCTCTATCCCGATTAATAAAGATTCCAGACACGTCGCTGCTTATCACTACTACACTTATCAGTAGAAATTATTAATATTATTTGTCACCCCTTTGCATTATCAGTTCAAAGTGTCAACTCAATCAATTTGATTCGCAATTACCTAATCTTAGCTTTTACTAATTGGCATCAATTTGCCATTAAGCTCATATTTATATTTGTTTAAATATTATAAATGGTTTTTTTTTTGTTGATAAGATGCAAGTAGAGTAGGTTATTGAGCTTGATTTATTATGTGCTATTTATTTTTTAATTAAGAAATAAAAATCCCATTAAATAAATGTGCCACAAACAGCAAAACAATAAATACAGAGGGAAAACACAAAAAAAAATTTACATAAATGACAATATGTATAATATGAAAATCGCCTTTTGGCCAACTGGAAATTAAAACCAGGCAAACGAACAGCAGCAACAATAACAAAAGTGGCCAAAATAATACAAAACAAAGAGACAAAGTACTGGCCCCATAAAAGCCATAAACCGACAGCAACAACAACATGTAAGAATGATCAAGCTAAGAGTGCGATGACTGCTAGACACCCTGTGCTTCAATGTAATATACCCTAAAATTTACAATTTACTCAAATATACAGAAGCTATCGGCGGTTGATTGTGTATGTTACATACTTTGGTAAATTATTTCTTCATTAATTTCATTATATTTTATCTCATGCTTAAGAAATTTGCAGGATAAGTAGAGACTCTGCCATATGTCATGTATATATAATCTTTTTATATTTTAGGACACATTCACAGATCAAAAATACAACATACTAGTTAGTATAACTAATAGGGTCAAGGATGCCTTCAACTGCCTCTTATGTACATACATTTCACAAAGCTCTCTTCATATTTTAATGTTCACAGGGTATTAAAAAAAAAGGAACTCGGGCGGCCTATAAGGAAAACAAATTTTCGGCATGTTGCCATAATTTAGGCGAAAACACACACAAACACACACACAAATACACACACAGACATACAAATATCCCGATAGGCAATAGGTTATACTTTTTTTTTTGTTTTTTATTATTCTTCTTTTGTTTGTGTATTGGCCTGGCCCATATAAAAGTCAGTCAGAATTGGAAATAAAAGAATTGTGGAGAATATATTGACAATCGGTAGCCATTAAAATGCCAAGACAGCCAAATAGCATTAGGCCTTTTCAGCATATTTTATGGCCCGGCCAAGACATGCGTCAAGTTCAAGGTAACAAATTTTGCAAAATAATCGCAACATACTCAGACACATTTACTCACTGAATGAATAAAAGAAATCTCTTCGAAAGGGCAGGCGAGGGTTGTTTCGAATGAATCACTTGTCTGGGACAATTATTAGCACACTGAAGCCAAATTTCATTTCAAGTGAGTAACGTAACTTGAAAAGCTAACTTGTTACCAATAGATATGACCTCCAATATGACAATTGCTGATGTTGTTACCCAAAATGTTGAAGGTTAAATGTTAAGCGAGCTGCTTGAACCCGCCTGAAAAATTGCTGCAAGCTCTTACATAATTACATAATCTGACATGTGGCAAGCTTAATACAATTTGCATTTCTTACACAAAATGAAAAGAAAATTTGCGAAATTTGTGCTCATAGCAGCAAAATCAGGTCACTTGTTTAATTAGTTACGAAATATAAATAAGGCTCCGTGCAAGAGTTGCTAATTAAACAAAATATTCAAAGGAAATTTTAAGCAGCAGCATCATGTTAACGATAGAAAAGTCCGAATAGCAAAAACGCTACAGTTAATTTATTTACAATTAAACAAAAAATTTATATTCAGAAACTCCTCGATTTTACTAATTTAAATTGCTGTCAAAAATTTCAGAGATATTTGATAAGCGAAACAGTTTCTTAGATTTTTAAAGCTAAAAAGAGCAAGGAAATAATTTAAGAGATATCTAAATGAGAAAAAAATAGTAGTATGTATAAGCTTCAACAGATTTTTAGCTCCACATAGTCTTTCAATTATGCATATATCAAAAGCTTTCCCAGATATTAGATAATTTAATAATAATAATAATAATAATAATTTAACGATAACAAAAGAAGTCAAATCTTAAACTTGACTGTACCAAGGATTTTCAAAGATTCAAAGTTATGAGTACTTGAAAATCGTATGTCAGGTTAGTTTTTGTACTTATAAGAAGAATGAAAAATGTAACCGATAAATAAATATAATTTTAAACTTTTTGAAGAAGTTCAACTGCTTGTCGTTGCTATAATTATATAATGCTTCCGGTTGTAATAAAGCTGATCTCCGCTTCACCTACATTCGCTCTCCATTTCCGTGGTACTAATGAGAAGTGAAACTCGTCCACGTTACACTCGTAATCACGCTCTTTGCTTGCCTGTGTCGGTTACTAAATTAATTGCATACAAATTATTTAATAGTAATAAACATAATAAACAAGATTGTGTGTGTGTATGTGTGTGTGCGCGCCTGTAATGAGTAGAAATTCATAGTTGGGAGGAAGGGATAGGATTGGGAGGATTGAAACGGAAGGCATCAGTAATGCCCATGGCAACGGCAACAAAAATGCATAATGAGCATTAAAATGCTGCTGCTGGAAATGAAAATGCAATGGCAGTGTCAGGACTCTATGAGGTATAGGTATGAGTGAGTGTATGTGTGTGAGAGTGTGTGTATGTGGGTGTATTCTGGAACCCATATATAACAGGATTATACAGAACACGCATACATTACTAGATGGGAGTAACCAACCAACCAACCAACATCAGAGGCTCGTTCATGTATTGCTGCTACTCACGTTCTATTTGCTTAACATTCTTAACGAGTCCTTTTCATTAGTGAGGGAAAAAAGGGAAAATTTGAAAAAGAAAAAAAAACAGTTTCATATGTCGACTATCGTACACACTAACTTTTAAAACAACCATTAAAAAATATCAAAATTTATTTTTAATTGACTGATAAAATATAATTAATTGAAGTTGGTATAAAAATAATTTCATTTTGATCAAGGATTAAGAGTTTCTAGTATTTAAATATGGGCAAACCAATACAAAAATGACAACAAATGTTTAATCTATATTTTTTAATACTCCCAGCTAGACTATTAACTTAAAAAGCCTTATATGTTCTGAAATTTTTCTGAGATTTTTTATATAAAGTTCCACAGAAAATCTTCAAATTAAGATGTCTTATTTAATATCAGATATTTTGTGTTAATCTAATCTAAATATGTAGGAATACAAAGTTTACTTATCTTATACTCAAACACAAATGCTTAACCTTTTTCTAATACTGGAAATCATTATAATATTATTTATTACGAGCTAATCACATTCAAACAAGACTAGAGACTTTTTCAATGCCTAGCCCAAACTAATGACTTAGTCAATATGCCACTAATATAGGTAATTTGAGCTGGCAAATATGGGCAAAGGGCGCTTGGTGCACTGTGCACTAAAAATTGGCGCATATAAAATTGGAAATAAAAAGCATAGAGTGGAGAGCAGGCACATGAAATAAAATGCAATTGCACTTTGCACAAAAGTTCAACGCATTCAGTAACGCTTGTCCGTTACCCTCATCCCTAGCTCCCCCCGATATTACCCTATCCCTATTTCAAACCGACAACCAAACTGTATTCGGAAAACTGGAAATCAAAGCGCAAACGACGGGCAATGGCAACAGGAATAGGAACGGAATGCCAGGCAAACTCACAACTCAATGGCGGAAGTTTGCATTCTCGCAACGAATTCATAATCATGTTGAATCGTATGAACCTCCCACTCCCATTCTCTCAATCTGCACTTTTCTTTTTTTTTTTTGCACACAGATACAGATACAGATACAGCTAGAGCTGTATGTTAGCTAAAGCACAGTTTATCCTTTTTGATTTGCAGCCTGTGACTGGCAGCATGAGGCACATTGCATGTTTTGGCCGCTGCTTTTGCACTTCACTCTCTAGCAACTGAGTAGTAAATATTATTTCGTTTCAATTCAAATAAAAAAGCACGTATATCCAGCTCTGCTTGTGTTTGCATTTGTTTGAGGAAGGACACAGAAAAAAAAAATGGAAAAAATAAACTTAGGAAAAACACACACACGCCCAGAGAGAGAGAGAGATAGAAAGAGAAACTCCTACCAAACTGTTCGCCAGTCGTTGATATTTCAAATGAGCGGAAATTACACGTTGCAAAAATATGAATTATTAAATTTTCGCTATTAAACTAGCAATAATAAAAGAGCTAACATCCAATGGAACGCGTTGAAGCTCAATATTTCTTATACCCAACCGTAAAAAGACTAAATGGTGTAGCAGACTCTCAAAAGTATTTAAGATAAAATAGAATTAAGGGTAACTGTGACTTTTAAACAGAATAAACAGGCGACTACACTTTCTTATATCCGAAATCCAATGATTAAACTAAAACCTTTCTGGTAAAAAGTAATTTCTTGTCAGGAAATTTAATTCATAATTAAGTTATACTAAACACACATGTGAGATGAGATACTTTACAACAATCAGCATTGTGTTTAAGAGCCAAACATAAAGCACTTCTATGCACGTAAAACTTTATTGTTAACCAACACTGGTCGGCGGATTATGGGCTCTCACAGCACTTACACAACTAAAGTACAGCGTGCCGTGGTGTTTCTAGCTTAAACTGATGAAGAAAGTTGCAGGTGAACGAATAAAAGTAATCCAGATGGATTTAACTAACAGCATTTTAAAACTCTTGCCGGTATATTTCAAAGATATGTACTATATGAAAATATATATCCATTATTTAAATAAACAAAATGGGGTTCTTTTGAAATTAAAAAAATTGTGTTTAAATATATACTGAGCTGGCCTTAAAGAGCTTTGACAGAACTGAGTCGCTTTTTATTTATTTATTTAAATTTAAATGAAAATAACTATATTTAAATAATATAAGGATATGTGATCTATGAGAAAAAATTTCAATAAATTTTAATTCAGAAAGTAAAGTTAAAATTTATAATTGATCCAACGCTATTTGCAATCTTTTAGCAAAAACAATACGTTATTTCTATTATAATCTTTATAGTATTAAAATTTCCAATGAGACAAGATACAGATATAAATTATATTAGCCAACTCTTATAATTACTAGCTGTGAACAAGAACTATGTGATGTCGTTGGACTGAATGATTTTACTATACTTTCTATATGAAAAACTAGTTATTTACCATTTTTACTAAATTTTTATTATTTTCCTTTCTTAAATTTGTACTTTAAAAGTTTTTTGCTCATGTTGAATCAAATTTTTTTATCAAATGCCAAAAATAGTCCTTTTTCATACGCAAACTGTTGTGTGTGTGTCTATAGTAAATATAGTATAATATAATATGTGGCTCTCATAGCTGGCACAAAAGGTATTTTCTGTATTTTACCTTACTCAAAATATGTTTGCCATTTGCAAAGCAATGTTAAATGGAAATGCCTTAACGGAGAAGCGTCGAAAAGAGCCAAAAACCAGCGAAATAAATATCCTACCGAATAACTCAGCAAAAACGCTTTTCCCCCTGTCAGTTTGTGTGTGTACACACGGTATATGTGTGTGTGTGTGTCATAGCTGCGCTAAAATGCGCACTATATTTGCTTACGATGGTATGCGTATATCCTGTTACAGGAAATGACTGTCATGTTGTCATATTTTTAAAATTTTCGCACCAAAACCCATTCAAAACTGACAAAGCCAAAAAATAAAAAAGAGCACCTGAGTTAGTAAAAATGTGTGCTATTTCAATGGGTTAATAACATGAAAGACCGGGTATGTTAAGCAAATCGGTAAAGTATCATGTTGATGGTAATACTTAAAGGGGGTCTTTTTATTTGTAACTGAAGAGGAAATTTTTAAATTTTAAAACAGAACTTGTTAAATATATATGTAAATGGGTAAGGGAAAGTTATCAATTTAACACGTTCGTTAATTTAATGATGCTAAATTTATATTTGAAGATTAAATAAATACTTTTGAGCTTTAGACATTTTAAAAAGTAATGAACACATTAATTGACTCTATATAAATGTTAGCTGTATTACTATCGACAGTCTTATAACCCAATGCATTGACATTCAATCATTGAATGTTATATCTTTTCTATTATCTTGCTTTTATTAACAGAAAATTCAGCATAGAAAAGATCAAGTAACGGAAGTTGGCTTGACTGATTTTTAAAGCGGAACCTTTTTTTAATAGCAATTCATTGCCTTTTAATACCCAAAAATTTTCATTTATTTGTTCACACATCAAAGGGCAACAAGAGTTTATTTCTATTTCGTTTTTCGTGCAAATTTGTTAATTATCTTTTCCCTTTTTTTACAATTTAGAAAATATAACGCCTCGAAGTGTGCAATTAGATTCTTAAGCTGATTTTATGATAATTGCTCATTAAACGCTAAACAAACGCAACTGAAAAAACATTTCAAAAAAAAGGACGACTGCTCATAAAAAAAACGACACTGCAATTATCTTTCGAGGTTGAAAATTAACGCAAAATTCCGAGGCATAAACAACATAAAAGGCATTAGGAAAGGTCAAGTGAGTGGGAAAGAGAGTGTGGCATATGAGAACGAAAAGATACAAATACAGATTCAGATTCAGATTCAGATGAATGTAAGTGCTGCGTGGGTTTATTCAGGCTGCATAATTTATGTGGGCGTGTAGTAAACGTTTGTTTCTCTGTCTGTCCTTCTGTCTGTGGAACATGCCAACAATTTTACATCATTAAATGCCAAATGCATCATTTAATTTGAAATTATAAAAGAAAACATAAAACATACAACGACTGATAGAGCGGGCCCAGAGATCTGGCACAGAACAGAAACACAAAAGCGATTATTTATATGGCAACTGGATGGAGAAAGGAGCGAACCAGACATAGAGGGGGAAAAGGAGGAAAAGCGATAGTCTACAGCCGGAGACCAGGCCGCATTATGGCAACTGCCAAGCCGAATCATAGTCTGTGTTGTCCTTGATAATAAAAAGCAAAGTTTTTACGTTGAGACTCCAGACACCAAACTCCAAACTCCAGAATCACATTCTCATATCTTGTCTCTCTCATTCTCATTCTCAGTCTCCTTCTTTGGTTGCATTTTTATGAAATACGAGTTTATTTTTATATCCTAAGCTGGGGATTGTGGCAACAACGGCAGCAGCAACTCACCTGTAAAGAGAAAATGTAGCAGAAAACAAACATTAAAATAGGCAGTTAAGTATATTTGATTAAGGTTTTATGTCTGGCTCATTGTCTGACTAGCGACTTTGTCCAGGATGTGGCAATTAACGTAATATAAATAATTGAAACTGTTTGCTTCCCTTTGCCACTACCTCTACTTCTACTTCTGCCTTTGCCTTTTCCCTTGCTGCCTGCCTCTTTGGGCCAACAACAGTCTCTACGCATCTGTGGCACTTTAATGCTCAAGCTGACTACAAATTGTTGTTGGCAAAGAAAAAAAAGATACAACTAACTTTAAAGCTCCACATTTGTTACGATTATTCTACAGTGCTGGGCGTAAAAGAGTGTACAACAACAACAATTTCAAGGACTTTATGAACTATACTATTTGATTTAATATATAAGCTTTGGAGTGGTGTGTAAAAAGAGAAAACTGAATTAATTTATACTTTAAATAACTATAATGATAGCTTTCCGCAAGAAAATCGAAATAGTTTTGTTAATATTATGCAAGTGTGATACCTCGAAGCCCTTTGAACTTCCACTCCAATTTATAACTTGGGTGTTCAGCTTAGTACGCCATTAGTGGTATTGACAAATATTTAAATAATCAATTTAATTTAGTTAAATTTAAATGATTACTTTATTTAAGTACCAATCTTGAGTTTTAATTCAATTCAAATACATCAATATCTATTATTATTACAAGCTATATTACTAATTATTTATTAGAGATCTACAGTAAAATAAGCAAACATCGATTATATACAACATTTTAGTTACATACTTCTCTTGAGTTTTCTTTCACACTCAACCCAATTTTTTAAGCTCGACTGTGTTGGCGTGTGTGTGTGTGTTGAACAATGATGCTCTTAAATGGCCCAGCAAAATGCTCGCATTTTTGTGCAAATTTGAAGACAAGAAACGATGATACTTAAGTGGGGAAAAGACAACAACAAGTTGCAACTTTCTGTTTTTTACATTTCTTAATGGCATTTTATCAAATGCAATTAATCGTAATTGCTCGTTTACCCACACACACACTGAGAGAGAGAGAAAACACAGCACATATGGAAATCTGGAAAAACGAAGATGTAAAGCACACACATGTACATACAAACGTAGAATACATCAAATGAGCAATGTGAGTGCTACACATTAACGCCTGTTTCAAGCTGCTTTCCGTTCTAGTCTCCTCCTCCCACGTTTCCCGCTGATCCACAGAGTGGAACCTGAATAAGTTGCCTCTCGACGGGCACATTAACATTTTAGAATTTTTCGTACAAAAGCAACGTGACAAATGTGAACGTAAAAAAATGTACAAAATTACACTTAAATGGTAGAAAGGAAAAAGAAAAACATACTCGTAAAAAAAAATGCAAAGCGCCCACAAAGAACAACTCAGAACTCACATTGAAGTGTGGAAAACGGAGGGACGGAAACATGAAGGGAACATCGTACAAACATACATCAAATTACAACATGGAAAGTAAAAATTGTTGCATCCATCGCACACTTTACTCTGTCCCTGTTTGTGTTCGTGTGTGTGTGTGCCTTATGAGGTCAATTACCTGTCATTTGCATGACTGACAGGCGAACAAAGGGGGGTAGAAAGGGGCGAGTGGAGGAAGCAGGTGGATTTACCGCCTGCATAGGTGTCAGTTACCAGGGGTTCTCTTTGATTGCCTGTCGTTGCATAAATCGCAACTAGCTCTGAACCTTAAACGAAGGTCATCAACGTCAACTTCACATAGACTTTTTTCACATTTTACCTTTTTGAAGTTTTTTTTTTTTGCCGGTCAGGCAATGAACTCGATTAATTAAGGCCTTTGACATGTGTTAGTTTTTAGTTTCCTTATCGATGCCTCTTTTATTTATGTTAACTTGAATTGACAGCAGATTTTTATTTCGTTAGTTGCTTGTTTTTTCCATTTGCCAGAAAGTGAAATATAGAAATGTCAGCAAGTTGTTTGACTGGTAAATTAATCGACCTTAGACTTAATAGAAATACAAATTTTTAAAGCTTAAACTGGTTTTAGAAACATATTAAACGCATCTTAAACTGTAACATTTTCTAATGCAATTATTGTTTTATAGTCTTGAGGTCTTTAGTCAAGCTGCCAGCAACGTGCCTATTAATAATGGATTCAAAAGCGTTATGAGATTCAACACACTTGCTTTAATGTCACTCTACTTGTTACTACTTAAATAAATCATCGAAATTAATTGCTGCTTTAGTCATTGTTAGTTTAATTCATATGTTTATCTTAAAATTATTATATTTAAGTACGTGATGACAGTTAAACAAAGGAATATCTTAGAGATTTTACAACAAGCTAACTCTTATCTTATCTGTTTTAGCTTAATAGAATGTAAGTGCCAAAAAGATATATACTTTTAGCTACAAGTGTAGTTATCTTGATTTACTTTCAAGCGGTAAAAGTGCATGCCATGAATCTTATTTTGTATTTTATAACCTTATGACAAAAACTTTTAAGATTCTTGTATCTACTTTGGCATGTATCTCCATTTGCATCCTATAACACAGACTTCAAAGATACAACGCGTCAACAAGTTTTATTTTTTTAGTCCTTGTCAATTACAATTTAATCGATATTGTGACATATTCAAAGGCATTGTTAGCCCCTCACTTTAGGTGTCAATTTGGGTATTTGTCTCAACAAAATTCTTGTTCATTTCTTGCTTGATAAGTTAACTTGATTAAATTTTGAGAAAAACTGAAAAGTTACTGGAAATTGTCCCATTTAACACACACAAATTTTACAGATCATTGAGCTTGATAAGCTTTATATTTTACATAGACTTTTTAACGATGTATCTTTTGAATAATTTTCTTAGAAGTCTTTGAAACTTTAATTTTACTATAATATAATTTCTATACAATTATATAAACTCAGAAATAATCTTATACTCTTAAACAGTTCTTTGACCTTTATATAAATAAATTTATATATTCTTGCAATATTTTTGTTGCTATTTAAAAATAAATAACATTTATAATTCACACCAAAAGCTTTACATGAATTCTTAATTATTTTGTGTGTACTGATTTATCTGTGCAGCAAACATTTTCTCAATTTCAAGTATATTAAATCAAATGTTTGTTAAATTCCCATATATTTAAGAAGAATTTACATTTCTAGATTCATCATAATAAGATATTTCAAATGTCTATATATTCCACCTTATATTTTATTATTATATAAGCTCATAACAACTGCCACTGCCCCAGTGCAGAGCATGGAGAATATCAAAATGAAATGGACAAAACCCCAAAAGTAATAAAAACCCAACAAAATACACAAATACACACACACACACTCTATGTTCGTACGTGGAGCTAGATAGCAAAACAAAAGCAAGAGAACCACAGCAATAAAATCAAATAGAAACAGCTGAAAGAAAAACAAATAAACATAAACCCAACAACAACAACAAAAAATAAAGAGAGAGAAAAGCAAAAAGAAATGCAATACAAACAGCGACAGACAGCGAAGAATGCAAAATTAACTTTTGAGAAAAGCGAATAGAACAGCCCCGGAACTGCTACACTGGAACTCAGTGAGTGGACTCGTCCGACTATTTTGGAAGTTGCACGTACATAGGATGGTTCCACCCATCACCCAACACCCATCACCTAGTACACCATTCCAAATGCTCAACGCAACACAACTTCAATAGAAGTCAAGTGGTTGCGGGGGATTCACTGCTGGACGCCTGGCACATTAACATGTCGGGCAGGTTGCTGGATTGCTCAGTTGCTGTGCTGGGTATACGATGCTCACATACCGGAAGTTAAGTGCAGCAGTTGTCAGCTGCACAGTGGTGAAAGTTTTATATTAACAAAGTGAAAACTAGACTTGCAGAAAGTTTACATTATCAGGTAGCTTCCATTTATTCTTTAGAGTTTGTTTGTTTACAAAAGTAAATTTCATGAGTAGATGAATTGTGTACACAATGTTTTAACTAGATATTGTGTATACAAATTTGCTTACTAATCAAGTGTTTAGCAAAGGGTAATACTAATATAGATTTTTAATCTTACACATTTTTCTATTTTTTCCTGAATGGTGGAAGACTTTTAATGTATTGGTCTAATTTTGTCAAAATCGAAACTTAATAAATTCTATATAAATATGTTCGCTTTAAAGTTGTTTAAATGATTTTTACTTATCAAACTTTGACCACAACAAACTACCGAAAATTAATAACTTGAACTATAATATTCTGTTTATATCCCATACAATTTTGGATACTTGTTGATATTTTATCTTATTTTCAGTTAAACTTAGTTGGAAATATTTAAACTATATAATAGATAGATTCATCGTAATAGATTCATACGTAATTTCCTGATCAAAACTGATCAATGTTTATCTGGAAATTACCTAAATTTCAAACTTCCAATCTCTAATTTGAAGTTTTAATTTTTATTTTTATTTTACTAAAAAATAACATGTACTTAACATTTTTTTGTGATCAAATTTTATGAAACGATTTCAAATTTTATATTCGTAAATATTTAACAAATGAATATATTATATCTTTGTAATGTTATATGTTATTATTATTATAGCACAATGATTTATTCTTCAAGTTACTTCAAGTTACTTTTAAGCTTGTCGTAATATGTTTTCCATGATAAAAGTTTATAATGCCTAAGTATTTACATATGCTGCTCCAGTTACTCACTGTAGAGTTTCCAGAGATCTGATGGGGTTGACTCTACGGGAGTTCCCTGAACGTTCGCGGTGTGTCGTACTCGCTAATGCACACGCACAATGCACAATTCACATAGCACGTGCACAGAGCACAATGCGGAATGCAGTTGAAATCGGGATTACCGTTGCTTTGCCGTTGCTGCTGCAGTTGCAGCTGCAGAAAATGAAATGCGGCATTGCCTTTTGGAAGACGTCGCCATTTTGTGCGTGCCACAGCAGGACGCATGTGCCGGACAGCAGAGGTCCGGTTATGGCCACGTAGCGCCCATTGCGCATATGGCAATCAGCAGTAGGTCCCTAAAGCACGAGCAACAACAACGGCGTTAACTAGCATACACACATACATACACATGTACATGCCACAGCCATTGGAGTCGAGTTAAGTTCAGTCGAGTCGAGTCAAAAAGAGTTAAGAGGAGTTTCTGGTGGGGGAAAAGTCAGCTCGACCGCTGCACGTGATGTTCCTAGTCCCTGTAGTTTCTATGGTCCTAGTTCCTCCAGCTTTTACCTCTGGCAGCTAACTGACATTTGTGGCGCGCACCTTTAATTACCGGGTTGATGGAACATTCGGTTTAATGGTCAGTTCTGCGAGAGAGAGATTGAACCCACACACTGGTCCATTGTTCTATGAATGAAAATGACATATTGACAGAGCGTAAAATGTTAATTTACCCTCGGGTACTCAATCGCATAATTATGTCGATATTTGTATTCCATGCAAAATGACTTTAAAATCAGTTTATATACTATATTAATTTACATCCTACTCCCACAACTGTTGATAAAATTGGGGAATTTCAATTGACATTTTAATAACCTGTTAATAAAGCAGACTATTAATGGTCGACAGGGTATTTTTGTTTGTATTCTTCAAGTTTTTAACTAACTGGTGAATTTCTTAACGCATTAAGTCAACATTTTTCTTTCAAATAAGACCTTTATTTTATTAGTTTACTGTTTTAAGATTTTAAGCAGCTTACTTTTTAATTTGCCAATGACTTTTAATGTAACGAAGCTGACGAATAAATGTAGAATATTGCGGTTACAAATATTTCCCCATAATAAATAAGTCTGATTCTTAAATATTTTCAAAAGAAGATTTGGCTTAAGGCGTACGGATGCTAGTTATAATCTATCTTAACTTTGGACAGTAAGACTTTGCAGATTCTTAGATAATATACTTAATATTTTCTACAAATTTTATATTAAAATAGGGTATGGGTTAAGTAGTCATATTTCAAGTGCTGGACTGTTCAATTCCGTTTGTGCGTCGTTGCCAAGTGTTGGACAATGTCCGAGCCAAGTTTTATACTCTCTCTTTCACACATTCACACAAGAATATTCTTGGTTGAGCAGCTGATGGTTGTGGAACAGGAAGCAAAGGAAGTTACGCCCCTCGCACAGCACACGTTGAATTATGAAAATTATAAACAAATTAGCCACACCGCCAGGATTATATGGTGTGGCTTTGTTGGTGCTGCATAAATTAGCGCCACTCAAGTCGTCAAGTGCGCCCACAGTTCGCACCATGATGAAGCACCAATCCACCCCATTGCTCCTTCCCACCCTCACCCTCACCCTCACCATCACCGTCACCATGAACTTGCTGTAATCTGTACTAAATCTGCTTGTAATATGTTTAAAATAATTGGAGCAATGGGTATTAGCGGTGCCAGCAAATGCGTTATAATAGTGCTTATTAGGGTTATCTAACAGCACAAGTAAGTTAACGGTTGAGTGCTTTTACTGGGTTAAACCGGGATTTTGATCCACCCATTTGTGGGTGCACTTTGGATTAGCATAACAAATGTTCACTATGTAAATGCTATAGAAATTCACGCATGTCCGAAGAATCACAATTGAAAAATTAAATATCATTGTTTAAGATTTGTAGAGATTTTGACTATTTAGATTAGTTAATTCACATCTCTTTTTAGGACCAGCCAAAATATTATAATTATCCATAAGTGTGATTATATGTAAATGCTGTCTTGCTAATTAATTATTTTATTTTCAACAAAATTTACAAACATTTCATTCAAGCATTTAAAATTACTAATTTACTAAATATATTTATTTCCTATATTTCCATATGTTACTATCTAAATAAAATTATTTGATATATTATTATATAATGTAATAAGAATTTATATTATAATACTAAATATTTTACTATTAAATTAACTATTGCATCAATATCAATTGCCTTATAAGACTGGCATTTTCGATTGAGATGTTATACTTTAATTGGTTATATAAATATTTTATTATCTGTTCACACTTGAGGAAATATTCAAATGTTAAACCCTTTTACTTAACTAAGTAGTACACCACCCTATCAGAATGTTTAAGAGTTCCACAACATTTGAGATTCATTTGGCATTCAACAAATGTGCCAAGAAATTGTGATATATTTCAACAGCTTTAAGAAGCATGCAAACTAAATCCAAGTCATGAATTTATGAATTTTATGCGTGCTTATCAGTAAAACATGTCGCTGGGCCTTGTCCGAGTAAAAAGAACAACAGCAATGGCTGAATAACGGGTGCCTAAAGCAAGAGAGCAACAACAACAAATGTGCGTAGAAGCAGAGTAGCCACTTTAGCTTTTATTTAGCTAACTATAGCCAATTTGAGAGTGTAAAAGTTAAAAAATTTGAAGAACTTATTTAAACTAGAAATTAATAACATTGTCAGAAAACTTAGTGTATGAATTTCATTAAAAATAACCCTTGCAGAGCTTTGCATAAGCCGTCCGATTTTTTACAAAATTTGTTAGTCGTTGATTTCGATCGATTGAACCGATCGTTCATATGGCAGCCATATGATATAGGAATCCGATTTTCACCAAACTACATATACCAAAAAAACAATGTCTGGTTGAGCTATCTTGAGAAACAAAAAGTTTTCATAATAAATATTGATTTCGAACCGATCGTTCCTATGACAGCTATATGATATAGTGATCCGATCCGGCCGGTTCCGACATATGTACTGCGTGCAGCAAAAAGACGGACCTGTACCAAGTTTCATCAAGATAGCTTCAAAACTGAGAGTCTAGTTTGCATAGAAACAGACGGACAGACAGACGGACATGGCTATATCGACTCAGCTCGTCGCCCTGATCAAGAATATAAATACTTTATGGGGTCTGTGAGGCTTCCTTCAATGCGTTACACATCTCGTGACAAAAATATAATACCCTCTGCAAGGGTATAAAAATAATTTCGAAATCCTACAAACATAAAATATCGATGATATTTTCTAAATTTTCTTATTATATGCTTAGTATAATATATAAGCTTATATAATATATACAATTGACCAGTTTTAAACACTTTTTATTGTCTGTCTCTAGCTTCTTTTTATTTTCAAGCCATTGGAATTGTGGCAACACTTCGTGGTACATAAGAGCGTACATGTAGGCAGACCAAATCCCAAAGCGAAGTCAAAGCACAAGAGCGCAAAGCTCACATCACGCAAAGAGTGGGAGAGCGTGAGTGAGAGCGTGAGCGTAAGATAAGAGTGTGTGTGTTAGTGTGTGTGTTTGTGTTTGCTTGTAAAGTGAAGCTCAAAAGCGAACGAACACAAAACTAAACGAAACGAGGCGTGAAAATCACAAACAAATCATAAAAAGCGCAACAAGAAACAGAAACATAGAGGATAAACACACTAGAGGCACAAAGAACGGGGCGAAGAGTAGCGAAGAGAACATACAGATACATATACATAAGTATAGTGTATGTGTGTACATATGCAAATCAAACGAAACAAAAGCATTTGGTGAACAGGAGGAGATGTCCAACATTTGGGGGTGACGAGAAATGATTCATGGTCGTGTTTATCAACAAACACGTTTCATGAGTTGCCTCAGCTGCTGCTGCTCAGCTGCCAAGGAAGCCAAATGGGAGTCATGCGAGAAATGCGAAAGCCAAGTCCATACACATAAACAAGTCTGTGTGTGTGACAGTGTTGTCATTTGCTTTTTAAGAAAAACACCCAAATACTTGCCAAAAACAAACAGATAACCTTAAAAAATACAATTTAATCATTTTATTCGAGAAGTTGAGGGCATTTAGAATAAAAATTAAGTCTTCTGTTGTTGTTGCATTTTAGTCCATAATATAGTTATGAACTCCATATCTATGATATTTAGAAACAATGCTTAAGAATTAAGTATACGATATACTCAATGCAATGATTTCTTGCTTTATTCGTTTACTTAAATATGAATCAGACAGATTTAAATGTTTAATTCAACTATATTAATTTTTGAAAAAATATATTCATCTACTGAACCGCGCATTAAGTTAAAAATAGATTATGTTTTAAAAAAAATTATTTCCATTTAAAAAATTGGCGTTTTTCTACTTGTCAGCTTAAATATTTTGTTGTAAAAATCGTATTATAGAAACTCTAAATCTATTGTCAAAACTACTAAACTGGCAACACTGATGTGTACATGGATACATTCATACATACAAGTAGTTCTCGAGTGGGGCTTGACGTTATGTCCGACTAACATAGGCAAGTGCAATGGAACTTGACACATGTTTCAAATGTCATTTCGTTTTGCTATACATAAATATTGAAGTTGAGTCGTTTCGCTCAGCATAAGAACGGGTCATCAAGATGAACTAACGAACTTATTCAGTCATTCAACAGTTGATCAGATTACAAGTTTTTGAAATGTATTTTAACTTTTCAAAAAACAGTATACATTAGTACATATATGTACATTTCTTGCATGTCTTGTTAAGCTTAATATTATAATAATAAGTATCATCAATAAAATAATGACGGATAATGACGTATTCACTATCGTTCATAATTTAGAACATGAATAAAAAGAATGATATATTTATTATCGTTCATCATTCATGAGCAGTTCAACAAAATGGCTACTTTAGTTCATTACTCAGAAATAATTGATTGAACTTGTTCAGAAAATTGAACTAAAGGTTCCAACTCTAACAATTAACATGCTTCGGTTTCAGATATATATGTATATGTATGTGTATGAGTAAATGTACATATATATGAACATCCAGAAATATATAGCAGGCGCTAATCAAATGCAGCTGACGATGTTGCAGCTCATGGAGCACTCCTTTTGCTGTCTCAGTTTGTCGTTGTCGTCATCTGTTGGGCGTGTTTAGAGTGGACCTGTTTTTCACATGCAGTTTGAGACTCATTTAAAAGATTAAGAATACAAATTATTTTTATGCATAGTATAAATACCTAAAATATTTACAGTACAAACGAATTTTAGTTTATTTATCCTATATAATGATTTTAGTGTAGCTTTAAATTATTCTTGTAAAGCTATCGCAGTTAAAAATATCTAAATGAATACGTAAAAATATTTGTTTATTTATTACATTTTATCAACTGTTTAAGAATTTAATTAATTTAAATTAATTCTTAAAAGTAAAAAGGTACAATAAAATATTATAACAGAAATTGCATCTAAATACATAAATTGTATTCAGTTTAAATAACGTATTACTTTTCTTTTGGATAATATATGCAAAATTGTTTTTTAAATTCTATTTATTGCTGTGATTCATATGAATAAATAATTTGTTTATTATGTGTAGACAAACAATATCTTCTACCGTCAAATTCAACTATCTGCGTATCCACAAGATACAAAATGTATTGAGATAGCCAGAAACTTTTTCAAGTTCATTTGTTCATGTGAAGTAAGCCGTTTAGAGGACAAATGTTTCACCCTGCACTTACTTCACACTCGCTGTTGGCCTCCTCAGTGTTTATGAGTCATTTGGGCAAAGTTGCAACAACGGCACAAACTGGTTTAGTTATACAAAATGTAACCAGCGTCAATGAGTGGCAGCTGTGGAGTCGTGTGAGGCTGTTGGTAGTTTGTTGGCTGAGGGGACCCAAGTTTCAAGTAATTTATATGAATTTTATATGCAATTGCATCAATCTCAATTACATAGGGCTGAGGTTACCTTTTCTCTGATATGTTGTGTGTGACATGCAATATTAATAATGGTTTTTATTTAGGTAATTGCATTGAACCAAAGCATAAAGCAATTTCATTTCGAGGCAGGTGAAAACTTGGCTCTTATGCAGTTGATAGCCAAATTTGCATCCTAAACTCGTACACAGATTGCCCATTACTTAACAAAAAACTTTACATTTACGAGCAAGTCAAAGTTCAATAGCCACACTGTCTGCAAGTCAAGCTGAAGGACAAGTTTCGGCCAATTCGTAAGAAATAAAAAAAAAAAAATAGAGGAATGAGAAGAAGAAGAAGGAAAATAACAAACTGAAAATATAGATAAGAAATTGAGGAAAAGTGCCAGCATAAAACGTATCTCCTACTGTGTGGGCGACCATAGATTGGTTACAATGCTTATCAGAAGGGCTGCAGCTCTAGAATATCAGTCAGAAATTCATCAATTAATCGGACAGAGACGTTGCAAGGAGAAGTCAGAGGCTCAACGGCTCTGAGTTGATTGGAAGATTGAACAACGTCAAAGACAAGAAAAATCAATTTAAATGATTACAAATTGAAGGAGACAAATAGTCAGCAGCTGCAGCTGTAGGCTGATAAAGACAACGACACAGCAGGGGACAAAGTCATAAAAAGACTTGCACATGCCCGAAGATTTACACTGAGAACAAAAGTTAGAAACTTTAATATTTAATTCATTAAATATTTATACTTATAACATCATTGATAATATTTTCGATACTGTTTTATTTTTAATAATATATTTTCTTTCTGATTTGCTGTTTAATATTTTCTCTTTTCCCCACAGTGTAATTGCTTTGAGTAACTCTGAAGGTAACTCAGAAATCCGCATATCGAATCCCAACAGAATACATAAACAAATTTTAATTTTTTCCTGTACGTTTACTCAAAAAAAAAAAAAAGAAAAGAAAAACAAACCCAACCACACCCCATTGCCATGTTTCAATCGTCGCGGTGACTGACTCAACTCGCTCGACACTCGTTTCATCTTTATTTCATGTTTCCGACTTAATTTCGCCCTTTTTCCAATTTCAATTGTTGTCACAACTGGCAGCAAACGATTCGTACTCGTTCGACTGCCTTGTCGAGAAAAATAACAATGCGAAGAAGATACAGTGAAATTCTGACAAAAAAAAAAGAGAAGAAATATCCTTGACTCCTACAACTGACACTTTGAGTATTTTCACCATACCCCTACTACAGCAACAAGAACTACAACAACACTTCTGCAACTACAAAGACGTTGAGAAATTCACTGCGATGCGCTACAATACTTTTTTCGGTCCTTCATTCTTTTCTGTTCTTCCCCTTGCTGCTTTTTCTGTTGCCTTTTTCTCGGTCTATTGGCTGTAATATGGATTTTTGTTAGTGTTGGTTAACGTTCCAGAGAAGATATTTGAAACGGACTTTTTAAAATTTTTTAAGGTAACAACCAGAAAGAATTATAATTTCATGTATATTAGTTATGATTTAAAAAAAATGTAAAAAGATCTAAAGTATCTCACATTTTCCAAAAGTAAAGTTAGTTTATTCAAAAGCGTGGTAAAGTTTATTTTACTTTAGCTGCCACAAAAAAGATTTAACAACTTAATCAATATTTGCGCATTTAAATAAATTAATACTTTTATTAAAACTTTTTCAAGAATTCTGTAACTATTAAATGACATTATAAAATTCACTTCTAAGATAGTAGACCCTTTTGTAAGGGCAACTACACATCGCTTAGTTTCTCTCTCCCTATGTATCCTACATATTCTTTGTTTTTAAAACGCTACGTCTGAATAAACAATAGGGTGTCTTGAATAATAGATTTTTAGCTTTTGATTGTATTTGGCGACAACAATTTGCGCTTCTCGTCGCAACTAAACATAACAAAGCAAAAAATGAAAACAAAAAGGCTACCGGCAAATAAAACAATTTCAT
Organism: Drosophila neotestacea; assembly: GCA_035044365.1. Classification (NCBI taxonomy): domain Eukaryota; kingdom Metazoa; phylum Arthropoda; class Insecta; order Diptera; family Drosophilidae; genus Drosophila; species Drosophila neotestacea. Next base: position 457,109 of record JAWNMD010000052.1, on the reverse strand, counting down.
GGGCTGGAGACAAAATTTAAATTGCACGAATACGAAACGCAAATTGAAATTGCCAAAGCATTAACTTGACTTTTGTGGGTGTTTTTATTTCACTTTTTCCCAATTTTTATTGGCTTTGCAGGACAAATTGAAACGGCATCTAAAAAGTCGACGACAACAAGACTATTTAAAATTAAAAAAAGTAAAAACGAATTTTAAGGTGTAATAAAAGTTTGGTAATGTAAAAAGTGAGGTGTGCATACCCTAATTTTTACTGCGGCCATAAAACTCTAAAACCTTGTTATACGTTACAACTACAGATCCTACATTTATATAGAAACTGAAATGCTTAAAACACAATAAGTTTGAAGCAAACTCCATTTATTAGTGTTATTTGCTTATCAGTCATCTGGCTTACATACAGGTAACCCCTACATGCGGTTAGCTCTTCTCATGGCACAACAATTAGGGTAGAAAAAAGTGTGTGCGTGGTAATTATGTTGCTTTCATTAGACGAGATCGTATATCCACAAGGAAGGGAGGGCACATAGTGCCTAGCACAAGCTGTTAATATAAATATTACAACCAACAGCCACTCCTTAAACAACTAAGCATCATACACGAACAACAAACCACGCACGCAAAACTTAAGTACGCAACTTAATTATCAAAGTAAATGACAGACAAAAAAAAAAATTATATGCTCAATATAAATAAGTTCAGACAGAAAGAAGGCAGAGCCAAAGAGGACAAAAGATAACAGACGATGTTTTGGTTGAAATTGAGATTAGCTTACTCAGAATAAGTGCTGACTATATAGAAATAAAAACAAATAAACCACAATTCGAAAGAATCAAATGTTTTCTCGCTTGTAATACTTCTTTTTTATAATTGTCTGATTAGAAGAGTCTGGCATAATCAAATAAGGGTCAAAAGCTCGGTCAGTAACACTAAATAATAGATGATAAGATGATCTTGACGTCAACAAGAGGTTTCTTTATATGATTCTCAATCAGAATTGTTCACTTTAAATTTTATTTAATTGTGAACGGGCGAATTTTTGCAAAGTAAATTTATAATGAATAAAAAGTTATGTATATTAGCGATATTGTTAATGGTCTTAGAAGTGAATGCATCGGTTAGTGATTAAATCTTATTTATTTTAAAAGTTTAACTAATTAAAGTTTTCAGTGCTACACAGGCTCTAAGGAAATGGACTCACAATGCAGTACATATTGCTATCAAGTTGTGAAACCGCTTCTGCAATATGCAGACTCTGTTCAATCGAAGACAAAACAATTCTCTGAGTTACAGGATAAAATTAAGGAGCAAGCGGCGATAATAGTCAATTTAAATGAATTGATCAATCATAAGAATTTGCAATTGGAACAGCAAATCGAATTGAGTGCCTCGTACAAAAGCCATGGTGAAAATCAACAAAAACTGATTCTTCAAAATGAGAATCAAATAGCAAACCTGCTATCCGAAGTCAAGACAAAAGATAAGGCAATAAATGATTTGCAATCCCAGGAGAAATCTAAAACAAAAGAAATAAATGATTTGCAATCCGAAATCAGCTCAAAAGACTCACAAGTATCAGTAAGTTCTGAAAAAATCAAAGAACTTAAAGATAAGATCACAGCATATCAACAGACTTCTAGTTGTGTTGGTAAATTGACCGAACTTCATACGATTGAGGTCCACAATACAAAACCCCAAACATTTACAGTGCCGTGTGACTCGGAATTGGCAGGTTCCGGATGGACCGTTATTCAGCGACGAATGGATGGCAGTGTGAACTTTAATAGAACTTGGTCAGAGTATAAGGAAGGTTTTGGAAATTTGAGTGGCGAATTTTTCATTGGACTTGAAAAACTTCATTTACTGACACAATCGCAACCACATGAGCTGTATATTTCTCTTACGGACTTTAAAAATGAGACACGATATGCACGATACAGTAACTTTGTCATTGGTAGCGAGAAAGAATACTATGAATTGAAAGTTCTTGGATCATATTCCGGAAATGCTAATGATTCAATGCAGTATCATAAGAATATGAAATTTTCAACACCAGTTTGGGATCATAGTCAAAGCCCTAAGAAAGATTGCGCTAAATATTTTAGTTCTGGCTGGTGGTTCCACAGTTGCTATCATTGGTAAGCACTTAGAATTCTAGGTTAATTTAAATTAAAATTGATATATATTTAGACCCAGTACTTTAAAAAAGTACAAATGGGTCCATTAAGTTTGTCCAAAAAAAATGTGCGTAACAGGCAGAAGGAGGCGTGGCAGACCCCATAAAGTATATATATTCTTGATCAGCATCAACAGCCGAGTCGATATAGCCATGGCCGTCTGTCTGTCTGTCACTTTTATGAGATCCTAGATCTCAGAGACCATAAGAGCCAGAGACACCAAATTTGGCATGTAGGTTCATCTATATCAACCATTGATCAAGTTTATTTTAGATTTTTGCAAGGCCCCCTCCTCCCCGGAAATTGAATTACAAAATTTTGAAGTCGAATTACAAGAGCCCCTTTAATGCTAGCCCCTTGATTTTTGGTACATATAATATACACTATCCTCGAAATCTTTCCAGAAAATTGCATTCTAATCGGATGATAAACGCGGAAGTTATTCAACTAACAATGTTACGCTAGCGACCTCTGTGTTTATTAACTTTTAACTTATCTTCGTAGTGGCGCCATCTACTGAATGGTGCGCAACATTGAAGAACAATCTATAGTGAACGGTTTGCACTCAAAAAGTACTGGGTCTCCTACTGTCGAGCATGCTCTACTGGAGATTACTGCATTTTTTTTAGTAACCTTAATACTTCTCATTATACCCTTGCAGAGGGTATTATATTTTTGTCACGAAATGTGTAACGCATTGAAGGAAGCCTCACAGACCCCATAAAGTATTTATATTCTTGATCAGGGCGACGAGCTGAGTCGATATAGCCATGTCCGTCTGTCTGTCCGTCTGTCCGTCTGTTTCTATGCAAACTAGTCTCTCAGTTTTGAAGCTATCTTGATGAAACTTGGTACAGGTCCGTCTTTTTGCTGCCGGCCGGATCGGATAACTATATCATATAGCTGCCATAGAAACGATCGGTTGGAAATAAAAAAAAAAAAAACTTTTTTGTTTCTCAAGATATCTCAACCAAATATACACATTGTGTGTTTGACTAAGATTTAAACAGGCTGACCAAATTTTGTGTAAATCGGACTACTATATCATATAGCTGCCATAGGAACGATCGGTTCGAAATCAACATTTAACAAATTTTGTAAAAATCTGACGGCTTACACAGGGCACTGCAAGGGTATCCAAACTTTGGCGCGCCAAAGTAAGCTTGCGCTATATTTATATATTAAGATACTGACGAAGATTTCAATAGTATTGATTGGCGAAAAATGTTAACGACAATCAATTGAACACATTATTTCTAAATTTATAGTATTATTATATCATTTTTAGAAGAGATCATTACAAAAATGTTTTTATAATATTACTTAACATTTTCTTTTAACTTACAGTAATCTAAATGGAATATATGATGAAAATGCAACTCAACTTGATGATCCTGGTATTAAATGGAACAATTGGCATCATAGCTCTCTTAAATTTGTTCAAATGATGATTAAGCCGAAGTAAAGAAAAATGATGAAGCAAAATACATTAACAAACATAACACATAGTCGGGAAGACAGTAAAATACCCTACGAAAATTGCTTTTACATGCAAACAAATCTAACTTGCTCACTTTAAAATATATACAAGTAAGAATAATACACAAAACAATAGCGTATCTAAGTATATTGAATAAATGTCATTAAATATCTTCCGTGTTTGTTTTTCGATTGCGTTCAAATTTTCATGGTGGTTGGCGATGGGTTACACAAATCCATTCATTTCATATAAGAGTTGGGCCGAATCATAACTCAAATTCAAAATAATTGACTAAAGTAAGAGCTGAGAATACACAAAGCCTAACACTTAGTTAACATTACAAAAAAAAAATCAAACAATAATGGAGTGAAATTAAGAGTCAATAGTAGAGACAGCTAAAGCGTTCGATAAAAACCCATGGTTGTAAATAGGACTTAAGAAGAATGGAAAGGAATAAAGGCAAAGGCTGAAACAGAAAGACAGATAACGATATGAGGTGTAATCAATGCCAAATGCCAAACTGACATTCAATGAAAGCCCCATAGACTCAATCCAATAGGAAAAAGTGAAATTCATGAGAATTGCCAGAAGGGTTTAAAGAAAATGCAGCACAAGGATACACTTCCATAAAGTTGATTAAACCCCATTTAGTAATACAAAAAGGAACTTATACATACAGATATAACGAAGGATACGACAGACGTTAGTTAATCCCTGGCCCTAGACAACGCCAAACAGAGAGAGAACAAACCCAGTGTCTCAGACACTTTCAAGGATATTAAAAGCAAGTTATCAGCAAACAAAATGCTAGCAACTTTGCCGCAGCTTTAGAGCCCAGACTCAAACCCATATAATTTGTAGTTCTAGTCGCGTCTCTGGCGAAAAGACAACGGATATGAATATACCCAAAGGCTATCAGACAGCGTAAATGAGCGTGTATTGTAGAAAGAAATTGCTCCACACAGCAGACTTAGCACAAAAACAAACAGAACGTGGATAAATGCCAGTTTGGTAGCCACCTCAGTTGTACCCTCCACCTCCTATGTATGTATAAACAATCCATGATAGCCACTGTGTGTCTGCTTTGATGCTGATAGGAGCAAATTCTGTTTGGGTATCCTACAAACACCCCTCACACAACTTGGAAACTTTTCCTGAACTGTTGCTGGGGATTGGAATTGGGATTTGTGTTGCATCATGATGACAACAACGATTGACGCAATGATGATGATGAGAATGTTTCAATGTTGCACAAATTCAACTTCATCATGACTGGAGCTTTTAACAATTTGCATAGAAAACATTGTGTAAGCAGATAAAAAAATATTACAAGTACATGTTGTACAACATTTAACGCCAAGACATTCAATATATTTTTCGTTTAACATGTAGATATTGTACAGTAAAACTATCGAATAAACTATATCTTAAACTATATCTTGATATAGTTGAAATTGGTTTTCTAATTCTGTTAAAAGCTAATTGAACGGGCGTTAAAAGCAATAAGTATTTGCCTTAAACACAATTTATTTTTCGTCTAGCTTTAAAATTGTTGTCTTAAATTCTGCAGAATTAGATTACACTTATTTAATAAAAATAATACCATTAATAATTTTCTGACTTTCTGACTTTCTACGGCCAATATTTTAGAAACTCCAATTTAATTTATATTTTTATTTTATTTTAAATTATTATATATGTCCATTTATTTCATATGTAAATGTCGATAAAGATCTGATGTATTATTGTTTTATTTACCTTTTAACCAAAAATATATTTAAATATTGACTTTATTCAACTAACCAACAACGGAAGGATTTGACTTATAGAGTTAACACTTAATACCCCCGAGGTGGGGTGTTAATAACACCTTGCCAATAAATTGTCCGGGCAATGGAGTCGCAATGACATTCGTTTAGCGGTGGGTTTGGGGGAAAGGAGGAGTCAGCGACCATTTCTTCCGCTTCATATTACAAATCTACAGCTGATGCGATTATGGGCGAGACACGAACAACAACAACAAATAGCAACAAAGAGAAGTGAATCCGTGTGCCTTCGAGCGGGACAAACACTGATATGTATATGTACCATAAAACAGAGCAAAAAAAGAAGAAAACTCAGACGACTGGTACTCGAGGGGTATGACCAGTTAATAGCATTGCCCGTCTACGCCCACGCAATCAGTGGAAACATTTTTTATGTTTTACCAAAGATACATTTTTCTTCTTTTTTTTAGCCCTTACATGGGAAAGACAACGAAACAGGGTTATGCAGTTGGCCAACTTGTTGTGATGCTGCCAAAGGGCAACCGACAACTTTCAGCAGAAGCGGAACATAGTCTAGTGTTTGAGATTGTACTACATATATGGAAAGCATAGCATGGGAATGGTTCAATGAATTGCGGCGGTTCGCTGGTCTTTGCCTTCTTTGTGTCAAAACTATCCAAATGGAATGGAGGAAAGTGCTTATATAAGATCTTCAGTAGGATCTTTGTATGTACAACAGATAACTCATTTTGTTTAACTGACAAAATAGTGACATAACATACAAAATAGTAAGAAATGTTAATGGTAATTGGATAACTAAAATAATTCAACTTCAATGGAGCTCACATTAAAGTTGTTGCTAGTGGGATCAAGAACACCACAATTAACATATGGCTTGATAAAAATGTATCTTATTTATATCTATATTAAAAAATCAATTTATATAATTTTGATTTTTGAAATACAATTTATATATTTGAAATACAATCAAGAGCTCAGTTTGTAAATAAGCATTCCCTTTACATTCATTCTATCTACAATCACTGTAATAAACAAACTTGTATAAATGCAGGCAATTTAACACAACTTTTGTTTGGGCAAATTCCCACACAGTTTTAAAGTTGAAGCCTCAGAAAACAAGTGGGCGGGTAAAGTTTACCCATTTAACCAATTTCAGCAGCAGCGCACAAAAACCATTACATTGACCGCAACGGGACAAGAACAACAAACAGCAGCAGCTGCTCCTCGAGTTGAAACTGGAAACTGAATTGTTGGGCGGTTGGGCTGCTAGAGGCGTGGCTAGTGGCTATGTAGGAGCTTTTGGCCCGGCCTTAAACCGGTTCAATGTCCAGCCAAAGCCACAGCCGCAACCGAAACGGGCCAAGTAAAAACTCATCAAACTATATTTTCAATAAATAATTACAAAGCGGAGAGTGGATCTAAGGGACAGGCAGCCAGCCAGCCAGGCAGGCAAGCCATTTTGCTTGTCTTTCGACTACTGCCAACAACTTCATTGATTTTGTGCCATTGTATAGGGATCCAGCTACTCGAAAGCGGCGAGAAGTCGCGACAGTCACGACAGTCAGCGCCATCGAAACATAAATAAACTGAAACAAAACAATTAAGAAAAGTTATCTCCGGCACGTCGAAAAATTGATACTCTTGCAGTTCACTAAAGTTAAAGTAAAGATATTTTTATTAAATTTGGTAAAAATTCAGCTTTAAACAAATCTTTTCAATGAAACTGGAAATTGTTTATACCAGGTATGGCAACGGATTTTTTAAAAATGTATAATAAAATATTATCTTAAATTTTAGATTAGAGCTAAAAGGAGTACATACAATTTGTATGGGTTTGTGATTATTTCAGTCTTTGAATATTGGTTGTATGTATATACATATATTTCTTTTTTCAAGTTGTAATTTATTTAGTTTTTGCTTCATTACATTAGTTTTTAGTGCATACATAAATATGTATGTAAATAAATATGCTTTGTAGCATCTGCCACGCCTTCTTAATGCATTACATGTTTCGTGACAAAATTATTATACCTTCTGCAACTTATGCCTCTCACTGTTTGTGTGTGTATGTGTGTGTGTGCTGCCACACCTAGCTAGGGCGCCGTGCCTTATGCAGCAGAATTTGCATGTGCGGTAACACCGACTTCCCCTCCTCCCTTTCTCGCGTTTTCACCTTCCTACTTTTTTATTCAAGCCAGTCAGACGACAGACTGACAAGTTAACAACGCAACCTGCGAGACTTGCAGACGACTCTGACAATGGGCCTAAGGGCACAGTGGGGCAAATCAAACAAACATATGGAAAATTTTGCCTTTAACAGTTTTTAGACGATATACAGTTTAAAATAAAAGAAAAAAAGTGTAAATTGTAATTGATGTGTCATATAAATAATATATAATTCTTTGCATCAACAAAGTTTTTTATTTTTGTGGTTACGTATTGATTTTATGTACTTCATTTCCACAGTGCATTCAACTGTTTTTTCTGCAATTTTTGTCAGTTCATACGTGTAATAAATTGCACTATGGGGAACACTTTCCGATCCCCCCGTTCGGTAAGTGCCGGCGTGTGAATGGGCCAAGAGTGCAGTAAAAACTGCACAGGCTGGTTTTTTCCGGCCAGCATTTAGATGGTTTTTCGGAACTTGGCTTGTTTATGGCCAGCCCGAAAGACCAAACCCAAGTCACACAGCCCAGCTGTTGATTGTTGTTGTTCGTTTTGTTGTTATTGCTGTAGGTTTTTGGCATACAACTTGAAATTTGTATCTTGTGCAGCATTGCGAAACTTTTTTTGTATTAGATTGCATATTGCAAACGAAATCGGAGTCGTATTTATTGCAATTCCAAAAATTTATGAGTCTTATTAATTTTTAAGAATTTCATTTAAAAAATTGTTTAACTATTATGTAAACAGCGTTTATTTGGACAATGAAAAGATTAGCTTTAGGATTTGTTTGTTTTCTTAATTTAATTGAAATGCGCAAGAAGAACTTTAGTAGTGTTTGTTTAAAGCTAGTTTTAAAGGCGTTTTTTAAATATATATTCTCGATTAGTATCAGTACCCGAGTCGATGTGGTCAGTACATTTCAAGTTACAGATATATTTTACCAACCTTATCGAAAATCGAATCTCAATCGAAAAAGTTGTTCAAGAAACTGAACTCTGCATTTGTTTTTGAGTGAATTTCATATTTGAGTTGCAAGTTTCAGTTTCATGCGACATTTAGTTTCATCTCGAGTTTGTTTGCTTAAAAATTGTATGGTTAAGTGAGTGCACACAAGTGCCATGGAAAAGAGATAGAGAGAGTGGTCCGAAAGGAATGTGAACTTCTGAAACATTTCCCATTAAATCTCATTGATAGTCGTTATGTGTGTCTGGTTGAGGACCCATTGCTTACCTCTTTCAACTCCGGAAATATCTTTTGCGTAGCCTGAAAGTAGATGAAATAAGAAAAAAGCTTTAGGTTAATTTTTTAAGTAGTTATATAAATAATATTTTTGGTATTTTTTAATATTTTGTTAAATGTTAACGGCACGTAAGCAAATATGCAAATAAAACATAACAAAAAAAAAGGTCAAAACCTTGGGTTCAAGCCCAAACGTTCACCCACAAAAAGGCTCAAGAGTTTTGGGCTCCCACACAAAGTATTCAAATTAAAAACCACTTCAGCCAGTAAAGTGCAGCCGGGAAAAATGTTTCCTTCCTGGCATACAAAAAAAGTTTTTGGAGCCAGCGCTAAGAAGTCACAGAGAGCTCTGTGCGAACTGTAAAATGGAAAATTCACAGCCAACAGACGAGAAGTTTTAGCCCTTTTTTAAGTTAAAAAAAGAACGTCGACTCTTTTTCTTGACATTTTCCTTTTGGCTTTAGTTTTTTAGCTGTGCAATGTTTTGCAAAAACTATGAATTTCCCCAGAAATTCTTTCAGCAAACATTCGTATATACAAATATACTAAATATTTACATACCAATCTTGAAATACGAAATCATTCACATAAATAGGAAATGTCGAGATATACCCATAATCATCTGACTCTTAGGCCCTTTTTTCAATGTCTATATAAGGTCTTAAATAATTATTCTAATGATAAGCTGACATGATGTCAAATGTCAAAGATATGTATCAAATAAAGCTTATACGGACATTGAAAAAATGTGCCTTAATGTTATAACATTATGTCGATCAAGTTGTAAATTTCAGATGTATAATCTTCAAAAAATATGGAAAATAATTGTAATTGCTGTTTGTTATGAAATCGTAATGCAAACTCAAGGCTTTTATCTTCCTTGAACTTAGTCAATTTATTTAAACATTTCGTTTTTAGGGAGAATGAATTTTGTATTCCGATTAACTGATACAGACTTTCATTAATTTTTACTTATTTCACAGCAGCAACAAAACAAATTGCGGACTCTCATTAAAATTCCGCCGAAAACTACATTGTAGTACATATTTTGTTTCCAATAGAATGAATTTTCATGCTCAAATAAATTTATTTAAATGTTGCATAACCTTTTTTTCTTTTACTGTCCATTTCAGCTGGTTTAACTATTATTTTTGTTTGCTTTTGGAATTTTAATTATTCGGGATTTGTTTGTTTGTCTGCACGTCTAATTAACGCTATATTCACATTTGCATAATACACAGATTTTGGATAGTGGTGTGCGGAATCAGCGGAATTCGCACACAACAATAGAAAATCATAATGGAACTTAACTTGAATTGCAAAAAGCCAAATTGCAAAAACAATTCTAAACTGAACACATTTTTGTGAATAGGCGAGCGGTGTTTTAAAAATGTTCTCTAAACTATATTGTTGTTTGCTGTCTGTGTGTTTTATGCAATTGTTTTGTTGTATAGACATTTTTGTTGTATTTTTCGTGCTTAAAGCAACATTGGCAAAATCAACATTAAATAATATTTATAATTATTGGTTACAAACGCACATGTATTATTATTATTTAGCAAGTACATGCAACATTTTGCGTATTCCTTTCCCCCCTCTCATCTGTATCTGCGCTACTTTACGAATTAATGCATAGTCCCATAATTGACTTTAAATATTTTATGTTTTATGGGGAAAATGATGGTGATTATTTCGCCTGTGCAATTTGCAATTTTCGATAGTGTTTATTGTTGTTAACAAACGATTATTATAGTGTTGCCAATTTAATAGTTTTGTTGTTTAGTGTAAGCCACACTTACAAAAATATTTATGCGTTCACTCTGATAATCTATCGATTCCTGATAATCAATGACATTAGATATTCAGAGACAATACATTCATAAATTATAGTCTTATAACATTTATTCTAATTTCTATTTAGTTTTGAAGCTATTGCCTTGGAAATTATTACAAAATATTTTTAATAGCATACTTTTCAGAGTCGTTTAAAGCTAAGACCCATTTTTTATGCTCGTTGATACTTGATTTTACATTATATTGCCATTTCAAATAAACTATCATAATCTAATGAATATAGATTATTTCTATTATTCAAGTTAATCACATTTAAAACATAACTAAATTAAATTTTATCAAAACGTTATTTAAAATTATTGAAGTCTATATAGTCCTAACTTTTTCTGTGTACTTTTAAATATAAAATAAATTAATCTTTTGGTTTATGATAAAGAACAAATGTTCAGAAATTATGTCTGAATGTGTATTTATTTGTGATAACAAACAAAGCTCCTCCCATTTAGATTTATTTTATATGTGAGAGGATATGAATTTTCCTTTGATCCTTTAATCACACACACAGAGAAGAACAAAATGACAGTGTTTCTCTTTCTCCAACCCGCTGTCTCTCTCTCTTTTCTCTTTAACTCATACACACACAAATACGCAACAAACTGCCAGCGGCCACAAAATCTGTAGCTGAAAAAACTAATTCATTTCAGATTTTAATTCATTAGAATTTTTTTTTCTTTTTTTTTTGCAATGGCTTTGGCCAGGAAAGCAACGTCAGCAGAGGCGACAGTCCTTTGTCTTGCTGTCTTGCCGTTATTTTAGCTGCAAGCACATTAACCCCCAACCCCTAAGAAACCACAGCAACCAATCCCCGACCTTTCCCCTTGTCCCTCTCCCTATCTCTCTTACTTTTCTGGAAAAAAGCATGCCGCCAAACTGCATACAAAAGCTGCAGTAAAATGTCAAAGTGGTATGCAAATGTTGCAATGGTATGCGTTTTGTTCATATGTTTGTGAGTGGGTTTTTGTGATTGTGTGTGTGTGTGTGTCTGAGCAGTAAATTACTAGTAAATCCAGCGTGTGCACTCAAGCCAACATTCATTTTTACTGCTGCTCCTACCACGAACCGTTGCCTTCAAGTGCATATCGCTAAGTAATTGAATCAAGTTTTCTTTTCTAGAAAATATGCAGGCAAATTTAAGCAAGAGAAATGACAATTGTAAGGTCTTTTAGCGGTGGAAAAACACAGCTCATTGATGCCCTTTAATAAAATGTTTTCAGCCGATAAAAGCAAATACCTTGCTTTGATTAAATTAAAATCAATGAGGAGGAGGATAGTTTAAATATCACTTATTACTGTACTATTGAAGACCCGCTGGGTGGGAAATGCTGAAATGCTTATTGTTTTAAAACCTCCAACTGAAATTCATGTCTTCTTTGACGTTAAACACATTATTATAATTCTGCACAAAAAGTTTAGCAACAAACTACTGGTGGAAAACTGAATAAGGACAATATAACTACTTTACTCATATGATTTGACTATAATTTGCCCTATAATAAAATGGTTTTTCTAATGATTAAGTTGATTAAGATTAATCTGTCTATCTGTCTCTCTATGTGCAAATGCAATATACCCTCTACTCTAAAGTGTCATTTACAGCGTATTAAATTATTCAACTTAATGCTTGAGAGCAGACAAACAATTTCGTACATCATTTCACTTTTGCCCCAAACTGCTTCAAACTTGGATGCGCATATTTAAATTAGAAGACGAGGCGCAGTTCAACAACGGCAACAGTATCTCGCTAGCTGTCAGACATTGCCAGAGGCTAGCGAGACCTCTTTTCCAATTGCAATTGTGAACTAATCGTCCATTGCAAAACGAACAACGCTGCGTATACGCAATGTAGATGGTAATGCACTCACAATCAGTAGCTGCGAAGCTGACGTTGGTTTAATTAAAATTTATAACGTAAAATATGAATTTGCTGTGCGTTACATGAAATTGGCAGGAGCATGCGTGAACAACATATACATATACACATATCTTCATTAATAATAATTGTTGAATTCCATAATCACGTATCATAATTACGTTGCAACCACATGGGAGGCAGGGAGGCAGGGGGAAGAAAGCAGTCTGCTTCCAGGCCATTTGGTCAACTCTGTCGCCTGGTAAAATCAACTTTAAAATGTGTGGAACATAATGTGGAGAATATACTATACATAAAAATTGCCATCGCTTCTCTCGTTGTATTGCGGTCGCCGTATCGCAGCGGAGCAGCTGCGTGTCTCTGTCGTTGATGTTGTTGTTGCTGTTGCTGTTGCTGTTGCTGTTGCTGTTGCTGTTGCTGTTGCATGCTACATGCTGTTGTCATCGTTGCCACAATGGCAACCGAGGCGAACATTGCACATTGCACAAATGGCGTGGAAATTAAATTGTATTAAGTAATAAATGTTTAAAGCTTGTGCATTGTGCGATGTTAATGTTTATCGAGTGCTGCTGCTGCTGCGAGCCTGCTGATACACAGATGCCCTTAAACGTACAGTGAAGCAAAACATACGAAATAGTCATTCAAATACACGATTTTATCCACTTCCCTTTAACATTTCAACTTTTGCCCTATTTTACTCTTTTTTCATCATTTTGCACAATTTTCTCTATGCCGGCACCACTGTACATGACTTTAGAAGCTCCACAAGGCGTTAACTTGAGGTTATTGTTGTCAAGACCTCAATTTAGCATGAAACAGATGTAAAGTCTAAACAGAATGTCAATTTACTATATTCGCGACTTAAAAGCATTTTAACGGGAAGTAAAAACAAGTAAGCTCATGTTCTAAATCTGTTTTTTGTTGTTATATGGAATAGTTTTTTAATCAACAACGCCAAAAAAAATAATATAGTCAACAAACTTTGCTTTTATAGTACATACATACATATGTTTATGGATTATTCTATAATAAGAATTGGTTTTGGAATTTTGAATCATTACTTGTTTTTAAGTTTTACAAATTTCAAGAGCAAGTTTTTTCGTTTTTTCTATTTAACCCTTTTAAAATTAATATCTTTTAAGTTATTTACTTTTTTGTCATTTAATTTATTATTTTATGTTGTGGAGTATTATTTACTTTATTATTTCAAACATATCAAATATTGATAAGTAATGAACGACAAATTCGTAATATCACTCATTGTCAGATTAAAAAACATCTCATATTGGGGTCGGGTTAGTGAAAATTAAATAAGTCTCATTTTAAGGGCATAAATAATTTATGGACTGCATTTTAGATATCTATCGATAAATGACATTTGCTGGCAACATTTTGTTTGTTTTTGGTCGTTATGCGAGAAACCACAGAAAAATGGATTATAAATCATTTGCAACCCCTTTGGGAATTGTGTGTGTGTGTAACTACCCCCACAATTTAACCCCTAAACAGCCCACATCAATTTATATGGTGTATGTATATTTTATTAGTAACAGCCACTTGAAATTGTGTGACCCAACAAGAACAAAATGCCACCATCACCATGAGCATGACTGGCACAGTGAAACATTTTTGGAGAGCACACACTTCAAATATCGAAGCGTCGCGTCGCTTCATTCTCATATTGCAGAAAACAAAGGCATAATTCAATTAAGTTTTCATGATGGCAAAATGTTCAAAGCCCCCGACAAACCGACAAACCGACAGTCCGACAGACCCGACAGACATACAGACAGGCAACTAGAGACACACATAATTGCCTTATGAAATAAAAATTGAACTTGATCTGATGGAATATATTGGACTGATAAATACCCTATTGGAAAGTGAAAAGTAGGCATAATGTACATCTGCGTTTTTTTGATTCAATCTCGACATCACTTCTAAACTCTCACCTGACAACAGATTTGATTTTATTTGGTTAAACTAACGCTTAATATGCTTTTTAATTATAAAAATTTATTCATGTGCTACTCTCTTTACAACATTTATGTAGACAGGGTATAAAAACAGCTCACAAAAATAAAAAAATAGAAACTTAATGCACAAGCAGACAAAACGATTTTTTTTTTATTTATTTCGTTTTTTGGGAAAACCATAGCAACGCGCTCGAGCAGATCGAAAAAATGAAAATCATAGCCACAAGCAAATCAGATTCATGATAATTTTCAGGCTTGACTAACATTTTGGGTCATGAACTACGTAAAAACAAATAATGCTGACCGGAACCCTTGAAATGGTTGGTCAAAATATCTCAGAGAAAGTAAAATTGAAACGCTTCTAAGAAATGAAAATCAAAGAAATCAGATATTAAATCAACTATCATACCAAAAAAAATAACAAAACCAAAATTGTTGATAATCAATTTAGATTTACAAATTTATTTATTGTTTAAATTTTCACTCTACACTTGCTAAAAAATTTAACAGAAATGAAACCAATGGAAAATTACGAGAGTCATTATTATGGCTCACAGTTAATTTCTAAACCTTTCAAACCTAAACACATTTTAAGTATTAGCAATTTAGGCAGACTTGTTGGATTAAGAAAGAAAAATTATTATTTAAATTCCTTTAAATTAAATAGAGTTTGCTAAACAGGTTTTAAGATTAATTTAACTTTAAATTCTATACACTGTACCTTAAAAATATATTAAAATTTAATAAAATAAAATTTAGCGCCCAACTAATTTTCTTGACCTTATTATTCAAGGTGTTTAATCTCGAGGGTTGTGTAATTTACAAGTCAAGTTGTGATAACCAAAAAGAAAGATTTAAATGTTGATCGTGTTGCTGGATTAGGATTATGATGGTGACGATGATGCCACACTCTCTTACAGGAAATGTCAGTCAATCAAGTCAGTTAGTCAGTTAGTCAGTTGTTACGATTCGGTTCGGTTGGGTTCTCAGATTGGACCTCCCTGCATGGCACATAAATCACATTTAAATGAACTGAAGCGTGCGTCTGGTCTGACTTTATGGCACTGTTGGCCCACAATTGTTTGGTAATCGTTTTGACCAAATATTTTATGTTGAATATCTTTCACATAGAATGGAGTGAAACCGAAAAAATCAAATGAAAAAAAAAAAAAAAGTCAAATTGTTTCCCGGCTGCATTTGAGCAAGTGCTCGGCTCTTTTTATGACGTTGTTTTTTGTACACTTTTTTTTCCTGCGCCTATTTAATTCAATCCCTACGTTTTTTTCCTCCGTCGACTGATCCAATGTATTGTTTGCAAAGTTCAAATAAAAAAAGAGAACGAGAGAAAAATGGGTAGAAAAAGCTGAAATCCGATTTGGGTGAATTTACATTTTATTCTCGGATTTGTCAACTTGACCGAATTCCCGAATTCCCGAAAGCCCCAACTTCTTAATCATATAATAGCCAAGCGTGGTGGTCGCTTATCGAATTGAGAAAAAACATTTAAATATTAATAACAAATATTTCTAAAAATTTAAATAATATACAGACAATCTTATCAATTGTCTAATCTCTAATAATACACATTCTGATAATGCTAGTTTGTCAGTTACAAACTGTTGTACAACTTTATTATAATCTTTTTATGCATTTATGGTGCACACACTCAAATTTAATTTGTTTTAATGCGCTCCATATTTATTTATTTAGCTGCAATTTTTCTGTTGATTCTTGCTAAAAATATACACAAGAATTTATTGCAGTACATAAATAAATAGATAAAGCCAATACCATGTATGTATGGCATGTGCTTGTTAATTCCATATATAAATAGAAGTATCAAAAAGTTGTATCCAGAAAATAAAATATGAAAAATGTAGTCAGCAAATAAGCAGAAAACTGAAAACTGTCGATAGATGAATGTAAATATCAAATGCATGCAGGGAAAATATTTTAAAATCCAACGAAATGTAAATATTAATATATAAATATGAATAAATGTTTACAATAAGCGCGATAGTTGACTGTGAGGAACTTGAACAAAAACAAGGATGCATAGTTGAAAATGCTCAACTATGAGATACCCTTGGGTATTAGAAAAAATAGTTTCGAGTATAACTCTTGTGACTATTGTCCTAACTTGGTGAAAACAAATAGATATACATTCCTTACACTTGAAAAATAACATATACTTTTCTCTGTTAATATAAAATGTTTTTACATTTTTGAAAAACGTGCACTTACGGCTAGTACAATGTTCAAAAGTGTATTTTAAGAATGCATGTTTATAAATGCAGTAGAAATTACATTAAGTGTATAACAAAAAGAGGGTACAAAATGTATTCCAGCGTATGCGTACACTTTTCGCATTGACTGTGTAATTCCACTAATTACCATTGCGTCGACTGCGCTTCTGTCATTGACTTGAGTTTTCCCGAAAACCGGAAATACGAAACCACAGACAACAACAAGAACAACAACAAAAACAGCAGCAACAACAATGGGAAAAACCTCGCAATGAATGAAGGGTAGCAATATTATTAAGACCGCGTTTCCATGGCCTTGGCCACATGGCACATGGAACGCATATGTGTTCACAATGTGCTGAGCATTTAAGCCACACACGAACGCACCATGACACATGGGACTGACTTTCGTTCGCAATTCAATTCTTAACACTCGACACCCAACAAATTTATAACTTGGTCAAAGAAGTGCTAGCCAAGCGAAATTTCATAAGAATGAAATTTCAGTCGCACATTGTGTGTATCGTGTTCAATTTGCCGTAACAGCTGATTTAATCAGTTCGAGAACATTTTGGTGGAGAAAGGGAATGAAATGAAATTCCATTTCATTGTCGAAAAGGAAACTTAATAAATTTCAATGTCTTTAACCCTTTTTTAGAGGGTTTCCCGCGCTTGATTGCGTCTCGTTAATCAATTTTATGCAAATCAAGTGAACATTTTTCAGTTACTTTTCAGACCCCGTTCCAACTCCGATTAATAACCAGACAGGGAGTTAAACTGTTGCTACAAACTGTTGGCGCAAAGATGAAATATTTTGCTAAATTGAGGCGCACGCAACTTGGCAATGCTATTATGGTAGAAAGGAAGAAATTACGAACTGATTAATAACAAGACATAACAAGAAACAACAAATTAATTAGCTTAAAGTGAAATCATTAGAAATTTGTTGGGCTCAACAGATTCAAGGTAAATAATTACAACAGAATATAATTATGCACTTTTAAGCACTTTACGCTTACTATAATTCGACATATTATCAGTTACTAGTTTCATATATGTATTTAGATATATTAAAGAAATAAAAACATATAAAAGTGTATTTCAATCAAAAATCCTTGCCAATTTATTTTGCCAAACATTTTTATCTTATGTGCTACTTTGACTTTTCCTCCACAAATTCGGATTAGAACCCAAAGTCAAACTTCTTACATAGGTAGCAATTCAAATTCCGTTGTCGATGGCGAATATACAAATATTTCGGCACACAAACCGCAGACCTATCGACATATTTTCAGTCAGGGTTTCTGAAACTGACAATGAGTCTAGGACTGTCATGACAATAATAACAACAACAACAACAATGACAACAACAATTATTAACAGCAATCAGTTTGTCGAGCTATGCACACAATGTGTCCCAAGGCAAAAAGGGGACCACGAGATACAGAGACACCGTTTCAGATACAGATACAGTGACTGTTAGAGACACCGATTGCTAGACAGGCAGACAGGCAGTTGTCCTCTTCCCTGACGACGACGACGACGACCATGAGCATAATGAGCAGCATTAAAACTAATGAAAATAAACTTTGCCACACAGTTGCAGACAACAAACGCAGCCACACAATGCCCAAAAAAGCGCGCAGCACAAAAAGTCGACGACTCCTCAGTGGCAAAAGCAGCAGCAGCAGCAGCAGCAGCAGACACAATAAAAATAAAAGCGAAATGCCAAAAAGCCCCCCCTTTCCACAATGTTTGCTCCCCTTCTTCCGGCAAGCATAACCCCAAGAATAAGAAAATTGCGAGACAGACAGAAAAGTGGGAAAAACGCATAAAGACGAAGAAGGCATTGGGCAGAACAATGAAGTGGCAGCCAAAAGCAGCAGCAAAATTGCGTGTAAAGAGCAAAGCAAAGATGTAATAAATAAATTAACATCGAATTATGAATACGCTTCTTGATTATTGACACAGTCAACTTATATTACGAATATTATCTTTTTATAATTTATTTTCATATTTGTGCTATTTAATAGCATTCGCATCTTTTATCAGATTTTAGTAAACAATTAACAACTCTGTCTGTCTTTGTGCAACAAATTTCCAACTGATCAATAGGAAGTAATTGATTTTGTAACCATCTTAGGGCCGATTTCTCATCAGATTTTGAAGGCCTACTTTATAAAAATATTACTTTACCATAAATATAGGATTTAACATTTTTTGTTTTCTTATCTCGCCATTATCAAATGATCACGTGATGAGAAATTGGCCCTTAAAGTTATTATATCTTTTGATTGCTCTTTTTTTTAGTGTTGTTAACCGTTTACTATTTTCTTTAACAGTATTCTCTGAAATTCTGATATACCCTTCAAGTTTAAGGGCATGTGCTGTTGAAAGCCTTGGCCCAAAGTTAAAGCTACTCAACAAACTGGAAGATACATTGAAAAGTAATTTTTTTTTCTGTTTGCTTTCTTTTTGTATTTGTTGATGGGACAAAAGTTTTGCTGACTGCACGTGAAACTATTTGGCGCCAGTTTGCTTAAAAAGAAAATGAAATACATTTATTAATGTGCTCTCTCAGCTGAAACAAAAAAAAGATACACACACCTTTGGTCGAATGTATCTTTAGGGCTAACAAAATGTATCTGCGAGTGCCAACCAAATAAATGCACATAATTTGCCCGTATGTTGAGTTAAATGAATGTCGTTGAACAGCTGTCTGCACTTGAATGCCAAATTTGGTAGGGATTTTAATATGCTTAGTCCCTTGCAATACCCTGTAAATAAGTTAATAAGCGATGCTTGCGGAATAACTAGTCAAATGAAGGGAGCCTAAAAAAGATTTAGAAAAATATGTATGATATTACTAAAATGTATAAGATTTGCATTACAGCGCATCTAGTAGTCGATCAGTTGCTAATTCTTTTTGTGTAGAAGACATTTCTTTTACGTTTTGAGTTTTTCCGGCATCATTTCACATTCGTATCTACAACGCCTGAAAGTCTGTGCATAATGTATCTGCAGCTTCATGATGTCCGATGTTTGTTTGTGTTTTGGCTCGTAACTCGACTTGACTTTCATTATTTGTTCCCTTCTGGCCTTTCCTTTACCTCTCCCTCTCCCTCTCGCTATTCTCTTCCCATTCCGTTTCACATTCTGGCAAAAGTTTTATGTATTTGTCTGTCTGTTCTTTTTTCTGTTTGTTTGCTACCGTCTTTCTGTCTTGGTTTGTTTATTTGTTTATCTGACTGTCTGTGGCTTACCGCGCGTTGCTTTAATAATTTAATTAAATTTTTTCATTCCCCTTTGAATGTTTATGCGTGTGTGTGTGTGTGTGCGTTTGGTATGTAAGGCACTTTGATTGTTATTTCGGTCATTTGGCATAATGAGGCGGCATAATTTGCACATAAAAGCTAATTTAGGCGCATTTTTAGTTAGCAACTTGGGTTTCCTTATTGAATTACATAGCGTTAACATAGATACACACACACACACACACATGCATTGTGTAATCAGATCAAAGTGTAAACCTTTACCACACTTCCCACGCCATCAAATTAAGTCATATTAAAATGACAATAACGCCACACACACGAGTTTTCCTGAGATCCGTCCTAATGGCAAACATTTCACATAACCACAGCGCCACCTAGCGGCCAATGAAGTCATCAGGGAACAAAATAATTTATTGTGTTTACCTCAAAGGCAAATGAAATGTCAAATATGAAAATGGCAAATGAAACTGAAGAGCTAAACTAGAAAATTATTTAAAGCTGGAAATGTATCTCTCTAATTTTAACTTGCATATGTTATTTATTCTTATTTAATAATAAATAAAAGCATATTTTCAAACGTACAAATAAACAGCTCGAAGAGAAAATTGGCCAGAAAATAGAAGTCCAGTTGAAAATTTAACTCAATGCAGGCTCAATTTGCTATTAAATAATATAAAGATAATCTATAAATAAATAAACGTATTTGGAAATGTACAAATAGACAACTTTCAGAATTCTTTGCAAAATTCACAAATATCAGGAAATAAAAGTCCGATTGGAGTTTTCTTTTAAAAGCAATAAAAATATATATTATTTTGCCAAGTATAATAAACCAAAAAATAAAAGATAACCTGTTTAAAAAGTTGACAAATACAACTTTAAAATATTTATTTAAGTGCCGAGTACAAAAAATACAGTTTCGATTAAATCGAGTTTAAATAATAGAAAGATATATTTTTTTGTTTTTATATGCATTTGAATAGAACAATAATTTAAAGCATAAATACTTAATCCGTTTGATGACATTAAATTTGGGTACTTTTATCTTATTTATTAGTCTTTCAATTTTGATTTTCATTTGTAAGAAAAGCCATTACTAAAAAACGTGATATTTGGAAAAGAAATGTCTGCAATATATTTTTTGTCAATTGATGGCAATTCTTAGGATTTGTGCCATCACATTTTGGATGTGTATTGTATCCACTTCACGCATTAGATGCTTTTGGTAAATTCTGAGTAACCACAGTTACACTTACGCATCCGGTGACACTTAATTTAGATACAATTGCCAGGATAACCAAAGCAACGCGAAAGTTGCCCCTTTTATGTTGGTTGGCGTCTGTCTCCCATAAACGACAAACAATAAAATGAAAATATCACATTTCAAATTTGGTTTTTAGGGGATCTTTTCGTCGCTCACAGAATATTGCAATTATGAAGAAGTAACTGGCGCTTATGTCGCAGCTACCCATTCATGTTACCTGTCACAATAACGACGCACACGTGTAAGTTCCCCCCCCCCCTTTGAGCTCAAACGGGGCGTGGCAGCGCTATTTACAACAAGTCACGCCCTTTTATTAAAGCTACTCATCAATTTTGGAGTACCCTTGCGCTTGACACATGCAGGCAGCTTAAAGGATTTATCAGTAAAGTATTTCAGAGATAACTGAAAGAAATACATATGTGTACATATATATATTTTATATATGTAAGGATGGATGAGTGTGTGGATGTGTGAGTGTAGAGTATGTAGTATGTGTGTCAGGTAGAGGACAATACATGTCAACTACTAGCAATGCATTTCGAGTGCTGACTGTAACACATTTGCAGTTAGATGCGCATGTATCTGTCAGATACAAAACAAATAGCACGGGATATTGGGCCACCAGCAGCAGCAGCAGTCAATCATACGTGGAAATCGAATCGAATCGAAAAAGAAAAAAATGGGGCCAGAAATGGGCGTGTGCCAATGATAGACAGTGGGTGCTCTGTTTGTTTGTTTGTTTGTTTGTTGCACTTGACACGTACTGCAAATAAAACAAAGAAGAAACAAGAAAACTCTTGATATGGACAGAGTTTGTATCTTTGTTTTACAACCATTGCCATTGTCTTCATTTACACTCGGACAGCATTCGCCATGTGTGATTTATGACAAATTGCCAGGCTTCATATCGCTAATATAATACATATCTGTATTTATTTATATAAATCATTTTTTGTTAAATGCCAGCTGCTTATCAAATAAAAAAATATTAAGCAAACGGCAGCTGAGCTTTAAGATTTCCCTTGTGGTTTGTAGACACATTCAGAACGGCAGCTCATATAATTGTATAATATAATTTTATATTATATTTGTGTGTGCAATTTAAGTCAATTAGTGTATGACGAATTCTCAATGTATCTACAAGTATTCTATGTAGAGACCTAACAACCTAAAGATAACTATAAATACAATTAACATGACGAATTGTCATTGTATCTACAAGTATTACAAGCTTACATTAAGCTGAGGTGAATATCTAACAGCCCATAGATAATTATAAATACAATTTGTGTACCCTGCATGTAGTCAACAAAGGGTATGTTAAACCCAAAACAACCACTTATAAGTATACTAATATTCATACCTTGTATTACTATTATTACAACTTCTGTTATGAATGCTATTATATATAACTGACTTACTCAATTACTTTCTTACATAATATACTCTCTTCTCGAATTTCCAGGGTATAAACTCTATAAATATTCATAGTTTCTTTAACTACAATTACTTATTATTCTTACTACAATTACTTAGGTAACTATCTAATGAATCACACGTAGTTATAACAATTGATATCAAATAATTTGATGTTTGATTTCACAAAGGGCGTTAATATATTTTTGATATTTATTTATTAGTAATTTAACTAGAAAAAACAACGTCAATAAAAATATATATTTTACTATTGAGTTTTTCTCAACTTAAATTTTAAGAGTTAAAAAACAGCTAATTGTGATTATATAATCTTTTTTCTCGCTTTGTTTTTAATATATTAATTTGTGCGAAGAAGAATAATAATTATAAATCATGTCACTTGCATGTTTTTTTAATTCATTTAAGCGCTTGATTACAAAAAACGTCATAATTTGTTATTGTTTAAATCAATAAACTTTTTTTTCACTTATTTTAATAATTGCAAAATGTCAAACAAGTCGACACAGATATTTTTTTTTATGAATTATGAATTTAAATATCAAACGAACAAATTTGTTTAATTATTTAGGTAATTTGATTAAAAGCGAACAATTTCCTTGCGTGTGATGCAATTTTGTTCAGTTTTTCAATTTGACACCTGCTTATCTAATTTAAATCCCACACTCCACTTACTTACATCTCGAAAAACTTTGACTTGTTTTATATTTTCATATTAATGTTTGTCAAGTTGATGAAAATTCTCCTTAATTCTCTATTTTTCCATCTCCATTGTTATGTTTTTAAGACCTTTACTTATTCTCATTCATTACATTACTAAACTGCATAAGAAAAATGTAGATTCAAGTTAATTAAAAGTAATAAACAAAAACATCAATTGATTTTCAGTGGCTTGCACTAAGTTTGACTTGTTCTTAAAAGAAAATTAGTGTCCTTGTTTATATAAATCTTATTCAAGTTATTATCAAAAATGTTATGTTTGCTTATAAGTCAAGTAAAACTTGACTCGTTTATTTACTTTAATAAGCTTTTATATTATTATTATTGTTTTATTTTTGAAAGGATTGTTCTTTTAATTATAATTTTAATAGACTTAGGAATATTTTGATGCTTAAAAATGCATTAATTAATTTAAAAAGGCAAAAATTGCTTTACTGAGTTTCGAATTATCATAAGCTTCAATTTAAACATTAAAGTGTAAACTTGTTCCTGATTGTTAATTTTGTGATAATTATAATTACTAAAGAATATTTCAAAATGTAAAAAAGATATTTTTGATCAGTTATTGAAATAACAGTAATGAAAACTCAATGAAGAGTCGCCAATAAATAACGCAAGTCAACTTGCAATTTGAATGATTCATTCCGTGCATCAGAA
Source organism: Drosophila neotestacea (assembly GCA_035044365.1). Lineage (NCBI taxonomy): Eukaryota > Metazoa > Arthropoda > Insecta > Diptera > Drosophilidae > Drosophila > Drosophila neotestacea. The sequence goes on along the minus strand of JAWNMD010000052.1, from coordinate 432,964 downwards.
AGTTGTACTCGAAAACAAAACAAAACAAAACAAGAAAATCAGATGAGGGAGAAAGAGAGAGACGAATACACAAAGTGGCAGCAAGAAATGGAAGCAAGTCTGATAAGTAAAACGAGTATTTGTGCTTGGTAGAGTAGAGTATCTCCAGAGTATCTGAAACTGTTGCTCTTGCTGTATTTACGTGTTGTATTTGTTGCGCTTCCGTTGTGGTCACTTGGTCAAGATTGAAGGAGGCAAAGACGTAGGCGAAGGCGAAGGCAAAGTCGAAGTCAGATGCCAGATAAGCGGAGCGTGAGAGCTAAAGAGGCAACAGTGAGAGAGAGCGAGAGAGACCGGACGCTGTCTACTTTGTATCTGTATCTACTAACATTTGTATTTGTAGCTGTATCAGTATCTGTATCTGTATCTGTTGCTCAGCATGTTTTTTTTTATGTATAGTTTTGTGATTATTGGCGCTGCCCAGGCAACATACACACGTACTTACAGATACTTATATACATACTTATAGTCGCCGATATTCAAGACGTTGACCTTTTGCTCGATTCAAGACAAAAAAAAACTAAAACAAAAACAAACAAAGCGCACATTTCGTCCACAATGCGAAATTTTCTTTTGCTCTTTAGATTAGCCGGCAACGAGTGGATTAACCGGTTTTTACATGGTTTACATATCTTGTTGTTGGTGTTGTTGTTGTTGCTTTGCACTGCTAATTAGCTGAGTAGTAGTTGTAGTTTGTTAAGTTGGCAACTGACCGCCCGTATTTTGTAATGCTTGGCCAACAAATTAAGGGAAGTGGCTTTTAATTGCCGCACTACATAATTTATTTTGTATTTTGGGGATTGTTGTAATGTTCTTCTATATGGCAACTTGAGGTATATACATAGTTTGAGCAATGCAAAGGGTTCTTTCTGCCTTTTTTTGTGGAAATATTCAAAGTGCTTTTTACCTTAATTAAGCTAAAAATTGAGAACATTTCAATTTAATTTATTAATTGCTACTTTTTGGGAAACTTTTCATACTTTATTAAATAACTCCTTCTTCTAGGAATAATTTAAAAATATAAATATATCTAAACATTCTCATTACTTTAATTAATCGAAAACTTTATTTACTTATTTAACTATATTTCTTTCGTAGTAAAGAAATTTAAATTTATGAATATTTGTGTCGCTATTTTACAAATCAGGTCTGAGTTTTATGAAGATAAAATCTTTATGACTTTGTTAAAACAATTGTTCGTTGCTAATGTTTTATGCATTGTTACTTTTTCTTCTGCCCATTAGATAACTTAATTTCTAGAAAATTTAATATTATGTGATGGTTGTCAATATGTACGCAAGTTGATTTATTTAAATATGATTATTTGTGCAACTTTTACTTTTTTTATTAACTGTATAGTATTAATTTCTAGTTTATTTTTTTGATTTTCATTCAAAACTTTTAAATTTCTAAACTCATTAATCAATATTAAAATAATAAATAAGAATTTTTTATATTCAGTGACATTCTCTAGTCAAATTACTAAATTCCTACGAATCGTTGTAAGTGCTATAAATAAAACAGACTTACAATTAGAGGATTTCTATTTATACAAACACATATATATATAGATATCTTTATTATTGTTTCACCCATCGGCACTTGACAGTGAATGCAACCCACAATAATTCCAAATGAACACCAATAACAAAAACATGGCTAGAGCGAAGGACATTACAAATAATGGCCAAGACCCATAGACAATAACATTGAAATAAATGCTCAATCATGCAGAAATTAAGTTAACATTTTCATAAAAGCGAGTACAACCAAAATAATTACGCACGCTGTGCGAGGGGCGTGTGGAGTGGGCGGAGAAGGTGGAGGGGTAGGCGGGGAAGGTTGGTTGACTGGTTCGGGCTTGGTGAAGTGGGGAAGTGTTCTGGAAGTGTGGAAGGGGATGGTGGCTTTGCTATGGCACTCTTATAATTTTAGTACCCACTTTCCTAATTATTTGGCATTGTTCTTTGTTCTCTTTTCTTCTTTTGACGTTGCTTCTTTGCGACTGCATTTAATCGCTGTACTTATTTGTGTGTGCATGAGTGAGTGTGTGTGTGTGAAGAGATTTATGAGCAGGGATTTCATTTGTTTGGGGAGCTTTATATGCCAACTGGAGGCGGAGTTACTCATATGCTCCATTTTGGTAACATTTATTGCATTTCATATGCGTTAACTCTAAATTGTTAGCCACAATCGAAACACAAACGTTTGCAAAAACTATAGTATCGCCATATTTATTTAAAGGGAACTTTTAATTTACCCTATCTACAAATTAAAATAATAATAATAAAAATATTTAATAATAAATTTCAACTATAAATTTACTAAAATAAGCTATAGTCAGCACAATAAAATTCTTCTCAAAATTTAGATAATTTTTATTGTTTAACATGAAGTGTTTGAATTGTTAGTATTCGAATTGTCTCAAACATTACTTAACATTGCCTTTTAAATTCAATTGTCTTTTAAATTCCTTTTTAAAAATGAAACCAGAACGTTTATTTTTATTTATAGTTTGCACAAATGCTTTAAGTTGATGTATGGTTTCAAAATAAAGTACTTTGTTTAGACTAGTTAAGATACTTTGAAATTTAAGCACTCCTTTGAAGTGAAACAATGGCTTCGTTTTGTTAGTTCACAACAGTTTTGCCATTTTAGCTAATAAGATGCTAGATTTAAAGTTTAGGAAAATGCTATTAGAATACATTTGACGAATTCTGAAATTGTCAAATTGAGAGGTTAATCGAGTTTATTACAAAACTGCATATCGTTAAGACTAATTTAGTAAATAAATGTGGAATGTGTTTCTACTGTCGAAATATATGTTCCTCAAGTGGATTTATTAGCTATATTAGCCCAATAAAATCGGACAACACAGCCCGCAGATGTCAAGGTCTTGACTAGTATTAGAACCTGTTCTGACTTTTATATGGTAGCACAAACACATACAAATAATTATCTAACATATACACAATCTTAAAAATACATATAACAAATAAGTTCCAGCTAATTTGCTTCAGTCCGGCACGACAAAGAGCGCCCTGTGTGAAACTGAAACTCTTTGAAATTGAGTTGAATCAACACTTGAAGTGAGTCATGACAAAAGCTGTAGAGACGACGCCGTCTCTGTTGTGAAATCTTCAGAAGACAAGACAACTTCACAATACATTTTGCTATGCTTTTGTTTTTCTCCGCTTTCAAGTAAAACAAAATTTGCAACGGAAACTAATGTGAATTCCGAAACATCCATAAAAATTCGCTAAACGTAATGTTTAACCTTACGCTAATTATGTTTACATAAAAATAAATATTTAATGTTGAGACAATCCAACATTTTTTGCTTTTCTTTTGTTTTTCTTCGCTTTAAATTGAAGCAAGTAACATTTAACTAAGCTAATCGTTATTATCAAATTATTTTTAAATAAAAGTTAGTTATATTTTCACAAGACAAGACAACTCTTGATATATTTTAGCTGCAATTTTCGTTAACCTTTCTTTTCAACACTTTCAAATTAAACGAGTTAAATATCCATAAATAAGCACTTATCGTTAAGTTTAACCATACGATAATAATTTTTAAATAAAAATAAATATTTAATGATAAGGTATATCGAAAGTTAATTGAAATCTTAAAAGCTTTTATAAGTACTCACCATTTACGATGATAATGAAAATGATCGACATGAAAACCATATTTAATCCACATGCTGATGACATTATATGTAAATGGGATCCAACGTGTCGAAATGTTTAAAAATCCTCAAAGTAAAGCTCTCTTAGCCTTTAATAGTAGCTAAAGTTGAGTAAAACTTTTCTGGCAGTTGATTTAATTGATGATGGCGTTGCTGTTGTTGTTGTTGCTGTTGTTATTTCTTTTTCTTCTTTTCGTTAATCCAATCTACCCGACTACTGACTGCAACTATTTTGCACTTAAGACATGGCTTTTAAGATTTACTAAATCGCACTCAGAGCGACTATAAAATTTACCACACTTTTTTTTTTGCACGCACGACTGCCACTATTTTATATTTTATTATTTTTATGATTTTTTCTTTTTTCTTTTTTATTTGATTTTATTTTTACACCCGTCACGTACACTATAAATTTCTATGTATTATGATTTACGATTTTTATGCATTACTTTTTACTGCTCTTCCTATTTTATATTTTCGCGCGCGTGTAAAACATAATTGAAAAGAAAAATCGAAAAAAAAAATTACAAATGAAATGCACAATTTAAATTTTTTTATTATTATTTTGATTGTTGTTGTAGTGGTTACTGCCCAGCACTGGATGTTGTTGTTGTGGTTGTAACAGTGCTGTAAAGAAGCGTTGAAAGACGTAAGCGGAGAGTGTTGAGAATCAGCAGCTGTTGCTTGCATGTGTTGTTGTTCTTGTTGGTCTCAAGTCTGCTGTGGCTAAGCGCATTGTGTGAAAGAGATAGACACATTAAGTTGAGCTTATATGTATTTGTTTGTATTGTCAGAATATACGGTTTAAATATTTTATAATTACGAACAAGAACAACAAAAACAATACACACAATTACTCTCCCCTCGCATTTTAAGCTGTGTACGAATGAGTGCAAAACATAAAAACATCAAATAAAAAGCACTCAACACACAACATTAACTCACTCAAATTAACAACTGAGCGCGCGCGCATGGAGAGAATCAATCAAATAAGCGAGAGAGAAAGAGAGAGTGAGCATGTAAGGAGAGCGCAAACTCATCGAAATTGCATAGAATTTTTATGTTGTTGTTGTGGCCAAATGCTCGAAATGCGCTTGTATTTTGTTATTGTTACTGAGACCAAATAAACAAGAAATCAACACACACACACAGAAACTACTTAAACAGCCGCCGCTGTAAACAAACATATATAATAACATTATAGGTGTGATTTTAGTTATTTATTTTTGTAATTTCATTTACATTTCACAGTTTAATAGTGCTAATTAAAACGTTGTTATGCCGCGTTTCTCATTGCTTATTTCTCACACTCACTCGCAAACAGAGTAACACTCATTCGTATATGTATACGCACACATACACTCGCATACTTACATGTTTGCTTATGCTTTGTGTACGTTGTTCTCTTATGTTGTTGTTTTTGTGCGCGCATTAAATGCGTTGAAATGCAGCCATTTTGTCTTGCAATTGGCACTCACGCTCTCCTGCTGTTGTTGTTTTCGTTAATTTTAGAAGTTATGAGCACAACAATTGCTACGCTTTACATTGCAATATCATTTTTTCGTAATTTATTAGCTTTTTCCATTAATTCAGGGGAACCCAACACAAACACAACCACGCGACGCAACGACGAGTCACCCACGGCTTTTTTCGAGGTTTCTTCCGCACCGATGCACGTCCTACACGGTCAAAGGTTTATTTTGGACTCAAGAGAGTAACATAATAACAATTCGTTTACCCTCCACTATGTTAAGTTAACAGATGCTGCTTGCTCATACGCCAGCGTCACTGTTGCGTCTCTGATGCGCCATCTTCTGTTTGTTACCGCCGCCAGCTGTCGTGTTTACTCTTAGAACTAGATTATTTTTATTACTATTTATTATGATTAAATTTGGTAATCTTTAAAGGATTAAAATAAATTCATTATAAATTAGAAAAACCAAAGCGGATTATTTTAATACATGTTTCGTGCTTGCTACACCCTTGGGGGCCTACTTCCTTCAATACACCATTAAATAAATCTAGGAGAAATAAAAAAAATCTACATTGCTTTTGGATGAGTTTTTCCTGGAAAAATTCACGTTTTAAAGCCGTTGTGGCGCCATCTTTTGTTTGTTAGCCCTGCCATCTGTCAGTTGTTTAATTTTAGAACTATATTCTTATTAAAGTCTGGCAATATTCTCAAATTACAAACCTCTAGTAAAATTTAACAAATTCAAGCAGCTCCGCATTTTTCCCTTCATTTTACGATTATTAATAAATATAAAGTGTAAGCTTAGCAATTATTTATGAAAACAAAAAATTGTTCAATTTGAAATAGCAAAGAAGAGAGGAACATTTACCAAAATGGCACAAATTTGGATTGACGATGAAAACGCTGGAGCGCTTGGTAAGTAAAATGTTTTTAGGATGTAAATAGAAGATTTTTAATTGTTTATCTCACAGTGGTTCCAAGGTCGAATAGAAAAGTAATGCATAATACGTTGGGAAACATTGCGTCGGCAAAGAAAAGTGTTTTAAGCAAACTGGACAATGTGATGCACCACCATAATAACAACAAATTAAATATGACGCCATTTAAAGGCGCCAATCAAATGTGGCCCAAAATTAGCGCGCCAAAATTATCGCTTTGCAAAGAAACATTGCAAAAACAACATCGTGAACAAATTACTAAGGATGCAGTGCGTCCCATTGATAGACGTTTAAAGAAAGCAACCAAATTGAAAGCATCCAATAATCTTTATGCCAGATCTGCAGATCCCAAAGACAACTTTGATCTCTTTGATTTCATGGACTTTCCCAGCAAAAAATGTTCAAAGAATTGCCATAAACGTAAGTTTGGAGAAGCTCAAATTAATAGAATAAGTGTTAACAAATCATTTATATTTTAAAAATTATAATCTTAACGATTCCTGGTTATAGTTAAATATCGTGTTATTCTAACCATTTAATCTATATTTTAGCCATGTCACAAAATTGGATGAAGCCCTTATTGAACGAGGATCTTATAGATAAACTTCTGAATCATTCTGAGCATATGGTAGAGGAAATTGTCAATGATGAAGATATCTCTGTTTATCGGGATCTGGACACAGTTGACTTCAAACTGGAACCACTAAAATATAATGTTCTCGAAGCTAAAGACAATATTCCTGATTTTTTAGATGACTTGCCGCCATTGCCAAACGAATTTGATGATGAATTTGATTATTTTTAAGCAAAAATTTCTTTAGTTTAGTTACGTGAATTGTAAGTTTACTTAAACTAAAAAACCATTGTTATGCTTTAGTAAACTTTCCATTGTATTTTCATCTGTATTAAAATATTGCATTAGTTGTTAATGTGTGAAATTTAAGTTAATCTAGAGATAATGAGCACGTCCAACTTGGTTATCGAGGATCTTATATGCATAGTACAATTAATATTAATGTCGGAATTAAAAAAGGATCTTCAGATTATGAACTTATGTTGAAAGAATATTTTGACAATCAACTCAAATAAAGCCTAATCATTTTAATAAATTATTATAAGTTAACTGAAGTAGAAATTTAAAGAATATATTAACCACAGCTTAAATTTAAACTTAGTGTCGGGATTGCGACTGAATCTAGAGATAATGAACTCTATTTTTCTGTATTGTTAATGTATGACGTCGAAAAGAATTAAAAATAGTCTTTAAACTATTTTCAACTTCACCTTTTCGTCTTGTTTAAAGAACATACCGACGATCTGATAGATCATACATTTTTATGATTTCTTTACGTAGCCCCAAATAATTTGAAACTATTTTATAAGTTATGTTCTCGATTTTAATCAATTGTCTTTAACGACCTTCCGCTTAATTGTTAATAAAGTGCAACAGAGGACGAACATAATATTTGCATAATAATAATAATAATAATTATACTACAGTTGTAAAAGTACAAATTTCATACGCTTAGATAAATAAAAAACAAAGACAGGGGAAGGACGGTACAACAGAGACTATGAAAACTATTGTGGATTGATTGCTTAAATAGATTTTGAAAATCCAATTTGCAATTGGAATAATACCGCGCTCAGTAAAGCCAGATGTGCTCCAAAATCCCATTGTCCAGCTGTGATGGCGGCAGCGCTTTTAGCGTACGCAATGTTTCCATATAGAAGGTCAACTCGGAGGTGACCACGCCATGCTGTGGTCCCCCATTGTTGTAGATGTTGAGCTTGAGCAACTGTTCCCGCAGTTTATCCTTGAAATTGCGATGCACCACGCCATAGATCTCATGGATTTGACCCTCTGGCAGCACGCCTGCAATCGCTTCATGCAACTTGACCAAATGCCTCGAGATGTGTCTGAATGTTTGTGATGGTATCGGCGGTCGAGCGTCCCACGCCTCCAGCTGAGCGATCACACGCTCCGAGACAATGCCATGAATCTTGTGCTCAATCTCTTTGATATGGCCCTGATAATCCCGCTCGATGGCCTCGTATCCGCTCATAGTTTCGAAATGTTCCCTCAACCGTGGCAATAAATACAAGACCAACTGTAGAGCTCGGGAAACCAAAGCCAAATTCGTGCTTGTTATGGTCTTTAATCCTGCCACACGCATTGCGCCCGCTCCAATGATGAGCTGGCAACTGCGAGAGTTGAAGCAACGCAACAAATCCACCACATTCCTCGCATGATAACTGGCGAGGAGTGGCAATCGATGGGCACTTCCTCCATACTCGTACAGCATTTGAATAAGAAGCAATGCCACGCTGACCAAGGCAAAGGGTTGTTTACCCTCCAGCAGCAGCACGGGATTCCCAATACCACCTCCATTTAAGGTCAAGACATGCGTGTCCAAGGGCGCCTGTTTGGCATAATCTCCTGCTGTCATGCGATCAATAATCCGCTGGAATTCATGAGGTATATCCACTTGACGCCAACGTTCCTGATCCAGCAGCAATGCCAGCTTCTGCTTGTGCTCCGCATGGAAGCGTTGTGCGTAGCGTGAGGCTTGAACCTTTAATGCCAGCTGGAGCGGCACACTGGGTGCATTACAAATGCTCTGCGTCGTCTCGCTAAACTCCTCCACAACCTGGGAGAGTTGTAGCAACTCCTGTTCACTGGCAGCACAACGTTCCAGACTCTGAGGCGACACAATGTTCGCACAACGTTCGTGGCAATAATGGCAGACAGCTTGGAGCAGCTGTTGCAGCTGGGCACTGAGCTGTTCATGATGTGCTGCACTGAGGAAGGCCTCGGAATCAATCAGATTGACAGTATGCTCCTGGGGACTACTTCCACCGGCTGCCGCATCCGCTGTTTGTTGCATGATCGAGACGACGGCCTTGATCCGCTCCAGGACAGCGCCAAGGGCGTGGCTGGCACGTTGCAACATGGCCAGCCACTCGGGTAGCGTCAATTCTAGGGACTGTTCGCCGGCACCCGTAAGGCAAAGTTCGTGATCGCCACGTGACAACAACTCGATCAAAAGTTGCTTGATGATCGCTCGTATTGTGGCAATGGCCTCCTGTTGATAGCTCTGGACAAAACTAAAGTTCTGTTTGCGCAACAGACCCATCACAATGGCCACCAGTTTGTCCTCCTCCGCACAGACGCTATCCGTCTCCAGCTCTCCATCCAACAGAGGACGATTTAAATCCGTGGCCGCATAACGCTCAAATTCCGTGGTCAACATCTTATCGATAAGCTTCTCCATTTCTCCCAGCTGCATGGGCAAATGCTTGAAACAATGTACACCTAAGAGTTCCGCTGCCAGAATCTCTTGTGTCGTGCTAATTAAATCCAAGGCAGCCACATAATCCTGCGTGCCCAGAAGCAGTTGCAACATGGGCTGTGTCTTATGCACGGTGGCCATTAATCGCAGCTTGTCCAGCGTTATAATATAATGTTGTCGCCTCTGAGCATACCGCATCACCCGAAAACTGTCTACAACCGCACTACCATGCAATTGGGCCAGAGCTGAGCGTAATTGACGCACTTGCTCTGCTGCCTGTTGCATCTCTGCGAGAATCGCATGCTGTGTTGTCATGGCATGAAAAAATGCAGCCGATTTCTGTGCCACCTGCTGTGCTATCTTCACCTCCACAATGTCCAGATAATGCGACAGTTGCTCCTGCAATTGTCTGCCTGTCTGCTGACGTTGTAATGTTGAACTCTCCTCCTCGTTGGCCACGGGTTGCATGTAGTTGGGAAAGACTTGGGCAAATGTTGCTGCATGATGCAGTTGCAGTTGGGATTTTAAAAAGATATCTGGCACAGGAACAGCATTCAAATGCTCTGGTGTTGTTGCTGTTGTCGTCGGCGTCTGTTGCTGCTGCTGCTGTTGTTGTTGCTGCTGGCGTCGCTCGTGCCAGCGATAACGCTTTCCTATGCTGCCCAGGTAGACAGCAAAGTCCGCATGTGTGATGTCCGGCAATCGGGGAGTACCTGGAAATATAATTGTATTCAGGATTTAATAATAATGTAAATATAGGTTTTGGTTAGTTTTGTAAGAACTATTTTATCACCCAATCGAACTAGGATGAACAACTCTACCTGGAATGTGTACACGCTCCACAAAATGCTCTCCCCATTTCTTGGTAAAGAGATTACTCTGTTTTCCTCGCTGCGGATCATTGAGCACAGCTGGTAAATTCTGTGCCGCCGAATAGACACCCCATTCTGGCGGGGATTCACGGGTCTGCTGATTCACATGGTACTTGGCCACATGGGCATCATAGTCACGATCCGAGACACCGTCCAGCGGCAATGAGGCGCAGACTCCGTTAAAGCCATATCGACAGACAAAGGAACCACCTTCTCGGGTACAATGTCGATTGCGAAGATGCCTGTAAGATAGATTGAAAGAAATTAAAGCATATGGAAGATTGATATACCCTCTTTTTCGAGACCCTCATTTTCAAAGTGTTTACGGCTACTAATTACAATCGGTTAGTACCGTTTAAAAATGAACTTTTCCAGACTAGTTACTTCCCAACATATGTACTATTGTTAATTTTGGATAAACATGTTTGAAAATTGAGTAAATTGTATGGAAAAGAGGGTATTAATTAAATTGATTACTCACGCGACAAACTCGCCAATGTTTTTAAAGTTCTCACGTGTACAATAATAACAGGACTGCCAGCTAGGAACGTTTACATTAGATTGGATTGCATTGGAAGCCACAAATTGTTTTCTCTCCGCCGGCGCCTCATTGTCCCATGTTTCTTTTGTTGTTGTTGTTGCTGCTGCCATAACACATGCTTATCGTATTTTGAACTGTGCGTTGTGTTAACTTATCAACTCATATACATATATATATATATTTATTTACTAGTATATTATGACTAGGCGCTCCCTTATGATTTGTATAAATTTTTACTTTTGCTTTCGTCGTTGAATTCTCGCCGCAAACGTTGACGTGTTATGTTAATATTTATTTTTGTTTCTCGTCTCGTCCATGAAGCGATTATGTATTGATTTGGCCATTTGTCGTTTGTCGCATGACTGTGATCTATTTAATAGTTAATATCAGCATATTTCCTTTAATTTATGTACTTTGTTGTCGATTTTAGCTAAAATTGAGCAAATGCAAGCGGAACAATATTATGGATGATTCGCTCCAGTGTTGTAAAGCGTTTTATAGTATTGCGGAGGCAGTGCACGCTAAGACTACATAAAGTGCGATGAGTGCACGATGCGACATCGATACGTCACTAAACCTATACATATATAATTCCACAAAGAAAACTATGTAAAAAGTATTAACAAACTTAAAGTAAGGTAAATGTTATTTCTACTGCTAGTTAAATAATTTTCTAATCATGCTATTTGTAAAAACTTATTTTTGATAACCAAATATTCTTATATGTTAAGTCACTTCATAAATCAAACTAATCAAAAACATAAATTATTAAATTGTTAGCACTACAGCTACTATATGTTAGGGATGGGATTTTTATAGGTGTCCTACCCAGCCCTTTTGTATGTGATTTAAAATAACGTTAATGTAATGTGTATTCAAACGCCTCTGCTAAATACAGCTAATGTAATGTAAATAACATATGCTACTGAACTGTTGTCATTATTGCCAGTGTGACATACAGCCTGTCATGCAAACATTAAATCGAATCGTAGTACAACTACCAAAAGTCTAAAAACGATTTCCAGCACTGGAAGCCGTACAGAAAACAAAAGCAGCCGCAAATTCGGTGGACAAGAAACTTGGTCGCGCGCGTGCATTTGAATGAAGGTATTCTTGGCTGCTAAACTATTAAAAAAGAGTTTCATTCTGTGATAAAGATAATAATAAAGAAACCAAATGAAAGATGCGACCGTGGCGTAATCGGCGTTTGCAGTTGTTGCTGCTGTCGCTTATTTGGCTGTGCTTTGTATTTGTGATATATTGGTATATATCGCACAGTGAATCGGATAGCATTAAAGATTATACCCCTGAGCTGCTCTGGTGGACAGATGATATGCACTGGAAGTACGATGAGACACGACAATGTGGTTTCAGTAAATGCCGCATCACTAATAACCGCCAACGTTTGCCCGAGTCGCTGGTTTGTATTATTGCGGGAAACGGAAGCTCACTTCCGGTATATTGAGATTAACAAAGCTTCTTACTTTTCAGGCCATACTTTTCTATGCATCCAATATGAAACCTCATGAATTCCCAATGCCCCGTAGCAAGAAACATCTGTGGGCAATGCTGCACGAGGAGTCACCACGGAATGTGCCCTACGTGCCACATGATGAGTTTCTACAGCACTTTAACTTTACGTCCACTTTCAGCAGGTTCAGTGATATGCCACTGACCACACAATATCTGCCCCAGGCCAGCGACTTGACCCAACTTGACTATCATATAAGTCACCTGAGCAAACAATCCTATCAATTCAATGAAGCCTTGGCATCTGTAGTTTTCCTACAAACCGATTGTAATACAATGTCCGGCCGGGAGGATTATGTACGTGATCTGATGAAGCACATGAAGGTGGACTCCTATGGCGGCTGTCTGCACAATCGTGATCTGCCAGAGAAGTGAGAAGCACAGTAAACTTTAACAATCTATAAGTTTATCTTTATTATCTATATACAGTCTGCAAAAGGATTATCTGAACAATATGTATTCACCCGAGTTGTTGCACTTTCTGTCGCACTACAAGTTCATGATTGCCATTGAGAATGGCGTGTGCGAGGATTACATTACCGAGAAGTTCTGGCGTCCTCTCATGGTGGGTGTTATACCCATCTACTTTGGATCTCCCAGCATAAGAGTGAGTACGCATTCCTTTACAATATTTTCCAATCTAATCTACATTTATTCTTCATTAGGACTGGCAACCCAAAAATAAGTCTGCCATTTATATAGATGACTTTCCTAATGCTAGCGAACTGGCCGCTTTCTTAAACCAGTTGGGTGACAATGACACCGAATACACTTCCTATCTAGGACACAAGTTGAAGCGCCAGAACACCATTGATAATCAGAAGCTATTGACTCAGTTAATCACGCGTGGCTACAGCGTAAGAAATGATCAGCAAAATATTGAACACTCGCTCTTTCATCGCTTTGAATGCTTCATGTGCCGGCAAATTCATTTTTCTCGTTCGCCACGTCATGCAGACAGGCGACACTACAACTGTCCCCTGCCGCCAGTTCATGCCCCCTTGGAACATCACAAGAAGCCAAAATACGGGGAAGATTGGCGGTCGATGATGAATGTGGGCCGTTGTCAGGCACAGCTCCTAGATGAATTCTGGCGTGTAAATCAACCATATACAAAGCAACAATTTGAAGAGCGTCTTTCCGAAATGGTGAAGAATAACAAATGTGATTAAGATGTTGACTTTTGCTAGTACAAATTGTAGTTAGATATTGTTAAACATTTAAAATATATAATAGAATGCACCAAAGTACTGATTATACAGACTCAAATATGTTAATCCTTGAGGATATTTTCATTATTAGATATTTTTGAGTTTCTAAATTAACATACTTAGAAATGTACAAAAAATGTTAATAGAACGCATATAAAATGTTAAAAATCAAATATATATAATATACTATACATTTTAGTAAGGAAGCGAGGTGTAATTTTATGCTCATATCCACAAAAAATAAATTTAAGCTCATTACTTATTATTTACAAGTTATAACTAGAATTGTAATGAACTTTAAGTCTTTCGCAAATAATTCAAAAGAAAATGAGTAAAGATTTTAAATTAAGTTGCAGATATTCAAAATTGAGAGTACATTCTATAAAAATTTGGCAATTTTGTTTAAACTGCCGAGTCTTTTTATCAGATAATTATAGGGAGTAATTAGTGTCAGAAAATTTGTAGTAATAATAGAGAAATGTTGTTAATTTGTAAAGTGTTAAAATTTAAACATTTTAAATGAAAATATCGTGTTATATAAATGACAAATATTTTGTGATACAAAAGAGACAAATCGTTGATTGCCAATTTATTTATTTTCAATTAAAATGATTTTTTTTACATTTGCCAGTGCATCTGGGGTGTAACTTCCTTGAGCTGACCCATGTCCACGATCCACATGCTGCCGTTTTTCAACATTTCCATGGCCTTAATGACCTGCATGGCAGCCTCTTCGGGCATTTGTCGTTTGGCACTTTCGAAGGCTTCAACCAGTTGCTCGGAGTGATCCCAGGTGACATTGTCGCGTAGATTCATCATCATTTCGGTGTTGGTCAATCCTGGACACACGGTCATGAACATGACTCCAGTCTTCTGATAGATATGCTTATCACCCATTGATCTGGTGAAGCCCACAACTCCATGCTTGGCGGCAGCATAAACAGCAAAAGCAGGCGCTGGTTCCAATCCATAGACAGAGGACATGTTCATCACCACACCTCCAAGTCCCATTTGGGTCTTGTCCATGTACGGCATCGCCTTCATTGTCACATGGATCATAGCAGTCTGAAAGAGAAGGATATTAGATTAGCTGTTCAGCGAGCTCCGGCTTTAGGGTTAGATAAAATTAAAGTTTGCCACTAAACCGAATCCTGTCCAACATTTTAGTTTTTAGCTTACCAAATTGATGCCAATTGTGGTCTCCACATCCTTGTCGAGCAGCACATCCTCGCAGTTTACCAACACATCAATGTTACCCATCATCTGTCCCATTTTCTTCATCGTCTGCTCAATTGATACCTTATCCATAAGATTTATCTGCATGAACACAACTTTAACATTGGGATTCTCCGCCTGCAGCTTCTTAATCATCTCCACGTTCTCCATGCGATTCATAATGCCCAACATCTTGAGCTTTTCCCGCTGCATCAGCTGGTGCATCATCTGGAATCCGATGCCGCTGAAGCCGCTGACAAACACAACATTTTTACCTGTCCAATCACACATCTTTGCAAGTAATTCACTGACCAATTGCCACAGACAACATCGTCTTTTATATGCTTTTGTTCCAGTTCAAAAATTCCTGATAATTCTTAATGCATCTGGTCTTCCGACCTGCACAGGGTCACTGTCGAAGGTCCCAGTGCATTCACTGATATCGGTGGTAACGGATGACGAATCGTCTCGGTTATACCCGGACCATCTGTCCGATGTATATGTGATGTTATGCACCTCTCCAGATAAGATTGCTCTCCAGGTCGTTGCCTGTTTTGCAAATTTCTTATCACAGTATATAACCGAAGTAAATGTCCAAATTACATATACAGTTAGACTACATTAGACAATTATATTCAGCTTTAATAACGCAATTATAACTGAAATTTCATCATAATGAAATTTAATACTATGTGTATAGAAGTAGTTTTTTTTAACATCTTCGGTTTATATTAGGATCAATTTCAAATTTGAACTTTACATCGGTTTTCTACAGGGAGATTAAATTTGGTGTCCCTAGCTATCATAGCGATGTTACAAACAGGCAGAGGATTTAGCTATATAACTATTTTTTCGCCCTGTTTTACGAATAACATCTTTAAAAATGCCTAAATTTAAAAAATCCAGTATTATTTTTTATTTTTGGAAAATACAGAGAAATTCAAACTGAATAAATAAATATGAAAATCGTGTCAAGCCGAGCTAGATTTCAAGTTACATATATTTTTAAGCTTTATTTTTAAGGTTAAAGGATATTGAAGATTGAAAATATCCATTAATTTACTAACTAAATAATGTCAAAGTTATGCAAGTAGAAAATTTTTAAACTATTGAACTGGCAATTTTTCAAGTCATTCCTACTATTCCTATTCCTACCCTTTAAAAGAAAATTCCGATACATGTATAAATAAAATAGATAACAATATAAAATAATTTGATAATTTATTTACAACGATTTCTGAACAAGTGTGTTCGATGCTTAAATGCTACTGAAATGTTTAGACAATCACAGATGTTTATGTTTATGTTAAAATGAAACTAGCCTAACAAAGAGCCATATATAAGGATGATTAGGATCGGAGTAATACTTATAATGAAGTGAAGCTAACTCACTTAAAAGGTTAACTTAACAGATGAAACTAGGATGAACTAAGATCTTCACATAACAATGAAACTTTTATATGTATTTACTTCTTATATTGAAAAAGGGGACTTCCCTTTTTCGGTAAAATCAATAAGAAATAAAAGTATCTGAAGTTTCGTGAAAGTTGACTGAAATTGGAACTAGTGTCATGATAGCATTGAGGTTGAATCCTGGCGCTCAGCGCATGCGAAACAGGAAAATATAGCTTATAATAAGGCAGCTTAAAGTAAAACTCGATCCGAGAACTCTGGAGGATGCATCTGTAGTGGGTGTTGGTGAGGTCGGTAAGTTTCCTGGATTAGCGGATGTTGAAGATGATTCAGAGTCCCCTCGAGAATCGGGCACATAATCTCCACAGGTCGGAAAGTTACGAGGCACCGGTACCATCTGATCATTGTCCCCTACTTTGATTACAAGAGCCATGCCGATTTCTGCATGAAACTCGATGTGGCAATGGAAAAGCCAATATCCCGGATTATATGCCTCAAAGCGAATGATTGTGTAGCCACCATCCGGTACAGTCACCGTATCCTTAACAGGAGGATTAACCAAGTTGCGCTTGAGGAGCTTAAACTGATCCAATTGTTTTACCTGTTGAAAGTAAAAATAAGAAATAAAAAATAAAAAAAATGAAATTTAAATGGAAAAGAATGCTAATAAAAAGAGCATTGCAGATATAATCTGAAGAGATACTGATGAAAAATATACACACTATATGTATATAGGGAAGGACAAGTTTGCTGAGTAAGAACAAGAACTTTTGTTCATAACTTCCAAACGAATTAATTAATGAAATGTGTTCAAAGGGAAAAAAGTTTGAATATAGATTTATAGACAATAAATCATTTGAATATTCTAAATGGAAATTAAGCTTTAAAAACCAAGAGCAAAGAATTTACTAATGACTTTGTGTGTTTCAAAATACATATGAATTATGTTTATAAGATCCAAGTAAAGCTAATGTATTAATTAATTATTTAGAATATCATAATTTATTCAAAAAAGAATTTACTCAAAATGAATTTTGTAAATATATATTGTTATAAAACATATTCAAATTGAAAACAAGTTCTATCTGCAAAAGGTTGTACGATAGAATATGTATAGATAGATAAACTGATTGGAATAAATCAACTTGGCTATTAATACCTATTAACTTGATACTGATCAAGATTTGTAGTTCATAGAGATGAAACGAATTGTTTTCTTTTGAAAATCGTTGCTCACCATTTCAATAGTGACATTTTCGCCAAGACGCTCGAGACCCACGACCCGGAAAGCATTACCGTGCAGATGGAACGGATGATTGGCATAGAAAGTAAATCCTTCATCCACAATAATCAGCTCGACGACGGCATTGTGTGGTACTTGGAGCACATGATAGCACTTGCAGAATTCTTCCCGGCAATCAATGCCCTGCTGGGATAGTGTTGTCTCATTGCAGAAGAGATCATCCTTTATCTGATTGCGTTGGGGCAATAGAGCCATAGGAGGGAACTTTAGGGAAATGTGATTTAATTGTGGCGTATAGAGTCTATTTGTTTGGGTAACATTTGAATCCATGCTGTAGTAATCACTGTGATGGAATTCAGGATTATCCTTGCGATAGAAGTCGTAATACACAAAGAACTTGTAGTCAGCCTCGGGCCTTAGAGTATCATGATCAATACCAGAGACCTTATCGTAAATAGGCAACGCTCTCATTTCAGCCACAGTCTTTGTATCCGTATAGCCAGGTCCACGATTCATTACATTCAGCTCAATTCCTGTCGCATTATGATTATAGCCAAGTTCGGCACTGGGCTCCACATCCCGAGCACCTTCATAGCGAAGTATGGCCACTTGGAAGGCGGAAGTGAAGCGTTCACTACAATCCATCAGTCCCTTGAGGCGCAACCAATAATTGTCCACTTCCTGATTGGCATTTAGCACAAAGTCAAAACGTTCTCCAGAATATGTCACAATAGATCCCACCTCCATTGCCTCGATATCATAACCATCCGAGTTTATCGCGGTCAATGTATGATTATCAACGGATACGACAATCGGGCAATTAAGATACTCTGCATTCACAATGCGAAACCGATACCTGAAGCCTCTTCTCACATGATACACCTGGTGTGGTATCTGTTCCAATGGAATCGTATGCAGATTTGATCGACGCTTTCGTGAGTGTACAACAGAGTCGGGCAATGACCCAGAGGTATTTGTGGTCTGTATCTGGGACAGTCTTGCATCACTTGACTGTATCTTTATAACACTTGGCGGCGGCATTGGCCTTAAAGTTGTTATATTCGGAGCTGATGAATAGAGAGAGTATAAAATAATAATTAATTTTAATGAAAATACTTAAATGTAGACTCTTATAAAATGATTTTGTTTTAAATGCTATCTCTCTTTAAAGAAACTCAAATTTCTTAGGGATATTGAAGTATTCAATATATAGTATGATATGTAATATCTTAGAGATGAAAAATCATTTAGGAAGTTGTGGGTATAAACTAACAAAGATCTGGAATTGTTCTAATCTAATCTGTTTCTAAAATAAGCTTAATAACAATTAACTAATTAACAGAATGAAGATTTAAAGATTTTATGTTTAAGAAACTTTAAGGAATGTTTTCCTGTTATCTATTTCTAATCTATTTCTATTATTCTTATTGTAATATTTAAAGAATCTTTCAGAATAAATTCAGTTGACTTAAAGATCAATGAAACTATGTAGCTCTATAATTATAATTTATTTACTTTCTCTTTTCTTTTAGAGGATTTTTGTTACTTTCGATAGCCACAAGATAATTTTCTTGAAGCTATTGTTCCTACTATTTATTTTGGCTTTGATCATTTTTAAGTTTTCTTTCAGATTTTCTTAATATAATACAATAAAATATTATATCTGTATTAACAATTAGATATAATACAGATATCTAGACTATCAAGATGATAAACTTTTGATAGTCCTACAACTCACACAATTCCTACTGTGCATCAATTTACACTTAGATTGTAAATACTTTGTTAATGAAGGTCTTACCTTGAGTTCGATCCGTTGAGCTGTTTCTTGCTGATTCCTCGATCTTGGCAGAGTTCTGGGATGCACTAAGATTCAATTGTTTGTTTATTGCTGGTGGTGTTGGTGGCGCCTCTGCTGTCATACGATGTTGTCTCTTCATATCCGCCCAAATGCGATTGTAGTACCGACCACGCCCATTGATAAGTATGTTGTGTGGTTTATTGTCGCCACTCGAGTGATGATGAAAGGCAAAGATGTTGGCGCCCGGCTCGTGAATCCAATCCTGGACAACCAAGACATGTTCACTGAGATCAAAATCGTAGAGTCCGCCATGAGGATCAGAGCTCTTAGGACGACGTATGATCAATGACCCAAAGACACCATCTCCACGCTGCATGCCCGTGTGAGAGTGCCAAAAGTGGGTGCCAGAATTATCCGCCGGAAAGCTGTAACGGAATGTGGCATGTGGAGGAATCGGACACTGGGTAATGTGTGGTACACCATCCATATAGGGTGTCTTCTTTTGGTGCAGACCATGCCAGTGAATTGTGGTGCTTTCTCCCAACAAATTGTTTTTCACATCAACCTCAATCTGATCACCCTCGCATACCTCAATTGCCGGACCCGGCATCATGCGATTCACGACGGTTATGCTGCGCTGCAGGCCATCCCCAAGGATACAATGCGGCCTCGAACAATCCGTGAGATTGAGAGGACAGTCGAAGCAGGCCTTCGAGAAGGTCTGATACCATTCAACTACAAATGTGTAGTGACAGGTCATGGGCGCCGCATCCACTTGACAATCCCGGACACACGGATGCTGTCGATACCATTCCGCTGTCCAGATATCCCTTGTAACATCCAAATCATCCAACTGCTCGACTCGTGCCGTTGCCAAAGGTCGGCAAACTGGACAACAACTGTTTCTCTCTATACGCCAGGATGGACACTGAGGATCAATGGGTCGACAATTGCGCTTGTAACTGTCAATGGTAATCTCTCCATTGTCCATGCGATTGCATTCCAACAATGTGCAGTCTGCATCATTGTGCCATGACTCCCCCACCGCATACAGGGTGTTATTGTGCTGACAATGGGTGCGCACACACTCGCCACAACAGCTTCCAGGTGTCTTGCGCAATTCGGTACCCTGTAATTAATTCATTTATTAATTTCTCAAATTAAGATACAATTTAATTTCTTATAAATATTTTAATTAATTAATTGAATGTTTTATCATTATTTAATATTATTAGAAAAACAAATAAAAAATGGATATCCAAAAATTAATTTAAACTCTTTCCGATGTTTCTTTCCTATTGGTTTTTTCATACATTACAATTAAGTTATAATACTCTTTTACTCTTTGGATACTGGGTATAAATATTCATAATGAACAACTCCCCGCTGTGGATCCTGTTTACGTTAATTAGCAAGTTATTTTCATTAAATATCTGACTTTTTGTAGTTATAATGAGTATTTATATTCTTTCGTTTTATTCGTTAGGAATGCAAATTTAATTTTAATGTATTTTGGTCATAAAAATATTAACAATAGGGTATACCACATTACATACAAAAGTGGACGCCTTGTTGAAAAAATACTGTAATCACCGGTGTTGGGTTTAATTAGCGAAATAGAGAAAAGCAAGTGATAAATGTGTTGAAATTGTTATATAAAATTGACAAAATTAAGAACAATCCTTAAGCTGTCGGACTAGCTTAATACTTTTCTAATATTTAAATGCGTTGCCTAATAATTTTCTTGGATAAATTATTATGTAAAAATAAGAAAAACAATCAAATTTAATAGAATATTTAAGTCATTTTGCAGGCATATTCTATTAATTTGTTATAATTTAAGTTTACTTTAATAATATTAGACATATGTGTTCCGCATTTAATAGGGTGGAAATCGATTTAATATCTTACCCTGCTTGTAAATATATAACTATTACAATTATAAATTTATTTCATTACTTTAGTTAATAGATTAGAATAATTATAAAGTATTATTAGCCTTTGCAAAGGTTGAAGCTATAATATTTTCTACAAATTTAATCATTATTTAAAATCAAATTTAGGCTTTGCTTTTTTCTAACATTTTTCTTTGAATTCTTTCTCTCTTAATTTATATCTTGATGAGTTTTATTACAAATTCCACACTCAAACCCTATTCAAGAAGTAAATTGAATGCATATTTGGTAGTTCATGAAATACGCACCACATCGCAGTAGAACTCACTGCAGTCAATCGGAGTGACAACAATATGAGCTTGTGGTTTATTTCCGACTCCTGCGGCGCAACTGTAAACCAGACAATTGTCCTGTGCATCAAACCAAACGGATCCCTGTTCCTTGCGGTAAGTATTATTGCGCTCCTGGTACTGGCAATATGTGCTGCCTGCAATAAATAAAATAATTTTGTTGGGAACAATGTAAAAGGCATTTCATAATACTTATTATTGATAGAGAATATTATTTTTAAAAATGAAAATATCTTTCTTTTAAAATTATTTATACATTACAGCATTTTTAAAGAAATTTAAGAGGCTTCCAAGCCAATCTGTATAAATAAGTATATACAATGAGTTGTGAACGTATGAATACACTAAAAATCAGATAAACACCTTGTTGAATGAGTGTTTTTATAAAAAATCATAAGCAAAGTTATTAGTTCAAGTAAATAAAGCCCAGAAAATCCCAGATGTATCTTACTTAGGAATTTTTTTGTTTTAAAGATCAGGAATAACTGGTATTTTAAACTTTTGGATACAAATCAAAATTAACTTGTATTTTTAAATTTTTAGCTTAAAGATTTTAAATGTTGCTATGTTAATATACCTAAGAACTTTATGAACTATTTGCTAAATTTTCATGTTATCCCACACATTTAACTATTATATTTAAATTGATTTGTGTAAAGATTTAAGTTCTAGGCCTCCAGAGCAGACAACTTCACTTTGCGTAACAAAGCAGCCAGCAATTTATCTAGCCAGTGAATCGGAACTTATAGAAACACTTTTATGTAGATAAAGTTGTTGACACGTGTTTTTATGAATTGTTTGTTTATTAACAAATGATCATGATTGTTGTTTAATAAAGCTGAATGTACATATAGACACAAAATGTAAATAATAACAAGTTAGCAACAAACTTTTCGTTGTTCGCAAACGCGTTTGAGTTGTGCAAAAGTCACGCGCTTGAATCTGTTGAACTCACTTGCACACTTAACTTAAAACTGTTATTTATACATTGTACATTCTCATATACATATATGTATATAATCTATGGTTTGTAATAATGCATGTTATTATACAATACACGTGCTAATTGTTTGCTGAGGTGCTTGAACTAAGTCAACTACTTACCGCAACTGTGAAATTTAATTAACAGCAGCTCAATACCCTGTAATTTTGCTAGATTACTAGATTATAGTGAAGAAGATATCTTCTATTAAGGTTGATAATCCTCAAAAAGAATTTAATTCTTTTAATTTGATTTCTTATAAACCTTTAACCCAATTTATGAATAAAGGGTATAATAAATGTGTTTAAGAGTTGCTTGTTTTTCCGTACTGTGGATTTATCATATCAACAAAGAAGCCGCACCTGGCCAAATAAAGCCTTGCTATAAAAATGACTTAACTTATCCAAACAATGATAAAAAGCAATGTTCAAAATTTCAATAAAAATAACTGGTAATTGTAAAGCGAACTAGAATTCTTTTAATAACCTTGAGATACACTTAACTAAGATCACAGAACTATTTAAATATTTTTATGCAGGGTATTGGATTATTATTGCTTAAGTTTCCGTAGTACTTGGTATTGGAAAAAACAATTTATTAATTAAAACATTAATTTCGCAACCAGCCACGCTATTAAATATGTATTTGTACATTAAAGAATCATTAAATTTACGACCGAACATGATATCAGGATTTAATAATTCACAGCCAGATAAGCACGTATGAACCTACTGCAATTGCTCTGTTAACTTTAAAATGATTTAGAGTATTGTAAAACTAAAGGCTGATTATCAAAATGTGTTGAACGCTTGGATTTTTATGACCTTCACCAATTAAAATTATCACAAAATGATTAAATTATTTTTGTCAAGCTAAATACAGGGTATCCGACTGCCGAGCATGTCAAAGAATACATAAATTAATATATTATTGAAAATTTATCATTTATTTTCAAAATATAAAATTATTGACAATTTATTGCTATTGTACATTTTTATTATTGTTTTCGCAATACAGTTAAGATTGGTGTATATCGAGTTTTCAACATTGTGTTGCTAATAAAATATATCAAAAACAACAATAATAAAGCTCAGCACGTTTCTGAGCCTGGCCAAAAAGATAGGGTACATACGTTAGTACATATAAATATTCAAAATATAATCTATTTTGAAAATATAATATAGTTCTTCTATTAGCAATCGAGTTTTCAACATTTTGTTGATAAAAATTATAGTAACAGCTGAATAAATTTGCACAGTTCTTAGCCTGGCCAAGAAGACAATGTACACATGTACACATGCATATACATACATAAATATGAATATATATAAAATACACTTTCCGATGGCACCAGCCTTTTAAATACTGTCGCGACACCAGTAGTTGTTTGGCATATAAATGAAATATTTACATAATGCCGATTTTAGCAACAAAACTATGCTGTTAGCCAGGCTTATTGTCAGTAGGTCTGTCGGCCATTCGACCAGAAATGAGGTTTTTATTATTGACTACTGATGTTCATACATTCATATGGTCATTATTATGATTGCCTGTTGATTTAGTACTTATTATTTCATATGTAAAGTACTTACGCAAATTTGCAGTGTAGGTATTTTTAGCAGGTGATCGGCTCAGACGGAGCCAATCATCATTATACTTACATTGTTTTCAATTTACATTTATGCTACGTCAGCCCACAGTCATATTGGCCAAGGTTAGCATATGAAACTGTTAATTGCTAGTTGATTTTTTCACACGCCTAACAATTATGAATTTGTTTGGCTTATAATTAAGACAATGTTTTGCCAATGTTCGTGCTGGCTAACCATTTATCTGACGACTCTCTTAAACGTTTCAAGTCATCAATAAACAGCACAGAAGGGAATCATGCTAGCCGCAGTTTGTGAGTCACTTCTGTTATTAGCTTGTGCTGTTAACAGTAGTAAGAATGTTTTATCCAAGTTGTAATTTTTACACCAAAGCTGCCGTTGTTATTTTTTATTGGAGCAATGGCAACTTTTTTAAATTGCCTCTTTTTTGTTATGATGATTATAAATTGTAGGCTCAAAGAGAAATAATTAAAAATAAAGAGATGATGGCCAAAAGGAAACAAATTGCAAGGTTTGTCGAAAAAAGCCAAGTGTGGTTGCCTTTTTAACAGTTAGTTATTTGCTAACATTAAAGGGATCAGTTTGCTTGTTTTACTACTTCTTATTTAAAAATTATTTATTTTTAGTTAGTACGTATTTTTATTAACCTTATAAATTAAGTTATCTCAACTCACCAGCTGGCTCTCCTACAGTTTGAATGCTACTGGCCTCTGTTGAGCTGCAACTTAACAGAAATAGGGTGCAGACTAACAGCAATGGTGCTGTTAACCTGCAAAGTTCTCCAAATTTGTTGTTTGCTCTCATGTTGTGTCTAGAACTGTGATTGCTCTTCATAAACTTTTGTTGTCTTTCTGTTGTTGGGTTTGTTGCGGTGCTCATTTTGTCATAATTATGGTTTACGTTTATTTTCCTGATGGTTATTGCTTTTGTTTTCAGGTTAGCGTTTAAAAATTGCTTGCGGAAATTTGAACTTTAGTTGTTGTTTGTTTTTCCTTTGGTCGTTTTATTTCCAATTGGCTGTAAATTAGACTGAAAATGTGGCAAATTAGTATGGATCAAAAACAAATTAAATGATAATTAGTTTATGTTTTATTAATAGGTTTTTTGTTGTTGAATTTAATTGTAGAATCTTTTTTTCATTGTGTCAACTATATCCATATTCAATTTTGCTAATTGAATATATGGTAAATAACATTATTGTTGCAATTTATGGAAATTTGAAAAATAATTATACACTTTCACTACAATTAATTAACTTTTGATAAAACGTTGTATTTAAAAATTTAATTTTTAGGCCCAGTACTTTAAATAGTACAAAGGGTCTGTTGAGATTGTCAAAAAAAATTTACAGGCAGATGGATTTTTATTATTACTATTATTTGAATCATGATCATCATCTAGAAAGTTGCCTAGCAATTTTCACGTTTAGTTTTTTTTAACATAATTTAATTATAATAAGAAAAGTACGTATTTGTTTTTTGCAAAGGGATACATTAAATATTTCTTGAGGTTTATCTGTATAACATATGTGTATTTTTTAAATTGTTCTGACAATATTTAACCCAACACAATTTGTTGCTGTCCCAAAAGGCGCAGGACTCTAGCCCGTTATCCAGCCATATATTGTTGACGGGCATGACTATCCGCAGACGAAACAAACATAGATTGTATTTTTATTTAAGTATGATTTACGGTTGCCTGTTAATGCGAATATTGCCCATATGCCCCCGCTGGTCCCAGGGCTAGACGATAGGCAATGGTAGGCTCTATCAGCACATTGCCAGAAAGCTAACTTGGCCCACACGCAACGCACGTACAAATTTAATTAATTAGCACTCTGTTCTTCAAAACACACACAGTTACACACACACACAAACACACACACACACATGCTGGGCAACAGTCACGTACGTCAAAGGACGCTGAGAAACTTGAGCCGGAGACGGAGCCCGAGTCGGAAGCTGTAACTGGCAACTGGTGGATGGACGGACCAGTGCCCAGACAGATGAAGGCCACGGCCTATTCACACAAAGCGTATCAGGAAAACTGCGCATAAATTATGAAAAGCAAAACAGAGCAGGAAAAACAGCAAAGCAAACATAAAAATTGGATCAGGAATTTTTCATATAAAATCCTCAGTGCCTTCAGCCATATCTTTTGGGCACTTAGTTTGCTGGTATGCTTCTGCATCTTATTTTGGCAACACTTAAAGTCACTTAAAGATTTATGTTTCTGGCCAAGACTTGACTGAACCTAACGTACTTCCGTTAATTACAAATTAAGTTGCAGTTCATTTTAAAACAACAACAACAACCAGAAATATAAATGTGTACAGACTATTTTTGAAATTTAATAATAGTCTATTAAGGGTTTATTATTTTGAGAGGTTATTAATTCAATTTGTAGGCTTCGATGGAATTTCCGGATCTAAGTTAAAACAACAAGTATTATAATAAACAATCAATATTGAGAGCAAGGCATGGTGATTGACTGACAAGCTTTCGAATAGGGGCTACCCTGTATATTTTAAGCTAAATTACAGATGTCAAAGTTTTTAAACGTGTATGATGATAATAGATCGTTATTAAAAGGCTTACATAGTTAAAAGGTAGACTAAAGGATAACTTCCCCTTTAGTAAGTCATTCTCAGTATTGCAGTCACTATTTAATTAGCGAACTTTGTGAACTTTTTGTGATTTTTTGTTGTGTTGAAACATGACTAAATGTCTAATTAAGAGCTAGCAATTGTATATTGAGCTTTGATTCTCATGTAGATTTCGAGTAATGACTGAGGCATTCCTCAATGACGTAGCTTTACGAGTCACGTTAAGTGGTTACGTTTATTTGTAAGTTGTTGACTCCTCGGTATTATTATTGTCTATAGTTGTAAATTTATTGAATAAATAAAAATCACACTATGTTAAAGAATGATGATTAATATGGGCAATTCCTGAATGTAATTCATACTATTTACGGAGTATTGTGCTGAATTATATTTTGGAAATCACCTTATAGTGATATTTAATATAGAACTGCTCGGGCGTTTCCAAAATATGCTTTCTGTTTGGATGATTTTTCGGTCGAGTGCACTTGAGAAAATTCCATTATTTAAACGTGAGGCGTTGCTTAAAATTTTTATTAAATCTGAGAATAGTTATTAGAGTTATATATAGTAGTGTACATATTTAGTTTACTTATTTCACTTAATTGAATATCTGTCTGTCTTGCTTAGATAATTGGCTTATTAATTAACAATAATCTATGTTCTAGAACTTTACACACAAGTATTCTCGGTCTACAGATTAAATACTCTAAGCACTTTCACTTTTCAAACAATTGCAGTTTGCACTTATTTATTTATTACTTATTTTGTCACGATATGTGTCGTAGGGAGGCATTTCCGATCATTTATATGTAAGTACGTGTAGATTTACTTGATCAGTTCAAACCGATATTGTCCTCACATCACACGATATTTGTATGACACTTGATACAATTAAATTTATATACAGAGACTGCCTTAACATGAAAAGTATTGAGTTGCTTCTAATTACAAATGTAGTATTCACAAATTATTCTAGTTGCGCTAATTTGGATCTAATTTGTGCAAGTAGCAGAGGGAAATATATGACACTTTATTGTGTGAAATCCCAAACTCGGCTAAAATACATTTATTCCAGGGATGTATTTATTATAATTATATATTATAATATTAAAATTTCTCTTGTAACTGGTTTTTTGTTTTGTTCTTTATTTAGGGGCATCCAAAATTAAAAATAAACTTGATCTGTGCATGGTATACAGGACCTAACATCCAACAAGCTCAAAGGTAGTTGATTTTAATAATAGATTACTTAATTAAATACATGTTAATTTAATTTTAATAACTAAATTTTTTTACTACTTACTTAGTCTATTATATTTTGAAAGAAACTTAATAATTTGTTCATAACAAAAATAAAATAGACTGACTGATTAAACTGAGTGTTTAACTTTAATTATTATCACCTTTTCATTGTTTAGTACTAATATCAGTCTCACTTTAAAGTGTCAGTGATTAAAGTGTCCGTTTAAAGTGTCTTAATTGAACCCGACTAAACTCTCCATTATTATTCCTATTCATTTTATAATTGTACAAATTCTAGAATATGAAAAGTTCCGCATGTAAAATTCTTACAGAAATTAAAAAATTTGAAAGACTTTTAACCTTTGAAATGAAATAATCAAAATAGTAAGGAATTTCATACTGGTATCACAGCGTATCATCAATTCCATTGCTATAAAAATCGAAATTTATGAAAAGCGAATTATGAATTTTTATTAGATACGTTAATTTAGACTGCTTGCCTATATATATACCATATAATGATATTTTGCCTAAGGAGGGTCAACTACTGCTTCTACAAGTTTTATTTAAATTTTCTTTTTGGAACACAAAAAGTTATGTAAAACATATTTAATCGGACAAACTTGCGCAACAGAAATTTGTCAGCATTTTTTATTATCATCATATATTTTATTATATCTTTATAAATACGTTTAATGCGTATACATATGTATACAAGTATTTATTTGGTATTTGGTATTTGTGTGTTGAGTTTGAGTTTAAATTTGATTTATTGTTGACTTTTTATCTTTTTCTTTCTTTTGACTCGTTAATTTGTACAATACGACAATTCAATTATTCAGATCCGTCATTTGGCCGCATTTTTATTATTGGCCTGGCCTGATGCGAGTTTTGTTGCGTTTGGTTGAAAAATAAAAGCAAACGCAGTGTCAGCGTAAGAGCCACAAAGAGTGGAAGATTTTAAGCTGCTTAACGATGTGAAAATGTTGTGTATTTATATAAATATATACACGCATACCCTTTTGTGTGTACTTGGGTGTGTATGTGTGTATGTGTGATTAATATTTTTAGCAGCAGCTGGGCTATTCCGGGTCGAATGACGGGGAAGCCCCTGGCTTACGCATTCTATTTGATGCACATCATCATTTAAGAATTCATGGCAGTTATTTAGAACAACCCTAGATGCAGGGTAACATGCAGTCGAAATTCGAAATGTTTTTATTTTATTAATATGACTTTGGCTTGAATTTAAGTTGGGCTTTTAAATTCTTTGGAATTTCGCGTCCAAGATCTTGTTTTTTTGTGGGCCACGTTATGGGAATCCCCTACCTGAAATCCGGTTGCAGTTACTTTCAATCAGAGCTGAGCTTTTTGACTCTGTAATCAAGATTACACATTGTGATCGACGTAAATGATAGAGAACAGAAACAAAGTTAATTAATGTTTGAACCTTGGCCACTAAGTAGCCACTAATTGTAAGCCAAGCTACGTGCCGAGCAACGGGCAACACAATGTTAATATGTAAACAAAAAAAAACTAAACAAACAAAAATAAAAAAAAGAATAACAAAAAACAACATAATTTGTAGCTGGTTTTTGCGTGCATGAATTTGTTTATGATAATACAAATTATACGTTGACTTTTTAAAGTTTTGTCGAAAATTATTCTTTATATACGTCATAAAAGTATGATTCAAGCGGATTAAGCAAATATTCTATCAACAGGTTTCATCTGAACTACAACTTGGAGTTACCCTAGAGATCAAGCTTATGTTGTTGACAGACGACTTTCAATTGAATTAGAAAAAGATTGACAGGTATTGTTATATAATTGTTGACTTCTCTAAATATTATTTCTGATTATTTGTATATATTTTATGAAAAACTTTACGGAAATGCTGCAACTGTGTGTCTAATCACAATTAAAAGATAAGTCGGAAATGATCGATTAAGTTTGAAGTAACATGATTTAGCGAAGGATATCCAGTATTACTTTAATCTAAGAAAAAAAATATAAATTTGTGTATAATATGAAGCATTTTATTAATTATTATTTAATGCTATCCAAAATATGCATGATTGTCTCTTTGTCTATTAACTTAAATAAAACGATAAGTACTAATAATAACTATTAAGTTAATGACAGCATGATTGATCGAAGGATATCCAGTATAACTTAAATTTTAAAACTGTGAATTATTTTTCTTAATGTTGTTTAGTCATGTTTATCACGATAAGAAATTATTTTATAATTATATCCAAGCTAAACTAATGGACGAATTTGTTCCGAATCTCATCACTTGATTGAATAAATTTATGAAATTTTGATCTTAATTTCTTGATCTTATCTTGTTTTATCATTATGAATTATTCCGTATCTGTTTTGTATTAAACAAGGAATGGAACACCTGCTTTACAATGAGGTCGTTTATCAAAAAAATATGGTAATAAGCGTACAATTCTTTCAGAGTAAAGCTGAATTGTCTTTTATCTTAGTATAGAGTATCACTAGTCGAGTTCGCATTTCTTACTTGTTGTTCACAACGCGTCCATAGCTTATTCAATGTTTATGATCCTTAGATAAAAATATGCTTTGCTCTCTCAAATTGTAAAACTTTGTGTTATCACGTCAAAGGGAAATGATTTTCAAGATCAGGTAACATCTAATAAATCCAACCGATAAAGGTTTTAGTGTCTTAGATAAAAAGTGAGTCAAGGGCACAAAACACATGAATTAACTAAATGTAACTATTAAAGTTTTAGCAGCACTGAATGGCGTGAAGTCTCAAGGAACCGACGTATTTCACTGCCAAATATATAGAGTTACCGCCGTGGATGCGCGCGATTCGCCGTTAAAATCGCAACTAACTCAAATTGTATGCAACAAAGGTGTTTTTGAAGATTCAAAACGCGCTAAAACTAAAATTATTTTAGCCTTTTTCCAATGCTCAAACAGTCGCTGCTGATAACAGTTCAAGTTACGACAACGCGGCGATCGCTTCGCTTTTGGCAAAAACGATCGTGTTACGAGAGAGGAAGAGAGAGAGAGAGAGAGAATCGGAAAGTCATCGACAGAGAGCGCCTGAGCGTGAGCTTCGTTTAACCTGTCTGCCATTTTAATTACATGCACTTGTTTTTGCCTCTTCAGCTCTGTTGACATTGGCCTGTGAGCAATGTTAACACTTAACAGAGCTTTGTTTACTACAATCTACTCTGATTGGCTGCATGTTAAACACGTTGTAAGAAAACTGCCGCTTCTGTCCCTGTGAACACACACATACATAAAACACATCTGATTAGAATCGCCTATGCTGGCAACAGAGCGTATGCTTTATTGACAGTCCGCATTTATTAAAAGTTGTAACATTTCTAATAAGAATACACATCTGCGTGTTCTTTTTGATTGGTTTTCGTTTATATCTTAGTTTCACATATGCAAAGCTATCTTATTTACATACATATTTGCTCATATCTTTCAACAAGGTGACTCATTAGAATCACTTATTGCCATCTGTTGATTTTCAACTTGATTTGAGCTACAATTTTCGAATGTTGGAAATTGAAAGCATCCTTTTATGTAATAATCATGACTTACACAGAAAAAAGGCATTCTTAAATTCAAATTTAAAATTCTTGATCTATTTCTATCAAGTATTTCGCACTGGCTTTAAGGAAATCCTACATCATACACACAAATCAGTTAGCAGTCAAATAAGCTTGTTTATAAGATTGTTTCCCCAAGAAGAATAGTCTAATCAATAACTTGTGTACTTACTTTCCAATCGTATTGCAAAGTTTTCGAAAACTTGCTATAAAATAGCCTCATTACATTGAAACTTCACAGAAAGGAAAGCTATATAGCACTGGGTTCAAAAACTTGGTATAATATCTTTAGCAACTCTAACAAAAAAAGATCTATAACAAAACTGAATTTCTTGTGGTATCAAAATATGTGAAGAGCACATCCTCTTAAAAAATGAAAAGAGATCTCGAGCGTAAAAGTGCTAAGAATAATATTTAAGTCAACAATAATTAGTGGAAACATGTATCTATTTATTGACAAGCAGTAATAAAACAACTAAAATCCTTTACCAGATTAAAGGTTCTTACAAATAAATATTTTAATTTGTAAAATGAAAAGATAAGCTCATTAACATATACTTAGATACATATTCTGTAAATTGTTTTTTTTTTATACAGAAAACAATTGTTTTTAAAATGAATATTCTTGATTTTCGACGCTTAAGTTATTACGCTATTGGGCAATAAATCATCGATTGTAATCCCACCATAATAATGTTCAGTGTAGAGTCAGCGTTATTCACCATACACAGAGAGATGAAGCTTTACGCTCTCTCTCTCTCTCTCTCTGCAGAAGGAACTTTAAGTTGCAGCATCCCGTTAGTCGGCTGGAGTAACGCGACGTTAACACCGGCAGCGACTGCGACTGCGACAGAGGTAACGTAGTCCATGGCATGTCCTTTTGGCAGGCTCTGTATTGCGTTCAGTTCGTATTTAGACGTGCGTGCGGCAGCAACAAACTCAGCCCTTAACTTGGCTAACAAGAGGATGTTTATGGTAGTCTCAGTTGACTTAGTGGCGTGGGCCAAGTTGAAAAGTGTTAATAAGCCAGCAAGAGTCTTCAAGTGCGGCCGGCCGTGAAGTGCGTGGAATTTGTGTGGAAGTGCCAAAAAGTTGGTCGCGTCTCCTAACTTGGATAACTAAACGACAGCTTTTCGGAAGTGTGAGTGTGTGTGTGTGTGAATGTGAATGTGAGTGTGTGCCACAGTGTGACCAACAAATTATTTACGAAATACTTACGAGCGCTTCAAGGGAAAAAGGATTTCATATACTGCCAGTCCAAAGTTTGCTTAAAGGATTAAAGCATCTCACATTGGTCGAGGTAACGAGCCTTTGTTTAGCTCACTTTGTAGCTTCTTTTTGGGGTTGCCCTTTGTTTATGCCAAAAACTTTAATGCAGCTAACTCCGTTCCCTACATTTTTGGTTATTTTTGGTTGATGTTGTTGTTGCCGCTGTTATTATTGTTGTTTTTCTGTGTTTCTGTTATTTGTGTGTGTCGGCTGCCTAGGGAGCTATAAAATAACGCAGCTCCACTGTATGTAGTCCTTTATGTCGGCATCAATTTATATAGGGTTCCAATGCCCTTAACAACTCAAGAGCTCAAGATATGTTTGTTTCGAAAAAGGTTTTATGGTTATTAATGGTTTATTCATCAGCCCATCAACTAAGTCTTAGTTAATAAGCTGTGTGCAAAATCAAATCTTTTGAGTTACATATTATTATAATTTTTATATAAATATTTCTGTGTTACTCAATATTGTCATTACTATTTAGCACTTTTAGGAACGATAATATATATTTGTAAGACAAGTTAAATGGTTAAAAAAATTATGTTAATGCTAATATACATTTCAGTTGAATTTAAAGCCATTTCTAAAAACTCGCCCAGAGGACATTTTCACATAAAAACTACATATGAAAAACAAAGAAGAACAATAAAATTCGAAAAGAGAACTTTTAGTTCTAATAGAAATTTAAAAAAAATTAGTTATTTTGAATTTAAATTTATATTAGAAAATTAAATTGAAGAAGTGAGTTGCCTTTATCTGTCTAGTCAAGTTTTGTCTATGAATCAAAATATTAGTATGAAACGGTCTTGACTTTAAGTTTCTATTAAAAATACAAAGCAATGAATGGTTAAAATAAAATTATTTTTAAAGTTAGATTGAGGGTTAGATAGAATTCTCAACCGTACAATTTTTATAAAATACAGTCTTTCCCGAGGTTGCTTAGTTTCTTGCTGAATGTGTCATTTAATATATTTAACTGAAGATTTAAATATTAGTTGCAGTGAGTCCCGTTATCATATTAACAAATTTAAAGTAATGTAAAAGAAAGTCGTAACATTTTGTTGAGCGTACTGCTAACTTCAGTTTTTTTTTAGCACAATAACTGTTTAAGTATATATATATTAAGTATTTGATGCATAAAATAGTAGTGCTGTCACTGTTCTACTAAAATGTAAGTTAAATCTGATTGAGGTAGCAAAGTTTCTTAAAGTTCGAACAGCGCATTTGTGTTTCCCGTTGTATTTTATTGTTGTAAATGTTTTTATTAGTTTGCAGTTGTAAAAAAGTTGTTAGTTTGTTTTTAATGCGTTCAGATATTTTTTGTTGTAGCTGTGCTTTTGTTGTTGTTAGGTAATGGACAAAAAAAAGGTTAAATTTATGGGGCTTTAGATTGGCCAGGGACTTGCCTAAAACCATTCATTCCTCCGGACAGGCCAATAGGGGATAGACAAAAACTTTTTGGTACTGTCAACTTTTGTCACTTTTTATGTGGAACTAAGACATAAACACAACATAGTCAAAAGTGCCAAAGAGAACTCGAAAAAGCAAGACTAAGATAACTTTTCATGCATTTATCAAAGTTTTTATGGCTGACGCGTGCACCGCGAAGAAAGCAGCCCGGAATCCGTTTTACACCGTAATCCTGTAATTGAGTTACGGCGGAATCGACAAGGATGCTATGGTCGCTGCTTAAGCGACCGAGACACGTTGCACTTTCTGCAGTCAAAGTCCCAAAATGGTCTGAGGATGGAATCAAGATGGAGACAGAGACAGAGACAAAGACTGAGAATGCGACTGATTGAAATGACGCGACCACCAATGTAATTAAGGTACAGTCTGCTGCCTCAATTTTGCCCATTTAACAGTCGACAACGAGACGAACGTGGCCATAAAACATGTCCTCAACTTGGGCGCCAGTGGTTGCCCAACAACAAAAATGTAAGCAACTACAATTGTGCGGGGTTACGACCGCTCCAAGTCGGAGCCTCGCATATGTCTAGAAGTTTGGGTTTAATGGGTTCACTTGTGCTAGAACTAGAAGTTGAGTTGGGCTATAATTTACAGTATAGTTGGCAGTCATTGTGGCATGTAATTTCTTATAGGAATTGCTGTTGCTTCCAATCGGTAATCAAACTGCGTTTGTTGTCTGCAGTGTAACGAGGCGTATGCGCAATATGAATATTTAATTGCATAATTCCAATATAACCGGCAACAAAACTACTAAAATTATATTGCTCCCCATTACAAATTTGCAAACAGCATTTACTTGGCAATTTTGCTAAGGACACACAACAAGTTGGACTCATAACATATGGACAAAGGTGGTCTTATAAGTAAAAAAACTTTGCAAATCTATAACACTATGCCACACTTATTTTGTAATTTTTACCAAGCCGACTATTCTGATGCACTTCATGAATCCCATTTATATATTTAAAAAGCTTCTGCACAATTTTGATTTAAATCAATAGTTTTACATCTATCTACTATTAAAATTTAAAAAATATAGTTTCTTTTTTGTATTTTTGGTCACCAAATTTTAAAAGTCAACTCACGTTGAGTCAGCGTATTTAATCGCAAACTTTATTGCTTAAAAGTTGGTAAAAACAATTAGACTTCAAACTTGACACCAAGTTTTTTAGTCAGTTTGAAGGCATCCATAAAAGTGCATAGAGTCATAGTAAAAGGAAAATGTTGCCGGTAATAGGCGAAGTCCCAAAAGTATGAAAATTCCAAGAAAACTCAAGTATCTCAACAAAAAGGCGAAGCCTGCGGCAACAGGCTTGACTAGTCCTTGTGTTCCACCTCGTGGGAGTGCTGCAAGTGCCGACGAGTTGTTTTTGCCACGGATGCGGCACATTCCGTTTCGTTTCGTTTCGCACAGCTTCAGCTTCAGCTCTGGCTAAGGCTCCAGGCATCGTCATCGACAGCCTCAGCTGCTCTCATGTCTCTGACCTACTGACTCGTGTAGCCTACTTTCCGGCGCCAAGCGGAGGAGTCAGCATCTGCCTTTGCCAGGTGCCGTTCGTGCGGAAGCCCTAGGCTCTTGGTTCTTGCTGTAGATGCTTCCGATGCTTCCACTGCTGCTGCCTCTGGTGACGCTGATGCTGCTGCTGCTGCTGCTGCTGCTGCTGCTGCCACTGCAATTTATCCAACATTGCGTTGCGAAGCCGTTGACAGAATTAACAGCAAGAAAAATAATTTGTAAATTTAATTAAACATGCCGCGTGCAAGCTGCTCATGCAGAGCCATTGACGTCAACCAACGTTCCACGGCATGTAACCTATATGATTCACATTGTATACCCTTTCTGAGAATAAGTGTGTCATAAAGTATCTGCAGTGTATTTTGTCTTCGGTATATGCAATTAAAGCTACTTGTATTTGTGTTTTTCCAACGTTTTGATCACTTTATTTCAATGATGATAGCACAATGCCATCGGAATGCTCATATAAATTTTCCGTCGGTACTGCAAAAAGAGTTTGCTCAGGTAAAAAAAAACTGATTTTGCAGACATTTAGTAGTACTTAATTAAAACATATCTCAGTTCGTCTGTTCATTATCATTTTCAGCCAACAATCGGATAAGAAAGCAAACATTTATCGAATTGCAATCAATTTCGAATTCAAATAAAGACTATCTAAAAGTTCAAAAGTAAAAATAGTAAATATTTTTGTGGAAATACAAATCTATGAGATAAATATAGGAATATGTCAATTTAAGGTTGACTTAATTTTCGAAGCGATTCTAAGAAATTATAATTTACCAAATATATTTCAGTTGTAAAGCCATATGCTTAACTCTGTATTAATTGACTAGCTTATGTTAACGTATTATTATAATAAAGGAAATAAAACACAACAACAAATATATAAATAATTCACAAACTTAGAAAATACGTATCGTATATACATATATAACTAACTGATGATCTATGAGAATACACAAATTCTTAAAAATACTTCACGTACATAAGTCAATTGTTTATAAAATTCAATTATTGAGTAAATGACCTATTTGATATCTTTATTTACGTTAATCCCTCAGTTAATTATGTTTATATTTTAAGTGAATGTTTTCACACTCTAATGAAAATTGCGAACCTTGATGCATTTCAAATGAGTTTTCACCCCAAAGCTACAAACATAAAATGCGCACGTAAAACACTTGTGAACAAATTTACGAAAAATATTATAAAATTTACGTTTAGTTTGGCCATCCACAAGGTAAACAAATGTAAACACGTTCACAAACTAAACAAACAATTTGGAAGGTTTTATGTTATGTATCGTAAAAGCCATGAAATGTTTGTGTGGTTTTGCTAACTTTAAAGCAAACATATTTGCTTTTAATTAAAATCCCAATAGGAACCAACATGCCGACATCAAACAGAGCGAATTTATTTCAATTGCAATTCGTGAAATAATCGTAAAATTGAAATATTTCTAGCAAAGTGCACGTCGAAGATAGCAGGTATAGAGCAATACTTATCTCCAATAACTATTCAATGAACATGAAATCATAAATAAGAAAACGCCTTCCAGTTTGACGATGCTCCTCTTGTTATTGATATGTTTTTTAGATAGTCCCCAACATACCCTGTTAGTAGCAGAAATGGCTTAAAAAATGGTATGATAAATTAAATCTTACAGGTACTCTAGACTTACTGTAGTTAAATATTTAGTGCATCACTAAATTTCCTGCCGATTTAATTCAACTTTATCTCTTAAACCAGGAATATTTCCTTGATTTTCGCATCTCTTACCAACTCTTACATTTTACCTTGGTCATAATCGTATGATATCTATGCGATTTAAGTTAGTTAAGTTTATTTTGGTGTAATAATAAAATGTATATATTTTATTTTATACTCGTATCTTATTCTTTCTATCGTAACTTTTAGTTTATAATTCTTGCGACATATCGAACTTTTTTTTACGTACACTTCTTCTAGTTATTATATGCCATAAGTGCTCTTTGGTATGACATTGTAGAGCCAAATGAAAAGAAAATAGTTTCTCAGACACGGCCTGCCAATGTCAAATACCAAATACCTACACCTCCCCGCTCTTCTGTCCACTTCTTTGCAACCCTTTGCCGTCGTCGTCGTAGTTCAAATAACTTTTCCTCATGACAAACGTAAAAAAATATTTCCACTTTTGGCTGTGTATACAACATGTAGGGGAAGGGGAGCAATTTCTGATTTATGTTGCATCTCGAGTAAGAGCTGCTGAAAAGTAAGCACTAAAATAAGTTATATAAGTATGTGCACATTCACATGCTATACATATATTTTTATGCATGTATGTAGGAGTTAAATGTTTTCATGGCCGTACTTGTGATTTTCTAAAGTTTTACGTAGTTCTCAGACTATGGAATATGAATAGAGTAGACAAGTGTGGATAAATTCTAGGACAGACACATAACTGTGGATAGATTGACATGGCGTAATGTAATGGAATTTCATATTGATATTGCCATGCTGGGTAATCTGTCTATGGCCCATAAATCTCTATGTTAGGACACAAATGTGTCTTGATTTTAAAGAACAGTCACAAGTCAAATCGATGTGGTCTCAGTAAATTCTTTGATGATTGATGTACAAGTACTCAATTGATGTAATGAATAATTAAGCCACAAAGAGTTTTCTTCAGCTCATTACAATTTAAAACCAAAAAATTAGTTTTGAACATTAATAAAGTGATGCTTGTTACTTAAGGTAAAAAAGGATGCAATGGACAGTGAAATAATAAATTTCTATAATTAATATTTATATTTTGTTACATTTATTTATATTTTATTACACTTTATTAAATGATACACTAAAATCTCAATGAAAATTAAATGTCCAAATGCACATGACAGAACGTCCACAGTCCACATCCAAGAAGAATCTGAATATAAATGCCTATGTTTCAGTGAAATAATTTAATAAGTCTCATAAAATACAATTCAATTTTTTGTGGTCCTGAATTTATGCCCAACAGATGGAATGCTAACACAACCACGCCCTAAACACAATACACTCGAAGCCATAGACTTATGTATCTGCAACAGCTGCCAAGTGGTAATCATATTTTGTTTTTTCCTGCATACAAATCAACAGTGAAAGATAATAAAAACCTTTCTCAAACAATCCCCATAAATACTTATATATATATATATATATAAAAGTATGAATATAATACCATTTTGGCACTTTGCAATGATTTCTAATTCGCTGCATGACGCTAGTTTTTCTTTTTTGTATACGTAATTAGATTTTTGATTCTCTTTTTGGTTGGATTTTCTTATGACTGGCCTTTTGCTCGTTTGATGGGCTTTGTCCAATATCTTTATGTTTATGATGGCAGTATGAGGGAGTTGGACAAACCGAATTATGGATTTCTTATTGTTATCATACAGAAATACTTTACTCACGAAGCTTAAAGCTACTTTTTATTGCTCTGAAAATTGTTCTTTCATTTTCTCCACATTATGCCGCGTCATCACGTTTTGAGCTCCTGAAAGCTTTTTATCCTTGATTTTCTATTGTCTTCAATTCAATATATTATATTACATAAGACGTGGCCTTTTGCACATTCAGTAACTTCAGATGGGCTTACAAAATTTAAGTTTGCAGTTATCATAATTAATACTAAATGTATGTATGTATGTTATGCGAAACCAGTCATTTGCATATCTTTTTGGTTCAATAAATCGACACAATTAAAAGTTGAGACTAACGACTTCGGTTCCATTCTAATGGATTCTTTAATCAAATATTATACCTGTTCTTCAATACTTTACGAAATACATTATTACTACAGCGAGAGCTTTACTAACGGTCTACTGCTGATATATGGCAACAATAGTTCAACAAAAATCTATGACTTTATCCCTAATATCCCATTAACAACACTCGCAATATGTTTACTGGCCTACATTATATAAGCAAAAAAACATTTTGCGAAAATAGCTGGTCAAAGTATTTCGTTACTTGGTGAGTCATACCTTTGAAAGCTGAGATTATGATACGATCCTGTTGTCAGTTTGTCTAGGTTTGCCTGCGAGCATTCAAGTCAGTTGCAGTTTCCCGGCTCATTTACAAAGAGTCGTATAATAATTTTCTGTTCCTCTGCTATCCACTGATGGTCTGATTGCCTTTGGCACTAAGGATGGCTTCCTAGTCGGACACTGTCGTGCTGACCTTGTTGTGTGCTTTCGTAGTCAAAGCACAGTTTAAGTCGTAGTCGCAGTTATCATAATTTAATACTAAATTGTGACTGATATGGCCTAATTTTATAACTAAACGCATCATTTGCATATTTCTTTTTGGTGTCTAATCAATGCGCACACTTTAATTATAATTTTGTATTATTTAACTGACTTCGGTTCCATTCTAATAAATTTACTTGTATATGCCAAATATTATGCACCTGTTCTTTGCCAACTATTGTTACTAAATAAAGTTGATTACGAATACGTTATTTGTACAGAGATATACTTGCTGGCAGCTATTTCACGTGCACTCAGCTCAGTAGGCTAGTATTATATAGTACCTACAGGAGGCTTAATTATAAGACCTTCTGAAATCGTGTAAAAATTATCCAGTATGATAAATTATGCAATATTTAAAAATGTCCCATTTTTATTTTTATATCCCATATTTATTACTTAGTCAGACTTCGGCTTAATCATCATTTGAGTAGATTTCATCGGTCGGTCTTTCTTCCAATCCATCCATTCTATAAAAGCTATTCTATTAAAATCTTTCTCTGTATCGTCATGTACATAGGGTCCGTGAAGATTACTAGAAGTATATATATATATCACTTGCAAGTGAGTCAGCTACATTTGAAGTGCATACCAATGAGAACACTGTGGATCCACCAGCCAGAACTATACATTTTGGCGCAATTGGCTTTAGATATGTCATGATCCCTATCTGGTGTTGAAAATGGCATATTTTTATGATTCTTCATTGAATCGCCAGCGTTTCCGGAATATGATACAAGTACTTTCAGTTGCATGTACTCTCCTCGGCTACCATTGACAAAGTTACTGTATCGGGCATATCGTGTTTTATTTTCTAAAGTTCCTCATGCTATGCGACTGATGGTCAGTGATTGCCGTTTGTCGTCCAATAAAATTCGCAGTCAAATGGCCAAAACCTTCCTTATACTCGGACAATTCTATTAAGTTCGCTGCCATCGATTCGACGCTGTATAACGGTCCATCCAGATCCAGCTTAACTCGAATCACAGGATACAGAAAAGGCCTCCAGCCTTGACACTTTTAGATCAGTTAAGTTACCGATGCAGCTCGAAGCTTAACAGTTTTCCGATTTCACTTTATATTCTACACATCTTTCTCATGTTTTATCCATTGTTATTTTGGTCTTTCAGTTATTATTTGTTATGAGCCGGAGGTCCTTATTCTTTATGGTCTACACAGACTGCAACCTTGAACTGTAATTTCATTGTTAACTTTTCAGAAGTTAAGAGCTGATCTGCAAGTTGCACATCTGTTTTCTTTTTGGTCTCTTCGTAACTTTGAATCTTTCCTGTAGTTTCATTTTTATACTTTGTCGAAGTTAGGTTGTGTTTGCCAATTGATCTTTATCTTTGTTTCTAATGTGTCTTTCTCTTTCCATATTTGCTATGTCTGTTGTTTTTACTTATTTAGAGTTTTGAATCTCATACGTTTTTTACTGCCAAACCATTTTTAACCCTTGATATCTGAATTGCGATGTTCCTATTGTATCTGAGATTTTGCCAGCGTGCTACTGAACTTTAATTTGTCTGTCATTAGATGACATAGATAAAAGATGCTAAGTCGGAATCTCTCATCGGACCATTTTTTTATCAGCTGGTATTTGTACGAGAATTTTATATAAGAGAGTTTCTGTTGCTGGCAGATATTTCATGAATTATATACTACATATGCGTACTCGTAGACTCAGTAGGCTTCATTGTGTACAATTGTGCTCATATGCAGCTAACACAGCTATCAGAGAATAAAATTGTATTTTGAAGTAAGTAATTATTCAAGTATTCTATTCTATTTCTAATATATTTTTATTTAGTTCGGTTCCCCTTACTTCCTTTGAAACTGATTTAGTTGCTATGTTATATTCCAGTTATAAATGGTTGTAAAATTCAACGGCGCTGAGTAATGTAATAAAGATCAAATTAAGTGATCTGTAAATAATCTGTCACATAATTATATATTAAATAATTACGTTCAGTAGCACATTAAGTATAGAAAAATATCATAATTTTCTTTAACGCAGTGTATATTTCATGGTAAAACTTTTATTACCTGTGCTATAATGTCAAATTACAAAATAGTTAAGTAAGATAATTATGC
Source organism: Drosophila neotestacea (assembly GCA_035044365.1). NCBI lineage: Eukaryota > Metazoa > Arthropoda > Insecta > Diptera > Drosophilidae > Drosophila > Drosophila neotestacea. Next base: position 390,796 of record JAWNMD010000052.1, on the reverse strand, counting down.
AGTATATATACTATAACAAGGTTCAAAGTATAATTTGAATCTATTACTTAGTCTGCTTTTGGTTTAATCCATCCATTCTGAGTAAATTTCATTGGTCGGTCTGGCTTCCAATTTCTCCATTCAATACTACCAACATTCTTCTCTGTATCTTCATGTACATAGGGTCCGTTAAGATTACTAGAATATATGTATATCAATTTCAATTGAAGTGAAGCTAGAATTTTAAGTGCATACCAATGATAGCAATTGTAGAACCACCAGCCAGAACTATAAATTTTAGCGCAATTGTTTTTAGCTTGTATCATGATCCCCATCTGGTGTTGAAAATGGCAAATTTTTGTGATGTTTCAGTGAATCTCCAGCATTTCCGGAATATGATCCAAGAACTTTCAATTCATAGTATTCTTTCTCGCTACCAATGACAAAGTTACTGTATCGTGCATATCGTGTTTCATTTTTAAAGTCCATTAGAGAAATATACAGCTCATGTGGTTGCGATTGTGTCAGTAAATGAAGTTTTTCAAGTCCAATGAAAAATTCGCCATTCAAATTTCCAAAACCTTCCTTATACTCTGACCAATTTCTATTAAAGTTCACACTGCCATCCATTCTTCGCTGTATAACGGTCCATCCGGAACCTGCCAGTTCCGAGTCACACGGCACTGTAAATGTTTGGGGTTTTGTATTGTGGACCTCAATCGTATGAAGTTCGGTCAATTTACCAATACAACTAGAAGTCTGTTGATATGCTGTGATCTTATCTTTAAGTTCTTTGATTTTTTCAGAACTTACTGATACTTGAGAGTCTTTTGAGCTGATTTCGGATTGCAAATCATTTATTTCTTTTGTTTTAGATTTGTCCTGGGATTGCAAATCAATTATTGCCTTATCTTTTGTCTTGACTTCGGATAGCAGGTTTGCTATTTGATTCTCATTTTGAAGAATCAGTTTTTGTTGATTTAGACTATGGCTTTTATACGAGGCACTCAACTCGATTTGCTGTTCCAATTGCAAATTCTTATGATTGATCAATTCATTTAAATTGACTATTATCGCCGCTTGTTCCTTAATTTTATCCTGAAACTCAGAAAATTGTTTCGTCTTTGATTTTACAGAGTCTGCATATTGCAGAAGCGGTTTCACAACTTGATAGCAATATGTACTGCATTGTGAATCTATTTCCTTTGATCCTGAATTGCACTGAAAACTTTAATAAGTTTACTTTAAATAAAACATATGTAATTAAGTCACTTACCGATCCATTCACTTGTAAAACCATTAACAAGATCGGCAATATATATGAAACCTCATACATTATAAATTCTTTAGCGAAAATTTCGCCCGTCTCACAATTAAACAAATTTTAAACTGAATAATTCTGATTGTGAGTCGTATAAAGAAATTTCTTGTTGTTTTCAAATTGACGTCTTATCACCTTTTATTTATAGCGTAATTGACCGGGATTTTGACCTTTCTGATAACGTTAAAGACACTGATGGTGTCATTTGATGGTCTAAAAATAGTACTAATAAGAATGGTATTAGTAGTGGTATATGGTTAAATAATGGTAGCATCAGTAGCAAATAAGTAGTGGTAGTAGTAGAATCAAAATATATAACATCATAGTGCGGCAAGACCGGGTGCAAGCTGACATTATCAAAAATTGAAATACTTAGATAACGCCAGTTCAACCTAGTGAAATGTTGAAAATGAAGCCACCGTCTTTCACAGGTTACAGGGTACAATTGCAAGTTCTGCAATCTCAACTTTAAATGTTCTTCAATGAAGTGAAGAAAGTTTTTTTTGGGTTCCTTTGATTGTATCAATAGTTTAATGTGGCGTATGAGTGACGTTTTTAAATGAAAATAAATTTCGGTTTAGTTTTGCTTTCTTTTAAAGCTATCTATCTGAAACATTGAAGATAAAATGGGAAAATCTTTACGGGCTTGTTACAGCTTTGTGAGGGGCCAACCACGAATAAAAATCCGTTTAAGTGAAAATTATTCATTCCTAAAAGGCGCAATTCATGAGAATATCAACGAGAAGTTGATTGACTGAATGTTGAGGCCAAAAGGGCCACTAACAGGCGGTGCACAATGAGACTAAGACAAAGCGCGAACTGAAAGCACTCAGCACTCAAGTATCTCTCCATGCCAAGAACTCTCTCTCACTCTCCCATTTATGCTCTCCCTCTCCCTCTCCCTCTGCATACCTACTGACAATTCCCATCGTCTCAGTCAATGAATGGAAAGCCCCTACGTAGCTGAGATTGATGACGCACTTGAAGCTGTGCCAGCTTTAGCTTCAGTTCCAGCTTCAGTTACTTGACTCGATTGCATGTTAGCAGCACTCCAATGTACATATATGTATGTACATACATACATATGTATGTATGTATGTAAGTATAGAATGTTCACATTGTTTGTCTGACTAGTCAGATGGTCAGATGAACGGCAGCGAGAGTTTGCTGAGTCCTCCAAGTCGAGTCAGTTGATTAACCGCCCAGCTAAATGGCTTTTTCACAGACCTTGTCCTTGGCTTTGGCACACTTAACCAACATTTTGTTATTTTGACAGCGGCTTCTCCCATCCCAGCTTGGCTTGAATGGTATTACGGGAATATGCAAAAAGTGCGGCCAAGTAAAAAATTTGCATACCCATGCAAAGTGGTTGAAATAAAAAAGAAAATATCGTTAAAACTGCTGCAAGTGCCATCGACAACGTTTCGACTCTGTTGGCCATAAAAATGCCGCAATGACGTGCTACATTATTGTGGCAATTTTTCTGGTTGTCTGTCTGTATATATATTTATTTCTGTGTATGTCTGTGTATATGTCTAAGTGCGCGCGTGATGTCCGTGTGGATTGTATGTTTTTACTTTCAATAAATGTTATTAGTTTGCTTTTACTTTGAGTCTTCCAAATTCCCTCAAATTAAATATTTCAATTTGTTTGCATTCACATTGTAAATTGTAAGTATCTTGAAGCAGTAAACGTATAAATATTTTTTAAAAAACCAATTCTAATAAATATTTGTTTATTATTTATGACTGTGTGGGTTGTACATTTTTCTATTTAAGTAAATGTTATGAGTTTGCTTTTACTTTTAGTCTTTCAAATTCCTTCAAATTAAATATTTCATTAGTAAGAGTATAAGATATTTTTATAATATTCTCAAATGATTATTAAAATATATTTTTAGAAATTATTTCACAAAGTTCTTTTTTTTTGTATCAACAATTTCTTTCAAAGTTTATACAAATTCTGTATAAAGGTTTAAGTCTATGTACTCTTATTTTGATTTCTATTAAAATTACAAATATTTTGTTATATTTTTTGAAAGTTTATAACAATAAAATGTAGAAAAAAAACTCCCAGTTCCCCAGGGCCATTTGACAGTTTGCCAGTTTTCGGGGGCTCAAACTGTTTATTTGTATCCAAAACTTTTTTGCACTCTCTTTCTCTCTCTCCTATGACTATCAATCAGCACAATCTGCAAATAACAAAAGTTTTCCCCGCCAGCAATAACTTTGACAGAGCAACTTTGAAGTGAAGTGAAATGTAGGGTTTGCCAAAGAATTTTCGTTTAAATTTTTGCCTTTAACAACATCAGACACTCGAGGCAGCTGTCATATTTAAATTTTTGTGGCCCCTTTTCAAATAGAAATGTATTTGATTCTGACAATATTCTCAGGTACATATTAAATTCATGCAGGGAAAATACTTAGATGGTACTAAAAGGTTGGATTTAGTTTTTTATAAATATGAACACATTATAAAGGACTTCTTTTGCACTTATTCTTATATGGACTTCCAATTCTGTTTTTTTCCGAGTAGCCTTACATAACCTTTATAAGTCAAGAGCTCTAAGCTTAACGTGTTTTTTATGCTGCTCGCTAACCAATTCCTAAAAAAAAATATAAACCAATTACTTCTTTTTTTTTGAAGAGCTGCGAAAGCGTTTGGCAGGGAAAATGAAAGCGCGTCATAGATAAAAGTATAAGTACGATATATAAGTATACGAGTACAAAAAATATAAGTATTATTTTTAAGAAAACGAAGTTTCGATACCCTTGCAGGAAAATATTTATATATTGCATTTGATAATAAATTTTAGTTTATATTAAAAATGAAATTGTTGTCTTAAATTGCTGTCATTCTTTTAACTTTCTTTATTTTTATTTATATAATTTTGTCAACTTTGTGAGTTCTTTTTTGTCAACTCTCTTTTATTTTGCATATATTTTATAAATAATTTTTTTAATTTTTTTTTATTGTGTGGCCAAAAATGGTATAAATATTATAGTACTTTTTTTATAAAACCATTTCAACATTAATGATACTTACATATATGTGTTGCATAATTTTTGTTGAAAATATAATATCCCCTGATAGAGTATAATGCGAACTTTTGGCCAGCATACGTAATATATTTTAGTGGTGTATAAGCACACACATTACTCTAGATTATAACCCAATTTCAGCTTGCGCATCACTTTAGGAGCACCACAACTAAAACCCAAACCATATATTTCATTCCCTTTGCAGTCAAAGGACCACGAGGATATGCAAAGCAATCTAAAAGCCAATGAGAGGCCAAAGCTGCTACAGCAACAACTGCTCTATGGAATGTGCCTAGTCTTGGCTCTAATTAAAATGCATTTCGCGTTGAGTTCGTGCCGAGTGCAATTTAAAAAATAAAATAATATAAAACATTCCTATTAAATTATACTCACATCTTCAGGATCGAAACTACTTAGAGTTATACTATTTACAATTTTTAAGCTGAAAAATCCAAAGAGGGTTTGTTTGATAGTCACATTGATGGTGATCTTATAGTGCTCAAAAGGCTAACTGAAATCGTTTTGGGCATGCGGCTGCTGTTACCACGACTGTTGCATGCAACATGGATGGGGAAAATCGGATTATATTAAACGTAGGCGGCATAAGGTGAGTACAATAATATTTGATTTATATACAGCAATAAAATCCAACAGAAATGATAAAAATTTCGATTTCTTTTGGTTTTAACTCTTGTCTAGAAGAGCTTAATTTATGGGCTTAAAGTTGAATTCATAACATTCAATATACAAAGAACAATCAATTTTATTTTCTGCAATGTTTAATTTAATTGGGTTTCGGAGCAGTGATAAATTTAATTTATCTGCAATTCATACATATAGGATTTCAAAGTATTTTTATAGAATTTATTAAGTTACCAAAAATAAAATAAGTATGATCAACACGCAAGTTGCGTATATTGAAAGCAGATTGAGGACCCGATTGAAAATGATAAAAATCTAATTTCCTTCCGAAGTGATGTTGATTGTTACATCATGATAATGTGTTTGTTTTAGTTTTAATTTAGTTTAAATTAAGCCAATGGAATTATCAATCTATCTATCAGTATCACATAAACATAGGCTCAGCTTTTGCATTCGCAAAAATTCCAGTAACTTCTATCAAATTTTGTAGTTGAATACTCAACCAACCAAATAAGACAAAACATGCCACAATGTGTACGAAAGTGCATTTAAATGGGCTCGAACACATTTTAAACAACATAAATCAAGTTAATTTTGTTGTTGGCAACAAGAGATACCTTCGTACATATTCTGGCTAACCGCAGTGGAAAATTAACTACATTGTTTTGCATGTATTTGCATTTTTTGTTTCCAGTTGAGAGAATGTTATAAAGTGATGGCACTCGCAAAACTGACCGCAAATCGTAAAAGTAATAAAAACCAGGCTAAAAGCAAAATGTTATCCCCTGGTAAATCATGGTAAATTTTGACATATTTTACGGTACTGGAAAATACAAAATGTGTATACAATACTACAGCTTTCAAATGGTGTAAGAGCAGGTAACTGGACTAGACTTTATAGAAAAAAGCCTTCAACCACTTACCAATAAAACAGTCTGTCTTTATATGTACATACATGTATATAAAAATATTTTTTTACTACGATATTGACTGAAACATTGAAATCGCCTCACGTTGCGTTAGTTGCTATTCAAGTGGAGCTCTGTGGGAATCTTGGTTTCAAATTCTTGCTCTTGAGGGTTGGGGTAAGTGCTGCAATATGTATGTATATGTCACACCACTACAATGTTTGTTTAAGCATTGTGCACTACTGTACGACTGCATAGTGGGTCTGTATGTGTGTTGTCAGAGTAAACGGAATAAGTCTACGTGTCTGGGAGTTTCGGCCTCTGAAAAGGAGAAGTAGACGGACCACATGCTTTGTAGCATACTTATACGGGTCAGAGCCACGCGACTCTTTGCTTTACTGCATGGCATCATGCTGTCACATCGCAGATGTTTCTAGCTCAAATAATTCGCACACACACACACACACACACACACACACACACACACACACACACACACCCACACAATTACATGGCACAACCAGTTCTATACATGTGTCGCAAAAAGTTGTTTGCCATTTGTTAAAGTTTCACATTGAATAAAAGTTTTCTCTTAAACCTTAGCAAAGGCATAGAAAATTTGGTGGCACACATTTAAAAACTTGCTGAGGGTATTATGATTGATGGATATGAAAAAGCTGAGTAACTAATTAAAGATATTTTGAAACCTGAACCAGATGTATATAATTTTAAAACCCGACTGATATGTATTGGTATTTTTGAAGATGCAGATAATAAATTCACAAAACAGACATTTAAGTCGGCGTTAACAAACCGTCAGCACTCTTAATTAACACAGAATAGAGATAGCGTTAAAAAGAACTGCACTATTTGCATAAAAAATGTTTATCACATGGGTGGGGATATTAATTTTATTGATCAGGGCTATTGCAAGTATATATAGACGTAACGCTATTTTTTAATGAAACTGTTAAACTAGTTATTAAAACAAACTGTTATGATTAATATTGTTTTTATACATTTTTCTTAATTAAAAGGAGCAAAAAGAACGATCATTATAATGTTAGAGCCTCTTAAAGTTGAAAATTCCAATTTTTTTTGCGAAAAAAACACAAAAAGGGGTACAAACAAAAATTCAAAAAGTATATTAAACGCAAAAATAAGAATAAAATGATGCAGACATAAAGCTTGAACTTTTCCGAGTAAGCCATCGTTCATAAAAATCGGTTGAATAACTATGGAGTAATACGACTTTTAATGGCAAACAACAAGTTCTAAAATTTATATATTTATCGATTTTCGTGCGATACTTCAATATCGATAGTGATTTTTTTCGTATATCGCACGAAGATAACCAATATCGATATTGATTATAATCTGTGAAAAATAAATAAAAAGTAAGAGTCTGAAATCTGAATTTTAAACTTGATACATATCATTTCATCCGTAGCAGTGCTTTCTAGTGATGGGATTTTTAGTTCAATTTGCTGAATAGGCACAATCGTTAATTTTTGAATCTTGAACTAAGTCAGTCATTTAGTTCAATCTTTTCATTTTCTATATCACCTTTGGTTAAGTCTAAGATGTTTGTGGTACCCCGGAGAAATATATTTTTGTGTGGACTGTATCAAGGGTATTTAATCGTTCATCAAGGGTATTTAATTGTTCATACTGTTATATAATTGTGCTTTCTTGTTGAGTTGCAAACTTTCACTTAATCATCATACGAAAATAATTCTCATTTTTGTCATATACTCATTGTATGTGTCTGTAAGTCTGTGTCGGAATGCGTGATTCTTATCATTGTGATTACGTGGTGCTCTCTTTGTCATAAAAAGCACAGTGAATTGTGGGCGTTAAGAGATGTCAGGGGCAGGGGGATGCCTTACATGATGGCCGCTCCATTGCTTCGCTCATCAGTGCAGACAATTGCGCTCTGATTGTATCTGTGGTATACAGCAACACAAATACAAACACAAATACAAACACAAATACACACAGATACACATACACACACATACTCATACAGGCAATAAAGTTTTTGCTGTGGTTGCTTTCAACACAAATACATTATACTTAGTGCCGATGCTTTGCTGTTGTTCTTGTTGTTCTTGTTCTTGTTCTTGTTGTTGTTGATGTTGTTCTTTCTGTTGTTGTTGTTCTTGATTTTGTTCCATCCGTTGTCGCCATTGCTATTTTTTTTTATTTTTGCTTCTGCTGGTCTCTGCTTTAGCAGCGCTCTTCATTGCCATTGCCTTTGAATCTTTGCTATTGTGTGCGAATTAAACGAAATGGCTAATGAAAAGTTTAACAGTCAATAAATAAAAGAGGGAGCCTCAAAGAGCACAAAAGTGGGTTGTCTATAGGGTGTTTTAGAAGGCCAAATGTGGTGTGTGAGTGTGTGTGGTCTAAACTGTTGATTTTGTTAAAGGTACAGCTCGGTTTCCATTTAAAGTCAACTCACTCTTTTCATACTTTTAATACTCTTTATACAGCTTTAATGAAAAACAGCTTAAATTGTTAATAACTAAGCAATTAATTTATTCATAGTAAATAAATAAGCTGCCAAAATGCAGTTATTTACAATCAATTTTAATTTCATTCCAATTCAACTTAAATTCGACACTCACATAATGTTAAACCAATTTGTTTTCAAATGAAAAATGAAATAAAATATTAATTTTATTTTTAATAATATGTAAATCAACCCTGATACCTTAACTGGCTATAACTCTTTTATTCAAATGAAAAGGATTTTCGGATTCAGTTTTAATTATTGACCTAAATAAATTTTAAAACAAAGAAATATAAATAGATCTACAGTTTAAATTTGGCTTGACTTTATCCGATTTGATTTAAAATTTTGTTTATTAAAAGTGCATTTTTATTTAATATTTTAATGTGTTTTATTATATTTTTTATACATGTATCTATTTAATTAAATCCATTTTTTACCCTAGCAATTTAATTACATATATATTTTAATTCACAAACTACTTAAATAATCTACATTGTCCACTAACCCCACTCAACATTTTCAATTTGTCGCTCAACAAAGCGGCATAAAAAACCGCTGACAAGGATCCTGCGGTAGACACTGTCGCAACAAAAAAAAAAAAAAAAAAGAAAAAACACAAAAAAGGAAGAATTGCAAGAATTCGTGACATTTTGAGCGCTGAAGCAGCCGCTTAAAGCCAAGTGTCAGAAACAATGGCAGAAGGCAAAGCTCCAAAGACAAAGACAGCCCGAAACCAAAAAAAAAAGAAATAAAATAGGCGCGCATGACTTACATAAGCAGCAAGCTACGACAACAACAACAACAGCAGCAACAACAACAAGTGCAACAGCAGGAGGAACACAACGAAATGTTACAAAACCGCAGACAACAAGGAGCATCATTTAAAATCAACAGCTGTGCATTTCATTCGTCGAAAAAGTAACAAAAGAAAGTAACAATAAGACTATTCCAAGCAAAGGTTGACCCTCTTATACCCTGTTAAAAGCATAGCTTCATCAAAAAATATATCATGGACAACATTCTGACTGAGCATTTCAAGCTGACGAAACTATACATTGTGAATTTATATTTCAAAATAAAATTGTGTGAATTTTTAAATGTTTGGTCCCATTTTTAAAAATTTAATTTAAACTTTCTATTTTACATTTTCCTTTTTACATACATAAACGGTGGTATACATAAATGTAAATTAAATTATTGAATCTTTGTAAACTAACTGAATTAATAGACCATTTTTAGAAAATCCTACTTTAACTTTGTGTTTAATCCATTAGAGTATCTAAATTCGCGAATTCCCTTCAGAACCTGGCAAAATGTTCAAAACTAAAAGAGTTATTAAGTTAATTCTGATTGATCTTGACATATTTATGTTAACATTTTATGTTAGCATTTATTAAAAAAAATAAATAAGTTCTGTGTGTAAGAAGATTTGTGTTTTGTATTAAAGCAGCTTTATTATCCACTGATTGTTGCTTAACTCCATTGTTCTGATAAATAATTAGGACATTAATTGCTCACGATAGCGTGTTGAAAATTTCATGAGCAGGTTTAATTAAATGTGCTGTGCGGTCAGAAATAATTGTATTTGTTCTATCTATGCTTTGTATCTACTCCTTAAGGAATAGGGTATAACAAAATAAAAACCAAAAGCGACCAGCAAAGTACGAGCAAATATGAGTAATAAATAACTTTGGAGCTCCTTTAATGTTTTATATTTGCTTTTTGATGCTTTATTGTGGGTTCTTCTTTTATTGTATTCTTTAAACTGCCTTTTCTGGCCTTTTGGTATCGTTGTCAAAGTGTTGCTTTCGCTTCATTAACTTCATGTTATTTAATATACTTTCGTGGCAAATTTCCGTTGCGTTCTTTTTTCGGCCTGTTGTCACTCTATCAGAGGTTCTTTAAACACCAGTGGTTAACCGCTTCGCTAAGTAAGGAGGAATGGGTTTGCCATGATTTGTGGTAAATATCGGAAAACAATTTTGCCGGAATACGCGAAAAAAAAGGGCTATAAAATAAATAAAGACCTAGAATATAATCAGGCAAACAAACTCTTTATGCGCCGAACTGTGATATTGTGAGACACATTTAGCAGAGCTTCAAAAAAAATATATGTATGTGAAATTTAACTTTCTTTGGTATTTGTTGTGAAGGATGAGTGGGATTTTAGGACGGGTTGAAATAAAGAGCATCAAAAGAATCAGGTCCTTTGATATACTTAAGTAGATGCCTTGCTGACTTTTTGTCGTATTTTTACATCCGCCAGCGGAAGTAATTTAGACTTTGTATTAAAATATTCCTTAATCTTAATGTCAGTATGTTAAAGTTTATTTTTATAATAATAATAATAAGAATATATATAATAGTCATTTCTCTAAATAAATAAATAAATAATTTTGAACGTCTTTAACAACTTGATGTTTAGACAAGCTTATATAACCCCGTTTTGTTTGTTCCCAATCTTATAAAAAAATAAAATTAAAACGTATTTTTTATAAATAAATTCTTATAATTTAAATTTAACAACTTAATAAACTCGTATCTAATAAACGTTTAAAAAACATATCTATTAATTTAAACACTAACTATGCAGAATTTAGAATGGCATTGATCCAAATATTTCAAGCTCATTATATCAACTTAGTATTCAGATAAGTTTTTATATCAAAATACAATTATATCTATTTTGTAAAGGATATGAAGCCATATATTTGCAAACCCATTAGTACCATACAATATAGGAAATCAAATCTAAAATTCTCTAAATTCTCATGTCGGGTACTTGCATATGGGCTATAGGATATTGTGTTTGTGGACTAACATTAAATAATGCAGGGGAGGAGAATATTCTGAAAAAGTAACTTTCCTGACAGCTTCCGTTATACTTTGGGTTAACAGGAGCATTGTTGCTGGCGATGTTTTTTGCAGATTGCTTGCGGGCGCAGCAGTTTTGTAGTCCGTGTTTATTTGTGAGGCATTTTTTGTAACGCACAAAGGCAAACAAAAGGATACACAGCCACAAAATCATGTTGTAAGCCTTGTCAGCTGGCGCACACATGTCTCCAACCATCGTCCTTGTGCACGAGTTGTGCTTATTTCCCACCCCGTTCACCAACCCGTTCCCTGGCATGTGTTTACGCTTGTGCGTGTGTTATTTTAACAGCAATTTTAATGAAGCGCAAAACCGTTGAAATACAATTTGTAAAGCAAGGCTAAACTCAGCGGTTCCAACAGCAAAATACAACAGCAAAAAATAAATACACAAAAAATTCTACTTGGAAGACGGCTGAATGAAAGGGCTTCACTTTTAACCATATCCCGCTGCCAACAGCAAATAAAAATGGCACACAAACGAACATTTGCCCGTTGTACTCCTATTTCGGCTCTTCTTTTGTTCGCGCGTTTTGTGCGAGTTAATTAAAAAGGGTTTTCGGAATGCCCCAGCTCCCTTTTGGGGACCCGTAATATACATCTAATTGTGGAAGAACCAACAGCAAAGAAACCAATGTACTTTTAGTACTTATATAGATTCCTTCAGTTTCCACCAAACTTTAACATGAAGGCAACGATGATGGGATTATTCTTAAAATTCGAATTTATTTGCACGTGTGTTAAATGTTTCAGGAACAACAATTACTAATGAAGTTACAACTGAAGACTTTCATAAATTGACTTTTAAATCAAATAAATTACAAATTCACAGTTTTGTATATGTAAATTTCTTCTAATAAGGTTCTGTTTACTTAACGGGTTTGGGTTGGAAAGGGCTTCCCAACTGAATAATATGAAATCTAATTGCCTGGAACGACTCAAAGAAACAACAGAAGTTAATAAGAAATGAAAATGTTATAAGGAAGTTTACTATTAAAATACTTCCCACTCTTAAAGTAGAAATTAAATGTTATTCAGACAAAGGGCAAGTACTTTTCTTAGACTATTTAATTTTATTTATTTAATTTAATATATCGAAATTGCAAAGCTTGAACGTTTGTATAGTCAGATTATTCTAAAGGACATGTTCTAACGATTATTTAACAGCCGACATTGATTGATTATCTTACTGTAATGTGACGAAAATTAGAAAGTAATAGATTTGTTTATACACACACAAAAGTAATTTATTATAGCAATGTAAAATAAGCCTGAAAGAAATTTAATAATTTATAAGCTCCAGTGTAACATTGCCTTTGTCTCAACAGGAATTGATGGAAGAGTGCTGTAGTTGTAAGATAACTGTTTAACTAGCAGTTACCCTGTAAATAACACTCAATTCAATCAAAACTGATTTTTCGCAAAAAGTACAAGATTTTCGTTCAATCAGAGCGATTTAAAACTTTAATCGTTTGCTCACTAGAAACTAAGCTCTTATTAACCCTACAATTAATACCATTGAAATAAAATACATATATTACTGAATTGAAATTTGTCAAAATTATATTTATAATTACAGCTTGGCTTGCAGTTGTGATATGTTCATATTTTGCAAGGCATGTTAATGCACTTATTTTGGGTAGTGGGTATGAAGAGCAGCTGTTACTGAACTCATAATTTTCATCATAATTTTTCACGCTGCTTGTCGTCAAGTTTATTACCTGTTGTCAACTTTGTCGCCATTGTTGTCATAGTGTTTCTCATATTGCTAAGTGTCTGAAATTCAAAAGATGGGTAGTGCGTATAGAGTCATGTTGCTGTTGCATGCCTCTTTGTTTGTTCGCCTTGTTTGCTTTGTGTTCTGTTGTGTTGTGTTGTTCTGCTTACTGTTTTCAGAGTCTAGTACTGCGCGGTTGCCTATGCAAATATTTGCAACAGTTAATAGCCAAGAGCGCTGCAATGCCGACTCATCAGCAGGCTGGCGTCTAGCCTCATGCCCTTCGGCAATGCCCCAGCAGAAAGGCGTTGCTCCATCCACTAGCATTCACGATTACACTCACATTCAAACACTCACACAGTCACATATTCACATACTTTTACACGTACCCTTCACTTTCGCTTTGTTCACATTTCCGTATCCGCATTCGCGATGCACACATCTGCCAAATGGCGCATGCATTTGCGACATGTGTAAACAACAACTACAACTGCTACTGTAACTACAACAATTACAACAACAACTACTTCTACAACTACAAAGGCTGAGCGCCAACAAAAACTCGTAGGATGCAACGTTTACATTTCACAGCAGCCATCAAAAGCCATCGTCATCTTTTCGTCTGTTGCACTTACCTATTGGTGAATGAATGCACAGCTAAATACACTTTCAAAAAAGGATTTCTTGAATTTCATGAGCCCAAGTGGAATCGATTTAACAAACACTTACTATTACTCATATAACACATATTTAACAAAAGTAAAATGAAAAGCCATAAATATTATTTTCCAAAAATGTTGTTACAGCAAATAACAAACTCATTTATGTTTGATATTTTTCATGGATATATTTAGCTCAAGAATTTCAAAAATTGTCTCCTAACACTTTTGTTAAATCCATATCATCCTCTATGTAGTGAAAAGGGTATTTAAACTTCACCATCTCGAATATTGCTGCATCATCTTGTTATTTGCTGATAGAAAAATCACATGTGTATCTGAATTCATGCCATATTAAGCCTGAAGTCTCAATAAATGTTCAGTTCTGAAGAAATTCGGTCTAAGAAAAATCTTTGCAAGAAATGTAAGTCTGGGATTAAAACAGACAGAATGAGATATTGCAGTTCCAGTCAACTGTTATGGAATTTTTAAATTATTGAAATCATAATTATAGTTGAATTAACATTAGGCTATATAAAAACCCAAAATAAATATGTTCATTACGATTACGAGAGCAGATATAAGTTGCTCTTTAACATTTACAATTTAACGAAAATATTAATAACATTAATTAATCATAAATTGCAAATGGAATATTGACTGTAAAAGTTTGCATTTCAATATAAAAAATTGTATCTCAGTGATTTCCGTTTAGGTACTCAAATTTATGTCCATCATTGATCTTATCCCAAGAGCTAATTGAATATTACGTATACGCGTTGCGCCTTTTGACAGCCTCGTTTCATTTTATGCCAGATTTTACTAATTTCAGTCCTGCAACCCGGCAACCATTGGCACAATTTTGCTTTCGGTGCCATAAATGACGCAACGCCTGTAAAAGTGTTGGAACTGTTTAACTGCGGTCATAAGCGGATGGTGTCTGTTTGAGGACATTGAGGGCAGGCACTTCCAGGCCTTAATGCTGAATAGCAGCTGGTGCATTGATAGGCGCTTTATTTTGGGTTAAGTGCCGATGCACTTGTGTCTGTATGAGAATGAACACATATATGAACTACATACATACACATACGTTGTGTGTGTGTCAAAAATTTAATTCTGCTCTGATGCACACTTAAAAGCGCGTTTCTATGGCAATTTTGAGGTCAACCAAATACAGTTAGAGTGTATCAAAAATTAGCACAGAGCCAGATTACAATTATCAGCTTAAATAAAATAGTAAAATTTTTAAATTTACAGTACATTTTTTACATGTTTGCATTTCATTTATTGATTTTAGTAACTGTTTTTCAATGTGTACACAAGGTTCAGACAACTAAGTATCTGAATAATATTTTGACGTAAAATTGATAGAAATAATTGTCAAGTTTAAATGTAATTGGATTATATTGTATTTGTATTTTATTTGTTAAATCAGTTTTTAAAAGTTTTTAATTAAATAAAAGCTCATATTATTACCACAGCCTCTAAAAGTATGCAATACATTTAATAATGTAAAACTTGGCACAGCATGTATTGTTTTAAATTGTTTACATTTAATTACAATGAACAACAATTAAGAAGAGACGTTCTTGTTCCTCATGAATAAGTAAAGCATGAAAGCCTTGCATTATGCATGTTTTTTCATGCGTCTCAAATAAAGAGAGCATTAAGATGTTTGCCCGACTTAAGATGTCAGAATTGACGTTGTGACGAGGAAAATGCCTTGATCTGCTTTTCTCGTACTTGGAGTTGCTAATCCCCGTGGGTATATCCTGTGGCTGCCTAAGTCTTTGCTAACAACCCAATCCTGAGCTATCGCTGTGTTCGCTTTGTATTTTCTTTTCGCTTATCTGCAGTTTGTCCCTTGCCATTTTCCAGTTAATGATCAAAGTGATGATGTTGCCCCTTTTTGCTTTTACTCTCTCTCTCGACGCCTAGTCAGGTGGACTCACACTTTGTTTCAATGTTAGGTGTTCGCCATTCGCTCATTTAGACCTTTTGGCAGGGCCATAACAACGTAATCGAGTGTATACAATGCGATAAAGTCGAATTGCTGGCACTTAATGCCACGACGAAGGCAGCTTCCAAAAAAAAAATGTGCCGGCAAATTGGCCAAGTTTGCGCTTTTTTGGTCCGGCACGTCCTTTAGCTGTCCTTGCAGCCACCTCCTACACCTCCCCCTCGCCATCTAATGAAGTGCCAAATGCTAAGTTATAGTTACGTCCCATAGGCATCATAATTGTAATTGGTTGGCCCTATAGTACGATGCATGTTCATGGATTCGATGCCGAGATACGCGTAATTAAAGGAGACGCAGTGCATGAAAATACTTTCCCTTAGACCATTTATTATAACTTACAGGTTAATATTTAGATAGGGTAGCCTGAAATTGTAACAATTTTCATAAATCACGGTTAAAATAAACAAAAGTACATAATGCATAAATAGCTATGGTGTAATTTTATGGTATAGATAAAGTCCAATCTAAATGTCGTTCTTCTCCACGCTTATTATTTTCTATGCCATTTTTTGATGAAATAACTATGTAACCAAATTAGAGTGAATCTCTTTCTAATCACATTTTTGTAATCAAATGCCGAGGTAAAGATGCATTTTGAATAGGTTTGAACATGCTTAAAATATTAATAAGTAGTTTGCCGTTGTTCTTCCTATTGAATACCTATATGTTAATCTGAAGCCCTAGAAATATCAATCCATTTGTCGAATATTAAGTTTCCTGAGATATAAAATAATATGGTTAACTAACTGACTTAGGATACTGACTTCCAAGACTATTGCAAATCTAAAACTTCTTTCTTATACATATTGTATGAACAAATATGAATAAATATGTATGAATAAACTTTAAATGTACGCTTATTCATTTTTTCATAAGTATATTCCATCTCATTTTTTCTTGAACCTACTAAAAGCTTTTTAAATTACAAATCATTTGTTTCCCAGCTTAACATTATACTTATGATAATATTCTTTCAAAGTTGGATGTCTGGTAACTCTTTGGTCTGGCCAATAAATAACAGAATTCTTCTGCCTAATAATAAATTTCTGGTTTACGTGGTAACTATTAGTCTTTACGATACTCGGTCCCCTTGGTCGTGAATCCGTCCGGATTAGAGACATTTAGTGCGCATTAAGCAATGTTTTTCTGAAAAATGATTTTCAATTATGTTTTCTGCTGTTGTCCTTTGAGTGAAACGAGAGAGACTCCGCAACGTGCACTCCGGTGTACCTGTGCACTCGGCTCATTGCGCACGGCTGCGCTTTTGGCAGCTACCAAGCCACTTTTCTCTTACCCATTCACCCGTTTTTCTCCACGAAGTGGCTGAAAATCATTTATAATTTTTATAGAATTCATTGTTGGAATTTTTAGTTTTTTGTTGATAGTGTTTCATATCTGAATATGCATGAAATTGGTATTGTGCAAAATCAATTTAAAATGCTGCCAGTAAAAGCAATTTCGTATACGCCATGTGCGCATGGTATTTAGTGAATCGCTCGGTGTTTTGGTGGGTGGGCTAGACCCGAGAGAATATATTGAATTTGCATTTGCCAGGGTATTAAGGCTTGCGATTGTTCAAATGGCATAAAAACTACTGAAGTGGAATAAAAACTCGCTTAAATGGGAAAAGATTTAAGTAATAGTTACCCAGTACTTCAAAGATAACATATATCAGTACAATCGAAATTATAGTTTACAAAAATTGAATCTTATAAGTTGATCTTTTAAATCAGAGAAAGTTGGTTCGTTAAAGTAGTTAAGCCATGCTACCTTAGTTATCTGCTGCTTTCTTTACAGGGTATACAATGTATTTAATTATAGAACGAATTGAATATATAACAGTAAATTTTATCGCTTGACCAATTGTGAAATAAATTAAAAACATTTTTAACTTAAATTGAATAAACGTATTGAAATGGCTTCTCAAAGGTTGTTTAAGTCTCAGTGCTCTCCAATCATTAGTTTTCTTACAAAGAAAATCACTCAGCATAGTGGCAAGTTTAGTCCAGGCACCTGCAGACTTGGTTTATAAATAAATCAAATATGTAATCCCAAAGGCACTTTCAAATAAATTGTATTTACTGCGAGGAGTCGAGGCCAGTAAAATACAATTTACTACCGATGCAAAAAGGGAAAGACAAATTTTAAATAAATTGCAAGCAAATGCTCTTATTCAATTTCATATCAACAACAACAACAACAACAACAACAACAACAACAACAACAACAACATGAGCATAGAGAGTTTGTAAAATAAAATAGAATAATATAAGCTGCAAGTTTGCAGTGACCGCAAAGCACTTGACATGCTCAACTGCTGTCCAATATAATGCAAAAACTTTGCCACGACCTACCGGAGAGGATACAAATACATAGATGCGATGCGATGCTTTTCTCCTGTCGTGGGTTTTCCATCACTCGAGCTCACATATGAATATGTATGCTTGGTGGATTCTCTGTGTGTTGTGCTACCAAAAGGAGTACACTTATGTATAAGCAAAGCAAACGTTCACAAAGAAAGAATTGACAATAACTGCTAATTCTGTCTGTAAGCTATATATACCCTGTATTTAACAAATTGAAATCAGGTTTGCTGAAAAACTGCTGTCTCTCTCTCTGTTTACTGGAGGTTGATGTACCTAACTTTTTAATGTAGATATAACAATAAATGCTGTTATCGCTTGTATCGATTGTCCATTAGTAATGATTGATATTTAACTTTTGCACTTGGCTAATAGAAATTAAAGAAATTATATTTGGGTGCAGTGGTAAATATGTACTTCTCTAACCATTTAAAAAGTTCTGTTTTTGGGCCACTGGTAATATCCCAGACATGCATAGATGTAGTTTCGATCGCTCTTTGAATCCAGCAATAACTCAATATATATATTAGACTCTTCCGCTGGTGAGCATAAAAACTATTAGACCGAATGGGAGAATTTTAGTTCTTGTAGCTATACCTCTAACAATAAGTATTTCAAACTGCTTACAGGGTATTTTCTATTCGAAAGCTTGCAACTGAAATTCTGTTAATTGCTGTTTTGTCTGCCCAGGAGACAATTTCGAAGCGGAAATTGCAAGAAAAGAGATAGTTTCGAAAACACCATTAAATAAAATGATTTATTTAAGAAGTAGAAAATATATTCTTTTAGAATATTAAAGATTTACCAAGTATTATTCAAAAGCAAATGTTTTTTTCTACAAATTATAATTAAAATTTTATTTTAATCAGTTTTTACTTATAATAAATCAAATGGAAAATACAGAGCAAGTGGCACTGTCGAGTAAATGTGCGTGTAATCTTTACAAGAAGTTAGTTGTCAATTTGTTTAGTCCAAATAGAAACAACTTCTTATTGTTGGAGACTACTTAGGAGTTTTTCTGTGGCACCTTGACAATGACGCTCTTAACTTCTGTGTAGTTGGAGAGAGCGTATTCGCCGTTTTCGCGTCCATGGCCGGACATCTTGTAGCCACCGAATGGAGATTGAGCAGCTAAAGCATTATAGGTATTAACCCAGACTGTTCCGGCACGAAGACCATTCACCAGGTAGTTGGCCTTGTCAAGATCCTTAGTAAAGACACCGGCAGCCAGGCCGTAGTCCGAGTTGTTGGCACGCTCAATGACCTCGTCGAGTTTCTTGAAACGAATCAACTGTTGAACGGGACCGAAAATCTCTTCACGGGCGATGGTCATGTTGTCCTGAACATCGGCAAAAACTGTGGGCTGGACAAAGTATCCGGCCAGACCCTCGGAACGGCAGCCACCGGCCACAAGCTTGGCGCCCTGATCCTTGCCTGTCTTGATGAGGCCAAGAATCTTCTCCATCTGCTCCTGGTTGACCTGGGGTCCCTGCTCGGTGGTCAGCTCAAAGGGATTGCCGACAGCACGCTTCTTTGCACGTTCCGCACTGCGCTCCACAAACTGATCGTAGATCTTGTCCTCCACAAAGGTACGTGAGCCGGCACAGCAGCATTGACCCATGTTAAAGAAGAGACCAAAGTGTGCCGTCTCCACGGCATAATCTAAATCAGAGTCGGCCAATATAATATTGGGGGATTTTCCGCCCAACTCGAGGGTGACACGCTTCAAGTTGGTGTTTCCTGATGCCAATTGAATTAATTTGCCAACATCTGTGGATCCCGTAAAGGCAATCTTATCGACATCCGTGTGATTGGCCAGGAAAGCACCTGTCTCACCCATGCCAGGCAGCACATTAACAACACCCTCGGGGAAGCCAGCTTCTTTTACTAATTGAGCGATGTATAATGCTGTCAGACTGGTCTGCTCAGCAGGCTTCAGGACAATTGTATTGCCGGTTGCCAAAGCAGGTCCCAGTTTCCAGGCCATCATTAGAATGGGGAAATTCCAGGGGATAATCTGGCCACAAACTCCCACAGGCTCATGACGTGTGTAGGTGAAGAATTCACCATCCATGGGAATCGTTTTGCCGTGCGTCTTATCGGCCCAGCCGGCAAAGTAACGCAGATTCTTAATGGCAGTTGGCAAATCCACATTATAAGACATGCTGTATGGTTTGCCATTGTCGAGAGTCTCCAAGCTCTAAGGATAAAACAAAAGGTTACTAATTTGTACTAATATCAGTCGTCTTAAATACTTACTGCCAAATAGACCTGGTCACGTTCCATGAGATCAGCCAGACGGTAGAGCAAACGGCCACGGTCCGAAGCATCCATACGGCGCCAAGGAGAACCCAATCTAAAAGTTCATAAAAATTGGACCCATTAGTAAAATAGGTTGTGATTTAAAAATACTAAGATTATTATTAAATCAACTCCATATCCATTTTCTACATCAACAAAACCCTTTAAAGAATCAATTATAAGTTTTGTAGCTGTTTGCAGATATACTGTAATTAAAAACATTTTGGTATGATTGAACCAAAAATTAACTTAAAAATTAATTATTATTAAAAAAATTAAAATTAATTTTAATGAATTATAATTATATTCGGTTCCTGCCTAATATATTTACAGACCTTTCTAACTCGTTGAAGCTTTGAATATCTTCAATGACTTTTTTTAATGAAATTCTTGTTGTTTTTTTTTCGCTTGAAAAGTTGTTCATTCAAACATTATACAAAATTTCAGTATACGGGGAATTTCAATCACAAAAAGCAGACCGAACAAGTTGAAAGTTCCTCATGTGAAGCCATTATTAGCAGAGTTTTGCATTTAATAGGAAGTTTTAAATATTTCCATAGAAAAATTCATTACAATTTAATATAATTTGTTTTACTCACTTGAATGCCTGGCGAGCCGCCTTTACGGCAAAGTCAACATCCTCCTTGCCAGCGGATTGTATTTCGGCAATAGTCTGCTCCGTGGTGGGGTTGATGGTGCCGAATGTTTTGCCCGACTTGCTTTTGTGCCACTCATTGTTGATGAAGAGCTACAAACATTACAGAAAGGTGCAATAAACAGCAACAATGTTAAAATCGAATTATTTACAAATCGCGTCATAAAAAATGGTATTTTTATTTATTAACTTTATTGACTGATTGTTCCTGACATGACGTACCCTCTTTTTCACCTCCACAATAGTTGATAAGCACTTGTTGCGTATAAATACCCACATCTACTGTTCATCCAATATTTGTTTAATCAATATAATTCAATTGAAATACTAAACTGTATTTACAAACATCCATAAGTACGTGTATGTATGCTGATACAACAATCAAAATGGGGTGTGAGAGTGGACTCACATTTGTTTATAGGCAAACTCAGCATGACTTGGCAAAATCAAAATATTGAGAAAAATTTCCACCAGACATCCAATTCCCCAAACATCATCATATGGTAAAACGGACACATGTGAAGCTTGTCTAGACAGTGTCTAGGCCCTCGGATCGACCGTGACGATTAAACTCGCTTATGAAACCAACAAAAATATTATATTAATAGAGCATTTTTTATCTATCGCTCATAGCTGAAAAGGGAATGTATTTACATTTTTACAAAGTTGTAAGCGAATCGATCCACTCAAAAGATGGAAAATTGGACTAACATTTAAATTTAAAACTTTTATGGTATAAAATGTTTTTGAATAATTATTTAAAAACTTAAAATTTATTTCGAATTTTGTTTTTTTTTTTAGTTACTTATTTAAGACCATATAGAGACTTTAAAAATTTGCCTACAAGTTTTATTTAAAAATAAAATAAATATCTAAGTGAATAATTTGTCGTCAATAAAAAAATACTTAATATTTGTGCATCTGAGGTACATATAAATGTATGTACTTTAAAATAAGAATAATATCTTTATACTTGTAATAAAATTAAGACTTCTTATCAGCGCTTGGATCACCACAAACCCATTAGCATACATTGTATGTCTCTTATCTGCATACAAGTGTAAATTTATTAATAAATTTAGCCGGCACTTAATAAGATAAGTATATAATGCACACATACAAGTTAATTTAACTTAAACATTTTGCGTACTTTGTATGTATTTCAGTTGTTCCTATTTTGTATATTATGTACTTCCAATTTCAACTATGCTTATACTTTAAGAATTCAAGTGCAGCATGATGAGTCGAGTTAATTAATATACAATGTCTTCCACATGCATTCCACAGTTCGTTAGACAGAAGCTTAACAATTTGTAGATGTTGCCAGTAGACAAAACAACTTTTCAGTCAAACACAAAAACTTTTCGAGTAAAACGAGAAACGAATGTTTGTCAGATGGCGAGACTAAAGAGAGGCACGCACAGGGGCGCCTGTGATATAACACGGAGAAATAACAACGGGAGCGTCAGAAAGCGGCAACAACAACAGCCGGCAGACAAATATAAAAATTGGTTCTCTTTTTTTTCTTCTTTGTTTTTTTTTTTTGCCTATTTGCCGGTTTGCACGTTCTCTTGTATATAGTATGCATGTACGTATGTATGTGTGCGTACAAATAAACATGCATATTCATTAGTTTATGTACACTGTACATCAGTGCTGCCCGAATTTCTTTTGCTTAAATAGCTGATTTGATAAAATAAAGTAGTCAAAAAAACAATTACTTTAACAATTATATGCATATCATTGCTATTAGTACTAAACAATGATACTAACTTCAAAAATTCTTATAAAAACTATAAGTTGTAAGATTCGTATATATATACACTTAAAGGGTTTATATTTCTTAAATTTCTTTCTTTAACTATTTACTTTATAATACACATTTTTGACAACCTCATTTTCACTGCTTTTGTTATTTATTTACAATACAAAAATCTTTAGGGAATATGTTGATATTCCTAAATATTTGTTCATTTTTTTTTCAACCTGAAAAGGTGCTTGAATTAGTTGTGAAAATGACAAGATTTTTAGCTAATAATACTTTCTGAAATTTTATAATTTTTGCAACTACATGTTCTAAATATAGCTACTAAATATCTTAAATGACAGCACTGTTGTAGTTCGGTTTATAAGGATGACCATATCTAGTTAAACTATAAGGATGTAAGCTTGGGAATTTCTTATTAATTCCGAATATATGTAATTAAAACTTAACTCAATTTCGTATGTATTAATATTCTTTAGCTTTTCTCTTTGCTATCGTGATTTGCACTTTAAGTAGACCCTCTCTACCGGCGAATGAGCAAATAGTGCAATAAAGAGGGAGAGAGCAAGAACAGCTGCGCCCTATCAAGGTCAAGCAACAGAAGAGGGCGACATTCTATACATAAATATATTTTATTATCATGTTTCATATCAACAACACAATACAGTTAAATGTGTGAGAATGTATATATATGCACACATTTATGTATTCAGTGGTTTGATAACCATTTGGCTGAAATAATCTTATAATAATAAAAATTTACTTACGCCGGTGTACAGCACGTCCGGAGTAGTCTGAGGTTGCGGGATTGACGCATATGATGCAGTAGCTGCATAATTTTTACACTGTCCACGCAACAACGCTGCGGATCTTAAAGTACGCAACATATTGTAATTAAAAAATTAACTTCGAAAGTGGAAAAAACAGAAACTGGAACAACGCGTGCTAATTGCGCAGCGGTTGATTAGCAACTGAGGAAAACCAAAGCTACTCTCAACGTAAAAGCTACCATAAAAGTTTTGAAAAGAAACGCTAGTTGGCTCTCTTGAGCTTTTCAAAAAAAAAACATGCTTGTGAGCGCGTTAAGCAATAAGAATAATAATAACAACGACATAGAGAAGCAATAACAAAACAGCTGCTGATCGCTAAACGACTCTCAACTGGTTTTTTTTCTTTGCTCATTTTGAGCAGCGTCATTTTAAGGCATATCAGCACGCAAAATACTCGCGAATTTTTGCTATAAAAACTCATTTGATGTGGATGTGAGTATGTTCTTATGAGCACAAGTCTCTATATTCGTATGTATGTATGTACATATGCATGTATGTATTAAATGGTCTCGTTTGGCGAATGATTGAGTCGTTTACAAATCGCACTTCTCAACGACAATAGTCTGTGAATGATTTCCTCTGCTGGGAACAATATGATATGTATATCATTTAGTCGGGAGGGCACGACAATAAACTACCCTGTGGAAGTAAAGGACGATGTTGAGTTCCATATGCATGCAAATAGAATGTACCTGCTAAATACATGCTTATGTAAACATATTAGAACACATACACTCATACACACTCATTCATTGTCCTAGAATATCTTCCCTGTTTATTATTTGATTGCGATAAAAT
This sequence comes from Drosophila neotestacea, assembly GCA_035044365.1. NCBI lineage: Eukaryota > Metazoa > Arthropoda > Insecta > Diptera > Drosophilidae > Drosophila > Drosophila neotestacea. Next base: position 366,408 of record JAWNMD010000052.1, on the reverse strand, counting down.
TTTTTATATCACCCTAAGTAGCATTTATGACGAATCTCAACTTGATAATTGTCAGAGTTATGGTTTTTTCTGATTTGTGTGGAAAGGGGAGGACTCATCAAAAATTTTTAATGACCGATAAAGCAATTTAAATTTGTGAGTGAAACAATAGAATTTTGGTTTTAAATGCAATTGCAAGTTCAAAATGTAGACATATCTCTGTCCGATGCAGTTTAACATTTTTTCACTCAAGTAGTCAGAATCCTTCTACTATAGCTTGTTAGTAGACAACGTCGTTGTCTTTAGTTTGAGTTTGAGCTTGTTATAAAGTTAAAGAACACCGTCAAGTAAAAGTCATTCAACCACTATATCAAGCACTGGGTGAACATGTTCAATTGTTCTTTTGTGCTTTAAATTAAGTATCCGTGTTGAGAATGCTTAGTTACTTAAGAGAGAACTCAAAGACTTTCAAATTAAATACACTTATCTCTTCATAAACAAGTACCATAGTTTTATAAGTTAAACTTGATTTAAAATTGAAAACTTTTTAATCTTTGAGGACATTAAAAATATTGTTAATTTTTTCTTTTAAAAGTTTTGAAGTATTTATTTATATTGTTTCGTATGTATTTTACATATTGAAAAAGAAACTTTTTTGAATTCTTCTTTGGTAAAAAAAAATATTAATCGCTTCCATGCAGTTAGTTAAGTGAATAACGGAATTATTAATAATATGTATAATATGAATAATGAAATCAGGGAACTTTGCGCATGTTAACCTCGTTATTCAAAGGGGAAACTTTATTTTTATGAAGGCAGCTTGTCAGTGTCAATCTTCGTCCAACTATATTTTCCCAGCGTAAGTTTGTAGACTCATTTAAAAACAGAGAACGCCACCCACAGTTAATTAATTTATGCTTGTGGAGATAAATTGTAATTTTTACCAGCTCTTTACAAAGAGTTGGACAATTTATTGGTAGGCCATCATCACTATTAAAGAATAAAGATCTATTCAGATTTGCACTTTATTTAAATATCTATAAAGATAGATATTGCCTACTTTTAAGTATGATGTATCTTAAAGTATGTTGCATTTAATTTCGCATATTTAAATACTGATAAGTCAAATCTATAAAAAACGGAGTCTCCAATATCATTACGCATAATTCACATACTTGACATGCCAATTATAGATTTGGTGTCCGAATTATTGTAAAATTATGCACGATAATTATTTGTTTGGCCGCTTTTAACGCAATCAGCATGAATTGCGTGGTTTTCCAAATCAGAGCACTCAAAAGAAATCACAAGCCAAATTACAAAACTAATCCCAAATGAATAATAATAATGATTCGGGTGTCCTGTGTGCACTTGTCGATTCTTGACTATAGGCAATTACCATAATCAAACAGGGCCAATAAATTTTATTGGCGATTGTTCTGTATGTTGGTCGAAATGTTGTCATTTGTTGTTGTTCTTGTTGTTGACGCTTTTAACATCGGTATGAATTATTTAATTTATCCAACACAAACAGTTTGACATTAAGAATGAATCGCATGTGGGAGATGCTGGAGACTCTCAAATGTCAACGCACATTTTGCCAGTCAGGCTGGGGTAATTTAAGAGAGCTATAAATGTAAAATTTCATTTAAAATAAATTGTTGGAAATTGGCACAAATTGAATTTAATTATTTCATGTGGTAATCAGGAAATTCAATCGCTAAAATTTGTTATTAAAGCGTCAATTTAAATTATTACTTAGTTGATTAGCAATTTTCAAATGGTCAATCATTTGGGAGGTGGTTTTTAGTGAATATTAAATAGTTTCAGAATATTCTCTTAATGTTTAGTTTACCTTATTTTTGCGTTTGAGAGAAGCAAAAATATTTATATAAATATTAAAATCAATAAAATCAAACTCTATTTCCTTCTGTCTCTTTCTAAATACATTTGTTTATGTACATATGTATATATGCTAAGTCACAAGTATGCAAATTTAAACTTAAGTTCCCACTGTTGAAGCTTTTGTCAGAATATTTAATTTCAATTACTTATAGCTATGCAGTTTTGTACATATATGTATCATCAAATATACATTTTCCATATGCTTTACTTCATTTTTCGGAAAATCGATAAAAACATATTACCGCAATAATTACAAAGATATTTGAACATGCCATTTAATCAAACCCCAAAAATGTAGAAGTTACGCAAAAAAAAAACCAATTTCATACATATATTTCCATATGTAGGTATGCGTGTTCATATGTAACATACATACATACATACATATGTGCTGTAAAGGATTCTATGTATAAAATAAATACGGCAAAAATTTCAATGCACAGCAAAAGAAGCTGGCAAAAAGGTCAGCAGAAAATTGGAAATGTATGCAAATGGCTTATGGCTGGATTTACTTACACTTTGGTTCGTCCTTGTCCTTGGCCCCACGCTGTGGGGAGCCTTTCCTTCTTTTTTTTATCACTCACTTTCAGGAAGCAACCCGACCTGACCGACAGTGTTAGCTATAAGTTTTTTTTGTGGCCCAACTTAATGGCAAACGTCGAAAGGGTCAAGCAAACAACACACAAGCATAAAAGAATTATGGCGATGGTAATTTGTAAAGTTATTATGGCATAAATGGCAGTTCGAATGGGGCTAACAGGGCGTATGCGTAGTGCAGCTAATTTGTATGCAAATCCACTTAAATTTATTGCTCCCGTTTTTCATCTCTTTTCATCTTTTTTCATCCTATTGCAGATATGAAACTTACAAGGCGACGCTCAAGAAAATACCAGCTACGCGTCTCTCCCGCCTGACCGAGGCCCTGGCCAACTATGATCCGGTGCTTAATGAGTATTTCTTCGATCGTCATCCCGGTGTCTTTACCCAAATACTTAATTATTACAGGTGAGCTTAATTACTCACCCATTTACTATCATTATTTATTGCCCATAATTGCTTGATGTTATCTTAACAAGTGGGTAACTTTATACATCCTAATTTAATTGTGTTTAAATTGATATTTTAGTCTATCGCTTTCAATTTACACAAGAGTATGCTTTATTGACTTTAAAGATACAGCTAAAATCTCTATTCTATATTTGCAATGTTTTTGGTAACATAATTCTGTTATTTAATTAATTTATTTAGCAATTGTATTTAATCTTCGTTGTGCCATGATTATTAACTTTGCAAAAATAAACAAGCTTAAATATTAATTATTTACACCAAGAAAAACACAGGCAAAAGTCATAAATCTTCGCTTTCTGCCACAGGAAAACTTTATCAAAATTGTTGGCTCTTTTGCAAATTGAGAGCAAAGACAAAGAGAACGAAGAAAGGTGGAGACAACGCTCATTAGCTGGCAAAGATAAATTGAAAGTTAGTGGCTTACTTAAGTTACTTAAAATTAATGACAGGTTACCTCTTTTTCTGTTTCACCCTTCTCTATCTCTCTTCTCTTCAAGTATAAATGAGGTTGTTGAAATTAGTTGACCCTTATTTTCATTCCTGGTTCTATAGAGGTTCTCGATTATTGATTTTTGTGGAAAGACTACAACTTGTAGCATCCACTTAGCCCTAGGCCTAAATAAACATTTCTTCCAATTCAATTAACATAGACAGGGCAACAGGATATGAAAGGAGCTGCAACGGAAAAATAAATCTTCGAAAATAGAGCAAGCTTTTCAGCAAGGATTTATGTAGGCGACGGTTTGCACAATCGAATTACGTATACGCCACGAGCTACCGACAATTTATAAAGCAATTTGTGAGCTTGTGCAACGCTCTGCAAGGAATTGTTAGAAAAATAACATGGTGACAGTTAGACAAAACGTGGAAAATAACGTGAAAGTTGCTCTGCATATTTTATACGAATCGAATGTATCGAATGTGTGATTGGATATTTTGAACTGTCATACTATAAAAAAGTGCTAAAAATTTTAATATTTATCACATTTATCACGTTGCAAGAATTAATCTATTTAATCACTTTATTGATGAACAATTTATTTATATTGATGCAGTTTCAAAATTTCTTTTAATTAAAACACTACAATCTTTAAAGTTAGAAATTCTGATCTAAGCACTCCGTGTTCTGCCGTGTTTTAAACCTATTTTTCCCCCTCATAGCAAATATTTTATGCATTGTACAATTTTTGTGTATCATTTGATAAAGTATCTCTAAATTGAGAGTGCTACTGTTCTTCGCTTTAAGTTTGTGGTTGTGGTTTCGATGTCTATACAAGGTCTGAAATAAATATCTGAATGATATTTCCACGAAAATTTATAATATTTATTGCCAAATTTGAATCTGGCTTGACTTTTATGTAACATGATAGACCGAAAGATCCTCGTAAACTTTGACAACAGAAAAGAGAATTTTTACGCATTGCGTAAATTATAACACGCCATGACAGTGGCGTAAAAATGTTCCTTTATGCAGGACACTGCAGTCATACATTTCAAATTGTTTGAAATGGTTTTACCTAGCTGTCTTCCCCCAAAAAAAATGTGGGTGTGTTTGAAGGATGATACGATGTGCATAATAAAACCCGCAATTCACTTGTCCACCAGCCGCATTTATAATGTCCTTGAGCCTCGGTTTTGGGCAGTAGCTTGAGTTCGGTTTTTTTTGGAGCTCTCTTTACCATTCACAATTCAACATTCACTATTCACTATGCGGGGCACGAAATGATTCGAAGCAAGAAAAAAGTGGCAGCCGTATCAACAAAAGAATGAAATGAAAAAGTTGTATAAAATATGCAAAAAAAAAAAACACAGGACTGTCAGGATGCACACGTGGCACATGGACACATGCCGCATATGGAGGGAGCTCGAATGCAACGATTACTTTCATTTCGAATACAAGTACTCGTAGTTGTTGCATTTGGCCGACGACTGTCCAGTAGCTGATATGGTATTACAACATGGCCAACAACTGCGGACAAGCACATGTCCTTGGTGGGTGCCCCTGTCCGCCCACACCATTTCTACCTCACGCACCTGACTCATTGCACTTTCAGCAATTTGCACACGAAAAACATGTAGAATTGTTGCCCATGTCGGGGTCATAAAGAAACAATGGGGTTACACCTGGGGGACCGGTGTCTTCAGCTATGAATTTGTCTGTCATGCATATGCAAGTGATATGCTATTGTGAATCTGTTGATTCCCTCGGCTCTTACCATTTATGTATTTTTGTTCCAAATTCTTTAACTTGCAATAATTTTTTTACATTCTAAAATAATTTTCAATTATGGTGATTTTTAGTTCGTAACATAATAAAGGTGTGGAAGTACCTAAACCAATTCGTTAAATAAATTAAAATTTGCTGTGCGATTTTTAATTTTTAAGACTTTTCGGAAGAATCAACAGTTAAAAAGGTACACACTTCATTTTTTATTATTTATTTTTCAGAGTTTTTATGATTCTCTCAATATTATTTGATTAATTTAGCTGTCTGCTTTCTGTTATTCGAATAAAACGTTTTAGTAAAAGAATTAAGAGATAAAAAGTCTCATATTTGGCAGGTAATTATCTAGATTTTTTGGGAAAAGACAAATTCGACGGGAAAAAAAACAATGTTTTGAAAATGACTAGAATTAGCAAAAAATAATAAATAATTAGATGTGGCGAAAAATGTGCAGATATGACAGGGTCACAAAATTCATATACATGTGGAAAAATGCAAAATTTTACACAACATATGGTAAATTTGGCAAGAAAAGGCTAGAATTGGCGGGAAAAAGGTAAGTTTTTGGAAAATAAATGCTTTATTTGGTGGAAAGGGCTACATTTAGCTGAACTGTGTCCAGGAAAAGTTTCAAAAGTAATATTTAACAACATTATTATTTTCAGAACTGGCAAATTGCATTACCCAACGGACGTCTGTGGACCACTGTTTGAGGAGGAACTGGAGTTCTGGGGCCTCGATTCTAATCAGGTAGAACCATGCTGCTGGTCGACTTATAGCATACATCGCGATACGCAAGTGAGTAGATGTCATATAATTTATAAATATTTTAATAATTATATATAAAATTATTATGAAATTGTAAACAGAACACATTAGCCATATTAGATAAACTAGATATTGAAAATGAGAAGCCCACAGAGGAGCAAATAGCACGTCTCTTTGGCTTCGAGGAGGCTTTAAGCAATGGCGAGCTTAATTGTTGGCAACGCTTGAAGCCCAAGATCTGGGCCATGTTCGATGAGCCGTCAAGTTCAACGGGTGCCAAGGTACATACGGACTATATATAAACTTTGTAAGATGCATTGATTGTATTTGAATTGTAATTCACAGTTTGTTGCTGGCATGTCGGTATTCTTTATATTTGTTTCTGTGATATCATTCTGCTTGAAAACCCATCCCGGTTTTCGCGTGGATCTGCCCACCAGCTTCAACGGTGGCATGCCCCCATCTGGCCATGATCCGTTGACGCCGCCAATTAATCAGCATGCGGTCCAACAATCTCCGCAGTGGCAGTATCATCAGCATAGTATAACGCCACCTAGCGGCAGTATTGGACCCACATTTCGTGTCACGAACTACACGAGCTATAGCAGCGGTAATCTGAGTGCCGCCCAGGCCACGCCCATAGCCACGATCAAGGGCAGTCCACAGCGTCAACGACTGAAAAGAAATGTCAACGGAAGTGGTCAAAACGACTTTATCGAGGATAAATTTCTGGGTCATAATGGACGCCGACAACATGGTTGGGTTGAGTCGAGTTATGGACAACCTCATAAGGCGTTCTTCTATGTGGAGCTGGTGTGCAATGTGTGGTTCTTCATCGAGGTCATCATTAGACTAATTGTGGGTAGCTCCAAATCAAAACAATAGAGATCTCAATTAATCTTAATCTTTTGCCAGGTATCGCCTAATCTGTGGCAATTCATCAAATCTCCTGTGAACATCATTGACTTTACGGCCACACTCAGTTTCTATACGGATGTTATGCAGCGAATGGGCGAATATACGGGTTTATTGGAGGCATTCTCGATAGTGAGAATCATGCGTCTCTTCAAGTTGACGAGACACTCGCCAGGATTACGCATTCTCATCCACACGTTCAAGGCTTCGGCCAAGGAATTGACTCTGCTCGTGTTCTTCCTCGTCCTCGGCATTGTCTTCTTTGCCAGTCTGGCCTACTATGCTGAAAAATTGCAGGTAAAAATCGGATGTTGTTTAAGATTAAAGTACTATATAACAGAATATATTTATTAATATTAAAGTTGATAAAAAAAATTCACTTTCGAAAACTCTTGTCGAAAGCGAAAATCGGAACAAGCCGCAGATACGTAATATTAATTTTAAAATTGGAGAAATGTAATGTGTATAAATTTTTAAATTTAAATCTACGGTTGAGCTTAAAATTGTATATTGAGTTTTATTAGTTAAATATTTAACTATTGCTTCATGATCGCAAAATAAACGAAGAGGTACTGCAAGAAACAGTCTTGCATAGTATTATCAAATATCATATCTAAATGTATCTAAATTTGTTCTTGTGTGCGTACCACAGGGAATCATGAAGCCGAGTACTCTCGACTCAATCGGTTTCACTTGTTTTCGTTTTTCTTTTCCTATGACTTTTCGTAATTTCTTTTCTCTCCATTATCTTTGGCAGGACAATCCAGACAACCAATTCAAGAGCATACCATTGGGATTATGGTGGGCTATTGTTACCATGACCACAGTGGGCTATGGCGATGTTGCGCCCAAGACCTATCCGGGCATGTTTGTGGGCGCTCTCTGTGCTTTAGCTGGTGTCCTGACCATAGCACTACCCGTACCTGTTATCGTTAGCAATTTTTCCATGTTCTATTCGCACACGCAAGTGAGTAAAGCGGGAGACCGACGATGAGGGGAAGAATTCAAAGTTATTTAATTTCTGTTTTTCTGTCTATTTTTATTTTATTTTTAAAATTTGCAGGCACGTTCTAAGCTGCCAAAGAAACGACGCCGTGTGTTGCCCGTGGAACAGCCTCGCCGGAAGCGAGAGCCTCCAGCACCTCATCGGGGTCGGACCAATGCCATTAAACAAACACCGCCCACAGTGGGGGGCATGGCTAGCGCCCATACGGCTGTACAGGCTCCCACGCCGATGTTCAAGGATGCGTTTGGCGGCGCTAAAATCGGTGAGTATTGAACTACATCCAGTTGCCTATCCATGTATCTATGTGTCTGTGTTTCACGCACACACACACATACACTGTACCACAACACGTTGCCGTAGTTGCTAATAAGTTGATTATAATTTGTTGTTGTTTTTCTTTTTCGTTGTTGCTTTTTGTGTGCAGCTGTTTAAACTTTAAAGCATCCACAGACAACACAATAACACAGACAGACAGCTCTAAACTTGGTCTAAACACAACTAACCATATACAGATTGAGATTCACATACTCTCACACACACAAACAGACTCTTGTTCATACACCCACTCACATTCACACTCACACATTCATCCATTTGCATGCTGAGCTGTTGGTGTATGTTGTACTCCTCAGAGGCCAAACTAATTTCATTCAATTTATTGTTTAATTATTTTATTATTTATGCACCCTTCAGCCTCAGGCTTCCAGCTGCTCCCAGTCTCTCTATCTCTGTCTCTGTCTCCGCTTACCCCCTAGGGGGTATTTCGCTAAATATGTAAATTTCCAAAGGATGTTTATTCAGAAAGCGTTCAACAAATATTCCAGTGTGCAGTGCCTGGGAGCATCTGAAGATATTCTCACTAAGTGCTTAGTTGGCCCACAGCCATTGTAATTAATTTTTTCTTTGTTTTTGGAACAATTGTTGAACGGCATTTTACAAATACAAATATATTTACGCCCTTATGATAGTCCTTCTCTAAACGTAAAAAGTTTTCGTTGAATTAAATACTATGAATATTTTTTCTAAACTATTTTCAATGTCAATATTTATATCACTTTTTTTTCCTTAAGAAAAAAGAATATAATTTTTTCCTAAGACAGACTTAAAAGTCTCCTCGGGTACATATGTCGGTACCGGCCGGATCAGATTACTATATCATATAGCAAGGGTAAACAATCTTTTGCGCCCTAAAGATGGCTTACGTTTTATTTTTATAAATTTCTTTTGATGAAGCTATTTAGGCCATTAAGCATTATCACTATAATTAAGGGATATGAAAAAGAAACTTAAAAATATAATTTTGGATAGTAAATAAGTTTTGTATTTAAGTTTTCATTTCGTTAGAATCAAATTTTAAGATCGTTTAAATGCTGTTCTACACAACAACTCTAAATTTTGTTTACAACGTTTGGGGCTTTAAATAAATTTATTTCAGGAAGTGAAAATTGAAAGTTACACTTTTACAAATTCTTCCACTTTTTTTTGTACAATTTTAAATAAAAGAAAACTTATTTGGGGACTATTATGTTTAGATAGTTTTAAAAGTTTTACTTGTGATTTTTAATTTAAGTTTCTGTTTAAAACATGCACAATTATTGTCATATTTTCCATTTGTTCAAACTACATACAGACTCCTTGCACATGAGACCTCCTAAGAGAATGTATGTGTACGTGAGTGTGTGTGTGTGTGAATATTTATTGTAAATGTGTATTTTTTGTATGAACGTATTACGTAAACTATTGAACATTTTGTATTTCCCTTTGGAAAATCCTTTTGCAATCATTTGATGTTGTTTTTCCGTGATGTTTTTGTATTCTTTGTTTGTAATACTCCCCGATTTCTAGTCTATATGTGTGGGTGTGTGTTTTTATGTAAGTGTGTGTGTGTATGTTTGTTATCACGTAATCGTAATCGAAACTGTAACTGTAACTGTTAACTGTAAACGTAACCGTAAACGTAAACGTAACTGTAACTACAAATGTGTATGTGTGTCAGGGAATGTAAACGGCGTGAATGTCATTGGCCTGCATCTGCACAGGCCGCCGATAACGACGACCTGCGCGGCCAACAGCCACGCCCATACGCACGCCTATACTTACGCCCACAGTCAGAGCCACGGCCTAGCTCCGAGTCATGGCCATTTGCCACAGACGACGGCGACGTCGACGCTAACTTGCAACATCGTCAACGCCAACGCCAATGCCTCTGCCTCTGGCGCTTCATGCTCCACGTTCATCAGTTGTAAGTGTTTGTCTTGTCCATGTCTTGTCCAGCGTTTTTCCCCTCTCTCTCTCTCTCTCTCTCTCTCTCTCTCTCTCTCTCTCACTCACTCTATGTATAGCTTTCACTCTCTCTCATTGTCACCCCTTTAGCCAAAGAATCGCATGCATCCATGCACGAGGCATGACATTTTCTTTTACTTTTCATTTTTATTTTTTTTATAAAATTTAACTTCCAGCTGAAATTTCATTTTAATAGCTTAGTAAAAACTTTTATGGGCCCACAATTAGTGTACGAGCTAAGGGGAGGGGATGAGGATACTTGGGGCTTGTTAAAATTTATCGCATGCTATAAATTTGAGTGCTATAATTTTGTCACTTGAGTATTGAGTCAATAAAAAGTACAAACTTTTTATGCTGCCTTTTGCATTTTAAAAGCTTTTCCCGTATTCCATTCACATGTCCTTTTGAAGTCCTTAGACCCCTTACCTACATTTAATTTTAATTACAATTTTATTATGATAGCCAAATGCCTTTTAATGCCATATTTCAAATGGCCAGTTTCATCTTGTCCAACTCCCACTCACACACAGTCTGCCAAAGGCTTTGCATCGTAGAAAAGTTCATTTACCGTCAAACAAATTGAAAAACTTTTTCCATTTGGTTGTCCAGCAAAGCTGTGGAAAATTGTGTCCAAAGTGAAGGAGCAAATTTGTTCCTTTACTTTACTCGGTGCTAAAACATGTCCAAAATTTAAAGCTTCTCAACTTAATTCTTGCTCGCCCAGTGCTGCATTTTAATTAAACCAATTGAAAGACTGCAGTCCAAGTCAAAAGTTCAAGTCTCCCCAAATACCCAAAGTTTCTAAGACTCTTGCCATTTGCTACCGCGACTGATTAACTTTACAAGAGTAAAATTTTAACGGTGCCAGAAGATATTAACGGAACACGCAGTAACTCTATCAAACAAACTGATAAAAGTACGAGTACTCATATCTTTATAGACCAAAAAGGACAATGACTCGCTTTAATGTCGTGTTGCAATTTCGGAAGATAACCATTTGAACCGTGATATGCAGATTCTTGCTTATTCCCTGATTTTCAATATACATATATACTTTCTTTTCACAAACTTTATCAGTTAAATTGAATTTCGATTTCGCAGTGGTGAAGTTAAATCCGACATGACGAGCATTGTAAATTATATGTATAATTAAATATAAATTGAATTACATGTGTATAAAATAGTAAGTAAATTTATAAATTAAAATAATGAAATTATAGGTGACATAACATAAATAATTTCCATTTAAAATAATATATTTCTGTTATAACATGCTTAAAGTAATTGGATTCAAATTATATTTACCTTATTTATTCGATATATTTACATTTGCGAGTACTATAAATGTTTATTAGACGAGTTTAAAGTGCATTTAATAAATTATAGCTAAAACTTATTGGGAATGGAACTTCATAATCTTTAATATCCGTCATGGTTGAGTTAAAATTAATTTTTTCTTATATTTTTATTATTACAAACGAGTTTAAAGTTTATTGAAGATAAATAAATTATTCAAGTACACAGAAAATGAATTCACAAGTACACTCTTTTATGAAGGAAGTAAAATTCTCTCAAAAAGAGTATTACAAGCATTGCGTAATCTCTGAGGTATAAGAGCTGCTTGCAGTTGTTGTATTAAATAATTTAAATTTTACTGCGACAACAGAAAGTCAGATTAAAGAGCTTGAATTGAATTCTACACCATATTATAAAATGGAAATTTATTTAGTATTGTGTTTAATGTTATTTCTGGGAGTTCAACACGCTATCAATGCGGAAAAAATTCAAAAAGTCGTTGACTTAAATACATCAATATTTGATGCAGCACAAATGGAAAGATCTGTGCATGTTTATGAGGAAAAGATAAGAGTAAACGAAAGAAAATTATTAGATTTGCAAAGTCAAATCGAAGCGGAATCATCTAGTATTGATTTTAACAAATTATCTGGATTAGAAAACAAACATTACACCCATCTACTTGAAGAGTGTCAAAACAAGTTGCATCATCAGTCAGAAGAATATCTATATATATTGAAAGACCAGAAAAATAAACTTCAAGTTCAGGAAAGTGTTATAGCCAAATACAGAGAGCAACATCAATATTTGCCCGAAAGTTGTTTTAGTTTCGTTGAGAAAACGTGGAATATTCAACTGATAAAAGTAAGAGATGCGGAGCCTATTCTAGTTCAATGTAGAAACCTTAATGCTGAGAATGATTTTCCCTGGATGGTTGTCCAGATGCGGTTCGATGGGAGTGTGAACTTTAACCGAAGTTGGACTGAATACAGACAAGGTTTCGGAAATATCAGTGGAGAGTTCTTCATTGGGTTAAATACACTTCATCTGATTACAACCTCCAGACCACATGAACTGTTAATAGTTCTGACGGATTCCTGGAATGCTGTCCGAAGTGCACATTATAATAATTTTGTAATAGGCAGTGAAAAAGAGGGCTATGCTCTACTTGATCTGGGTATATACTTTGGAAATGCCGGCGATGCTTTCGGTTATAATAGTCATATGAAGTTCTCAACCTATGATAGGGATAACGATGAGTCCCTTATCAATTGTGCAGCTAATTCTCAAGCTTGGTGGCATAAATCATGTTCTTACTGGTAGATGAGAAATACTTTTCGCAGAATTTTATTCTTAATATTTATTTTGTATTTTTAGCAATTTAAATGGCAAACATCCGGTTTGGGGCAATCTGCGTCATCCTTTGAAGGAGGTGATAATAATGATACGACCGAAATTGAAATGGACCGAGACCATAGCTTAAAATGTTATTAAAGATTCCTTTTTTCTTATTCACACTTTTTCAGTGGGTTGCTTTTTTCTGGGGGTTGCGACCTGCGGGTTTTTGGCACAAGTTTCAATCTTATTTTTTGCTCTTAGCCCAATTTCTGGACGGGGCGGTCTACACGACATCAAAAGGCTTAAAAATAGCAAGTAAATCATTAGCAGGCAACACTTTTGAAGGCGTGAAAGTGTGGCAAGGTTTCTTGTGACTTGTAGTGGTCATTAAAATGGCCAGCGTACCACAAAATGTGGCACAGTGGAGCACATTTTCAGGCAAACTGACGGCCAACAATTTAAAATGAAATTGCTTCATGCCAGGCAAACAGCAACAGTAACAGTAACAGCAACAGCATAAACATAGGGAACTGGAAACACAACTGTTGGCAAAGCACATTAAAGACACCTAAAGGCATTTACAGAGGAGCCACAGTTCCTTTCTGTTGCCTCTATTTATTTTTACACCCATCTGAGTGGGTGTGTTGGTTGCTCCACTTACTGCTCAGTGCGTAGTGCGTGCTGCCTGCCAGATGCAACGCAAATTAATTTTCGTACTCTTACAAAGGGTAGCTGTGCTTCAATGTAATACGTACAACATAATTTAATGCATAATAATACTAAAAATATTTTGAAAACTATGTATTTGTAAATAAGATTAGCTTAACGCAACAACAGTTCAGTTTAAAATTGCATTTACTAATCGGGCAAAGTATGTAAATTATTATGACGAAAAGAGTATTTAATATTCGATTTTTTCCTAACGAAGAACAAGTAAGTACCCTCTATCCATGAAGTGAGTACGAAAGGCATATTAAGCCATAAAATTTTTATGGAATATAAAGGGAGAAAACATCAAATCAACTGTAAACAAACAGTTAATTTATCCATGGCTTTAGGAAAAGTTTGCATGACAATCCAATGTAATACGAATTTAAAGAAAACTTTTTAATTGAATTATTGAAACTTATTATTGTGAGAAAGTCACCATATGAAAGGAAAGAATCAAGACTGCGCTTGCAGAGTGTATTCTGTGATTTTTACAGAGAATTGCTTAGTCGACCACCCTGGGCTATCCTATTCTTACTTGTTATATTTAAAATTGTTGCGTTTTGGCTAGAAAGCCGGCAAAGTGAAATATTTTCACACTTTTAACCAACGTTTTTTTTTAAGGAAACACAGCAGAGCTCAAGTTTCTCAGTGGTTGAATTTTTAATGGCTTGCCAAGAGGGCGAAGGAACTGTAAATTATAGTATTAACCAGAATTACAATAGACTCCTGTAAACATACATACATATTAATAAATCAGAAAAGAAAATTTATTTTAATATTTAAAATACGTTCGTACAAAATATAACAATAAATGTAACCATTTTTTATGCAAAAACTAGGCAAATTAGTAGTTCCTATAAAGAGTTTAAAAAAGAGATCCGTAATAATTTATACACGTGTACTTTTAATTAAATTATTATAACTTCCTTAAGTTAAAGTTGCATGTTTTTTAACTAAATTTGTTGTGTTGTTTGTTGTTCAAGTGTCATTAAATGTTGCATGATTCTCTTCTTTTTATAGAGCCCTCGAAGTCTATTGAAATACAATTTCACTTTTGATTGCGCACTTATCAAAAAATATTATGCACGTTTTCACTTCCGAGTAAAAACTTTTGCCTTTTGATGAAAACAATATTAAGCATACAGTGAAAATAAATTGAAAAAATGATTTTATAACTTTTAGCAGTGTATTTCTTTTCTTTTTTTTTCTGAAACTTTTATCAAAATATTGTACGAGAAGCGTATGAAAAAAATGTAATAGAAGAGAATTTCCAGCGTGCCTTTTTTAAAGTTTTGCACGACCACGAAGGATTTGTGATTGTTTGCAATTCCTTTTGGCAAAGTTTTGCCTTTTGCTTTAACTTTCGTCGCGTTACATTGTTTACTTTTGACGCCCAACTTAAACATTATCCTGGTTTCTGATTTGCCCTTTTAGCGGACTACTTGAGTGTGCCGGCGGTGCAGAGCCTGCAGCCGAGGGCGGCGACCACAGGACACGATTTTATGCTGCCGCTTCAGCCTAAACTTGTGGCCCCACTGGGTGAGTTGATAATTTGTGTGAGGTCTCACCAAAACTTTTGATAGATAATTGCAATAAGTGAGATGGGAGCTGAGAGCTGAGACCTGAGAGCTGAGAAGAAGAGGGTGCATTGTTGAACCCACTTGTGGCCACATACGGTGCCCTTGGGCCATGGGAGCAAATAGTTTGAGCGCCATTGTGGAAAATGTCTGTCGGACAAAGGCGCTCTCAAACTGCAGCTGCATTGTGAATTCCTATCCGTGTGCTCTCTGCAAAAGTTTGCCCCTTCCTAGACATTGATAACACTGTGAGGGAGGTTAATATTGGCACAGTGGGGCCCTCAGTTCACAGTTGCCTGCACAATGTGTGCGGCCGATAACCCAACGCGTTGACATGCGCTTTCACTTCCGCTTCCGCTGGCTCGAATAGCTTGAATGTTTCCGTCTCCGCCTCCGCCTTTGCTTTAGCCTCACGAAATTAAAGAGCTTGACATATTTCGAAAATGCCATCTTTCCTTTCATCCCCACAGAACGTAAGGATCAGCATCCGTTGCAGCTAACCGCGCACAACTTGGCCTCGGATACCCATCAAATGTATGCGAGCCACGCCCACAAAACTGGCACTGTACTGAGTGTGCCGCCCACTCTGAGCATGACTCACACCCAGATGCCGCCGGGAATGGCCAGCATGGGACAAAGGACACCGAATCTCAGTTATCGTGCATCGCATATCCATACGCATGCGCCCATTCAGCAGCCTATTCCACAGCAATTTCAGCATGTGCAAAATGCATCTCAGGATTGCAACATTAAAATTTCTGTGGCAGGAGCTGCTGGCGCTTGCAATGACGAGATGATGGCGCCCAAGGTAACGTTGCTCGATGATCTGAGCGACGAGGTCAACTCATCGACCGATGATTGCGGTGAATGTTGCCTTGTGGATGATAGCGATACCTACGATGCCAGCAACAACAATGTACCGCATATCAATCAGGAAATGGGACAGGAGAGCGCTGGCGCCGACAGTGGCGACAGTTCCAGTTCCGGACATGGCATTTACATAGGACCCACCCATTGATTTTCGGCCATCAAATGGGACTTTCCGTGCTAACAATGATATGTAAATATGTGTGTATACATTTGTGTATGTGTATTGCTAGCCATTACTACATTGGACAGTGACCAACAATAGTCTGCGTACATTTCTTATTTTCTATCTAACAAATTCACAACATTTTAGTAATGTTGCTCTTTTGTTATAAATCTATTATCGTTAAGAAACAAACAAGAAAGCATCTTTCTGCTATGCAAACGCAAGAATGTAGACTATTGTAAGTCACTGTATATTCTGTCCACACAAATGATAGATAATCACCATCAAGTTCTTTTTAGTTTTTGGTTCTGGTTACCTCATTGTCATGCAGAAGCTTCCATTAATCATGGGATTCTTTTTAACAATGTCCAATTTGTTGAATTTCTTAAGATTTATTTGCTCTCATGTCGACTGCTCAACGTTCCATTGATTATAGTATGGTAACATAATCCCAAAGCATATACTTAAAGATAAGCTGTAGAAATTCACTTAAGAGTTTTTCTGTGGTGAATTATTCAATGGATTTCTACTCACATAAATGTTATTTCTTTAAAAAGTTATTTCCTTAACAATGGCGAATATGATCTGACGGTTTAGATATGCTAAAATGATTTCTCTACAATAAGAATCTGCACAAAAAACTTAATTTAGTTGTACAAATTTTGTTGAATTTCTTAAGATTATTAGAATATCGTGTTGACTGCCATATCTTTAGTAATCATATAGAAAGCGGTTCCGTAAGGCTACAAGCTTTCTTATTTATGTAGTAGGTTTCATTCAAGTCTAAATTATGAACTTTTTTTGCAACTGACATGTCCTTACAACTTAATAAAATTTCGGTAAGAGTATATATATTATATATATTCTACTGCTCTTATTATATCTTCCACTAGCTAGTTTAATAAATGTTTTTTTTTTTGAATTAACGCCCCTAACTGGAGACAAGCTAAACATGTCTTGTTGGCCATGCTCCATGCTCCATGCTCTCCATCCAAACATTTGTGTTGTCCTTATAACTGTCATGTTGACAACTGTCATTGACAGAGATATATGTATGTACCCGTACATACTCGTATCTCTGTTTGTTTGTATCTCACACATCCGTTAGGGGTCTGGCTATTTTCACTGCCAAGACAAACGCCCAGTTGGACATTTGGACAGCCGGACAATGCAAACATATCATCCATATAAACGTGTCCACTTGCTGCGATAGTTTCTATTTCAATTCCTGCTCCCATTTTGCGGAGCATCCTTGTGCTGAGCTTGACACGCCAAGGTGTTTACTGTATAAATCTTTGGAACCAACATGGAACTATAAATTTTAACACTTGAGTAACCTGCATCAATTGGCATTCTTCTTTTCTCTGACCGGGATGTTCAAATAAAAAGTGCGATTCGGAATGTTTATCTGACGCATTGACTGTCACCATTTCAATGAACTTACAAGTAACAAGTAAGCATGTAAGAAATGTCTAAAAAGACTACTCGACTAGCAAATATCCTATTTCGACTATTTTTTATTAGACAGTCAAATTTCACTTACTTGAATTGATCAATGGCACAGCAAAAGTTTATTGTGCTTTTTGAATTGTGAAAAATAATGAAGGCCTTAATCATCAGTATAGTGCATACCCTACAAGACAGACAAAATGACAATAGGGTATAAAAAATAAGTCGACACAATGGCGCCGGATTCCATGGCATCTCTTCCTTCTATCCAGCTCATGCTGAGTATTCTTTTCATTTCTGGCTTTTGCACGGGCAACAACAAGAATAAAATGGCTGTAGACCTTACACATACATATACAACATATAACATACTTACATATGAGTACAGATACGTAGCATAGTTAGTTGTGAGGTCTAATAAACGGCGGTATTATGTTCAGACTATGTATGTCGACGATTCACTCAATTTTGTGGTTTATATAATCGTATTACCTTATGTGTCAAATCTTCGTGTAAATATTCCTTTGCTAGCAAAATGAAACGAACGAAAATATAGAGATGGATATAGAGACAGAGATAGAGATAAAGCAAGAGTTAAATAGAGCATGTCCATATTAACTTATCTGAGGTTCAAACGTAATTTTTGGTCCAATACTTATAGTTTATTGATGTGCGTGTGTCTGTGTATAATTAATGAAAACTTTGAACGCAATTCATATAAAAACTATATTTGGCAACAAAAAATTAAATAGGATTGTATAATATTTCAAACAAAATTATAGATAAATGTAAACAAAATGAAAATGACATAGAAATATATATAGTAAGTAGATAAGAACAAATGAGTAGAATGGCTCAAATCTCGTTATAAATTATTGAAAACATTTAATGAAATCTCGATGAAGGCGAAATTATAA
Organism: Drosophila neotestacea; assembly: GCA_035044365.1. NCBI lineage: Eukaryota > Metazoa > Arthropoda > Insecta > Diptera > Drosophilidae > Drosophila > Drosophila neotestacea. Next base: position 347,939 of record JAWNMD010000052.1, on the reverse strand, counting down.
ATTTAACACTTTAAACGAGATGAATAAAATCTTTAAAATTATTTTCTTGATTGAGTGGCTTGAAAACTATTAAAAACAATAACAGAAAATTTTTCAAATTTGTTTGTGTTGGTGATATTTATTTAAGTTTAAAGCTATTATATCTCTATTTTAAAGTGAGACCTAAACTTGACAACTTTTTAATGATGACAACATAAACTTTTTCTACATTAAAGTGAATTTGCAATTAGATTTATTGATATGTAATTAAATTGCGTTATTGCAAAGCAAATATTTCATTTCTATTAAAATTAATCAATCCTAAGAGGATAAATGTATCCAACCAGACAACCAGGGGGGAATACAGTAAGTCGAATTGTGAAACTTAAATATAAAGTTCATAAATTTCACCTGTCCCATCTACATGAAACGTATTTTAAACAAAGCGAATTAAACATAATTGTTAACAAATTTTATGATTATAAACTGTAAATAACAAACTATTGTATCTAAACAAAAACAAACTTAAAGAACACAAAACTCAAAGAATAAAAACCGAGAAAAAGAATTTCTAATTAATCTAAAGCACGATTCCAAAAAAGAGCTGTATTTCCAAACGAATTGTAATTAAATAATATATAAATACATATATTGTTTAGAAAAGATTTGAGCAAATTTTTAAATGTTAAACAAATTAAGTAACAAATTGTGGTGTGTGACAAACAAATTCCAATTTTAAAAATAAAATAAATTACAAATTTCTTTGAATATACACAAAGTCAAGGTCTACAAATTTCATCAGCAAAATAGCCCAAAACACGTTTCCACCATACATATCATAATGTTTTCTACTCTTTGAAAAGATCCTTCAGTTTTGCTACGAAAAGTGTGACAACGAAAAGATTGATGTGATAATGAATGAATCAGGTAAGAATATGTCTTAATTCTGTAATGTGATAATGAATGAAATAAGTATTAATAAACTTATGTACACTGTACATACACCCAACGACAAAAAAAAGCCAAATTTTGACTTTTCCTGCCTGTGGTTTCAACAATTGTTATTCTAATTATCGGTTGAACTAAAAGTAGTTCCTGTTCCACGCACCAGACTCGTCATTGTTGAATACCGGAAAAAAAAACTCTAAACTCTTAAAAACCACTATAGGCATGCCCGATTCGCAGCTCATAATAATTGAATGAGAGCGCCTACGGACTAAACAGCTGCGTTTTAATTATTGTTTGTTCAATGAAAGCAACATATAACTGAGAATGCAACCAGACCACGAATTTTGCAGTGTCAAGTATTTTGATAAACTATTCAGCTAACAAATTCTTAAGTAAAATTTTGGGTCGTAGATTCCGATGTAATTCTTTTTGTTGTCCGAGTAATATGTAGTTGAATTTTTAAAGAAATTCTTCGCAGTATTTAAAGATAATACTCAAAGTTGTGGTCAATAATGACTTTATTATATATTATTTTTTCCAGGAACTATAAAGAAAATATTCACATTGAAAAAGAGCCTTTTGTTAATTTTTAAATATTATTTGATATGAAAATTTAATATGAAACAGTTTTTTGAGAGTATCAGCTTCTGTTAGGCCTTCGATTTGAAGAGTATTAAATCTTCCATTATGCACAAATTGACTGTTTTCACTTGTTAATTTTAAAAGCAAACACAACACCTACCATTTGGCCATTAACAGCGAATCAGGCAAGGCTCAGAATTATAGCCCTTATATGCCCATTTCGAAACAAATTTATGGGCACAACAGTCACCTGGTGGGGAAAAAAAGCTCAGGACTGCAAGTGATGGCCTCTAATGTAGACACTTCAGCACACACACACAAAAGTATCTACGCACACGCATATATATGTAGATATGTAACTTAATATGGCATAAACCGTTTGCACATCAAAGCACAAATCCATTAGGCATAAAACCGCTAGGTAGGTAAAGGAAAAAAAAATCTGAAACGGAAAACGAGAAGCTTATCTATGTAAGTAAATGTTTGTGTGTGTTTGTGTAAACATGTATGTGTTGTGGCTGTGTGTGTTTGGCCCCAAGAGTGTGCTAAACTAAGCGATTGAGAAGCACCGAGAGAGGCGACTGTAAAGCGAGCAAAAGATTAATGAGCAGCACCTGCCTGCAGACAAATTATATGGCATAATTCACTTTGAGCCCTATTCGCATATGCTGCTCCTCCTGGTCGTCATCCTCTCAGTTTCGGTTCCCCAAATCACTACCATCTTGCTCGCATTTCATGCGTGTATAATGTATGTACTTATGTGCCAGAATTCGTAAGAAAAGAAAGACAGGAAAATACACAGTGTCTAGGTCTAAGGAACCTTTAAATTACCATATGAAATTGGATAGCATTGCAATATATAAAACTTTTAATTTAAATTTAATCAGTTTCCACAATCCGTATATTGTCATGACAGAAAAAAGCATATATTTTTATTAAATTTATTCAGTTTAAAAGGCAATTAATAGGTTTATAATTATAAGTAAATTATATACTCTGTCTGGAAAATAAGCAAAGAACATACATATATATACTTATGCATAGATTAATTGATTGATTTTTGTTTCTATCGATTCCTTTGGTTTATTTAATTTTTTAGTTTTATAGATTGGTTTAAATTAAATATAGTTGTTTATCGTTAAAGGTGTAAGGTAAAGGTATATATTAACTGCTTGCGGGAATTGGTTTAGATTGTTTACATTTCATTTAAATATGTTTAAATATAACAATGATTGTTAAGCGATTAGGACTTAATAAAATTGTTGTAACTATAATATTAACATTTAAATTGAGACAAATTAATGTTACCATTATAAGGAGTTTTGAGTGCTCTGAAATTATTATAAATTCGCATTATTAGTATTACGTCAGTACAAAAGTAAATATTTAAACTTACTAATTGTATGTCTTCATAGTTGGCTTTCTTCAATTGACCCAAGTTCTATGAGACCAGGCTGTTCATTACAAACTTGTTTATGGGGCATTGCAAACATCAGTTTTCTCCAGAATATTGGATCATCTCGCCTGAGATACATGTTGTACACAGTTCAGTGAGATGAGATTGATTTATATATAGCTCCATATTGTGTGACTTAGCAAATTAAATACAATTTTTCCCTGCGAAATTGAGGCAAGTAATCAAAGTTAACAGCTGAGACCACGGCCTCTGTGCTTCTTAGAAATGCAATATAATATTCAAATGTTGTTTTACTTATTTTCTGATTGTTTCAAAACTGATGCGCTACGACCATTCTATGCTATAGTCATGCTTCCTAAGTATGATTGACGATGATTGAGTGTTTCACGTAAAAACACAAAAGCCACAACAATAGCTGCCAGAAGTGTTGTGACAGACATGCTGTTGAATTATATTATTACAAGGGGTTTTACTTCTGTTACGTCAGCACATGGATTATCTTTAGGAAAGGAAAGTTAGTTTATTTTTTGATGTCGTTTTTTTTTATGAACAAAATTAATATTCTGTGGTATATGGTCACTGAAGAGCTCTGTCTATTACGTATTTCCATATTGCGAGATCTTTTCGTGGTTATAGTTAGTTAGTTATAAATATGTAGTTTGTATTAAGAAAATGATACATATAGAGACAAGTCACGACAGTCTACAGCAAGACATCTTTGTACACATGTATTCGGTAAGTAATATTTTCATTTAATGATATCATTTAGCACAGCGCCTACTGTACTTACACAGTTATAAATTTGATGCTGCAGACTCCTCAATAAAAAACAGGGTCTAAAAAACAGTTCCCTATTGCTTAGAACAACAAGAAAGTCAAAAAACTTTACTGGCAGTATCTGCAGTTGTGCATTTTTTTTTGTGTTGTTCTCGCAACGAAATTTATTGTTACAGATTGCCGAAATGGAAAGGACGAATGCATTGAGGAAAGTAAATTTCCGTTTGGTAGGGCATAAAAATCGCGACGAGATCTGCAATCGCAATATACATTCCAAATAGATAGAACTCGCTGCGGGTACGGAAATGTGAGGCCATGATTTGTTTAGTGGCCCCAAAAACCGACGGACTGTACTAGTTATCTTCCTCGTCCTCTTCCACCTCTTCCTCCCCATCCCCCTCAAATGGTTGGCGACATCGTCTATTCCGGCGAGGATATGTGGCCATCTTGCAGGCCCTCAGTGCTTGGCGTCTCTCGCAGCTATTCATGCGATAGATGTCATTTAAAGTGCTCCAAAAATCCCTCCAATTTCGTTTCAACTTGAGCCAGAAATTGTATAGAGTATTGGTGGCTAGCAGGATAAACCACAGCACAGCCCCACCCACCACAGAGGTTGAAAGTCCTTGTAACCAATATTCTAATTTACACGGTAGCCACTTGTTGTTGGTTAGCACACAAAACAACCTTCGAGTTAATTTAAACACCAAAAGTTCCAGGTTACACCAAATGAAGAGGGTGGAAATCTCTAAGAGAAGTATTCCTGCTATTAGCTCGAATATTATCTGGCAGAGCTTCCCCATGTGCATGTAACGACGCGGATATATATTGATATCCTTTAAGAAGCATATGGTCGCCAACAGGAATAGCCAACTTCCCATTGTAGGAGAAGGCGAACACTGACCCTTTGGCTGCCTGATAAAGAAGGATACGCCGAGAACCTGGAATAAGGCGGCTATGCAAACAGGCAACGTCTCCATTGAAAATATCGATGTTTTAAAATATTTTTACAAAATTACGATAACTTTTCAAAAGTTTTGATTTTAATAATTCGTCAGTATTTCTGTCGACAATGACAATATGACATAAAATATGAAACACAAATCTAACTAGAATATTTGAAAGTTTAGTTCTTATTTACATATACTAAATATAATGTACAGAATTTAAGCTTAAATTAACTGAGTCAAGAATTGTTCAATATATCCATCCATGTATCCAGATATTTACTCTGTTTTTATGGAATATAAAAAAAAATTTGGAGAAGAGTTGAGCGAGTGGTAATACGTATGTATATGAGACACCCGATGACTAGCACAATTGTTGTTTTACCTGAATTCTATCTCTGGCGAAATTGAAACCATGTGCACATCCACGCAACTTACCTGTATTTACAATACTGACGGTCACGAACTACAAACACGACTAACCTGGCTTAACCTGGATACAAAATGGATGGCAACTGCCCCACGTTACATCCCTCGAGTTATCCGAGCCTCCCACACAAACAACATAAACAAAGAAATGAACAGTGCTGCGAATAGTAAGCGCACATCGATAATAAGATTAACGTATTACTATTAACAAGACTAATGGTTGTAAAGCAAGCAGCACTAGAGATTTATTTTAACTTCTTTATTAACATTTACACCGATCTTAGAAAATATCACATTTCTTAATGAATAGTCATACAAAAGCAAAAGAGAGTCTTAACTTGTCTTCGTCGTTAGTAATTTTTTTCTTATACATAGATAAAATATTATATAGATAAAGTTGTATAGTATATTTGTAATTGAACAGTATGATATGGGCATTTTATATTAAATATTTCATGTTTAAATGTAAAAAGACTGAAATGGATGCATTCTCGAGCCCCGCGATAGAAAGACTCAACAAACAGAAAAAATGTTATATATAATTGCAGGGAAATATGTATATTCAATGATTTAACGAAATGGATTTCTAACAAAATGTATACGTTTGTAAAGAAATAGTTTTTTAATGAATTTTTAACAATTCAATCGAGATTATTAATTCAATCAATATTTTTTGTTCTAAAATAAGTCCGAAGATTGAAATGCTGAATTTAATTTTTTTGATTTCAGTTTTGATTTTGTTGTGATTTTTTTTTTGCTTAACATTTTTGGCACTTTAAGCTTAGACTGATGATATCATCGCTTCTTTCCGTTCGTTTTTTTACAAAACGATTTCTGTGCGTAAATGAAAAGCACACAAATGACCACAAAAAAAAGAGCTGAATGTCTCCTTTGAAATTATGCTGTTGGCAAAAAAATAAGAGAAATACTACTGCTTTTCTTGATATTTTCCTCTTCTTGGACTGACAAAAAAAGAAATATATCTTGTGTGAATTCAGTGTTAAACATTGATGCATCTTCAGTTTTCACAAATTGCTTCCGTATTACTTTAAGCTTTAAATTTTGAGCTTTAAGGTTTATTGACAAAACATCAGACAATTTGACAACAAATCAGTTTGATAACAATCTTTTAGCTTTAATAACAAAACTGTGCGTTAATTGAATGCTATTCTGTTTGATTAATAGCTCTATTTCGTTTCTTTGTAATTTGTTGTGAGGGAAACTGTAGTACGCAATAGTCTTCATTAAATGTCATCGTATCAATTGGCTTAATTAGAAGGTGAAATGCTCACAGTGGCTACAAAATCGACCCCACAAGTAGACCCACATTATGTGCTTATCGTCCATCGGTAAATGAGCAAAAGCTGCCAACAAATTAACATAGCAGTCACCGCAATTAATCAATTGGGGTCCTGAGTAGCTCCTAAGTAACCGAGAAAGGAAAGGAAGACGAGCCAGCAATTATTTAGGCATGTTAACTGTTAGCCTAGTTACCTTAACTTAAATTTAAACATTTTAGGGTCTGGCTAACTGACAGCATACAGGTCGAGTCCAAAACATACACTTTCACTGTAACTGGCATTTGAATAGGGTTCGTTGTTGTCTGTCTGTTTGTCTGTGTGGTCTGTTTATTTAAAAATTGATTTGTTGTTATTTACATGCCGCATTATTTATCCAAGATCTCTGTTAGAATGATGTGGCTGCCTATCAAGCATTATCATTGTCAATGCCGGCATGTGCAATGCTTGATAATTGAGAGAGGCAGACCCTAACTGAGGGAACGAAGGAGAGAGAGAAGAAGAAGAAGGGCTGTTGCTATCGAGAATTCAATTTGTAAGTGTCAATGACAGTTTAGTAGATGTCGCCTTTACCTTTTTCATTCCCGCTCTTGTCAGGCTGCCCATTTTTATTGGCATTTTCTTCATTGAACCGAAAATCCCCCAGTTGATTTGGGAGCAACAAGTTGCCAGCCAGTTGATGAGGTGAACAGGGATCGACACTCAAGAAGGGATGGGGATTGAGATAGGGATAGGAATGGGACTGGGAATGGGAGTGGATGACAAGGTGGCACAGCATGACATTTGTTATTATATGCGATGTGCTCCAAAACAGGACATGAATGTTAACGTATTTATTACCATAATTGCTACAGCACGAGATACAGAAAACAGACAGACAGACAGACAGAGAGAGAGAGAGAAAGAGAGAATGAAATATAACGTCTTTTTGAAATATAGAGATTGTGTGTAATTGAAACCATTCGTTCAGAAAAATCAATCAAAACTGTGAGTTGACATTTAAATGGGTTGCCGTGGAAATAGGTGTTTAGCTTCTTATTATGCAGAACGTTGTTTGATTTCAGTTTCAAATTTGATTAGATTAATTTATTTTAATAATATTAGCAATTTCAAATAGCTAAGCAAATATAAATGGTATAAAAATAACAAAACAAATGTATTCTCTGTTAAAACATTTAAATAATTTAATTTATTCCTACTTTGTATGTAAGATTTGAAAATCTACATAGCTGTGAAAAATTATTAGGCCAAATTAAATAGTTAATGCTGATCAGGGATTAGTGCAAATATGCAGTAAAAAGCTCTAAGTTTTGTCAAGGTTACAACACTCTTTTAAATCTATAATTTAAAGAAATTGAATACTCGGAACAAAAGTTAATAAGTTAATAAGTAAGTATATACATATTGAAATAAATAGCTCTGGAAAATGGTTAAAGACTAGTTGAAACTGTAAGGCTTATTACTTTTAATGAACATTAGATTTAATGAGAAATTCGTTTACAAACACGTGCGCGAAGGCGCATAAATTATAGATGGCTACTTACATTAATGACAATCAATAATATATAAGCTAATGAGAAAATAATGATTGCAACGAGGTCAGCTATTAACTGAAAAGCGGATTGAAAATGAGTGTTGAAAATATTGTTCTCCAAGTTATCCCCATCCCACGACAGTTATTTACCTGAATACAGAGTTAAGCTGATGGGGTTGTATCGGCAAAGTCGTGCACTTAAAATGTCAAATAGTGTATTTGTATGTGTGTATGTGTATGTAATATCACACGTGCAACTTTAATGAACTTTTCACACTCATTACACACAATGGACCGCAGAGACAGAGAGAGGGAACGGAGAACGCAGCATGCACATTCAGTCGCGAATACACACATGTCCATACACGCACAAACACACATACACATACACAAACACATAGTGTTGGCTTACTTCCGGTTTTGGCGCGTTTTTGTAACCGCACACAAGTGCAGCAAAAATATATACATACCATTAACGACTAATAGATACTCAGTAAATAAGTTAAGCTTAAAGTATTTTAAAGTTTTCTGAACTGTTATTCCCTGACTCTTATTCTGATAAACATTGAAGATGATCATAAAATAAGTGGATAAAAGGTAATTTTCTACTGTTACATAAATCAAAGAATTAAGAACACAAATTTTTTATATTTTTTAAAAAACGTTTGACAATTTTGAGAATTATCAGTATAAGCACAATAACTTTATCTTCTGTACTGACGTCAAAAATTAGAACAAGTTTATAAAACCTTTTCGAAAAGAAATGGAAAGAATTACGGCTAGAGAGCTCATGAAAGACATATGGAGTTGTAGCAAATGAGATTGTGGTAACGAAATATTTGACTTGTCAAATCGTGCGCATAAAACTTTAGCCAAATAGTGAAAAGTTTTAACTCAATCTCATAAACTTTTTCTCAACTTCCGCCCAATTTTCTGTAACCGACAGTGAGATTTGAATTGGCCAACAGATGGAGGGTTTGATACTGGCACTTGCATTCATAATACAAAAGAACAAAAAAATGCACAAGAACAGCAACACCAGCAGTAACTGATAACTGGGTAAGAAAATAAAAGCAATGTTGTATATGTCATAGAAGTACATCCTGCACACGATGTGTCCCCATTCACATACTACGTGATCTCGTGAGCTCCTATCGGGGCTTGTCAAAGGCGCCCATCAGTTCAGGTTGCATTTTTTTCCCCCTTCAGCTGGCCCCTACGTCAGTCAGTTGTCTGAGCCGTTGCCACCGACCTCTTGGCAAATTGAATTCGTGTATTTTTTTGTGCAGTGCATACAAATTGCGAAGCAACTGTCGGTGGCGTTTACTTTGTCGTTTGAAGTCTTCATTACACTCTCTGAGGATGCACCAAGCTTTTCAGTAAATATGTAACGAATAAATTCATCTCTATCTGAATCGATTAAAAAAATATTTGGACCATACGTTTTGGACCAGAAGAGAGCAGTAATGAGATTCAAATAATATTTTTCTATATTAATGTTTTTTAAGAATACATTTAAAGCATACCTTTTGAGGCAAGAGAGAAATTTAGTATATATAATTTGAAAGTAGTCTGACAGTGAAAGCTTAATTTCTGAATTATTATTATTTTATTTATTTATGAAGAAGGGGGTAAGAAATTTCAATACGCTTTGCTTATTAATGTTTTTAACATTTATTATTAAAAAAAAACACTATTTTGTTCAGTGAATTAAATCTATAAATATTCTTGGAATGCTTTGTTCTATTATCTTTTGGATGGAAAAAATGTAGAATGGGATTTTACTGTGCTTTATTCAGTCCTTTAATATTTAAATTATGACTTAAATTAATTTCTTTTTATCGATTGGCAAGAGTATTCACACTTCGTCACTTGGAACCTAGCTTAACTTGCTTGTTTTTCTGCTGCTTTCAGCTGAAAATCACGCTAATTGTAGTTCGCCAAATGCGGCGTTGTCCTCAGCATTGCATATATTTTGTGCGCAGAGCAGGAGATTTAAAAGTGGTTAAAGGTGGAATGCATGACTTCTGCATTACCGTTAATTTGTATGCGGGATCACTCAGGGAGACTTGTTGGGCAGAAATTAAACCCAATCTGTTAAAATAACCAGAAAAACCCATTTATAATTCATAAAGCTGGAGTGGAGAAAGTGTAATGCATTCCAAACGTAAAATTCACATTGCAATTTTTTCATTTTAATTTTTAGTTCGGTTTATTTCTGTCCAAAGCGTGTCACATTTTGACAGGCAAATGCACGTCGTATCAGCTCATTCACAGTGACGGATGGAATACTATATACCTTATATAGTATATATTTATGCTCGACATTATAATGGCCATTAGGCAAACAATAACAAACACTTTGCCCAGCAGCAACATCAAGCACCTGACCCATCCTACTCTGAACAAAGATAAAAGACGGTCAACCACAAGCCGCATTGTGATGACGATGCCGATGCCGACGATGATACCAAAGTCCCAGTCCCAGTCCCAGTTCCATGCATAATTTATAGGCAAGTGCAGTACAGCAATGGTGGACTACCAGCAAGTGCTGCTTGGGGGGTAAAATTTGCATTTAAACACATTTCCACACTCATGAGCACGAAATTTGTGTTTAGCAAATGCAACAACCTCGGGATTGGCTCTGTCCGTCGCATCAGTTAAAGGCAAAGGCAAACGCAAAGGTAAAGGCAATGAAAAGGAAGTGAAACATGAACCGAAAAGGCTTTAAATGGCATAGGGCACACCTCAGGCTAAGTTTCATGTGAACAACTGCCGGAATCTTATGCTTTTGTGCATAGCTAATCTACCATGAAAACTGCCAAATTACACTACCTTACACATTCAAGAACAGTTTCTTATGCAAATTTAAATGACCAGGAGGAAAACGGTATTCAAAATGTCAAGGGTTCACTTAAAGATACCTGTTAATCTGTTTAATCAATAACTATACATACATTCTTTATCAGCGACAACAGCAGATTCCGACTGCAGATACAATTTGTTTTAGAAGTCTGAAACGCTCTGTTTCACACCAGAAAAGTTTAATCGAAAATTGGCAAATCGAAATAAAATCAAATCGGAGTTATCAAAAAGCGTTGAGTTTTTACACTTATGACATATACTTAGTATAGACCGGCTCCGTCCTGAAAATTTCAATACGATCGGATAATAAATTTGACCAGAGGCCAAAGGAAGATGAAGGGAATATTGAGAATACTACAAACAATTTCAACATACTTCAATAAATTATTTAAATAAAAAGATACCCAAATAAACAAAAAAAACAAGTTGTTAGAATAACGTAAAAAAAATTAAACAAAAAAGTTTTACTATTTATCTAGCTTCTCTAGAAAACATTTTAAAATAATCCATTTAAAACGAAGCTCAGCATGACATTTTGCTTTTGTTTGAAGTCTGTCAAATTCTTTCCACTAATATTTAAATACTGTAAACGAAATGATAAACTGACAGTTAATTAATTAAGCAACATTATAGTACTTAAAGCTCCATTTGCCATTCCTTCTTGCAATTTACTGCAAATGCAGCTGCTAAAAAAATGTATAAATGAATTTTTCTCCAGCAATGTTATGGTATCTTTAGCGCTAATTATTCTCTACGATTCTCTCGCTTAAATGACTTTCGTTGACTCAATTTAACCGTTTATACTACGATGCCATGAGAAGAAAATAATAATCATTAATTATTGATTTTAAGTCACCCGCTTCAAAAAAAAAAAATTACTTAAACTGAAAGTCAACAGCAAAACGCTGCTAGGAATTTGTTTATAAAGCAAATTTGCATAAATATATAATTTATACAGCGAATAAAATGAGCAGTGAGGAGAAAAATGGAAAGGATTCTTATTAATCTTAGAGCGGGTACGATAATTTTTCTATACATTATTTAACGCATTATAGTACTTCAGGACCATTTTACCATTTCGTGCAAATACTATTCGCTCAATTAAAGTGAAACATTTTGGTCTATCATGTTAAATTCATATCACATTAATTATATGCATATAAACGGGAGTTTTGAGTACCAGTTTTTAAACTATTAAATGCAATTGCTAAGCTATAGTGAAAAAAATTTACCGATCAAGGCTTATTAATAATAAAATCTTATGAATCGGTCAACTTGTAATAACTATATACATATGAATGGGGGCATTTAGCAGGTAACTTGATTACAATTTTTTTTACAAATATTTCAATTACGTACTAGGCCGAGTTAATAAAAATGCATCAAAAACGCCAATACTAATGGAATTACCTGCTGAATGGTCCCATAGTTTATTCGGATTTTATTCCCGTGAATGTATGATTCCAATTTATAATGTTCACAATCCTTACAGATGTTTGGCTTAAAAGTACTGCTAGATATGATAATATTCTGAGCACTTATTTTAGGGTATTTAAGCATCGGTGCATAACTAGTTCCTCCTTTTTTTTCTGTATTTTCAATCTATTCTTAAAAGTCGCTAATAAGGGTAGCATCACTTTTTACATATGTGTGTGAGTGTGTGGAGAAGGGAAAGGAGCAGGAGGAAGAGTAGCAGTCATTTCTATCTTCTGGCAGCCGTGACATTTTAGATTGCGCATTCGCCACGTTGTCTGGCGCAAACATTTCAATTAGTTGGCCTAACAAAATTTTAATAGTTGTCGGCTGCATTGACTTGATAAATGCCAAAGTGCCAGGCAATTTGAGAACTCAACCCTCTTTCCTCACTCCTCTTCTCTCAGCCCTCTCCTCTCTTAGCTCTCCTTACTCAGCCCTCGTGGTTTAGCCTTCATATTTCAGTTGCTTGTCCCTGGATAGACTGTGCCTGACATGGAAACATTTAAAACACGATTTTCACATTTACCTTTCAATGTACCATTGTTTTCTCTTTTTGTCATTCCTTATGTTGTTGCTGTTGTTGTTGGTTCTTTGTTGTTATTCTTGTGCCCGTCTGGGCGAGGTGACATATTGACAAAAGTGTCTAGCTGCAAAAATTAAATTACGCTCACCGGAGCCTTAGATTCGATTAAATAAAATCGAATCTTTGGTTTGGTTTTGCCAATAAAAATACAAACTTAGTCATTGTACCACTAAATCTGGGCCAGATACATATACAAACATACAAATGTATCTTTCCCAACAGCTGTTTACCCCTCACAATTTCTGATTTCTGTATATTAGGGGCGTTGAGATTTAAGCTGCGCATCCTAAAGTTGCCTCTTAAGAATTTAACGGCATTTCTGTTGTTGCTCTGTTTTGGGAGAGAGTGTTCAAAGTAAGACAAAATGTGTACTTCCTTAGAAAAGTATGTATATAGAAATAAATGTATCAAATTTTATAATGGAACAATTAGTTTGAAATAAGGAATATATATTATTGAGCTCTGTCCTTCTGTCATGTTACTTTTCCTTCTTTCTTGTTGTATTTTCTTCACTTATTTTGGAAAATCAACAAATATAAAATGTCCAGTCAAGCCTTAAAAAGTGATATCTGAAAATTTCCAAAGCTGAAACTGAAAATACTGTATCTGCAAGGGTGTATTATCTTCGGTTCTTTGTTTCTTTTTGTCCATTGCTACATCTCCCCTTTATTGTTTTCATTTCTGTTTTTTTATTTTAGCAACATAAATAAGATTTATATCAGCAATAAAATATTTCATGCCTGAGCAAATTTCAACTGTGAACACACCTCTTGTCAAGCGAGTAAGAGTCGGAAAGCTTTCAAGCAGAAATGAGGCACTTTTCGAATACCCCTTGCCAGTTTGAGTCAGTTGAGTTGAGTTGCCCTATAAAGTTATTTATTTATAACAATAAAAAACATAAACAATCACTGCAGCTGTTATGATGTGCTGGCATTGACATTGTCTATTGTCCGAGTTATATATTATTTTTAACTAACTCGGATGATAAATATGTGCATTTATTTGCTGTTTGTCACATTTGCAGATCCATTTATTTTTTGAGTAGGTTAGACATAAATTTCTTTTGGCAGTTTCGAATTTAAACTGAAGAATTGCAAGGAAAATTACAAAATTTAATGCATGCTTTTTTAACTTTAACTAAAGCATCGCTTTAATCATTAAAGTGTTTGCGACTCACTTAACGGTTAAGCTCTACTCAAAGTTTGTTGTTAAACGGATTAGTATTTCATTTATGCCTAAGAGCCTATAAAATGTAAGACAATAGCCACAGCGACAACCAACAGGTGTAATAAGTATTTGATCCCTGTTAAGTCTGTGTTATCATTGTTATCAAGCGCGTTCAAACAGTTTAATGCCTCCAATAACAAGATGCGTTAAGCGACAGTTACGCACAGATATATAGATACAAAGATACATTCCGCTAGATACACTCGTACACACACAGCAATGTGGCACACGGCCAGCCTGTGCCCTGAAGCAGACAGAGGCATGTGTAACGTAGTATGAGATGCCCGGAGTTGCAGCAATTGCCACAGGATGCACATACATTTACACACACACACACACACACACACACGTACGCTCTCTAAACTGTTGACTCTAATGCAATTTCTGTCATTTTTAATGGTTTTATAAGTTGCAGTAAAGTCGACAGACTATCGTTGCGATACGTTGGGAGTATGAGTATACTCAGCCACTTAAGTCTCTGTGGCAGCAGTTGATTATTTGGTGGACTTTGCTGCCGCTGCTGCTGTTTCAGCATGTGTCCAGGTATGAATTTGTTTGCTCTCATAATGATGGGTTTGGGGCCTTCTCCTTCGTCCTGGGCCACATACCGAGTATTTCCTCCTCTCTGAACACATTTCCTGCTCTTCAGTTTTGCGTTGATGTGGCTTTTACAGAGGCATTGGCCTCTGGTCGTAGTTGTGGCAATTACTGCATCGTTTGTGCCACAGCCAAATGTGTTTAGTTTTGATTAGTTAAGTAATTGCCGACTCTGAATGCAGACGAGTGGCTCTTTGTGTTAAGAAGAGGTTGAAAACTGTTTTGCAACAATTAATAAGTTAAATTAGAGTTCATCGGATTATTTCTTGTTGACTTTACTCGGCTTATACGATGTATGTAGGAAGAATTGAGGAGAATTTAAGTTGACTTCCGTTTATACTGCAATGATATGATATTTTGAGAAAATGTTTCCAGTTATTTTATCCAAGTACATTGGGGTTAATTTAGTTTGTTATCTGCCAAATTATTAGAGACAGAAATTCATTTTCTAAAAATACTTTGAAGTGCACAATTACATATCAAGAACAAATGATTGAAAATAAAATAGTTTAGGGCAAAGTTAAATTCAAATTAAAATTTCCATTTAAAGTTGTTTACATTTTAACATTCTTGAATGTAGTGAAAATTAGAAAAAATATAAGAGAACGAATAGAATGTCCTTTGAACCAAAAAGACTTAGGACAAATAAAGTGTTTTGTAAGCTCATTTGTTTTCCTTTTATGCGTCCTAGTGTTTTCAAAATCCTATTTATATTTTTTCTCAGTGTTGTAAACACAAACATACAAGCACGAAATTGAAATTCTGTGAACCATTCTGCGCATTCTCACCACAAATTGCTGAGAGCATCCCATCGGCAGTTGAGAGTAATTTGATGCGGTATCCCGAGTATGGGAAGCTGTTGTATTACCCAGAAAGCTCTGCAGTTCTTATAAGTGCGAGAGTAGGATGTAATGCCGGAGCAGTCATGGTGCCAGCATGGAGCATTTGAAGGGAACCTACATCAACAGAAAAGCGGTTGAAATTGAATTCGACGGCTTTAAACAATTTTAAGTTATTAAACCAAACGCGAAAAGTTTAATTGGAACTGTTACTCTGCACTGTTTGGGTCACTGGGGAACGTAGACACCAAATAGAAGTAGTATAGAATACCCCTAGCTCCCCGCATCCTACAATTCTATAAAAAGGACCATGATTCTGGTGCAGGCTGGCGCTAAATGTGCGCAATTGAAGGCAATTGAGCAATTTTGTATGCTCAGCTCAGAGCGTCAGGCATCGCATTAGCATAAATACATTTATTTAATATTTAAATTAGTTTCATGGCATCTCAGCCATGCATTTATGTATATAAAAGAAAGAAAAAACTCTGACTAAACCTGCCTCAGTCTGCAGTTATTCATTCTGGACCACATAGACCACATTTTTATTGATAATCCCCATTGACGCCTAAGTAATTGTCCTTGACGTGAAGCAAATGCAGTCATTGTGACACAGCCAACTTGGATCTTGGAAATGCCAATTTCTTAGACTTAGTGACAGAAGCAATGCGATGTTGGATTGGACTTAAGGAAGACCTTTATTCAGATATCAAATTCGTATTGACAGTCAAGTTGATGATGGTTCATTCTAACTGACGAATTTCTTATAAACAAATCAAAAATATATGTTTTAATATTTTTTTAAATTTAATGCCTTTTTAATGAACACTTTCGTGCACTAATGTTTTATACATATATTAATATACATTAATTAAATTCATTTCATTTTTTTAACTCTGCTTAAGGTACTTTGTATTTTCATCAAAGCGACATAAATATTAAAAAAATCTACCAACAAATAATAAAACAATCTATCCAAAGTTAGAATTGGCCACATCAATGCAATAAACCTAAATGAAAATCTAAAACAAGAAAGATATTTTGCTTTCATCAATTCTTGGAATTGGATAATGCAATTTAAATATTATAAATGTGAAAAGACACTGAACAGTTTCTTTCTATATTTAGAATCTCTGTCAGTTTCGAAGCTTTGACTTAAACTTCATAAATGAATTCTGCTTGGTGAATTTATTGTATTTGCGACAAAGAATGTAGCTGATCATTTAAATAACGTATATGACTCTGATTATTTCGTTTTCCAAGTTTTCATAATTTGCGACTGTTAAATATTTGTGACCCAAAACATGTACTCAGTTAGGAGTGTTGTGTGGCATTTCTACGTTTTTACCATTTCCCTATACGTGCTTACTATTATAAATGACAGTTTGCTGTTTGCCCGAGCAAAGGGGGGAAAGGGAATGTGGGAAAAAAAGGCCACAGAAAATTGCTGAAATTTTCGCGCATTAGCAAACGAGCTGCAAATATTACGTATACGCATGAGTATGCGAGTGAGCTGGTGCGGCAGGTGCAAATGTATAAACACTTAACAGACGACTGCCCGTTTCCTGCTGTAACCTGCTGACCCCGCCCCAGTTTTAACGGGAAGCTCAACAACTCTTGCGACAGTTTCTTTCTCAGTTCTTTCTTCGGTTCTTCAGTTGCTTTTTACTTAAATTTTTTGCTTACTCAAATACCTTGAGGCACTGCGCATATTTCCATATTAAGTATTTTTATAGCTAATGGCTCTTTTTACTTAACGTCAACACACACACACACACACACAGATGCCACGCCCATATAGGTACGCACACATCTACAGCATACATAAAATGCAAAATTTAATATTTTTATGTTGTTTTTATAACAATTTTATTCTCCGCTGACATTGTTGTTGTTTTCACTGGTGCTTTTCCTTATTTCACAGTGTTGACGATTTCCAGTCAACCAGGCGCTGGCTTCCTGTGCCTCCTGTGCCACCTGTTATCTATTGATTTTCGAAACTTTGAATTGCCTGGGTGCCTGGCGAATGAAACAACAAATAAACGAAGATAAAATACACTTACCCAATGCCAATTATCTCAAGGATTTGAAATCAGATACCAAACATTTTCCTTTTTGCTACGATTTCATATCACAATTTAACAATCTGAACTTCTTTTTGCAGCTCTTAAAATATTCCTTACATATTTTGTATGAAATTAGGTATAACCTGTTAAAGGGCATTGCAAACTTTGTTGCTCAATGTATCGATATCCATGCGACATAAGGGAATCGTAGAAATTTACAATTAGGATACATATACGCCAACTGCTCCATTCAGGAGCTCTTTATTTTTGGCGAAGTTGACAGTTGAACAAATTTTTAGATGCTGGCATCCCTCTTTACACACTCGGTTGGGCAACTTGTACCACGTTGCGTATACTCGTCGATTGTCTATGCAGTGGGTTAAAACGGAGAACAATAGGGACTGGGACAGATACTGGGACAGGGACTCTGAGACAGAAATGGTTATTGTTATGTTGTTGTTTAGCTTCTGCTTCCACACAGGATGCACAGGATGTTCGTGCAGCTGCTTTTGAGTGCCAACCAATTTGGCCTGTGTGACATTAGGCAAAGTGTTGTTCGGGTATCCTTTGGATGTATTCTATTTTCTTCTTATGTTTTTGCTAAGGTTTGATTTTGCTTTGCTTCGACCTTCGTATTTTATTTTAAGTGCTCTCATATTGATTCCAAAATGAGCTACAAACTTCTCATTTTAAGGCTAATTTGCTTACTTCTGTTATTTGATATACCCTCAGTCCTCTCAGTGGCAGTTAATTGCACTATTGTGAGTCCTTCATTCCTATCACGTTTACTTATTCGTATTCTTTCCCCTATGCAGCACTTTATTTATGTTTTCTTTTGCTCTCCATCGCCGTGCTCTTTCCACTGCTCGACTCGATTTTGCATATTTTTGCAGTTTCCACTCTGATAACCGTTGAGTTGTTATTTTTGGCGTTGCTGCGGCTTCCGATGCCAAATTGCCAAATTGATTTAATGACTTGAATCTCTTCAGCTTAAATTATTTAATTGCGTAAATGTTTCTACAATTTCGTAATTGTTTTTTTCCCCCATGTCCATTAATAGACTCGTAGAAAGGGTAGCATACATTGACTGAAGTACATACTCCTAATTAATTAAGATCTATTTTAATCAGCTAAAATATAAATTTATCCACTTTATAAATCTTTAAAGTTTCACAATGACTAAGAAATAAATATAAAACTATTTCAACAGTTGTACTGGATATCCACAGGTCGTCCTTTTCCAACTTCTGCTTTCTCACTTGTTTACCGCTGTTGCCTTTTAATTGAATTAAATTATTCAGTAGTTTCTCTCTGTGTGCTGTGTTCTCTTTTTTACAGGAGAAATTAATCCGTTGCCATGCAAATTGTTTAAAAAAAACTAAGCTGGACTATATGAGGAATTGAGTGAAAGGGGGCGATAAGCTGACGGACATTGGACAAAAGGTTAATGACTTATTTAACTAACGATTATATAATTAGCAAGTTAAGTGATAATCTTTGTTTTTGTACAAATTAATTAAATGACAACCAATTAAAATTAGCCAAAAGCCAGAAAATGTCACGCCTTGCCAAATGGTGAGAGTTCAAATGAGCCGCAAAAAGGCAGACGCCTGTCAACTCGCAGCTCGTTTCTTGACCCAGCATATTGAAACATACATGAGTTCGTATATTGTACTTTTAGGATGTTTGTGTGTGGGTGTGTGGGGTATGTGGGGTATATGAGTGTGGTGTAATTATCACGGTTTCCGACAGGAAACAGGCGACGGCGCTTTAAAGCTGCTAAGCTGAGCGCCGGAAACGGCTGCTCGTGCCTATCCATCGTTTAATATACTTTAAATTCCATATTTACTATACCCAGTTCGTATTGAATTGTTTGGGTATATTGTGTGGGTTAAGAATTCTCTAAATTACATTCAAAACGTTTAATATGTTGAACGTTTGTTACATATTTTCTTAACATTTATTAGAATTTAAAGAACTCCTACTCAGAATCTACAACCTAGGGTATTTGGCGAACTCTACCCTCTCGACTGTCACATTATTGTTTGTTATCATCGTAACGTTTGTGACATTTTGCGTTCTCTGCCAACTGGCAAAGTTATCACAGACGCACAGCCAACGCGTTGTAAGTTTTTGTAGCATACTTTTCAGCTGTATAGCCGAGCATACACACAACCACATGTATACACACACACACACACACCCTTACGCATTCTCATACGCAGTGTGAGTTTCATGACTGTGTTCTGTTGCTGCTGTGCGTTTTCCCAGTTGACTGTTCTGTTCTGTTGTCTTAGGTGGCTCGGTTAATTTACATTTTCCTGGTAATTAAAATGTGTTCCTCTGGCAGTCCCCCATTCCCTTCCCTTGCCCAATCCATAACCAGCCAGACCCGACCATGCCCGACCCGACTAAGGAAAACTCGTTTACATAATTATGTGTGGCAATTTGCGCGTGTGAGCAAAGATTTGCACCACACTTGCAAACATAACCACCATTTTTGGGCCATAAATTGAATCTTTTTTGACTCTGGTCTCCATCTCCTTTCACCTCTCTTTCTTCCATTGTTGCTGTTGATGTCCTTTATGCTTCTGCTTTTCCTTGGCAGCAACAATTGTCAGTTAATTTGAATAACACACTAATGCACAAGTGTAAAAAAATGGAAATGTTGACTTTGTGGTTGACTTTCTTGAATATGCTTTGAATAACAAGTGTGTTTACATCTTCTTTCTTTAACTTATGCCTCCATAAGAAAGTTTTTCATTAAATATGATATTTAACGGTGTCTTTTCGTAATAAATTTATGATTTTCATATGGGAGAACTTTTCAATTGTTACGAACTAGAGAAATAAAATTAAAGATCAAGGCCTACGTTTATCACATAGAGTACAAAATTTAAGCTTTAAAGTTTACTGACACCAAGAATTCTTAAATAAATAGTAAATATTTATTCTTATAGCTTAGATTTTTCTGCTTTTGACAAAAGAATTTAAAGAACAATTGAGAACTTTCTATTGCCTTATTTCTTACTATTAATATAAATTACTTTTACAAAATATTGAAGCCTATAAATAGTTTTTGTGACGTCCATTTATACATATTTATAATTTATGCTTAAATGGCACATGTGTTTCTGTAATAGATTTGCATATAAATTGCACTGACGCTTGACTATCATTATTTATTGGCTGAAATGTCGAATTGCTGTTGATGTGATATCCATCATTGTAAATTACGTAAAATGGGTAGTTTAGTTTTGACTATATCTGGGAGGAGCATCAGTTGGCAATAGGAGTTATCTGCAAAGTTATCCCCTTTATAGTTACTATTGGTCAACAGTAGAAATAATTTCACTTCATCCACATCAAAGAATACGGTAGATTAGTTAGTGACAATTACAGGTTACATCAGAGTCGAGTACTTTCATAATCCAATTTTTCACCCATTTTAATTTATATGTCTTTTTTCCGTCTCTTGTTGATTTAATGATTTATGACGCAAATGAACTTTGATGGATGGTTGAATGGTAAGAAATATCTGTGATAATTATTTATATTATTAAAACGTAATTCTCCGTTCGAGTTTGACCTCTTTGGCTAATTGATTTTGCAGTTGGTCAATGTTTAAAATTTAATATAAAATCACTCTTTAAACTTCAATTAATTTGTATGACACTCGTTTTCCTGGAGCTCGCATACAAATCGCTCAAACGGATGTTGAGAAGTCATTGCATCTTTAATTGCTCGCTAAGCAGCTAGAAGTAGTTTGCTATGATTTAATGGAAGACCGGAAGGCAGGACGCATGTTTAAGGCCAATAAGTCAACCTTGAGACCTAGCAAATAATACAATGAGATGGTCAGTATTGTTACTTATCCTCAGGGTGAACAAGCAAAAGCACAAACCGGAACTAAGCACAGGTTTACTCTTAGCAACTGTTTTTCAAAATAATCCGCGTGAAGAGCATAAGCTTCCCATGACCAGATTGCCACCCTAGATCCACATCTATTACGGAGTGTACACGGAAACTTTCAAAACAAATTATTAACAACAGCAGGAGATGGCAACGGATATGGAGACGGAGACGGAAGATGGAAGATGGAATGGGAGGCTGTCAAGTGGCTAAAGCTGGCCACAGGAGCAATTAAAACCTCGTACCAGAATTTTCAGAGTACAATAAAACTCGTCGTCGTTCGACCGTTGTCAATCTATATATATGTACAATTGGCAATGCTTTTATTTAGAACTGCTCTCATTAAATCGTATTGAGATTTGTTTCAACTCAACGATTGGCTGAACACTTTGTTCCTCGCTCGATTATCCTGACTCGCTCGAGTAGATTTGCCTTCTTCCAAAACATTTGTCAGCCTCCTCCGAAATTATTCCCAAAACTTGAGAGACATTCTCAAAATGATTCCTTTGAGTGCAATTAGAAAATATTTGAGTCGTTTATTTATAGTGTAGAGGCTAGAATAATTTGATGGAAAAAAGGCATACTTTCGGTAAGGAAAAACGAATATTTCTCTAGAATTAATCACACGCATTAATTATAAACGGCCTTCGTGGCAGAAATATCATTTTATTTAATGTTCGCATTAAATTCTACGGATTACGTTTCTTAGGCCATCAAAGGAATGAGAAATATAACAAGAATTTATTATTTTTTTCAGTAGTTGAATTTTAGAAAATTGTGCATGAATTTTAATATAAAGAGCTTAACTGAAGTCGAGAACTCAGTTAAAGCCCTCAGGCCGTAAATATATTGATAATAAATTATTACTTTATTTCAATGCAAAAACTTTTCGCATTGCACAACATCAAAATACAAATTAGACAGCCAATTAAATTAAAAGGGCCTCAAGCCGAGGCGGGCAAGGCCAACAAGTTGACTACGGTTCAGAATTACAACTACAAGTATATCCTGTATAAATAACTATGATAATTATACGAATTCAGTCATCTTCCATTGTATAAGACTCTACTGTTCTCTTTTTCTACAGGGAATGTGAAAAGAACAGCAAAGAACAACCAAAACAAATGTTAAAGTGCCGAGAGTTGAGCAGTCTAAAAGTATGCCATTAAAGAAGAGGACAAGGCAGCTGTGTGAGAGTTGAGTTAGACAAATAGAAATTTAATTATAATCAAGAAGGGCAACAAACTTCAAGTTAAAGAAGCCGTAATACTCTGAATAATGATAACTTAGGAGTATTTACTTGAAAGTATTTATTTATGTTGGTCAAAAAAATAATAAAATATTATAATGACAGTCAGTAACTGGGCTTACTACATGGAATTTACAGAAGCTTTTCACTACTCTTTAACCAATTAGTTTTTAGACCCAGTACTTTAAAAAAGTACAAATGGGTCTATTAAGTTTGTGCAAAAAAAAAATGTGCGTAACAGGCAGAAGAAGGCGTGGCAGACCCCATAAAGTATATATATTCTAGATCAGCATCAACAGCCGAGTCGATATAGCCATGTCCGTCTGTCCGTCTGTCCGTCTGTCCGTCTGTCTGTCTGTCCCTTTTTTGAGTTCCTAGATCTCAGATACTATAAGAGCTAGAGATAAGTCCCATTGATCAAATCAATCTATAGTGAACGCTTTGCACTCAAAAAGTACTGGGTCTCCTACTGTATAGCTTGCTCCTCTGTAGCTTACTGCATTTTTTGTTTTGTTTTTATAAGCAATATAAATAAGCTCAGTAATTACTTAAATATCCACAGCATATTTTGGATTGCTAGAAAAAAAAAGTTCATTAATACCTGTACATACATTTTTATGGAAAAACTATTCTAAGGCAGTTTAGTTTTGTAATGCAATGATAAACATATTCGTTATATTCACACAAAGCATGGCCTCCATTTGATTTGCATTCCTATTAACAGGTCGTTAATTTCACAAGCCTAACACAGAGAAGCCGCTGCAATTCTGATAGCTTAGCTTAGATAATAGATAGCCGTAACCTTAGAGCTATTAAGTAGTAAATTGTTACTTAATCAGTATCAGAGCCATCTCTCTCAAGGCTACGCGTTTTGTGACCTAATTAAAATACCCTCTGGCAGAGTATAATAAGCTCCTTGAAAACAGGCACAAAACTCAATTGGACAGCCAATTGAAGTGAAGAGCCGACAAATACAAATACAAAGCTTTTCTGCAGGTGTGTGTGCGTGTGTATGTGTATGTTTGTGTGTGCATAACTAAAGCTTTTTGCTTTATTTAAGTTGCGAGAGATGGCCCGCAGAAGGAAAACTTTGTCATTTTTTCATTTCATTATTTCCCATTCCCTTTATTTTTTTAGGCTAATGAATAATAAAATATTTTATTGAGTATATTAGGGATTATTAAGCGTAACGTATTAAAAACCATTGGGACGGAAAAAGTTTTTGTGCAAAAGTTTTTGTTGCGATCGCGTAACTTGAAAGATTTTCATGTTCCCGGGAAAATGTGCGAATATTTTCCACTCAACGGAAAGCTAATTTTAAATTCAGAGCACAAACAAAATGCGTGAGACTCAAACAAAGCTGTCACGTGTCAGTTGCACACAAACTTACATACATACATACATGATGAGAGACTTGAGCTGAAAGCCCCAAAAGTGCTATCCCAGGCACTTTTATGGATGTATTTCTCAGGCCAAAAAGGACTGTGTTTTCCAGGTATTTCAGTTAGCTGTGAAATATGCTAACGCCAAATGCATGTTGAGGTCTTTGATGCCTGCCAAAACTTGGCGCAAAACCTTTTGAGCAGCATTCAGCCACATACACACAGGCAAAGGCATTCACTTCCTATTCACTTGGCTATTAAATGATTGGCAACACCAAAAAGCCACGCCCAAAAGAATGGTTGGTGTATCAAGCAAGTCAGAGCACAAGTGTGTATTAACCTTTTTTCTTAGGCCAATTTAGCAATCCACCAACACGTACACAGAAAATAGGGTTTGGGTGGGATCACAATTTATTGTTATACTTATTTGATGGACCAAATTGAAAGTCGACCCAAGTGCCGAGCACACAATGAAAATAGAAAATATGAAAAGCAATTCAAAAATTTATTTGTTTTCACAAATGAAATTGAAAATGATTTCAGTTTGTCTTTCTGCTCTGCCTGCAGTTTATTTACTATTGGGATCTAATTGGTATCGAAAATATATGAAGAATATAAATAAGACATTCACTAGAGTATATTTTATACTGAACGTTGAGATAATTGGCCGAAAGTTGAGATAACAGAGTTAACAACAACAATTTGACTACTTTGTGTTTTATATTTATTTCAACAATTATGGTTGGGTTTGTGGTTTCGTTTCATATTGTTAGAGTTTAAGAACTTGCAATGCCCATACCCTGTAAAAAGTGGGTAAATATGGGAAATGTGTCATTAAATATTTATAAAAAATTGATATTTATGGCCTATACAATTCTTTAACTATTGTTAATATATGTATGTTTAATAGGAATAAATATAAATACAAATTCCCAACAATGAATTTGTTCAGAATCTGTGTGCGAATACGTATTAAATTATCCTAGGGCTGAGAGCAAGGTATTCCAAAGTTGGGCACTCTGGACTTTAGTGTTGTTATTTGTTTTATTTAATTCAATCCCCTAAAGAAACACACACATTCAGTTTTGCAAGCTGCATCCTGTAAGTGTCAAATGAAGTTTGTCAGCAACTGGAAATCTAATAACAAACAACACACAAACACAATAATAGTTTGTTTGTTGTTCTATTATTTTAGCTTGTTGTCACGTTATGTGTGAAGTGTGTGGAGTGTGTGGAGCGCAGTTTTAATTTGTGTGTGGCACTGCATACTAAATAGGTAGCTCCTAGACACATCAACGCCACGCCCCTTTCTGCGCCCCCCCAGTGCCACAGTTGTCAGCCCAAATTTCGCGGTGTCTGATTGAATTGAGTGGGCGGCACGTGGGATTCTCGCCCATTCGATCAGAAAATGTATCTAAAATTGGCTTTCAATTGGCAAAGTGAACTGTTTTGTCTATGTGTGTGTGTGTGAGTTTGTCTGTGCTATAACTGATTAAGTCACCTGGGCTCATAAAAAAAACATTAAATGGAAATTAGTTGTTATTGTGGGCGCACAACGGTTAACCTGTCAGAACATTTTCCCTTTTGGGCAGGCGCAAATTGACCTGCTATATTTGGTATTAATTGACATCACCTTCCATTTGGGAATGATAATAAAGTGAAAAGTAAATGAAGAGAAAGATGTGCCGACAACATTGATGATATCATAGTCTGCTAAACTATTATTTGTAACGAGTGTATATGATTAAACCATTTTATACGCTGGAGTAGTAAAATTGTAAGTAAAGTTAATTAGAGACAGACAGGTATTCTACTTTATTGAGAGTGTTTCTATAAAAAGAAGGTATGATGTGGTAGTAACTTAAAATACCAGCACATCTTAAAAGTTCCCTGAAAGAAAAATTGCCAGGCAACGAGAAGATATTTCAATCTTTCAGAAAAAGTTATACTGCGAATAAATCAAACTGTTATTGAAGTTTTCCTTAGCTGAATATCTCTGAAAATTTTGTTGAATCATAATTTTGTAAGTTTAGAAGCTCGCAAAAGTATAAAAATAACCTATTTAATGAGTCACAATATTACTCGATTGATATTGTATATTCAAAAGTATTTTTTGTTTGTGGAAGAGATTTGAATTTATTATGAATACACTGTTCACGTGTATTCTTATTTAATTGTTAATTCTTGCATTTTTCCTCATGTCAAACTCTGTACCTTTTACTCCATTTCCTTATGTCAAACACTGCGCCTTACACTCCTCTTCGTCCGCAAACAAATTTTTAGTACATTTGCAGCCGCCATAAATGAAAGATTCGCATTGGCTAGTCTTCTTAATAAAACGCCACATTGGAAAGAAGGCCTTGCAGGGTCCGGTCTCACTCGGCTTATCATCACACTCTTCTATGGATTTACGTTTTGTAGTTAATCAATAATTGGGTAATTAAATGAATTGCTTTTACTTACTTGCATTATAGGCAAGACACGTAATCAAAAATAGAATTAGAATGCCAAATACTAGCGAAATAGAAGACTTCATTTTGAAAGGATTTGAATTGTTTTTAATAGCTAAGAGAACTAATTTGAGCGTGTTTTCTCCGCTTACTGGGAAATAAAAAAATGTACACCATATTTAGAAAAATATGATATGATATGACATAAAGGCAAACTCCTTCTTTGTTTTCCATTTATTCCTGCATGTCCCGAAAGCTTGAATTCTAACTTTATCTTCAAGTAAAGCCCAATGATTTACTTTCTTAAAGTGACTTCCCATTCAAATCTAAATACTATAGTAAGGAAAATTTAGTGAGCTCATCTCAGTCCCTCTGCAAATTAAAATGAATGTCAAATCCCAAAAAAAATGTCTAAATAAACGCCATCGAAAGTTATGGCTGCAAAGCGATAGATTTAAACACATTTCAATTGTCATTTAAAACGCCATCAATTACATGGTGACATACAAGTACACACACGCTTACACTTCTTGAGGAGGTGGATGGGCTGATTATTTGGCGAGTTATAGCACAAATCCCCAGAAATTAAACCACAAACACTCGGCACAGTACCACAAAAGCCACACACCAATACATTCGTTCACACTGACACACACACACAGCAGAAAAAAAAAACACTAAATGTAGTGATATTTATCGATTCGCTATTATGCTAGAAGAGAAAACTGTTTTTAATGCTCGAAATCCATTTGCCCATATCACAATGGCATTTTGTCGGGTGCCCGTTGCGTATACGCAATTTTATAGCGTATGTTCATTAAGCTGCTTTTCCATTGTGTATGTGCCATGATGCCGGAAACCCTGTAACGACGACAACATATTCGTATATTGTGCATTTTTGTAATCCCATGACATTTTCTTAAGTTTTTTCAACCAATAAATTAAGCAAAGGAATTTCAAGTATTAGTAACGCCAATATTATAGCTAGGAAAGTTAGTTGAAATTATTGACCAAATAATGGAAATAAATTAATAACAATGTATTTATTGTATTAACTTTCTCTACATTGTTAAGTAAATAACAGAATTATATCACTTTTAATTGTTTCTTAATTCAAAAATGAAAATCTTCTGAAAAAATTAAGTATACGAAAAACTACTCCATTTATCTTTTTGAAATTTTTCAAAAGTTATTAATTAAAAAAACCAAAATCTTCGTAATAAATTGGGAAAACTAAACTAATCCTCTAATATTCTCAATATTTTGATTTGAGAATATTTGTATGGTATATAAAGTATTTATGAGCTAACGAATATTTTCAGCAAAGCCCGCTAAAAAATACATAATCAATGCTGAAGTTGTCCATTAATAGCTTGTTACATATTTAAAAAGCCTTTTTGTTATGCAGTTTGAGAAAGCCTTCAGTGCGGCTCACAATCATATTTTTTTTTGGCGGCTTCAGTTGCTAAGCTCATAAATACGCGACGCATTGGTTTTCAATTTGAACATGTGTTTGGGCCAAGTAAGTAAGCCATTTGTACACGAACGGGTATTGCCTGTTCCGTGTTGCCGGTAAGCCTTTGATACTTTAATGTATGCACCGCTGGGTGACGGTTTACGTTGGCTCACTTCAGGATTTGTATTCTCCCATTTAACGGGTGTGGGTGTTTTTGAAGGGATCGGCTTTATGATAGAGAGTATATCGCACATACACATTTTATTGGCGGTAGAATTAAGCACTCGTCGCTACGAATATTATTTAATCATAAAAAAAGGAAATGTGTAACTAAATGTATATAAATCATTGTTTCTTGTAAAAAACTTTACAGATATTTGCCATCACTTAATATCTGTTGAGGAACAACATTTGTAATATTTATGTCATTTCCTTTTTCAGAATTTCCATTGCTAACAAATAACATGCGTAAGGACAATGGTGAAAAAAGGATGTTACTTAATTCCCATTCTTATATATACATGTATGTGGAAACAGTCTCTACAAAATCTGTGCATATCTGCAATATTTGATAAGTATACTTGGAAACCTTGCAAATAGATTTTCTTTGATGGGGGCACCAAAGAGCCATTCAATCGAAGTTAATTCGTTCTAAAACACATTGCGATGCAAAATCAAATCTATTTACAATGTAATTAATGAGTACTCGCTAAAGTGACAACACTCGATGCCTCAATAAACAACATGAGGGCTCTCAAATGTGTAGTTGAATAAATATGCCACGGCCACGACCACGCCCACAATACATACAGATACACATACACACAAACACACACGCACACACACATATACACTTACACTAACTCGTATGCATATATTGGCTATCGGTAAGCCAAACCCTAATACAAAGCAAATATTTATATTTGAAATTTTAGACACAGATGCGATATACGAGCTGTAATATATGAGAAACTCCCCTGGGAGGAATAAAGAACTCGTATATTCGTCACCATTTGGTTAGGTTAGGTCTGGAATCAAATCGAAAATGGTAATGAGCCCGCCAGCCATCAGTATTCGTATGAACATCATCACCATCATCATCATCATCATCATCATCATCATCATCATCATCGGGATTGAGCTGACAAATATACCAAAAGGATGTGTATTTACATACATAACATACATATGTACGTATCCATATGGTATACAAACTCATCCTAAATTTATGTATTGAATTTCAGCAACAATTGTCAGTTGTGGTCGGGAATACACATGAATAATCTTTGTCCTGGTTGCCTGTTGGTAAACAATGCTATGCTTCGCCTGACATGCTAATTATGTGGTCGTGATCTCATTATCGATGAAAATTCACTTGCTTACGATTTTCAGTTGCAATTAATCCAAAATTTAATTAAAATGGAACGTACAAATAATCGTAGACTATCAAATCCATTGATTTAATGTGTCTTAGGAAAACTTAATTTATTAACTGTAAGATTTATTAGAAAACTAAAAGTACAACTATTTGTTTCAAATGGGATGCATCAGATTCAATTCTAGATTAAAATAAAAATATATAAATATATATGTACAAAAACTGGTCAATAAGTATATATTAAATAAAAAATTAACAAATACTTATGTTAAAGTCTAAAAAAAACAAAACCACCAAAAAGAAAATTTTGTTGTTTTTATTTTTATTGAATTTACTCAGATTTTGAAATGTATCTTTTAATGCAGATTATACCAATAGATAAAATTTAAGTTAATTTTTCATGTATAATATTACTTTTATTTCCGCTACGTTTTTTTCTGAAATCAATGATATAGTTATACGTTCCGTAAATTCATCTTTGAAAATATTAATATTAAAGACACAAGTTTTATCAGGTGATGATATAAAGAGCTTAACAGCAGTGTTCTAATAAAAAGGAATATTCAAAAAAATAGGTCGGGCTTGGCATTTTCACGGTTAGGGCCCGATATAATAGAAAGTATCCATGTAACATATCCGCACAAGGCTGATTAACTGCGTATTTCAAATAATAATAATTTAAATACCGACTCCTTTGTATGACAATTAATTCCATTAGCAATCATATTATAATAAATGATGTGTTGTTTATTTCAATTAAAATAATGATAATTTAAATAACGGCTCACTTTAATGATAATAACACAAAATAAGCCATTTGCAATCATATTGAGTATTTATCTAAAAGGAGAAATAATTTACAATGTTTAATATTAAGAAGTATAAAAGACCTCAAGAAAGTAAATTCCTAGAAGAGATTATTTAAAATAAGTCATGTTGTATGCAAAAAGCAAGCCACAAGTGTAGTAAATAGCTCAACAACAAAAACCTAAAACCCAAATACCAGCAGCCTCAACTTTTCAGCCTGTCAAAGCTGAAACTCTCAAGCTTTTGGCCGATGGCGGTAAATTTTTGTTTTATAAACGAAACCAAGACAAAAGTTTTGATAACCGCGCACAACTTTCTTAACTTTTTGCCGCAACAGCCACAACAACAACTGAAAAATCAACAATAGAAACTAAGTAGAATGACAGCAGCAATCGATGCGCATAAACTTGAAAAGTTATGTTTTAATAATCATCAAAGAGTAATCGATATCGATGCTACAACATAACCACTCACCGAAGTGAACTTTTTATAAAACTGGTCCACGTGTAATGAAACTATCTAAAGTTGAATGATCCCAGTTGAATAGATGGTTGAAAACTGATAAAAGTTAATATTGTTCATTATAACAGGATGTACAACTAAAAAGTTTTTACACTACTTAACATTTCGGGGATTCCCCCATATCCTTTTTTTTTCAAATTAAAATTATAATCTCAATCATGCTTTCCACTTGTCTATCACGTTCAGGACATGCAATGTGAGATAAATGTTTGACGTCCATGGTAAATTCTATTTTAATCTTTCAGATTTTAGATACAAAGTTTTTACACTTCATTATTTGTATAATTTGTTCACATTTATGAATAGGTTCAATTTTAAGCTTGTGTATGAGTTTACTTATCTGAAGCTAATATCGCATTTGCGTAGCAAACCAAAGATTAAATCTTTTCCAAATTTGCCTTTTCTTTTAGTCCACGTCAGCTTATTCCAAAGTAAATAGAGCATTACAAAGATTGCGATTAGATATAAGATGATAAGATGCGATTCACATATAAATGGGGAATACAAGTTGCCACACATCTCAGTCGCAAATGTAGCGTCGCGGTTTAATACTTGTTAAATAAAACAAATGATCGAATCTAAATTTAATTAGTGCTGTGATAATTCATTATATTTAAAATCAAACATTTTATAGCTCTATAATGGTAAAGTCGATAAAATGTGAAGTAATGGATGTAGAAAGGTGAATATGAAAGTCATGGTTAGTAAAAATAAATGTTTGTTTAATTTATTAAATATTTTAATCATGTTCTTAGCCAGAAAACCTATTTACCGCTATTTGTGGCAAGTCAGAAAAACAATCAAAAGAGTTCTGATAAAAATGATGAGACAGTCAGTGACCTTCGACGCGCCTTACCACAGATTTTGGCTGTAAACATTCAGAACTTGTTACAATTTGGTAAATATTTACTTAAAATCTTTTAAATTAGATTTTAAACTAGCTTTTTATTCACTTCATTTCGTTAAACATAGGATATGGCATGACTCAGGGATTCCCAACTATCGCAATTCCTGCCATACAAAGCAGTTTAGAAAGCAGCTCAATTATTTTGAACAAGGAGCAAATATCGTGGCTCAGTATGTAATATTTCTTTATAAATTATCATATATGCATATATATCTACTTAGCTAATATATATTTTAAATATTCTAGGCTCTATAAATTTAATTTGCATGCCCTTAGGATGTCTTTTCTCTGGCATGTTCGCTCAGTATCTGGGAAAACGTCGAGCAATGCAGGTGTGCCTCTTATTAAATACATTTATCACATATTTTGATGTATAAATATTTTTTAAGTTAATCAATATTCCAATGCTGGCTGCCTGGCTGCTCTTTCACTATGCTACCTGCACGGAGCACTTGTATCTGGCTCTATGTTTCGTTGGAATTGGCGGTGGATTAATGGAAGCAGCGGTAAGTTAAGTTAAGAGCGTACTTAAAAGAAGTACAATTAATAGATTTCTTCTTAGGTAATAACATATGTAGCTGAAATAACGGATCCAAAGTACAGAGGATTCTTTTCGGCATTTGCCACCACCTGCGTCAGCTTGGGAGTTTTCACGCAGTTTCTCCTTGGCTCCTTGATGAACTGGAGGACTGTGGCTATAGTAAGCACAGTAATACCCTTATTTTCTGTAGCCATGTTATGCTTTGTGCCCGAGAGTCCAGTATGGCTAATCAGGGAGCGGCGCTTTTCGGATGCCGTCAGAGCGTTGCAGTGGCTACGTGGTTGGGTTCCGGAACAAAAAGTCGAGGCGGAGTTTAAGCAACTGTATGACGAGTTGATTACCCAAAAGTCAGCTTTGAAAATGGAAGAAGGTGAAGTTTCCAATTCAATTGCTCACACACTCAAGAAGAAACTACATATGTGGCATAAACGCAGTTTTATTGTACCATTTCTTCTGGTCCTTCTGACTTTCTTTATATGTCACTTCTCTGGTAAGACTCCGATAAGATCCTATGCTGTGCTGATCTTCGCAACCCTTAAGATTCCAATGGATAAAAATAATGCGACGACACTATTAGGCGTCTCAGAGCTACTCGCCACAATATTGGGAGCAGTCTTCATTCATTCGACCGGTAAAAGACCTTTAGTATTTACATCCATGTTGGGAACAGGCGCATGCATTCTTGGCCTTGCAATCTATACTCACTCTCTCGATATAAATGAATTGACTGGGATTGAGGTGCAGAAGGAAACAGTCAATGCCTCAATGATTATGTTTAAGGAGAATATTTCTCCACTGCTGAATAGTTCGAATTCAATTCTCACAACGTCGCTCCCCGAGCTACATGTGCCAACTAGCCACAGTTATTTGGAATGGCTTCCACTGTTGCTGGTTCTATTTGCCGCTTTCTTCGCCAATCTGGGCATTCGCATGATACCCTGGGTATTGATTGGTGAGGTATTTCCGGCTGAAATACGCAGCAGTGCCTCCGGATTTGCTGGCTGTATGGGTTACTTATTCGGATTCTTGGCCAACAAGATGTTTCTCTTAATGATCAGTGTGATGACGTTGTCCGGTACTTTCGGCTTTTATGCCAGTGTTTCTTTAGTGGGCTGTATTATTCTATATTTTACAATGCCGGAGACAGAGGGTTGCACTCTAGGCGTAAGTACTGGAGCTAACTATCAACTTTCAATCACTTACATAATTTTCTTTTAGGAAATCGAAGCCCACTTCTCGAAGAAGTCGGTCGTTAATCTGCTGCGAAAGGCAAAGACTGAACATTTGAAGAATGACGAAACTGAAGTTTTAAATATTTTATAATCTTTTTTATTTTTGAAAGAAAGTTTAAGTCGACATCAAGCTAATGATAAAGATAATACTTCCTTCAAATTTGATTATATTTTTGTTTTTATCGATTACTTTTGGAAATGGCAGATGTGTTTACCATTTCAATTGGCTGATCGGACCTGGACATTTGGACATTTGATTATTTTGATGCTGGCAATTGAAGCATGCATGCGACCTAAACAGAAATCAATTGGAGGATTAACTAGAGTGAAACTCAATCAATCAATTTGAGTTGCAGTCTGTTTGCCTTTGACAAGCTTAAGTTCGATTGACCAGGTCCAAGACAATAGTGGTCTGTGTGCTTTGTTGATCAACGCAAACACTTTTATAAAATGCCAACAATTAATATTTGGTATACGACATGGTGTACAACGTCGAAAATGGATGAGATAATGGAGACTCGCTAACCATTTTCCTAATTTTTGTTATAAAATCAATCTAAGCTGAGACAAATGTTTATGGTCTAGAAAATTCATCAAATATTAGTTTTACAATGTGGCCACATAAATCATTGTTTGACTTTTTGAACTCATCCATTAAAAATAATAGACACGATTAAACTGTTCACTCGTGGTATTTTATGTTCTGATTCTCGTTATTTTTCATTTCGTTATATTTCAAGATATTTAAATTATTTTTTATTGGACCTGTGAACAGTTCCACGATATCCATTCCAGCCTATTTTGCACTCTCAACAGGACTGAAAGTGTCTCTGACTGTGTATATGCAAGAGGCATTACACATATTGTCTTGTCATGTCTGCCACCAGGTGATTTTTACAAAAATTCAAGCATATTGCGCTTTCCGAGTAGAATAGCTGACTGGTTCACGGATCTGAAACGAAATGGCCATCGCAATCTGTCCAGTTTTTTGAATATTCACATCTGTCAGCGGTATTCAGGCAGAATTTTGGCAAGCCAAAATAAACAATGTCTCTGCCAGAGTTTCAAAACTATGAGAATTTGCATACACCCATCGTTCCCACCCATTTCATGATAGTGATTCAATTGTTCCTCCTACAATGGAAATGAAACGGCACAGTCTAAACTAGTTGTAATACAATCATCATTTTTGTTCATTTATCCTAACACTTTAAGCTTTTGCTATAGATAGTATTGCCTCTTTCTTCTTAATTTATTGCTATGACTTAGCCAAAAATTATAAAATAACCAGAAGGCTTTGCCTCCCGATCGATTCGCTCGCCAATCGTCCAGTTGGAATTTCGCAAAACGCAATCTTATTGCTTGTTCATTATTTCTTATCTACCATTTCGCCTTAACAATGATTAGTCAGTCAGAAAACCAGTATGGACAAAGATTTTTATATATACAATAAAAATAAAAGAGGTTATCTTAAAACATTTGCAGAAAGACTCTTATTTCATTAGGTTAGGTTATAACCTAGCATTAGAAAACATATAAAAATAACTTTTATTGTATATGTACTTTTAATTATCCTCATTAGAAGTATCATGTATTCTCTATAAAGATGTGTACAAAGACTGTCACATACACAAAAGTTATTTTTGACTGCTGTGTACAATTATTTAAAAATTCCAATTGTTCTTTTTGTTTTGTTGATTCTGCTGCCAATATGTCCAGCTCATGGGGCTTGAGTGCTGCCAAAAACTTCAAAGTAGCCTAAAGGGCAATCAACGTTAGGCAACACCAACGAACCATAAAGCAATGCCAAAACAAGCAAACCCATTAGCCAATCCAAAGCAAAAACTGGACTCGGACCTACAGTTACTATTAGCCAAAGATTTGAGTCAGAAGTTAGCCAAATAAATTTTGTATGACGCAGCCAAAACCACGCGCGAAGCAATTCTAACAACAACTTGAACAGGAAGCCCAAGCATTTAGAACCTAATAATATCACTTTAACAGGGACAACGTCGAGGCAAAACTCTAATTTCACCCCATACTATTAAAGAAGATAAACGGTTACTTACAACGCCCAGATACTGTATATAATTCGCCACGCGATGACAAATTAAATTAAATGCTACCAACAAAAAAATCACAAATCTCTTGCATTCAATTGCGAAAGTTGTCAGATTCCTAATTTATTGACTAATAAGTAGGCTTTGGAATTGTGTTCTGACGAAGGGATTTGATTCTATTGAAAACGCCAATTCATTTAATTCATAGTCAGTTGTGAAAACTCTGAAAACAAATTTGGAATCTCATCAATGCATGGAAACTCTAGTGACCATGAAGTCATTGACATAGATAAGTATTGCAATGATTAGGACAGACTCCTTCTGTAACTATGTGCAGCAAACGAAAACCTCTTCGTAAATTATATCAACAGTAAAATGTATATTTAATATTAATAAATTAATATAAAAAATAAATGACCGTTGATACTCTTTGTTTCCAAAAGATTTTTATGAAAGGTCAAAAGAACATACTTTATAAAGAACATACATTATAAACATGATATAACATACACATATACATATAGTATATCTGTTTAAAGCTTTTATGCAAATATTTCTAATGATCAACTTTAATTTGAAATGTTATTCCCATTTTGTGTACACCTCAATAGCCAAGTACTGGGTATAAATATGTCGAGGAATGCTATCAAAACTTAGCTGACATTCGGCTCATTGCTTTTACCGTTGCAAATGTTTCTGCTTAAGTTTGTTGTTTAAGGAACTGTGGCGAAGGAGACGAACGTGATAAACGAAAGTAAAAGAGATTGAGGGTTCGAAACTGTGGAATGAGATCGGAGCATTTGTTGCCAATTGTGATGACATTTTTATGACTCTGGTTTTTTATGACTCAAGTTTTATTTATGACTTCTGTCTTTCAGCTCCGACAATTTTCAGAGACACTTTCATTCAAGATTGCTCCCTTTAACTGCGAAATGTTTATCAAAATATATATTTGTGTAGAAGAAAGTTTCTGATAATAAATTTACAGGAGTTTAACAAATTATTTGTACATCAATTCCCAATGCTTGCCAATGCCAGAGACAAATACCGTTTCACTTGAAGACCTCCTCCTACTTTTAATTGTCTGTTCTATTATTCGATTCATTTATTTGGCAGTCAACTTGTGAGCTGTGTACTTTAACGACATTTAAGAAAATTGATGGCAACACCTTGTCTGCAGCATGGCCGGAAGTTGGCGAGTCGTCGCCAACTGCAACAACGATGGCGAATAACCAGATTCAAGTTGGGGAAATTGCCAAAAGTCATTAAGCTTGCGCATTGGTGCAACATCAACGAGATTTCCTCACCTGAGCCCCAAGGTTGGCAATGGGATGCCAACGACTAAGATTCTAAGGGCTCTTTTTTCTTGCAATCCCATTATACATATCTGTGTGTATTCTTAATATTTCAGTCTAATGTAGCTAAACATCCTTTGCCATCTGACGTTTACCATAAATATAATTACAGTTTCATTTCCGCTCTAGCTGGAAAATCGCATTTGGCAAGCAGTTGCAAAATGCACGTGGCGTATGAGTAATGCATCAAAGCAAAACGAGTGCAGGAGCGTCCCAATCTGACTGTAAGAGTTAAGCAGCAGACTGTCTTAAAATAAGAAATAATTCAGAATTATTCAAATCTGAAAGAGCTCTAGAAATGAATTAATTAAGTTGCATCAAGGCAAACATATCTAATTAGTTGATTGAGTTGAATCAGACAGATTTGCTAATATTTACTTTGGTAAATGCAAATTTCAAGCGAATTTTATACTTAGTTAATGAGGAAATGCAAATGGAGTTTAACTGAAAGCTCAATATCATTGAATCTAATTACACTGCTGAATAATGCAGTCAGTTAATAGTAATCCTTTAATCTATACTGTTAAAAGCGATGCTTTTACTCTTAACATACAAAAGTTGTAGCTATTTAATTTGTATTTGTTAAATACATCTTTAGTTATACAGAATGAATAACTTACAGAATTTTTGAAGAAATGCACTTCAACTAATAAGCAGCTTTATGGTAGAAAAATTCAGTACAATGGCATTTACATTTGAGCTAATGCTGAGCGAAGCAAAGCTAATTTTTACCCTTTTCATCTCAACCAGAAATTCAATTACCCGTAGTGGATTTATAAATACATTAAAGTTTATTTGCAAATGACGCACCTGCATTAATTATTGCAGCATTTTGATGCTTAGAAAAGTGCAGATTACCATAGCGCAGCATATAATGGAACAGCGCAGTTTTCCGGCATCTAGTTTTCCCTGAGAATTACAACAAAGCAAGTCGAAGACGTAACGCCACAAAGTGCGGCGTTGTCTTGGAGAAGCTTCATTGGAAGACAACGAATCACCTACATTGGCATTCCCAGTATTCTCCAGCAACTCCTTTTCATATTTTTCCTTGATTTGATCATTTGGATGCCACTCTTCCAGATAGTTAATCGTGAAAAGCTCTTCCTCCGACGATGGATCCAAATCCTGCTCAGAACCTTGCGGAAAGTTGTGAGTAGAAATTTTCCACCAGGCAAATCGTTCTGCTTTTTGTAACTGATTATTATCGACACATATTGTGCTTCTGCTTTCTTCACCACTACTTATCGAATAGTAATCGGTTGCCGTCTCCTTATTCGTATCCCACTCAATATAATCCGTGCTCATCGCTACCATTGGTTCTACGCGGCTTTTAAAAGCATCCTGCCATTGTTGTTTTTCCGTGTGCTCCGATTCATCTTCAACACTTTCTTGCGATTCATCTTGGAAGGTCTCTGTATCGTACTCTTCCGAAAAGTATCTTAGGTTCTCCAAGTGCTGCAGATAATCGACGCCGCCTCGAAACCGCTGAGGTGTAGGCATTTGACGACCAAGAACAGGAGTAGGATGAAAATACAACTGGTCCTGCTGGTTCCGTATGCTGTTCACAAGGTCATAAGCGCGCATCTTCGCTCGTTCTTCAATAATGGCCACGTGCAACCTGCTCTCCAGTTGTCGACGACTGAGGTATGCAATTTGACGTACCGCAATCTGGTAATTGTGGCACATGATAGACAGCTCGTTATTAGTCAGCTGCTGCAACTGGTCCATTGTACTGTGCATACTTTGGCCGGTGCGTTTACTCTTCGACTGGCTTTGAGAGAATTCCTAGACTTTATTTTAGTTTTTTTTGTTATTGTCGAATAAACTGAAAATTTTGATTTAAGTCCAGCCGTCATTTTTCTCTTACAAACAATTTAGTCAAGCTCCAACAGTTTGTTGAAAAAGCTTTCTAAGAGCCAGAGATCATATTACCAACCATTGGCTTTAGTATAAAGTCAGGGATCACAATTTAATATATTTACGACCGACCGGACAGACATGCTTTCTCGAATATCATTATATTATTGTAAATACTCAACGCGTCAAAACAAGTAGAGACATTTCCTTTTACAGAAATCTCTATGAAAACAATTCATTATAGACGTATGGGTTCTATATATGAATCTGTGGCCTTCCAAAACTTCCTATACTACAAAAACATGAAATGCAAAGAATGTTCGCTTACCTAATATAATATTTTAAATCACAATACTCTACAACATTACATTTTGAGGCTTTTTGATATACATATACCAATTTATAACTCTTCTCCAAACCACTTCGAAGTGTCAAATTTTAATAGAAAATATATAAAACCTGTCATTCATTCAACCTGTCAAAGCTCTTTATCCACAGCGTTTGGAAAGTACCCAAAATATAGATAAAATAAAGCAAAAGTATACAACAAACGATATAAACAGCATTAAGGGTGTCATAAAAAATCATAACTTTGTCTTTACAAAGATCTATATAGCATTTCAGATTTAATTGGTGTGGTTTGAAGCTGACTCTATTAGTTAAAATCGCAAATTTATAATATCCGCTTTTGGATATTAAAATTTGATAAGGTGCATTTTAATTTTATATATGTAAGTACATGTACAGATTGGAAAATTTTATTTGTAAACATTTAGGCTACACACGCAACTACAAACAACATATGTATTCGATTTATTATATAAATTTTGACAGGTTTCAAAAATGTTTTTTCTAAAATATACTGTGATTTGTTTTTCAAAATGGTTTATATTCTAAAACTTAATTAATAACATGTAATACATAATATTACTATTATTCTTGTTTTTCTGTTTTACGTATATTCTTTTCTGACATTTGTTTTGAGCTTTCGCAGCGCATTATTATTGTCATTTAATATTTTTTTCTTGATTTTCTTCTTTTTTTTTGTATTTGAATATTGATTCATATTTTGGTTTATCTTCTGCGATTTGCTTTTGTTAATGCTGACACAATATAATAATTTTTAATTATACTTAAGCTATTAAGTATTTACAAAGCTCAACTTCAAACAAGAGTTTTTAACTTTATTTATGTTTTCTGTAAAATCTGAGCCAACATTTTTCTTTAAATACTGCTAAAGCCTAATTGGTCTTAAAAATTTCTAGTTTTCAGAAGTTTTTCTAGAGCAGAAGCAATACGTTTTTTCTTTTTCTTGTAATTTTCTATTCATAATTATGGATAATTTATAATAACAATATTGTATATGCGTCTTTTGGAGTTTTGTAACAATTATTATTTTTTTTTAAATACTATGTATGAAAATGTAATTTATATTTGAACTCGATCAATTTAATTTTAATTATAATCAAAAATATTTACATCGTGAAATATTCTAATTAATTATTCGTATTATTTCTTGTTTTATCAAATGTCAAATCGAAGACAAACGATTCAATAAATTCGATTTGATGCATCGACAGCATTAATAACTGTTGCAAATTGCTTGAAATTGAAATTGCGTCTTGGCCGCTTTAAGCCACAAACCAAATGATGAGGAGGGGCAACTAACGAAGACAAGAGATCTCAGGCTCAATCACCACTTGGATCTCATCGTCATCGTCCTTGTGCTCATCCTCCTTCACTCATCGTTTGCGATTATAGGCGCCAAGCGAGGACTGCCTTCATTCTTTCATTTCATGTGCATTCGCGCCAAGCTCGAGGAGCTCATGTGGCTCAGCATTCAGCTAATTTGAGATATAAAATTAATAATAATTACTAAAATTATTAGAGAAATAATACTCACCCGATCTACGCTTGCCAAATCGTTCTTCGATAGATGATTAACCAAAATAGTTCCCAGAGCATCGCACATGACATTGATGGTGGTACGGAATCGATCTCTGAAAGATAATGAGGTTAAACTAAGCCCTGTAAATCTGAAAATTGACACTTACAGCAGCCAATCTACTGCAATAATCAGGGAGACATCTTTCGGTTCCAGACCCACAGTATCCAACACCATAACCATTGTAACCAGGCCTGCCTGTGGTATTCCCGCAGCTCCAATAGAAGCCGCAGTCGCCGTTATACTAACTGCCACAATAGTACCAAAGGAGTAACTCATCTCACGATATTGGGCAATAAAGAGAGCCGCCACCGCCTCATACAAGGCGGTACCATCCATATTGATCGTTGCACCCACGGGAATGACGAATCGAGTGACACGTGGATCTATGCCCATGTTATCCAAACATTTAATGGTCAAGGGCATGGTGGCCGAGCTAGAGCCCGTGCCAAAGGCAGTGGCCAATACCTGACTCAGTTTTGCTATATAGCGATACGGCAATTTATGTGTGGCCAAAAAGAATATTAGCGCAATGGTACCTAAATTTCAAATATAAATCATTGTTATCATTCTGCCATGTTCTTCATGTCAGCTGATCAGCTTACCAAAGCCGTGCAGGAAAAGACCTATCATCACGGTTATGAAATACCATCCTAATGATTGTATGGTTGCCGCTATAGATTCCATCTCAATAATCTTGGCTGCTATCAAAAAGGCCACGCCGAGTGGAGATATCCTAATGATTTCATCAGTTTCATCAGCCAGAAACTTAAGATCGTATTTATTTTTATACTCACCAAATTACCCAAGATGTTATTGTCATCATGGCCTCACTGAGAGTGGTAAAGAAATCTTGCAGAAGTTGGCCCTTCTCTCGCATTCGTCCAATGGTTGTACCCAAGATCACACTGAACATGACCAGGCCGAGCACATTGGAACCTTCACGCTGTGCCGACTTGAATTCCCAATTCTCCATGGGCTCTGTAACACCAATGTGATAAAGGCGATCGTCAACTTTAATTCTATTTACTCACGTGCTGGCGAAATGCTGGTGTTTTCAAATATCTCCGTACGATGCTGTAAGAATTAAAGTCATTAAAACTTGTCCACAACTATGGAAATCTTAGATTTCATTGAAATATTCTGTACAAACAACAACAAATAGAAATATTGTATAGCGACATAACTTAAAGAATGTGATAAGAATCGTCGAGAAGGAGGAGGCCTCACAGACCCTCACAGACAGACTGAGTCGATATCCATCTGTCCGTCCGTCTGTCTGTCTGCCTAGCTGTCTGTTTCTATGCAAACTAGTCTCTCAGTTTCGAAGCTTGATCTTGATGAAACTTGGTGCGGGTCCGACTTTTTGATGCTCGCACTACTTATGTAGCCGGATCGAACTAAAATATTATATAGCTGCCATAGGAACGATTGGTTCGAAATAAAATCTCTCTTATCTATCTTATCTATCTTATCTATTTTATCTATCTTATCTCTCTTACTATCTTTATTCTATACGATCTCTATATTTTTCTCTTTATTGATACATTTTTCTCGCTCTGTTTCTGATTCTTCACTTTCTCTCTAGTCAGCAAATTGTGAAACTCTAGTGTGATTCGCTTTGTATTATTATTATACAGAACCTAGCACTATAACATAACTATGCCACAATGACTCAGGCATATACGGATAAATTAATAGAAATAAATACTTGTCACATTGTATACCATTTAAATCATCTATTAATATAAACTTTCCTAATTAGTTTAAACTTTAATGTAGCATTTGACATTTGCATGTGTGTATAATCATTTAATTTCATAAGTTTCATAAATCTTCATGTATGGTTTTAAATGTGTAATTGAGAATTCGTTCTGAATACAGATCGTTACAGTATATGTAGTCAACCAGTGCACGTGTAAATGATGATAATGTAATTCTGTCAAATTTACCTACATGATCACAGACATATACGAATATAGGTATATTTACATATAAAGAACTGTCCGAGTTGAATACTTTGATTCAATTTGATTCATTCTCGTATATTATGACTATGTCTGTGGTGATAATTGATAATAATTTCAACGTGTTCGTAAATTATATATGCATGTAGACTCTGATACAGATACAGATACAGAGACTAACACATACATATATGTATATAAACATATGCGACTCAGACAGACGGTCCCCTATAATTTTCAATTTCAATTGAAACGGAAAGAACTTTGCTTTGGAGTATCCTATCATGTCAGTTTTGATTATGTGTCGCGATGTGCTGTGCTTTAATCAAATTATGTAAGCAACAGAACAATTGAATAATTGGCTCAGTTGCAGTAATGAAATGAGCGAATGCGTGCTCTGCCATAAATTTAGCAAAAATAACCAAATAACAAGAACCTTAAAATCGAATCTTTCTATATATAAAAACATACCTGAAACATTGTCGATTGAATAATGTTATCCGTGAACATGTTTCTATTATAATAAAGAGAAGACCGTTAAAGAAAATATATGATAAATTGAAGTACTTGACCAACCTCACTAGATCCATTAAAGTATCCGGTGTCAAGACCTTTGAGGCCTTGTCAATTGTCTCTGTTCGGGTTTCCACAATTTTGGCACCCTGGCCGGGTCGGATTGTTGTGACTAGACAAATACCCAAAATAACTGCCGAAATTGTGGTGACAAAATAGTAAGTTATGGCTCTGAAAGTATTAATATATAATTTTCATATGATCTTCTGAAAATCTGGGCATATTTACCGGGTGGCAATCTTGCTGGACATACTCAGATCCAGTCCACCGATGGCGCTTGTTATGGAGGAAACCAACAATGGTACGATGAGACACTTCAGCATGCTGTATACATAATTATTTTGCTTAATCATGGTATTTCTTAAGTTTGTCAACAGTTTATCGACTTACCGCAGAAATATTTCACCCGGAAATGATATATACATAATCTCACGCTTTGTCCACTCTCCGGTACTGTTCTTGATTATAAAGCCCACAAGACCACCCGCAAACACACCGATCACGGTGGCCATTGTGAGTACATTCTCTTGCATAAAGCTTTTAAACTTGCTGGCATTTTGCTTGGGTCGCGTCATTGTGACTCTGTGTGAGTATTACCCTAGGCCCGTACTTACGGGCGGGGGGGCTTTGCCAAAGGTAAGTTTCAGTTGGGCCTAGGCGCAGCTAAGCCAAGAGTAATGCTGGAATTTAAATTATTTATATTTAAATAAAAATAAAATAATTTTATGTTTTAATGTAAAATTCAATATATATTTTAATAATATCATTTAATGTAGTAATGTAATTATAACTGTTTAATATTTGTTTGTATCTTTTCTTTACATTTTACTTTCATCACCCCTGATTTGATATTTTGTTCACCAGAGGTATTACATATTTACAGACGAAAATTCAAACTTATTTTAAGTCTTATATAAATTAAAGATTCACATGTACATATGTGATTAATATGGAAGAAAACACAGTTCTGAAGATTTTGTAAACTTTCATTACAAGTTTATAAATTTAACTTCGAGTATTGGTCTGTTCTATCCCCGAGAAGTTTTTTTACGAAGTTATTGATAGTACTCATATAGATATATATTATATATAGATATTAATAAGGAACAGGAGTGGTGAAAAATAAAACGTTTGATACTTAACAGTTGCTTTTCACTTATAAAATTATTTGTTTTATCTTTTAATAATATCAATAGTCAGTTCCTAAGCCTTGGAATTTCCTAAGGCTTTCATAATTTATAGTAGAGAAGAAAATACGTTGTAAATATTTATATTAATTACCCAACTATTCGAATTTCAATGTCATTTAGCGTCAATTGAGATTTGACACCCATTGCCATTGTGTGTGTCCAAAAGTGTTTCCTCAGAAAATGTGCAAATGTGAAAAATGCAGTTCAATTAATACATCTTCGCTGATTGTTGCATTGAGTGTAATTGAGAAACATTTTTGCCATGGGCGTGCCAAACAAATAAATTTACATAGGCGATTGAATGATGAACGGACTGA
Source organism: Drosophila neotestacea (assembly GCA_035044365.1). NCBI lineage: Eukaryota > Metazoa > Arthropoda > Insecta > Diptera > Drosophilidae > Drosophila > Drosophila neotestacea. Next base: position 303,281 of record JAWNMD010000052.1, on the reverse strand, counting down.
CCGACCACCTAATGAAAAGTAATGTTCAATTTTCTAAACATACAATACGGACATGGGTTACTCATATCGCATTTGACATTATAGATGTTTTTGATCAATGTCAGCTGATAGGGATGATCATGTGCGAAATTAATCCAAATTGTCGGTACAAAATAATACAGAGGGCTCTTAATTGAACAACCAGACAGATATGCAGATCTGCTACGATCAATTGGAAATATTACATGCAAACAGATTAATATCAATTTTTCACTTCACTTCATAAAGTTTACCTAATTACCATATCATTGACCGGAAAGCTATATCAAAGATTGAAATATAAGTCAGGGTGTTCTCGGTGCAACTTAACTAAGCACAATCATTGAGATCATATCTTCTGTCTTTTTATCGCCGATTAATATGATTAAGGTTTAATTGTAACATTTTAATGAGAATAGCAATTACATTTTTAAGGCTATAAACAGTGATTAATAAAGATATAGGGTCATTCTAGTAGTTATTTCTGGTGTCTGACGACATTTTAATTAATTCTTTGTCTAACAGAGAAAACAAATGAGATTGTCCGCCGCCTCCACGTATTAGATTTTGTTGACTTTGTTGTTATTATTGTTGTAATGCAAATGAATTTGCGGACCCAGAGCATTCACGATGAATTATTTGTATCTAAGCTTGTGAATCAAAACAAGTGCATATTTTATAGTATAGATTTCGATGTTAATGCTAAATAGATTTCCGATCAACATTCGGAGAATGTTATGTAAAGCCGTGTCCAGCAATTTAATTATCATGTTCTACACTCCTATTTGACTGACTTTTTGTTAATGTAAATGTCCAACAAACAATTGGTTGTAGTTTAGTAACAAAACTGATCTGAATTTCTTATAATTTTCATTAATATATATTCTAGTGCAGTTGCTATAATAACAACTAATATATAATTATTTGTAATCAAAATAATGGATTTTTTTTATTAATTGAATCGATGTTTAATCTAATCAGTGTTTAATCTTTGTCAGAGGCCGAAAGATTAAACTTGATGAGTCAATCAAATTAGAATACAATTATAATCGCTAAATCTTTTAGCAGTCAATGTTTACAAACTCAATTATTTAAACAAATTTGAAATGGCAAGTACATATGGATATGTATGTGACAGACATAAGGAACTATCTCTGATCATAGCCATAAAGTAATACAAAAAAAATCAATGTAAATTGTTTATATTAATTGTCTGCAAATACATCTATCTGTTGAATACGTATCTGCATAAATACTAGAATTCTAATAAATAACAATCGATGCTTTTCAGTTTTGATACAAGATAATATTTGAAAATATGCTGTTTTTACAACAAGTAAAATGCCAACATTAAAAAATATTTATACAAATATATCCTAGTCTATTTTTAAACGCAACAAAACATGGCAACAAAAATAGTAAAATCTGCTAAAAATAGGACTAAAAACAAATGAAATAATAAACAAAACAAAAACAAACTTTGCGATGCTTGCATAAAGCAATGATGCCTACCCTTAAAAAGGGTACAGGGCCTTGGCCCTTCGACTCAACGGTCCATCTCAGGCGAGGCGAAGCGCTTATCAGCATCAGTTATCAAAATTTGTTACGCTCTCTCGTAACTCAGTAAGCGAAAATCGATGCATTAACCAATTAAAACAAAACTGCTGGGAGTATTTGACTAGGTCATACCGAGTGTAAGAGAAAACACAACTGTATTGAATACATAAGTCAAAGGGCTTCAGATATAATATTTTCACAGGACTTCACTTGATTATATAAATTATGCTAAGAAGTATAATAATTAAGCTTTAACAATTGAGGAATAAACAGAATACTTTTTACATAAATGGCGAACCAAGTAGTCCTAGTTAGCTTTTTTCTGAATCCTTGAGGACTTCATTGAAAAGATATTCTTAGATATTTGATGAGAATTTCAGCAACTTACCAATTTTAAAGTTGGCAAAACAATATCATAAACATAAAAGGTTTTAAATGAAAAAAATGCTTTATTAACTATTTGTAAATTTAAATGTTTGTCATTTCACTTAATTCACAACTGTTGAGGAGTAGTATTGTATTTGCCAATGAATTGTTATTTATTATTCATTGAGACATTTATATGATATCATAGGTAATTGTTTTTGACGTCTCTGCTAAAAGTGTTTATAGCTTTTGATATCGCAAATTATTACACTTACAAATTAGTGCAAATAATAAACTGCCGCCTGAGATAGATTTGCATAAATTTAAAACCTTTGGTTAAATTATTTAATATCGACTCTTTTATGGTACACGATACAGAACACGATTTTATTGTGCTGTGTTGTCGAGCACGCGACGATGGCACGACTGATCGGACTCATACACAGATCACCGATCGTAGGTCCACAGAGTCCACAGTTGCCAATGATTCCACTGGCAATTTGGACGAAAGAGAGAACGAGAACTGTGAGAACTGACGGCTCAACTTTGCTTGCCTGATTATAAAATAGTACTAAAAACTACATCAAAATCAAATTTGAAACGTAGCCAACGAGCGCGCAAATTGTTGGCGACTGCGCTGCCAGCGTCAACAGCACAAATCATCATTGTATGGGCGTGTGTGTATGTGTGTGTTGTGTGTGGGATTACTTTCATTCATCAAAAGCGTTCGTTCGCTTGCGACTTTGTTATTTTTGCTGTTGATTTCGCAGTCGACGTCACAGTCGCTGTCGCTGTCGCTGCCTTTGGTGATGCTTATCAATTGCATTCAGAGCACATATAACGTATACGACGCGTTGCCACTAACGCCAACGTCAACGTCAACGCCGCGGTGTCGCATAATTAGCAGCCTTGTTCTTTGCAGAGCTTTCCTTAGTTTCGCTTTCAATCGTCAAGAAAAATTGAAGAGAATTCATTATCAGCACATTGCGTTTGATGGCTCGAGCTCTTTCGCTTTTGCAACATTTCCTTGCACCTTCCTCAAAAGTAGTTCAGTGTCTTTTGGTCGGCCTTTATCGCCCACTTCCTTGCGCACTCTTTTCATTAGTTTCGTCATTGTATAAGTTGCTCTGATCAACCTGATATTGTTTTGTTGCAGGTTTGTCAGAACAGTCAACATATTTTAAGATGAAGAGGGATTTAGAGACAAGGTACGACTCAGTACATACTTAGTTCTTTTGGCTATATACTTAAGCAATCCAATCAATAATCTTGACATATAATACATATTTGAATTGGACATGTATGTCACTATAGAATTCTTGTAAATTTTTTATATTCCTCAATATTGGTATTCATTATATTTTTAAATATAATATACAATTTTTAAATAATGCTATAATCAAAAAACTGTATGCTTTAAGTTCGTATCTGAATACTGTGACTTACCTTTTAGTTTTTTTTTTTTAAATATCAGAAGTGGTACCCCTACAAATTTTATGTATTCTGAAATAGAAAGTCATATGTTTGGGTACCGTTAAGGTATTTTTATGCGGCTTGAGAGTATTAAGAAAATGTTTGGTTCAAATGAAAACGAATAATTCGAATAATATATGGGTAAAATTACGTTATCTTTATGCTGTTAGAGCGTATTAGGACAATATTGGGTTCATATTAAAATTGATATTATGAATAACCATTCTAATGTATATTTTTTTATCATAACTTTCAATTATGGCTCGTTTTTTCTTTATTTAATAAGTTATTTGAACTTAATGTGTATCTAGTACAACAAGAATTTAACCTATCTGGAAAACTAGGATCGCATCTTTATCAACATTGTAGTCGTTAACTTTACTCGACGCTCATAAGAAAGTTTTGAAACTCATCCAAAAGCCTAAAAGAACTTGTAATTAGGCATTTCCGGCTTTCCTCATACCGTGAATCGTACAATAAATAGTAATAAAAATCAGCACAGCTGCTGCAGTGTCACAGCTGCCTCTGATCTGTTTCTATTCGATTTGCCTTGGGGGCTAGTTCTGTTGTTCTGCTGACCGATGGCGAAACAGACACCAACGACACCAACGCATGCTGGTGGGAAAACAAAAACAAAAACAATAAAGCAACAACAACAAAACCGTATTGGGGTTTTGTCGCTATTTTATAACTACGGGTAAGTGGCAGGGCCTAACTGTGAGTAAATGCCCGTTGTTGACAGCGTTTGTCGTAGTCCCTTCCCTTGGGTGGTAAATTCATAACCAGCAGCTACCCTTGCATCTATCCATATCACAGCACATTTTTGTCAGCTCTTACTCATATGTATATGGACACAGTTACTCTCTAAAGTATTCTTACAATAACAGAGGGCTAGTATTTCCGATTATATTCTTTGGACCAATATAATTATCAGATTAAATAATTTGATAGTGGTCTTCTCCTACAGAACTCACAAAATAAAATCTGGACGACTGAAAATTTTTCTTCAATTGTCATGTATTTGTCTTCACTAATTTTGACATTATAATTGCAAAAAACATATATCTGTTGATTTTAATCATGTAAGTGAGCTGCCAAGTCTAGTGTTTTCAATTGCATGTCAATTAAAAATATACATTAACGCGTTTCGAAACCATTTAATAATTTTAGACCCTGTAAGAAACCTTAAACTACATTTTAAATGTATCAATCTCCATTTTATATAATGAAACTGATCAAACTATACTTAAATTGCAAAAGTTAGAGAACATTCGATGGAATAAATTAAGCTGTATTTTTACTTTCTTTACAAAAATTATAAAATAAGAATATACATAATTGAAACCTTTTTTCTTCTAGTTATTCAAAACACGATTAAGTATTTTGAATAAAAATTTTTGATAAACAATAAGAACTGAGTAATTACTGAATCTAAACTGAGTAGTTACTTCATGTCAATACATAGTATATGTATGTATGTACATTCAATGGATAATTTTCATCTGTCAGAATACTTATGCCTATGACTGTATGTACGTGTACGAGTATGTACGAAAACGTGTACAGCATTTTTACCGGAACTGTCGATCTTCATTTTTGAAAGTGGAATATCACTCAGTATACCACAAATACATATGCACTTTATATACCCTGTACAACAAGAGAACATGTATTGGTGTACTACAATTGTGTATGTACAAATATGGGTTTTAGGCATAATAAAAAAAAGAACAGAATTTATATATCTATATAAGGTCTCGAATAACTATGTGAATAATTTGTCCTAAAATGTAGGAAAATTAATATCAACTCTAAATATGTCTATTGAATACAATTTAATTAGACTACGAATAAACGGCAATGGTTCCTTGTTAGTTTATGTATAAGGACAACGAAATCGATTTACCACTTCTATATCTATATTTAAAACGAACACTAACGAAAAGATACTTAATAATTGTTGTCTTAGTTATTGTGAGTATATTTTGGGAATTGACATGTCTTATCATCTATCATAAAACTAAATGCGTATGCTGCTTAAAATATTCTTGATATTTTCATTTTTATTTGACTCTAGATTGTCAACCTGTAGGCATCTCAAGAAAGCTCAGCGCGTTAAAGAATAGGAACTAAACATCTACGTTCTATAAATTATCGGATCTTAAGATACTGTTTAATTTTGAAACAGGTAAAAATTGAGCCAGAAGAGTAACATATCTCAAATATCGGATTTCAAGAATACCCTGTTAAAAGTTTTCAATTCTTCAAGTCTTTGACGTCTTCTAAGTAAGCGATACATTGTTATACATTGATATATTAGCAAAACAAGATTGGGTTAGATATTGAAAAACTTCAAGCAATCAACGCCGAAATTTCTCTAAATATAAAAGTATTTATTTGTATCTTTAACTTTATATTATGTTTAAACGTATGCATTATGTATTGTTTAAAATTTTCAAGATCACAAATCATATTTTCTTTAACATTAGTGAAAATGTGCTGGCAATTTTCATATCGCGATGGGAGTTTCCAGATAACATGCTATATAAAATAATAGGCGCAATTTCAATATGGCGGCTTTTCAAATTAAAATGTGATGATAAAATCGGAATGTAATTTAATAAGTAACAAACACGGATTTAAAAATTCAAATGGTCATTAGTTAAAAGATTAATTTTAAACTATGACAATCTCTCTCTCTCTCTCTACTCTCACTAAAAGCATATGGCAACATAAGTATTCAATATATTCATTTTTGTTAAACTCATCAACAGTGCATGTGCAAAAATAATAGTTGAATGGAGGTAAATTGTATGTGTACCGTGTGTGTGACTGTGTGGGATTTTCCTTTACGCCGCCGCAACAGTTGTGCAGCTACCACCACCAACCACCGGGTGCGCAGTAGCAGCCGCAGCTGCCCAGAAAGAAGTCAGCTGTATCTGAACGCTTATATGTATGTGTGTATGCATGTTAATGTATGGGGATGTATAAGTATATGTGTGTGTGTGATTGTGTGCGAGGTAACAGTTGTTTGATCGCCTACTCCTCCGTCTTGGGACGTCGAAATAGCAAAATGTGCGGCTCCGGCTTGTGAATCATGTAATGGATCCATCCGCGGGACTGCTGCACGCCAATTGATCTCCACTCTGTTTCTGTCATCAGATGCGTTTTGGGTACGAGCTTGACGAGCTCTTTGGGTAAGACCACATGTCTGCAAGGGAGCGCAACATAAGTGATATTTTTTCAATTATAGTTGCAATTCACAGTTTCACTTACCTGTACTCGAATTTCTCGTCGTAGTATTTGTCCGAGTAGTAAATATCTTTGCTCATTTTGTGTATGTCGAGATTATCTTGTGCTATTTGCCAAGGATGTGTTGGAATGCGATGCTAAAATTTATTGTGGCGTCGGCGTCCTTTTTTTGCACGTTGATTTTGCGATCTTCTTTTTCCCAATTTGTATCTTTCTTCTGATTGCGCAGACTACACAAATATATCACTGTTGAGTTAATATTTAAGAAAACGTTTTTGGCAATGCAATATCTTTCATTTATCAATAATTTACGATTTAAGTTATTTTAAAATTGTAAAAAGTGACGCGTGATGTATCGATATATCGATAGATACTCTTTCACGATGAGATATTTTGCACGATATTTAGATCTGTCGATTATATCGCTATCAATATTTCTAAACGATATTTCTACATTTTTATTACTCGTTAACTTTGCGGTATGCGTCTCTAACAGAAATGAGCACCCAAGAAAAGTAAAGAAAAACCAAAAAATCGTTATATTACCTTTTATCACAATGAAATTCGGAATGCAGGTGCATACAGTAAAATTTAAATTAGAATGTAGTTCTAAAAGTAAACAACACGATAGGTTGAGGCGCTTTCAATTGCGCCATCTCTTGTCTGTTAGCGGAACAACAAAACTCGACACCTATGGTTTAGTTTTAAAAGTAGGGTCAATCAATAACACTTCAAACAGATAAAGCTACGTTATCGATATTGTTCGCGTCGTTTCAATTTGGCGCGCTGTTTAAAATTAAACAAAAAACAATTTTTTAAATAAACAAAATAAATTTTTTTTAACAAATCAATGAAACTGTAAATTATATAAATTCAAATAGATTTATCAAAACTAAAATTAGGCCAGTCCCAGTTTGAGACCGGCAGATACAAAAAGAGCCTATTGGCCAATGGAATTAAATTAAAATTATTATTTAAACTTTGTTCAATAACATTTCTCCCCCAAGTATTATCCAGTTATACTATTTGCCAGCTACACAATAACCCAATTTTTTTGTTTATTTGGAATTACTTAATTCCATATCAACATAATATTTTTATTGAATTCAGTAAAATTTTTCAAACAGTTTCACGATTTTGTTACTCATACATGACTTTATCATTGTTTATGAAGCTTTCGGCTGTTGTTGTTCTTGTTGTTGTTGCTCTTGTTCTTGTTCTTGTTGATGTTCAGTTACTTTTTGTTGCAAGTTCATTTTAATATTACATCTTATATTTTTTGTTTTTTCCTTTCATTTATATTTAAACTTTGTCATTGATTTATAGTTAAACTTAAACAATACAAAAGCAGTATTTGTTTTTCATCATTTTGTTACACATAAATATATTTTTTATTTTACCATGATTTTTTATGAATCTTTTCTTTTATCTATAATTTATTTTCTTTTTTATTTTTAAATCTAAATTAAAGCAATTCTGTTCGGTTTCTCTTGTTTTTTGTTTTTTTGCTTTGTTTTGTTTCATTTTAAATAAATCTCAAAATTAGAGCAAATGAAATGTGTTATTATTGATTCGTTCTTTCACTAACTGCAACTGCCTTGCTGCAGTTCGCATGTAAATAAAATGCTATTTTGAAAATTCAACTACAATTACAATTTGCAAACTCAATTATGTTATCTCACCAACTCATTACCATTTTGAAAAGCAACTGCAGGCAATTTGTGAACAAAATTATAGAATTATAGATGGATTTTGCATAAACACATTGCTCAACATTTTTATTTTATTATTGTAAATTAAAATATGCAGTAATCGTACTTAGGTATAGTTTACATGCTGCTTTTATTTTCATCGTTTATCATTTATATAACATATGCATACATATTTCATATTTGTATACGTAATGTTACAAATCTTAATTCTATACATATATCAATATTTAAATAATAAATCATTTTTTAAATATTTTTTTCTTTTAGTTGTTTCAACCAAATGGAATAGCAAATGAAGTCAACAAATTTTGCAAGCTATTTTCTTTTATTGTTTTCTTTTTTTATCTTTCTTTTTTGTTCGTTTTTCTAAAACATTCTTTTCTTTAATATTATTCGCTGCGGTTCGCACGTGTTGTGAGAGAGGTCTCGGGCAAATATTGATCCAAAAATTGCATACTTCACGCTTTTCTTCAGTTGGAATCTTTCGAATACTTGCCAAAATGTGTGGGCGTGGCAGTGTCTTTCTGTCTATCATGAATACTCAGTCGTGTCGTGGCAACTTGAGTAGATTTGAAAAGTATAATGCATTGAAAGTAAAAAAATTAAGTGAATTGTTCATTCGGCTCAATGTACCGTCAATTTTCAACATTGAACTAGTTTTTTAAATTGATCAAACAATTTCAAATAAACATCTGCCACATTTTGTATATGAATTTGTTTAGACCAGTTTCAAAACTGTACCCAGAAATAGCAGCAACATCGTCCTCTCGATTGTTTCCAGAGCTGCAAGCGTAGGTAATTGTTGTACGTTTTTTTTTTGTGGAATTGTTGAATAAAGGAAAAATAGTTTTTTGAGAATTGTTGAACATTTATTGTAGTTGCCTTGTGCTGATTACGTAAGTTGTCTGTTTACACACAAAAGAGTCACATGAATCGTGTTTTTGTCTTTGGTTTCTTTTTTTTTGTTTCCATACACTTGGTGTAAAAAATGGCAGTTTATACATATATATATTCTTGTTAAATATGTTTTTCAAGTATGTTCTAGTAGTTGCCGCATGCTAATAGATTGTGCAACAAAGTATGCAACATTTTGGATCTGCAAGCATTTGGTGCAAATAAATTTTCATTTGCCGATATCTAATGAATTATATTGAAATTGAAAAATTCTAAAGCCAATTTTTCTACATAAATATTTGAAAATTTTAATACACGCGCTAGAGGGTCAAACATTTACTTGGCAGTTTTTATATGAATGTATGTTATTTACTTTCTTTAATTATTATATTTTTATAGCTTTTGTTACCCTATATAAACTACTAATATTTATCGGCGGTTTTGGGAACACACTTTGCCCGGTCAAAAAAAAATAAAATGTTGAAGTGAAATTTTGTGCGTAGAAATTCTGGTTCTAAAACAAAATAATTCAATTTAATATAATTCGCAAATAGCTATGGGATTTTTTTTTCATTATTTTGTTCTTAAGTTTTACGGCTGCCCGCGACTGCATCAAAAAATTGAGTGATCTCACAACTCGTGTTTACATATTTTGCTGAATGCAAACTGCAGCATTTAATTCACTACTTAACTAATTGCTTAGTTTTGCTTTTTGTAATTTGTTTTAGTTTTTAGGAAAACATGCACTAGAAAATTCTTTCGAAAACTATGTTTGCAAACACAAGTTATTGGTTGCCTGTTGAAATCTTTATTCCAAATATTGAAAGTTTCTTAAACTTTGAAATTTATTTCATCGGAACTTGTTTGGAGATTTTGGACTTTGAATTCAATTTTATGTTGGATTTTTAGAAATCATTCTGAAATAAATATGGAATGTGAACATAAAAGTTTTAAAATTTGTTGGAAATCTATATGAGAAAAGACATTAAGAATGTTGGGCTAGTTTTATACATCCAAAAGTTCCAGTTCCAGACGAAAATAGTAGCCCATTTTAATTGGGAGAAATTCAACCATAATTTGCCTATGATTTGCTTTACTGTTAAGTTCATTTAATAAAAGTATTTGTTTTTATAATAATATATTTATAATATATATTTAAATATAACATTTTCCATTAAACTATTATTTAGAGACTTTGCTTCATCTGTAGCAAAACATTATAACATTTCATGTTTAATTTTATAATCATTTAGTTTTCTCGTTTTTTGTTTTGGGTTTGGGTTTTTATCTGCTTCTTACACTTAAGACTAGCACTAGTTAAGTGGATGGTAAAAGGGGGTTAGTTATAAAGCTTAGTATGCCATTTAAGAGATTTAGCTTTTAATTTGTTTTTATTTAGATCTTTTTTTTGTTGATTTTTTTCTTTTATTATAATTTTTTTTTGCCTTTTATGGGGGTGGGGAGAGGTCTCAAGAGAGCGAGAAAGTTATTAAGTTAGCTGAGGCCTATTCATGAAGTTGTCTTTACTATAAACCAAATAAAGCAACAACATAAAGAAACATTTTACAACAAAATAAATGATTAAAAATAAGAACAGTACGAAAGATAAGTCCAAAAAATCCGACTATTTTGAAAGTTTCCTAAACAGTGGATGGGAGGGAGTGTTTGGGTCTGTTGTGGGAATTGCAGCTGCCCTCACTTTCTTACATTCTTTCTTTCTTTCTTTCTTTCGGTTGCGTTGGTTTTACGGATCTTTTGAGTGGATCGCCTCTGGGATCTGGTTCTACGTCTGCTTAGAGATGGCTGTTAAAAATGTTATATCGAAACGGTAGGTGTTTTAGTTATTTAGTTAAATTAAGTTCGTTTTATTATTATTATTCTTTCTTTGGGATTCTTTTGTATACATAATATATTTTAATTTTATATACTTTTTTGTTTTTATTGTAACCAGTTACTCTGTACTTTACTTTCAGCTATATTTATCTGTTTTGCCTCAATTATTATATTTTATAGTTTTTTGTATTTTTTTTGTTGTTTTTTTTTTTTTTGGTATATTTCATTTTATTTCCATGCAATTTTCACATTAATGATCATGTTTATTTTTGTTTTTTTTTCTTTTTTTGTTTTTTTTTTCATAATAAGTGAAGAGTATTAATTTTAAATGTGTTGTGGTTTTTCTTTGCATTTATATGCTGTTGTTTACTTTGTGTTTATCAAATATTCTGCGCCTCGCTTTTTTTCTGTCTTTGCCTTGCAGTTAATTTTTTTCACTTGTTTTTTTGTTTTGTTGTATTTATTTAAAATCTACAGTTATGTTTTTTACTTTAGAAATTTGTAGTTATACATTTCTTTATGATTTGCTCTTGCTGTTAATGGGATTAATGCCGCCTGTTTAAATTTATAATAAATTTAAACAAATTATATTGGATTTCGGGATTCTGGGTGTTTGTTCCTAATGTAATCATGTATGTATGTATACATATGTTGTGTTTATATATGCGTTCCAATTTTTCATTTATTATTTTCCATTTATATATAAGTATTTATTTAAATATTATAAATATAAATAATTGTTTTTTTCTTTTATGTATTTAACACGTTTCTCATTGAATTAAGAACAGTTGCTGCATTACTTTGTTTATAATTTGTTCGCTGCGCTGTTTGTCGTTTATATCTTTATTAAATTACACCAAAAACAAAGTAGAATTTGTTAACAACAATTTGTTTTTATTTTATCTTTTGTTTCCTTTTCATTTTTAATATCATATTTGCGCTAAATTATGTGACTTGCCAATTTTAACCATTTGCTATTTTTGCCTAAATTGTTAACTAAATAAAATTCTCCTAACAAATTAAGTTTTGTGTGTTTCTTCTGAATATGTGTGTGTGTGTGTGTGTGTTTGTGTAGATGGGTGTTTGTGTGTGTGTGGGGCGTCTTGATAGCGTTGGGTAGTTTTAGCCTTTTAGCGCTAGATTTGGTAATTATTATTATTATATATTTATTCTTTTTGCTTTCATTTTTACTCTTGTAGCTCTGTTTTAGTATTCTCTTTGGTTGTTGCTGTATTTACTTTTCATTATTATATTACTTTAGCTTTTCTTTTGTTTTTGTTTTTCGGTTTTGCTTGCTGCTACTTTTTTTGTGTGTGGTTGTCACTGTTTTTTATTTTTTTTTTTATATTTTTTTTTTATTAAACGTGACTTTGCTTAACTTTCATCTTATTTTGCATTTTTTGTATGCCTATTTCGAGCCACCTCCACTTGCATCCCTTTGCGGATCCAGCTTTTTCATTCATCCTGACCATCCTGACCGTCCTTTCTACCGTCCTTCCTTCCTTCTTTTCTATAGCTTGCTGTACTTCCTTCCTGTTGCTGTTCTTTGAAGCTGGTGCAGCTTTTTTTTATGATTTTGTTCAATTGCGCTTCTCTTAGTCGACCATTAACTCAAAGTGGACGGATCCTCTCCTATCCGAGCGATCATGATGGATGTTGTGAGCCCAGGCTTTGCACTCAATGTTGATCAAAACGCCGGCTAGTGTTGGTAAAGAGGGAGAAATTCAAGTGTTAATTGCCTGACAAGTGTAATTTTAGAATTCAAAACTATTACTGCTTAAATCTGGTATCTTCCTAGGCATTCATATGCATCCTTTGTTAAATAGAATATTTGTGCCAGGCCTGGTTTTACTTTCCGAATAATTACACATTTTCCTTTAAAAGGATTCCTTTGTTTATCACAATTCCCTTAATAACCCATATTCCCCATTAAAATACGCTCGACGAAGCGAATTAATGGCTTTGAAAATGTCTAATATTCAGTGGAACTCATCCGTTTTGAAAGGCGAACGTCTTTTTGAATTATATTCCCTATTCCTTATGCTCCTCCTTCAAATTTCTTCCTAGCAATCAAAGCCCTGAAGCTTGCTATTTATGTTTATTGTGCCGTAAAATTGGGTTTGTAGATATTTTTCCTGTGTCTTTGTACGTTTACTCTCTCTATGCGGAATTCGGGTCACCTGAAGTTCCTTTGTCTTGGTACAGGGAACTGATGTAGTGAGAGTTACTCGGAGCCCTAGTATATAGCATACAAATTATTCAATTTCTAGTCTTTATTTTATTCTCTATGCTTGTTTTCCCTTTTCCTTAAATATATAGAACAAACCACCTTAAAAGATGTTAAATCTATTACTTAATAATGCTGATTGAAGAAAATTTACCCTTGTACAGACCTTCTTCAGTCCTAATACACACAAATTGTGATACGAAATAATTTATAAATAATCGAAGGCTTAATAGACACATTTTCAGGAATGTGTTATCAGAAAATCGCTTTTCACATCACAACATGAAAAATAGATGAGCATCATATAAGCTACTTACTTTCAACGGTAAATTGAACAGCAACAATTGGCGGTATATAGCCCTCAATATTTTTGAAAGGGAAGTAATAATGGGGGAAACCCATGCGGGGATAGTAGTCACGTGCCTTAATGTTCTCAACATCGGCAGGATTTTCTCCCTCACACGAAACCCAAACAACACCAATCTAAATAAACAAAAATGAAGATTATTATGTTGATGAAAAATTATCAATAGATAGAGAGATAGAGGCTAACCTCATTTGGTCGTAGGCTCTGCTTTTCCTTGATGTGCTGTTTCAACTCCTCAGGCATGTCCTCGGGCAATTTTTTTGAATCGTTGTAAATTTGTGGTACCCAATCGTAGATCTAAAGTCACAAATTCATTAATGCAAAATCATTGTGTAACATTTCTACGGACATACCTTGTTCAACTTGAGGAATATGCAGGGCCTGGCGACGTGATAACCAAAGTTATTCTCGATAGTGCAGGGAGCAAAGCTCTGAACCTCAACACCGCATACTTTGCCAGGATCTGGCAGATGATCGAATGAGCAGTTCACTTGATTCCCCTTGGGTATATCATCATAGGCTAAGCACATAAATATTTATAAGATTACATAAATTAGCTAAATATAAAATTGAATACATCATTTGCAATATGGTCTCAAAGTTTAGGCTAGCAATCATATTTAGCAATACGTTTTTGGGGATTTTATATTCGTAAAATAATATTCCATTCACTTACTGTGATCTTTTCGTATAGTTTATTGACAAAAAACAAATGTCAGGATGTAAAAAAATAAATCAAATTAAAATACATAAATAACAAAATGCCAAAAAATGCAGTTGGTTGAACATTGACTCGAAAACTGCTGTATCTTACTCAAAATACTTAATTGTTTAATGAAAAGATAAAATAAAAGTATTCAAAAATAAGTTGTAAAGATCTTTTCTGTACTTACATTTCAGAAATCGTGCAGTTTCTTCAACCCAATACTTATAGTTATCTGCCTTCGATGATTCGTACCAAACTAAAGTGCTCTCAACATTCGCCTCTGGTGGCATTGGTCGAAAACCAAGTCCTGTTAAAGAAGGAAATGAGAAAAAGTGTTGTTTAACGAAGTTATGAATATATACTAAAATCTAATCGGCTTTTCCTTCTACAACATAACGTGTTCTATTAGTTAATTAAATTGTTTGTGCTTTATTCATATGTTTTATATTCTGACTGCCTGTTAAAAGGCGTGTCTTAGACCTTTGGGAATTTTAGTGTTGTAAATTAATGTGTTTTCATATTTATGAGCAACGCATGTCAGTCCATTAAGTTATAAATTCTTGAGTTTGCCAACTATGAGTTAATTGAATATATGAGAGATGATTAATTTAGCAATCAAAGCTGTTTAAGAATTATTAAAGCTTTAAATAGATTTATATAAATTATATATATTTATATTTACAAATAATTAAGAATCTAATGAATAAGAATTTTAATTCGACAAGCTGCAAGTCTAACAATCAAAGATGGTAGAGTATAAGTCTCAAATTTATTCAATTGTTTTAAAACACCAAGTCCTGGTTATTAAATCTTAAATTTGATTAGTTCTCTATTTTCCTAGCACAAATTGTGTATTATAAAGTCAATTATTCTTACCAGGATTCGATCCTATTATTCCATTGTCAAGCATCCATTTTGGTTTTCCAGCGTCCAACGTTGTATAAAACACAGCAAATATGGCAGCAAAGAATCCGGTTAACGCCGCATAGAATATAATATAGAAAAGTAAAATTTTTGCTGCAAGAAAAAGATAAATGAGAGTCAGTATTAATATATCAGGTTGCACTTGTGTAAGTCAAATTGATTAATTGAAACAATTAATTAAAATAATAGCAATAAGGTCATTATAATGTTTGCCACAGCATGACATAAATATTTTAGAAACCACATAATTAAAAGTTGTGGCATTTGCGGTGAAAATTCCTATGCATGTTTTGTCACCACACAGCTGTTTACGTCCTTACATAAAGAGAGGTATTATGAATATGTCAATATTTGTGGCATAATAAAATCAAAAGTCTATCTAAAGTTTATACCTTTGTATATCCTGTATATCTGATTTAAATTTTTCTTTATTTTTAAAGCGTCTTTTACGTACTACACAATGTTCAGAAATTCGCAGATAAAAAATGTCGTTTGTGCCCTTGGCTAATTGGCATTTCAGCTATTTCGGGCTGGCAACATGGATAGCTTGCTGTCTACCACACTTCTCCTTTGTGACCCCCACTCCACTTCACGCAGGTTACACAATGCACGACTTTTGACATTTTCTTGGCACTAGCTGCAAGTTTGAAGGGGGGCTGGGGCAAAGTTATTGGGGGTGTGTGCAACCGATACCCTTTTCCAGCAAGTTGACTGGTTTGTCATTCTGACATTTCTGTTTTATAATTGAGAGTGATTAAAAGGTCGCCGCGTTCTATATAATAGAATGTGACTTTTCCAATTTCCTTGTTCTCTTATTGCGGCATCCTCTTCAGCAACTCTTAGTTTGATTCAGCTATTTTTGGCTGTGCTTTAAATGTATAATGGATAACGAACAGCTTTGGATTGTCAATGGGATAGCTTAAATTAACTCAACTAAATTACGTATACGTCATGCGACCTAGTACAGGCTGCGGACTTTATTCATAAGTGAAATTATTTATGAGTGTCTCGGAATTGACATTGACATTGTCATAATTTGTAAAGTCATTAATCATTGAATAGTCTGTGTGAGCTGAGTAAATCGTGGGAACTCGGAAAGACAATATAAGTACAGTAGAAATATGAAAAGAAATATTTAATCAGACATTCGAGGAAAATATGTCATGGAACATAACTAACGTGAAAGATAGATGTGATTAAGAAAAAAATTTCCAAAGAATGTAGATTGACAAATCATTTAATAAAGAGAGCAGCTATAATAATATAATTATTTAACTATAAAATATGTAATTATATATAATATGTATGGGAAAGATCCATATTATTTATATGACTATTAAAAAACTAAGAAAGGACCTTTGGAAATGAACTCAACTTGGCTTCCAATACTCGTAACATTAAAACATTAGCTTTGTGTCCTCAACAGCCGTCAATCAATCACCAAATAAACCGGATACTTAAGCGTATTTTCTCATTTACGAAACTCGTTAATTTTCAAGTCTCTTGAAAATGCCTGCAACATTAATTCTTCTCATGGTCAGTTGGTAAGTATTGGCAATACAAAAAGACGCATGCGCATTAACATTTCTACCCAACAAGCTATTTGAGATGCACTCTTCCTCCTCTCACTGGCAAAGAAGGCTCATGGCCAAATACATACATATATACACACACCCAAACATATATACTACATACATGTAGACATACAAAACAGAGATAGAAAGGACTATAAGTTTTGTTACTTTATGGCATGACAGTTGGCACAGCGATTGTCAAAAACAGGGTTAAAATTCGATTTTCTTGCGTCACAGAGAATTTCCAACTGAAGATGATATATGGAAATACTTGTTCTTGCATCGTTATCTGTATTATCTTTGATAATCTGTTTATAGATGATAATATAAGCTGTTCAGAGTTGCAATTAATGCTCATGCTTATTCCTACAAATTTAAATTGCCATTAAAATTATGAATGTTCCCAGTTCCCATGTCAATTGAGGCGTTTAAATTGAAAACGGAAAACAGAGAAAAACGATGGAAAACGGAAAACGCTTTCATGGCCTTACGTAATTTACTTACGTTATTTGTAGGCAGTTAAATAAAAATCAGGTTTGCATGGCAACACTGAAGCTAACTTCAAGCTGTGGCGCCAAAGGAAAATGTGGAACGTGGATCGGGAAACGAAGGGCTCCTTAGCAGTTGGTTGTGCTTTTTATTTAACATTTTCTTATTGTAGTTCCAAGTGGCATATATACATATATATGTGTATGAATGTATGCGCGTGTACGTGTTTGTGTGTGTGTGTATGCTTAAGTGTATTTCTGCACTTAACGAGCTGCTTGCTCTGGTTTCTCTGGTTTCAGCGGTCGCAGTGGCTTTTGGTATTGTGCTGGGGTTTTGCGGAAAATGTAAAAGGGATGACAAAGGGAACCAAGAGGGAGAATAAGTGAGTTGGGGTGCACGTTTGTTAAGCTGTTTAAATTTGTTGTTAGTTTTGGTTGATAAAACAGCCGTTTCAGATGATTTAGGGATGCTCTGCACTACTACGATATTTTGAAATTTTGTATTAGAGATAACATTGTATTGAAGATATAATTTATATTTTATAACTAAATAAAGTCGTTTTCACACGCAATTTATTTCAAGTACTTCATAAAATTTGGTATAATCCAAAGATGTTGAAGTTGTCATAAATACCGCAGCTTTCAAAAATGATTAGAATTTTAATTGGGGTATTGAAATCAATTACAATTTTTCTATCAAACAATTAGTGGAAGTTTCATTAGTTTAGCTGCGCGGTTATCAGTCATTCACAAACTAATCTCTTTTTCATTTTATTGTGTAGTAAAATTTTAACGTAGGAAATTTGACGTTGATTTCTATACATTTTTAGACAAACTATCTTTCAGTTAGTTAACTTAAGTATATCATAGATTGATATCCAAAAATCTCTTCAATTTATAAAAAAATTGAATCAATTCATATTGCTTGCAATGCACAAAGAAAGATTTAAATAATTATTTAAAGGATTAAATCATCTCATAACATATACATAATATTAAATAAATATTTAAATATATTCAATCATCTCATAATATATACAAGAATATTCAGATGATATCTTTACATATGAAGCATATACATATTCATATAAGCATATGTATATTTGTAGGACATTATACGCAAGACACGTTGATTTTTACATATTATATATCATGACATGTCACGAAAATCAGCGTGAAAATGGTAAATGCGGGTTTTTGTTTGAATTGATTTGGTTGCCAGGCGGCGGCTCGGCTCAGCATTGCCTTCTTCGCTAGTTTTAGTTTGGTTTAGTGAGGTCTGTGTTAACATCCCATTGATTTACGCTAGCTACTCTGACTATTCTCCACTGAGTGTGTCTATGTGAAGGTATATGAGGACGTGTTAGTGTGTGAGTGCGTGCAAGTGAGCACCTGGCAGGTCTCAGTGGAACATTAAGTATACGCAGCATTGTGCGCGGACTCTCTGACTACATGACACTTTGCTCGCTCTTTCGCCTTCGCTTCCTCGGGCGCTCTCCTCTCTCCCTCTCTCACTCTCTCTCTTTCGCTCTCTTTATTTCTTTCCTTTGGCTTTGTAGGTCTCTCGCCTGAACTTTGCCATTTGCACAGCTGCCGCAAAATTGTAACGAGCTGCACTTGTATTTGTGAGTAAATGTTTGTGGCTGTGTGTGTGAATGCGTTGTCAGTAGGTGTGTGTTATAGCTGCATACTGTATTTACATACACACATACACATGCAAACGCAGATGAATTGCGGCCATTCCTTCATCTTTTTTAATTTCAGTTTCAATTTTACCTTTTTGTGGCTGCAAAGGGTGGGAGAGGAGGACCCGAGTTCTCTGTAAATTTTGACAGTTGCAGTTAAATAAAAAAAATTACATGCACACTTATATATATGTATATATATATATATATATGTACACACCAACACACACAGCAGCTGACACATGAATAAAAGGAAAAATGACCAGTAAAATGGAGCAGAAAATACAACTGTCAACATCAGGATTCTCAGCACCCCGGGTAATGTTGCACAAAAGCACTTGCACAGTTACACTCATACACGAATATGTATATATATATATATATACACTCACGCCTATTTATAAAAATATATATACGCAATTGTATAAAAAGACATATTAAAAAAGCCGAAAAAAGAAGTACTAAAATGAATATTATAAATTCCATTCATTTTAGGTTATCGGATAAAATGGAACCCAATAAAATATACAAAACTTTTTAAAAGATAAAATGGGTTAACTTATAATATTCATAAAATTTGTAAAAATTATATAATTATAATTATTATACTTGTATATCAAAAAAGGAAAACAAATTGTACAGTAGGAGTCTATTGGCTTTCTCTATTAAAATATTCTCTCATATTTTATTGATGTAACAATTAACAATTTGACAGACAACGTCAATCACAATCAGAAAAATATGCTTTGAAAGAACTTGCTGTACTGTATCTATATTTAATATACAGTCTTGACAAGTCCCAAATCGATAGTTGCTGTATTCATTACGCATATCAGTATGCATAATAATCACTCGAGAAAGAAATAAGATTTATAAATAGTTCCAGGAATTTCATTCCATTTATGCATTCATTTCAAAAGGAATTTTATTTGCTTATTGCAGGTACATATGCTCAAAAAATATCAATAAAACTGTAGACTATAAATCAAGACATTTCCTATATCTGAAAATATCTAGATATATCTAAAATACACTTTAAGTTAGGGATTTAACTATCTGAAACTTTATTACAGAGTATATTCCAGTCGACGTTGCAAACAAAGAAACTCCAACAGTTTTCTTAATTGCTTTTCAATTAAGCACATTGAAAGTTTTTCAATTTAAAATTTGTATCTCTTCTATATTGCTGCAGATTCTATTGTATCTTTCGGTCCGGGAAAAGATGATTAAGTTAGGACAATGAAAATCTTGAGCTCATTAAAATGCACTTATGCAATCCGCTTGTGAACCGCATGCTAATTGGAGTGTCGATTGGATAATTGTTTTTCCAGTGCAAACTATTTAACAGACCGTCAGTTTGTGGAGGTCAACAGCATGTAGGCCCATCTTCTAAATTGGTACGCCTTGTATTTTGGCACATTATTTAGCACTCGGCTCAATTTGATGGGTCAGTGCAAATTGTGGGACCTCGATAAAAAAAATAAAAAAAACAAGCACCTCGTATGTTTCTATCGTCTGGAATTGAGCTCATTGATGTTATGATAAATGGTTGGTTGAAATGATTGCTTTTCAATTGGTTTTCTGTACGACAATTGAAACATTTTTACTGTGATTCGCACTGATTTTGTTGCATTTTACGACAGAAATTGATGTGTTGTCAGCACATTGTAAAACTTGTAAAACTACAAGATAATTGTCCGACAACGTACCTTTTACTAGTAAACGGAATAGATTCGTACAATGTCTTTAAAAAAAAAACAATAATTGCAAAATCTAAGAGGATACTTTTGGAATTTAGTTATCTGTACCTAGTTTTGGGAATACATTTATAGAATAAATAAACATTTAATAGTTAATTATTTTAAAATGTTGATCAAGTTTAGTTTTCTTTTCATATTCCTTAGAGGTATGACATTTCAAAATTTAAAATATCTGATCTGCTTAACATATGACATTAGATAGAGACTAGATACATTTTTTTGTATATCCTATAATTTGGCTTTGGATTATGTTAGAATACAAATCACGTCTTCCACAGTTACATAAAAGTGCCTTTCACTATGTCCGTGGTTCAAGTGCTTTGCTTTTAAGTTCATTATGTGAATTTAAGTCTAGTCTTATTGTAATTTTGTTAAGAAATCACGCTACTATTTTGGCTCAGTTATTTTACTTAGTAACTAATAATTATAATCCGCAAGACACTTAATTATTTACCTAATCCTTGAACAAAAATGTTGTATACACAAATATATCTTGTTTCAAGCAATAGCCAATTATTTTATCTTATTATACAATTAATAGAGTTCTATAAACACAATGTTGCATAGACAGTAGAGAGAGCCTAGACAGAGAAATTATGGGTTGTCATGACTAGATACACGGTACAAGCCCCTACAAGTATTTACTAACACTTGTCCATGGAAAATGGAAAAGAGAGTTTGCGTTTGGAGGCGTGTTAAGTGTTTAACTGAAGAAGCAACACAACTTGCAACTAAGTAGGTTAGAGACAAAGCAATCATGCAACAGCAGCAACAACTATATCAACAACAGACTAGGCAAAGTCTTTTTTGTGCCATGCCAGGCTGAAATGTTTTGTGTCCCCGCCCACATTTAGACGTTAAGCTTTGGGCAGCACTTGCCGTTGCTGCCAGTGTGTACACATGCCTTGGAATGAGGTTAGAATTGATTTTTGTTGAGTTGCTTCTCTTTGTACAAAATGATAGTGCATGTTTCGCTTTCCTGCTTGACTCTAAACTGGGTTATAGGCAATTGAAAAAGAATTCTGTATTAAGGTGTGTTGACACAAAGGGGTAAACTACAAAACAGAGGAATTACCAAAGCTGAAAAGGCTGCAATGAAGGAAGTTGTAAAGCAATCTATTTACTGAGGTCGAAAGATACATGTTTGCCATTTTAATTTTAGAATTTTACAACACCTGCTATTCCATTGCAGTATGATTTCGTAATTACCTATCCAACGTTTACCAGTAACCTTTACAATCTGTGTCGAGCATTGAATGACTTAGCATCCATGGCATCAATATTTTAATATTGTCAAGCGATGCGACAGCATCACAAATTGAATTCTATTAAAAATTACTAACCTCCCCCCAAGAAAAGTGCTAAAAATAAACCAATACCTAGCACGTGCCTGATCTGAACTGAACGGAGTGAAGCCGAGACAGCTGGAATTGAATGATGGAGCTGGGATAGCCAAGACAGCTAAATGGGGACTGACAAGGGGTAATCTTATATATACTCGTATCAATAAAATGTCAAATATCACGTATGATATAAATTGATGAAAATCACATGATATAAATTGATGAAAATCGTAGTTTTATGTGACTGCAGCTAAACCTGCGTTATTTTTCAAATCGCAACTATTTTTAAACGTCTTTGATTCGCTTGCTATGTAGATAAGTTTTGACGTCAACTTTTATTACTTCATATCAAGTAGTGTTAGTTATATATTATCTAATGGCTTGACAAATTTCAATGATAACAGATTTATATCTATATGATATTTCAGTCTTTATCTAAGGCCGCAAATCAATAAAAGTTTAAATACATCATAAATTCCAAATTGCTTCTGTTTATATCTTCTATTTCCTATTGTCTTAGGCCCGGGTCGTAAAGAATTTATGACAATTTTGCATTTTGTTTGTTGTCATGGCTTTTACACACGAATTCAAACGATTAGTCATATTTGGTTCTGGTAAGGGTATGAGAGTTGAACCGTCATTGGCCACTTAGAATATGGTCTAACTCTCCCCGACCCTTATATGTAGAGGGGACTGCCAGCTCGGACTGATATAATTGTTATGCAATCGTTGTCTAGAAATGTTACTATTGAAAATGTTACTATTTCTACTTTTTGACTGACTATCTGGTTTATTTGACAGACTGACGAACTGAGCGCATGTGCACTGGATAAATTGTGGGCTCTGCAATATTAGCTTCTATATTTAGTACTGGCAAGCAATTTGCTTGCCCAAAGTACGTGACTTTTTATTGTGCATGGCATACGAAATGAGCCCACTGGATCGATACGCATTAAGAGGGTAAACACGAAGGTTGAAATTAAAAATATATGTACATAGGTACGAGTACGAGTACTCACTGTCTCTACGTACCCCCTGCCATATCAGTTAACTTCCCCATTAAATAATGTTCAGAATGTAGCCTTATTTATACATACATTTTTCATATTAAACTTTGGATTCAAAACAAAACTAAAATAGACAAACTGTTGTTATTATAAAAGAGGCAATACAAATTTTAATCAATATATCCAGTTACACTTTCAGTTGTATGTAACTACAAGCTAGACGTGCCCTTGGATGTCCCCAAAAATCTAGCAATTACTACACCTCTGACATATGCGGCGTATGCGCATTTTGATTGATTCTATGGCAGTTGATGTATGATATGTAAATAAGAGCTGAATACAGTGTTACAAAACACTAGTAGTAATTGTTAAATAATAAGTTTACTTGTGATTTTGATAGTTGTTCTTGGTACTTACCCCAACTGGAACCGGTGCGTCCAAGGCATTGGCTAGTTTCACTGTTCCATAGGAATTTGCTGAAACCCTCCCACTTGCCCATCTTTGGCGGCGGAGAATAGTATTCACCAATCTTCTTTTCGGCCATTTTAGAGCTGGTTTCTTGGCTTTAAGTACTTTTTAGTTTCAGTTGCACCAGGTCAAAGGAGGGTGTCTCTCTCTCTCTCGCTCTGTCTGTCGGTCTGTCAGTTAGACTAGTTTTAAACTATTAATGCTTAGGTTTTAAACGCTTATTGTTATGAATACTTTAATTATTTATTTTTTTAAATTTATTTGGTGTTGGTAATTTGTTGTTATATTTACTTTATTTGGTTTCCTTTTTTGGTTTTTTTTTTGTGTGTTTATCTTAATCAACTGCGTTGGTACAACATTTTTATATATGGGACTTTGAAAGTTCGTAGCAGTATTGTGTTAAGATTTGCGCTAAATTTATTTGGTTACTGAAATAGAAATAAGGATAATGCATATAAGTTATTGGTGTGACTTTTGGCCTGCTTTACCACCTGTTGGGAGGTGGTAAAGTAAGCAAAAAGAAGGGGGAGGTTTACACACAGTTCTTATTGCAATTTTAATTAAGTTTGCACACTTCCAATAAATAAATATGATTTCCTTCTCAGAAATGTTCTAAAGTTTAATGTCAATATTTAACACTTAGTACATATTATTTTATTAATTAACTTTTATATTCGTTTATATCATCATTGTCTTCTTTATCATCATCATCCTATTGTTTGTGTAACCGTTATAGCCTCCGTTAAAACCGCATTGGACTCAGAGCTGTTGAACCATGTCCTTTGGACCATAATCAGTATTTGCAGCTTATATAAAGATTACAAATACATTTGGTTCAAGTGGAAAAAAATACGTTGTGTGTGACTTTTGATGCCTTTTGTGGTTGTAACTGTTGTTGCGTTTTTTTCCACAAGGACACATTAGGAAAATTAGTCAGAAGTGCACTTTAGAGTCGACTCTGACAACTGATAAACAGCTTAACACACTCGTTGTAATTTCTAGTGAATTTTTCATGAATTTTACTTAATTAATTGAGCTAATTTGGTCAACTCTTTTGCCATTTACGTGAAAACAAATTGCAGTTGCCTACCGATTTTAGCCACACACTCTGCCAACTGTTATGTAATCTCGAACGAGGAGCGTGAAAAAGCATCCAAAGCTGCCCAAGTCAAAGAGAGTTTGCGCAGTGAGACCACAGAGATACAGAGAGAGCAAGATTGTGATTGAGAGAGTGAGAGCGTATGTGAAAGGAGAGAAAAAGAGAAAGAGAAGCTGGAAGAGGCGCTGGAAGGTTTTTTGGTGCAGCTTTGGAATTGTACGGAATAACATTTGAAGATGGGCTATGCCATAAAAGTTGACAGCTGGGCGCCAGCTTAATGACAGCCAGAACAGCCCTTGGGAAATCCCCATCCTCTTCCCCATTAAAAAAGCAGCGATGCTAGAAATCAGCAGGATTAACTATGATATGATATGCTAGCTCAGCTGCTCATATAAGAGATTTATCAGAGATTCGCTTCACAATTGGAAAGCAATTCAAGGAATTTAACATTCATTGAGACTCCAAAGATATATGTTAATGATAATTATGATATGCGCTTATCAGTGAAAATTTAATTTTCAGTTTTCTTGAGAGTTTCCTTTTTTTTTTTGTCCTTTTCTTTTGTTTGTGCTCACTAACACAGTTACGCAGACAGACACGAACGACGTTCTCACGCATTCGCATTGCTTGACTTACTTTTAACGCTGCCACCGGCAACGTCGCTGCCATTTGGTAGCGTACATTGCGCAACGCGTCCGAAGAGGAGGCGTAGAAGGCATGGCCTCGGCTGTGGGTACGTCTATGTCTCTGCCAGTGGCTATTTGGCTATATGGCTCTTGGCAATATGAAGAAGGCGGGCAAAGAAAAGGTTGGGCAAGTGTCTAACAAAAGGGGCATGGCAAGGCGCACAAAAGTAGGCAATGCTATTTAGCACCAAGCACACATACATAATTATGTGAATGCGAGAGTGTGTGTGAATTTAATGCAATTTTGGAATTTTTATGCTAAATCTGAATCGTTGGCAGTATGTTGAAACCCAATGTGGTGGGCCATAACCCGAATTCGCAACGGTTTTACTACGTTTATATAAGCATATTGATTACACAAGTGAATGCACTGAATATATTAGGAAAGTATTCACATTTATGGTCTAACAAGCTTTTCGGAGGCATAAAGGCGTTTCCTGTGGATTGGTTTATTGTGTCATTAGGTAAGCATTATGTTAATTTTCGCATTATCATTTATGTAATCTTGTGTAGCACTTTGCAGTTCATTTTTTTTTTTAATTTTATGATTATTTTGTCTTTTATTGTTTTATTGTAATTTGTTTTATTTCAAAAATCTGTTTCTTCAGTTTTTTCTTTTTTTTTTTGATGGGCAGCAGCAAAAAAATCGAATTTAGGTATGTATATAAGTTTTACAAGGATATCTTTTTGCTGCTGGTGCTGTCACAGTGTCCTCGACGCGTCGTTTTTGGCGTTGACGTTGCCAACGTTGTTCATATAATCACTACAGAAACTGTCTTTTATTATCTTTCTTTTCAGATTTATGTATTTATGTGGAAACCAGTTGAAAACTTTGCATAATCTTCATCATTGTATTTATTTAATTTCTTTGCGTTATTTCGGAGAGATAGATATTTTTCATTTGACACTTTTGCATCATCACCTCGAGAATTTTTTCTTTTTTTATGTAACCAACGTTTTGTGCAAATACATGAAAATTTGTTGTATTTTTCGCAGCGGCGCACCAACAACAACACACATACAGATGGATTTTCTTGAACGCTGCTTTTCAGCCTCCTCTTTTCTACGCAGACATGTACATAATAACTCTCTATATATATGTATATATATGTATAATATATATATATAAATATATATATCTATCTGTTTATATCTATGTGCCGTTAATCCGCCAGCGAGTGCGAGTAGCAACCGTCCACAGTTAAAACGCCAATGATAGTGCCAGCGTTCAACGTAAACTTCGTCAGTGTCGCTGCTGCAACTGTGAACCAAATGCTCGGCTCAACTTCGGCTGCGGTCGTCTTCTCGCTGTCGTCGTTTCGCACTCAAAGGCACGAGATACAAGGGCGGGGGGTGAGTGGGCAAAGAATTGCGCATAGAAAGACTGAAGCAGAGCTTTTTTATTTGCCGCCTAGTAGCTTTTTCTCAGCTGGGTGCCGCCGTCGTTGTCGGTGTCGCCGTCACTGGAACATCAGACGAAGTCGTTTTGTCGCTTAGATTGCTGGACTTTGTGGCTTGTGGGTGGCGCCAATGGACGATATTTGAGCCGGTCGCTCGGGTGGCTCGAGCATTGGAGAGCAACAAACAGTTGGGCTGCAAGCTTTCAAGGTTTCAGGCGTTCCTGCTGCTTCTGCTATTGCTATTGCTATTGCTTCTGCTGCTGCTGCGATTTGCAATTCCGTTCAGTGGCTGTTAAACTGTTAGCGTGAGCTACATGTAAAGCAGTTTCAGCTTCCCAATTGGTAAACTGCTTCTCCAACTGTATTCCAACAGTCATATGTTCCTCTATGTCAGAGTCTATCATAAGTTATAAACATTTTGAAGCCTTTTAGAACTTAAAGTCAAGTTTAATAAAATTGTTAAAATGGTACCTATTCTTTCGAAATTTTATTACTCTTTAATTTTTTTATGATGCATGCACTTAAAAGTAACCTTTTAAAAATCAAAACTCTAGTGAAGAGGACATGATTACGCGGCCCAGGTTCTTTACAAATTGAAATAGACTATAAAATGAATATAATTCGATCGTAGTGAAATTTTCAGAACACATTCTGGTTGGGATACAAGTGTGCCAAACACCATTGTAGTTTTGAACCGTTTTGTGCTAGAAGGGTGCCTGGGGTGATCTGCGTTTGATACCCACGGACCTCAATGTCAAATATTGTAGCTCTAGCTCTAATAGTTGCTTAGATCGAAACTTAATCGTTAACAATGCGCAAAAATTAGTTTTTTCTTTCGGTTTGTCAAAGTTGCCATGGAATCCAAAAATTTAAAACAATGCGTATGATATCCAAGAACCTATATGGTGTCTTTAGCCCTTAAAGTTTTAATGATTGTCGATAATTTAATCATTTTAAATAATTTTAAACTTGGAATCTCTTTAAAACAAGAATTTTTTCAGTTTAGAACTTTTATTGTAAGTACGTGTATGCAATTATAAATATTCTTATTATCATCCCAATAACTGTCAATTTCAAGTCAATTAATATAAGCCCATCCCACAGTGAACTTCAAAGGCTGCTAACGGACTTTCCAGGGCGAATACACCAATAACTTCCAGGCAATTTGCCGCGTACTTGCGCAATAGACTAGGGAGAGAGAGGGAGAGAATTAGAGAGAGTAGGAGAAACAAGAAAGATTCCTGCAGAGCTCGGTAATATAATATTTATTGATTACTTGCTGTCAAAAGTTTTCCACCGAAGAGTGTAACTTCAAAATGCTAAAATAGAAGCCGGAATATTGGCAAATTACATAAAGCAAAAAAAGGTCCCATACCAACGTCATCGCCTCTAACTCTCTGAAATGCTTTGCCAATTTTGTAAAGATATTTGAGGGTTGACTGGCAGTCATTATTCGTTGATTGTTTCGCCCACATTCAATTACGTCATATCTCAGCTGTTCTGAATGCGTAGCGGGTGTTATACAACCGACTGGCATTGTGTCTGTAAAAGCCGCCAACTGTCCTCTCCGGCGTAAGTATACTCTCAAAATCTCACTGGACAAAACCCTCAAGTACTCTAGTTCTTGTGGGATATTAATACTTACCTGTTTATAGAGCTGGCATTTATTTAAGCTCTTGGTAACTGTATAAATTGCGTTTTATATCCATCTTATTTTAGCTCTTGGTTACTGCTAGTTTTGCTTTTACTTTCTCTTGTGGTTTCCTATTACTCTCCGTAAAGTTGACCCTTAGGAAGTATTAAATAGAATGAAAGACTCTATTTTATGTGTCTCATGGGCAGAAGGCAGTGGTTTAAAGCATTTTATGACTAGTTAAAGCTAAAAAAACAGTTGTGATGACACGATTTAACTAAAATAAAGTTTGCAAAAAATGGATAGAACAAATATTAAAAATTAGCCAAATTAAATATGGGCATTTTCATTGCGTGGAGCGTGACACATTTAAATGACATAAGGCAAAGTTGTTTCTCTTACTTAGCCCTACAGTTGATGCTAAGGTTGATTTTGGAAAGTGTTTCTTTTAAAAGATAACTGCAAAGTCTTAAGATATTTGCACAGGAAAAAAACAGATTTCTAGACTAATTTTATAATGGTTTTGATTCTACCCGAAAATTATTTAAACTGTTTTTGGAAATTTTATTTCAGTGAAATATAAAGCCATTCAGTCTCATTAAAATAAAATTATTCATGTGTAAATGGTTTTAATAAATAACATGAATATGTAATTAAACAACAATTTCACAATATTTGAGTTTTAAATAAGTTTTATTTAAAAATGCCCATATGCAAGAATAATATATGTTATTTCAGAAGGACGTTTCTTATTTTTGGTTATTTCAGAAGGACCTTTCCTATTTTTGGTTATTATTACTGTTTCAAAATGCGTAACATGAGTAAGGTAAGATCTCCTTTAATACAATTATTCGTTTTCAATACAAAGAGATTAATTTGTATATAGAGAATCATGGGTAGCTTGAATTCCGTCTATCTTTCTGTATGTATTATTACACAAATGCACAACCAGTAATGATGGCCAGGACTGTTGTCTCCTGCCAATCAACATAAATCAGTCTTAACTAATACGTGTACACAACGGGAAACTGTAATAGATGCTGCATAAATTTCCGACAGTTGCCAGAACTTACAACAAAAAGAAAACATGTACAACAATGGAACAACAGAGATGCATGTCCTTATAGCTAATGCATTTACATGGTGTGACTAAGATAGAATGAAAGTGTTGTTACAAACAGAGGAGAAGGCAGACAGAAGGAAAGCGTTGGATATGGCTTGCAAATTGTTAAGTGAAACAAACTGTCGCATGTTTTAAGTCGCACACATATTACGTATACGCCAAGTTGTCGCCTTGGCCTCAAAATGTTAAGTTAATGCGAAAATCTTGCATCTTTCAGGATATGCATTGATAATCATAAAAATAAATAAAACACGCAAATGTAAAATCTATAAATATTTAAATTTTGAACAGAGTTAAACCATATTGAAGCCCTTAACTCGCAGCTAGTCGAATGTCGAGCTTTCAGAATGTTGACCCACATTGGCTGTCAAAACTTTTGCCACCAAACAGCTTATAAAGTTTGCGAAGAAGAAACCAGAGGTGCCTATATTGCTCGCGGGGGATTGTGTATCTGAGTGCATGTTTTTGTGGATAGCGTGCACTTTCATACGAGCAAAGCAATTGCCCTGAATTTGTCGCCTGTTTTGCAAATTCTGTGAAAATGGCTCAGTTTAAGTACATGCAAATTACAGTCAAAGACTTTGATGATTTATGAATATATTTAAAAACTTGAAAAATAATCAAAATTTGGAATATTATCTATAGAAACTTAAAAGGATATTTAGAAACATACTATTATTCACTTAAGTTTTCATTAAAATTAAATATGCTAACTTTAACTCTGTGGTATACAAAAAATATATTTAATCCATCATTGCAACGTCAGGAAGAACCCAATCAGATCAATAAATAAAATTTAAAATAATAATTTGATGCGATGGTGAAGAATTTATGGAAAGCTGGTCACTAAAGACCCATAAGAGATTACAGATTAGATATTTACAGAGAAGAGATAATTTTGGATCCATTCTTTGGCCAAAAGCCAATTAAAAGCAATTTTTTTTATCTATTATTATGAAATGCCAAATTTTTTAATACACATTTAATTTTCTAAAGGATATTTACAAAAAACATTTTGGCTGAAAAGTATTTAACACTTCATAATAAGTGCTTTTCTAACTGGACTACTAAGATTTTGATATTGGTATTTAAAATATAAAAAGTTTACTAAAGAGTATCTTTAACCCAACTCTTTGACAATTTGGTTGTACCTGAATAATAAGTATACATTCTTATATGGAAATTCGAGTTTTTCCCACCCAATTAAAGCCTGCTTAATACTCTATAGTAATACACTTGGTTCTAAGATACTCATTAAGCGCTTCTTGACCCAAATCTTTACCGAAACCACTTTGTTTAAATCCACCAAAGGGAGCAGCGACATCTGTTTTATTGTAGACATTAACAAAGACCGTGCCAGCTTCGATATGATCTGCAAAACTCAAGGCCTTGCTAATATCTTTGGTGAAGACCCCACTGGCAAGTCCATATTCCGTTCGATTAGCACGTTTCATAACCGAGTCCACATCACTTCCGTTGAATTTAGAAATGATCATTATGGGACCAAAAGATTCCTCCTTTGCAATAAACATATCATCCAGAACATCAGTAAACACAGTAGGAGTAAAGAAAAACCCTTTCATATCAGGCACTCGACAACCCCCATAGACAAGAGTTGCCCCGTCATCAACACCTCGATTGCAGTATTCTAACAATTTATCAAGGTGGGCCATGTGATTTTGTGGTCCATGAGCTGTGGATCGGTTGAGTGGGTCACCAATGGTCATAGTTCGTAGATCCTTCAGAACCCGACGTACAAACTCATCATGTATTCTATCCTCGACAAAGAGGCGACCAGCTGCTATACAGTTTTCACCCTTGTTAAAGAAGACCGAGGACATTCCCTAGATCGGTACATAAGAAAATATATTACAATGATAAGATAAGAATACTCACATGCTTGACGAGCCTTGTCCAGATCACAGTCAGCGAAAATTATCAAAGGACTCTTACCTCCGAGCTCCAGAGAACATTTCTTAAGATTCGATTCCGCACAAGATTTCATTACTTGTTTGCCGACAGCTGTTGATCCAGTAAATCCCAGCTTTCGTACCAAAGGATGATCAACCACTGCCTGGCCAGCTTCCGAACCCTTTCCTGGAAGCACATTTATAACTCCTGGAGGGAAACCGGCCAGGACTGTCAACTCAGCGAACTTCAATGCGGTCAAGGGACATGTCTGAGCTGGTTTAATGAGGCAAGTGTTACCCGCAGCGATGCAGGCGGCCATCTTCCAGGAGAGCATCATCAAAGGATAGTTCCAAGGAGTCACCAGACCACACACACCAATGGGTTCCTTCCTTGTGAAGGTCAGCACATTATTGGGTCTAGCGGGATTTACTGGGATGGTATTTCCCTGAATCTTATCACACCATCCGGCAAAGTAACGCCAGGCATCAATGGACATGCCAATGTGGGTTTTAAGTGCCAATGTATAGACAGCTCCCGAGTCCACAGACTCAATCGTGGCCAAGTCCTCCTTGTGTTTCTCCATGAGATCAGCAAGCTTCAGCATCAGCTGTCCACGTTGTCTGGCAGAAACCTGTTTCCAGGAACCATAGAAAGCTTTGTGAGCTGCCTGCACAGCCTTGTCCACATCTTCAGCACTGGCACAAGCAACCTTACAGAGAACCTCCTCATCCGTGGGATTAACTATTTCAAGAGTCCTCTTCTGCTCAGCATCAACAAAGGCTCCATTGATGAAGAGTTGAGTGGGAATGTTAATCTTTCGCTTGTTGGCCTGAAGAAGGAATCCATCGTAGTCCAACTTCTGAGCTCCAGTGTCACCGCTTCCCTGTCGCAATGTCTTGACGAGAAGGTCAAAGAACTCCTCGAAAACAGGTGCCATGAAGACATGTTCATTATCCAATGGGACATCAAATGCATCCTTGACTTCCTCAACCAAACGAACAACATCCATAGAACCTGCACCTGCAGCAAAGAAGTCCGTGGACCCTTCAATCGGCTCCTTAAGGATGGCCTGCCAAATGGAAGCAAGTTGTGTCTTCTTGGCCAGCTCATCTTCTGTAAAATCTGTGATGGGTTTCTGGTCCGCGTGTTTAAACCAATCGGAGGCATTGATCATCTTCGAGCCACGCTTAATTCGCTTTATATTAACAAATGCTCCATCACTGCCCTCAATCAGTAGTCCTCCCTCATAAACCCAAGCTGGTTTGGACAGACCCTTTAGCTTGAGAGGTTGTCCATCTTTTACGGGTCCAGCTGAATATAGATGAGCACCGAAAAAGCGAATCTGCTCCTCAAGTCCATCTGGAAGAATGGCAATAGCAATGGCCCCAGGCACAGAGTCTAAGCCCCTCACAAAGTTCCAAATTCGCTCTGCTGACTGATCAAGGTTAAGGAACTGATTCTTCTCCTCTGACATTGTTGCATCGTAAGTGGCACCTTCAGTGGTTTGGATGATTCTTGGTGCTGTACCCTTAGATATCATGTCCACAGCTGCTCCCATTGCTTTTACACCCTCAGGGTATAAGAATCTCTTATAGATGGTGTCCAGTGTATCGGTGGGCTCTAAATTTGTCTGCCGCTGTAGAAGCACTGGTCCAGTATCCAATCCTTCGTCTGGCCAAAAGATGCTAAATCCTGCTACTTCATCACCCTAAAATTGTTGTTTTTAATTTTCACTTAAGTCCATTTAATGTTATACTATAATACCTCGATGAGGGTCCAGGAAATGGCACTGGCTCCACGATGCCTAGGCAATATAGAGGGATGATAACAAATGGTTCCCATTGGAGCACCACAAATCACTTCCATAGGTATAATCTGTGAACAGTAGGGCAGGACATTAAGGGTAGCTCCTACCGATTTGTACTGTTCGATCACCTCGGGAATGGCGACATTGTCACATCGCCATTTAGGAAACTTGAAGATGGGTATATCATAATTGGCCGTTGTGGTGGCTAAGACGTCCTCTCGACTTCCCTTATCGGGAATGGTAAATACCCCAACAATTTTGATATTTGACCGTTCCATTAGAAGTTCCATAACATCGGCTGCAAAGTTGCTTTGGCCAATGATTGCAATTCGGAGATTGTGCTGTGATTTAAAATCAGCAAAGTTTATTCTGCATTTTATTAAACATATTTATTATCATTTTTACTAAAGCGGTGCTTAGAGGTCGTCGCATGGTCAAGAAGATTGATTTTGGGGAGGAGTTTAGTTTAATTTAGTGGACTTGCAATCAGCCCTAAACAATAAAGAAGCAATAAACCTAAAATAAAATAATAATCTTTGTAAATTAATAGAAATTTTGACTACAAAATCATCGCATTCCTAAATTATGAATTTTTAAAAGAGCTATTTTGTTTTTAGTGTTAGGATATGCGGACAATATCAATTGGGGCTTGATTTAAAATTATAAAAACGTTTAAAGCTAATATTCCCAAGTGAGTAAAGAATACATTTTAAAGATTTATTATGCAATTATATTATTGATAACTAACCTAATTTTATACGCAGAATCCAATCAATCATTAATTTGTGTATTCAATTGAATATCGTTCGATCCAAAATTTGAAATCAGAAAATTTGGGGCTTAAAAATACCTTCGGCAATAGATTTTTATCTCGTAAAGAACATTTTTTCCCATATTACATGCAGCTGCCATAATAACAATCGATAAAAAAAAAAGAAAAAACAATCTGTGTTATTAATAAGACAATGATTTTTATTAACATATGTACATGAAATTCCTAGCCTTATTGAGAATTATTTATATACAAGCTACAAATTAAACTAAGTTTACATAAAGTCTTTTTTTCTATCTCTATGAACATTTAGTCATTCTACCTAATATTCAATGGTAACACACTTGGTCTTCAGATACTCATTAAGCGCCTCTTGACCCAAATCTTTGCCGTAGCCACTCTGCTTGAATCCACCAAAGGGAGCAGCGACATCTGTTTTGTTATAGACATTAACAAAGACCGTGCCAGCTTCGATGTGATCTGCAAAACTCAAGGCCTTGCTAATATCTTTGGTGAAGACCCCACTGGCAAGTCCATATTCCGTTCGATTAGCACGTGTCATAACCGAGTCCACATCACTTCCGTTGAATTTAGAAATGATCATTATGGGACCAAAAGATTCCTCCTGTGCAATGAACATATCATCCTCGACATTGGTAAACACCGTTGGAGTGAAGAAGTAACCTTTCATGTTAGGTACACGACAACCCCCATAAACTAGGGTGGCTCCGTCTTCCACACCTCGTTGACAGAACTCCAACAACTTATCAAAGTGCGCCTTATGGTTCTGTGGTCCGTGAGCTGTGGATCGGTTGAGTGGGTCACCAATGGTCATAGTTCGTAGATCCTTCAGAACCCGACGTACAAACTCATCATGTATTCTATCCTCGACAAAGAGACGACCAGCTGCTATACAGTTTTCACCCTTGTTGAAGAAGACCGAAGACATTCCCTAAAAGAAAGATAATCAGAAGACAATCAAAATGCTGATGAGCTAACCTAGCTTAAGGATACTCACATGCTTGACAGCCTTGTCCAGATCACAGTCAGCGAAAATGACCAATGGACTTTTGCCTCCGAGCTCCAGGGAGACCTTCTTGATGTTTGATCCTGCGCAGGATTTCATGATGTGTTTACCAATCGGTGTGGAGCCAGTGAAGCCGAGTTTGCGTACCATCTCATGATCTGCCACTGCCTGGCCAGCTTCCGAACCCTTTCCTGGAAGCACATTTATAACTCCTGGAGGGAAACCGGCCAGGACTGTCAACTCAGCGAACTTCAATGC
The DNA here is from genome assembly GCA_035044365.1 of Drosophila neotestacea. Lineage (NCBI taxonomy): Eukaryota > Metazoa > Arthropoda > Insecta > Diptera > Drosophilidae > Drosophila > Drosophila neotestacea. Next base: position 267,911 of record JAWNMD010000052.1, on the reverse strand, counting down.
GGTCAAGGGACATGTCTGAGCTGGTTTAATGAGGCAAGTGTTACCCGCAGCGATGCAGGCGGCCATCTTCCAGGAGAGCATCATCAAAGGATAGTTCCAAGGAGTCACCAGACCACACACACCAATGGGTTCCTTCCTTGTGAAGGTCAGCACATTATTGGGTCTAGCGGGATTTACTGGGATGGTATTTCCCTGAATCTTATCACACCATCCGGCAAAGTAACGCCAGGCATCAATGGACATGCCAATGTGGGTTTTAAGTGCCAATGTATAGACAGCTCCCGAGTCCACAGACTCAATCGTGGCCAAGTCCTCCTTGTGTTTCTCCATGAGATCAGCAAGCTTCAGCATCAGCTGTCCACGTTGTCTGGCAGAAACCTGTTTCCAGGAACCATAGAAAGCTTTGTGAGCTGCCTGCACAGCCTTGTCAACATCTCCAGAGCTGGCACAAGCAACCTTACAGAGAACCTCCTCATCCGTGGGATTAACTATTTCAAGAGTCCTCTTCTGCTCAGCATCAACAAAGGCTCCATTGATGAAGAGTTGAGTGGGAATGTTAATCTTTCGCTTGTTGGCCTGAAGGAGGAATCCATCGTAGTCCAACTTCTGAGCTCCAGAGTCACCGCTTCCCTGTCGCAATGTCTTGACGAGAAGGTCAAAGAACTCCTCGAAAACTGGTGCCATGAAGACATGTTCATTCTCCAATGGGACATCAAATGCATCCTTGACTTCCTCAACCAAACGAACAACATCCATTGAACCTGCTCCTGCAGCAAAGAAGTCCGTGGACCCTTCAATCGGCTCCTTAAGGATGGCCTGCCAAATGGAAGCAAGTTGTGTCTTCTTGGTCAGCTCATCTTCTGTAAAATCTGTGATGGGTTTCTGGTCCGCCTGTTTAAACCAATCGGAAGCATTGATCATCTTAGAGCCACGCTTAATTCGCTTTATATTGACAAATGCTCCATCACTGCCCTCAATCAGGAGGCCTCCCTCATGGACCCAAGCTGGTTTGGACAGACCCTTTAGCTTGAGAGGTTGTGCATCTTTCACGGGTCCAGCTGAATATATATGAGAACCGAAAAAGCGAACCTGCTCCTCAAGTCCATCTGGAAGAATGGCAATAGCTATGGCCCCAGGCACAGAGTCTAAGCCCCTCACAAAGTTCCAAATTCGCTCTGCTGATTGATCAAGGTTCACCAATTGATTATCCACCTTGAACATGGCTGCATCATAGGTGGCACCCTCACTTGGTTGGACAATCTTAGGGGCTGTTCCATTGGCTACCATATCAACAGCAACTCCCATTGCCTTGACACCCTCGGGGTACAGAAACCTCTTATAGATAGTGTCCAAAGTGTCAGTGGGCTCAAGATTTGTCTGTCGTGTTAGGAGAAGTGGTCCAGTATCGAGTCCATCGTCAGCCCAAAATATGCTGAATCCCGCAATTTCATCACCCTGCAAAATCCAACAGTCTTAAGCTTTTCTCCAATAGACTTGCTTATTATATTATGTTACCTCAATAAGAGTCCAAGAAATGGCACTAGCACCACGATGCCTAGGCAAAACTGAAGGATGATAGCATATGCTTCCCAATGGAGCACCATCAATCACTTCCATGGGTATAAACTGTGAGCAGTACGGCAGGACATTGAGTGTAGCTCCCACCGATTTGTACTGTTCGATCACCTCGGGAATGGCGATTCCCTTGCGACGCCAGCCGGAGAATTTGAAGACAGGTATCTTATGATTCGCTGCTGTTGTTGCCAAGACATCCTCGCGACTTCCTTTATCGGGAATGGTAAACACTCCGACGACTTTAATGTTTGAGCGCTCCAATAAAAGTTCCAGTACATCGGCCGCAAAGTTGCTCTGGCCAATAATCGCAATTTTCAGGTCGAGCTGTGATTAAGAGAAAATTCAAATTACTTATTTTGTTTTGTTTACTTATTTAAACCAGTTATAAGCTAAAACATAAACACACACAAATTTTTTGCTTTTAACATTAACAGAAAACAGTTTTTCATAATTACAAAATCAATCAAAGTAACTTTTTTCTATCCCGAGCAACTGATAAAAATTTCTTTTGCAAATTTGCGGGCTTGAACCGAATGTGCTAAATGAGTGTTAATATAATTGCTGGAATATATATATTTTTAGATTTGTATAATTGAATGTGCAGATTGTGGCAGGTAATTAGAGATAATTGAATTTTTTTTTAATCATCAATACAGAGCTGTGCACTCAAAGTATTAGTACTATTTGACAACTGTGCAACGAACAGAATTTGTATGTCATCGAAAAGTAATAGATAGAAAAAGTATATTTGTAAGTGTTGGTCATCTCTGACTATAGAAATTTATTTCTGTATTATATGTATTATTTATTATGTACTAAAAACTTATTTAAATTTTGTAATGATTGCAAAAAATATAGAAAATTGCGACAGATCTGTAATTCGATTAATTTTTATTATGTTCTTTATCAAATTTTCAGATTTTTTAATATTTTTGCACGTTATCAATACTTTCTGATATCAATATTAATTATACGAAATTTCGAAATATAATTGAAACCATTTCTGACTTTTGGTTTGCGCATATTATAATTTATACAAATAATACTAACAGCCATGTTTTTTCACACTTTTAAATCGAATGTCACAGTTGAGATTGTATTTTAATCTAAATACAAGGGATCACTTCTCCCAATGTTATGTCACTTTTATTTTGAATTTCAACCAAGCACTGAAGCAGCCGAACTACTTCTAATAACTGAGTCTCAATGAATACGCCCCAGTCGTATTTATACCTAGCCGTCTCACTATTATCAGCTGACGCTTAGCTCGAACAAAATAAAATAAAAAATGAGCAAGGCACGCACCGAAGTGCTCTTTCGAAACATGAATACATATACTTTTACTTTTCCAATAATTAAGTACAAAAAAAAAATGTGTATATAAAAAGCCGAGAATCTTGCTTATCAACACAAAAAGCGTGAGGCTAAGCTGACCAACATTTTGATAAGCATGATGATTTGGCATGATCAGACATTTGTGGGCCCGTTATTTCGTTTTTGACAGACCTCCCTGGCCTGAAGGGAAATGGAATATTTGGTACCAATACAAATAATAATACAACACACTATTAATTTACTTACGTTATTACATCTGTTGTACTTTGATGGGGTTTCTACAATTTCTAAGAATCGGTGATAATATGTTTGATACTTTGAAACTACAGCTGACCCAGTAATATTGAATATAGATTGCCTGAAAGTTGTGTAAAACTTGCATGTCTGGTTTAAACTAGTTATTGGGGAAGTAATCTGATAACCAACAAAGTGTCAATGAAGGGCAGCTGAACGATAAGAGCAGTTGTACATTACAAATTGGGGGCCAGTCTAGACACATCACAATTGTTAACATGTGTAATGTTTCCGTTAGCTTTATTAAATCATAGTCCTGCTATGATTTCTAGTGTATTAGATAGTAGGAGCAACCAATATATATACATACCGAAAAAATATGATTATAATATAGTCCTTTATATTATATCCGAAGAAATACAAACGTAACGTGTTATGTATACTAAATAATAAGTTTAAACGATGGGATAAATATTTTTGTAAAACAAAACAAATCTTGAATGCAATAAAATCGTTTTATTAAAATGTATTTAATTTAAATCGAATTATTGACAAAGTCGAAGTATGTAAAATTCTAATCATAATAAAATGTAAGTCATAATTAGATACTATTCGATTCAAACAGTTTGATTTGAGTAAAGTAAACCCCTCTGTTAATTAGGATAATTATTCAATTAAAATGACAATCAGATAATCGTATTCAACTATCTTTAAACTGGACATGGACTATGGTAATGAGTTAATTTTAGCAGTCTCTTCTTTATATTCAATCGTTAGACATGCTTTACGCTCTGCATCGTTACCTAAAATACTTTGCTGTGTTGGGTCTGGTACCCTGGTCCGAGAAGGGTTCAAAGCAGCTATTGCAGAAGATCTACACCACAGCTATAATATCACTTAACATCGGGGTAGCCTTCTATAATTTAGTGTATTCGCCAATAGAAGGAGATCTATTAGTCTCGATGCTTGTCAGCTCCATCGTCTTCATTTGCCAACTTGTCACCATGTCAGGCACGTATTAAATGTGATATAAAGAATATATATATAATATTCAAAGAAATTCTCTTTTTCTAATTAGTTATCGAACTGCAAGTAATGTGTCAGTATGAACGATACTACGAGTTCTGTCTTCAATTCAAGAGTTTGAGTGGACTTTTCCGTAACGATCTATTTCAGCCAATTCAGGGGTTACCCTGGACTCGATATATAAAGTTCTTTGTTTTGGGAATCCTGAATGTGGCAACTCTTTTTCCTGTTGTTTTTGTGATTCTACACAATCAATATGTTGGGTACTTTTGGCATTCCATTGTCGCTATCTTGATCAATCGTTTTCAGTGTCTTCTGTTGCTGCTCTACGCGGAACTCTTGGGTTACCATGTGGAACTGTTGGGATTACAACTACAGGCAGTGCATAATTGTCGTCAAGTCGGAATGCATTCTGTGCTGGATGTCAAATGTGAACAAATGTGTTCCCTGGAGTATTTGCTAAGCCTCAAGCGTGCCTATATGGAGTTGTATAGACTATTTGGGAAGTATAATGGTTTATATGGTTGGTCTATTGTTAGTATTTTTGTGGTCATGTTCCTGGACACCATGATCAACATCTATTGGACATTACTCGTTCTGGCTAAGGTCTATCCTTTTGTATTCATCTATATGACCTCCTCGTTCTATGTGCCGCTACTCATTCTACTCTTCACTTTTTGCCGCTGTGGCGAATACTGCAAGCGACAGGTGAAATATGATAATTAAATATTGGTATTTCTGATTTTATAGAGTTTCTCTGTGTTTCAGCACATGATGATAGGAAGTCATGTCCGTGGCTTGGCCTGTACCTACCAGCGTTTACCGGAACTACCCTCACAGGCGTATAATCAAGTTTTGGCCGAGTTTTCCATGCAGGTGGAACAAGATGCTTTGATTATCAGCGCCGAGGGCTTCATGAATATTGATTACAGCTTGTTGATGTCGGTAGGGTATTCACCTAGAAAATGTGCCTTCATAAATTAATTAATATTATTTATATAGATCTTTACCGCTATGGTAACTTATCTAATTGTTCTGATGCAGTTCGGATATTTATAGATGCCTGTCTAGAAGGTACGACCCTAAAACCCCAAACTGACCGATAAACTATTACATGTTTGTAGTGTTTTACCAATGACCTAGATAAGAACTCACCCACTTTTTTATCAGAGCAAAGTTTGGCCACCGGACAACGTAATTTAGATAAGAAACTACCAAAATAAAAAATCGAAGAAATTTGTATAACAAACTGCTTTGAACCAGTTTTCATTAATAAAAGCACGCAAACACAATGCAAGTTCCACAATTATTATTATTAATATTATCATGAATTTGGTAAAAATCTATAAGAAATTGGCAAATACATATGTATATGAAATCGTTTTCAGCTGATAATTAGGCAAAAGTAACCTTGAGATTACTGTTGTCAGCTGGCTATTCTGAAGTCGGAAGATTTCTATATATTATATATATATATTGGATGTATAATAAACATATATATGTATATGTTGGATTATGCAATAACATCTTTCTATGTATAAATGTACTGAGCACGCTGTTCGTTGGTGATTTTTAGGATCGCCTAATAATAAAGCCGGCAATATTGCTGAGCCATTTGCCTGACAAGTGATAACCTGCTCGAGTGCCCTCATCTAAGTCAAGAAAGCAAAACAAATAAATGAAACCGGTTCACATGATGCATCATAAATACCTCGAACCGGTTTAAACCAACCCAGGATGTGCCAATTTTGATAAGCGCACCAAACACTTGATCGTATAATCAGCTAACCCAAAGTTCTTCTAATCTTTCAGACATAATTTATTTATAAATAATATATATGACTTTACTCAAGTGTGTTCAATGTTGCCTATTTTATTAATTACTTTGCTTTTAAACTTGGAATATTAAGAAACCGGTACGAACCAGTTTCGATTTTGAACTTTCTTAATCTTATCAATAAAAGGGCAACTGATGGCAGTTTAACACGTGGCAAGGTGCGATGTATTATGAATTTTGAAAATGTTCATCAATTAAACTTGAAATTCACATATAAATTAATTAATCAAATTGTTGTTAAAATAATAAAAATATACTATTGAAATTCGTAGGTAACTTGTGCATTAACATTGATCTCTTTTACCACAGCGTCTCCATCATCATTAAGTATTTCCAGATTACACTCTATCTGATCTGTCTTTAGTTCAGCAGTTTCATCGAAAACAGCTCCATCTTTATCGGGATCAAAGTATTCCAGTCTTATTGTGGGTTTCCCATTTGCGGTCTGAGACCCAGGATTCTCTCCTTCACCTCCGACACTCTCATTCAGTTCTTGCTCTTTACATTCAGTTTTAGAATCGTATTCAGTTTCCAACTTGTCTTCTTTATTAGAAGAACAATTGGTTGTGGGAATTCCTACATTATCCTTTTCCAAAAATGAATTGTCAAAGTCTGTGTCACATTCTTCAAAAACATCTTCATCAACTTCATGTAGAGTGGCTAAATCTTCTATAAGTTTATCGTCATCTTCGACATTGCAATCATCATTATTAAATTCTTGTTTCTCTAACAACTTAATATCATCTGCTTCTATAAATTCATGCAGTTTCTGCGATATCTTGGCCCACTGTAACTTAGCATTACGTGCAAGTTCTCCTACAGCACCTTCTGTTTCGGTATCTGAACTAGAAAAACTTTGATATTCTTTTGATGTTGTAGACTGCAAATCTAAGCATATGGTCGTATCGGTTTCCACATCCGAGTTTTCTTCATTTTGAATTGTTGAATCAAGTGATTCAAGATCTTCGTTTTCAGATATGTCTGAGTCCTGGGATACATTAGGATCATGCTCTTGAGATGCCCATTGCCTTAGGGGCAGACTGAAAAGTTCCTTACGCAAAGCTTCTTCGGATTCACGTTCAAGTTTTAACTGATCTTCAAATTGATTGCTAAATAATTCATTAAGTGCGCCCTTAGGCAACTTGGGGGGCTCAATAACTTCTATATCTTCGCCAGATTCGTAATCGGTGGAAGAATCGGACAAAATATCATCATCTATGCTGGAGTTAAGAATATGTATAGTTGACGGCTCAGCACTTTGATTGCCTTCGGTATTCTCCACAGATTTTGTATCAGATTTTCCCAAACTTTCAATCTCAATATTGTATTCCTCAAATTTTATTTCCTCAGCCACAGTATAAGATTGGGACTCACTGTTGATCTCCGGCTTAACTTCCGGATCGTCAGCATCGCCTGGATTATCTGTCAGTTGACTCTTGCGCTCAAATATTTTACAAGTTCCAAGGGTCAATTTGATGGGACCCATTTCATCGGGATTTGGCAACTCTCGTAACTGATATTCCATTTTCTCCTGCTCCCATTTGAGTTCCCCCGAATCCCTTGGAATCTTATCCACTTTTCGTAGTGATTCGGTACTCAGCTCTTGGAGATTGGAAATCATTCGCACTTGAGGTTTAGTGTCTTGAAGTTCCTTTATATTATTATCATCCATTTCAATTATGGGTAACACTAATTGTGTTTCATCCGGCTCATTTGTTGGTTCAATTAAATTTTTGTCTTCGGTTGATATAGATTTTAGTTTCAATGGAATAAACTCCTGAGTCTTGGTCTTCTCTTTTAACTGACGTTCACGTTCTTCCTGTGCCTTCTTACGTTCGATTAAATTTTGGATCACTTCATCTTCTATCTCCAGGCTCTCAGACTGTTCCTTTTGCTGGGAATCTAACTTGTCCTTGGCCTGCAATTCCAGAAGGTCACGCATTCCCTCGGCTGTGATTTCGCCATCATTATCTATAATCTTTTTTAGATCGAGCTTTTCTAGAAATTCGGAATCTAGCGAATTAATTGTGGATCTAGCTTCAAGCGAATAAAATTGATCCAATGATTGGTCTGGTGAGTTATTTTCTTCCTTAATGTCTTCTAATTCAAGATCATCACTTGGTTGTGGTTCCTTTGGTTCGGGTTGGCATGGTTTCGCCCACAATCGACGGGAATCAGCTGAACGTGTTGTGAACAGATCCTTATCCTCGGAGGTTTGACGTAGTTCATCCTCTGCAGTGTCATAGGCATCCTCATCATCACTCTCAGACTCACTCTCACTGTCACTGACGAGTGCTGGAGGAGGTGGCAGTTCTTCAATTTCTCCTGTGTTCTTCTTGACGATCACTAGACGACCGTCTACCACCTCAAGAGAGTCCTCTAAAATTTCACGCTTCTCGAAACAACGTGATGCCATTGCTGAAACGCGACGATTTGTTTTCTCCTGCTGTTTGGCTAACATAGCGTCTAAATCTTCGGGTGAAACATCGGGTAGCACCCTAGCCATTAATGCCTTCTTAGCAGCTTGAACTTTTTCCGATTTGCTCGGCATTTCCTTGTCAACGTACTTACGTTCTTTGACTGAAGTCAGGAAGTCTGCAAACGAATCCAGACATTCACGTAAAGATTTTCCAGCGGCAGGATCCTGCAGTTCAATTGGGACAATCGGGTCCACCTTTGGATCTGCTGAATAACTATAATCTTCATCCGACTCAATAAGCCCGAAATCAAAACATTTTATATTCTGTCCTTTGATTATTTCCTGATACTGCAGTTCGTCGATTAAGTCATCTAACAGCGAAGTACAGACATCAGCTATGTCTGGCTCTGGTAACTTGGGAAGATCTTCAATTTCTTCCACAGTACTTGTGACATCATAGAGAACTTCTACCTCATCTTCAATCTGTTGCAAAAGTTCTCGAAGATTATCTTCATCTGCAGCTAATTTTTTGCTCATCAGATCACAAATTTCCTCTGCTTCTTCGGCACTGGTGCGATTACTTAAAGGCTGTACCACATACTCAACCTCATCTCGGAATTCTTCGCGTACTTCCTTCAAAGTCAATTGACGCATACATTCCTCACGTTGCCATTTATAGCTGGGTGTATCACAACCAGCTCCAAACACACGTTTAGGAACATCATCTGACGAATCATCCAGAATTTTAGCAAAAGCATAATCATGTTCATCTAATTCATCATTGACTTCCTGTTTAGACTCCACTATTTCTTCGACGTGATCAGACTTTGCATATTCAGTTGCATTATTTATCTCTTTTTCCTGTTGCTTTTTCTGATCTTCGGATATTCGTTCTCGTCGCACGGAAAATTCCTCTATTATGCGTAGAGAACGCACAGTAGTAGTCATCTGTACACATTTGTCCTTTATTTCCTTCTCCTCATCATCGTCTTCGGGAGTAAATTTAAAAGGAGAACTCAAGTCTTCGTGTTCTCCTTGCAGTTTCTTTACAGACTGGATTAGTTCTTGTAGATCCTCATCTAGATAATTGCTTAACTCTGTCAAATCGTGCTCCACCTTTTCATTTGCCTCCGCACATTCCTCCTCATAATCCAACTGCTCCTTTGTCTTGTGAGTTACGTTATTTTCATTGTCTTCCTCTACGTCAACTTTGAGCCTACGCGGTTCCACACAGCAAACCTTAGGATCCAGTTCGTAGTCTAATATTTCCCCCTCAAACATGTCGATTGAATCAGGTTGCTTTACAAATATTTCAGAAGCGTAGTGCTTATACATGTCGTCTACAGATTGTTGTTTGATTTCCTCAGGCGTCGGATCTACAGTTTTACCATAAGCTACATCACCCAAAGCTCGAGTCGATTGCTCAAAGTCCGGTATAGATCCTGTTTCCGATTCACTATCTTGTTCAGGATTTAAATCTGTTAAATCTTCAAGCTGAACTACCTCCCGGGCTTGTGTCTCTTCGGGTTTTCTTTCCTCATCCTTCAGCTCATCTTCCTTTCTATCTTCCTTTACATCATCACATATCACATCATTTAGTTGTGTTTCTTTGGGTTTCGTTACCTCAGGCTCCAACTCAACTTTCTTTATTCCTTCCTCTACATTATTATGTATTATTTCCTCAAATTCTGTTTCGACGGATTTTATTTCTTTATCGTTAGGCTCAACATTTCTTATTTCGTCTCCCTCATCATTAGTTTTTTCTTCATCCGATTGCTTTACTTTATCTGTTTCGTCGGATTTTATTTCTTTATCCTTAAGCTCAACACTATTTATTTCATCTTTTATTTCCACAAATTCTGTTTCGTCGGATTTTATTTCTTTATCTTTAAGCTCAAAATTTCCTATTTCGTCTTCCTCAGCATTAGTTTTTTCTTCCTCCGATTGCTCTACTTTATCAATTTTAATTTCCTTCTCCTGCATCCCATCTGACTTCCCTTTAATATCAAGACTCTCCAACTTTATTTCCTCTATTAACACACGTCTGCCCCTTTGTTGTTCCTGATTCTCTTTGCTGGGCTCCTCCTTTATATTTTCAGGAAGCTCAGATTCGTGAAGTATTTTGGGTCGTCCATCTAAAGGACGGCGACTACTCGACTGTTCAGCATCACTAGCATCGTCACCCGAGCCCGAACTAGCAGAGCTATCAGTCTCCTTCTTATTTCCTTCAACTTCACTCCAAATATCATTAATGCATCCTGATTCCACTTCAGCTTTCATGCGAGAATGCTCTGCACGTTTATCTTTTTCCCGTTCCGTTTCCGAATCGGAAGAGCTAATCAAAGCATCCTGCTGATCTGCTGGACGATGGCGATTACGTAGCTTAATGGTATCTAAAAAGAAAAATATAATGATTGGTAAAGAAAGAATTATAAATTCATAAAACTTAACTTACAGTTTACGCTGTCACGCATTTTTTTGCGATCAGCGCGGTTCCAACGTGCATTTTCCTTGCGTTCGCCTTCATAACCATCCTTTTTCCTAGAGTATATAAATAAAAGATATATTTTTTATTGATTTAATATATTAATTATTCTTTTGATCTTACCAAGCCTCAGCACAAGCACGATCTCGTGGAAAAACAGGACGGCTGTCTAAATAAGTTAGCTCTTTCTACGGTAATTAAGAAAGGAGAAACTTTACTTAATAGAAAAAGGCTTTGTTTTCCCAATTTTCATACTCACGCAAGCTAAAATCAATGTTTTTCGATACTGTGGCAAACGTGATACCACCGGGTTACCCTGTAATACCAAAACCTTGAGAGATGGCATTTGTTCAAATATCTTGACAACTAGAATATCATCGATGCGATTGTTTGAGAGATCCAATACAGCCAGAGTCTTACATTGCACCAGGTGAGCCAGACTTTCGCTGTCTTTTAAATAATTAGATGATATATTAAGGGTATTCAAGACTGGCAAGATATCCGAACTAATATTCTCAATCATGCGTATATGATTGGAGCTGAGATTTAGAGTATCCAGCTGTGCACAAGAGCCTAGATTATCAATACGTTTAATAAGATTATTCTGTAGAAAGAGGCATTTGAGTTTGGTCTGATTGTCGAGGCCCTCAATCTGTGTAATAGCATTGCATTCAAGCCAGATACACTTGAGTTCTGTATATTCCTCCAAGCACTCAATATATTGATATCCTGGTAATGGTATAATATTAGTAAGTATACTTAATGCTGTTTATATTTCTTATAGTTACCCTGATAATGCAAATAGAGCACATCATTCAAGCGTGGTGTCTGATAGAGCTTATCCTTCTTACACAAATCGCGCAATCCTTTCTCAGTCATGCGATGTAAACCGGTTACCTCCTTGCGTGGCACTGATGCTCCAATAGCTTGCGACATATTTTTCGACTATATATATATTTACGATTTATAAATAATATATATTTATATAGATAGATACGTTATACGTTGTATAAATTAATATTTTAGAAGTTACTTAATTTTGATTTGATTTTGCGCTTTATACGTTACTCGATTTCAAATATTTACTGCAATTGATAAAAGTAGTTGACGGCGCTTGCTATGTTTGTTTATTATTATTATCGAACAAACAAACATGATGTTGTTAGGGGCAACTAACAAAATTATCAAAGCTTACTTGTAAAATGATTTTTATTTATATGTACATAAATATATATTCTCTTGATCAAAAGAATATAACTAATAGGATATTGTCAATGTTTATTAGTCATATCTGACTAATATCGGTTTTGGGCTCAACTATTTATTAGTCTTACTTTTCTAATAAAACTAAAAGCTTACCAGTCCTCGTTGAGTTTTGGCAGAGCTATACTTCTCAAAACTTTTAGTTTTCTTATATAAATTATAAAACTTGAATTGGAACAGCTGAAGAACACGTTTTGGCATAAGAACTTTAAAATATATGTTGATATCTTTGATTTAAGCTAAGATTACCATCTAAAAAGTCGTAAGTCTTTTAAATATTTTTCTGTTTATATTATCAAAAAATAACCACTGTTTAGATTTTGTTGTTTAATTTTTCCATAATATATTTATTTAAGATTTCAGTGCTGCACAATCGTTTTAAATCAGATCATTAATAAAAGTACATGCTAATAAAATTACACGATATACTCGTATTTGATATAATTATTCGTGATTAGTTTTTCATTTTAGACATTTATGTACTTATTTACGTAATGTAATTATATAATCTAACATTAAATAATTAAATGTTGCTCTGTGGTCGCTTTTATTCGAGACAAAATACATATATGCAATATGCATGTACTATTTAAATCAATTTTCAATTTGAAGTTAATTTAATTGTTGTATTTCGATTTGTTAGAAAACTGTAAATTCGAGTTGCCAAGAAATGTAAAATTCTTCCAAATATATTTATACAATAAATTCTACAGTCATTGTATATATATTTTTGTATATGTATCTATGTTTCTAAAATACGTATGTGTTTTTGTGTAAAATGCAGTGGTCTGATAATATGTATACAATTATATGCTTCTAATCCATACGAGGGAAATATGAAAACAATTATAAATGGGATTAGGTGGGTTCTTTTAGGATGGGGTTTAAGCCATTAGCTCACACACACACACACACAGTCGCATACAGAAACACACAATAAAAGTTCTAAATGCATCTTAATTATCATATAATATTGTTACAAGGACACTTTGTAAAATGATGAAGTGAAGCATGATAATATCATATGTATATTATTATAAATATTTGATATGCATATGGGAATGTGTGTTGTGGCGAAATGGATTGGCAATGGGTCAGACAAATTAAAATGCAATTAACATTATTTAATTCACGTTTTACAATGAAAGTATTTAATTAAATTATTAGAAATGTACATACAGTGAGAGCAGAAATAAATTTAAGCAAGTGTAGCAAATTTCCAAAATTTTATATATGAGATTGTTAGTTAAAAGCTTGAGATATTATGTATAGCTTAAGGCAAATACTTTCTTATGGAGAAATAACATTAACAAGTTTCAAAATATGAAAAGTAATAACAAACTAAAAGTTGGAATGATTGGATAACAGTTAGGATTGACGAAAAACTAACTTAATGCTTGTCTTTTTTGTGATGATTGTTGTGAGTTTGTTTCTTGTGTTTTCCTTCTTTATACTTATTAACGAGCTTCTTATAGACGGCAACGAGTTAGATCGCATGCATTTGACCAAACTACAAACTACAAAAGAGTGGATTCCAGCTAAAACCTATAGATGGGATCCTCACTGCGCAGCCTAAACGTGATCGTAGCTGCGGCGAAACGAACGATACAAGCAGCAAGCAAAGAGTATGGTGAGTAGCTGAAAAACAATAGACAATTAGTTATGATTCTGAAGATGAATTATGTACCGGGATATTTACCTGTATACCCGCTACAGCAAGCACGACACCGGCCAAAACCAAAGTCTTGGAATCGAGTATGCCCAATAGTTTGGCAAGGCAGCCCTGATTCATGGCATGCAATGTGGTGCATTCCTGAGCCTCGCTCAGATTGATAAGTTTGCAGCAAGATGGCGAAAGAGTCTTGTTAGGAAAGATACCATCCCAATCGTTGGGGCCATAGGTGCCACAGCAATCCAATTCGTTTTGTAGCAGAGTCCAGGCATCCCGGTAATCTTCACGATCCTTATAATGCTTCATTGTGCTATTGAATTGTGTTTCCATTAACTGCTGCAATCCCGAATGCTTCACATAACCGGCAATTCCAAGCCCGATCTCCAAAAGGAATATAATAACAGCCAATATGGCAAAACTGAGAATCATGCAGCTGTTTTCCTTTAAGGCCCCACAGCAACCCAGGAAACAGATGAACGCCACGGCAGCGCCAACAACCATCAGTATAATGGGAGCTGTCCAAATGTGATCACTGACAAAGTTTGAATAATGCGCATAATTCAGTTGCACCATGGCACCCACCATCAAGATGAGTAGACCAGAGAGCTGTTGGGGAAATTAATAAAGATTAGTATATCATAATATTATTATCCTTTTTGATACTTACTGCAAACAGAAGATTGCAGAAAAATGTAATGTATTTGACACATGTCAAGCCTCCGGATGCCATTTTGCGCCCACAAATTGGTTAGAACGTTTCTTCGTGATTTCCGTTTGGTTACTGCAAGGATATGGGAAATATGAATGAAGAGGACACGGTAGCCTGTAACCAGTCACACAATAATCAATAAATGGTCAAAACGAAACAGAACCGAGGGAAAGTTAAGGTGCCAACCCCCAAATCACTGACAGACACGCAACCACTGTTAGCCGGACAATGCCTATGTCTATTTGGCACCAACCACACCTGTCTAGCACCGTCTGCCTGCGGATTAACCCTACAATCAACCCCGATCCACTTCACGTCTGCGTTGAAAGTAGTCAAGTCCATATAGAATCGAGTCGTCTGTATTTAGACATTCTCACTTAGGTTTGTTCTGCGCTGTTGCTGGCCTAGTTTTAGGGCATTATTATTTGTTATTATATTGAATGGTGGGCCTAACAGTTGGCCAAATGGAAAGTGGTAAGTGCATAGTTTTTTGTGACAAGGACGTCGAGCATGTTCCCGTTTTCACTGCAACGGAATGCAACTGCCATAAAAATCGATAAAATATGATGGGAAATGCAAACAGTTGTGGGTTGTTGAATGTACTTAATAAATAATTTCAGAGAAAGGAATTGGCAATGTAAAAACTCGATGGAAAAAAATTTATAAAAAAAATGTACATATATGTTGAATTTCTTCATAGGATAAAAAAGGAATCAATATTCAAGTAATAATAAATGTTTAAAAATGATTTCTTATATATGTAGTGTGTTTAAAATAGCATTTCAAAACTAGACTTGTCCTATAGATAGTGTAATAATCAGAAACGAAAAGAGAAGGGAAGGTAAAATATAATTCAAAGAAGAAGAAATATTTTAAATAACCTTCCATGTTTGAATACATTTTAAATAAGTATATTCGAAACTAAGATCTTTTCTAATTATAATAACTTTCTTTCACAATCAAATGACACAAAGATGACCTGTAAGATTTGATAGCCAGACACGCTGTGCTCTTTTTATAGCTAACAAATTAAGTAAGTATGTAGTAACAACCCGATCATTTAAACTCTTCAATTGACAGAGGTCACTGTACCAATTAGCTGACCAGCGCAATAGGCATAATTTCCCACTGTGAAACATGAATAAGCAACAACATCGTAGTAGTTACTCCTAGGAACTTGCAACTTACGTAGAACCACCGACCCATAAAATCGATCGCGCTCTGAAATTGTGTCAGTGGGGGTAAAGTGGTTAATAAAGTTGGACATTCGGACAGCTTGATTAAATGAGTTCTAAAAAAAATATGTATTGACGTGAAAAATTTCAGCTGTTCACCTGTCGAGCCTGACGCAGTTAGTAGAAGGTGTCAGAGTGAAAGAGAGAGAGAGAGAGAGAGGCGAAGGAAGCACAGTGGTCAGGTCATGTCAAAGAGAAATGAACAAACGTAATAAGTAGATATATGTATGTAATTATGAAAGTATAAAAAAAGAACAATAATAAAAATAGCTCAGTTGCATATTAAAACTGATGATTCATTAAGAACTTATCATTGAAAGTGACAATAAAATTGCTATAACATATTGACACACTGTTCATGGAGGTATTCTTGCGCTTGAGTTTGAGTTTGAGGTGGGTTTCAAATTGAATTGGATATGATGATGGGGTCAGTGGGGCTACAATGGTAGAACAAATGTATACATCGTGTAGATACATACGTATGTGAAGTTTAGCATGTGCAACAACAACAACAACAACAACAACAGAATTGTGTTGCGTGCCTACAGCTAATTCCGGAAATTTACCTATAAGCATGGCTAACTGGCATAAACAAGGAGCTCGACTGACCATTGTATGTACAGTCATGAACAAAAGTATTGTAAATTGGATAATCTCTTAGTATGTTTCCGATTTAGTGGGAAATAGAGTTCAACCTAAATAAAAGATTTTTTTCTTTCTAAATGTTATTTATAGTTTGTATTTATTTGGAAGAAATTGTAATTAAATGATGGTATGATAAAATTGTGGACAAAAATATGTTCCCTCAATTAGGAAGTCAATTTTCAATCTATAACTTGAATTTAATTTGTGGTTTTTTACAGAAATTTAAAAACAAGGAGACGTCAAAGTGAAAGTGGAAAGACTGTTGTAAAAAAATTGCAAATAAATTTTGCTAATACATATTATAGTTTAGCCGCTATTCGATATTTAAATTGTTCTTAAATGTTCTTTTTATGTGCATATGCTAATTAAGTCTTAGGTGTAAATCAAAAAATATACTAATAACCAAAAAATGATTTGTTACAATTTAAATTTTGTTACCAACTTTTTAAACTGGGTATTTCAGAACCATACAATGCCATTACTTTTGCCCATGACTGTATGTTGTGCACAAACAAACATATACACTTGTTTTTGTTTGTGGGGGAATGGTAAGATTTAAAATTAAAACGCAATAGAAGAAAGTGTTAACAGGAACAACAAAAGGGCAGAGAATTGGAGCAGCATTTGGCCAAATCCGAATTGCAGCGACAGCGTCTACTTAGAGGTTAACAAACTGTAACGAACTCAAGCGGCAAGTGCACGCAAAACATACGTACCTACATGCAAACATATATAAAAATGACATACATACATATGTATGTGTGCAAGTAGCGGAATTTTCATAGACACACTGGATAAAAAAATGCAACATTGGTTGCAATGTTTTTAATTTAATACCTGCAAGTTCTAAAGTTCCTATAACTATAACTTGTTTTCCATATGTATTGTATGTACGGATGTTTGTTTGTGTGTTTGTGTGTCTGTGTGTTTAGCCCCAAATGTTGTTCACACAGCATTCTTGAGAAGAAGAAAAAGAACATCAAACAAAAGACCAGCTAAGTAGAACGGAAGCAGGCAGTGAACCTGAAAAAAAGAAATAACTGCACTACCAGCTACATACCTACATACACACACAAGCAACCTAACAACAGTAATCTCTGCTGTTTCACCTATTTTCATCTCATTATTTTTATTAAAGATTTACACGGAAACTCACAAATTTAAAGATTAAGATTTTATTTTATTTAAATACTCACTTTAGCTTGCAATTAACTAATAACAAGACTTTGTGGATTTACACTTTCAAACACTTTGCCCGCTCTCTTAGCTCTACTTTAGCCGTCTATATTACCTTGCGATGTTTATGTCGCAAGGCGCAAAAACACAATGCAAACGCAAACACAAAATCTTGTTTTGGTTATTGTTGTCGAGAGAGTGAAAAAGAGAGCATTGCGCAGGTCCGTTAGTCGGCATCAGTGCTGCCAATTCAGCTTTTTTGCCTTCATATCAGGCTTTTCTCAAAGGCAAATACGAAGTCAGCGTGCAGCGGGATATCTGGCATTTATTTAGCCTTTTTCCGCCTTTTTTTCAAAACAAAATATGACAGGTGGCGCTTTTTAGTTCCATATGTGACCAGTGGCAGCGCTTTGTACTTTCCTATGTGACTAGTGACGGCGCTAAACAGAAACTGCAGAAGCTGCGCTTTTCGGAAAAAGTTTAGAAAAATCCGCAGAAAATTCGTGCAAACTTTCAATCAAATCCGTGAGCACCACCGTTAGCAAAAAATTTTCTTCACTCGTTTCTGAAATTCACTCAAAAGTACAGTCAGGGAAGGCATCTCATAGGAAATATGCCAAAAGAAAAACATTCTGGGGCCAGCATCTCATAGGAAATAATACCATAAGAAATATATCCTGGGGCCGGCATCTCATAGGAAATTATTTCAAATAAAAGCACTGCAAGTGCTCACGACATTTTACTCTTTTTTGAGCTATCTGGCATCCTACCCTATGCTTTTCGTCGTTTTGCGATATTGAGTTTGGCGGGTAAATTAAAAACGGGCTGGCTACCTCTATAATGCACACAAATCGAGATAAGGATTTATATTTAAACAATTTTACGAAATCATAAGAAATTAAATTATTAAATATTAAAGGAAAATGTATATGATTTAATTACAGTAAATAAACCGAAGGCTTGCTGCTGGCGGAATATACAGTTAAAGTCAAATGTTATGTTTTGCTTTATTCAATAAACTTTATTTTAGGTTTAGTAGATTTCATCAATGCTCTATACAGTGTTGATAAATAAATTTTCCAATATATGCACATACTACAAATGTATATATATGCTTATATACATAAGAGTACTATCTTTGCTTGTACACACCAAATGCTCATTATTTTTAGACCAGACTTAACTTTATGTACAATGATACTAGTAATTTTGTATTATACAATATAGTATATTTGTTAATAGACGTGGATTTTATGGAAACTTTAGCTTAATAATTTACTACACAACTAAATTACTCGCCTATATTGCATTTTTCAAAGTTTTGAAGTAAGTCGCATAAACGAACATTGACTAGAATAACTCGCTATAAGGGATCTATACCATTCTGATCATCATATCGACATTAAATTTGCATTTGCTGTTAAAGTACAAATCCTGTCTTTAACTAGAAGCTCTAGAATTGTTAACCCCGATTAAGTTGCTAAATCTTGACTAATCAAACATAATCAACAAGCTTAAGTTGACACCCTCCGATGGACAAACAGCCACCCTAACTACTATTTTTCACTTAATTATTGCTAAGACCAATTCGTACCGACACACACATTCGCGCATTCACTCACTCACACTCAAAGAACACCTCCCACAAGCTCGAACACATACATACCACCCACTGGGCATCGTTATTTTATTACTGTTTACCGTACACACGTCACATCGTTCTACACGTTTCACACGCTCTTACTGTCTCTTTCTGTCCCATTGAGCTTATACACACATAACGGAAGTGTGCCAGTTTCGAATGCGCCTTTCAACGGTTTTGTGTGTTAATTGTTTTTGTTGCCACCCCCCTCCCTACACACTCTTCGATGACCCCCTCATGACCCCTATACCAAGTGCTAGCTATTACAACAACAGTAAATTTCAAGTGCATTAAAAAGATCATGGGTGGTAAATTAACTTAGCGAGGCGTCACTTTCTGTCGCCATTTTTGCCATCAGCATCTATGTATGTGTGTATACTTAAGTCCAGTACTGTTATTTTACGTTAATTGATGCTGCGTCTTTGTTGCTATTGCTGACAATTGTGTACAAACTACGTATGTCTAAATATATTTGCAAGTGTATGTATACATACATACATATATAGTACTATTTACACCAAGAGTTGAATTTCTTGATTAGTATTAGCATTTTCTACATTTTCACACAGGTTCTCACTTGAATAGAATACTTGGTACCATTTTCAATCCTTTAAAGTAATTGTACCACCGAATACAACGTTGTACAATTCTACAACTTGTGACAATAGTGGTTGAGGAATATTGCTGTTCTAATCTCTGTTGAATTTTTACCAAAACTGTTCCATTTTTATTCACGATTTTTTAAAATGGTCAGCCCTATATGTAAGGTAAACAAGATATATAACACTATTCTCGAGATTGGTACTTTTTTACTTTATTCCAACTAAAATCAAGTGCAAATACATCTAACAGACAGAAATAGGTTTCTATGACTCCATATAATATACGTTTTCTTGATCAGTGACATTAGACAATTCTGTCTGTCTGTTTCAACATACAAACTTCAAATTCGGATTAATAACTTGTTATTTTATATAAGGTACCAAATATTTTTTCCAAGTGACAGCCGTGGTTCCCATTCACTACAACTTGGTGATCCATGTGTTTTTCAAGATTATCTGATTATAAACATTTGTTTAAGATTTGCTTAACATTACTTATAAATAAGTTTGCATATTAACAACTTTCACTAATTGCGTATTTAAATATTTTGCACCACAATGGTCGGCTTTCTTTTTCATAAATTTACAAGATATTTGTTTAAAGTACTGGCAATTACTTTCTTGAGCCAAATTGGAAGCTAAGCTGTTTTGCAATGAGTCTAATAGTATGTACATAATTTTGAAGTTATCTTAAACTATACGTACATAAATGTATGCTTAACAATATTATATTATAATTTATTTTCTCATGGAAGTTGTCTGTTGTGATAATGGATTTGTTATCTTTCGGCAATGTTTTAATATAAGTATTAATTTAATATAGTTATTCCCATTTTTTTCTGTATTTATTATACTATATATGCTATAAATTCTTATGTATATCCAGTTACCACAGATTAAACAGGGTAAGCCTATCAAGCTTAAAGAAACTCTCGAAAGGGCTCATCGAAATTATCATTGACATCCGAAAAGACACCGCCGCCACCCACTCCCACTCCCACGCCCACTCCAACTCCCACCCCTACATTGACACCCACACCCACATTAACAGCCACACCACCCACTGTAACTGTGGAACCACCATTGAGTAAAAGTGTTGGTTGCTGCGATTGTTGCTGCTGCTGTTGCTGCTGTGGTTGCTGTTGTGGCAGCAACATGTTGGGGTCCAGATGAGCATGGGCATGCAACAGTTGCTGCTGCTGTGTATGAGGCTGGGTCTGTGATTGGTTTTGTGACTGCTGCTGTTGCTGGTGATGATGATGTGGAAGATGTTGCTGTTGTTGCGTTTGCTGTTCCACCTGGGACTGTGGAAGCATGTGCATCGGTGGCGGTTGCAAGCTTTGCATTGCAGGCGTTGCAGACACAGTGGCAGCACTCAACAGACTGCCATCGGTGGCAGCCAACAAAGCACAATCAAAGGCACCACCATTGACCAGGGCATCCTCGAAGCAGAGACCATTGCTGGTGGCTCCACCATTGGTTGTACCACCATTGCTATCGCTGGTGAGGCCCGAAAGCAATACGCCACCAACAGCACCAGCGTTGAGCTCCATGGCAGCTGCTTCTTCATTCCGCTTTGAGAGTATGATGTGCGTCAGATTGATGATGTAATTCTTGGCCAGCGTGAGTGTCTCAATCTTGGACAGACGTCGCTCCATCTCCACGTGCGGAATGACCTCACGCAGCGATTGAAATGCATCATTGAGACTGTGCATCCGCATTCGTTCCCTCTCATTGGACTCCAAGCGTCGCAGGTTTCGTTCCTTGGCATTCAACGCTCCCTTGCGTCTGCGATTCGCATTGGAGTTGGCGCTGTTGGGCGTAAGACTGGAGTTGCCACCTTGTTGCCTGCCCCGGCTTGAGGGTCGCTGACTGCCATGGACATTACCCTGTGGGTTGCTGCTATTGTTATTGGTGCTGCTGCCGCCACCGTTGCTGCTCCCACCACCGCCGCTGGTGTCGTCACTCTGCGAACTGGAGTCCGTCATCTCCAGATCGTAGGTGTTATTGCTTAGCTGTGAACAATATGAATCGATACCTTGTTGCACCTAGCACATCCAAATGTTCTCACTCCCTCTCTCTCTTACCTGTGAGGTGCGTCGTGTTGCACGTCGCACGGGCCGTGAACTTCTCTCTGCCGATTCCGGTGATAATCCATTGTGACCGTCTGTATTGTAGTTGTTGTTGTTGTGCTGCAACTGCTGCTGGAGCTGCATGAAGTCGTGACTCCCCATCAGTTCTGTGAGTTGCGTGGCATCCATGTCGCCAATAGAGTACTGAAAGAGAGATTCAAAAATATCAGATTCAGTAAAAGAATCTCGTCTTTTGAGAGAAGAGAGTGTTCGACTGGACAATACGCTATAATTCTTTTTGCTGCTGATGTGGATGTCTAAAAACAAAACGATACTGTGTAAAAGTTTCTATTTGCAATAAAGTTATTTTCGCGATTGAGTTTCGATGTATCTATGTAAAGATACCTCTTTTAAAAATACACTCGTAAAAAATTTGAACCGAGTAGGCTAACGTTAGGAGCTTATCGAGAGGCTGGGACTTAATTTATGAAAAGAAAACCAAATTTCTCAGATAAGAAATCGGTCCTCAGTGTATAAATTGCATGTTTAGGTCTTGTATAGTTGTGGTAATTTTTTCAATGCAAACAGGTTTATAAGTGTAAAACATCTAAGTATATCTAGAGGTTTGAAAATATTATTCACTATTTATATATTACCTAAAATTGGCCGGAAATCAAGTTATACAGGGGTGCCACAGCAATCTCAGAGATTTTGCCTCAAAGCCTCAATAAACCCAGAGTTTTATAAAATCGTTCTACAATTGTTTCGAGAAATGAGATTTGATTTTTGTGTCACCTAAAACCAGCTTGATGAGGTTTTTTGGTTGAATTTTGGGCGAATTGCTTTTCTGTGGCACCCCTGATAATGATTTTTTTTTTCTAAAAATAGTGGGAAAACTGATTTTCAAAGTTATATTTTACATACTTAGAAAAACAAATGCATTCTTATGTACATATGTGTTTTTATTCTGTACTAATAAACGTTCTCAATCAGTCTAATCAATATGCTAGTGTACTTGTACTGGTATACTTATACCACGACTTTGTTAACTTTATACATTGACAATATAACAACAACAACAACAGCGAGAAGAGGTACACATATACATAGAAATATAAATTTATCAGTTGCTTGATAAGATATCTGCAAACCAACCAAAAAGTAGGTATTTCGTTGGGAATGCTGTGAGTTTCATAATTATGAATCTGACTCTATTATATCACATGTCATAAATCAAAAGGTTAGACTAAACTAATTTCTGTTAGTTTCTTTAATGGATTTATATCTCATTAAGTTAGTTCCCAAATGATAAACAAATCTGACACTTTACTTTTATTTAGATTGGTAAAAAGAGCTATCGAAAATATGCTCAGTTTTCATGTTTTGCAAATTTGTATACCGATTAAATTTACTAATTCTAATACTTGTACTTATAATTATACTTGTCCTTGCCAGGTACCTAGCAAAACAAGACAACTCTAACAATTATGTTTGATTTCCTTGCGTTCTTTGGGTACCAGTTATAGTTAATGTTGCTTCTCTTTATAAATATACTTTTGATCTATTATTTAGGTAAGACGAATTTTGCTTTTCTGTTTCAATCCGAAACCTAATCTAATATAACGAACCCAGACCAAATAGTCTTTTCTTTGTCCTTTTAAATTTGAATGGTAATCTTTGATTGGTTTTAGCCAAATGAAAAAAATTATTCAAACCGCAGTTGTATTCGTATTCTTTTTATCCTCACATGAACTGTTTTGAAAATTAAGTGGAAAACAAATAAATATTAAATGTGATTTAATTTCTATTACAATTTATTATAGAATTATTGTCTAACTGATAGAAATTGAGTAACAAGCGTAACGGCTACTAATATTTGTGGTAGGCTTTGTCAGTTTCCGGCAGTTTTATCTGTACATTGTCCATTTTCTTTTGGTATTGGTTTCTCGTTTGGATTTGATATCGTCAGACTTGCGTCATATTGGTAAAGCGTTATCTGAAATCAATATCAACTGTAATCACACGTGACTGTATCTTTTTAATAACTCCATCAACGGATTAGTCAAATAATTTCATTTGTTAAAGAAACAAATTATGTGAAATAACCCTACTGTCATATTTATATGATGAAAACGATATTGTAAATTTAGTACAGAATTGCGTAAGACAAAATGTAGGCTAAAAATTAAAAATAAGAGCAAGCTATTCAGTAAAGAAAGTATTTCAATACTACCCCAAACCAAAACAGGACGTCGAAATGTGATTAAATATTGCATTTTAGATACATTTATTTGTACCTATTTAATTTTTCATTGTAAAATTTAGAAACAAACCTAAGTGGTTGAGCTTCGATAAACCAAATTGTCTTTAGTTAAATTTGAGAAGAGAATTGCATAAATTTTATTATACAACACATATAATTTTCTATTGACTCTTAACTTGAAAATAATAAACGTACAAACTAAAATATATATATTTATTCATTCTTTAATTTGACTTCTCAAAGTGTCCGCAATGAAAAATTATGGATTATTCTATGCTTTAACACTTAATTGAGTGAAAATGAGATAATTACATAAACAAAATAAATATCGGAAATCTCTTTTTTCAATCAATTTATTTAAACTTTATTATCTGCTCATTTATTTAATAAGATCAAAATATATGATAGAAAAGTTAGTTTAAAAAGGTATTCCCAACAATATCCTTAACATTATAATGCAATCCTCACTACAACAAATGTACATCTCTTTACAATAGAAAAAGTAATAATAATAATACGAGCAATTAAAATCATTTAATCCTTTTAATTTGTTCACATCTTTTCTTTCTAAGGTTGCTCATTAACGTGTTATGAATTAAGAAAACCGAACAAAACATTCCTATCATCAATATTATACGTATATGTATAATTGAGCATATTTACAAAAGCCTAAACTCTGTCCATGACCTTTATATCGAGTAATTAAAATTAAATACTTTAAGAATCAAAAGCATTGTTTTGATCTTTTCTTTTATATGCATAAGCAAAATCAGCCTTTGCATCCGTTTGTCAGTTTACATTCTGAGAAGGAAAACGATGGATTGCATTGTACTTGATTTCTAAATACGTCGAGAGCAAACGATTTGCCCCCTTTGAGCTGATGAGATTGCTGCGGTAAATGGTGGCGTTGTTATGGTTATGCCCCACGGCATTGGAGCATTTGACCGGAACAGCGTGGAGCATTTAAAGCGTTGAATTGTGGACATGGACACGGACATGAAACAGGACATGGAACTGAGACTTGTTGTAAGTAATACAAAACGCGCACTTTGCGGCGCTTTTTCTTTTGTCGCCTGCCGCTGAGCGAAACCAAAGTGTCGCTATTATTTAACTGCATGTTGTGGCAAGCTTCTTGTGGCAAACAGCTCTGACTCTTTAAAAGCAATGGCTACAAGGAATTACAACACATAGTACAAGGAAGCACAGCGGCACTCGTAATGGGAATAAGGTTATAGGGTTACACTGATGGCGATAGCGATGATGTTATATAATGGACTTCCGCCATATAAAAAAAATATCAACAGCAACAACAACGCCTCAAGTTCCGTTACGAGAACAAGTTCAGCTCAGTTTATTGAAACTTGTAGGTACTTTGTTCCATTATCCGACAATGAGTAGCAGATTTGTCGGCGACTCTTTGAATGCTGCAACATGTTGCATCTACTAGTAGTTGCTGCCTTCCACTGCAGTTGACACTGAAATTTGCTGTGCATTTTCTGTGGCTTTGTCTGACAAATGCCTTTAAGAGCCAGCCAGTCAGCACCTGCGCTTGTACAATATTTATTGCGCTCTCTATTAAATAACTAAAGCATACTTTTGTGCGTATTTGTTGTTTTCAAGAATAAAGCTGATTGCTGGTTTATAGAACAAAATATTAGTGCATTTGACAACAATATAATGAGAACTCTGATGTGGGTATTCAATGTGTAGGTCAATGTTTTGATATTTTCATAAAACAATTATCCATTTCTTTACTTGAGCGATAATAAATGGTTTTGCATCCATTTGAAATCATTAAAATTTGAGAAAAGTTTCTTTTATCTATCTTCAAGATCTTCAAGTTGAAGATCTCTTTTACTATGGCTTAAATTATTTTTATAATTGTACATCATTTATAGCATAATAACCTTATTTCATTTAAAATCCAATATTTTATTTTTAAAGTTTCCACTCTGTTTTTATTTATGTCAATTTTTATAGCTCTCTGCCAACAAAACTAAAGTAAGACAGAGAAAATGCTTTTAATTCATTGGATGGTTTTTAATAAAATGCCTAAAATACAATCTAATTTCGACTTTTTTGGATTTAAAATGAGTTTCAAGCGTTTATTGATTAATTTTAAGATTGTTGTACTCCTGAGATAATTTTGAAGCAATGATAGAGCTGCTAAACTTTACCTTTTCTACATTATTGCCCTTTCATTAATCAAATCCTAAGATAACCATTTTTTTTAGCACAAATAAAATAAATATATTAATTTTTCCTTCGATTCGTTCAAAATAGAGAAAAAAGATGAGTTATGTCAAAATAGCGAAAAGTCTGAAATTACTACTAACTCTCTGAAAGTAAATTAAACATTTTGTAAGCTCTGACGAAAGGTTAGAGCTTGAAATGTTTAAAACTTAAAGTTTTTTGTTCCTCATTTTAATATTTGAATACCATTAACATTTATTCAGCGTAAATTTGCTGAACTTATTGCAAATATTTTATAAAGTTAAGTTATTCTTTATTTTTAAAATATGTAAAGAGTGTTCATCCTCTTGAATTATGTATTGTATCGTATAATTCACATGGATTCAACTTACATTCAACTGAAATTCAATATTGCTGTTTTGTATTTGGTTATTTAATATAAAACCACAAATTTGTGGAATATTCACTTTTTCATTAACTTTGGGATATATTTATTTGCATCAAAAATTTGCATAGACATTTTTGGCATTTTCACGAATTTGTTTCACTTGACAAACAGGCATTTTGACAGTTTAATTAGCCAAAAAGTGTTGCCGTTGTATGTAGATATATATATTTATTTTGCAATACCACAAACCGATTTTTCAGAAATCGTTTTATAAATTCTGAATCAAAAACAACGAACGACGACCAAATTGCGTTGGACCAGTAAGCGAACTGAGCACCGGAAACGCGGTGACTGTGACTGCCACTTGTGGAATGGCCGCAACAACGACAACATTGCACGAGACGAGGCCAAAGGCGAATCACGAGCCTGCCGGACCGAAGTACAACACCCGAACGAACTTGTTGCGGTCGTGTGCGTTGCCAACTCTTGTGCGTGGGTAATGGAGACACCCACACGAGGGCCGACGACTGGCGAATCGAGAGCTTACAAATAAGCTCAAAAGTTGAGCGCAATTTTGCAATCTGAGTGACTTTTTGCCTGAGGAATTGAGTGATGGTTAAACTGAGGAAGAAAAGTGCTGGCATGCAGTGCACCCCCTGTTGTTGCTGCTGCTGCACCCCCGTATATGTGGATACGTATCCTTTATCACGTTACTCACCCTTACACAGAGCGAAAAAAGTTGTTCTAAAATTATTCGCGAAATTCCTTAAATTAAATATTTGCGATACCTAAAATATGTACTTGTTTGTATTACGCATTACTGAAAATGAACATTCAAATTATTAAATCAAATACGATAATTCTTAGAATACGAGAAAGTTATAGTTATAAATAAATAAGTTGTTTTGGTTTTAAAAATATTTCATGTACTTAGTTGCAGAGTTCTAAAAACTTTCTTTTAATGTAAAACTTTACTTAAATAAAGAACGAGCGAGCTTGCGAAATCTCACTTAAATCAAGATGTTGAGCTTTAATAATTTTATTCTTAATAAGAAATCGAGTTTGAGGTGTGGAGTTTTAAGTACGAAATACTTGATTTTTTCGCACTGTGTATATACACTTACAACATACACATACACATACACACACACACATTAAGCATACCCGCAGTTAGAGCTCACCCAACGGGGTGGCTTATGTTTTGGAGTTGTTACCGTGCACACCACGTGCTGCCCCAACTTCATTACGGTATGGGTTTAGGAGGGAGAGGGTGGTTCTGAGTTTGGATGGGAAAACTGGGGCATTGACGTTCTGATTAGCATCATTGACGTATGAGTTACTCATGAGTTCAGCCTGCATTCAACTGACTTCCTTTATCAATCGACTCCATGTGTTCACTAACTGAGTGAGTGACTCGCTTTTACACTGTTATTATGTATTATTATCGTCTGTTTGTCTTCTCTCTTGTTGTCTATTATTGTTGTTTTTGTTGCTGTTGCTACGAATATTGCCGGCGCTTATCACTGTGCTTAAATCCTTATCGGAAGGGTTTTATCGCCGCGCCTGCTTTGATAAACTATTGTCGAGATACTCGTTATAATAAAAAACTGTCAGAGTTTCGGAAAGTTGAAAGTTGCTTTTTTTTTCTTTATAGATATTTGTATGTGAATTATGCAATTGTTTGGCATTGTTAAAGGATTTTTTTTAATAATTGCAGAAAGGGTTATTTGTGGTAGAAAGAACTTTTTTATTAAGGCGTTAACCAAACTACATATATAATTGTTCACATAATGCTAATAATGCTAAGATTTATATTGGAAATAAAGAGTGTCTTATAAATAGAAAACTCTAAAAATGTCAGCAAATAAACTCTGGCCAGTTTCCTTTTACAACAACTTTATTCTCAAGATGTTTAAGAATCATATTTAGTATATTTTTCATTAAAATTAAATATTGAAATTCCATTAAAAAAAAGCCAACACTATTTTTATTATTTTGTAGATATATTTTTACATCAATATAATTTTTAAAATAATGTACACAAAATCTAAAAAAGAAATGCAATTTTATGGAGAATACTTGTAAAAATAAAGATTGTTAAGTGCTGGTCCGTTTTTAAAAAAATCTACCCCTATAAACCGAAATTCGATATAAAAGTAAAAAATTCTACCATTTAATTTGTTAATAATTTTCAACATTTAGAGTTTAAATAAGTAGGAAACAGTTTGTTTACTGTCGGATGCTCAGGAATCAAAATAGTAATAGCAATCTATCTATGGGGTATGCTACAAACTAAAATACTTTGGCTCTTGAACTCTTGAAGATTGACATTCCGACAGACTCTGTATGCAAATGAAAATTCTACTCTAGTAATGTCTAATTTACGAGAGGTTGAGAGACTCATTCTTTAGTCTGTTTAAAGGCATACATTTACATAGCTCATTAGTCACTTTATTGTTACAGGGTATTAAAAGTCAGATTCGCTATGAAGTACACTCTTGGTCTTCTGTTGGCTGTTCTCTCTACTCGCAAATGCCTCTTCAGCCAAGTGTTGCCAAATACAAATTGACAGTTAATATTTTTAAACTAGTGAAAAGGGGGGAAACTGGCAGTCCAGAGAGGGGGATGTTGCTGTCGACAAGGACATTATGTAAATCACACACAACGGCAACGCGTTGGCGTCTCCCCACCCCAAAGCTCCCCCTCACTTATTCTCACTCTCTCGCATCTTCGATGTGGAAATAATAAACAGGAAAAAGACGCAGAGTAAACGAAGGCCAAGCTAGAGAGTTGAGAGACTTGGGACAACGTGGGCGTTGTTTCCTCCCTTTGATTATGCCCCAACAGTTGTTGTTGCTGTTGTTGTTGTTGTTGTGGTTGAATGCAGTTGCCATTGCCGTCTAGTTGCTTTGTTGGTCGTCATCAAACTGGTCTAGTCCTTAACATATTAAACCGATCATTGTACTCGACATCTCGCATCTCTCAAACAAAAGCCAAACAAACAAATACAATATTATTAACTAACAACTATTTTTCCCTCCCTTTTTATTTGATTGTACATACATATATTTGAAGACTAGACTTTGTTTGCCAGTTGTGGGTTATGTAAGGATATTAAATATGAAATTTCAAAATTTCAGCAACAGACTTGGCCTTGCATCCTAGTAACCACAACTGCCAGTCAATCATCTCGAGGCAGTACCAAGTACCAAGCACCAAGCACCAAGCTGCCTTTAATGCAATCAAAAAGAAACGCTCTTTACATGAGTAGCATATTTAAGCAGGCAACATCCATCATCACAGGCAGCTTAAAAACGCTTAACGCACAAATTTAATCATGACAGGACTTCACTCTCCTCAATTCTAACTGGAGCCCGGCGGGATTTCAGTCGCTTAGCTTGGGTAAAAATCACACCCGCGGTTATTTAAAATGCTAAAAAACAAGGGAAAATATTATAAAGCAATAATAGAAAACAAGGCAAGCACTAAGGCGACTTACGGCTAGACCTCTTTACATCGCCCTCCTTTTCAACCTTTGCCCCAAAGGCGATCAACCCACACGCCCCTGTCAAATGTCAATAGCAAACGACGACTTTTTCGTCCTTAACAGCTGCTCAACTGTTCCTTCTCCTTTAATTCCTATGCTGCCGTTGATCACCGCAGCCAGCAGTTGACATACCCACACACACCTCATACCCTACACCCTCATTTCCCATTGGGGTCAGTCAATCGGCATATTTACATTTATTATGCCTGGACCCACGAACAAATTCCTGTTTTATTCCACACATAATCGGTCGCTGTTATATTGACTTTACACTGAGAGTTGTCCCCAAAGAGTCCGAACATCTTCTGAATACTTGAATATTAAGGTCAATTGGTTTATGCATTTCTTATAAAAGATTCCCATTCGATTCCGATAAAACCTACATACGTTCAATTGGTTTAAGTTAAAAAATAAGCCAGTAATATTATTGGAACTATTTGCCTAAAAGATTCAGTTGAGATTGGATGTCTAGAAAATAATTTATTGCTGCTCCTTAGCTTTTGTATCGGAATTCTCTTCAGGCTCGACTTATTCTCAAGAATTCCGATTGGAGACTCTGTGAGGTCGATATTTTTACATAAGTCGAGTACAAGGCTCTCATCTACACTACAGAAGATTAAAAATAAATAAATAAAAGAGAATAATATATTTTTATGTATTCTTTCCTGTTCCAAATTTAAGATGTTTCAAAAGATATTTATTTTCTGAAAAACAGTAGGTACTGAACATAATGTTTCTTAATGCTACGATACAATAAAACCTTTAAGGTGCGTTCTATAATCGAAATGCTTATTATTATTATCAAAATTAGAATGTTCAATCAAGCAGGCTTTCCTTTGTTGACACTTTGTTATTTTTGTCGCAGTCTATTGAAATTTTCTCAACTTCTTATTGTTCAACAATTGTTGTTCAATTCCAGTCAAGTTTTGTGTGCTATTATATTTTTTTAAAATTCTATTACCGTGCTTTCTCACTTCAACTAAGTTTATTAATTACTATTAAGGATCTCAAGATGTCATACAGTAGAATACCTGAAGCCGATATGTCAGCCGTGGCACCGAGATCCCGTGCCGAGCGCCGTGCAGTTCTGGATTTTGTACCTCGCATCGGTTTACCGATTGTGGATTATGCAGATGTGGAACGGATCGACACGTTTTACTTGGAATGCCAGAACTATCGTGATTACTATCGCGATCCATACGATAGGATCCACAAGCCACAGAAGTTCACAAAACACCAAGGAAGATGTGGAATAAAAGTGGATCACAGTGTGGAAGAATTACGACAACCGATTCATTGGGTCGAAAGACGTTTGCCGTTGATCGATGCCATCGATTACAAGTCTCACATGAATCTGGGCGTTGACACAAGTTTAATACTTAGAGGTCGTTACAGCAAAGACAGTTGTATCCGCTACAAACGTTAATTGAAGCTATACTTAATAAGGGTCGTCTTATTCTGACGTTCATATAAGATCTAATAATTGTACACACGAAGCTTAGACGTTATATGAACGTCAGTTTTAAAGAGGTAGTAGCCAAATTAAATAAGTACACATATGAAAGTTGTTTATAGAAGTATCTTAAATGTAAACCTTAAATCATTAAACTAACTTATTCCTGAAAAACATCCACTTTAATGTCATCTTTTTGCAGAATATATAAATATAAAGTCTGATATTTACACAAACCTTTTGAAGCATGTTTACTCGACTCGTTTCAATTGAAAGGAGTACAGAAATAATTATTATTTACACAGTAGCAGCGAGCGATTTTATAGCCCACATTTGACTTAACGAGCCAAAAAGGCGAGCAAAAGAAGGAGGTAGAATGTGAAGCAGGGAAAGGAGCAGCTTATGAGCAGAAATACGAGCATTCTCTATTATCCCTGCCACTTTCCCTCCCTCAAAGCCCACTCAAGAGCTGCTAATTGGTGTCATTAAAAAGTTGTTGGGGCTTCTTGAAAAATATTTATATGCCACGAGCAAATAATGCGCATACGTCACGTTGTCCCCGTACCAACGGACTTCGACTTCGACTTTGACTCGACGACTGCTTTACAATGTAAATGTAATCAAAGTTTTTATTTTACACCTTCCGCTTGATTTGTGATTATGAAAATGTTAGTAAAAAAATTCATTGCAATGCGCACCTTGAAAAGGTCTTTAGAAATTAGCATTTAAATTACGCCGACCCCCGTGCCAACTCTCTTGGATTTAGTTTTAGCATTGCGTTCAATGAAGCAGCATTAATTGGAATATCCTGGCCTGGACACTCTGACGTTCTGACGTCCAGAGTCTGCCTTTGATGGCTCGCCTATAATTGTTATTGATGGCACATTATCCAGCTTCCACCTGTACCTGATTGTTGCTGTTATGTAAATAAGCAACAGATGTCCGTGAAGTTGATACTTAGGCCTGTTTCTGAAACCTGTCCTCGTAGGAGGTCTGTCTATTGCAGGAATTGCAGCTTGTTTTAATCTTCACCTAACTTGGACAGAGTCATAAATAGCTAACAGTTTTTAGAGGCAAAAAGAAATTGTTTTAAAATTAGCTGTAGCTTAAGTATAAGATTTGTATCTAAATAGTTGTTACTCTATCGATGTATTATAAATAGATCAGAGTACTAATAATAATTAGTGTTATTAAAATATCAGTTAGAATTAACTAAATATTTTTTAATTATTCAAAGACGATCGTTCAATAAAGGAATACTTTATAGAGAGCTCCATTTCAATATATTTAAATTTAATTTATCTCTTATTTGCATGAGTTCAATAGTAAAAATAAGATAACAATTATATTTTAAAGTTTTGAGACCAATATTTTCCGTGGAATATATAAACAAATTAAACAAATCTTCTGTGTCTTTAAAGATATCACTTTACTTTAAATAGTAAAGAACCTATTGTATCATATCTCTACCTTAAGATTGTAATATTATATTTCACGGAATATAAAACTGAAGCACCAAAATAAAGATACTTCTCCTTTTTTATACCATCGATAGTTAATTTTACGATTGCCAAACTATAGTTCTGTTAGCCAACTTATTGTGTTCTATAGGTTACTTGTCGTAAAGCTTCAAGGACAACCCTCCTCTTGCACATGCCCTTCAAAAGAACATTTACACAATATTTGAAAGGATTAAACTGAGACATACCCTATACAATTCAAATTAAATTAAAACGAAATTAGGCTGAGTTTCCTTATAGTAAATATAATGAATAGATATAGATGACATATACAAAATAATATAGTCAGGAAATCAATTTTATCAAATATTTAGCACTTTTAAAAACATAATCAATTTTATCTGTTTACTCGCTTAGTTTTGCTTATAAATTTTAGGCAAACAGGTCGATTTAATTTAAATTATTATTAAAATGTTTCTCAGACATAAAAATTTGATTTTCTTTTTCTGTAACGTTGCTGGGAAAATGCCTTTAGTCCCTCTGAGCGCTTTATTGCAGGGTATTACAAACAGCAATGCATATTTTAATTTGTATCTTTTGGGATGAGACATACAGGCAGCTGAGGCTTTGAGCATTGGGTTGCCTGGCGGCTGACTGGCGCCACTTTGACCAGCCCGCAAAACTGACGCCCCCAAACGAGCGACGCCGCTGCCAGAATACAGAAGAAGACGCAGACTTACAGCGAAGCCAAGCCACCCGTTAATCACCCAGCACACTTATGCACACACATAGATACGCACACATATAGACAAATCCAGCAACAATCTATTTACATTTACACCAAATGTACAAATTTAGTTATCGTTAGGTTGACTAAGGCAGGAGGAAAAGGGAAGAGTATTGTAATAGGGTGTTTCCACTGCCTGTACAAATTCGCATTAGTCACGAATGTTCAGTTCGACAACATCGAAACCAAAGACTAAAATAAGTTTATCAAAAGAAAGTGTGTTTAACGATTTTAGAAATTGTTCCTTGCATGTTACTAAATCGCATATTTTAACATATTTACCAAACGATTTTTAATTTATTTTTGGATTTATTGGGAAGAAGTTATTCTGAGTTTATTCTTAATCTTTTCAACGAATGTTGTATGTACTTATTATATTAAATTTTATATGTACTATATTATCACTATATAACTAGATATTACTTTTAAATTTAAATTCTTCATTTTAATTTAGTTTTAATGTTGATTTACGTTATTGAGTTGACTTTGTAAAGTCTGGCAATAAACAAAAAAAAACGACTTGTATACATATAGATTCGCTGTTAATATTAATCATTGTTAAAAACCTTTTGAATAAGTTTCATTTCGTTTTTAAATACTGATATTATCTTTAATTTAGCGCTTTACATTTGGTTGTGGGAAGCCAAAAATTAGACGGATTCAAATGTAACTGAATGTGGCAAATGTTTAAGACTGTGGAAAATCTCTACAACAGAGAGTGTGGTAGAGAGAGAGGAAAAGTAGAGGGGAAGTGGAAAAGTCAGACGTCACGCAAAATGTTGTTTGCGTTGGCGAACGCACAAAAGTAGGCAACGTTATCTTTCCCTGCGGTTCCGTCAAAAAGGGGGAACTGGAGGACATGGGACATGTTTACACACATGTTAAAATGTCTGTTACTAAATGTGTGTGTTAGCGGGTGCGCGACTATGTGAGTGTGTGTGTGTACGTGTTTGTGCTGATGAGTTTTGTTTTTCTTGAACAAACTTTAATTGTTTTTGATTTTTCTAAGGATTCAAGTGACGCTTGCTCTCTTGATGATACATGATATCATGATGATGAGGATATTCTGGATGATAATGTTTGAATCGTGTGTGTGTTGAAGCCTTTGAGTACGAAACGACAACAAATAAACAAATCAGCAAATATACAAAAAAAATATATAAGTAAAATGAATCCGCGCTCTTGCTAATTAAATGCACATTTGTCAAGCTTCGCCTACGGCAGCTTCTAACTTGACAGCACCCCTCTACCCCTTGCCTGGGCATTCCTCTCACCACTCCCTAGTACCACTTGAAAACAATTGTTCCAGCAATTGCCCAAATGTCACGTACAACATGTAAATGTCAAAGGCTTGTGAATGCTAAGCGAATGATACGAGACTCTGAGGTAACAGCAACCGCTAATTGTTGCATGTAACTCACGGGAACATGTTGCATACTTCACGGCGTTGCACGGCCCAGGACTTTTGTGTATGCACTTAAGGCTTAAAAAGACTGCACATTTCATGCATCTCATGCAACGTTGGGGAATCGCTGGAATTGCTGGAAAAGCACTACGGGAAAATGCGAGCTACGAAATGATTTGTGCCTCAGCTGGTTGGCAAATTGAAAATTGCGCTCATTTATTGCATTATTCGCAAACGGACTTTTTTTTCAGTAATGCCGCATTCAAATAGCCGTGAAATTGCATTCGATTTTGTGTCTGACAAAGTCTGCCACTATATGCAAGAGTAAGAGTGAGTGGAAGAGCGAGAGAAAGGAAGAGGGAGAGAGAAAGAGAAAAAGGAAGAGAGGAAGTTGCAGGCAGTTAAAGAAACTGATAGCTTTCTGATTGTGACTATAATTTAATGTGTGTGGCTTTAGTTTAATGGCAAATGCAGAAGAAAGTGTTAAGAGAAAAAAACTTTATTTCCATTTTATTGTGAAAGCCAGTGTTCGTAGAACCGGTTCGGTTCGTGTTTCTGTGTTAACCGAACCGAATCATGAACCGAAACTTCCCTGAACCTTTCTAAATTGAAAGATTCGGCTCGGCTGTTGAAAAGAAGAAAAAGAAGACATACAAAAATATTAAAAATCTATTTAAAAATCAAATCTTTACATTTTAAAGCGTTATAAAAATATTGTTTTTTATTAAACGCAATATTTAAAGATATTGAAGTCATAGTTTTAAATATTTATACAAGTAAATATAATTTTATAAAAATAAAATAACACCTATACATTAAATATGAGATAAATACTTATAGAATTGTTGAGCCTCAGCCTCAGATTCATTTCATTGATTTTTTATTCTGTAAAAAATACTTAACAAGTTTATCAGCTGAAGTTTGGTTGATTTACTACATATATAAGTATTATTTAGTTACTAAGATTGATTTTCTGGGATACATAAACATTTGTTTGTTTTAAAACCAATGCTGTATATTGTGTAGATGCCACTGGGCAATTTGAGTATGCACTTATTAAACTTGTATTCTATTTCATTATAAGTTTTCAGATACTGGCTCACTGGGAACCCGTTCGATTGCTCTGGCTGCAAAATGTAAAATGAGACCTCACACATAAAGTGATGATGGCAGTAGGGCTGAAAGAATAAATGTTGGAGGAATCAACGTCATCGTTAAATTTAATTAGGCATCAAATGACCAAGCGGCCGAGCTAAATCAAAAGCCAAATGGCCTGTAAGCGAACCGAGCTTAGCCAAAAGGATGTCCTCTCTCCCCCCCCCATCCCCAGCCCTTTCCCATGTCCAACCCCCATTTGGAACACTTTAAAATACAATTAAAAGTCAAAACGTCAGCGATGAAGCTGTTGGCGGTGCCTGTAAATGGATGCTACTGGGCAACCCTCGGCGGACTTAATTTGCAAGTCACCAACGACGCCAAGGAGTCGGCAATACAACGAATCAGTTGGGGAAATATGAGCTGAAAGTGATGGCAGGGTGAGGGGTTAGAAAACATGACACTCTTTTCATAACATTTAACAATGTCATAATGAGAATGACATGAAGTTAACCCTTGGCATGTTAATGAGCGACAATCGGATTTACATTTTCATATTAGAGATAATCACATGAGCAACAGTTTTTCTGCGGCTTTTCCAATTGGTAATGGCCCTATTCCTGGAACTACGTATGAGTCATAGCCAGAGATCTTAACTAAATGTGTTATGTATCCATTAGTGTAAATTTTATTACCGCAAAATATGACGGAAATGCGGAAGCAGCTATAGATACTTGAATGTATCTCAAAGAGAAACGGACTTATATAATTACAGACCACAACAAATTGGTTTAGCACCACATGAGACAACATTTCAGCGTTAGATCTTTTAATTAGAAGACCTCAGTGGAGCTAAGAGAGTGCTTAGTAGACAGGGGAGAAAGGAAATTGGCGAATTCAATTCATTTAACCGCAAATGAAATTGCACAAAACAAATTTCCATTACACACGATTTTTATGGTCGCCTTTTTCCCTTCAAATATAAAAGCCAACTGTTTGATTTTTTGCTTATCTTATCGCCACATACGACATGACCCATTCCTTATCTTAGCCCGCAGACCAAACACTTTTCACATACATTTTCATACACATTTCCATTTGCACCTTTCGACCGACTAATAAAAATAAACTTAAATAATATGTAAACAACATGAATAAACGGGTTACACTTGCCTGTTGGCTCGAATGCGGGCCAATTTCAATTCAATTGAAAACTTTACGCCTCACAAATGAAACCCAAAGCTTAACCTGATAAACCTGAGGGTTGATTCGATATTTACACTCGTACATATACATTTCCAGTCCGGGTAGCTAAGTGGGATTAGACATTATTTTCGTTTGCTATTTATAGCGATTGAAAAACAGTCCCCGACAAGCACAACGGGGATCTCTAGATAACGGAAAAACAAAAGTAAAAATAGAGATTGTTTTGCTAAATTTGTACTGAAAGTATTTAAATAATGTTCGTCAACACAAAATTCTATTTAAATCGAGTATTTCAAATTTCTTATCTGAACTGTTTCCTGTAAATAGATATAAGTATACATTTTTAAATAAACATTCAAACTGTTATGGGGTTAAAGTAACTGATTAGTGCTTAAATAGTTTGGTTTTATAATTTCGTATCTAAATGGGAAACATTGTTGATATTACAAAAATAATTAAGATATATTTACATAGCTACAAGTGAAGAATTCATACTGTTTACATATAGATTTCTTGCACCTCAGCATTAAGTTGAGCTTTTAACTGGATAAATCTCTTTAGTTTGCTATAGTTATATCTTTTTTAAATAACAGGAAATGGCAAATATTGCTGTCTACCAAAGTTTGAAAGTCCATTCATATGGTTGTATTAGAAGATGTTGTTTTTTTTTAATTTCACTGGGAATTGATTTCAAAGTGTATCCCAAAAATGCTTGGTTTCGGCCAAAGATAAACTTTTCGACCTATTTCATACTGTCGCTCGTTTTGACAAGATACGTTATATATCTACTGATTAAAAATTCATATATTGTAGTTATAAAACAAACAAAAAACGTTTTGTGATATGTTCAACGTTTTGTAATATTATAGTAATTAATAGAGCATGTCCTTTTAAAATTATTTATGCCTGCTTACGTAATAGAACATCAACTGGTTACAGAGTATCTCTAAGTCAAGTATTTTCGATTGCTGCCTTCACCTTGTTACTCAAATGACAAATCATGATATAACGTATGATGTACGAATACTGAACCAAAGTCAATATAAAAATAGCTCAATATATATTAATTTATTCAGCGCCTATACGAAAAACCTTTCATTGAGCTCGATTGAAGAAGCACTTGAAATGAAATTTCGCGAGTCTATCATGGCGGCATTTAAGAATGGAAGAAAAGGATTCGCGTGTGATGATGAGGACGACGAGGCAAGCTAATAACAGGATTAACACAATGGAGGCAAATTGAATTTGATGCCAATACACGCTTAAAGTCACAGTCTAGAGAGCCCAGTTCCGGAATGGGGAAAGGGGCAGGAAGAGCGACAAGAGGGGCGACGTCGTCGATGAGCAAACACAAAGTCCCAAACGTAATTTTCACAAATTCATTGAACTGCGTGAGTGTGAAAAATAACAATTTAGATAAACATTGCGACGGCGACGCGGCGACCTCCATGGGTGTCGTGTTGGAATAGCACCGTGCCACATACACACACACACGGCGGGAGAGTCTCAACTGCAATGTAGAGAAAGAGAGAGAGACAGAGTAAAAGAGAGAGACAGAGAGAGGGAGGACGTGGACAAAAACGAGACATGGGCGGCAACGCGTCGACCGTTGACACAGAAATCATATTAATATAAATTAACGATGTGGAAAATTTAGTTTAGTAGTGAAAATGGCGACCAAGAAGCCACTGTCAAAGTGCAAAAATGCTTGGAGCTTGGAGGAAACATGAAGTCAACTTGTGGCTCACGTCGCCATCTCATCAGTCAAATGCGCCTTGGCGCGCAAATCCCATGGAACACAAAACCAGAATCCAACATTGAGAAATCGTTTTGCTGTTGTTTTGGCTCGCAATTCGGATTCGCTTTTGGCACTCACTGACTTACTGCATCAATCTCCATATCTAACTTCACCTCCAACTCCTGTTGTCCTATTCCTCAATTTTTCAATTAATTGATGCTCACGATGCACTTGGCGCTCAAGTTTTCAGATTCTCTGTATAACATGACATTCATGGCTAATAACTTTCGCATAGACATAATCATAATCCGATTATAAATCCCCTACGTCACAACGTCACATGTGTAGAGGTGTGTGTGTGGCTCTGTATAGCACTCTAGTTGATTGTAAATTGATTAAGCAAACTTTTTTTACAACTTTCATGGAAAATAATGAGAGTAATCTGGATGTAGTCGAGATAAAAGATGCTTTGTAATTAAGACAAACTCAAGACTTATGTCGATTGCTAGTTAAGTTAGTTAGTTAAATATTGTTAGTTTAATATTTGTATGATTTTAAGCTAAAAACAATAAATTATTTTTTAATATTTCTGCACTTTATTGCCAGTTAATGTGTGGCTTTAAATGAGTGCGAGATTAATTAAAGCAAATTCCTTTGCAAATAATTAAAAAAACCTATTTAATTATGTCTAATATAATTTACTCCCTTATTTCACAAATCTATATTTCGAATATTTAGGGGTACATAAGAACTCTCCCTAGTTGGAGAAAGGGTATTATAATTATGGCAGCTTGCCTTAAGTAGGCAACCTATTAAATTGTTTTAACGTAGTTTTTTAGTAGTTGTTTATGTTGTACAAACTAAGTACTTAACTAAACTATTAGAAATTAATAGTTAGAACTTTAAAAAGTAAAACATTCTCCTAAAAAAAAATAATATTGTAAACCCATACTCACAAAATGATTGCAAAAGTATGGGTTCATGCTGAAAACTGCGTTAAATATTTAGAATTTAAAAACAAAAACCTACATAAATTTCATTTAATATCTTTGACTATACATTATTTTCTTTATCAATTGTAAGACGAAATATGTACTTATTTTAATAAGTTTATATCCATGGCAAACTCTTTGAATAAATTCATAATATACTTTCTGGCTTATCTGCGAATAAACGACCCCAGTTCCAAGATAACTTCAATTTATATTAGATGAACTTTCCTAAGCAATTTTTGAGCAACAATTTTGAATATTTTCTTTATCAGAAGAAAACCATATGACAATCTCATTAATAAAAAGAATATAAACATAATTCTGGATGTCAAAAATATTCCCATCAAGAAGTACATTTCGAAAGATATAAAGAAACAATTTGCTTTTTTTGAAAACCCTTTGAATTTATTACTGATACATTGATAATAAGTATGCTGCATATAACGTTTATTGTTAATTATATAAAATCAATTGTTTTACAATTGTCAAAAGAACTTGCACAAATGACCAAAAAATAATTACAAACAGCAGCCACCACACAGGGTTTTATAATATGGATATACATTAAAAAAAGGTTTTCGTAGTTGTTTTTTATCTATATAAAATCTGGTATCCCTTTTGGACCCATTGGCCTGTGCAGCGTGGAATGATGTTGGGTTGTCCTAGGCCAGCACTGGCAATGGAATTCGAAGTGGCTGTAAGGCGACTTGTCATGAGTGCCAAACTGCTGGCCAGGACAGGCTGCTGGTTGATTGATGTTGAATTGCATTTGTGCAGATTGTGGGGGGGCAAATTAAGAATATGAATAGTGGGGAGAGGTGTGGGATTTACAACGTGACGATAACGATAACGATAACTTTGCAAAAGGCATTAAACTAAGGGTGAAATTTTTGAACTTAAGGTGGAAGCAGGCAGCAGGTCCTATTTTTTGCGTCCCTGGTAGAACTCTCGGATAAGCTGACGCAGATACCGCGATTCGTTGCGACGCTCGGCGAGTGTGCGACTCAGCTCCTCATTGGCCTGAATCAACTGTTGTTCCTCGCCAAGCACATGCTCCATTTCAACTTTCTTCTTCTGGCGATATCGCGTGGCCGCATTCTTGTTCTGTTCCTTTTTTCTGATCTTGCGATCTTCAACGCCGCGTCCATAAGTACGGGTGCGCTTTTTCGCACTGCCTGAGCTGCTTGGGGATGCTTCTGTCGACTGCTCCTCCTCGATGGTATGGGAAGGTGAGCTGCTGCTTGCCTCGGGCAGCCATTCCTCATCCACATCCGCAACACTGCCGCCGGTAAAGCTGCTGTCGCTGTTACTGCTGCTGCCCAACGATGACGACGCTTGCGATTCGCAGTCATCATTGTATCGTTGCCAGTTGGTCGGCAACTGCAGCTCCTGAGCACGCATATTGACAATGTCATCGACCAGTTGAGTTTCACGATCGATTTCACTGTCTGGTACCCAGCTGTTGGTAAAAGTGTATGCCGGAGCAGCTGCTGCTGGGGATGTAGCTTCCGTGGCAAAGGGTTGCTGCAATATAGATTAAAAGTTTGATATAGGAAAACTATTTCCAAAGACAACCCTATTACTTCACTTACCACCTTCTGCTCCTCTTTGACAATTTCATGATGTTGTTGTTGGTAGGCATCAAATTGGGGCGGCGACTGCGGCGGCGTCAGTTGTTGCAATGTAAACGATGAGTCGCAATGTTGGAAATCAGCGACTGAAGCAGCGACTTGTGCTTTGGTTATGGGTAGTATGACCTGTGACACCA
Organism: Drosophila neotestacea; assembly: GCA_035044365.1. NCBI lineage: Eukaryota > Metazoa > Arthropoda > Insecta > Diptera > Drosophilidae > Drosophila > Drosophila neotestacea. The sequence continues at coordinate 225,689 of JAWNMD010000052.1, read as the reverse complement.
CATCAAGGTGCTGTGAAAAGCTTGTTGTCTCATAGTCGATGTAGTGCGGCGCCTTTTGGTCTAGAAGGCACTCTGTAAATAGAATTTAAGATGATTCTGGTTACATTTTAATGTATAGGTTGAGATTAGGACTATAACCTAATGATTTCGGTTATTACTTTAGGTTTAAGCTAAGATAAAGGTTGTGTCTAATTGAAATATTTGTTAATAAATCTATATTGTTATCTTAACACTTTCTTTCTTCAATCAATAAATTTCTAATCCCACAGAGCTTTGAGGAGAGGAGAAAATGCTTTTAAGTAAAAAGAAAGTATTTTCCTATACCTTTTTCAAATTATAAATATTTATAATAAAGATTTGGCTTTTTTCATTAGCTTAAAATTAGTTTGAAAGATGTATAAATACTGAAAATAATATCCCGCATTTTATTGGTATTGTTATTTGATTTATAATCTCTTTTGTTAAATATTTTCTTAATTCTTAAATAAGTATTGTATATTATAGTATCTGTACAGCTTTTGCTTTTAATCGTAATTCAAATAAATAATTAACTTAGATAATGAAAGTGGTTTGCCTTCTATAGGGCTGAACTCGTATTCCCTCTCGACTATTAATACAGTAATTTATAACTAATAGCATTGAAACGGAATGTACTTGCAATGCATATGGCTGTTATAATCAACTTTTTACATAATTTAATAGAAATTTCCATTTGTTTTCTATACTTTAGCTACATCTGTTGCATGGCTGTACCAACAACAATAACAAAAACAAAAACAACGCTGACGACAACAACTACGTCGTAATATTAGAACTGTTGTTGTTCTATATTCTTAATTCAAACTGATTTCCATTGAAGTGAAGGACGCCTGGACCAGAGACCAGAGACCAACAACAGCATAGCAATAGCATATAGTAAATATTTGCATATTGATTGTGGCACATTTTCAACTGTGATTGTTTTGTTTCAATTCAATTTATTGATTCTAAACTTTAAGAGAGAGGAGACGACAAATATTGAAATCAGCTGCTGTCATGTGGTCGATTTGATTATTTGGTTGCCTCTTGTCAGTCAATTGAGAGGCGACAAAAAGCTCGCATAAATCGCGTTGTGATTGTCAAAAGGTTATCAGTTTCTCCGGCCAGTTACCAAGTGCAATTCACAGTCTGAGACAAGAGATTAGGGAAAGCAAAAACAACCTTCGTCTGCACACCTGCTAGGTGTGCACCAGTTGGCACATAAATACACCTTGGGCTGGGTCGCATTCCCCTAAACACTTGGGATTGAGTCTCGCAATTACCATAACACGTTCCATTAGACTTCAAAACACAATGTCGGGGCGCGAAAAATACAAATATACAGAGCAATTGCAACGACATTCAATTGATTTACATAAAAATCTAGTTTTCATTTATAATACATTTCAGTTGCAAGCGTTTCAATTGGTCGCGCCCACAATAACTTACTGAAAGTATAATGTTAAGGGGAGGTTTAAGGCGAGACAAATGGAAAGTTTCAAGAAACTTTACATTAATGTCAATGAATATTAATAGAAATCAGTTAAGGGCACATTTAGTATTAGAATCGTTGTCAATATCTCTGACAAATTGTTACTTCAAAATAGTTGTTCTTTAAGTGATTTGTTGCAAAGCAATGACAAAGTTTAATGACCTTATTGCTTAAATATGCAGTTAATAATACTTGACAATAGTTCCATTAGTAGTCAATTTGTCAGGCATCTATATTAACTTTGTCTATATCAAACATAAAGTTAATTACTTTATTTAGTAACTAATATACAATTCAGTAACTAACATACAATTGAAACTAATTTCTTCCCTTTTAAACCTAATCTTCCGTCAAGATTAACATTTACCATGTAGTCGATATTTGAGATTAAAAGCTTGCTTTCATTAGACATCAAATTGTATTATTATTATATTGACATGAAGATAAGAAAGTTTATAGTAATTAAACTATGACATTAAAATGAAATCTGATTACTTTCAATAAATATTTAAAATATTAGCTAATCAATTTGAAATGATAAAGAACCAGCAAAATATCTACAAAATAAAAGAATATTTGCCTTCAAATTAAACGAACCATATAAAAATGTTTAAGTATGTAATTTCTTTGTTTATCATCTATATAGTAAAGTAGTTGAGACTGGAGTTCAAGTACTGACTCTAGTCAGTTCACATTTTGTCCTACATTTTTCTGCAAACTACGCAATTTGCAGCTGCAGCTGAAAGTCAGTTCAGCCTGGATGATAGTAAATAGTTCAGAGATTAATGCTAACAAAGTTGCTATTGTGAATAACAAATAGAACGTCTGGAAGTAGAGAAGCAATGCCATTTTATTCTACACTATCGTTAAGTATACATATTTTTTAAACAGTAATATATTTATATTTAATGGGGACATGATTAAAAACAACCTTGGCGTACGTATAGAAATGGCCGCACACTACTTTGTAGCAGTTTGCCTAGAAAAATAGCAAAAATAACAACTAATTTTTAACAGAAATATTCTGGAAAAAAACTTGTGTGATTTTCCCTAAAGTCCCCGCAAAATAAAGGGATTTTCCATTGCAAATCACTTTATACAATCTAAATAAATTAAAATGTATTTTGTTTTCTAAACTATCTTTAAATCAAATTTATTAGGTCAAGGTCATAGAAAGTTTATTAAAAAATTTGTCAAGCTGTGCTCTATGCTTATCAGTTAGAAACGACAGATTAATTATTAATCTCAAATTGTATTATTTACAGAAATGTGTAAATATTTGGAAAAGGCGCGTCCAATCCAACAGACAAGTCATGCAAATGCATTTTATAAATACTAAACAGAAAGCGAACCAATCGCCGCAAAAGGAAAACAATAAAAAAGATAATAAAATAAAATAAAAAGAGAAGTACAAGGCATGATAAACCCGACCGACCGGAAAGTCATCTTTAAAAATCGACCAGACTTTGCACAGCTTCAACGAAACTCAAACTAAACAAACAAGAGGAGTTCAGTGAAAGAAAATAAGAGACAATAAGTGTTTCTCAACAGAGACATGTAAGTTCCTATTACTATCACGAACTATGTATTTGGTATATAGAAATTTGTAATTATCTACTAATATATAAGAATCCTGAGTTTATGTATTTTAGCAACATTAAATAAAAACCTTTCTATAGAAAGATTTTTTTTGATTACTATGCTAAATGGAACTTAAACAAAAATCTTATTTTAAACAAATTCTTTCGACATTTTGTATATAATTACCCTATTTCCAGTTCAGTATTTAGAATTTATTGATAATAGTAAAACGTGTCGACTTAATTTATAAATATGTATATGATTTCTTATTCAAAACGAACTTAACTTATTAAAAATGCACCTTTGTGATCTATTTTTAAAGATACAATATAATCGTGTCTCTTAATATATTAAAAAGTGATCTCATTCTGACCCACATCAACTTATAAAATAGACTTTCTTTTTGATTTCAGTAAATATACTAACCATAGGCTTGTTGCATAAATATGTAACTGCTCATAATTGCGGCAGCAGCGACTCAGATTCAGAAAGATCTTATCAAATTTCAATGAAATAAATGGAAAATCAAGTGGCAGTAATGTGAAAGGGATTGAAAAATTAGCCCTACAAATTAAGTGTAAATAAACGCTGAACGCGTGAAAAGAAAACTAAACATAAAACGTGAAAAATGTAACTACAAATTTAAGACTAATTGTTAAAATTGCTAAATTAACGAGATGCGCTTTTAAAGATATGTTTGTATATTTAAGAATTATTTGCAACAGAAAGAGAACACAACAGGTGTGTGAGGTTTTAACCTGTTGAATAAAAATCACAGCGAATTTTGAACGGGTATCAAAAAATTGGCACGGCCAAAGCGTGTGCCAAGTTAATAACAAACAATAAGGGAAAGGCACAGACAAAGACTTGTTAAATGTGCTTTAATGTGCTGTATTTTGAAGGGGAGATTCTGGAAATTGATTGTATGTCTATGTTTCTGATCAACTGCTGCCGCAAATACTTGGAGGGCGTGGTTAGCAGAGGCAGCTGCAATTAACAAGGCAATTAAAGCCGTTTAGCGTCGCTTCACCAACTTTTGCGAATTGATCACAATTTCACGGTTCCACATGTAACGGTATCCACAGTGTGGTATCATGCTCACAAAGTCCTGCGCGCTTATAATCAAATTCTGGCCGAAATCTTGAAACCTTTGCTCCAGTTTAGATACAGATTATAAGCAGAGACAGGACAATAGATATGGGTAGATATAGATACGAATGAGATGGCGTGTTGATTCCGTTGATCAGCTACATATAGTTAGGTATCGATAAACTCCTTAAACGCACGCGTTTTGTTTTGTTTGGCGCCGTTGCGAATTGTGATTTGGAGACCGGAACACAGTTTGACAATCACTGCACAATCACAGTACGACAATCAATTGTCTTGCCTTGATTCTGATATCTCTCTCTCTATTAAATACCAATTTAATTCAATTCGATTCAATTATTTTCCGTTTTTAACGTTTTTTGCGCGTTTCAAAACGCCAAGACGTGGGTCTTGCTTGTTTTCGTTGTTTTTTTCTTCTTTTATTTGTTATTTGCTTTTGTTTTTTTTTTCACTAAAGGCAGTTTCTTTGTTTTCCAGTTTTTGCTGTTGTTGTTGTTGTTGTTTTTATTATGGGCACATTGAAACCCGAAACCGAGTTTTTAGCCGAGCGCACGCGTCAGAGTAACAAATTGTACTGAGCATTGTTCGCAGAGCGTACACGGTTTTTGCTCTGGTCAAGTCAACAAAATGCACACAAAAAGAGAGCAAATACGAGGGAGAGCATGTGAGAGACAACAAGCCCTGCAATAAGATCAGTCTCTGGCACTGTTGTCTCTCCAATACAAGATGGTATCAGCAATCGATCGCAAAACCCGAAGACGAAAACGAAGCCGAATCCGACTGCGAAGCTCATAAGCCAACGGACTTGGCACAGTGGACAACAGACAATTGATACCATTAACAATTGTATAGGCAATTATTTATAAAATATACAATATAAATAAACAAGAGTGAAAGCTCTTTTATGAATGCAACGAATATACTTTTTCCCATGACATCCAAAATATTTGTTTATGTAATAATATTTGTAGTGCAATCATATTTGATCTAGTTAAATTTATGATTAAGTAAAATAGTTTTAAAGGAAAGTAATTAAATCAATTAAATATTGTAATTGTAATACAGCTAACAAAAAATGTGTTACGATTTTATAACAAAAGCAAAAAATATTTAACTAAATAACACAAATTGCAAACATGTATATATGTTATATGTTTTAAGTCACGTTTCAAGTTGTTGTTGAAAGAATGTGAGTCAAAATATATCTTGTTCCACTGTTCATTGATTGCTGAACATTACTTTAATCTACATTATTGAATTTTACTTAACTAAACATTATCAATACACTTTTAATAAATATATTGTGAAAAGTAACCCAACAGGTCTTCGAACGTTATTCCCAACGTCTAACCTCCCAAAATGTTGATAGACATTCAAATTATTATTGTTAATAAATATTAATTGTTGAAAGATGTGAGACCTCAATGGAAAAAACACGTTAACGTTCATTGATCTTGACTTCCCCCGAATGTAATTAAAATATATAGAACTTTCCTGTCGTTAATAGCGAATATATTGAAAAAGTATAGTATTTTTAATAATAAACAAAATTAATTTATAATCATATAATATGCACTTTATAATAAAAGTCAGCTGCCGAGTTCAATGACAGCGTCCTATATAAAGCTCGAATCTCTCACTCTCTTCGGAGATGAAAGCTGCCTACATACTCACTATATATTATATATACTTGTCGTAAAGAGCCTGTAATGATGGTAAACCAAGCCTTAAAAAAAGGCAGACAGCTCGAAATTGTGGATGCGAAAATAGGGGGCACGTCCCAAAAGAAAAAGTTAAAGTTAATTTTAAAACAAAGATATTGAAAACTGTCATTTCCTGCCGATTTTAATTGCATCCCAAAAATATTTAATTTGCTGTCCGACAAAATAAAAACAAATTTCCATATGCAGATTAAAATGGTTCATTGATCTGACCAAACGATAAGTCCTTGAACCCGTTTAATTCTATTGCCGCATAGCTAAAGTACATTTTAGATTCTGGTTTACTTAATCAAGCAACGACCTGACCTTCAACTAAACTGCTCGAAATATGAATTATTCGAGTTCTGAACAAACTTGTAGTGAGAGAAGCTAGCAGCTCAAGAGACCTTTTTTGAAAAATGTGTTTGGAGAGCTTTAAATACGTGATCAAATAGCATAACAAAAATTCCAACATTTTGTAACCAGCTCTTAAATAGTCAGCATTATGTAGCTCGTTGCGGACCACGTTTATAAGCCATAATTACGTTGCAGACAATGTGAAAAAATCAGACCAAATAACATACATAAACAAAAACAAACAAACTGGTTTTCAAACTGCACTCTGACACTCACCTGCCCAATAATTTCAACCTGCCAACCGTTTACAAAATTGATAACTAATCAGTTAAGAGAGCAGATAAGCAACAGTCTCGACAAACGATTTGAATTTTTGTGAAATTTCTTATGCAAATAAAATTTATATTTCCTACAAATCATATAACAACGCTTGATAAATACATTCCATGCAAACTTTTTCAAAAAATATATTAAATATTAGAATTCCTAAATATATTTCATAAACGTTGTCTGTTGCCATGTATTATAGAATATATTAAAATATAAACCTAAACAGGTTTTGCACATACATATCTTCAACATGATTCAATAAACAAGCTAAAGCTGCTCAACAAGATCATTTAAAATTGTTTGTCTACGTTTTTCAGACGATCAAAGTTCAACTGAATTTTTAAATATTTTGAATTGATCTTGAAATATAACATATTCAGATTTTTTTCGAAAATGACTTTATGGAGATTTTATATATTTCTATAAGTTACATCTACTTAACAAGTTTTCTGTAAACTTTGTTACATATCAGTAACTAAACTGACACTGGAGTTATTTTTAGCTGTCCAATAACCTCTTGATATAATAATATATGTAGGAGATAATCTTTAGTTTCCGAGTTAAGGGACAAATTATCAAAATTAAAAGTAATGCACATAGCGTTTTGTCCCTGCTAATTCAATTAATTTGCTTTTACAACCAAGAATCTCTTAATATTGCCAGTGCTCTTATTGTTCTAACTGTTGTCATACATGACTAAAGCAAATAACATTATTTAACTTTTCCCTGCTCTGACTACAAAGTCATATTGTAATTTAGGATTAATTTTAATTATTTAATGGAACTTGCCTTCGTCCTTCAAATCCAGAAACTCCACAACCAAATCCTCACTGCAGAGCATCTCCATTGAGACAGCCTCCTGCAGACTGTCCGCTCCATCGTCGCTCATAAGTGTAATACCTGAAGAAAACAGTTACATTTAGATGATGGATACAAGATTGTAAGACAAACTGACCATTTGCAAAGTTATCGTCGTATAGAAAAGCTACTGTCGGCTCATCAAGCGCAAAGAGCTCGCTGGCCACAGCAGATGGTGGCGAAGCCGGCTCCAGCTTGAGATCCCAGTATAGTTCCTTGGGTAATTCCAAACTTTCCATTGTCAATGTTGTTGTATGTATATTGATCAAAATCAGATGAGTCTAAACTTGATGTGCAATATATTGAATCCGGTCCGAAGAATGTGATGAACGTTGGTTGTTCTTGCTGTGTATGTTGTTGTGAGGATGCCATGGTGGCACTATAATAAATAAAGAAAAACAAGAAAAATATTATAGATTTTTGTAAAAAAACAAATATGTATTATAGATTAGTATGTTGAATCTAGAGCTATATATTAAACCCATTCAAAGACCTGTAAAACTTTCGACCGATGACAACTATGTGATATGTATAGTCAACTTTATAATTTAGGGCAGTTTTCTCATCTTGCCAATAAGGTTTTACATGCAAAAAGCTGATTTTTGGCCGATGATACATATGACATCTATATATTTGTATACATATGTATGTATGTACATAAATATAGCAATTCAATTTCAACCAAATATGGTCAGGCTTTATGAAACTTTACCAAAAACGCGTATTGTAAGTTAAGTTGGGATATCTTAAGAAAACAAATCTTGGACTGATCGTTCCTATGACAGCTATTTGATATATTGATTCCTGATCCAGAATGTACATATCGTTTATGGGGTTCGTAACGACCCCTTTAATGCGTTATACAGTTCGTGACACAATTATATTACCCTCTGCAAAGTTATTAAAACACACAAGCATACAAAAAATAGTGCCATTAGCGATGATTACACGGCACTATTTAGCTAACCTGTAGTGTAACTAGTTGAGGTGTAAATAATTAATAATTTTACAGTTCATTCGTCAACTGCAGTCCGACGTTAACAAATCAAATTGTCTGTCTGTGACGTAAACTGCTGATTAGAATTCAAACTAATCCTCGTTTAAATTATAGCTATTGCAGTTTTGTGATATACTTTGCACATAAGAATGTGTGTTATTAACGGACATGTGGGTTTATATATGCATATAAACGATCCCCTCACTTGCTCAGAATGCAAGAGCCAAAGAGAGAGAGAGAGAAAGAGATGATTCACTTTCCGTTGCACGTGTTGCTTCGTGTGGCAAGCACAAACAAATTTTTGCCCAAAAGGTTACAAAATTTGCTTTACGATTGCATCAGCCAATTCAGCTTCTCCAGCTGATTGTTTGGTGGTTGTTGCATGCCCCAAACAGTTGCCAATGCTTCTGCCACGTTACCATGAATTGACCATACAAGTAACAACACACACATGGCAACAGATCACAAATATGCAACGCGTTTGCCAGTGCCTGTGTGTGCGAATGCGCCATTGCGAAACTCATACATACATATAATACACTTGTGCTGCACTCAATTTATGTAAATAAACAATACTTACAATTTTTTTTAAACATTTTGATAACTTTTGTGTGTTGGGGCACTGGTAGTGCTTTTTGCTTTGCTTGCGCGCAAACTATAGAGCCATTTTTATGTCCATATAAATGCAAAAAACTTTAGTGAAAATAATTGAACCTTTTTGCGTTTCATTTGGGACGATACTAAAGTTGTGTGCTAGTTGCCAGACTTCAGAAAAAAACCTAGTTTTCAAAGTAAACAATATGATATGATAGCGCTAGCAAACAAGAGATGGCGCTACCACAGTTCTGTAAAGTGGCAGCCTTGGTTCTTAGCGCCACCTCTTGTCTGTTTTGCGAAACATAAATCCGCCACCTATGATATACTTTTAGAAATAAAGCGTGTAAAATTATCGAACAAATTCAGAAAATAAAAAAAGGTCCTTCCATTAATTAAATTGCTATCATGCACATTTTTAAGTAGATTTTCAGATCGCCTACATTTTTGTAAAATCCACTCAAAAGTGGAAACTAGGCTGCCACGCTTTAGAACAGTGGTGGCGCCATCTTTTGGTTTGTTAGCGCTGCCAGCTGTCAGGTTGTTTACTTTTAAAACTAGATTATTTTAAAGTCTGGCAATCCTCTCAACCCAACACTAATAATAATTAATATGAGTGCTTAACTACATTTAATCTGCGTGAAAACGTACGCTTGCGCGTAAATATAGTGTATATGACGGGCGTGTGCTAAACGACGAAATACAGACGTGCCCCCTAATCGGCCAATGTGCGTGTATGTGTGTGAAAGATGTGTGTAAAAGCAGAGGTCAAAAGTGCACGCAGGCCAAAGAAGACCAATCCTAATGGTCAACAAATGCAACATATGACGTAAAATAGGTAATTCGCGCTCTAATAACGTTGTGCTTTCCTAGAAATTGTAATCGAATCGGCGTAACAGTAATCACAACTCTGGCATTTGTTTTTGTTATGCATTGAGTACGTAAATACACAACCATATACATATGTATGTATATAATATATATGTAAATATTATATGCAGGCGCAGACAACGCTGACGCCGTTGTTGTTGTTTTTGCTTCTTTGACACCCTGCCAGGGTGACCATTGCTAGCGCCAGAAAATTCCTATGCTGATAAGAGCGAGAGAGCGCGTGAAAGAGAGTATAAGATACGGGTGAAGCTTAAGCGTGAGCGTAAGCGAGAGCGAGAGAGAGACGTGCTACCGTCAGCTGTTTTATGTTTTGATTTGCAGGGAAATAATAATCGCAATCACACACAGGTTTTTAGCTTTGTTCTTGACGAGCTCTGATCAGTACCGTTTGTGAAATTGAAAAGTCATCAACGGGTACCGCGTTCAATTCAATCGCCGAAAGCTTTTGACTTTTTGTATTATCAGCACAAACTGACTGACGTCTCAACTTGAATAGTTGCGCTTTCATATAAATGTGTGTGTGTGTGCTTGTAATTAATTGTGATTATTGCGCTTTTGTGACGCATTTAACGGCAAACGCGTAAAAAGCGGGGCGTGTTTGTCATTAGGAAAAAGAAGAAGAGCAACAACAACAAAGCGACGAGTGCTCAGAAAAATAAATTAAATAATGTTACGATTTGAAAACCGTTAATTAATAAATATCAACAAAATAGTAGAGTCTTCAAACGTACAGATGTACATAAATAAAAGTGCAAATTGCTGATAGCAACACAATAAAAAAAAAGAAACGAAATTAAATTATACAGAATTGACATGAATAAAAAATAAAAAAAAGTGTTAATTAGTTGGATAATCTTTAAAATAAGAGAGAACCATATATCTTTTATGCAAAGTGTTGAATTCTGAAAATAATAATTCAGAGAATAATGGTTAAAAGCAATAAAACGAGTGGAAAACATTAAGCTCAAAATCTGCAGCAGCACCTGGTCATATTACAAAACCAACAACAACAATTAGAATTATAATAATAGTGAAAAATGATGTTGAACAAATACGAAAGCTACCAACGCACAAACAACATGTTCCCACATCACCATCAGCAACAACAACAGCAGCAGCAGCAGCAGCAACAACAGATCCAGCATCAACTCTCCCTATCGCACTCACACACGAACCCACAGCAGCAGCTACAGTCTCTGCCTCATCCCCTCTCTCAGCTGCAATATGCCGGCAGCACTGACGCTGGCAGCACTTCGGCAGAACTGGCAGCAGCTGAGATGCTGGCAGCATCGAAGGCGGAACGGGAATCGATACATTCGGGCCAGTTTATGGTATCGCACTTTGAGGCCGAGGAGGCCCAAGATGATCTCGAGGATGATGGTGAGGTGAAGATGCTCGATCCGGAAGATCCGAGTCTAGATAAAGCCGGTGAGGAGACAAATACCTGCCGCGATGTTCAGCTGTATGTGCCACAAACCGTGGTGCACTTTCCACGCATGGATTTGGATCGTGAATGTGATGAGAATAGCATGGGTATGATTACCTCCCATCTGGAGATCGAGACATCGTTGACCAAGCTTTTCAAGTGCATGAATCTGGCCTATAGGTGAGTTACGATCACGGTTACCCCACAAATTGTTCACGCTCCCCGCGCGTGATATCAATCTCGGTCTGTCTTTGGTTTTGGGTTTGGGAGCGGGGACTGGCCGAAAAGACATGTCCGCATAATCGGGGGCACATGTTAATGACGCCGACAGCGACGCCGACGTCGCTGCTCGGGTTACCTGAGCGAAAAACTTCGTTTTAATCGCTCGCTCGCTCTTTCGTCTTTGTTTTCCTCTGTGTTCTTCGTGTCCCATTTCTGCAGACGTTCGCAAATGCATTCAGTCAAAATAATATTCCTATATATGCATTATAAATCATACTCAGAGTCGTACTTATAATTACTTACAACTACATTTGCATACCCTGTTTTAATTGTAATCTTTAAAAGGGAATTGGTAAAACAGTTTAAAAAGTCCCAAATAAACAAAGCATTGAAATTGGTTTGGAAGTATCTTTAAAAATAACAATGCTTTTCATACTAAGCGACAGTGTTTTACACACTTATGCACATACGTATATAAATGGGTGCATATTTGTAATAAACGTGTTCTTAAACTATTATATTCTTAGCTATATACATATTATAGGGCTTTGATTAATATATAATTTTAGAAGTAACGGAGAAGAGTCATACATTTAAAAAAATTAAGTAAGGAGTCTGTTTTCTATTCCTTTCTGAAAAATATATTTTGGGAAATTTCTTTCAAAATGTACATACAATTTAATAAATAGGAACAATTTTCAAAATTTTGGATATTATGTATATTATATTATATTTACACTAACTAAAATTCTTGGACACTTATATTCTCGATCGTTATCTATATTAGTAGTAGCTTGTAAGAAAGAGTGAATAGGGTCAATGATAATGTAGCTGTTAGAATATAAAACATATATTTTAGACTCTAGATTATAATCTACAGTATTAGGGGATGGAATAAAACAGCATATTGGAATTTGTTGTATAGATTAAATAAACATACATATGTATGTATGTTTAATTATTCTATAGATTATTACATATAGAGTAGGTCTGCCCTTTCTTACTAAATAATGAATTGATTCTGATATTGATTTTCTAAATATTCCTATGCGTATATATTTTCATGATCCTCATTTATATTTCAGTTGAATACAAACCTATATATCATATTCTTAAAACTTGATCTATAACACGCGCCAACACGTTTGTTTACATAGTTCTGGAAAAATGTACAAAATGCATTTAAAAAGTTTATTACAAATCAACAGAGAGCAATCAAAAAATCTGGCATAAATTATTTAGAAGTCAATTTCTTTTGAGAGAGAAAATGTTTGGTGGTGTATGTAAACTACGTAGTTAGTGACAGAAACAAGCTTAAATTGATTGATAAACTAGACATACCCTCTGAGAGAGCATCATAGTTTTTGTATAAATACTTATTTATATATTCTTTACACCTGTTCATATGTACAAGCTTAAAAGTATATATATGTATGTACATGTGTACGTCTGGAAAATTGGACTTTAGCCGCGTCTCTAATTCGCATTGGGCACGTACACAGGTTTTGTTTGTTTGGCCCCCTATCACTACGATACGGCTAAGAGTTTTGGGTTCATTCAGGCTTTTAGTCATCGAAGATCGTATGTTGCACGAATTATTATTATTATTGTTATTTTTTTTTTGCTTGCCAATCTATATTTAGCTTCATGTGGAGCGGTCTTTTTATGGTCAGCTCTTTCGCATTTTTTGTGGTTTAGCATACTCGTATATTATTGCCACGCCTTATCAGTTAGATAGGGCTTTATTTATGTTATTCTTGTCTTATCAGCATGTGCATTTCTCCAGGACTTCCATTCAGTATTCTAACTACTTTGTGGTGGGAATGCTGCTAGATAATGCGCAGTGGGCGCGAATTTACGTGGGTAGAATGTAAAGTTCTACCAAAAATAAGTCGAATAAAAAATGTTTTAAAATATATTCAATGTTTAGTGATTTTTTAAGTATCTGAACATTGAATTAATTGCTAATGTTATGATTGAAAAAATGTATTAATAATTTAAATGATAGACTTCAATTTCTATCTTTCAATGTGCGAACTTCTTTTAACAGTTATGAAAATCTACCCACAAGTTAACAAATCTAATGATCTTAACTATATCTTTTGGTATACGATGTCCCACTATCTAAGCTTGAATGCTAAAGTAATTAACAGAATCAGAGTAATTAACAGCTTCAAAGTGTGGAACGTGGGTTTAACACTAGCATTGCTCTCATTCATTTCGAAAACATATATTCTAATATGTAGGAAAAGGAACCAGTTTTTAACTCCAACAGCTGATTGTAAATTCTGGGAAGAGAAAAGTCTCTATATATTTAAAAGATAGGAACTTGAAATATTTATAGACTTTCATTCCAACCTAAGAGAGTAGTATTCTTGGTAGACAGAAAACTTGTTTTGGTAAAAGAGACATAGACTAAACGTCGCTCACCACGATGACGTAGCATATTAGCATTTTAGTGTATTTCCCTTCTCCAGCGAGAGTCGGAGAAAAAAAACTGGAATTCTCGTAAATATTCTAAAAATGTAGGAAGCAAATTGCTATGAGAACATAAACAGTTTCGTTTTGTAAAGTAGAGAGGGAATATAAAACGATTGCAGCCAATTGTAAATGACTTCGATTCAAGTAGTTTGTTATGCAATAATTTCTGTTTTGAGGGCGTGTTTCGAGTAAATCAACAATAAATGCACCTGTGTTAAATATTTGTTTAGAATTTGCGAATGAATCATCGTCATTCAGCGATAACAATAACAACAATAACAAAATTAACAACAACAGATCATGTATCGCCTACGTATTGATTAGTTAAGTTATTGTTTACAACGTTTGTGCATTGATATCGATACGTATTTGTTATTAAGAGTAATTGATTTGGGTTCCTCTCATAGTAAACTTTAAATGCATTTTCCCCATGTCACTCCCTGGATATCAGTTTTGATAGCAAAATCAGATTTACGAGTGTGTTTCCCCATTTTTTCTCCCTAATCAATCGTCACATCGATAGCTGGCAATTTTGTCAGCTGCGCAACTCAAACATAATAAAACAAGCAAAAAAAATAAATAAATAAATATTCCGATTTTGTTTAGAGATTGTCGCCCAGGCGGGTTATGGGGCAAGCTAAAAATAGCACACAATCTGTCCATTTCTATACTTTATATTATTTATAGACAAGCATACCTTCTATTATTGAGAATTACGCATTTAAGCGTAAACTTTTTAATTACGATATTTCTTTGTGTTCTTTGACCTTTACATCAAGTGACTAATTTTTATTTTATTTTTTTTTTAAATTTTTTTTCCCTTTCAGTCAAAAACTTACCTCCCCAAAGTGGAACCATTTCAAGGGTGTGCGTTTGCGTTGGAAGGACAAAATTCGCCTCAATAATGTCATCTGGCGCTGCTGGCATATGCAATGTGAGTATAAATATTCCACTCTCTTACCATTACTTCTTAAAATATCCTTTTGCATTAAATATATGGATATAATGTCAGAGATCAGTATTTTTGTTCTGCTTTATCAACGGTCTTTATATTTTCGTACATCACATTTTTTTAGAGAGAAATGTTAAGATTGCGTTAACCAAGTATTGACTTTATTAGATGATACCTATTTTCAGTATAGCAGGGATAAAATGTATTAGTTTATACCCTTGTAATCGCATTTATTACATCTTAAAACAATCTTTTTTTTGTAATTTTAGAAAGGCGTTTTAATGCATGTTAGAATTTTGCGTCTGCATTTTATTATTAAAAATGTTGTAAAGAGAAAATACTCAATAATGCAATTAAATTTTAAAAATTATAAGAAACAACTGATGTAAATTTTTAGCTCAAGTAAATTTTAAAAAATACTAAATTATTCTTATTATTTAATCATGCAATTATTTAAGGTATTTCGATAGGCTATCAGAAAAACGTTGTTGTTCAGTATATTCTCCCATCAGCTGACTCGAAACGATATACTTATATTTATAATTTCTGTTGCTCTATTTTTAATAGACGCATTCAAATAGTAAATTACATTAAATTGTGCATGACACAATTATATTTCGGGAATTTGGCATTTCAAAATAACACTGCATAAAGCCACTGACAAAATGAGCAAATAAAGTTTGCAATAGATGAAAGATAAAATAAATTTTTCGGAATTTTCAATTCTAAAGCATTAAAAAAGTAACACAAAATCTAGTTTACGTTAAGATAATGCTACCCAAATTATCTTAATAAATTTTGTTAATGTTATTGTTAGAAAGAAAAGTAATAAGAACATCCCTTAGTTTGGTCGCCATTTAGAAATTGCAAAATTATTTTGAAGTGGTGCTGAAATCTAGTGGCTCGACACTTGGATTATGACATACAAAAATCATACATTTGGAACTATTTTTAACTTTATTATTTGTATAACCCAAATTCTAAGATTGCTAATTTTTAATTGGAGTTTAACATATCTTTACAACTTCCACTGCGCGGCTTTTGTCAATAAAACTGCGAGGGTCGTTGATAAAGTACCTGAAATATTTTTACAAAAGATTGCCAAATGAATTAAATAGTGTTAGACCTCAACCCTCAAAAGAAGTGCGACGTCTGGCAAAGTAAACAATTAAATAAAGCTAATCAAGAGCTTTTAAAGCACAAGCGAGATCATAATCGCAAAAACGCTCTACGTAAAGTAGTTGCTGGTAGAGATGAGTCTCATTTGTTGGTAATTTGTCAACTGGTTTTCGTTTTGTGGTTTCGCTTAGGAAAAGAGAGGTATTCGTAGTCGAGTCGTTGTCATGGGTCTGGCCTCCTCACACACTTGCTACGCACTTTTCCTACTCAGCTGATGTAGCTGCTCTTTCTTATCAGCGTCGATGGCCTTATCAATATGATGCCTGTCTGGCGTCTTAAACGTTTCCCGTTTGCTTTCTGTCACTTTGTTGAATTCGATTTAAATATTTTTTTTTGACACAGTAAATTTTTTATTATTAAATAGTAAAATCGTGTCTAGTTATTTTTAAAGCTTAAAGCTCGCGACGTAGGTTTTGAATGAGTGATGTGTGGCAACATTGGCTTTAATTAATTATTTTCGTTGTTTTTCGATTAACATCATTCACCAAACCTGAAAAGTCTTTTGTTTAATTAATTTAAACTTCAAACGAAACACAGACAAAATGCAATTTAGTTTCATGTAGTTTTGGAGTCTATTTAATTTTTTTTTTAAATTTTCCATTTGTTATATGATTTGTGAGAGAGAGAGAGAGAGATAGTTGCAGAGACATTACAAACCCGTAGTCTTGATTATCTCTATGAAAATGACGACAACGGGAACGACAACTGCGACAAAGGCAAACGGAAAATTTTAGGTCTATTTATAAAGTATCGTACTTATAAATCTACAACTCCTTGTCTTACATTTTAGTATTTAATACTAGACTAAGTACGTATATCCAGATATATGCTAAATGTTTATCGCTCTAGAATCTAGAGTCTAGATAACCCACAAAATCCGGGGTATTGCCTCAGAGTGTTTGTCTAAAAAGCAAACTACGATTTGGCATCCCATTCTTATAAAGGGACCCTACAGATTATACCATATACTATAGACTTTAAAATAAATAGAATAGACTAGATTTCATACATCTTATGGAAGAATAATCTTATATGGCATCATATATGAATTGTACTTCTTTTTCACCCTGCCTCAATATACTTTTTATCTTATTGTGTAGAAATACTCTAAACCATAATATACTACATATTAAATTCGTTTATATCTTTTGTATGAGTTGTGAAATTGTTTGTGAAACGTCACTCGACTATTTGGCAACTTATTCTATACCACTGATATATCATATGCTAAATCAATCAAATAATTTGCAATTGAATGTATCTTTCGAATGTATTTCAATGGTTTACTTTTTATAAAGATACTCTACAACAAATTGATCACATGGTAATGCGTTAACGTTTATAGAAAAGACCCGACTTTATATAGGTAACAAATAGTTTATGGTATCATATAGAAAGAGTATTTGTGTTTCACCGTGCCTTAATACACTTTATATCTTATTGTTTGGACGTACTCTAAAACAATCGTAATCGTAATCGTTGATATCTTTCGGACGACTTGTGAAATTATTTGTAAAACGTCACTCCCAGGAAAAAAGTATGAGTACCCGAACGGAACGAGTGCGATTCAAACACGTGTGGGTCGTTGTCATTGTCATTGCTCCATCGCAAGCATCTCTTTCTTTAGAGTTATCTATCTCTATAATGGCGCTATCGCTAGGCAAAATCTTATCTGTGTTTTTGTATATATTTTTGTTTTTGGCGCGTATCATTTGGCTAACCTGTTAAATGTGTGTTTTTCTCTCTTTGCAGTTATTCAAAAGCGCAGAACACCGGTGTGTCAATTCGCATCGCCGCTGGACGTTGACATACATAGTAATCCGCAAGTAAGTAGTAACAGCTGGCAGTTGTCAGGTGAACGTAGTTTAGTGCTTGAAATGTGCGCGGTAAGATACAATATCTTTCAAAAAATGTGTTCATATAACTAAATCATAAACAACAGATATGTTTCGTAGTGTGATCAAGTGTTCTTTTGGCTGGTGTTAAACTTAAACAAAAATATAAATCTTTTGCAAAAAAGATTCTCAATACCTGGGAAAGATTATCCTTAATCCTAACTTGACTTTACAACTAAATGGATACCCAACTGATAATATTTAAATTTGAATGTCAGAGAAACTCAAATTTTAAAGTGTAGTTTGTCTTAATAACTTAAATCATAATTGAATAAGAGATTTCGTTAGCTATAGTCAAGATATTCCTTTCATTAGTAAAGTGGTTCTTCAAATAACATTACAATTTATACACAGGACTCTCTCAAAAGAGAGATTTGTCGCTCTCGTCATGTATATTCATATTCGGTTCTTTGATTTTTAATTCTCTGAAAATGTAGTCAAACAATTTCTTTTATGACTTATATCTAGTCAAATATTAATGTGAAATAAAATCACCGCTTAATTTCATCTGACGACTTCTATAATTTTGTATCTAATGATTTGATCCACACTTGTACATCCTCATCGGCTTTTCAATTGTTGACAGTTGAAAGTCAAACACTTATAGGCTAATCAATAAATAGCACTAATGTTTTGGCGGTAATTAACGCTATTGTAAAGTAATCGAATATTCACCCCACATGGATCTGCAACGACTTTCTCTGTAGTGAACCGATAGTGAACCGAAATTCTCAATCGAAATCATTCAGTAAACGCGTGATCAATCGTCGCACGCCATCAACTCAGCAGAGAGATAGGAAAAGTAGCCCCCATTTCTATAGGGGCTCTCCTTTGCTCCAAGTTGCAGCACGTGATAAGAACGACCGTTTATATTTGGCTATCGATCACCTATAGTCGCTTTTATTAATAGAACGAGATTAATGGCTTGTCCGAAATCAAATTCTCATTGCTACATCTACACAGAGTAAGATTCTGAGACCTTAACAATTGAATATACTTAAACGTATAATATAATTTATATAATATCGTAAACTATACTCACATGAATACCCATATATTAGGTAAACGAGTATCTATATATAAGACTAGATGTCACACGATCTGTAATCAAACATGTGAATATTATGTGATCAGTTTATGAGAGGAAATTATGTATAGAGAATCTCTAATTTGCTTATTAGGCTATTTTAGACCATGATGTAAGTGGAAACTGTTGTAATATTTAGTTTCTCAACTAGCTACAAATTCTTCGGTTTTTTGATTGTCCTATTCGGGTTATTAATATACAGATATTGCAGAAAATTATAATAAGCCAAATTGTGGCAAACTCTCTGGAAAAGAAAACAATTTTTATTTATGCAGATTGATAAATCAACTGTAGATAAGTTTCTCTTAAACGTTAAAGTCCCTTGTTGATTAATACATTCTCAACTCTGTTAAACGAATAATAACGAGAATATTATGCATTAAACAGCCGCAAACATCACCTACACCTCTAACAATATCTGCTAATTAACTTATCACAACAACAGCAGAACATGTCTAGATCGTCTCCCAGCCTCTGTATAGTAGAATTGTGGATTGTGGGGGCACAACTTCTATGCCACACCCATATTATAGTTTATTTACTGAACAATCAACAGTCAGAGAGATCCCAAAGTCAGACACACAGATTGTACAGTACTCAAGTAGAGAGGCTTATCTTATTGTTAGCTTTTAGGTCTACGTCTGGGTCTGTAAAAAGAACTATGTACCCAGTAAAAAAAAAAAAAAAAGTTCTAGATTAATCTTATCGTAGCCTAACATTTGTTTTCATTTGCCCTGTGTGTGAATTATTTTTGCAGTTCTAAAATTTCATAAATTTTGATTACCGTAAGGCTGAGCTATTGACTTTGCTTTGTTCTGGGATATTAAATCTGTTGTCAAATTCTTAGACAAAGTAAAAAACAGAATAGCAAAAAAATGTGCAAGATATGGATATACCAGAGGGTGTTAGGGTTGATATACCTCTATATTACATTGTAAATAAAAACATTTTATTATATTTCGCTTTACTTATAAATCACTTCTTTTTCCTACAGACGGTTGTGTTAGAGGGAAAATACTGGAAACGTCATGCTGCTGTCATCAAAGCCGAATACAGAAAATGGCGCAAAAATTATAAATCAAAAGCAACTGGTTGCTTAACTTATGATTCGGTAAGTCAATCTCATTTAAGTCTCATCAATATTGAGTTGTGATTGCAACGATTTGGTAGAATTTTCCATTTCCTTGAATTGCACCAATATGACCATATACGTGAAGATGGCTGTAAATAGCTGTAGAATAGAATATTATCATAGAATTATATACAAAATAGAAAAGTTCGATATGTAGTATATGTACTTACCTTGAAAAGGGTGCTTTTATCCAGTGCGAAAAATCCATAGGCTGTCAGTATGGGCTGCTGACGTAGATTTTTCAACAGAAACTTTTCGACCTATAAATAAAACCTGATCAATTCTAAAAATCGTTTAGCGTTTAACAATCTAAACTTACCATTTTATCTAAGCCCGAACCTGTCCGAGGTATTTTTGCCAGAATCTTGGCAGTTTTATTCGCCTGCAATAAAAAAAAGTACTGTGATTGATATGGAAGATTTATTAATAAGTTCATTTATATTTTTAAGAATAAATATACTGATTGTGGTATACTAAGGTTTATGTTCTTAGTTATTTTAACTGCCAAGATCAAAGCGAACGGCTAAAACAACTCAAAAAGTGTTTCTAGAATTGTTACTTTTAATTAATCGATAATCACCTCGACTGTTATGACGTTAGAGGTCATCAATAGCGTCATCATTGACAACCATGGAATGTTCCATAATCCAGCGGTAAAGCTAACAATCGCATATTGATAAAACCCAACCAATTTCCCCTCCATTGCGGTGCTCAGCAGAAAGAGGGGTCCAGTAGGAGCCATAAACAAAATAAGCGGTATAATTGGTAGCATAAGCAGTCCAAAGCAATTGTTAAGTTCGCCAACAATGACACTTAACAATCTTTGCCTCTCATACAGAATACGTCTACAATTAGTCCGGCAATAACTTTCTTCTAGCATCAGGTTGTATTTTGCCAAACCAGCTGCAACAATTTGTTGCAAGCAGACAAAAAAGACAAGAAGGAGACCCATGGCAAGGAATCCATAACTATAGACAATCACATAGATTAACAAGGAAAGTGCTGGCAATCCAGACACGGCATATCCATTCGCGTAGTAGTTACACAAGCTGATCACAAACAAGACTTTGTATTTTATAAAGATACGCAGAAAGTACCGATCATTTCGATCACTCGAACACAGTCTATTTAGTTTTAGCAGGGACTGTATCAATGCTATGTGTCTTCGACGTCTGATATAAAGACAAACATGAAGCAAGCAAAGAACTGCACAAAATCGTAGTACATTCTGTTGCTCATAGTAATTTCCAGTCTTGTTGTAAACGCTCATATACATTTTTTCTGGTTCCAGAAAAGCATATAAAAAACATCCAAGTACTCCCGATAGTATGCATAGTGTAGAGATCAATGCATAGCGTTCACTTCCAGGTGTTATCTGAAGAAGACAATGATCTTCATCCAGATGGGCACACAACATTCCCAATAGATATAACACTCGCAAATATAAACGCATATCCCGACCCGCGGACATGTTGACGTTGACTGTCAAGCTAAATAACAAGTGGAGACCAATCAACTTATTGCATTTGAAGTTGATATAAAGATATTCAGATAAGTTATAAATTAATTGCTTATTAAAGTGGAAATTATTAACTGCGTAAATGTCAGGGAAAGGTTGAACAGAATTTAATTGGGAACAGAAAAGGAAAAGGATTCGATTTCTCGAATCACATTAGATCCCATCCTTAAAATTTTAAGATATTGAGTTATTACTCTTATGTGTAAAGTGTGCAAATTGACAATCAAGGCTTCTGGTCCAACGATTTTTTGACTATGTATTCCATAAACTGCTTGGATATTTTTGCTTAGTTTTTCACTTCTTTTTATTACAAGTTTATCTCAATTTATATTTTAAAATACATACCTCATGCCGTACCATATCTTTCTGGAATATCATAACCAATCCAGCCATCCAAGGTAGACCCCACAAAAGTGTTAGGATTACCAACTGGATAAAGTTGAAAATGCCTACACGTCTAGCATCCATCTTAAAGACGATCGTAACCAGAAAGAATGGAGCAGATGGTGCCGATAATATTACTATTGCCGTAATTAGCACCATGATTAGACCAAAGGCTGAGTTAAGTTGTTCATGGCAAATGATGAGTATTTTATTGCGTTGCCATAAAATCTGTCGCCATAATGTTGTTGTCGTTGTTGTTGATGCTTTCAACAATTGCAATTGGCGATTGTAAAGGTGCAAAAGGGCAGCCAAGACCTGTGCCAGGCAGCTGTAGAACACTATGATAAGCCCTATCAGCGTGTAGCTATAGGTAGAAACGGCGCTTAAAAAGCACCCTCGACAGGAGCGGAATCTTGTGTTTAAAGGTCTGTCCATATATAATAATATAGATCGTCGACAAGCTCACATATATACAAAATCGAGAAAAGAATTTCTTGGCATAACAGTCTTGCAGATCCTTTCGATTGTGACAAAGCAACAGCGAAAGGAGTGGCAATAAACTGCGACGTTTGAGATAAAATCCAATATAAATAAACGATATAGCCAGACAGGCACAACAGTAGTTGATGATCATAAACATATTCCCCACCCCAGTATATATCGGTACCATAAATTTCTCTGGTCCAAATAGCAAATAAATGAAAGCGAACCACGAACCAATTTGTGAAATTATAAATGTCATCAGTCCTCTCATCTCATCACTTTTAGTCACATAACTTCCGTTAATATGTCCAGCATCGTGAGTTGCACAAATTAGACCCAAATACTTCAAACTAATTAAATAGACCCGCAGTTCAGCTCCGTAGCACATGATGGAGAACCATCAACTGAATGTTGACAGGAAAGTTCGAAATGTAGCTTCGTTATAGGCATGAATTAATCAATAATTAGTTTGGTAAAGGGCTCTCTTGTTAGTATTTATCAGACTGCTTGGAAAGCAATCAAATCAATTGATGTTTTACCAGTTATACATGATTGTACATGCTTAGTTTGAATGTTCTGGATATCACTTGGGAGTACCTATATTGTTTACAATATTTTCAATATTAAATATGTAAGTTTAAGCCAAGTTCAGGTTCGATCTTGAAACCTATCATCAAAATCAAGTGCAGCTCTTTTCTTAACTTCAATCTTATCAATAAAAACCTATATTTCCTCTATTTTAAAGTTATCGAAATTCATTTTTATACCCTTGCAGAGGGTATTATATTTTTGTCACGAAATGTGTAACGCATTGAAGGAAGTCTCACAGACCCCATAAAGTATATATATTCTTGATCAGGGCGACGAGCTGAGTCGATATAGCCATGTCCGTCTGTCCGTCTGTCCGTCTGTCCGTCTGTCTGTCCGTCTGTCTGTCTGTTTCTATGCAAACTAGTCTCTCAGTTTTAAAGTTATCTTGATGAAACTTGGTACAGGTCCGTCTTTTTGCTGCACGCAGTACATATGTCGAAACCGGCCGGATCGGATAACTATATCATATAGCTGCAATAGGAACGATCGGTTGAAAATAAACATTTAGTATGAAAAACTTTTTTGTTTCTCAAGATATCGCAACCAAATATATACATTGTGTGTTTGATTAAGTTTTAAATAGGGTGACCAAATTTGGTGTAAATCGGACTACTATATCATATAGCTGCCATAGGAACGATCGGTTCGAAAACAACATTTAGTATGAAAAACTTTTTTGTTTCTCAAGATATCTCAACCAAATATACACATTGTGTGTTTGAATAAGTTTTAAACAGGCTGACCGAATTTGGTGTAAATCGGATAACTATATCATATAGCTGTCATAGGAACGATCGGTTGGAAATAAACATTTAGTATGAAAAACTTTTTGTTTCTCAAGATATCGCAACCAAATATACACATTGTATGTTTGATTAAGTTTTAAATAGGCTGACCAAATTTGGTGTAAATCGGACTACTATATCATATAACTGCCATAGGAACGATCGGTTTGAAAACAACATTTAGTATGAAAAACTTTTTGGTTTCTCAAGATATCTCAACCAAATAAACACATTGTGTGTTTGACTAAGTTTTAAACAGGCTGACTAAATTTTGTTAAAATTGGACTACTATATCATATAGCTGCCATAGGAACGATCGGTTAAAAATCAACATTCAACAAATTTTGAAAAAAATCTGTCGGCTTACACAGGGCACTGCAAGGGTATCCAAACTTTGGCACGCCAAAGTTAGCTTGCGCTATATTTTTTTAAATAGTTAATCGTTATGGGAACATGATGGACAATATCTTAAAAATGATTTCAAAAAATCCCTGATATTTAAGTCCAATCTCAATAGAGTTTACATACCTGCAATCGAACTAAGTCGCTTATTAGAGCTGTCGTTGTGGTCATTAGAGTCGGTGAGAGCCAGATAAAGGTCATTATGACATCCTGCCATGGCGTTGTATCTACCTTACTGACCGTCAGGATATAAATAATGCTTGTTGCATCCAGAGAGGAGAAAAGCAGGCAGAGGCAAATGTTAAAGCCATAAACCACACTTATTTGATCGCTACACAAGACGAGAAGTCGATCGTGAAGATCAAGACAACATCGAAGACGTATAACATCGCTGCAACTGCGTTTTGGCTGTTGCAGCTGACGAACGAGGGTCTTGAGTTGCTCCTGATTCCAACGTAGCACATGCCGCACCACGTGAACAAGACACACATAGGTGCCAAGGATGAAGCTGCTGATGATAGCACGTAATGGAAATCCAAGTGTGCTGATCTTGAACCAAATCGAAGCGTCTGAAATCCACTCCAACATGCTAGTCACAACAAAGTTGACCAGATATATTACATTCATAATCACAAGGATCCAAAGCAGATATTTGGGCAACTTCAAACGAACTCCAATCAAGTACTTTCTTCTATAAAGCTCCAACTGTCGCACAATGCGGACATTGGAACCTTGTAGCCAAATAAGCCAGGCATTTTGAACGAATTGAATAATCAATGCGGAAAATAGCACAAATCGTTCGAAATGATTTCCAGTTGCTGTCATTTCACTCCTGAAGCACACGGTCCAAAAGTATATCAGAATTATCATGCAGCTGGCCAAATAAAATTGTAATGCAAAGTGCACCACATAACAAACGAGGCTGCGACGTAAACGAAAACGTTCCCTTTTCAGGTTGTAATGAATACAAAAGATACCCAGATATCGACAGATGCGATAATAAGGATAGAGTTCACTTTGCTGATACTTTATCATTGTACAGTGTCGATAATAACCAAGGATATACTGACGACACCTCAAACATATCAATCAGTATTTATGTCGAATGTTATGATACATTAGTTTAATTGAGGTAATTTGGTTGGGACACGCATCGGCAATTGAATAAATATACAAATTCATCGGACAGTGTAGGTTTACTTTTATTTGTAGACTTTCTGGATAAATTTAATAACCTCAGCCCATTAAAATGTATGGATAAAGTAAATCTATTAGATCCTTTTATAAGAAAACAAAATCATAATTATTAAAGATTTGAATATTTTTTTCTGGAAATTGCAAAAACTTGTTACGAGCACATTTTTAAAGATGTAGCTTTGAACCTTGTCAAACATTTTATGACGTTCGAATAACAAATACAGAAGATAGCCAAAAATTCGAGTTGGAGTATCCTAGGGCTCAAATAGGGCGTTCTTATTTGTTTCACATGATGTTGAAATAAATATTATTCCTTCAACTTACCTGCTTGGACACCTTGTTGATTATCAAGGGCATACTCATATAAAAGTAGATGGGGAACATCCAAAAGAGCACATAAATCACTTCCATATATGAGAATCGAACTTCTAAAGTGGCTACATAGGCCATGCATGTTGCATCCAACACAAGGTGAAGAAAGGGAAATATCAACACGACTCCAAAGACAAAAAACATTTTTTCTTGACATAGTAATAGCAACTCATCATGAATCTGCAAGTTATCTCTCAGTTCTTTTGAAGATATCAGAGGATTTCTTAGCATATTCTTTAATTGATCTGCCTGAGTTCGCAACAATCTGCGCACAATATACACTAATGATGAGTAGTAAGTAATTAAATAATTGCTTCTCACAAGATGCAACAAGTAGCCGACAATGGTAAATATATGCTGTAATGGATACAAGTTCCAGGTGGTAATACAGTATCGCGAAAGAAGGCTTAAATGTACTATGCATAGGCATATGTATAGGCGAAAGAGCCAATGTGGCAAACTCAATGCCAAGGTATCCAATTGCAATCGTATCGATAAATCTCTTAATCGATTCAAGAGTGCTCCTTGTGTTTCTATCGTTATGCGAAGCCAAAGATTGACCATCAGTTCAGTCAAAGGGGATATTACGTTGACGAGGTGGAAAAACATCTTATCCACCCTCGACTGAATGCCCATATAATCCAAGTTCTTTTTTATAAACACTTCGATCAGATTACAGACAATCAGCGATAACACCAAGAGATGAGCTAAGAATGTGCACCATGTTGGATGCCTCTCATAACGTTGCAAGGATTTTGAAAAGTGCAAATCTGTCAGTCCCAAAAACCGTTGGTAAAGAACAAAATTCAACATTTTCTACGTGCGTAGTGCTACAAGTTAACCCGAGAACTGAAATGTCTCGCTGATAGACGTAAGTTTTTAATATCGGACATCTAAGTGCAAAACTTAATGTGGATAATAACATGTCAATCAATTTAAAGAAAATGTTTGCACATAATTAATTTGTGCAATACTTAAGCACGATATTTCCATTATAAAATAATTTATTGGGGTCTTTAAAAGCCCTTTAATCATATTATTGATATTTAAGTGTTAAATGAAGTCTCTATAACTTAGAAAATATTACTTTACTGGCCTAGAAAGTTGGAAGATTGATGCAAAAAAAAAAAACATGTACTATTCTTTAAAAAATACATACACACATGAACAAACACAAGGCAGGCTTAGCGTTTTCTTTTTCCTTTGGACTAACGCCCTTCTAAACTGTTTCTTGAATAACTTGTGAGATTATCGTCCGATCCTGATAAAGTCTTTAGGAATGATATGGACTATGGTCTACACTAACTGTTAACAATACTTTTATATCTGTTTTTGAGACGTTTTATTATTGTTAAAATCACCAAAATCAAAAAAACTGATAAAACTTTAGCCCGGCTAGAGGTTCATAGGAAATATTTGAAATATTATTTTAAATTAATTTTACTTTGCATTTAAAAATTTTAAGTTCAGCGGGCGATCAACTTGGCTAGCCAATTCAGTAAGGATCAAATATATGAGATAAGAAAATTTCATACTAAAGTTTACATGAATACATATGTGCATACATACTTCTGGCATTATTTCACTCCCAGTAAATATCTGTAAAAATTATCTATAAGACTCACCTGTTTAGTTAAAGTATTGACAATCATTGGCATACTTAAATACAAACACAGTGGTATTATCCAGATATGTAATTGCGACATTTCCGTGATTGAGGACTGCTTATCAAATGCGGATAAATAAAATATGAAAGTGGCATCCAATGTATTATATAGAATAATAAATACAAAGGAACCTCCAAAGACTTGAACTATTTCCTGTTGACAAAGCAACAATAGCTCGTCATAGAGGCACAAACTTTGTGATAGTTCTTCCGTAGTTATCAATCTACTCTTCAGTATGCTATCCAACTGATCCTGTTGTGCTTGCAACATTACCAATAACACGTGCACCAAGCTGGTGTAACAAGTTACGATAAAGTTCGAGCGCACCGTGAGGATGAAATAGCACAGGAAGGAGAGAACAAAATAATTGGGATTACGGTGTAGATAACGCCAAGCTAAATCTGCAATAACGAAAATATAGAATATGCATACGCCAACCCAAAGGCGATATAGCTGACTAGGTCGTTTCAACTTTAATGTATCCACTTCCAAATCCGATGCAAACTTGGCTAACAATTGCAGAATATGCTGTTGTGATGCCTGATGATATCGAAGCCAACCATTAAACAATATCTGTGTAATGGGCATGGATAGAATAACCGAATGTTGGTACACATTTCCAGATCTTGACTTCATGTCCGCATAAGATTCTTCAGTCCAAAGTCCAACGAGGGCGGCAATTAATATTATATGCATCAGCAACTGAATTCCATTGGAGCTCCAGGTGGCATTGAGTATATAGCCTTTCTGAATGTGAGAGTAATCGATGTCGTTGAGACCCATATAGCGTTGATAGTGTATAAATGTAAAGAGTTTCCCAGGTTGTCCATCTCCTTTCATTTTTAACAAAAAACTCACGCTCATCGTTTGCAAAGTCGACTTTTTAAGTGGATTTTCGAACTACTTGAATTTAATTTGATAAATTAACTCGATTGGTTTTTTAATTAATTTCGCTAATCTGATGTGCTTTTGTGACTTATACCTCATTAATATTTGTAAAAATTTTATACCTTTATTTCCTTTGAAAACGCTCAGATATGTATGTTTGTATAGTACGAGTACAGACCGTATGTATGACAAGAACTAAATTCGCTACAGTTTAAAGATAAGAATATGATCTTTACAAACAAATTAGTAGGAGTTCATCCAATTTTAATCAGATTTGTTCAGTATGTTTTACCCAACCTGTAATTAAAAAATTTGTTCATACGAAACAATACATAATTTTAAACTTCCAGTTTGACCTTTCCAATTTTCTGCTTATTCGTCACTAAGTTAGTCTAAGCTTTGTTGAACAAAAATTTCAGTCTGGTAGCTCTTACTACTTCGGCTGCACGATGATCAGTCAGTGATTAAATAAGTCAGTCAGTCACCTTAAAGTCAAGAGAAGTAGACAACTAATTTTTCTTAAAGGTTTTACCTTTTTAAGTATATTAACCTGATCTTTGTTAAACATAGCATGCTTCATGCAAATTTCATTATAATTGGATGACAACCACAAGGAGCGAAAGGCGTATTAGGTCTGTGCAAAAAGAGCCATATACTCGATCTCGTACTTCTGAATGCGAATCTTTGTTAGCATATCTTACGGTCGCCACAGTGTATCTTAAAGTCGAGCACTCCCGACTATATGATTTTTACTTGTTTTACTTAGTTCTTATTTAAGTTATTAATTTAAGCGTACCTCCTTAGCCACCTCGTTGATCATCAAGGGCATGATCATATACAAACAGATGGGGGACATCCAAGTGAGCACAAATATCACTTCTATACGTGAGAACCGATCTTCTAATGTAGATACATAGGCAACGCATGTTGCATTCAACGTGAAGTAAAGATATGACGATATCAATACAACTCCAAAAACATAAGTCATTTCCTCCTGGCATAGTAAAAGCAACTCATCATGAATGCCCAAACAATCTCTCAGTTCTTTCGGAGATATCAGTCGATTTCTTAGCATTATTTTCAATTGATCTGCCTGAGCTCGCAACAATCTTCGCACAATATACACCAACGATGAGTAGTAAGTGATGATATAATTGTTCCGCAAAAGATGCATTAAGTATCCGATTATGGCAAATAAATGAAGAATATGGTGATACATAGTCCAGGTGGATATTGTATAATGTGAGACAAGGCATAGATACATTATAGAAATGCCTATCCACAGACGAATGAGCCTACGTGGCCAACCTAAGGTCAAGGTATCCAATTGCAGAAGTATCGATAAGTCAGTTAATCGATTCAAGAGTGCTCCTTGTGTTTCAATCGCTATGCGAAGCCAAAGATTGACCATCAGTTCAGTCATAGGGAATACAACGTTGACGAGATGGAAAAACATTTTGCCCGACTTCGATTGAATGCCCATAAAATCAACGTTTAATTTGATAAGCACTTCTATAAGATTACAGATTAAAAGAGATAACACTAATAAACGAATAAAGAATGTCCACCATGTTGCACGTATTACATAACGTTGCAAGGATTTTGAAAAGTGCATATCTGTCAGTCCCAAAAACCGTTGGTAATGAAAAAAATTTAACATTTTCTACGTGCGTAGTGCTACAGGTTGACACGAGAACTGAGCGGTCTGATTAAAAGAAGTATATATGCCATATCTTTTAATCTAAAAATATGCATAGTACTTTATACACCAGGTCAATCAATTTGATGCAAATAGGGCTGTTAGTTATTAGGTTATACTACCTAGGACCGCTCACATCGTGTCCCATAGGGTGAGCAGTCTCGCCTAAATAATTCTTATTTGACTCATTCAATTTTATCTGTTATTATTAATGAATTTTTTAACGTACCTCCTTGGTCACCTCGTTGCTCATCAAAGGCATGATCATATACAAGCAGATGGGGGACATCCACATAAGCATAGACATCACTGATTCAAATGAGAATTGATTATTGAATGTGGCTGCATAAGTAATACTTGTTGCATCCAGCACGTAGCAGGGATATATAAATATAAAGACGACACCAAAGACATTAGTCATTTCCTCATGGCATAGTAAAAGCAGCTCTTCATGAATGCCTAAGCAATCTTTTAGTTCTTCCAGAGAAATCGGAGGATTTCTATGCATATTCTTTAATTGATCTGCCTGAGCTCGCAACAATCTTCCTACAATATAGACCAATGACGAGTAGTAAGTGATGATATAATTGGTCAGCAAAAGATGCACCAAGTATCCAATTAGGGCGAATAAATGATGAATATGATGATACATAGTCCAGGTAGATATCGTATAATGTGAGAGAAGGCATAGATACATTATACAAATGCCCATCCATAGACGAATGAGCCAACAAGGCCAACTCAATGCCAAAATATCCAATTGCAATCGTATCGACAAATTTCTTAATCGATTCAAGAGTGCTCCTTGCGTTTCTATTGATATGCGAAGCCAAAGATTGACATTCAGTTCAGTCAAAGGGAATATTACGTTGACGAGGTGGTAAAATAGTTTGCCCGTCTTCGATGGAATGGCCATCAAATCCACGTTCTTTAAGATGAGCACTTCTATGAGAGCACAGATAAACAGAGACAGAACTAATAAACGAATGAAGAATGTCCACCAAGTTGCACGTATTACATAATGTTGCAAGGATTTTGAAAAGTGCAAATCTGTCAGTCCCAAGAACCGTTGGTAATGAACAAAATTCAACATTTTCTACGTGCGTAGTGCTACAGGTTGACACGAGAACTGAGCGGTTTAATTAATAGAAGTAGACATTCAATATCGGTAAATCTAGTACCTTATGAGGATAGCACCAGGTCAATCAATTAAATGTTAAAGGGTTTTTACAATACAGACTAACGAGTGACTTTACCAATGAATTTGTCCTTGCAATTCTTTAGCATTGGACGGCGACTAGGAAATACTCTGTAAATGGTCGTTCTCTTTTAAGTAACTAACATATAAGTAAGCGTTAATTCAATCTTAATTGCTTAAAATAGTGCTGATTAATTTTAGTAGCTTATTAATTTATCTTATTTGTTTAATTCCAAAAGAAATGAAAGGTATCACTTACCACTTGAATCAAACTGTTGTCCTTCATGGGCAGTGTCATA
Organism: Drosophila neotestacea; assembly: GCA_035044365.1. Lineage (NCBI taxonomy): Eukaryota > Metazoa > Arthropoda > Insecta > Diptera > Drosophilidae > Drosophila > Drosophila neotestacea. The sequence goes on along the minus strand of JAWNMD010000052.1, from coordinate 193,906 downwards.
TATAGGCAAATAAATGACATCCATGTCAGTAATAATATTGTTTCAATAAAAGAGAATCGCATTTTCAATGAACATATATAGCAAGCTAATACGGAACTTTGTGCATAAATTACAAAATTTAGCAGCAAAACGACTCCAAAAGTATCCAAAAGTTCCTCGAGACAGAGCAACAGCAGTTTATCATGAATGTGCAAGTTGGCTGCCAAATTTTGCTCGGATAAGGATGATACAGATGATATTGCTTGTTCTAACTGATCTGCCTGTTTTTGTAAAAGACTCGATACTAAGGACACCAAAGATGTATAGCAAGTAATTAGAAAACTGGAACTCATAAAATTTAGAAAGGCGCACAGAAGGTAAAAATTGTGTTTTATTTGAGGACAATAGTCCCAATAATGTATTAAGCCTACACAGATGTAAACAAAATAGAATATGCTGCTGCTCGCCCAAAGGCGGTAAAGAAAACATGGGCGTGGCTTTGACAGTGTGTCGTTTTTTAGACTGAACGACAATTGCGAAAGATTCTGTAAAAGAATCTTTTGGGATTGCTGTTGGCAACGAAGCCAAATGTTGACCATAAACTGAGTGATTGGAACAGTTAAGAGATTTAAAAAATAAAATGCATCACCCTGCTTGGATTCCAAGACCATATTGTAGAAACAAATATTGGTTAAAGTTCCGTATAAAGATAGAGACATTATTGCCAGAACTAATAACTGGGCGCCATAAGAGCAACAGTTTGGATTTATAACATAGATTTTGGAGTCTCTAGAATAGTCAATATCTGTCAGTCCCAAATAGCGTTGATAGTGTATAAATGAATACAGTTTGCCTTGTCCCAATTCCATAAACATTCTGTCATACACTTGTTTTGCGTTTAACTTTCTAATTCAAACTGAACTACAGGAAAATTTAATAATAAGTCTGTTCTAAAGGACGAAAACTATGCACTAAAACTGATAGCATCTATACAAATATCACTTTGGGCTAATTGAAATTGTAGTAAGGTAGAATATCAAAGATGGGATAGTATTACTAGAAGCTTAGCGCTTTTAAATTAATTTCTTTCAAATCAATAGAATACATTAAATTAATTGGATCTCGTGTGTCTTTAGGTAGAATATTATGGCATATTTAATATGAATTCCATGAAAATGGAAGGAATATATTTAATCTCTTAAATCAGCACAGTACAATTAATGAAATATTGTCCATAGTACTCTTCAAAATTCAAACTTGTTGAAATAACGTTAAAGGCTTTAAAATGAACACTTTAACCCAACAGAATGTTATAATTTTAACCTTAATAGTCCTAGGGATTAACGAGTAAGAAATACGAATCAAAATAGTAATAATAGTAACGAATAGTAACTTGTTTTAGTTGAATAGTTAATCAAGAATTATATATATAGTGGAGTAAATTTCCCACAATTATCATTGAAATTCTATATGACTACAAGACTCACCTGTTCAGCTAAGTTATTGACTATCATAGGCATACATAGATACAAAAACAAAAGCATAATCCAGATGAATGAACGGACCTTCTCCAGGATTGAGAACTGATTCTGCACAGCGAATACATAAAGTATACAAGTGCCATCCAAAATATTGAACAACATAAGAAACACAAAGGCACCGCCAAAGACTTGAACTATTTCCTGTTGGCAAAGCAACAACAGCTCGTCGAAAAGGTACAAACTTTGTGATAGTTCTTCCGTAGTTATCAATCTACTCTTCAGTATGCTATCCAACTGATCCTGTTGTGCTTGCAACATCACCAATGACACATGCACCAAGCTGGTGTAACAAGTTACGATAAAGTTCGAGCGCACAAGAAGGATGAAGAAACATAATATGGAGATTGAAGCTTTCAAATTTTGATCATAGTAAAAGTTATGCCAGGCAAAAGGTCCAGTATTGATGGCATAGAATATGCATATTACTACCCATAGGCGGTAAAGTCGACGAGGGCGTGGCAACTTTAATGTTTCCACTTCCAAACGCGTTGCGATCTTGGCAAACATCTGCAAGAGATGATGTTGCGATGTCTGTTGATAACGAAGCCAACCATTGACCAATATCTGGGTAATAGGCATGGACAGGACAAGCAAATGATGAAAGACGTCTCCAGACTTTGACATCATGTCTACAAATTCAACGTCAGCCTCAGTCATAGCTCCAACGAGAGCGACGATTAAAATAATCAGAATCAACAACTGCATTCCATTGGAACTCCAGCTGGCTTTGAGTATATAGCCTTTCCTAATGTGAGAGTAATCGATGTCGTTCAATCCCATATAGCGTTGATAGTGTATAAATGTAAAGAGTTTCTCTGGTTGTCCTTCTGCTTTCATTTTTACGGATAAATCGCGCGTTTCGTCTATGAAGTCGTCTGGTTAACTGAATTTTCGAACTAATTGAATTAAACTTGATAAATAAAATCGATTTGCTTTTTTAATTAAAATCGCTAATGTGATGTACTCTATGCGGCATAAATATCCTAGACATTTGTATAATTTTATACCCTTACTTCCGTCAACAATGCTTGTTTATAAATCTTATATGTAGAGCTCAAACAACTTACTAGAATATTTCAATATATTTAAAGATTTCAATTTGTAAACTCTACTATTATTGTTTAATTTTTAATAACATTTTCCATATGCAAAAGGAAATACAAACACCAAAAAACCTCTAACAATATGGTATCCAACTCTCAAAATTTCTGAACTCAATTTTCCGACAAAAAAATGTACTGATAAAATTTAAAAAAAATAGGTCTTAAAATATTCAGGCTGTAAAATAATCAGGGACTAGAAATCTGAATATAAAAAAGTTTAGCTTTGCAAAAAGGTTATTTTTTCCGTATGCCGAACTTTTTTCATATCTCAATTTTTTTATACTTTGAATTTTCCAAGCGCTGTGATCGATAACTAAGTGACAAATATATTTTTTAATTTTCCAGTAATCACATTCCAATAAGTTATAGTGTAGTAATTTTATTGGCTAAATTTTCTCTATAAAACTCACCTGTTCTGATATGTTACTGACTATCATTGGCATACATAGATACAAACATATTGGTAACATCCAAATGAATGATCGCGATATACTCGCTAATGAAGAAGGCGTGCTCAAGGCGCTTATGTAAACTGTACAAATGGCATCCAATACGTTAAATATCATATGGAATATAAGGGAACCGCCAAAGACTTTCACTATTTCCTGTTGGCAAAGCAACAACAATTCGTCATAGAGGCACAAATTTTGTGATAGTTCTTCCGTAGTTATCAATCTACTCTTCAGTATACTATCCAACTGATCCTGTTGTGCTTGCAACATCACCAATGACACATGCACCAAGCTGGTGTAACAAGTTACGATAAAGTTCGAGCGCACCATGAGGATGAAGTAGCTTAGAAATGAGAGGAAAATAATTTGATCTCGTTTCCAGAAGATTTGATTGCAGACGAAATTGACAATAATGATTGCATAGAATATGGATACGCCTACCCATAGGCGGTAAAGTCGACGAGGGCGTGGCAATGTTAATGTGTCCACTTTCAAACACGTTGCGATCTTTGTCAACGTCTGCAAGAGATGCTTTTGTGAAGCCTGTTGAAATCGCAGCCAGCCACTAAACAATATCTGAGTAATTGGCATGGACAGGATAAGCAATTGATGGAAGAGATTTCCCATTGTTGACATCATGTCTACATAAGCCACGCCCGCCTCAGTCATCGCTCCAACTAGAGAAACAATAAATATAACGTGCATCAGCAACTGAATTCCATAGGAGCTCCAGTTGGCTTTGAGTATATAGCCTTTCTGAATGTAAGAGTAATCGATGTCGTTCAGTCCCATATAGCGTTGATAGTGTATAAATGTAAATAGTTTCCCTGATTGTCCTTCTGCTTTCATTTTAAGAGGAAAACTCGCGCGTATCGTTTACGAAGTCGTTTTGTTAACTGAAAAGTCGAGCCACTTAAATTTGTCTTGATAAATAAAATCGATTTGCTGCTTAATAAATTTACTGCGTCTGATATTATCTAAATTTCAAAAGCACTTGTGTTATTTGTATATCCTTACTAGCTTAAAACCCGCTGTTGTGCTCCTGTTGAATGTAGTTATAGTTAAATGTATATGACAAATTAACTATTTCAATATTTAAGTTTTGAGTTAACTTAGTGGTTTTTAAGTTTCACACATAGTTTTAAATGTTTATATGGTACAATTAAAAACTGGAGGACCTTGTAAATTTAAATATCATTATTAAACTGTGTTAACTTTTCTTATCCTAAGAGACTCACCTCCTCTGCCAAACCATTTAATATCAAAGGCATGCTTATATAAACTCCAATCGGTATCATCCATCTAATCAGAGACAGTATGTCCAGGTAGGAGAATTCATCTTTTGGCAGAGTTTGATAACAAATGTCAATGGCATCGAGTAACAAATACAGATATGAAAATACAAAAGCGCCGCCGAAAATGTCGACCAATTCATTTTGGCAAATCGAGTATAGTTTATCATAGATATATAGACTCTTTGCTATCTCATCGAGGGGCAAAGGATAACATTGTACATGGAACTTTAGTTGAGCTGTCTGTGCTTGGAAAAGTTTTTTCATAGCATACAACAATGCGCAGTAACAAGTGACTGTAAAGTTCCCACAGACATCGCGTAGAAATAAGCTAAGAAGTAATACTGTTTGCTCGGCATAAAAACCATAATCGTAAATATCTTCACATACAGTATTAATAGCGTTGTATATGCAGTTGATGATCCAAAGGCGATAAAGCCAATGAATTGATTGTGTCTCCAGGCAATCAACTTTTAGTTCCATTGCCACATGAGTCAAACGCTTTAGCAGCAACAATTGGGATTGCTGTTGAATATTAAGCCAAAGGTTGGCAATTAGTTGGCTCGAAGAAGCTGCCACGACAACCAGGAAATCAATGGCAAAGCCTGTTTTTGATTCATTTTCCTGGTAATCAAAAAACAATTCATACGATATCTCTACAATGCCGGCAAAGAAAATCCCCTGCACCAGAAACCGCACAAAATAACAACTCCAGCTAGGCTTCAGTATATAGCATCTCTGGGAACTAGAGTAATCCAGATCGGTTAAGCCTAAATAACGTTGATACTTCAAAAACCAGTAGAGTCTCATTTTATGGAGAAACACTCGCGTGATACGTTGAAATGTGTTTCGATAACTGAACAAAACGTTACACAAAATGGTAACTTTTTTAATTGAATTGCATTAATATTTAAAAATCTTAATCAGATTAAATAGTCGGATAGTAACAAGAAAGAGTTGCAAGAGTTGATTAAAACAACAATACTGTAACTGCACTAATAGTAGTAGCTGTTAAAAGTGTAACTAATTTAATTCGTAGTAATGCTTTTCCTATTATCGGCAGTATTGCAATTACATGAAGCAATGTTATTTCGTGGAAATTAAATTACAAACGCATTAAAATGTTAACTGTTAACATTTGACGTCACTTCTTACCAGATAGTCTATTCATTAAATTGAAATCTTGACCCTTCGCTGAGCTTAAGATATGAAAAGTTACCGCAAAACACATAACAATATATCAATCCAATTGTCGAAAGCCCATTGACAACACAGGTACTTGGCATTGGTGACGTTTTATGACAAAATAATAGAGTGTAGAAAGTGGAGTGGGTGATTGAAATGAATAAATTACAATTACTTTATAACGTTTACTGATAGCTTATCGACTGAAAGCATTTTAAAGCGAATTACTGCATATCAATCGCAGATATCAGTGAGGGTACTTCAATATTGTGGCATTGGGACAAGTAATAATTACCAACCCAAAACTTTGGAATAGAAACAAACAAACAACAAATCAGAGGAGGTTTTATCTAGCAAATTGTTACGATACTTAACAGAATCACAAAACATTTGTAATGATTTGTAAAAATGTGCGGAATGTAAAATTAAGTTTGTTTTAGAAATATATCCGAACATGACTCACCTCATCGTTAAAGAGATTATACGATAAAGGCAACGCCGCATAAAAGCCAATTGTTAAAAGCCAGGGAAATGGCATAACTGATAAATGTTGCGTGGTGTAGTATAAGCTTGATGGAAGGGACAAAGTTGCATGAATTAATTGTAATAAGATTAGAGGTCCATAAATGATATTCACATGCTGTTCACCGAGAGCCAGCAACTCGTCATGCACCTTAATGTTTCGCAATATAATCCTTTTTAAATCTGGCAAGGAGTGTCCTTCAGCCAATGCAATTTCAAGTACTTCTCGATGTTTCTGCATAATCTGAGCCATGAGATTGAGTAATGCGGCGAGGAAGGTCATCAGATAGTCGGTATAGAATGTATGCATAACGGTGCACGTAAGCAACCGAATAAAGGAAGGACTTATCCAAATCAATGAGCCGTATTGATAGACAGCATTTAAAAGATACATCATAGAGAATCCCTTCCAGCATGACAGCATCCACCGTGGTATAACGATATCTCCACAATCCTTTGACAATTTTTGCAGTCGACGTAGCAGATTCAACAAACGATGCTCTTGCATCAGTGACCAGAGAAACTGTAGCATCATGGTTATAGTCTCAGATGCAAAGGCCAAATGTATAAAGGTATCGATCACAACGAATGTTGTAAGATCATACATGACGTCCCATTCCATTATTGAATTGTGAGTGCTCCAAAACAAAAAGGACTGTATTATGCTGAGCTTCACATAGAATATAGAATTGCTTTCCAGCCGAAAGCAATTTCGATTTTCATCATATATAATCGTAGTGTACGACATGCCTCGGAGGAATTCCAAGTATATATCCAACGGTGTCTGCATCTTGCTGCTGAAGAAATTGAACTAAAACTTAAACTTTGGCCAACAACGTGCAGTTTATTCCAATCCCAAATCCATTGTTTGTTCTACAAATTCTACAATTCCATAAATTCTCAATAATTATCATCAATTGTAATGGTAGGGTGATAGCAACTCCCCAAAGTGTTTAATTAGTTTTTAATTTTCATAACTTTTCTTTCTTTTATTTTAATTGCAGAAAAGTGAATTGGACTTTTTGGAATGGTCACCGTTGAACGATAGAAACTTGATGCCAGACGACTGGACAACAGACACATTGTTCTCGGCAATAAATGGACCATTTCCCTTTCCCGATTCTAGAGAGATTGGTAAGTAGACATACATGCTAATCATTCAAACAGTTTTTCATAACTTTGAAAATTTGTACAGCGCGTGGAGCTGGTATTGCGGATTTTATTCAGCCAAGTCTGGGACCATTGCAACCGAATTTAGATGACATCGACATTACTTTCTCAGGTAATTCAATTCTCCACACTAACAACACAATTGTACAAAAATATTATAGTGACTTATTTGAATACTTTTAAAGTTTATTTTAATAAAACACTATAGTTTGGAATATTATTGTAATTTGTAAGTTTGTATTGTTATTACCAGAACCTGTTGCGAATTCTAACGAACAACAATATAAAATAACTGAAAAGCTGAGCTCACTCTTTGTTTGTTATATTTTAAAGATCCGACTAATGTAATTAAAATTTTTAAAAATAAAAATATTAATAATAATTTATTTATTTTTTTAAATACTCAGACAAAAGTATTATATTTTTGATTTTTAAAATAATAATTAGGCTTTATTTTTATGAAAGCTTGAATGCAAGTCTATTTTAAGAGTTTTATGTTAAAATATTCAATATCTTTTAAAGCAAAAAATTACTTTATTTCTTGATTTTTAGTTTAGTTTAGCCTGTGTTTTAAATACAACTATGCGACAATTAAAGAAAAACTAAAGTATACGCAGAGAAAAATGCTGGAAGGCTTAGGTTTTTATTCAACTATTTTGCACTATGATCAATCTTTAAATACGGACTTAGTCAATTTAAAGCATATGTACTATAAATGAATACTTAATATAAATATATTTATATTAAATAGATTTTATAGTAAATATAATATTCTAACATTCTTCATTTAAGTACTTCAATATTAAGAATACATATATTCTTATTTTTTATTTAGATTTGCTCACAACAACCTCTTCACGCTTGCCACCCGTGCCCGAGGAGGGCACCGATGCGGAGATGCTCAAAAGCGATGAATATTGCCTGCCCGCAATTGTTGGCGCCCCTCACACACTGTACAGCACCGACAACATGATGACTGTGGATGCCAGCATGCTGGAGCTGAACACACCCATCAACAACATGCCCTACGGTGATATCGAGCAGCATTTTGCGGCAGCTCGACAAGCTCAGCAATCGGCAAGTGAAGCACAGCAACAACAGCAGCAGCAGCAGCAACAACAAATGATGAGCGATGCTACGGCGGGACGTCTGCATGGAACAAAACACTTTGGCAGCATGAACAGCAATGCCAGCGATAGTTTCTCAAGCAAGAGCGTTATCAATGGACGCATTGCCAAGAATACGCAACGTCCATTTCGAAGAGAGCCTCATAATTATGATAAGGCACAGCCGACTTTGCATCAGACGCACCTTTATCAACAGATGCTGGCCGAGCAGCAAAAGAATCACCAACATCAAATGAGCGCTGGCGCAGTGTTGCAATCATTTCAATCCGCCCAGCAGCAGCAATTGCAACAGCAACAGCAGGAACAACAACAGCAGCAGCAGCAACAACAACAGCAAACGCGTTTGCATTTTCCAACACAACAGCAGCAGCAACAAAATTCATACAATACACAAAGCTTTATGGGCAGCTACGCGGATAGCTACCAACATCAGCAGCAACAACAGCAACAGTTGCCTCAACAGCAACAGCTTAGCGTCAAAGTCGAACCACTCAATGCAGATGTGATGTCCTTATTAAGTGACGCCAGCTACAATACAATTAGCTACAAACCGTATCCGCAGTTTAAGAAATCAGCCTCTACTGGCACATTTTTGAATGTACCACGTGTGCCACAGCAGCAACAGCAGCAGCAGGCGCAGCAGCAACAAACCTACCTGCAACAAGATCAACAACAACAACAGCAGTTGCAACTGCAGCAATCGTTGCCCTTGGGTCTCAGTCTGAGCCCCCAACAAATTTTGCAGCTGACACGCCAACAACAAGCATCAAACTCACAGCAACAGCAGCAGCAACAACATGTTCAGCTACAGCAACAAACTGTAGCAAGTCTGCTGTTACCACAACAACAACAGCAACCTGCTGTTAGTGTGGCCTCCTGGGCGACACCCAATGCAAGCATATTGCCCAAAGAAATGCATCGCTCCAACAGTCTGCCTCTTAATGTGTCGCTGCCCAAGCTTGTCCATCATGAGCAACAACAGTTTGCCGTGCCCAAGTATCATGCTAAAGGCAAGTCTCGGGTTCGCAGCAACTCTATGCATCAGCAACACACGGTTGTGGCAGCAGGCGGAGGTTCCCCCATCAACAATGGCCACAGCAACGTGAGCAACAGCACCGGCAACTTGTTGGTCACACAGCAGCAAATGCAGCAGGCAACCAGCGATCCCATGCTGAACAGCACTCTAGCTCAATTGCTGACATCGAGTGAGTGCCCATCTTATTATATTTACTTATATACTGATTACATTCTGAAGCAGATCTTTGTCAAGTTTAAAGCAATTCGGGGAAAAGAAGTTAAATCATTTGTACACTTGCTTTTAACCGATCTAGTATATTCACAGCTGAATTTCTGTAAAATCTCTTCGTCAATGCCACATTTTCTGATATGATCTGATTGTTTTCTTCTTCACAGATACACGCCTGCAAGCAGCCGTGGCAAATAAGTCTCAGCCAAGTTCTTCCACCAATGCCATAGCCAGCGGAGGCAGCAACAATGTGTCGCAGTCGGTTTATGTCAGCAATGCTGCAACATCGCCGCTGTCGGTTCCAGTGCCAGTGTCGGTGTCGGTGCCATCGCAGCAACATTCACCAAAGAAGTCCGTCTCATTGCCCGTGGCAATTGCCGCACCATCATTGCACAGTCCGCCCGGCAGTAAGATGCTTAGTTATAGTCAGGGTAGCTCAACAAATTTGGGCAGTAATCTTAGCCTGTCGCCGGACTCGCCGTTCCACGATTCACAGGACTCGCCATTGTCACCGACAACCAGCCTCAAGTATCAGCCGAGAGACACGCAACGTCGTGCTGGGCACATTCATGCGGAGCAGAAGAGACGCTACAACATAAAAAATGGCTTCGATACACTGCACTCACTCATCCCACAGCTACAGATGAATCCAAATGCAAAACTGAGCAAGGCAGCAATGTTGCAAAAGGGCGCCGATCACATCAAGCAATTGCGACAAGAGCGCAACGTGCTCAAGGACAAGATTGAAGCGTTGCGCATGGAGCGAGATTCCCTCAACAACTCCCTCACGTAAGTCGACACGTAAACAAGTCTAATTTTTTAATACTTATTAATTCCTATCCTTCTCTCAGGCATCTGCATTCGATACTGCCTGCAAATGGGGCGCCGGTCACTCGCCAGGGCACAGAGCATGTTCGTCAGCTTTACGAGGTCTATGTGCGACACAATACGATGAACGATTGGAAGTTCTGGATTGTAAGTCTGCTAGTCAAATTGGGTGTGTGTTATGCTCGCTACCCATATGGTATAAGAGATTTATGAATCAGGGTAAAGGAACATATACATAGCTGCTATAGAACGACGGGTTGAATATTTTCTCATTTTGAAGTTTGTCGAGGTATTTAAAAAAAAAATTTAATAAACCCTGTTTTCTTTTGTCGTTGTTAATAGTTATTTAATATTAACATTTTATCTAAAAAGTACAGGGATTTGCAAGAGTATTAAGTCTTCTGCATGGCGAAGATTAATTCTCTTTCATGTTTTTGGATTATCAAATTAAACAGTTCTTATTTAATACAACGGCTGATAAGATGCATATGGGAAGCGAGTATCTCACTACCTACTCTACTGTAGGATTCTGAATTATTTGAAATATAACTAATTGCTTCTAATTTTTCTTTTCAGCTTGGTCTCATTTTGGAGCCTCTGCTGGCCTCATATACCTCGACCGTTTCTAGCGCCAGTTTGGATGAACTGCGTCGCACCGCCTTCCTCTGGGTCGATCAACACTGCTCACTGATTGACCTACGACCTGGTTAGTGTAAAAACATTACTCATCTTATAATGGTGACTCCAACTGATAGTTGTTTCTTTATTTTCAGCTGTTACGAACAAATTAAAGTACCTATCGATGCATACGGATATCGTCTCGGAGCCACCGAGCACATTGCAGGAGGAGGTGGCCAAGGCTGTACAGAATATTAATGGCCAGCATCCCAATTTGCATAGCTCTTAACCGTTCTTGCTGCTCGTGATATGAATTTATTTCAACCAATTTTTAAAACCGATTGCTACAATTTGTTAACGATTTTGCCAATGTCAAACCGTTTGCCTTGCTGCTGCTGATCTGAGTTCAGCGGTAAATTAATTGTACAAACTACCTTTCAGGCTTAAATTTAATACACATATATGAAACGGATGCAATTGATTATTGTCTTGACGCTTAGTAAAAAGCAGATAACCGTTACAGTTAAAGTAGCGCAATGCAGCAAATAGTGCCTAAAATCTATGACTTAAGTGTAAAATAAAAAAAGCGATTTTACAATTTTTTCTTAAAAGTCGTCTTGTTTTGATTGGACCCAACATTTCTCAGGAAAAAAGTTTCATTCGAAACTGTTGAAATATTGAGAACCAACTTCAACTTTAGCCACCTTGGCTGGCCTTTAACAAATCCACAATTTTACCAAAAAGTTATGTGATATAAAACTAACAGGCATCACTCCCTGATTCATAAAACTAACGTAAGAAATTTATAACGTGAGAGAAATCTCTTACAGAAATAAAATAATAGAAAGAAAATTCATATTTATAACTATAAAAGATTTTAAGAAAGTTTTAGAACTTGACTCACCTCGTCGTTGAAGAGATTATACGATAAAGGCAACGCTGCATAAAAGCCAATTGTTATAAGCCAAGGAAATGGCATAACTGTTAAATGTTGCGTGGTGTAGTATAAGCTTGATGGAAGGGACAAAGTTGCATGAATTAATTGTAATAAGATTAGAGGTCCATAAATGATATTCACATGCTGTTCACCGAGAGCCAGCAACTCGTCATGCACCTTAATGTTTCGCAATATAATCCTTTTTAAATCTGGCAAGGAGTGTCTTTCAGCCAATGCAATTTCAAGTACTTCTCGATGTTTCTGCATAATCTGAGCCATGAGATTGAGTAATGCGGCGAGGAAGGTCATCAGGTAGTCGGTATAGAATGTATGCATAACGGTGCACGTAAGCAACCGAATAAAGGAAGGACTTATCCAAATCAATGAGCCGTATTGATAGACAGCATTTAAAAGATACATCATACAGAATCCCTTCCAGCATGACAGCATCCACCGTGGTATAACGATATCTCCACAATCCTTTGACAATCTGTGCAGTCGACGTAGCAGATTCAACAAACGATGCTCTTGCATCAGTGACCAGAGAAACTGTAGCATCATGGTTATAGTCTCAGAAGCAAAGCCCAAATGGTAAAAGGTATCGATCACAACGAATGTTGTACGATCATAGGTGACGTCCCATTCCGTTATCGAATTGCGAGTGCTCCAAAACAAGAACGACTGTATAATGCTGAACTTCACATAGAATATAGCATTGTACTCAAGTCGAAAACAATCACGATTTTCATCGTAAAAAATCCAAGTGAACGACATGCCTCGCAGGAATTCCAAATAAACATCCAACGGTGTCTGCATCTTAACACTGACAAATTTGAACTGAACATTCAGTTGGTATTGCAGTTAAACTTTGGTCAACAAAGTGCAGTTATTCGGATCCCAAATCCATTTGAATTATATTTGAAAGTCTACAATTTTATAAATGGCCAATAATTGTCAACAATTAGAATGATATAATGAAGAGTGATAGCAACTTCGCAAAGTGTTTAGGAAGCTATTAATTTTCTAAACATCTCTTTATTATATTTTAATTGCAGAAGAGTAAGTTAGAAGGGGATATTTTTCACGAAATGTGTAACGCCTTAAGGGAGGTCTGTTTTTAATCAATCTTGATGAAAGGTCTGAAAAGTTCACAGGTCTGTCTTTTGATACACATAATGCATATGTCAGAAGCGGTCGGATGGGATTACCAGATGAATGCAGGTCTCTACATGCAAAGTCTCTAAGCTTGTTTAAGATACAGGGTCTAAAAATAAAACAATATATAGGGACAACATATATATACATATATCAAGGTACTTTGATCCATAATATTGAACAAGATAAGCCATTACTGTTCTCCCTAGTTCTCGTGGTTTGTAAGGTATCTTATAATAAGGAAGGAACCTTATAACATTGAGTTATTTGCCTGGTGTGATTGACTCGTAAGAGAAAGAGAGAAAGAGAGCCAAAAAGAGACCTTATAATAATTGAGCATGTATAAGCGAAAGAGCGCAACGTAAATAATTTAGAAATTGGGAGTGATCGACGCGAAAATACTTTGTATGCACAAGAGAAGCTGCTTTAAATTATTTACATATATATAATTTTACTTAAATAGCTTCCCAGATTAACTTCTTACTGAATGGCTTTAGGTAAAGGTTCGTAGTTATTAATAAATTAAATTATTTAAATATAATATGTATCCAATATGAAAGTGGAAGACAGTTATTAATAGTAGTCTCCAACTACTATAAATTGAATACAATTAATTAAATAAGATTATATTTATGCAGACTTATAAGCTACGTTGGTTTCTGAAAATCTAATTTTATAACACTTGTTTCTTGAATAATATTAGGAAACGTTACGTTTGCATAAGCTACTTCCATATTCGCTTGGTTACAGGGTATAAAATGTAACTGCGCTGTAAGCTTATCTATAGATCGGGTTCATTACACGTGAGTACAATGAAATTGAGAATTTACTTGCCATACGCCTGCCTGTTAAATTCAGTTGACTTTTGATTGCACTCAAAGTAGAAGCAAACATGATCATTGCCGGTTGCTTGATAATTGTTTTGCTCGCTTTTCTGTGGCAGCGCTGGCACTTTGGCCACTGGCGGCGCCTGGGCGTGGCACATATAGAAGCCACGCCCTTTGTGGGCAATGTGTGGCGTCTGCTGCGGGGATATTGCTGCTTTGGAGATCAGTTCCGGGAACTGTACGAATGTAGAGCTGCCGAGGGTCAGGCATATGTGGGCATACATGTGTTGCACAATCATGCGCTGCTTTTGCGAGAACCTGCACTGATCAAACGGATTTTAGTCGAAGATTTTGGACAATTCTCAAGCCGTTTTGAGACGACGGATCCTATCGGAGATACCATGGGAGCACAGAATTTATTCTTTTCCAAGTACGAGCTTTGGCGACACACCCACAAGATTTTTGCACCCTTCTTTGCCGCTGGCAAAGTGCGAAACATGTACGGGTTGTTGCAACAGATTGGACAACAGCTGGAGAAGCACATGGCCAGGCAGTTGACAGCGTGTGGTAAGAACATTGACTCTTTGGAGGTGGAGGTTAAGCAATTGAGTGCATTGTTTAGCACGGATATTATAGCCTCGCTGGCATTTGGCTTGGAGGCCAATTGCCTGCAACAGCCGGACGCAGAGTTCCGTCGGATGTGTGTGGAGGTCAATGAGCCGCGTCCCAAGCGTTTATTGCATCTCTTTACCATGTTTTTCTTTCCGAGATGTTCACGCCAGTTGCGCACACATCTATACTCCGAGGAGTACGAGAAATTTATGAGGGATTCTATGAACTGGGCCTTGGAACAGCGTGCAGCCAGTGGAGAGCAGCGTCATGATTTGATCGATATATTTCTGCAACTGCAACGTACGCAACCGCCAGAGAGTGTGGTGCATCGTCGTGACTTTTTTGTGGCACAGGCATCATTTCTGCTCTTAGCTGGTTTTGATACATCATCTTCAACAATTACCTTTGCCCTGTATGAGTTGGCCAAACAACCGGCCATTCAGCAGCGTCTGAGGCAGGAGCTAAAGAGTGCACTGAAGGTCAGTGAGGATGGCCAGTTGGACTACGATACGCTTAGTGGACTGCCCTATCTGCGACAGGTGGTAGATGAGGTGTTGCGTCTGTATCCACCCACTTCCTTCCTGGATCGTTGCTGCAATTCCAAAGATGGATATGATCTCTCCTCTTGGAGCAGCAACTCGGCACTTCGTCTGGAGAATGGGACTCCGGTTTATATATCTGTGCTGGGACTGCACCGTGATGAGCAGGTAGAAAGTGAACTTACACATTAACTAAGGTCAAGAAATAAGCTGGACATTCTTTGCAGTACTGGCCGGAACCGCATAAATTCGATCCGGAACGTTTCTCGCCGGAACAACGTCTGCAGCATCGACCCATGACATATTTACCCTTTGGTGCGGGTCCACGGGGCTGCATAGGCACTCTACTGGGTCTGTTGGAGATTAAGGTGCTTTCAAAATTCCATTTATCGTTTTTCCCCAAGTCAAACTTTATTTTGCTTCCAACTTTCAGGTGGGTCTGGTGTACATTCTTAAGAATTATCGTGTGGAAACTTGTGATAGGACCCTGCCTGAGATGAAGTTCGATGCCAAAACCTTTGTGTTGTCAGCTGCAGGAGGAACTTATCTGCGCTTTGTTAAGGATCAACTTTGAATACAAAATTTGACAACAGTTAATAGTTTTTGAATTTTCACTTTATTTGTAATCGCTTCACATATGTAGGTATTTTTTTGTATTTTTCATATTTTCTTAAGATCAGCTCAAAAATGTTCACAAGATTTGTCAGTTGAGTTAACCAAATACTGTTGGCAAAAAAGTTGTCTTATCAGTTGTTCACTTAACCGACTATTGAGTGCAATTATTGTATATGACAACTGTAAAAATGGCTTATCGCCAAGCAATTGAATACTTAACTGTGCATTGATAAAACTAATAAATGAACTGTCAATAAATTCAAAACGGATTAAATTGAAATTTTGTGGACTTTGAAAGTAATTTGTGGTTACTTAGTTAAGCAATGCCAACAACATTTAGCCAGCTCAAAACATTTGACAATCAACCATATGTATCTGTATCTAAGTATGTTTTTATTATTATTATTTTTTATCATATACAATTTAAAAAACTAGCTTTCGGGCTCACTTACTTATCTTCACTTTTTACAAATTATCAAAAAATAACTAAAGCAACTTTACACACTCATCTTTAACGTAAACTAAGCTATAAACTAATTGCATTTCTTTATGTTTTCCTTTTAATCTTTTTGCTTAAGACTTTGCCTTCGTATTAACACCAAAATTATTATTATTATCTTTATCATCATATGTTTTTATACATACAATGTTTTTCGTGACCGCATTCAATTGAATTTGAGGATTACTTTTTTGGATATATGAAATCTGCTTTCATATTTATTTGCTAACTACGCATTAAGAATCGAAAGTTAGCAGTTATTATAAATAAAATGCAAAGTGTACTTTGATTTGATAAACGTTGTATAGTAATTTGTGAATTTGTCAAAGCTGCAAACTAATTCGCAAACTATAACAAATTTTAATACATATTTTGCTGTGGATTTATTTCACGGAAGCAGAAATTATATTGATTGTTTAAATAATTATTGCGGAAGGCTTTTGTGAGTAGTATTAACTACAAAAATTGTGTGTGGATAAGCAAATTTGGATTTTGCTTCGACAAGACAAATTTATACTTATTTCGGAAGCAATAAATCAAAAAGTTATACGATTTTTTTCAATGTGTAAATGGTTTTCTCATTACCAGTTTCAAAAACATTTATCAAACTGTTAACACAACAACTAATTGTTGTAAGTTTTTACTTCCGTTTTGTATGTACATCTAAGGTGCAAGCATTTTAGTGTTTAATAAATTTCAAACATCATTTTTGGTTTTCTCAAATATACAATAATTTTGTGTTCATTTTTGACCGACTTTGGAAGTGTGTTGGACGCTTATGAAATTCACTCAACTAATTGTAAGAAACAACATAAAAATAAATAAATAGTATATAATAGTAAATAAAAATATATTTTTTAATGTAAAATATAAAATGAAAATTATTGAGTTCTATTAGTTAGACATTTATATATAGATTGCAGTCCAATCACTTCCACAAATACAAGACGTTGCGCATAGATTCCACATAGAATCCACTGTTTATTAACAGAGAGCATCACAGAGAAGGGCTCTGTTAGTTAACAGTTTACGGAACGACTTTAACATAACGCTTAACACACATACACGTATTGTTTATATCTCATATTGGTATATAGTAGGCATATAGCTAGTTAGTTAAACATACGACGCCTTTACATTTATAATAGTTTACTTTCTTGACAATGACATACATACTCAATATATATTTATAGGTTTTATATGTACCTATATATACTCTCACTATTAGCTTGCAATTAAATATCATGTAAAAATTTAATCATTACATTTACATGTACTTCAGTTATTTTGTATGTGTTGTGTTTTCTTATTTTGTTAGTCTTCTAATACATTTTTTACGAATCGACACTACTATCTTCGATCCTGCATCACCACCTGCTTGAAGGCGCCCGCTCGCACACTCGACTTGACCTCGTGTCCACCCAATGAGGCGGTGCCATCCCGTGCAATATACAGCTGCAGGCCAGATGCTGCAAAAGAAAGAGAAACATTATTTAATGATAGAATAGTGTACTTTCGCAGGGGGATACTTACTCTCTGCGGACTCCGCTAGCTGATCCAGCTTGGTGTCCCTCAAAATCTCATCGATTAGTGAGTTTGGATTGACGCGAGTCTCCTCAACTCGATCCGATACTCGAGGTCCATCATCTAAAGCGCCCTTCTTGCGTTTCTCCCCGCTGTTTTTCGTACGATCTAGAGATCCTGTTTCACTTATAACTAACGAACCGGAGCTGGGATTCCTGTCGAATCAAGAGCAGAAATACAAATTCAATTAACAATTTAAATAAAATAATCAATAAATATAGCAAAAAGTATATACGCGGTGCTCTCTTTGGCTATGATAACCCATTTGGTTTAGTAGTTGTGATTAGCAATTTGGTACAGAGACTTAAAAAAAAAAACTCACGAATCGGATATAAAAAATTATGGCAATCATTTCTTTGGCCATGCCATGCAAACTTTCTGATTAAAAATGTTGTACACAAAGTGAAAGGACGTGAACGAATGAGGCACTTAAAAATATAAATAATTGGAATAAAATTTCACATAAAGAACAAATTGAAAAGCATTAATATTAAATAATTAAATTATTTTCTTATCATCTTAAACTCATACAGGAATGGCAATCAGCGAGGCTACTAAACTACAAATTAAATCGATTATATTGTTTACGAATCTTAAAGTATATAAATTATAAATATGCATACTTATTAGAGCCGGAAAAAGCAGCGATCGGGAAGGATCATAGATCTTAAAGTAACTAATTTTGCTGTCTCTGAATTGGGCAATGAAACATTTTTTTGTTCGAATCTTTTTATTGAATTCAGTTTTACTTAATAGACAGACAACTTTGGAACAATATGGGCTTGTTAATGTTGACAGACAGACAAACTTACATTTGATTTTCTTGCAATTTTTCCAGCTCTATTTGATAACATTGATAAATGGTGTAGTCAAAATGTTCAACATGTGTCGAGGGATATTTTTACGAGCACAACAAAAACATAACTTATTATCTAACAACAAGGATCAAAAGACAGGCAACTAAGTAGAAAAATCATTTTCGTTGTGACGAAAAGACAAAACAAAACCCACATCATGGTGATGCTGGGCCGGCGTATGATCTGTGTGGTTGCCAGAGGCGATAGCGTTGCACCAGAGATGGACATCGTTGTGGCAGAGGTCATTGCCGATGCTTCCGCTGCAGCAGCCGAGGTGGAGAGTAATAAAGAAGCGGCCGAAGGATTCGAGCGGATGCTGCATGCATCTGTTGGACTTGCCGCCAATGAACTGAGGGCATCAGAGGACATCACATTCCCCAGCCTGGGACTGTTGCCATGTCCGTTGGGAGAACCCACCAATGTTTGTTGCGTCTGTGTTGGACCATCAACAGCATCCTGACCAGAGTTTGGATTACATTGGAAGGTAATGAGAGCACCGCTGCTGCTGCTGTTGCTGCCGTTCGACGAGGAGGCCGAGTGATTTGAATGGATGCTGGCCAAAGTGCCACAGGGTGAGCAACTGGAACCCAACACATAAGAGGCGCCACCTGCTGCTGTTGATGTTGTTGCCGTTGCAGCTGAGGTCGCTTGTTGCCGATTGCTGTTGCTGCCGACGGCGGCAATGTTGCTGCTGTTGCCGCTGCTGCTGCCGCCGCTGTCGAAGAGACGACGTGGCACGCCACTGAAGCTTCTGATTTGTTGCACGTTTCATATAATTTCGTATTCATTTATAGACACATTTACAGATCAAAGCGTAATTAGAGTTTATCGGAATATCGGAAGACAAAAGAAACGAAAAACAATTGCAAAATATGCACAATAAACATGATGAGTAAATTATTATTTATAATTAAATTACAATTATTTATCAAATAAGTATATATGTATATATTTTATGTATATATTTTCATATTCTCATTTCCTACTCAAGCCTCGCTTATGGCACTTAAGAAAAGAAGCAATTCAATTTTGATGTATGCGTTTTATATGTTTCATTTATTTGGATTATTTATGTTTCGATTTATATGTTGTAGATGTGTGTATGTGTGTGAGATGTGTTTGAGGGGGACATAAGAAATGTAAGAAATAATAATGTACAAAACACAGCACTTCAACAAAGCAGTTTGTAAGTACATCAAATCTGATTTGATCAATTACAACATTTTCAATATTTTCTTCATTTATTTTTAATCCACAGCTCCACTTTCCTATCGTCCATTTGTTTTTTATATGTGTACATATAATATATCGAGACTCATCTTATTTTACATTACAAGTAATTAATTTGAGCCTGAAACTTTATTTATTTTTAAACAAGTTTGTAAATTTTGTTAAAATACTAAAATATTCAACTATATTTCTAACTTAAGAAAGCTTCTAAATTCCAGTCTAACAATAAGTATCACATTTTTTCTTTTCTAAACGAAATTCCCATATCTATGACAAGTTGTAATTGACCCTGACCTGTCCGAGTTGACAAGCTGTTAACGCCATTTAAATAATAAATAACAATTTATAGACCCTACCTTACTCCTCACTTCTCCTATGTTAAGTTGATCAAATATCAATCAATGAATTCGAGTAACCTTAGTGGCCACCAACCATTGTAAAGTTCACAAAATGAATTTTAACAGTTTATATTGACTATGCACTGAAGGCCAAATCGCCGGCAAGTGGGTGACACATGGCCGAGATGTGCCTGGTCTGTGTCGTGTGGTCACATATCCTTGGCCCAGTTGCAACTCACATGGACCAAAAGGACACATGTCGCAGGTGGCGGGGACGACAAACACTAATTTGATTGTTTTTCAACCGACAAAGGAAAATTTACGGGATATTGCAATCAAAAATTCTGGATAATTTTGCTGAGGCTTAATCAAAATTTTAACTGGAAAAATTGACAATATGAGCAGAAATTTGAATATTATTGTTCTTTTTATAGCTACATTTTCCATTAGTATCTATAGAAGCAGTAGTTGCCATTAACTGTACAATCCTTAAACTGGTAGACCAAACCTCGCATATAGTACCTTGGGATATAGTGATGTTAATTATAATAAAGCTTACAATTAGCTTAGATCTTACTTAGGAGCCCTGAGGAATTGGATGTGCTCAGAGCCAAACCGGGATTATGATTAGTACGAAAATTGCAACGAAACAAATTAAAAGAATATATCCATAAAACAATAATAATAACAACAACAAAATTCAACGGAAAAACAAAACAGGTGAAAGGAAGGTGTAAAAGAGGGAGTGAGGGTATTAAATGATAACGATAACGATAACGAAAGACGATTATTTGTTTTTTGGCCAAGGTACGCGACAAGAAGCGAACGTATGAATGGAACTAGAGCCTTGACGAGTAACGATTAACGAGTAACGAGTAACGCTTAACGAGTAACGATTAACGAATAAGTTTCGCTGAACTGAGCTAGTTTCTCTTTTTTTATGTTTTTTTTTATGTAAGCAAATGAAAAACGCGACGCACCTCATGAGATCGTAGGCAGCATTTGTGGAATGTGGCCGGACCATGTAGGGCTCCTGTGCAGAGGCCAGGGGTGTGGATGAGGCGGCGCCCTGGAGCATTGTGCGCCGATAGGCGCGTTCAAATGGCGTGCGTGACATGAAGGACGCGGAATTGGTAAAGTTATCAGCCGGTGAATCGACCACATCATAGGTAAGCAAACGATTCACATAACTGCTACCCAGAGCTGGTTTATCGGCCGATTGTATCAATCGATTAAAGCTGGGCCGTCGCTCAGAGGTGGGTGTCAGGAAGGGATCCGCTTCGATGCGTTCGCTAAGGACATCTGGAATTGTGCCCATTGAGCGCATCTTCTGTATGGGATGATGTGATGCCTGTGGACTCTCACCGTCCTGACCTATGAACTTGGCATTACCAACCTTTGCCTGATGATTCTGATGTGCCTGCGCATGTTTCACATACAATTTGCCCGCCGAACCATTCGATGTCGTGGAGTTTTTCCGCAGACCCTGGTTATGCAAATGAAGATGTGTGTGATGGAGATGATTGTGCTGCTGGTAACGTAATCGTTCCTCCAGTGACTGTTCTCTCATGCGCTGGAACTCTTCACGTACCACCTCCTCGGAGTAGTCGTCGAAGCAGAGATTGTTGAGGGACTTCATCTTGGGTATTTGTGCATGTTCAGCCAGCTGCTTCAGTCGACGCGGCGAATTGCGATCCAACTCCATGGAGGCCTTGTGAAATTCCATTTCAAGTATAGACAGATTCTCCATGGATTTGATTTTCGCCACTCGAGGCGTATGATAATTCTCTTCCAAGCCTGAATCGTTATCACCAGAGTCCTCATTCGGATACTCATCCGATTCGCTTGTATCTCCACTATCATAATACTGTGTGGCATGTGACGGTGATCCACGATACTGTCCACCCGGTTGAAGCAACAATGGCAGAGGCATCTCCGCCATTGGAGTGCGAAACTCCTCGTTGGCATTCATTGTGGCATTGGGCGTCTGGTAGAGCAGCTCCTCGCTCACATATTCGATTGTTGTGCTAAGAGTAACGACATTCACCTGCTGATGAGATTGGTTCATCGGTTGTGGCGCCACTGGGCCAACTTGATGCTCTTGCACCAGACCAAGGCCCAATCCCAGTCCTTGTGTCTGCTCCTGGTGCTTATGCTGATGTCGTAACGCCGGTATATTCAATTTCATGGCATTTATAGCTCTCTGATTGAGTCTATTGAGTAGAGAAACGGATTTTCTAAAACGACTGAAGTATTTTTTTTGTTGTCGACGTTCGTTGATTGATTGACATACATATATATTTTTTGTTTTTTGGTTTTTTTTTTAGTTTTACATTGAGGTTAATAGGTTATATAATTTACAGTTGGTTAGTTGGCCATTTACCCGGTTTAATTTTGTTTATTTAAATTATATACAGAATATATGTTGATTATAAAAGAAGAAGAAACAAAAAGTGTTAAACAAATTAGCTAAAATGTGAACGTAAATGTAACATAAATATGAATTATACCATTAACTAAATTAGAGAAAAGTAAAAGCTACCCATTAAAATTAACCATTTATGAGTTGTTAAACAAAATGTAAATGTTAACTAGCATTTTAAGTTTATTTGAGATCCATTTGTTTAGTAAAGTTCAACAGAAAATAGACCAATTCCAATTCTGATAAGGATTGTGCTCTGCAAGTTAGTACTATAAGCTTTATGTAAACTATTTCCATCAAAAGAACAGAATATATGTAGTCTAATTATTTAAAAATGTTTAACAGTTGGATGTTTTCAATAGGCTATTCTATGAAAAAGCATAGATTCCTTTGAGCAGAATAATTAGTTTAATTCGCAGCTTTCAAACAGTTTGAGCTTGAACCCGATATTTGGCATTTAGAATCTAGTTATTAGCTTTTTATAAATTCAATATATTACAATTTTATTGGGACTTGAAATTCCTAGAAATTTCGGAATTATATTTGCTCACAAATGAAACAAAATTTAATTTAAATAACTATTCTAGCTGTGTTTTTGAATTTGGAGGATTCAGTTTTTGTTTTGGGTGTTTAATATTTTATATCCCTATAATTTTTATGTACTGTAATCATCGTTATAATTGTAAAAAGTAATAAAATTAAGTAACCCTTTTATTTACAAAAACTCGATCGTTTCTTTTAAGAAACTTAGTATTATAAAACGAACCCATTTAGTAAGTTGCATTGAAACAGACTTAGGTTGATGAACATATAGTCTTTAAATTTCAGAGAAATATATAACCCTAGTTGAAAATTCTGTCATAAAATCAATTTGTTTTTTGAGAGCTTTTCGTTTTGCAACAGTGTATAGTCAACATACGATTGTAAATATATATTTATACTACATTCTGCCGTAGAAAGTCTGTCCTTTAGGCTAACATCTACTTTCGTGTATAAAATGTTTAAAAATGGTAAAGGTTAAGAGCTGCGCATTCATTTTGGCAAAACAAATGCGCGACCTTTAGGGGCACCTCATGACGCCAACTGAGTCAGTCAGTTGTTGATGAAGTCATCGCTTGCAAATTTTAGCAAGAAAAACAATAATGGAAAAATGTCCAACAAGAATTTTCATGTAGTACCCCGCCTGACGAACCCACTTGTACTAATTTTTTCTGTTGAATTGCATCCGAAAAGAGAGTCAGTTCCAGTTGTTGCCCATATTTAAAAGCATAACGCACAGATATCTATGTGGGAGTGTGTGTATATTTGTCAACATTTGACCTTAAACTTTACAATGCGACATTGTGCTGCACTGCATGACATGGGAATACATATGTAGTTAGTTAGAATAGCCACAACTAAAGACTGCTTAATGACTTACATTTTAAGCTAAAACCCAATCTAGACCTAACTGTTAAGTGTTGAATAATTCTAAAACTAAACTACAGAAAGTATTTTATAATACTTATAACAAACTCGCTCTATAAAACTAACTTAGCTAAACTAAATAAACAATTAAGTTGAGAAAAGAATTCAATAAATTGGAATGTGTGTTGTGTGTGTGTGTGTGTGTTAATGGTATGTTTAGTAAACATTTAAAGAATATATGCTGTCATGTCGAAAGTGTATGTGTGTGTAGCATATGCGAGAATGTGTGAGTGTCTTTATTATGGTTAGACACTGTTTTTGTTTAAATACGTTTTTATACGTAAATAGAAAACTTTAGCATATAAAGTGTAGAGCATAGCATATGTATGTATAGAGAAAATAAAATAGTTGTAGATATAGGTATAGTTTGAATAGATATTATGTAAGTAATTAGTAGGTGGCGCGAATTGTGGGCAAAACAAAGTTGAAAGTTCAAGTTCAAGTCAAGGCTTTATACAGATTAGCTAATACGTAGTTATCGAAATTTCGTTTGTATTTTTCTCTGGTTTGAAATTACTTACCTAGCATGTCCTGAGTCACCCTCAGAACTCTGCCTCGAATGTTGACTGTGCGAAAAACTACTATAACCGGAACCTTTTGACATCTGCGAGAGGATAATAAATCGTTAGACATTGCTTAACATATTTACATATAATATCAGCGATTGGCAGCCAGTTAGTTATGTAATTTTGATTTCCAGCTCAAAAGAGACCGCTCACAGTCTGAGTTGCCAGCACATGCCCATCGTTGATTTATATAAATACATTTTGCTTACTTGACTAGTATTACTGGAATTTCTCGAGTGACCCATTTCCATGAGCGCAGCTGTATTCACAACGCCCACACCTCCACCACCACCACCACCGACACCACCAGAATTGGTAAACCCAGTGGTGCCATAGTTGTTGCTGCCAATGACGCCCAAGCCAGGCAGCGTCTGTGCTACAGTGATGGGTGTTGTGGCACTGGATGAAGCGATTACATGTTGCTGCAGATTGTCCGTGGTTAACGTAACCGCCGACTCGGAGGACTCGGAAAGACCCGAGTCTGTGACAATTGCTGCTATCACCGCCTGTGCGTCCAGATCTGTTCGAGGAAATAAATCGAGTTAATTGAAGACTGATATGAAAAGGGTAGAAATTCAATCGTACCCTCATCCCTGGTGGTGGATACGGGTCGTGTGCCCGGCGCAGACATTGTGCTGGAAACACCGCCCAAGGTGGCGCCACTGCCGCCCAGGGTAATGGAAGTACCGCCACTTCCGCTGCCAATGCTGGGCAGGACTGTTGCCGTTGGTGTTTGCAGTCCACCGCAGGTGGCATCATCCGCGGTTGGTTTGCCCTGTTTGCTCTTAAGGCTGGGCGTGGGACTGCAAAAATAAAATTAGCAATTAGTAATAGTAATGTCAGAGGTTGTTTGATATTGTTATTCAGCTACTCACGCCTTGAAGAGTATATCACCGCTCAGCATATGCATTTTGATGCTGACTCTTAACATGGAGTTGTCCAAACGATGGCGTGAATCGTAACCCTCGAGCAGAAAGCGACGTGATGTTAAACCAGCGCCAGCAAATTCGGCAAGATTTAGATCAATGAAGCCGAGCTTATAATAACTGCGACCACCTTTCATTTCCTTGCGTATTGAGATGCGCAAATGGCAGGGATCCAAGACGCCAGTTGAAGCATTCGCACTCATCTTGCAGGGGAACTCAAAACTGCGATTCCATTCCACGCGATGATTGCGCACTTCCTCGCTGAGGATTAAAGATAAATCTGTTAGTTAACATGTTAGATAGATCTCTTTTTGATAGACTCACCGACTGCTGTACTCTTGAAAGGAGCCGCCATCCAGTAGCCTTATCTTGGCAAAGAGCACCTCATTGACCAGAGCGACTTCGACCAAATCTTGCAGTTGCACCTCCACATTAAACTTGTACTTTTTCTTTTTCATCATAAAGGCCATGCCAGGGGCGCTAGGCCCAAGAAGTGTCATTCACTTTTCTATTCCTTCAATGCGTTGCTTTTGTGGCTCTGCAACTTTGCCACAAGAAACTTAACTATTGCTTTGTTTTAGGCGGTTGCCCGGGCACCGCCTTGACCACGTTCTTAACTTCTTACTCTGTTTTATTTCTTTTTTGCCACTCAGCTACTTTGAAACCTGAGCTACACTTTTCCACTCTAAGATTGTGTGTTGTAGTTGGCTCTGTTTTAACTCCGTTTAAGGGGTTTTGTTTGTCTATATATCCATATATAGTTTGCTTTCTTATCAGTTATTAGTTTTGTACTATTTGACTGCCATTTTTAGTGTTTGTGAATCGTTTTGGCCTTCAAGTTGTTCCACACGTCCACCTGCAAATGCAAAATTTTAAAAAGAAAAGAAAAGCTGTCAGTTGTGGAAACTTACTTAATTGGAAAAGTATTTCAATTTCAAAATAGATATAAAACAACTTTATGAGACCTGTGTGTAATGAAACTGAAACTAGACAACTACTCCAAAATAGTTATTGGTTTACCCGATCGCAATATTTGCAATGAAATTCTGAGCATCTAACATTTAAACTCACTGCAAAATTATAATAATTAGTGTTTACAAATAATTTGGTGAGCTTAGCACTAAGCTCAAGAATTGTGTATTTATTTTAGATATTCAGGAGAATAATAACTTCAAAAAGGTACAAGTTAATTTTGTAAGATATACTTTTTTTGACCTATCTATCAGTATTCAAAAAATCACATTAGAAAGTTTCTATTTAATTTTATAAGTTGTCCTTTCTCTTAATATTCTTTATTCCAGTTTTTGCAAAATATATTTAAGTAAGAAAAGAAAGGACATTATTATTCTTAGGTTTTACTTGTCTATAAATCTTCTTTGCTATCAACTCCATTCTTAAGAGTTCTAAATTACATAAATTTAATTTTTGTTGTTGAAAAAAGAGTCAAGGGCTTCTCTGCAAAAACAATATTCAGTTATGTATATGATTCGATTATATGGAGAACAAGTCAAAAGTCAAGAGTACTATAGAGCAAGAAATCGCAAATTGATTTATACAAGGTATTTTCACGTCGAGTAATAGTTAACTAAATCCTCCCTGGTTTGACTTTGGCACCTTCAAAACTTTTCTAGGCGCCTAATCGTAACGCTAGAACCGTTAATCATACCGTCACTACATATTATAGTATTTCCAAGTTTATCGTATAAAACAACCTGCAGCACTCAAATAATTAAAAGGAGCACACGCAAGACGGCAAATGACGTGCGAGGATTGAGGATTGCCTTCTTTGCGTGTCTTATTGTTAACTGCACATGTTTTGCCAAATAATTAGCACTGCCTTTCCCAAATGCTTGTTGTTATTGTTAACTTTTGGCCACATTTCTGACGCATCTGTCAGCGTCACAGTTGCTGTCATCGTTTTGTTTACCGGCAGTCAGCAACAACAAAAATAATAATACAGAATAATAATATTAATGGAAAAAACAAGCAATACAATTTTTGTACGCCTACGATGATGATATTATCTGCCTTGTTTCTTTGGGTTTACCCCTCTTCTTTTGTTGCAGCAATTTTTAGATTGGTGACTAATTTCTTGATGTGGTCTCTTCCAAGAATCAAGATAATTTTCCCGAATTTAATTGTGTGCTCTTTTTAGAGGCAACCGATTCTCTTTTAAAATACTTTGCAAAAAAAAAGATGATAGAACAATCATGATTAGAAGCACGTAAAAATACGATTAGCTTTTTCACGTGAATAAAAAGTTATACAAATAATTCTCTCAGTATATTAAGTGCATTAAGTTCAGCTTTTCAATGTAAGTCGAATACAAATATTAATCATGCTGATAATTTACATTTCCCACACTCTACAGTAATAACTAATGGAAATCTACTAAACTATTCAATTCACTTTCGCTGACAAAAACTCAACAAAAAGCACAGTTTTTCGATTCGTAAACAAATCAGTAGCACGCCAATTACATCCATTTATGTCCATTAGCCAGTCCCAATCAGCAGGGTAAACATTTCGAAAACCAATCATAAGCGAAACCATTAACCCAGTTAAAGCCCTAGGGCAAGTGAATCCTGGGTGTAGTCAGGTCCCTCTTTTTACAAACTGAAAAAGTGGGGAGAAGAGAGAACTGCACCACAAATCACATTGCAGCTTTTTTTTTTGCGATGGGTTACTGTGGTTTTGGGTTTGTTTTGATGGGAGCTACCACGCACATGTAACCACACCCAAAATAAACCCTATGGAGTTACAAAAAGTCTTTGCAATGTCTTTAAAATGAACCGTTTCGAGGAAAAGCTAACATTGCCAACTGACACGTAAGGCGATGGTAAAGTGGTCTGTTCTACTAACTGACTTGCTACTTTACTGCCAAAATAAAAGCAATGTTGACTTGTAGTAGTATACCCTACATAAGCAATGGGGTATATTAACTATCCCATATAACTTTATTTCAAAAGTAATGGGTTTATATCTTTTGATGCATTTCAATACAGGGTATATGTCCAGCTGAGCAGTAAAATTAAAGTAAATTCACCCTTGTTTCTGGGTGTGTCGCGTTGTCTGGTAACCTCAAGACCTCAGGCCATGCACATTGTTGTAGTTTATCCTTGCTTATCCTTCCGATTGTATGTGGACCAAAGGATAGTCTTTGAATTAGTGCGGGAGGTTTGTTGTTTTCCTTCCTTTCGGTTGATGGATTTTTAATGAGCATGCTCAAATTTATAAGGATAGTATTCATACTGATTTCTTGTGTCTCCTTGGACTTTGTTTCTTTAGTTGGATGACAAATGTCGAGCAAGTGTTTGATTGCTTTTTGCCATGCCAATCAGTGCGACAGACCTTTGTGCCTGAAGTCAATTAACGAGTAGGTACACAAATTTAGCGTTGATTAGATCAACTTGACCTTTACCTTGTCGCATCATACTTTATTTATTAATAATGACGCAGCATCATCGGCAGTTGGTGAAAGCGAAAGATTGCTTAATTTATCTACGATAGTGCAAAATAACAAATGCGATTTTATATTTTATGTTTGCAGATATTTACTTATTCTTCCTGACGATGTGTTGACCGACTTGGCCACAAATCGAATCTTGGCCAACAAGTCGCGAAAGGAATGCATCAACAATAAAATAAACATCAATTGGCGCCGCCGTCTCTTGAAAAATCAACGAACTGTAAACGAGACGCGGGTGAAAAACTGTCGTAACGAATCAGGCAAGGGTTGGAATGAAAAGGCAAAGAAAATCAATTTGTTTAAGTATTTAGAGCTGCAAGATTTTGTCATCTAAAATACTGCATTTGATACAGAAATAAGCTAGAAATAGGTAAAATATTATTGAATTTGCTGAAGCAGAAGCTTACAGTTTAATATAAAGTTCATAATACGCAAATACTGAAATAACGTTAATAACTAAAATTCAATATATTTATTTCTTGAACCTTGCTAACAACAAGCTCATTTTGTCGATATTAATGAAAGAATCTTTATATTTGTCTGATAATGTGTATCTAAAGCAGCACATTTCACATTATTTAAATCCATATCTGTGAATTTTTAAGAATTTTATTATGAAAATATAAGTTGTAATATTCATACACATTTTAAACACTGCTATGAAACAGAAATATCTGTCTTTATTTCGAATATACATGGGGAAGTTGGATTTAAAGATGCTTCACTGTATGACGGTAAAAATATCTTCCCATCTCTGGTTGATGACAGTTGACAGTCACTTTTTATATCAACGCTTTACAATGTCTGCAGTACAAATATATGCAAATCTTAGCATTGAACTGTGACTCTCAATAAATACAAAAATACGAGCATAATTGATCAATTTGTTCAATGATTTAGCATATTGTTCAATGAGTTGACAATTCCTATGCAAAAATGTAAGCTGGGTGGGCTCTTCTTATCCATCCCTGGTAATTATTTTGCATTCCACTTTGCTCTGTTTGATTTTCAACACATGTTGTTGTAGCATTGTCTTGAATCTTTCTCTTTGTTCCTATCTTCGGAATGGATTACCTTTGGGGATCGCAGTCCATTTGCGACCATTTTCTCACAGTAAATAAGCTTAATGAATTGTCTTTGCATTCGACAACTGCCCCTAAATGTTGTATTCATCACGCAGCTCGATATAGATACAAATGTATCTGCTTATTGTTAAGATGCGATGCTTCGATAAAAGCAGCGACAAAGTGACAAATGTGTTGTCTTCCCAAAAGATCATGTGCATTAACGAGAGGCAGCTGATCAATTTGTGAGAGTTCAATTTCACGTATAAGAAGATAATGCCTTAAGATTGGATATTTATTTTCAAGTGTACTTTCCAAAAAAAATAAAAAAAAACCTCTTTACAAGTCGTTTATAATTATTTCGCAAAGCCGAATGGCAAACTAGTTTTTTTAAACAGTTAATATATTAAATTGATTGACGCTATCCCTTTAAATTTTAGCCATTTGTGCACCTTTGCACAATTTGTTATGCTTCGACACTAGCGTGAACTGAAGCAGATCACAGTGATTCTAAATCATTTACAGCGTGTACTAACTAAAGTATAATTGATAGCTTCTTCTGACTAAGAACTTATCATCTTTGAGGTATTGAGAGATTGTACTATAAATATAATAATTTACTCTCTCTGCAAGTACACACTAAATTAAACTCGATTCTTTATTTTAATTATAAATTGTTGCCCACATGTATTACGAAATTATCAAGCTACCCTCGTGACAAGTCACCAAATTCTATAGCTGCAGCTGTTGCACACATGTTGAACTGATTTGCATTCGCTTGGTCTCTCACTTTATGCTCGCTGATAGCTTAATTTCAACTTTCCCTTTCCCTTTTCCCCTTTTACAGTTGCCCACCCTCTAAAAAATACAAAATGTATTCGAGTGCTAATGATGTGTAAGTTAAAACAAAACACAAAGTCGAGGCATTCTTTTAAGGGGCATCTGGTAACAGATGTCAGGCTGGAGGTCGTCGTCTTAAGTGTCGGTTGAGTGCGAGGAGATTGGTAATAAAGATAAGTTGAGGAAACCCACAGATACAGATAAGAAGATTTTGTTTAAACAGGGCAAACATTATCGTAAATTTGCAAGAAAATGAACTGCGAGAAGAGTTGCAATTGATAAGGCAAAAGGAAAATGCCATAAATAAGTATTTCAACAAAATATTTTGAATTTCTCAGCCAAATACAAAATATCTGGTTGATTTTTCTATTATCAATAGAAATTGCAAATTCACTTGACTAAGCTTATTTTGTTATTTGATTTCACTGAGAAAAAATATGCAAGTTTGCAATATGAGAGACAACAACAACATGAACTCAAAAGTTCAGAAGAGGGCATAACGTGTCTTGATTGAAAAACTGGATGCTTGAGTGATTTCTCTTTTGTACGATGAGATCTCAGACTGAGAGAAAGAGAAAGAGAGAACGAGACATCTTAGAGACGCTGATGCTGACTCACAAATGTATCTAGATAGAGAGTGTGAGAGAGAGAGAGACAGACATTGACCTTGACAAAACGAAGCGTTAATGGATTCGACTTTGAATTGCAGGCAGGGCAAATACAGAAAACATTGTACTTAAGTTAGCTTAACTTTGCTTGATTTACTTGCTCTGACTTTTCACTGCACTTCTGACCTTTCATGGTTTACTTTAAGTGGCAAACTTTTACGAGATGCCACATACATACTTAGATGCTTAACTTCAACGCCCACTGTACAGTGTACACGACGTTTGCAATTAAGAGCGCCAGCATCTAATAATTTCTCCCAGAACAGGATGCCTTGAAAGTTGACCCTCATCTCGGTAGTCCTCCTACAGCGTCTTTATAGACATTTTATAACAGAGCTTTATGCTTGTCCTTACACACACAGAGAAAGACGGAGAGAGAGAGAGAGAGTGTGGGGGAGAGAAAGACAGCGACACATACGCTCAACAGCATTTTGTCATTAAGAGTGCAAACTTTACTCTAAGGATGTGAAATCCATGTCACCCGTCGTGCGAATAAAGTGTTAATGAGGTTTTCTCTAATGAATTCAAGTGTACCTGCTCCACAGTGGAGCAGAAGTGTGGTTAATTGTGTCAACATACCCATGTGGGTTGACTCCAAAACAGACAGAGAACAGAGAAATCCTTCTCTAAAAAAACACAAATAAATAAAACTTTTCACTCAAATGGTGTCCATTGAGGTGGCTGCCATTGCATGACCTACTTTAGACAATGCTCAATGTGAAGTGGTTGCAAAAATTGCGCAACAAATGCCCCAAGGAGCTAGGTTGAAATCATAAAATCATGAAAAATGTGCAGCTCTTGGGAGGCAAAATGCACCTTAGAGCCAAGTACTGTGTGTGTTTGGGACTATAAACGAGTCAATTTGAGTTAAAAAGCACATCATAAAATGTGGGATGTGCTCGTATTTTTAATGGGCAATGAGGTAACTGCAAATTATGAATGAATCCAACTTGAGCTTCTTTACAACGAACTTATGAGACTTTGAAGCATAATTTGTTAGAGTGAAAGTTTGAAGTATTACTTTGAAAAGTTCCACAAACCTCTAAAATTATGATTACAAATACTCTTGAAAATAATTAATCGAAATATCCTTAAATTTCAGACATTTCACATTTAGGGAATATGTTTTTAGAGTAAGAAAAATCAATTTCAAGATAATAATAACTATAATAAATAACTATAGTTATATTTTATACGATAAGTAAATTCAATTTAACTGTGAGTTTAATTTAATTGAATAAGTTTGTAATTTTATCAATTATTTTGACATGAGATTGCATCGTCTCAGCTACAGTGTCTGCTTGTTGTATTTGCTTTGCTTTTGGATTGTTCGAGATTTGTAGCTTAATTTGGTAGCAGTTGTAGAAATTGACTGTATGAAAACAATAATATCTTGCTGACGAACAAATGTTGTATGCATGAAGATTGTCATAACTTGTAGTTTGAATATTTATTTATGCATCATATTAACTCACAAGCACAATCACAAAACGTCTTTGATTATTGTGGCATATAAATTAAATTCCGGGAAAAAAATTTAACAAAACATATATTTTTTTCTACATAAATTATTTTATTTTTATGAATAATTTATTTAATATGTGTTGTCGCGTTCAGCATTGAAACTAGACTAAGCGTCATTTCACTCTTATCAAAAAAATATTATAAATGAGCTTCCCTTATTCGGGCATAGAAACAGTTTTTTTAACTTATCGTACCAGCGTCGACAGCGACTGCGACTGCGACGCTGACGTTGACGCAGACATCGCTGACAGGCAACAACAAACAAAACGAAAGTGTTTCCCTGTCAAATGTCAGCTTCAGCTGTATTGTGCGACAAACGCGACAGCCAAACTGACAATTTCTGGAGAGGAAGCGACAAATGGACGCGCAAAAAGTGCGATGACATCAGAGGCAACAACGAGAGCAACTTTAAGTGCGTTTAAATGAGCAAATGGATCAAGTCCGACTTGAACTTGACTTGGGAGAAACAGAAGTTGTCATTATTTGGCACAAAATATAATAATAAACAAGCAGAGGGTATCGCTATTTGGTAATAGAAGGAAGAAGTTGGCGGATCAAATTTTAAACAAATATTTCTTTGCTTCAGATTGAATTTATATAAAGCTTAAGAGAAAATTCCAAGTTTGACTTGACAACAGAGAGGATCAAAATCTAACTAATTTTACAGAAGAAGGTTTTTTTAGTTTCTTTACTTTACATCAAATTCTGTTATAATTTTGTACAGCTTGGTAGAGAAGTTTGGCATTGAAATAACAGTTTAGGAAATGAGTTACATAGGATACTTTTGCGGATTTGCTTTAATATATAGATATGTTAAATCATTCTCTTTAATTGTATTACATTATTTGGTTAGATTTACTTTCCAAATTTTATTTCAAGATAAACTTAAGATTTTGTTCTCTTAACGGAGGGTTTATCTTCCCTTTAAGGTTAAAGGCAAGATGAGAAATCGGCCCTAAATGCTATAAATAATTTTCAAAATAAAATTCCGAGCCAGAGTGTATCAAAAAAATCCTTTTTTAACTTTTTAAATAAAACATATGTTTATTTTTTCGATTAGTATTATAAACATATTCTGTACATTTCCGTAATACATTTAAACCTTGCGATGACCTAAGACATAATTTTTAACCTTTGGCACTGTATTCCATTTTTTTACAAGTACAATATAATCGTACGCTGACTTATGCATATAAACATTGATCGATAAGTATTTATTTATATGGCAAACCCAATCAAAATAAACACGAGGAATCGCGCAGTTGTTTATGTGAAAATTACGATAATTTCAAAAGGCTGTTTACGATATATGGTAGAACGAAGCTATCTGTTAGATGTGCACCTAACCACAGAGACAGCTAGATAAACAATATGAGACAGAGATTAGTTAGATAGAGCTGACAACGTCATCATCAGTGTCAGCGTCGGCGTCAGCGTCAGGAATATAATTTACGTTATACCTAAATTATATGACGTGCTTCCAACTGCGCACGTCATTTATTGAACAGGGCCCAGAGCAATCAAACACGTATCAAAACTGTGCACAAATGTACTTAATTTGGCTAGAACTAAGAGTAGATTGTCAAACTGACAGTAAGAGCTTGTATTGGTTTTGATACTGGTTACATGAACATGGCTAAAATCGATTAAATCGTAACTTAATACGAAAACTGGCTTGTGCTCATATGGCTAAAAGCTAGTGAACGCCGACATCTTTGGCTAAGATGCAATATCAATAAAAGAATTTAAGAAGGGATAATATTTTAAAAGAAAAAGCAAAATACGATTGCTACAGATTCTATTTCTGCATTCCATTTGAATTCTTAAAGTTATCAATATTATCATTGCGTTTATAGGGTATGACGCAATCGCTGCACTAACCAATATATTATGACGTGAAATGCTTTTGCTTGGCACTGGGACACACACCATTTGCTTGCTGGCTCTGGGCCAAAAACAAAAAAAACCCTTTAACAGTAGCAATTTGTTATAAAAAATATTAAAAAATATAGTAAGCATAAAAGGAAATTGATGCAATTTACAATGGAAGCAAATTGAAGAAGCCAACAAAAATGTGACTAAGGCCTAAAAACAATAACACATTTAATGCTGTTTATTAAAATTAAAACTTGCCTAAATGTGTTAAGTAGTCAAAAGCAATAAACACAAAAAAATGATCTGGTGAGCAATTTTATTGCTTATACGCAACGTTGACGCTGACGCTGACGCAATGCCAACAATGCCCCTCTCCTGGACGGACTGTCAGCTGGCTTCCGTTGACCCTGGTCAATAAACTACTGAGCAAATGAGTAGCTAAGTAAACATAATAAATGAGAGAATATGTGTCAATAATGTGAGCTAAAATGAAAATAACACGAGCCGAGCACATCATTAAAAATACCTCACTACAAGGATGGATACTAAACAAGTCTAGTTAAAAGCAAAGTATCGACCCCGTTATGAATTGCGAACTGTCAGGATAGGTTTATTTCTATTGTCCTGCTGATTAATGACATAATAACGGATGTGTTTTTGCTCGTTATGGAACAAGAACTAACAAACAGAAAGTGGCCAATAAGCACTCAAAATGCAAATGGTCGCAATAATAAATGTAAATGCGAGCAAGTGATAAGAAAGGGTCTATAAAAGAATGGGCGTAAAAGCTGACTCTTTAATACTTATTATATCATATTCGAGTTTAACTGGAATCATAAAATAGCTTGTAAATATGTTATCCCGCTTCCATTAAACTTGAACCTCAATGCCATGGTAAGAAAAATCAATCATTTCGCACCCACAAGTTTTTATAGGTTGTGTGCTCGCAACAACTGATAACCTGACAACACCCCAATGCTCATTTGTACACTTTCATTATGCCTTTGGCGACTATAATTAAACACATAAGTATGTTTATATGTATATAAATATATATAAACACAACTCGTTGCCCTTATCAGACGTTGGTTGGGGGAGTCTAACCAGAGGCAGCGGCAAAACTTATCAGCGGAAAAGTAAACAAAGCCGAGAATTTGTAACGTACTCGTATGCAATCGAAAGTTCAGTTCCAGCCCCAGTATTTATATTCATATTCATATTCATCATATAAGCGCCATACATATCAACTCGAATGTAAACAAAATATT
This sequence comes from Drosophila neotestacea, assembly GCA_035044365.1. Taxonomy (NCBI): domain Eukaryota; kingdom Metazoa; phylum Arthropoda; class Insecta; order Diptera; family Drosophilidae; genus Drosophila; species Drosophila neotestacea. The sequence continues at coordinate 157,561 of JAWNMD010000052.1, read as the reverse complement.
TAGTACATCGGCTTTAGTAATCAATAAGTTTTATCTTTTGCAATTTCCGTGGTAAAGTGGTAAAAGGCAAACATTAACCATTATCAATAAGTTCAAAGAGTTGCCTTCAAAGGTTTTATGATCTAAGCACCTGCGAAATCGACAAAAGCTCTGACAACAACAAATTGAAATGTCTTTAACATGAATTCTTTGTTTATCTTCGAAAATACTATATATTAATAAGTACATACAAGAATGATCGATTTTAATGCTAAGCTTTAGAATAAATATAATTAACTGTTGCTCGTAATCAAACAATGAACTCTTTTATTTGATTAAATAATTGCAGTTGTTTGTTCATAAAGCATGCAATTTTCATTGAATTTACTATATGTATTATCTATATTTTACAAATAAATATATTCCTTATTCTTATTTAGAGAGTTATTTTTAAGGAGAGTTATGTCATAGCATGCATATTTTGCTGATAATAGTACGGGTAACATACAATTGCATTTTTCGGGCACTCGATTTGCAGATAGAAGACAGTCTCAGAGGTCAAATACTCAAACTTTGCACAAATTAAAATTATATTTTCCTCCAATTTTAACGGGAATTTGGTCAACAAATACCATAGACATTTCAGTACCTTTTTTATTAATTAACGCCGTTAGCTATAAATTTTTATCAATTATCAAAATCAAAGTGTCAATTTAAACGAATGGAAAAATTGGCGTTGAAATTGCTCTCTATATTATTTACGAGGATGACGTTGGTCGTTTCAACTGCTTTTCACAGGTCTCTGTTCAGTATATTCGTATTCGTATTGGTATCCGTGATGTCCTGTTCTAAATAAAGAGTGCACATTGCGTGACCGTGTCGAGGGTTTCAAGTCGGGAACAACTGCGCTTTAATTGACGGGCAGTTTGAAATTTTTCATTGTTAGAATGAGAACTATACACCCACGTAATAACAGCTAGCAACAGAAGAAAATTAACACGAATGGGGGAACTATGTGAAAAATCGATAAATTGCGAAGTTGAAATAGATGAAAACTTGGAAACGAATAATTTAAAAATTTCAACAAACTTTACGCTGAGATTCCTTCCAGAAAGGTCACACACATAGTTCCAGTTACATAAACATCCGCCCCGAGAGACTTGGGCAGACGGCTAATCAATGCTTCGCATACATGGAACAAATTAATATTAAGATTGTCGAGTACCCTGACTGAGTTGAGGAAGCGGGTAGAGTAGACGTAGTCGGATTTAATGTCGTTTTCTTTTTTTGTGTTTTTTTTTTGTCTTGCTTTTGTCGCGCTGTACGTGACATGAAATGTAAATTTCTTTCCCGTCTTATTTTTCATTTTTTACTTTTGATTTTCATTTTGATTGCAGTAGAAAAAAACGAACAGGCACGTCTGCACTTTAATGTGATGTTCTCCAAAGAGTCTGGTTGCCTCTAACCCTTTGTCTGAGAGCTCCCACAATACGTATTTATATCCCACATGCGCATAAAGGAATAAAGGATTGTGGCATACCTGTAGAGCGCGTTGTTTATTATGGAAACAAAAAGGATAAATTGATAAAATAAAAGCAAGGAAGATATAAAAACCAATTCAAAAGAAAGTTAATTCATAAATGCCAATGGGAGCTGATACAATGGTAAAGTATTCTATCACGTAATGAATTTTTCTCTGTATTGTTTTCTCGCTTTATTTTCCTTTGAACAACTTTTATTTTAAAACGTATAACAAAATTAACAACAAAGTGTTGTACAACTTTTATGTTTGGGTTGTAAAATATAGCAAAATGTAACACTTTGTATTTTCAATATTTTTTTTTATGGTAAATCTCACGCGACAGTCAAATCCTTCATTTTTTTGATAATAGCAACGATTGTGTCACAGCCCAAAATACAAAGTATAAAGTCCATTCTAACCTTTAATCTTAGAGGTGTAGGAAATGTATTTATTTTATTCCAATTAATTAATTTAGATTTTATTTGCAGGAAATACTGATTATATGACTTTAACAATAAATTGATAGCTTTGGAAATAGACAGTGTTAGCAATAAGTATGTAGTCGATAAGGTTTTTACTTGCGTGACTTGTGGTTTGGTGTATTACATTACTACCTATTGATTTTATTTATCTATGACACGTACAATTGACAATGTATCAATTGTATTACGCACTCCCGAAAATTCGGTACTTTTTGCTCAAAATTGCCATTAACGCTACAGATATTGGAACTTATCGGTCAGATGACTCAACAATGTACCCATAATAAGTATTTACACGAACTCAATTGTGTTACTTACATTGTCAAAGAAAATTATATCTTTATACATAGTCCCGTCCGTGGTCGTTTCCTTTGTTAACGTCGCTCTTTTTGTTTTTTCAAAATAATTTTCCAAAATGTCGATCGTAAAAAAAAGGGCACATATGTAACACTTGAGACACTTTTGTTATTGGCAAATATTGTTTTTAAGGGGGTTTTGGACGAAAAACCTTCACGGTCTGAGTGCCATCTGTTAATTAACTACTAACACTGCAGTCATTAAATTTTTTTTTGGCAATTGTTTTATGAGATACACAAATATTAATTTGTTATTTGCTGAGAGATTTGTTTGCACAGTCTCTCTCTTTGCACAGCTTGCTTGCTGCTGATGATGTGCGGCCATGGAATGTGCATAAATTTCAATTTGAAAATCTGCTGAAAACTTGAAACTCAGCAACAATTTAGTTAGCACTCGGTGCAGAAGTCTTTGGTATCTATCCCTCTGCTTGTCGCAGTGGGTGATCTATTTGCATGTTGACCTAAATAAATTACGCATACGAAGCGTTGCCCCGACTTGTTTCCGCATGCCAAAAGCAAGAATTTCTGACATTTACGGCGCACGATTGAATCATTGAAAATCGCGTCGTATAATACCAAGAATACGTATTTAAAAAAAAATTCACATAAATTATTGCAATATGTATACACATACTTTGAGCTTTCTGGAAAATTATCTGTGGGGAAATCCACATGAAAAGCGCACATTCCGCGGAAAAACCTAAACAATGATGCAACCAGGAAAAAAAGTAAATATATCTGCGGAAAAAATTGTCTCAAAGGAATTAATTTGGTGAATATCACTGTAAACTGCAGGCTACGCTAGTGACGAATCGGAATTTTATAATCAGAAGCTGTTCAAAGTACTTACTATATGTATTTTTAAACATACCGCGAGTCTGTCTAATTACTATTTAATCGGTAAGATTGTTAAACCAACCACTTGTATGAAACATATGAGTAATTTTTGTTAACTATCAAGTTTGTAGTACAAACTTTGTACAGTAGCTGCAGCATTCTTCATATAATGATTACGATTCTAAATAAAATGTGAATCATCAGTTTTAAAACTGCAAGAAATTGGCATGTTTTATGTCTGTTCTATTACGATTTCTCGATATCTAATCGATATTCATAAAGTTTCTATCATAAACTCATTTATGAGTCAGACAAAACAGAAACACAATCTAAACGTTTACCAGCAAGTGTGTACTTGCGTTGACAGTATCTAAATTGAATTTGTAGCAAGGTTTGCACTTAAAAACCAATTAGTTAAACGCAGTGAGTTATGGTGAAACTAGATAAAAATAATAGAAAAGAACAGTTGTATATTTGTAGAGCTGATGATAAAATACCCTGGCAGTAGTACCAAATAATGACTAATAGTTCTTTAATAAATTTTATAATCTATTCTAAAGCATATCGAAACCCTGTTTAAACTGAATTTTAAAGGAAAAGATTCTTAGAAACAAGACTACTCTACATTGGGTTATACCCTTTACTAAAATATTCCCGGTCGTACTTTTTAAAGTATACTTAATACTCTTCAAATACATTTTTGTGTAAGGAATATTGCATTAAAAAAGGGACCTTGAGAATATAGTTAAATACACAAGTCTGCAAGAAACAGTATCACACATTATTGAAGGTTTTGATCATAAATATAGATGGCATCTAGGAAGTTTCCAACCGCAATGTACACAGTGTAAATATGCTTTAGTATTCGCCACAAATTGAAATTTTCTTATTGTAATAGTACAGGGAATGTTACGGGCTATAAGCAATTTGGCAGTAGTCAATGCAAATGTGTAACATGTTTGCAGTTGTTATGCAGAGCGGCAAACGCCGCGGCATGTGGCGATAACAAAAATAAAAAACTAAAAACGCCAGCAACAGCCACACAATCAAACAGCAAACAAAAGCCCCAAAAGGCCTTGAACGACCTTGGGTCGAGAGGAAGTGAGCGATAAAGAGAGGGGGAGAGAGACGCATTGAAACTAGTTGTTGGGCGGTCCGACTGCAAATGATGCAATTCACTTACATGAGGGGCGAAGATATTAGCTGAACTGCAGTCACGGTTCTTACCTGAAAAGAGAAGAAATATTTATGATTAACTTGTGTGATTTTTTTGTACAAAATAAAGCTTAAAATTCAGAAGGGGGATTTATTTCTATATTTATACTTGAGTCGAGAGGCTTTAATTGAGTCGTGTGAAGTGCCTGAAAACTTGGAACCGCAACTTGTTCACACTGCGAGTCGATTTCAACCTACAAATCATTCAAGTGACACGGGCAGGGACAAGTGAATATATATATTTACATATGTGTATAAAGATGGTAAGTATGTAATATCTTTAAGGTTTGTCTGGCTCACGTTCAACAAAGATACAACAACAAGCAAGCCACTTACAGTAGCAGTTAGCGTAATGCATTTTGCATCGTGTGCTCATAAATTGTACTTGGTATCGTCTTTGTTGTTGCTGGCAACGTGTTGCAAGTTCACATAAAGGTGAATATTATTATGAGCAATAACTGGACTGTTACTGTAAGTGTAACTGCGACTGTGAATAAAACTGCGACTTTTATCGAATGCAAACAGTGAGAAGACGAGTATGAATTTACATATAAACGAGTCTCCAAAGAGTTCATCGATCTTGTATTAAAAGGAATTCCATTTTATAAATTGTTATGAAAATTCAAACATAAAAGTTTTAAGTTCGTCGTGCATAATAAAAAACAATTTGTTTATCAAACAATAAATCATGTATGAAATAATTGTTTATAATAAAATAATACACTCTTTCAGTTGAGGGGGCAGTAACCGATGTTTACATATATTTTAAAGCATTTCAAGTTGTTGGTAAACACTTGTACCTTTTGAGATAAGAAACAATTTGACAATTATTTAAACTGAGTTATGAGCTGCACTTGAAGTGAGTGAGGTCATGAGGTCTGTATCTAAAGAGAATCTTATGTATTACAACCGTTGACCGCAAAAACAAACATTATAATAAGAGTTCTTGTCTAGACAAATAAAATATGCCGCACATTAAATAAAATCTGCTGACTAGCAAACGTGCGAAATTACGCAAAAAGAAAACAAAGAAATTTACTCATCACACACGATAATTAATTGTGAAAATGGAGTGCAGGCAAATATCTTATAAACAAAGCAATAGGCTCTACACACACAAAATGAGGTTAATTCGCATACATACATTTCTACATATGGAAGCAGACGAGTTTCAATTAGTCAAATTATTATTTATAACTAAGTTTTGCACATAAAAAGAAGAGTTTTGGACAAAAACAAAAATGCATAGCCCAAAACAGTTTTCCAACGTACATGGGAATAGGCGTGTACTCCCATCGAGGCATTTAAAACACAGAAATTACATTAAATACACATATGTAATTAAAACAAAAGTTACTTTGGACTCGGAGAGTATGAGATAGAGACAAAGAAATTAAATTGAAATGTGGCATCATCACGCGAATTTTGCGCACAATGCGTGCAGTTTTTATACTTTTCCTTTTAATAAGCTCACTTAATGAAAGTGAGATCGTATCATCTTGCAAGTATCAAGTTATAATTTCTTAAATATAAGTTGAGAAATAACTTTAAAGATTGCTTAGGATTGTAATACTTATAATTACTCTGTGACAGATCTTGAGTATGTCAACACGAGTTTACATTACAATTTATACTTTAATTTGAAGATGTGAATACCTTAGATGTTTTCTTTACAAGTACTGATAAATCGCTTTATGTATATTTAAAAAGTTTACTGGAAGAGATACTCCGACAGACCTTTTCTGACATCGGATACGAAAAGCAGTCATATAGAAATTGCAAGATATACTTATCAGGGCTTGGAAAAATGTATCTGCAACAATCTTGACAACATTTGAGTAGCAGCGTCACAGATACACATAGTCAGCTGTCAGTTTCCGTTGGCCACATCGATGATGAAGTCATTTGTACTGACGTTCAATGACTCGAGCCTATTGCGCACATGTGAGCCTGCCTGAAATATCATTGTTGAGTTTTTTTCTCTCTTTCTGTTTTGCAGTCCTAAATTCTGCTTTTATTGCCAAGCAAGTTTTACATATTTGGCAAAACTCATTTGAGCCAAACGGAATACAACAAAAACAGTAAATAATTAAATTAAATTGAATTTGCATTAAGTCAAATGGCGTTTGAATTTTTGTTCGCTTTGTTTGTTTTCGAAAATCAAAGCAAACCAAAACAAAATGATTACTTATTACTGTGGATGCATTAATGATGCCATAAAGTATTCTGACATCAATGGAATTCGCTTTGTGAAAATACAATTTCTCCTTGACTTTTCTGCCAAATATAAAAGTAAAACAAATGGTTCTATACGGCAAAATGTGTTTATTTTTAATTTCACAATCAGACTTAATTGCAATTTAAATGTATTAAACTTATGGTTTCTGACAAGTCAATTTTGTTTTACAATTATATTAAAACTCTCTTAATTGCAATTATTGAAAAGCAATAAATGCTACTTGAAAGAAACCACTTTGAAACATTAACGCTATGATTTATAGAAATATTTCAACTATAATGAAATTATTTATAAAGTACACGTATTTAAAAACGTATTTGTTCAGTTCAAGAAGCAGTAGTATTTTTATCTTGAAGTACACTTCATATGTGTCAAAGCAACCAAGTGTTGTTCGTGATTCGTCTGGTTTCAAGTACAATTAAAATATGATCAAAAACAATTGTGTAAATAAAAAAATTGAGTAAGCAACAACAAATAAAACCTCAACTGTAATAACCAATGATTAAGTGCAAATCACAAGGTGAAAGGGTTCAACTAGGAGATACCCTATTTACCAATTTGTATTAATTAAGTTCGTACATAAGAAATGATCGTAGATGTCAATAGAGCGTATTTTACCTAAAACATATAAAAGAACCTTAATTAATAATAAATTATTAACAAATACTATTAAGTGTCGCATTTGATTAACTCATATGCCCTTTTCAGATGATTTGTGATTATAGGGTATAGAAAAATAATGTATATAATAAAAAACGACGGTGGATTTTGTATGGCATAATGTTAAATCACATATGTATGTGTATGCATTTGGTATATAGTATTTAGAATCCCAGACTTATGCAAGCCATTCACATATAAAATGTACATAACTGAACTGAACGAAACCAAGTTTGATACTCGGAATCGACTTGGCAACGCGTCACAAAACGCGATAAATTCTAATTGCGACACGAGGCAGCCCCAGGCGGTTTGGACTGTGGGAAGTTGTTGATCAATGACATAAGCACGGGTTTGTTGTTAGGCAGCAACGAGTGGTACACATGGCGTATGCTTAATCTCGGCTCGTGTCCAGGCAAATTGCAGCTGGCGCGACAGACATGGTAGACTAGCCGGCACTTGTTGAAGGCTTAGAGACTTTGTAGCCGCCTCACTTGACACATATTCCCCCTATATGACATAACCAGTTTCAACCTGATGTGTTCATGTCAATCATTTGCTAAATTTCGCAATAGTTTTTTGTCCGTACAACAACTTGTGTAATTGAAGTTAATAAAGCAGCTAAAATTTTGTTTCATATCAATTGATGCAACTAAAACGATTTTGATTGGACTTCTGTCAGTGTGTGGTGTGTGTGTGTGTGTGGGCGAATTTTCAGACAATAAGTAATAAAAATGTATGTCAAGATTTCGTCAGAAATCAAGCGACGCTGATGATGTAAATAAGTCCCCAGCACTTTATTAATGATCTTTTGGAAAAAGTTTTGTTTTGTTTTCCTTCAGCTAAACGCCCAGTAATTAGACAAAGCCCCACAGCAGTGAAATATCAAAATTTTGTAATACTCGTAATCACGTTCGTATTTGTTTTGCATTCGAAAGTTACGATTTGTTTTGTTTTGGTTTTCCTCATTTTGAAAATGCTTTTATTATGCAATTCTCGGTGATAAATTTGTTTATTTAATGTAAATTTGGGAAATTGGTCAAATAAGCAAACAAAAGTTTTGATGGGAAAGAATAAAGTGTACAATTGAAAGGAAAAACACATTTTAATGAATGCATTTACGTATGGAAAAAACTAGAATTCAACGAGATTAAATGGAAAAAAGGTGATCCTAACTAGCTCGTACTTGAACGATACTCACTTAGAAAAAATTTAACTATTTAACTGATACTAAAGTCTTAAACTTTATGTACATGATTAATCAATTCAAAATGAACATGAGAGATCAAGTGATACATGTTTATGAATAAAACTGATAATGTAGTAAAACTCAATATGTTACAATATGTTATCAAAAACTTTTGTATTTATGACGCAGACATCAGCTTGCACTTGAAATAAAGATAAAATATAATATGAAACAAAAAATAGTAAAGACGTAATGTAAACACCTTGATAATGAAAGATAATGAGTCTATTACATAGTCCATGGTCACGGCATTAGTTGGACGGAGAAGAAGCTCAAATGAAGTTAGTACTCAATGAGTCTACAAGTGGACATGGACATGGGCATGATTGATGCACATAAGCCGGGAATTTTTAAAGCGTTTACAACGCATCAAAAAATAAAAAGCCAAAAAAAACAAGATACAAAAAGATAATTGAGCTGAGAAGCAGTCAAAATTGAACTGAACTAATGGGCACTTGAAAGCTTGCGGAAGTCGTGGATCGTCAGTTTGCCAAGTTATTGAACTTTGCTTTTGAAATTAACAGTCGGTCGGGCTAATTTGGTGTTCGAAAACTAAATATACACACGTATATATGAACTTAACATGCAATAAACAAATATTTATTTGCAACTGTGCAAATACGTGGCACTCGAAACGATCGTTGAAAAAAGGTTAAGGGTGCACAACAAATTCCACGGATTTCCGATTATTAAACATTGATTTTTATTTTTTAACGGAATAAACATCCGCTTAAAGGCAGCTGGTTTGAGATCTTATGATCTCAGATACTTCAGCACAGAGAAATCATTTGTACATTTATTTTGCTCAAAAAGTTTTTGAAAGCTTTAAAGTCTGATTAGAGCCAACTCAGCGTATCAGCTATTGTAAATATCTATTGCAATTGCAAACGTATAAATGTGCTTATTCTCTAATAAGGAAATCGCACTGTTTTTGATAAGGATTATCTAATCAAATAATTACTCTGCTTCAATCTCGTGTTTGCATTTGTATAAAAAGTTTATGCAAACAATAATGTCTTTTAAAGGCATAAAATATTTATGTACATATGTTCATTTTACAACTAAAAACCTCCTTTTGATTACTCACAAAGATATGAATAAATCAATACTCGGTACTCAAAAGTTTAAGTATACTAAATGATAACACAACGCGTAAATTTTAAGCAAGCATCGACTATATCACATCATAAATTTTCTTATTTATGATCGGCTTGTGAACTCGAAACCCAATTTCGTTACTGGCTACAAAATTGCACAATCTGCTGGTGTAGTTACACATTTTGCAAAAATTGCAAGAAATATGTGAAGACTGACCAAATCATATTATCATTAGCTCAGCAAATATTTGCGATAATATTTTATGAGGACGGGGGAGACGACATGTTCATACCAAATCGATGCCAGAAATCGACAACTGACACCAAAAAGGCCAAACAAAAGGCGAGCGACAACAAAAAGAATTTCAAAACGTATTAGGGAAAATAATACAACAATAAAAATAATAATAATAATAATAATGATAAGGAAAGAGCATTGTGTGAATTGAACAATAAATAACAACAATCGGAGCTGGGCCATGATAATTGGTTTTAGTTGTCATTCGCAAAGAAATAAAAAGAGAAAAAAAAAACAAATTTCCTATAAATGATTTAGGTATAAAATGTTGCCAGTGTCAAAGTGGGGGAGACATGAAGTTTGTTTATTTATAAATGTTGCTATATACATTTTGAAATTCACATGTCAAAGATTTGTTTAAACAAACCGAAAGTAATGATTTTCTAGACACTCCGCCCCGTTGCTTTCATTTACTTGAAATGAAATTGTCTTGTCAGTTTTTAATCTTCACAAATTAATTGCCATTTTTGCCAAGTTGGCTGACAATTGTTTCAAGTTTTGTACTTCAACTTTCTACAATTTTCACTTAAAGAAGCAGATATACAGACAGAGAAACTTGTTCTGTCTTCAGATTTCGCCAATGAAAATGAAACCCACACACATCACAATCACAACATTGACAGACTTTACTTACTGGCACGTGATTAACGCAAATGGATGAAAAATCATCTCAATTCCTTTAAAAACCATACGAACAAAAGTCGAAGACGATGTGATACGTGTAAATTTAGAAACTGACATCATCCTAAATTTCAAAATACATAAACGAAACGACAAAGTTTGAAATAAAATTTATGACAAAGATGCGCTGTCTTTCTTTACAGATACGCATAAGTAGGCCTGCACTGAGAATGTGTGGGTTGTGTGTATGTGTGTGTGTGTGTGTGTGTATCTGTGTGTTTAAAGCCAATAGTAATTAAATGCATTGGAATTTGGATTGGCATGTGAGCTGCTCACGGAAGTCAACCAAGAGTGCATTAATGGAAGTGGATTGGATATGGCATTATGTACTAAATATTTTTGATCTTCACTCACGGAGAGAGAGTAAAGTTGACATTTGGAATAGTGAAAGATCTGCAGATTCTAAAGAATATAATTAGAAAACAACTCAATACGATTCTAATAAATATGATATTATTATATTGCTATCTATACTGGCTACTGGGTATTCAATTATTACTTCTTTGAGAAACAAGTTTAGTACAAATTTCAGAGTTCTTAACAAATCTTATTAAAGTCTTCAAAGTGACTGGGATACAAATAATTTAATATTTCATTATGAAACTAAACTTTGTCTATTTTGTACTTGTTGAACTGCAATAATTGATCTCAAACTGACTTTTAAACCCTTGATTTAATTCTTTGTTTAATTTATGCCAAATAATTGAGGCTTCATTATAAAAGTCATCAACCAGCACTTGAAGATGTTGAGAAGGGTTTCGATTATAATTCCACAGCCTGTAACCATGAAATTGTACTATTTCGAGTTGGGCTGACAGGTTGTTTAGCATATTGAATTGCTGTCACTTTGAATTGTTGACTAACAAGGTGATTTGCGAGTTATAAATAATGTAAATACTCTTGAAGATTAGAATTTGAAGTGTAGTATGTCAAACACGCACATTTAATTATAGATTTTCCTTAATAACAAGTAGTTCAGTTTAAATTAATGAAAATATAAATGTTTATTCAAATTCAATATTGCGGAAAATTCCCTTGAATTTTATAGTTTACTCTTTAATATTTATGGCAGTTTACCTATCTTCTTCGAACTGTCTAAAAGTTGATGAAGCACCCCATAAATTTAACTGACTCTGTCCAATTCAGCGCTGTTCTGATCAAAACTTTTCCTACCATAACTGACATCATAATAAATTATAAACAGATATGTGAAATGCGCAGTTTTATTCGCTCAACACTTCACCTGAACTCATTTGCAGACGCCTCCTCTCAAGGGAGGCGCCATTCTGCCCAACACGTGTAGAGGAACTTCGCATATTTTGCTCCCCTTTGCTTTAAGCCATTCCATTTTAGCGTTAATTTCTGTAATTTTGTTGACAATTCTGTCACTTCCGCCAAATTGCTGTGTCTTTGAGTTGAGTTGAAATGAGTTGAGTTTGCTCGTTTGTTTGTTAATATTTGCGCTAAAAGTTTGTCGCTAACTTGTTTGCCACAGCTGTTTGATTAATTTGCCTAATCATTTGCAGCTTGTTGTTTTCGTATTGTGTTTTTTGGGGCGTTGTTTAATCATGTGGCACGTGTCTAGCTAAATAACTTGACCATTTGAACATTTTGTTTTATTTACTTGTATTTTGTATGCGAATTAGCGCAGAAAAAAATAGAGAGATTTCTTAAAGAGTGTATTTTGTGGTTTTCTTCGTGGTCTTTGTGTAAATTATCATTACGAGGTCATTGCCGAAACTAATGGCTCTAAGTTAAAGAAAAAAGTGTTAGAGATATTCGCTCAGTTTGTAAATATCCTAAAGAGAAATATATTTTATTTAGTTAATAGATAATTATTATAATACTTATCAGAGCTCTTCAACAGACAACTGAAAAGTAAACATTAAAACTAAGAACATTGGGGTTGAGCCCTATTTAAACGGAATCTAGATTCTAATTGAAACAATATTAAATATGTACATACATAAAGGTATTTAAAAAAAAAAAATTAATAATATTAAGAGAGTAAATATTTTTTATTATTCAATAAATTTCCAAAATATACTATTTCAATTGAATTTCCACAGAAAAGATTCATATGAAAACCTCATTAGATTTCTTAACGACAAATAATAAAAAATGTACTATTAAAGTCAGCAATTCTCATTTAAAATGTTTCTATTTATAAAGAAAACTTCTGATAGATTCCTTATTAGCATTTAATTATAGCTTTACGCCTTTTCAAGTAATGCTTAATAAGCAAGTTTCGAGCAAACTTTTAACTCATTTCAAACTCATTGCAATTAATTTCCTTACGCTCTTCTCATACATAATAAAAGCAGTTTCAGTTGTTTCAACCATTTAGTACTATTTGGTTTCACTCCCACTTTGGGTGAGTGTGGGTAGTTTCATTTATTTAGCTTGATTCTCTTCAGGGTTGGCCTGCAAATAATTGCCAAGCGAAGTGAGTATGCAAAAAGCTGCATAAATAAATAATAAGCCCACACAAAGTTCTGACTAAAATCCGTCTAGTATAAATTAGGGGGACATATTATCACCCTCGCCTTCTAAACTATGCAAATTGCTGAACTCAGAGAAGAGAGTTGGATAGTTAGTGGTCAAAAGAGTTCAAGTTGGTAAGAGGGATGAGATTATATGAAAGATTCTTTTATCATTTCCTCTTTTTAATATAAAAATTAAATTTTTTTTTTAGTAAGTATTATTAATATTTAAAGAACATAATACTTTAAAATGATAGTTTTGCCTTTTCCCTCGCATGTATGCAGATTGTTTGTCTAGCACAAACAGCACAGAGACTGAGCTGAAGCGGCTCATCAGCAAATGTTTTCCGGCTTTGAAAATAAGCTGCATGCCCCCTACTTATCCATCACTCTATGTTATGGTGTCTATGCGAGACAACAAGTGCCCCCTTTTTATTTTATTTTATATTTTGGATCCGGCGGACGGGCAAAATGCGGAAGCTCTTTAATTTGAAAATTCGCCGATGGCAAGAACAAGTTTAGTTTTTTGTTTTTAGTTTCAGTTTTGGGCGACATTCCCACGACGGACAATTGTAATCGAAATGGTCTGGTTGTTAAAACTGGGGCGCAATTGCAACTGAAAATAGTTGCCGGTTGTTGCGGCACTCGACGGCATTGAGAGGCTGCTGCTGCTGGACCCAGAGATTCGAAGGTAAATGCATTACGCTGCAAACACAGTTGGAGGTTAACAGCCAGCTGTGGGTTTTCCCCCTCGCCCTCCTTCTTCTCAATGATGGTGTGGAAATTTTAAGCGTCTCTGCTGTGGATATTTCCCCTTGTTGCTCTGCCGGATTTGCCCAGCATTTTACAATTTTGTAGACTTTTAAAAAATTGATTAAAGAATGTCGTTGGTCGTCGGTCGTCTGTGTGCTATGCATACCAAATGGAAACCTTGGCCCTGACTTGGATTTCTCGAACTGGATACAAATAGAAGGCGGCATTGTTCGGGTTTCCGTTGTTATTGTTGTATTTTGATTTTCGGGTTATTTTTTCGTGAAATTTTATTTGTAGCTAATAATATCTGTTAATTTGTTAGAGCTGCTTCAAGGGCATTTTGTATTAGCTGATAGAGAATATCGCTACATATTGATACTTAATGATAGTTGTTGAAGCTCAGACTATCGGCAAGAGCTGTTTGGTCAATTTACAATCACTTTTAGTCATTCTCAATACAAACAAAAATAAATAACACATTCAAAAACACGACTCTCGTGACAAATTTCAATATCTAAGCCAAATTGTCGCCAAATCAAGCAAAAACTTGCACAACTTTAGCTAAAAAAGACAAACACTTTTTACGGTTGGTCTATTTTTGGCAAATTTCTTGGGGCTGCTACGCGACTTGCATGAAAACCAACTTGACACGCTACTCAAATTGGAGTTTTGAGTTCCCAAAATGAAGCTTTTTTTTGTGTACTGGACCAAAAAGGCCTTTAACCTTAAAAACGAATGAAGAAAATTAATAATAAGTCTAATAACGCTTTGGCCAATGCCCTCAAAAATCCAACTACAAGTTCCCGAACAACCACAGCTCTAAATGTACTTATATTTAGTATCTAATCAAAGTCCAAATGTGTTTAAATTGCAGAGGAGCAACTAAAAAGCTACAGTATCTCAGAGTGAATGTTGGGCGCTTGGTGTGCAAACGAGTTGTGGACACTTGAGTCCAAGTGTTGCGAGCCAGCGTGAAAAGTGATTGAATTACAGTAGCCTCTAGCCGGAGGGACTGGAGACAAGTCAGTCCGAAGATATCTTTCGCTTGGTCACTCAATCTATAGCTAAGAACCGCAACAGGTTTTGAGTTTTGAGTTCAAAGCGTTGGCAATTTGTGCCCAGAAGAGATGGAACTTTGAGCAGCTAGAAAGAGTTGATTAACAACTCGTTTCGTTGATTCATTATGATTACAATTAAGTTAAGAAAGTTCCAATAAGAAACAAAACCTGATTCTTTTTTGTAATCTCTTAGAAACCATTGCAAAATTCTAATTCGCAATGATATAACTTGAACTATTTCCTTACTACTTTTACATCCCTTCGGAATCATTGTAAAATTCTAAATCGCAATGATATTCCTTCCACAATTTCATTACTATTTTTACCATTCGGATAGAAAAACTCATTATTCTTCGCGCTGATTCCAAATTGTTATTCACTCCAGTCGTTAAGCACAGCTAACAACTCTCTGGCACGCCCCAATGAGACTCAAATGCTCCACTCAATGTAGCAGTCAGTGGCAGAACTTAATTAAAAGACATGAGAGTAGCGCAAAATCCCCAACCAGACAACAGGCAAACGAAGCAAATACTTGGAAAAACATCGACGAGCGCATACTAATACGACATATTGTATATACTTAAGTATGTATATGTTCAGAAGATGCAACGTCCTTGAGTTGCATTTGGCGAGGGGTGCTCAATAGTTATGCTCTTTTAACATAACAAGTTTTCTTCTACTGGTTTTACGCCGGGAATCCCCTCAGGCAAAGTGATTCAATCACAATCAAATAATTCCCAGTGAAATAATTAACTTTAAGTTGATTGAAACTCATGAATTACTTTAGCTTAAAATGTTTGCAAGTAGGGAATTATCTTGTAAATGCCCGAATAATTGATTAAAATGTAAGTAGTTAAGAATTAAATTTATTTAAACAAATGTAAAATATAATATTCAATACATTATAAAAACAAGTTTATTTCTGACATTTTGCGGAGGAATTTAAAGAACACCCCTAAAAAATATAAATATTAATACTTTATTAATAATTAAGATAATGAATTCTTCAAACTCTACTGGCACGTCCCTTGGTCTAATGTCCAACCACCCCCCCTTGTGCCTCTTCATCAACCGACAACCGCAACACGAACTAAGTTAAGAGCATGCAATATTAAATTTCAGTTCCAAGACCTCCATCGACCCACGTTCTCTCCTCCCTTTCAATCCAACCCTTCCAACAGTTGAAAACTACATACATAGATAAATTATCTTTAAATTCGACACACATTTCGACTTCTGGAATGATTTTAAATCTCTTTTTTTTGTGGTCTGTTGACCGGTTCAGTGCTTTTAAGTTGCTGTAAGCTGAAAAAAAAAGTTAAAAAAAGAGTTGCTTGAGTCAAGTGGTCAAGTGGGTTTCAAAATTTCGGAGATTGTTTTGATTTGATACGTTTGCCAATGTTCCAAGTTTGCTGATGTGTGTCGTTAATCAAATTTGCCCGAGAACTATGTTAATATTGAGATAAAAGCTAAAGATCAAATATGTATCTATTAAAAAACCAGAGAAACTAAATAAGATACAGGAAGCATTTGCGCAATTTAAATTAAGATCACGTAATATTAAGTTGCTTTTTACGCTTCAAGAAATAAATATTGGGCAATAGAAGAATAACCTCCAAAAACTAGCAGCTGCTGCAACAACTAAGTACGACAACAACAAGAAAGAACCGCTAAACATTTGCCACAACAAACCGCACAAAACGGAGGCAAAACAAAAGGCAGGCGGAACTTGTTTCCGAGCCCAAGCGAACACATACTATACGAATTCTCTCACATTTAAAACGGCAAAAGACTTAAGGTAAACACATACAGATACACACACATAAACACACACAGACAAACTGAGTCAGAAGCTACTTTGGTATTGTAATTTCCTATAGTGCTGTTGGGGCGACAGTCGCCTCATTAACGGCATACCCCAAACAACTACAATCACAACAAACACACAGATACAAACATCGATGTCTGCGACCCAGTGACGTCTTCTAACAATAAGTGACGTCGCAATGTCGTCAACGAAGCGTGAGTGTGTGTGTGTGTGTGTGTGTGTGTGTAGTTCTATTGTATGCATGGATGGCATGCATCTAATATCTATAACAGCAGCGCCTTGACCTCTGCACATTTACAGGACGCTTTTCTGTTATACTAATCTTATTAACAGCGCTCTGTTAAAATTTAGAAAGATTTGGATTTACATTCCTGTAATGACAATTTTTTTTATAAAGAGCTATAACTATAAATTAAAACATTATTAACAATATTCTTTTTAATAAAAAAAAACAAATAAATAATAATTAATAAATATATTAATAATTACAAAATAACTCTCTTTTTATTTTTTTAAATTTATTTTGGCACTTCTAGACTTAGTTGCAGAAACAAAATTATTATTGTAAAAATGTTGTTTACGTTGTTTTTGCGGAAAGGGCTCGATAATAAAGCTAATTATAGTACTTAAATATCTCAATTGATAGTTTACTTAAAACTGTTTGTTAGAGTTAATGCCATGTTGTGACACATAGTGCATTTAATTATAAGTATTATCATACTTGTAGCGCTATGAAGTAATAAACAAATTAATTATAATAATTAAAGCATCGTAATTTGAACCCAAGTAAACAAATTATAATCTAATAAATGTTCTGAATGTTAGATATAAATAGGAATATATACAAATAGTACAGCTTTCAAAACAAAAAACACAAGTCCAGACACCTACTTGCTGACTAAGTACTGTTATTGTTATAAGTAGTTATTGTGATTTAGCTTTCTCAACTGTTTCTTTTTATAAATATCAGGAATCTTATCAGCTTCAGCTTGTAGCACTAGGATGAAATAGAAAATAATAAGAAGTGTTTGTTTTACAGTATTACAATAGGGGAACTTTGTAGAAGTTTTTAAACTACAAGTAAAATTTATTATATAAAAAATGTCACAAACTGGTTAAAAAGCGTCGTTCAATTTAAAAAGATTTTAACTGTATTTAAAGTAGAATCTAACAAAGGAATAAAAATAACAATTCAAAATTGTAAAACTTTTATTACCAGTTTTTTATTTCGCTTTTGGCGGCATTTTAAACACACGCCGTATAGACTTATCTATTTGTTTGTAACTTAGCCGATTGAAATTCGAAATTAAAATGTTTTGTTGTAGTTTCGGTACGTTTTCGGTGCTTTTGCACCCCGATAAACCAGTTTTATTTTTTTTTCAGCGTTTTTGCTCTATTTAAGTTGAGGGCTTTTAGACGCATTTGTTAAGTTTGGTTGTTGGTTAGTTTGTATTTCTTTTTTTGTTTTTATTTGCAACTTAAAGCCAATTTGCATGCGAAACAAAAACGTAGTAAAAATAACATTGTTGATTTTTTATTACTCAAGGTCGATTTGGAACTCTTGGCTTATCAATTAGACAGGCTTATCTCCGGGACTCCTCAGGTCTACATGCCTAGCATTCTGCTGTCCAGTTGGCAAATTTTGTCGACAATTTGTAATTATTGTTTGCATTTTACGTACGTATACATTTTTTTAATCCGAAACGTTTATCTATTGTTATCTGTGTCACGTCTTATCATTGATACTTTTTCTTTTTTTCTGTCCACTTGGCAAACTTCTGGAAAATGTCTCTTTTGTTTATTTTGCGAACAACGTATTCTTATCATCGGAAATTGTTATCTATTGTCTTGTATCAAGGAGCTGCAATAAATTGAATTGTCCACAGTATTTATAGATTGTTCAACTGTGTTATTATTAAAATTGTTTTATTTCAAATTGCCTTACTGTCTCTAATAATGATTTCTAGGTATTCTTATCATAGCCGATTGTTGTAAAAATGGACTTCCTTCTGAGAATTGTGTGTTTTACTTTGAAACATATTGAGTGCAAATTTTAAAGGAAGGGTCCGATAACTATAGCTTTTTGAATGATATGGTCGTAAATACGTATAAAAAAAATAATATGGTCGTTATCCAATTGAGCTCACAATTCATATAAAACTAAATACATAAAGCTTTCTCGATTCCCATTAAACAATAATCCTTATCAATGAAATGAAAAAAAAAGTAACGAGTACATAGCATTAACGTAGAACAGACAATATTTACATAATAGGGAGATTCCCTCTTCCCGGAACCCCTACAATTCAGGTCTTCAGCCAAGCGTAACGCAGCCCACAAATAACGAATCTCAAGAGTTTGCTCGCATATTTTTTTATCAGCTAGAGGCTAAAAATAAAAAAGCAACAAAAAGTTGTCAGCAAACGAAAATATGAATGAAAAAGCAGCCAGCGTAAGAGGGTTGCAAAGGAGAAAGGGAAGGAGAAAAAATGGAAAGAGGCAAAAAAAAAATGAAGAAGGCCGACAGGCAAACGACTCACTGACAATGAGAGAGAATGGAGACTAAAGTGGAGAATGTAGAGATAGGAATAGTGCCAAGCCCACGCCTTGTAGTGCTTTGTAAATAATTTAAAGTTAGCGACCTCTGACTGGAGAATGTTGTAAACTTTGAGTCGCATTACGAAACGACAAAGGTTGACCCACAAAAAAAAAACCAGCAAACAATTGATTTTTCTAGCCCTAGCCCAATGGTCACTCGCCTAACGCGTGCCCAAGAGAACTCATGTTTACCACCTGTCCTGGCCAACATGTCGGGAAACAAGCCAACCATGTCGAAGTTCCCTCCCTCAAACATACATATGGAAAGCGAACTGTTTTCCAGTTTGGGTTCCGAGAAAACTCAGTGGACGCGTGCAAGGCACGCGACCAAAAACAAACTAATTTGTATTTTAACATCGACAAGCAAGTGTAAAATCAATAAGTTGTTATTTTACTTTGGCCAAATCCCTCCTCTTCCTCCTCCTCCCCATCCGCCTACTCTTTGCTGACAGGAAAATGCCAGTGACTCTTGTCCAAGCCATGAGCAGACAACAAATATGTAACGCTTATGCGGAAGTCGGAAACGCTTTTCACATGCCAAGATGATGTAAACTGGGCCCAAGTGTGCGTAACTAACAGTCAGCACACAAGAGTGTGTAAATGCCTGAGCTAATCATTATAATGATGATGATGATGATGGTGGGTTAGAGAAGTGTTTGCTCAAATTGAGATTAATAATATGCTGTGTGAGAAAGCCAAAAAGTAAGATCAGAGACGGGCACTAATCTGAGAAAGGATTCCTAAGAAGATAAACTATTAAAAATTTCAATGTTTCTCTTGAACTATTTGAAAAACACTAACAAACTTATCCTTATTATAAAATTAGCATTGTACTGTTGTCTATAATTAAATTCAGAAAGTTAATCTTATTGCTTTTAACATACAAATAAGATCAGAGACAGTCACTAATCTGTAAGAGGACTCTTCAGCAGGTTAGCTATTTATAATCTGCATCATCTGCTGATTTTGCAACAGACTTTTACATAGAAGAGTCAGATCAACTGTTTTGCATTGCACTGTTGTCTATAGTAAAATTTAGAAAGTTAATCTTATTGCTTTTAACATACAAATAAGATCAGAAACAGTCACTAATCTGTAAGAGGACTCTTCAGCAGGTTAGCTATTTATAATCTGCATCATCTGCTGATTTTGCAACAGACTTTTACATAGAAGAGTCAGCTCAACTGTTTTCTTATGATACTTATAAAATATTTTGGTAGACAAATATTGTCTTTATTCTTACTTCCTCTATAGATTATGAAAGCTTATTATAAATCAAACTTGTTATACAATCTGCTAATGTCACATTAGTTTTTCACTTGGAAAAGTCAGCTCACTGATTTTTTAGTTTATGTACATATTATTCTGAGAGTAAACCCTATTATAATTTTATATTTCATTAATTTCACCCAAAGAAATGCTGACGCCCAAATCCTCTGTTCTGGTCATGTGAAAAATGATATAAGAAGCTCTGCAAAAATACCAAACTAAAAAAGAGAAGGAAAATCCTTTTCAGTTAAGCATACTCAGTGCGCTGTAGGCTGCGCAGTTGAGCCTGAAATGAGGCATCCAATTTGTTGCTTGATAAAAAATATTTTTCAATTTGAAAATGTCGCCAAGTGCGGGCGGGCGGTAATCAAATCAGCGTCAATGAGGTTAACGCGACGCCCCTGATTTCGTTTTGGGCTAAATGGGTTGAAGGTTGCTCCGTTGCCCATAATGAGGATGCATTCAATTAAATTGACATTTTTCACTCGGATCATCTACAAGTGATAATGGAAAAGTTGCTCCACTCGCTCCGTTGGGAGATTTTAAACTCTTATCTAATGTAGAGGCCTTTGTCACAACTTACCTTTGTCCCCTTGACTAGTTCTCTTTATTCCGAATGCCGGAAGAGATCAATTTGCGGGACTGGCCGGCAGCTTGCGCAATTTAATTGCCTAATTGCAGTCACAGATACATAGATACAGCTACAGTTATAGCTACAGATACAGATACAGATACAAAGTACAAAGCCAAGTCTTTCTAAGGGGTTTCTCTACAACACACAACCCAATTCTCAGGGCTAACAGGGCAACCAGGCAAAAGGAGCGAATAAAAAGCAACAGAGAAATATATAGAGAAAGAGAAAGAGACACACAAAGGGAGGAAGGGGAGAGCGGTGAACTTGCTGAACAAGTTGAACAAGATTTTACGAAAAAAAAAAATATATTTGAATGGCGCTTAGAAGACGAGCGAATGTTCTGTACATAAATATTTTACATGTATGTACATATGTACATACAATTGTATCTATGTATCTGTATCTGTATCTTTTGCTGAGTTTCATATCTAAATTCTGCGCAATTCAAGTTCAAAGCTTTTTGATCACAAGCTGATAGATGTTTTGCTCATCTGTTTATGCAAACTGAGTACATATTTATACATTTTCCAAGTATTGGAACATAAACATAGGCACATAACTGTGTACAATCGATTCTTTTCTATAGAAATATTTGCAGCCACTCGATTTTTGCAATTTTATTTACAAGAAAAAACAATTAAAATTCAAAATACAGAGCAATTTTTGATATGTTTTATTTATGTTCGATTCATTTCAGACATTCACTTCATATAAACAATTTAAAGTGCAAATTGCGTAGGGGGAAAATTGAATTGTTAAAAGTATTTCATCTTAATAGCAATTGTTTTTGATTTCCTGTGGATCAGTTGGGTGCGAAAATGCAAATTCGACAAATTCATAACAAGATTTTTTTGAACACATTTTTCATATTTATTTGATTTTTTTCATACCAAAGACTTTGTTTATTGCATTTTTAAAATACAAAAATTAAAATGTTATGTGTTGAATTGGTGTACTTTATTTTATTAATAATATAAGGTAAAAACTGAAATGATGATGTTTTATTAGGTAGCAATTTAAACTGTATTCATTTTAATTGATTTTTTTTAATTTTTTTATTTATCTTATGTACATATTATTTATTTTATCTAAAATGGTGCACTTTTGTCATAATGTGCACATACTCTTAACGATTCAAAATCAGCTGATTTAACAAATCTTTTAAACTTACCTCGCAAATGACAAATTGCAAATCTTTGACGATTCTCGTTGTGGGCGATGTGTCGATGTCACAGCAGCTGTTGAAGTGGCCAAGAACGAACGCATACAAACAACAATTTTTATATTAAAACACCTTTTGCACTAACAAACAATCGCGCGCACAGACTGCAAATTTCAGTAAAACAAAAACAAAAGCAAAAACCCAATGAGATTAAATTATCTAGAGAAGCAAAAACAAATTCAACTACAACAACAACAACAGCAGCAGCAGTGACGATTCTCTCAATGAGCATAAAAATCGAATATTGAAGGTGCTGCTGTCTCTCACCAATACAATGACAAAAGTGACAGGGCGTCGTACTTAGCACTGTTATTGTTGTTGTTGCTTTAATGATTGTTATGTTTTCAGTTCAATTATTGCAATTAAGTTAGGAGCGCATTATTTATTAAATAAATTCTCTTCTTCTCTGTCTCGCATTTTTTATTTTTTCACTTTTTTTACACAACAAGAACACCCCACCGTGCAATCAGTTAGTGTATCAATTGCCAGCGATTTGTTGTAAGCATTTTGTTGTTGTACAATTCATTGCAAATGAGTGCGTTTCTTCATGTTTCAATATTTCAGCACTTTAATTAACATTTTTGTGGTGAAAAGACGCATCACACAAACACACACACGCGCGCACACACACAAAGAAGACACACATACACATGTACACACGATGCTGCCTTCTGAGAGAGCAGTTATTGTTGTTGGTTTGCAAGCGAATTGACGCTCGCGTCGTTTTGCCAATCTATGTATGTATGTATTTTTACACACATTCATAGATTTAAGCTTCTTTTTGTTTAATTGAACGCGTGTATTTCGCTTTTATTGTACAATTTCTTTTATTTTCAGCCACAAAAGCGCCACCCACGACCGAAAGCAGCAACCGATTTGAGCAACTTTAAATACGAAAATTTCTGCGATTTTATTCCTTTCTTTTGTGCTAATATTCAGTTCTCTATGTGTTATTAACTTTAAGTAACAACAAGCATACACAAACTTACATTATGCAAATTTTAACGAACCCAAAACACGACTTTACCGTTCGCTTGTAAGATTGTTAATGTTTACTAGGGTTGTTGATATCGTATCGAAATATCGAGATATCGATAGATCTTTTCGTTACGATATATTTTTGCACGATATTTCATCTGGCGATAATATCAGTATCGATATTTTTAGTTAATATATTTGGGCGAAAATTTAGTTCGCGGGCTTAACCGATTCCGCCATTTTTGTTTCGCTTTGCAACATAACGACACAAACCAATTTTGACCATTTAGATGTCAAAACATCTAAGTTAAGACAACAATTATATATTGTTCATATCGAAACATCATCGATAAAGATATTTTTAAACACATCAACATTTCCATTTTAATATTGGTGCTGAGAACATTGCCAGACTTTCATAAGAATCTAGTTCTAAAAGTAGACAACTTTTATATAGCGGCGCTAAAAAAACAAACGCATACTCAAAATTTGCATCAAAACTAAAACTTATTTTTAACCAAGAAAATGATATTGCGACAAAATCCTAGCTCCACTGGGGGCCGTTCATAGCTGTCTGCAAAACTTGCGCTTTTAAGAAAAAAAAAGGAAAAATCCACAGAAAATTCGTGCCAAGTTTCAATCAAATCCGTGAGCACCGTCGCTTTTGAGTGGCAAAAAATTTTCGTCACTCTTTTCTGAAATTCACTCGAAAGTGCCGTCATTTTTTTCAGTGGCGCCCCCTACCGTTATTTGAAGGCTTCTTCATTCACCATGGACTCAAACCAATCATTGATGCCCTTAGTCTAATATTGAAAGTACAGATGGCGCTTTTGAAATGCTAATTTTTATTAAATTACAAATAAATTGGTAAATGTTTAATTAAACAATGAGATTACAATTCACTTTCCAACTTTAATTATAAATAAAATTAATTAAAATGGATCATGTTTATAATTATTAGGCGTCTATCACCACGGTATGGAAGAGGATGTGTTATAAAGTTTATAAAATAATTTATAAATCGGAAATATATATAATCAAAGTATCCTTGGCATTCAAATTTTTTTCGATTTGGGCGACTTTCCAAACACAAAACAAATAACAGCCATTCGTTTTTTAAGGCTTGTCCAGTAAACATCTTAACTATTTATTTTCGTATTTTGTGGTTTTTCGGGAATGTGAGTTGAAATTTAAATGTGTTGAAGATCTAACTGAAATACCAAATAATAAATGTGTTTTTATTCGATTGCAGGTTGAAGTGTTTCCTGTCAAGAGAGGATTGAATTTGGGAATCATAATCACAAGATTACTGAAAAACGATAAAATTGCATCCCAATACGCACCTATTTCCGTGAAGAAGTCGAATTAGAGTAAGTTTCACCTTTCGTTAATATCTCTGATGATAGTAGTAATCATTATATGTTCTGATCATATATTATATCAATATCAAATTCCCAATCTACACAGGCCATTCTTATCAACATGTGCTATCCGTGCTACTCGTGCTGTGCCCCTTGCGGACCCTGTGGCTCCTACTGTGGACCATGTGGAGGTTGTGGTCCATGTGGCGGATGTGGGCCATGTGGGGGCTGTGGGCCTTGTGGACCATGTGGTAGCTGCGGACCATACTGTGGAGGCTGTGGACCTTGTGGTGGCTGTGGACCCTACTGCTAGCATCTTCAGAACGAAATCTAGGTACACCACATTTAGTACTTACAATTAAAGAAAAAATTGTTTTTTAAAATTATGTATGCATCAATAAATGGAATGAAGTCTTAAAATATAAATATAACATTGTACCTCTGCTATAGACACTGAATGGAGTAAATTGATTAAGAAAAACTAAAATATAATATGTTTTTATTAATATGAATCATAAAATCTAAAAATATATATTTTAATTTGTTACATATTTCTAAATGTATTCGTTTTAAAATCAAAATAGTAATTCTTGCTAAGAAGTCGTAATCAAACATTTGTTTAGGCCATTTCTTCATACAGGTAAATTTACATTTCACTTGTAAATTTACTGTTAAATTTTAAAGTAAATTTAATTTTTTTTTAAATTTTACTCTTACTACCTGATGTGTAATAGTATCTTTAATTTGGTTTATTAATATTGCGTTATATCAAGTTTAGCTTCAGCTTATTTCTTATTTCACAGTAAAACAAATATTATATTTACGATTTATACATTCACGCATTTATTTAGATTAATATCATTTAATTATTTGTAGTACCAAATGTGAGAGTACCTAGACTTCGTTCTGAAGAGGCGTCTTAACACCAAGGTCCACAGCCGCCATAGCAGCCACCATAACAGGGTCCACAGCCACCATAACAGGGTCCACAACCGCCACAGTAGGATCCACAATATGACCCACAATATGATCCACAGCAGGATCCGTAGGGACCGCAATACGAATAGCACGGATAGCACATGTTTATGGACTGAGATTGCAGATTCATTCGATTTACTATATATAGGGATATTCAAAGGAATAGTTGTACTTACTGTAAGTTGAACTTCTTCACGGAAATAGGTACTATTTGGGATTCTAGAGATCGGTTTGTGTCTATCAGATAACTTGCAATGAGTTTCTGGAGTCAAAAACAGTTTGTTATCCGGTTACACGAAACACTTCAACCTATTATAAACCAAGTTTTAGTTCGGTTAATATTCATAAAATTTTCTTTACTGTTCTTTTTGTTTTATGCTACAAAATTAAATTCTTACACACTTACATTCCCTAAAAATCACAAAAGTACACAAATAATTTAGAGATCTTTACTGAACAAGCCTCAAAAGGTTTATGAACATTATATGTATTGTGTTTGGGAGCTAGACATTTTTTCGAAAGTTAAAGGCTTACTTTGATTGTGTTTACAGAAGTACAAATATATTTGTAAATACAACAAAAAGTAGGATTTTAGTTTAAGAGAAGCAAAATGATCGTAAAACATTACATTATAAATCCGTAACAATAGCTGAACTCAATTAAAAAAGCTTGTAGACTGAAATATTCGAATATTCATCACGGCAATATTAATCCATTGATATTCGAGTTTGATCAATTTTTAATTCAAATTTGTTTTAATTAACTTCCCAAAATCCCCATGTAAGTTTCCAATAAAAGGAGAGAAGCTGATTGGACAAGTCTTAAAAAACTTATAAATATTATTTCTAATTCATTTTTATGTTTTTGTAACCATTTTACAACAAGTAATCTCTATTATTTTCAACTTTAAAATCCTCTCTAATTTATATAATCTAATTTATAGTAACATCTTAAATATAAAACTTTGACTTCGTATTTTGTGGTTTTTCGGGAATGTGAGTTGAAATTTAAATGTGTTGAAGATCTAACTGAAATACCAAATAATAAATGTGTTTTTATTCGATTGCAGGTTGAAGTGTTTCCTGTCAAGAGAGGATTGAATTTGGGAATCATAATCACAAGATTACTGAAAAACGATAAAATTGCATCCCAATACGCACCTATTTCCGTGAAGAAGTCGAATTAGAGTAAGTTTCACCTTTCGTTAATATCTCTGATGATAGTAGTAATCATTATATGTTCTGATCATATATTATATCAATATCAAATTCCCAATCTACACAGGCCATTCTTATCAACATGTGCTATCCGTGCTACTCGTGCTGTGCCCCTTGCGGACCCTGTGGCTCCTACTGTGGACCATGTGGAGGTTGTGGTCCATGTGGCGGATGTGGGCCATGTGGGGGCTGTGGGCCTTGTGGACCATGTGGTAGCTGCGGACCATACTGTGGAGGCTGTGGACCTTGTGGTGGCTGTGGACCCTACTGCTAGCATCTTCAGAACGAAATCTAGGTACACCACATTTAGTACTTACAATTAAAGAAAAAATTGTTTTTTAAAATTATGTATGCATCAATAAATGGAATGAAGTCTTAAAATATAAATATAACATTGTACCTCTGCTATAGACACTGAATGGAGTAAATTGATTAAGAAAAACTAAAATATAATATGTTTTTATTAATATGAATCATAAAATCTAAAAATATATTTTAATTTGTTACATATTTCTAAATGTATTCGTTTTAAAATCAAAATAGTAATTCTTGCTAAGAAGTCGTAATCAAACATTTGTTTAGGCCATTTCTTCATACAGGTAAATTTACATTTCACTTGTAAATTTACTGTTAAATTTTAAAGTAAATTTAATTTTTTTTTAAATTTTACTCTTACTACCTGATGTGTAATAGTATCTTTAATTTGGTTTATTAATATTGCGTTATATCAAGTTTAGCTTCAGCTTATTTCTTATTTCACAGTAAAACAAATATTATATTTACGATTTATACATTCACGCATTTGTTTAGATTAATATCATTTAATTATTTGTAGTACCAAATGTGAGAGTACCTAGACTTCGTTCTGAAGAGGCGTCTTAACACCAAGGTCCACAGCCGCCATAGCAGCCACCATAACAGGGTCCACAGCCACCATAACAGGGTCCACAACCGCCACAGTAGGATCCACAATATGACCCACAATATGATCCACAGCAGGATCCGTAGGGACCGCAATACGAATAGCACGGATAGCACATGTTTATGGACTGAGATTGCAGATTCATTCGATTTACTATATATAGGGATATTCAAAGGAATAGTTGTACTTACTGTAAGTTGAACTTCTTCACGGAAATAGGTACTATTTGGGATTCTAGAGATCGGTTTGTGTCTATCAGATAACTTGCAATGAGTTTCTGGAGTCAAAAACAGTTTGTTATCCGGTTACACGAAACACTTCAACCTATTATAAACCAAATTTTAGTTCGGTTAATATTCATAAAATTTTCTTTACTGTTCTTTTTGTTTTATGCTACAAAATTAAATTCTTACACACTTACATTCCCTAAAAATCACAAAAGTACACAAATAATTTAGAGATCTTTACTGAACAAGCCTCAAAAGGTTTATGAACATTATATGTATTGTGTTTGGGAGCTAGACATTTTTTCGAAAGTTAAAGGCTTACTTTGATTGTGTTTACAGAAGTACAAATATATTTGTAAATACAACAAAAAGTAGGATTTTAGTTTAAGAGAAGCAAAATGATCGTAAAACATTACATTATAAATCCGTAACAATAGCTGAACCCAATTGGAAGGCTTGAAGACTGAAATATTCGTTATATTCTTATCTATATTGCGTAGAATTTATATTCATATATTCAACACAAAAATATAAATTCATTGGTATGCGAGTTTAATCAATTCTATATAATCTAATGAATATAATTTGCAATTTAATTTTGTTTTAATTAACTTCCCAAAATCCTCACGTTAGTTTCCAATAAAAGAAAGGAATCTGATTGGACAAGCCTTTAAAAATGTATAAATATTATTTCTGATTCATTTTTATGTTTTTGTAACCATTTTACAAAACAAGTAATCTCTATTATTTTCAACTTTAAAATCCTCTCTAATTTATATAATCTAATTTATAGTAACATCTTAAATATAAAACTTTGACTGTACCTTAAGCTCTTAGCCGGCTGAAACTTCTTAAGTACGCAGAGAAATGTGATAAAATTTGAGTTAAGACCACTTCTAAGCAAAAAACTTAAAGACAAAGAGCAGTTTTCAGGTTCAAATATCAACAGAAAACGGCAATGAGAAATAGCGTCAAGTAGTTGAGCTCATCTATCAATATCAGCTAATAGTTTGTCGAATAATAAATACTCTTTTCTAAAATCGTATTCTTCATCATGAACTGATTAACTGTACACAAACAATATATATTAATAAGGCATAAATACAGTAAATTCCATCCTACTCGTTAACAAGGAATGCTACATAGAAGAGGTAACATATTATATCGTTGTCATCCTAACAAAACAGTCGATTGGATACCGGAATCGCATTGGACATTAACAACAACAATCCGGGGAGATTCCCATGTAGGATTGAGTATACTCGGTATTCGGAATTCATGTACGTGTGCAACAATTCGTAAGGAGGGAAGTCAATGTGAAAATGGCACACACTGTGTTGTCCTTCAACTTGCTCCTCGTCACTTGCCCGCCGGCCAGCCTCATGACGAGGACAGACTGACACTTAAGTGGAGACAGACAACCACTTGACTCTGACTCATCCGAGGGTGCGACGCGTCGGTGGCATGACGACAAAGCGTGCCACGACTGGAGGCGACACATACCATGCATATACATAGGTACATATATACTGTTTACTGTTAACATATACAAATGCATCCTTGTGTACCCATATTAATGTGCGTAACTCGAACAATTACGTTTACGATAACACAAGTGGACTAGTGAGATGAAGATTTAATACCCTGTAATTTTACTTAGGAAATTCTTATGTAGCTATTAATAAATCATAGAAATATTAATTGATATTTTAATGTTAATAAATGTAATATTATATATATACTTTTTCAAATATTTTGATGAAGTTAGCTTAGTAATTTAAATTATTTTTAAGTAATAAATTTGACATCATTTAATTTTTTGTATACAAATTTATAAGCTTTATTAAGCGTAACGCTTAAATTCTAATTGATCATTTCTATAACAACAATATAAGATTTTCTTTTGATAACTTAATTAAGTATCTCTAAACAAATATTTATATGAATACTTTATGGTCCTTTCCACTACGACATTACGGGACAATCTTTCCACAAACTGGTACAAAAACCAAGAAAGATTTAAAAAAGTGTTTTCCTATATCTAATTCAGAAGTTACGTTATGTTACACAAATATAAGATAGTTTTGACGTGGACTTGTAAAAAGTCACGCCTTTTGTATAAAACATCGTTCAATACCATTTAAAATAATGTATTTAAATAAGTCCGAATTATTTAATTCAAAACCAGATATGATCTAGATTTCAAATATATTTATTAGGATTGATAACCGTATTCAATTTAATAAAACAAAATTAAAAAAATAAATTATATTCAATAGGATAAATTCTTTTTATAAAAAAAATATGCCCTTGGCTGTAACCGATTGGTTCGTTGACCCAATCAAACATTTATAAGCTTAATGGATTAGTAAATGTCTATTACCTTTACCACATATCGTGACGTAATTAAAATACTCTTTAAAAATGGTAAACTGAAAGAGAGTGGGATAGGAACTGATTGATGTATTTAAGGCACAATTATTTGATATTTGCGAAGCGGGAAAAGTGAGAGAGGGGCAACCAATTTCCACTCTCGACCAAACAAAAATCAGCAAATGGCAATATTGATAAATTATGTGATGGGGGAGGAAAAATTGAGTGTAGAAAGCTGTACCTGTCAGTAATTACAAAGATCTCAAGTGCCTTGTTCAATAGGATAAATCTATCCGCCGATGATTGCAGTAGTTGTGGAAACAATGGTTTAACAGCCAAAGAAAATAAATAACATTCATTACCTGGACATCAAATGTGATTAGAGGCAACAGAGCAAAAGTATATTTAATTGAAACTAGGTGGAATTAGAGATTGGGAGATTAAGGCCCTTGTCTGTTAGTTTATGATAAAACACAAAATATTAAAACTCAGCTCGAGGCAGACTTTTCATATACAAGTAAAATACTAAATGGTGCTATACCTTTTCGGCTTTCATCAAAAATTATTCATCGAGCTAATTGTTTGCTCATTTCTGCCGTGCCCCACTCCTGTGTGAAATGTTGCTCAACCATTTGTAAAATTTACGCTCAGAGGCATGCCACAGTGTATTTTTTTCGTTGCTGGGGTTATTTGCCTAAAGGTATGCAGCAGCTTGTGTTAATCACCGCTGCACAAAGTACTTAATGAGTCCAAGAAAAAAACCAAAACGAAAATAAAATGAGAGGTAAGAGTAAATGACGAGGAAATACCCTGTAATTATTACATAATTGATAAAAATTCGATGATTGTATTTAAAGAACAACTTTATAGATGCTCCTACTTTGTGCCATTACTTTTTAACTGACTGTCGTAACTTAGTCAAACTGAATTATAACATTTAATTTTTTATAATTCTTGTATTTTGTTATATTAAGTAATGGTAAATATCTGAAAGTCTGAATTTATATGAATATATTTAGAATAATGTAAACTCTTTTCTTTATTCTTTTATTAACATGTAATTTTTTATTTAATAGTTGACTGCTTTGAAATAATTATAGTTTATAAATTTCACATTTACATTAAATTTTAAAATAAATATTAGCATAATATTAAAACTTTTTCAATTACAGTACTGACTCTAAAACAGTTTTAGTGAACCAATACATAATTTTTTTAGCATAAAACTCTTTAAATTGTCATTGTAGTCGGTTTGCAATTAAAGTCCTTCTAGATAATTGTTCTACCTTTTGATCACATGCACTGAGCACACTGTAAGATACCCTAAGTTGCGAGGGTATGACAGTTGAAAAACCTACCTTACATTATCATTAAAAAATCAATTTGTAATTATAAATGGCAAAAAGTGTGTACTTAAAAAGAGGCAACCGGAAAATGTGAATACGGGAATACATACGAGTTTTTCGAATATATATGTATATATGTAAATACTTTTTTTTCAGCATTAATGAAAAATGTGTTAAGTGCATTAATATTAAATTTCATTTTCGCAGTCTACGCACGCATGGACATATGGTATGACTGTAGGTATAACTCCACATATTCGTATACTCGTATGGGAGTATGTCCATGTTGTAGTTTTTCAGTCCCGTAACATCGACAAAAATGACCGTTAAGGCTCGTGGATTAATGTACAAGGATTTACATGTGAAATCAGCGAGCGAACGACAGGCGTACGGATTGGATTGGCGGTGGTTGTGGCATTATCCATTGTGACTATGGCACAGACATGGTCAACAACAACACTGTAAAATGTACATGGCGTCAATCTGTGCTTTCAATTGTTCACTTTCTCATGCTTATCAGCAGTCGCCGCTTCCAGTTTAGCCAGTATATCGACGCAATGACTTAACTTGTATAATTATTAAATTTTTCGCACGCAGGTACATATGGGAGGGGTCCCATTACAATGAGATCCTTTGGTTAAAGTTTTTTACTCCCATAAAAGGTATTTTAAAATGTATAAGTATGAGAGTAACAAAGTAAAGCCCGGGATTAGACTAGTGACTGAGAAGGGATAACTGCAGTTATTTTAATGAAAAGAGCAGTTTTATACTACTCTTTACTTAAATTATAAGGTAGAAAGGTGCGATAGACGTGAAAATGAAAAAATAACTTAATATTTAAATTGTTCTTTATTAATATTGAAATTACTAGAATATTGATATAAAAATATGAAAATCAATTTCATGATAAACGATTTATTTGGAATGAGTTTATGGAAGCTAAGACTATTGCAAATGTACCGATATATTAATGAAATATAAGCAGCAGTAAAAGTAGGAGTTAAAGTAAAAAGAGTAATTTTTTTATTATAAATAAAATATGTAAACACATTGTTAAAGTTTCATTAAAAATCAATAAAGATGCTTAATATAATAAAATCAGATAAATTTTTAAAGTCTTTCTTTTCGTACTTCATAGTGAAAGATGAAGAAGAGGACCGCAGTTGTTAAAACGCAAAAGCCTCAATGTACTTTAAAGTACAAATAAAATTAATTAAAATTATTTATAGCTTTTATAAATTTTAAAGTACCCACAACTGTGTAAAAGCTACTTTCAAATAATAAATAATTGAAGAGCTTCACAAGTAAAACACAAAAATATATGCAATATTAAGTCTTACGTGTAAAAAGCTGATTTCTGCAACTGGATAATAATTTCGTATGTGCAAAGCTCAATGAAAAACTTTTGCGATTTTAAAAATATTTCATCGATGGTCGGACTGGAATCCGATTTATAAATAAAAGGAAACGTGCACAAACAAATACAATTACAGCTCAGTCTCTTTTTCTATCTGTATGTCTGCAAATATGTGTATGCGACATACATGGATGTATGCTTACCTCACTCTCCTTCTCTCTGTCTCACTCACCAACTGCTTCTCTTTCTCTCTCTCTCTCTTACTGTCTGACGGAGCGCGAGTATTTTGGGGTATTTTGTATTGCCTACTTTTGGGCTGGCGACTTAATTATACGCATTTTCCACTTAATATTTTTTCAGCTCGTTTTTGACGGTTCATGTTTTCATTATTGTTGTTTTTGTTGTTGGCAGCACGTGTTTAAAATTCGCACAAATTGTTGTTTTTATCGTGGCGCCCACGCGCTGTTGTTGTTGTTCACTTTGTAATTATAGACGTCAGTCAGGCATTTAACTCGTTTGTTGTTGTTGGCTGCCTCGTCGGGTTTCAATTTGTGTGGATCGCACGTAGACCCCAACAACAACAACAGTAACAACAGCAGCAACAGTAGCAACAACAGCAACAGTTGCTGTCATATGTCTGTGTGCAATGTTGTTGCTTTCCCAATTGCTAATGTTGTTGCTGGACAAGCAAAATAATTGGTTCGTACATAATTATCGCGATGCGTTGCTCATAATGTTGTTATAATTATTATTATTTTGTTGTTTTTTCTTTGACTGTTGTTAATAACAGCCTTGTGGTCTGGTTAGCATTTAGAAAACGTAGGTTAATTATTTTGTTCACATTCGTAATATTGTCGTATGTGTATGTGTGTATCTGCGTAAACTTTTCTGTTTTTAACTTTTTAGACCCTGTACCTTAAATGAATACAAATGGTCTGATAAGATTCTTTTGATAGATTTAAACTTTCTTGGCAGTAATATTTTTTGAATCTAAGTATCTAGTTATATAATAAACGATCTAATAATATGCCTACATATCAATCAATTTATGAACATTTCTAAGATAATAATTTTAATGCTTTCTTACAGACAGTATCTTTCAAACGATGATTTCATTTATAACAAGATTAAATATGTGTGTTGAAAAAAAATATATTAATTAAGAATTTAAATAAATGTATAATTGCATTCCATATCTGTAATTAAGTTCTCTTTAACATATTTTATTTATTGGTCGCACTTTGCCCATGAATATTATTCTCAATTGCCATTTAAAAACTTTAAAACTATTTGACTTCATTTACTACAAAGTTTTGATTGTATTCAAAATTAATTTAAAAATATAATAAATGTAGACTTTAAAAAAATTATTAATAACAATTAAATTTAAAACAAGTTAATAATAAAAATAAAACGATAATCAAAACAATTGATTTTAATATTTGAGTAGTATACATTTTTTCCATTTCATTCACATATTTAATGTATTCTAAGTATGATTAAAATTAAGAAGTCATTAAGATCACAACACATTATCACTAGAATAAGTACTAACTATGTATAAGTGTCTTTGGTACTGTTCAATTTGCGTTCACTGTATTAAAATCAATGCAAATGCTAAAGCTCACAATGGTCTCCTGGTATGGAAAATGTCCATTGGACATGTCATTAAATGCTTTCAAGTATTTCCATTACATATAAAATACATTTACGAGAATTTCCTGAAACCAGATGCGCATTTCATAGCGATAACTTGGTTACTTTTTGTGTTCAATGCCAGAGAAACGCAGACATGCAGCAGTAGTTGAAAAGGGACTGCAGGACGTTGGTGGCATGTGGCAGCTTGCAGGTGGCAGGTGGCAGGTTGCAGATGGAGATGTACGGAAGCTAAACGTTTAAATGTGTAATGATGCAATGGGTCAGCTGCTAGTTGACTGGGTAGCTCTAACATGAATACACACAGACACACACACACACACCCACACACAGAGACAAAAGACTAATTAAGCTATTTATTAGGTTTGAGGTTAAGTTCAACTGCAGTTTGTTGCATTCAACGGAAGGAGGGGAAGAGCATTAGCAATGAACATGCCTTGATGGCAGCTCAGTTCAACCTGCAACTGGCATCTGGCAACTGGCAACCTGCTGGATGTTCATTTCAGTTGACTTTGTGGGTTTGTCAGTTGGTCTGTCCATTTGGCCCCAAAAGGTCATCCTCATGTCAAAAGCGAGCTAAAGTCAAAAATGGCCAAAGCTATAGTGCGCGCTTTTGGCCGTTGTCTTCTTTTTTCTTTTTTTTTTTTTTGGCTTATATAACTTTAACTTGTTTGTCATCTGTCGGGGTCTGCGGTTAGCGCTTTTACCCCAGCAATTGTTGTTGCTGCTGTTGCTCTCAGTTCATTAAAGGTAAATAAATCAAGTCAAGAGTGAAGAGAAAAAAAAACCAATCCGATTGAACATGGTTGATTTTCCTGTTTGTGGTTTGGCTGTGGGTCTATCGAGGTGTTGATTACCTGGGGCACAGTTTCATTTCATTTCTTTTTTTTTCTGATGTGGGGAGCAAAGTCAAGTGGAAAATTTGTAATGATGTTGCATACGCGTTAAGGGTTGGTTAAGTGTAATAAAGTGGGGTCTGGAGGTGACTTTAAATGAAGTGTTTTAAGTAAAAATAACCGCAAATTAAATAAGAATTTCATGATGGCAAAAGTAAAGTACAATGAAATACACTATTGATTATTTTCGTAATCTATCTAGTTTTATTAACTTATAACTCCCATTACAACATTAATAGTAGATGGCAAAATGGAACAATAAGAAAGCTCTAGAATCGGAGCATCAAAAATGCAATTCGCAAAATGTATGTTAAAAGCACATTCAACAACAGGGAGAGTATCTTGATTTATATATTTTTTAAATTGAATAAATGGCAAATATTCAGCAGACTCCTTTGGTACAGTATCTCATAGGTCTAACCTTAAACAGAGTCAAAGATACAGTCAGAGAGTGTTGTATAGATACACTGCAAGGAAATGCAAATGTAATTAGTTTGCATGACCGAAGCCATAGAGCAATATTTATGGCATACACTGTAGCAATGTCGGCCAGAGATAGAGAGAGTGCTGTACAACTGTTGTATCTGTGAGATACTTTTAATTTTTTACGATTTTTGCGGGCGAAAGCTACCCTATTTTTTTTGTGTCTTGTTGCGTTTTGCGCCCGTTTAGAATATTTCTCTTGTCTGCCCTTTTTTTATTTTTATTTTGTTAATTTTTTATGGTCGCCTGGGCTGGTTGGAATGTTGTTGCGGCTTTCGGGTTCGGTTTCGGGGCAATTTTATGGCGGAAATGGCAACGCTTGCCACAAAATAAAAGGAAAAATATTTGCAGTGTACGGTGCAGCGATAAAGTAGACTAGGTCGAAATAAAGATAAAACAGTGCAACGATTTAGCTTGGCTAACTCATCCTTTCCTCAACTAACTCCCCACTTCCCTCCTTCTCCACGCTTGTAATTGTTGAACAGTGAAAAATTTGAAATTTAAAATGCAGGCTGCAGCTGCGCGTAAAATCTTTAAAACTGCACAAGAAACTTTTACCAGTTATTGGCGCTGAAAATTGAGATTTATGAGTGCACCTGCAAGGGAGTTTGGAAGTAGGTAGGAATGGGTTTCCTTCGCTAGAAGCGGAAGTAGAATCTGTTGGGGTTTGCATCTTGTTTTTTGCCAAGTTGAAACTTGGCATATTTCTCCATTACGAGCGAAGCTTGCAAATTGATTTGATTTGATTCGATTTTGAATCGATAAGCTTCTCCAACTCCATATCTCTTCCCTTCCCCCTCTCTCTTAGTCTCTCTCTTTATCTCCTTGCTCTGGGCAAAAACGGAAATCTGTCTATGGCCAAAGACAGTAAGTAAGGCAAAAGAATTTGTAACTTGTGCTTCTGCCAGTTCTTTTACAGTTTTTATCTGACCCTCTTGATTGGCAGATGCAAAGTGTTAGAGTGCCCAGCTCAAAGTTGAGATAAACCAACAGACAAACGATTATGTAAATATCTGACAGTTAACAGAACAGAGAAACGAACCAAACTTCATGTTGACTTTGTCCGATTGTCGACTTTCCCGATCACTTATATTAATTAAACCATTGGCCATATTTTTTATCCTGTTTGTTTAAGACGATAAAAAGGCACGGTTGAAGAACACAGCAGCTTTTTACTGCTGTGAATTGCGATCCAAAAAATAAATAATAGATTTGTTTGATTGTCAGAGGTATTTGTACTCGAAAAAAGTTTGAAGAGAATGAAAATTAAACAAAGTTGGAGTATAGTGAAGCATTTCTCAGTGGCAAAAAGGTATTGTGTATTAGAAAATAAAAAGATCACAGCTTTCTTAACAAATGTTCATCTCTAAAAATGTTCGATAAATATATTTACTTAAGGTAGGAACAAGGAAGAAAGCTGAAAGCCTTAAATAAAATTTATTCTAAGTAATTACTTTCTTTAATACGATTTAAAAAAGTGTTTTTTTCCCATCAACTGAAGATCTAGTGTTTAAACTTTTCATTATATTTTAAACAGCTTAAGCTGAGATCAAGTTTAATAAACTAACAAATGAGTCCGAGGAAATTCAAAGGATGATTTGTATTTGTATGTCTTAAATTTATGAGTTATAAGATAATAACTTACAATAATACAATATAGTACAATAGTAAGTCATTTAAAAAAAAGTTTTTCTAAATGTTACTATTACTTACCTAACAATCGATCTATCATTCTAGACTAGCTATTATTTCCATTAATCCATCTATCCCTTTGCCCAAGTATCTATTTATTTATCTTTTCATCCGTCTATCACCTATTTGTAAGTCTTTCTCTGTCTCTACTAACTATCTGTCTACTTATTTTTGTATATCTGTGTATTTATCTATTCATTTTGCAATATATACATCAATGTGTGTATCTACTAAATTAATTATCCAAATATTCTCTACTATCTATCTCTCTATCTGTCGTATCTAACTAAAGACCATTGAGTACTTAAAGTTAATTTTGCCTATAATACTCGCAGATAAATTCGAACATTTGCATTTCCCAAACCCGCACTTGTGTGTGGACTATAAGGACTTCTCCATTACTTCCAAGTTCCATTCATTCGCTTTAAGGGTAAGACAAAATGACGCAATTAATTAAATGCATGCGCTTTATGGCCAAAGTGGTTCGTTGGTAAAGAGAGGATGAGAAAGAGGGAGAGGGAGAGAGAGACTGCAGCTGCTACCGCTGCCTAGTGGTCTCTCTATTGGGTGGGGGGATAGGGGACTTTTAAAGCCAAAACCACACAATCAGCTAAATAGCAATCGTTGCCTGGCATCCGTGTTTGGCAAAGGCGCGGAAAGCTGCTGGAAGCTGAACGCCCAACATTCTCTGATGCCGTCAAGTGACATCGACACCGAAAACTTCAAACACCTGCGACGTCGATAGCGACTGCGATTGCGTCAACAACAACAACAACAGTAACAATGACAATGACAACAACAACAATAACAACGTCAACTTAATTTTGCTAGTTTAGTCGTTGAGTAGCGGCGTCTGTGTGGCAAATTAATTGACACTCTGCCAAAATGTTTGCCCAATATTATTGGCATTGGAAATTGTTGGTTCAAGATCGCTGACTAAGTGAATAAGTGGTTTGGTAGAGTTTAATGGCATTGTATATATCTATATACATAAACATATACATAAACATATATGTATACACACATTTATGTATTAGCGGTTAGACATATTTAGATAAATAAATTTAAGTGAATAGATAAATTTTGTGATATTGAATGGCCTTTATTTTTAATTCAGAACCAATTCAAATATGAGAATTTCGAACAGGTATTAAAAACTACTGTTTTATTTAAAAGAAATAAAGAAATCGATCGGGATTCAGTTTGGACTAAAAAGTCATCTCAGAAATTATAGGGTAGTTGATATAGTTACTACGTTTACATGGGGCATTCATTTGTTAAGAATGTCGGTTTGAATGTTGGCTTTAGCGAGGACTTTATAGTATCTTTGTCACGGTAGTCGGGTTATTTTATAATAATTCTAAAAGCAGACTTTATGTTGAGATGACGTGTTTCAATGGTTTATAAATATAAACATTAAAACAAAATGTGAAGGGCGAAAAAAAAGACTTATGTATAGTATTATTGCTTGCAAAGAGTGGGTGGATTATGTAAATTTCTAACAATGGCAATAGCAAATATTTATGACAAACAGATTGAAAATTTAACCAGTCAGTAAATTGAACAATGGTATTGAGAGAAGGGAAAACAAAATATGCGGTTCGTTTGTCAGTGCCTGTTTTGCAGGACATGGCCATTACCAGGTTGTTCACATGTTGGGCGACTGCTGTCTGTCAGTGTAGCGACTAGTGACTGGAGACTAGCGACAAAATGTGCAATGGGAGAACATGGCCAACGTGGTCAGTCTTTAATCCATTGGCCAATAGACGACTACAACTCGCTCCCATGGGAACGAAGC
This sequence comes from Drosophila neotestacea, assembly GCA_035044365.1. Lineage (NCBI taxonomy): Eukaryota > Metazoa > Arthropoda > Insecta > Diptera > Drosophilidae > Drosophila > Drosophila neotestacea. The sequence goes on along the minus strand of JAWNMD010000052.1, from coordinate 117,817 downwards.
CTGGTTGCTGTCCGATTTTAACATTCCGCTGCTGCAGCTCAGTGCAGCTAACAAAATGGCCAAATGACTGGACCCGCCGTCAGTTTCTACATTCTTCTATGCCCCCTTCTTTCCCTATACGCCATTTCCTGCTAGCGTCCACAGCTGGTTTCCTGTAAGTGATCAATGTTTGTCTATGCTGCACGCTGCCCCAAAAAGTATGCTACACGGTAGGGCATTGGTCATTTGTAACCACCATAGTCCACAATGCACAGTCCACTGTCCACCGTCCACAAAGTCCTGGGTCCAGAGTCCACACACATTTTGTGCATTTGCCACCCGAAATTGCCATTGTAAACATGCATAAATTGTTGCATACTTTTGGGCTGACTGCGTCTACTTCCCGTTTTCAGTTGCTCGGCAATTGCTTAGCTCCTGATTATGTTTGCAGAGCTTTCCCTATACCCCAGTTGGCTTCGCACTGGCGACACTCTTGCATCTCGTTAAATGGCAGTGACTTATTTGCCTCACGTTGCACATGTGTCTGTTGGGGGTGCAACACGATGCCTGAAACCTCACTCCAAATCAAAATATGTTTATAGTCCTTGTCGGAGTGCTTATTGCTTTTCTTTGAGGCTTTAGAGGCTCGGAGATTAAAAGACTTTGGGTTGAGAAGTAATTGCAACTCTTTTAAAGCTGCATTAAGAGCGTTTACTTCTTACTGGGGCTAGAAAACTATTCTGTAGTTCATTTATTATTGTTTCACATTTAAAAATGTTTTTCGTTTAAATTTATTAAAGTTCTACATTCAAACTACTTTATTGCTGTTGAGTTTTGTGCATTAAAGACGCTTACTTTCTGCATTAACCCACATTAGCTCGTATTAACTTATGGTTTTAAATGTTAAATATATTCAAGTTCTCTATGGCAAATCTTGCGTTGGATTATAAATATGTAATCAAAATAACAAAAGTTAAGCAGAGCTTCAAAAGGAAATTTCTACGCCAGGATGACATTTGTATACTCTTACAAAGGGTTTTTATATTTTTATTTTTAGATTTTTGTTTTTAAAGCTTACACTTAGTAGTTTGTTAAATGTCATTTAAGCTTTGTCATTTATCGAACTTTTTTCAGCAACTATTGTTAAAATTGATCTATTAGGTTTTTTCTCTTTATATATTAATTATTCACATCCTATTTTAAAGATCTCAAATAAGCCGTATATTCTGAGAAGTGTTCCCGGTCAGCAACTGATAACCAGTTAAAATAAAACATATCTTTACACATTTTCTACTATCAACAATATTTCAATCAAATTATATGAAAAATACAATAAATCTTACATGTCTTGACCAAGCTTTACTAGAGTCGCACCAAGTATAGAAATCCTACAGATTTAAATAAATATGTGTATACAGTTTGCAAGAATATTGTATCCCAGATTCCTTAAAAAAATGTTTATTTAATTTTGACAGTGTTTTGTTATTTTCACTACTATTCACAGATTGTTATGCTTATTATCAAACGCTTAAAATGCTATAAGAACTAAAAACCCTTTAGCTCTTATTTTGCACATTTTATAATTTTAATACTCTATAGATATACTACTTTCTTGTTGTGTTCTTTACATTCGCATTCCTGTTGCCAGAGACTTAAGCCATATCTCATTTTTTCCAGTTTTCCGGTTTTCCCAGCGGGTTGTCGTTATAATATTATTACACCTGCTTGCTAACGCTATGCCATCGTTGTGTACCTTAACTATAATATTTCCGTTAGTCGCTTCCGCTCGCTTCCTACTTTTATCATTAAAGTTTCTTTTAACACGGGCATACACCCTCCTCTCAAGATATCCCCTTCTGTACCCCCCAGACGGTTGCATTGATGCTGTGAAGTTGCGTTGTTGGGCATCAAGTTTCCTTTTATACATGCCCACCTTTTGTGGGAGTTGTTGTACGTGTCGTACAAATGCACACGCTCCACGCTTAATTTCTCAATAATGCCGCCAACAATACTCGAAAAATTTGCCTGATAAGCGCTTTTCTTGCCTTGCTTCGGCTTCTTTCAGCCAATAAAAGACACACGCACACACACTGAGAAAAACACCTTCACCTGGGGATTCCAGACATTTTATTGGTCTGGCCAAAAGGATAGTGTGAGAAGGGGTCGCCGATGTGGTATGCAATAAAAATAATAAGAGCATAGCTCGGTCTCCATTTGAAATTTAAGCGTTGTGCAATTAAAGGAAACCAAACCAAAAAATTAAAGAGAAATAAAAAAAAGGATGAGAAAATCTTTCAACTGCATTTTAAAGGCAATTGCGGTGCCCATTGAAATAAAATTCAAACTCAATCCCATTCCCATTCCCATTCCAAAAAGTTGGCAACGCTGACGCTTGATTTCTTTTTACATAATAATTGCACACTTTGCGGCGCAGAAACTGCAGATTGAATAGTAGCTGACTGGAAATTGGAGGAAAAGGGGATACTCTGGTAAAGGCAACCACAGACAGCAGCCAATATTTACACGTAAAGTTTAGCGTGTTAAGTGGATAAATTAATTGCTTGGAATTGTTTCATAAAGCTTAAGATTTGTTTCCAGGGCACCAAAAGTTGCAACTTGCAAGCCGGGTGGAAACAATACTGTAAGCGAGTGAAATTCGTAGTATACAAACTTTAAAGATTAATGGTTTCTATTAGACTCTTTTATAATTGCAATTTATTGAAAGTTGAAGATGAACCACAAAGGTAGATGAAACTTACTACACATAGTCTCTCATACAATTCATTTACAATTGCAAATATTCATGATTATCTCTTTAAAGTCAACTTATTAAGGCTCTGATACATTAGGTAAGGTAAAGAAATATTTCCATAACTTTATTTTCCAACTGCAAGTTAAATAAAATTGTATGTGAATTATGATACATATTTAAGCAATTTTTATTTAATAAATAATATTTGAATATAACAAAATTTAATTGTATAGTTTATTTGATACAATCTGCATTTAATACTTTTTCTACAATAAAAAAACATTCCTATAACAAGTTTATATAATTTACAAAATAAAAGTCTGATATGCCCGTACATTTTTACCCAATTAATAGTAATTTAATTAATGTTGTCTATTTAGTTGCTTTGTCAATTAATGTTTGGTACATTTACGCCTGACGAGTCCTAACTGCATTTGCTTGAATCATTTATACATTCATTTCATAAAATCAAATTGAGGTAAACACTCATGTGGTGCATCTGTCGAGCAACAATTAAATTTTGCCTGCAATTTTTATTTTAAACACAATGTACAAAGAGTTTGCTATAATTTGATTTTAGTTCTCTTTGTTTCTGTTGTTTTAATTTGTTTGACTTTATTTAAAGTGTATAAAAATCAGAAATACCAATAATATATTTGCGTACAATGGAGTCTTTGCAAAAATGCAGTATATCATGAAATTATGAAACCAACACAGAATGAATAGACCCAGAACAAATAGACTCAGGACGAGACTCAGTATATGGAAAAAATTACAATATCGGACTTGTAAAACTGGGATACGCGACAAATTTTGGTGTCAGGGATGCAGGATGCAAGGATACAAGGACTCACATCACGGCTGTAACCGCTGCTGACAGTTGCATTAACCTTAGCTGTCAGTCAGGCTGCTGAAGTCATGCAAAATAATGATGTGGTATTTTTCAATATTTGTTAACCAACAATTGGCCAAAGGAGAGTATGGTCACGTCAATCTGCTTTAATATAAGCCAATTAAGACCGTTGTTGTTTTATTATTTTAGTATTTACTGTATTTAATTACTGACTGTTGCATAATATGTTATATTAAGCTGTAATAATAAAATGTTTGCTTAAAGGTTTTCTGTTGTATGAAAAACATTCAGCATTTATAGATGACTTACAAAAACATAGTTTACATTAAGCTATCTAGATATATATAGAAGTAATAACTGTGCCATGAATTGGATTGATATTTAATAATATTTTAAAAGTTAATCACACAAATTTGTCTGCAAGCCTGCATAAGTTGAGGATATTATTTTTATTTATTAAATACATTTCTAACTCTTTAGATTCAAGTCCTAAGCCTATTGAGCCCATGAACTATATTTGGCTATTTTATAAATGGCTATCGTTTTTTTTTTTCAATTTTACTTCCTTTGTTAAAAAATGTTAATAAAGCAAAACATCTTCTCCAAAGTCCATATATGCAACTATAAAAATATTTTCATCAGTTTGCATTTGTTACATTTATACTAAAAAATTTAATTTAAATTGTAAGTTGAGTGCACTTCAGTCCAGAGCATTGTTTTATTTCAAATGTAACGGTTTCCCGGCATAACTTCAATTCGGAAACAATTTAAATTAAGTTTCTTTTGCTACCGTGTGAAACAAGTTCTAACTAAAAAGCGCATTGCTGTAAAGTGGAGCGTTGAGCGTCCAAAAGGCAAAAGTTATTATTTGCCTTATAGACGCATGCATCAAGGCAAATCCATTGAAGAAGAGAGATAGATAGATAGATAGACAGACAGAGAGAAAAAGAAGGAGAGAGAGTGAGTAGAGAGAGAGAGAGAGAGAAGAGTCTAGTAAAGTGATGGTTGGGTCTGGTTTTTGTTTGTGTTTCATGTTTTCCAACGTGAAATTGTTCGGAAGTAATGTTGTTTACCTTTTATTTTGCGGTAATTGTTTGCATATGCAGCTGGTGAAATTGTCCTCCAATGAATAACAAATATGCTGCGCTACATATATACTCTCTTCTATTCCCTCATCAGCCACTGCATGCCCTGCAGCTAACCAAACAGCCTTGCTGGCAATGGGCTGCAGCAGCCATAGAGACAACAAGAAGCGGAAACGGAAGTGCGTGCGCGTGCGAGCTGAAAACCTTTTTACTCCAACGCAAAGTGCAGCCACTGTGGGAGGGAGAAAGCAGACGTTAAGGGGTAGGGAGGGGGAGGAAAGGCAAGTCAAAATGGCGATGGCAACCACAGTTTGTTTTTAGCGTTCGCTGGCGCTTTGATAAAGTGCAGCCACGCAACATAAACAAAGTGGATACTCCTGCATTGGCCTGGCCAGCATGACTCAGCATTTTCCCTGTCCCTGTCCCTGTTTCTGATTTTGGCCCAACCCCGCCCCTATCCTGCCCCTATCCTGTCCTCCCATGTGGCACAGCCGAAAACCTGAGCTATAGTCCAAATGGGAGGCAGGTCGTTCCTGCTCAGCCTCCTAGGTGTACCAACAACTGTCAGGCCAATCTCCTCCCAGCTTCGTCCCTACTATCAACGCGGTAGGGCGTGGCAGTGCGTGTTTTTGCGCTTGAAGTGCTTTCGGTAGCCCTTAATTGAAATGCATGTGGTGCCAGAGCCGTTGTCGGTTCCTGCTGCGGCCCTCGATGCGGGAGTCAGTCCGTTAGCCCGACGGCGTTGGCTTCTGTTGCCTCTCCAAATAGGCTAAAGGTGTTTGGCTAGTTTCTCGGTTTTGAATACCCTATGGAGTGGCATGTTGCACACATTTGCATTAACATTTGCAACGCTTACAATCTAAGTAGATAAAAGTGTGAGCTTTAGTTAATATGGATAGTCTGTACTTTTTATTATACTCTATGGAGTGAAATGTTGCATACATTTGCATTTACATTCGCCACGCTTAAAATATAAGTAGATAAATGTGTAGACTTTACTTAATGTGGTTAGTTTGGGCTTTTTATTACAGGATTTTGATCTTTTCTCTCATTAAATTTTATATTTTAAAATACAAAATACAATTTGAGAAGCTTAAAACAGTAATTAATCAATAAATAAGTTAACTTTAGTAGATAAATGTGTAGACTTTACTTAATATGGTTAGTTTGTGCTTTTTATTACAGGATTTTGGCCTTTTCTCTCATCTAATTTTATATTTTTAAATACAAAATACAATTTGAGATGCTAAATACAATTATTAATCAATAAACAATTTAACTTAAAAACACAAATACACTATGCTAAATTTAAGTAAACGAAGTCGTTGTACAACGTATTCTAATCAATATTTATTGTTTTGTATTTACATTTTGTTATTTGTATTGCACTTTTTACAAATATTCCTAATTGATATTTAATTGACAGTGACATTTGGCATTGTTCAGTAACTGACAAAAAACATTTATGTAAGAAATGTTCTCAAATAAATATAAATGTTGCTTCAATATAGTCAATAATTGAATTGGACCAATAAAGAAAATGCGTTTCAATTCCACAATTTTATCAGATCAATAATGTCGGAAGAATACAATGCTAAGATATCACGTATACGCATATGTTGCCAATTGGCAAACTTTATTACATGCTCCCTTTTTTTGTTTTCAATGTACAAAGGGTATTTTGAATCAGGTGCTGGACGAAATTCGTTTACATAGTGCGTTTTTTTCTAACTCTTGCTATTTCGGCGACTTTTGACTGGGCATCCGAAATTTCCCCTTCCTGGTGTCCACCATCTTGTACACTCTTTTCACGCACATTTCATTCGAGGTTTTGTTTGCATGTGTGCTCCAGGACAACAATGAGTGTATGTATGTGTGTGTGTGTGTGTGTGTGTATGCGTATCTGTGTGAGGCTGAAGTTTTAACACGCACATTTAGTCGCGTGTTTTTCAAGAGGTTTTCCTACACATACATATGTATGTACTTGCTTGCCAGCCAGCGGTTATGGCAAATTCTAATTTATTTGCAAACTAAGTAACACATTTCTTCTTCTTCTTATTCTTTTTCAATTCATTTTCAAGGGTCGCATCCCTACTGCGAGCTGGTGTGAGTGTGTGTAAGTGTTGAGGTGAGTGTGAAAGCGTTGATTAAACCTGCACAAAAAGATACGTTACTTCATACATAAATAAAGTTGTATTCTTGTCGCCTGGGGCTTTGATAAGCAAAGTAAAGCAAAAGTGTTGAATTATTAAGAAAATGCAATGACAATTTAATAGAAATTGCATAAATATAATTAAATGAGCGCAACATTTTAAAAGTCAATAATTTTAAGGAAATTTAATGATTTTAAAATATGCTCTTTCATGTTGTGCTATTAAATTACAGCATAAATATTATTAAAGGAAAATTAGTGCTTGCAATATATTTTCCATAAATTGTAACAATAAATGGAAATTATCTCTAGAAACTTGAAGGCTGTGTGCATATCAAACTTAATCCAAAAGCACTTAAAAATATTGCTGTCCTCTACAGAAATCTTCAATAACTCACTTCCATATGCACGCAGAGAAAGAATGACGGAGAGATTGAGATGGAGAAGGAGTAGAATATTGTAAACTTTAGAATATCGCTGAATGCATGTCTATAATAATACTTACTGGTACTTAATGCCCGACTTACAATAGCAGAATGCCTATCAACTCAACCATTCAGTAAACATCAGTCGGCTTATGGCAATGGCAAAGCCAACACACAAAGCTGGAAAAAACATTTTACGAAGACTTAAAAACTTTTGTACTGAAAAGCCAAAAGCCAACGTAGCTTGGGCAATGCAATCAATGGCTTAAACTATGAGACAAGCATAAGGCAAAGGGTGATGGCGAGGACGGGGGCGAGGTCGAGATCTGACTAGGTTTATGGTAAGGCAAAAAAGTCAAATGTCTAACAACTTGTCATACAAGGCATACAAACAAAATGCAGGCCAGAATTTTATAACAATTTTTGCTGTTACTGCAACCTGACAAAGCGTTGGGGCTGTGGCAAAGTAAACAGTACACAAAATGTGGCAAATTGTTGGGGATGGCGATGCATCTACATGCGTGGCTGGCCTGGTTGGCCTGGCTGCTGTTTCAATTTAGCTGACGACAAATTGATAAAAATTCAATAAAATAATATCAAGCAGACTGAGTTGTGAGCACTTTTCCGTTATGCGTTTGCATACACCAGCACCAGGTGGCGCCACTGTAAAACATCTCACTAGAATGAAATGATATCTGCATCTATAATTTGATATAGTCCTAAATCAAATTCACTTGCTGTCTGGTTCATTGACTTTTTCTTAAGTTGAACTAAAAATAAATATTTTATCTCTTATATTAAATGTATTTACTCTTAAAATTTGATTTAAAAACAATTGTTAAACCTAAGATAAGTTAATGAATTGTTTATTGTTGAAATATTTAAATATTTTAATGATCAAATAATTTAATCGCTAAATCCACCTCTGATTTTTCAGAGACTTTGTTTTCAGCTAAAAGTAGTGTTACATGTTGCTTCTAAAAATTAAATTACCCTCTGCAAAGTTGTACTTATATTGAACTACATTTGCTTCTAACCCTTCTGATGTGAGTCTTCTTGGTCTCGTCTGCCTTTTAAGTAATATGGAAAAGTTGCAATGCATTTTTCATGGGCAAAACTCAATTGCAACACTTACATAAATAACATATGCAAATACATACATATATGTACAACACACACACACATTTATATACCTGGCTCTGTGAGTTATATTAAAAATATGTGTGCCTACAAGTAAGCAATAGATTTATGAGAGCTACCTTGTGCGTATATTGTGTGCACATGTTGATTTTAACTCATTGCGATGACGTTGGCCTTTAACCCTTTAAGGCAATGTTTAGGAGAGAGCTCTACAAAGATGCCATTATTTTTGTTGGTCTACTTAAAATAAAATCATTTACTCTTAAATGTGAGCAAAATGTGGACTACATATCTAACTCCAGAGTATTTGTATAGTACCCAACTTCCAATTCCATGTCAGGATTATATTGACAAAGTACGTTATTTAATATTTTTATTTTCCTAATGAGTGGCTTGTATTAAAATCATTATTCCTTCTTTATTATGACTATTCTAGATACACAAAACCAAATAATAAATGATTTATAAATACAAGAATATAATTTCCATTATGAATAGTCGTAATAGAATAATGTATGTTTGCAAAGAATATTTTTTTATAGAACACATTTGTACTTTATAAAAGGCACAATGAATGCGCTGTATCGTCGTTTTGCTTCTTGGTTTGTTTCTATATGAAAACATGTATGAAGACTGTGTATGTACTACACTGCGTATAAGTGTTGTCCCAGGTTGAGTGTGTAAATGTGCATATGAAGTGGGGTAAACATAGTTGAGGCTGCTAACAAAGAGGGGCTTAAGGGGTAAGTTCTCATCTGGTGTGAACTGTGACATTGCCAAGAGTTGCAAGTTGCGGGTTGCAAGCTGCGAGGCATCATAATGCTAATGATATTTGCTTTAAAGAATGACAGCGAAGGGAAGGAGTCTGCGAGGGTGAGCAGGTGGAAGCCATGAACCAGCTGTTGTCGTGACTTTAGTTGATGAAAAACTCTTCAGAAATGCATTAGCCATGTTTCGCGACTTGTTGTTGTTGGTCAGTTATTTTGCACTATCTCCGTTTATTTTACCCGCTTCTCTCAACTTGCAGGCCGAGTTGTGGTTTTCACAGCTTTTCACAGTCAATTGGTCAATGTGTTCTGAAGAACTGAAGCGTTTCTAATGTGTGCTGGTGTGGGAGAACTTATGGATGGATAGTTAATTGAATTAGCTCTCTAAGTTTCCACCCTTATTTGTGCAATTAAATAGGCAATATTATAAATGCAGTATTTCGACAAATACAATGCAATAAATTTAAAGGAAAATGCAACAAAGTGCAATTAAAGTTTATGAGCCAGGAGTAATGTTATTAAGATAATTTGATAAACATGTTGCAATAAAATACCAATTGACAAATGTTGTTGATTAACCACTGAATATATATGACTATCCATATATCCCGACAATCCATATTGCAAATTAAATAGCTAAACCAAAAGCTGGCCATAATTAAATACTAACATCACAATTAAATATGCACCAATGCAGCAACAACAATAGAATTATTTAAATGGCTCCAAAACAACTGGCAAACTGAGCGAATAATAACAATAATTGACAGCTCATTTGATTTTAATAATTTCAGAAAATAGTGCTTTACATTTGAATATTGACTCAGGTAGCCGTGAAATATTCAACCAATTTTGAAATCAGCAAATTAATTATGAGCTCAAATAAAAGCATTTCGAATGTTGTCAGAGGTCAGTCAATTAATATCAAAACAATACTACTTATTGCAGATGTTTCCATAGTAATCGCAATGTATGACTTTATAATCGCGAAATTCTACAGATGAAATTACAAATTATTATCATCGATAATATTGATTATACTCAATTTGTTATTTTAAAATCGCACTCGCATAAATTATATTTCTAAAATTTCTATCAAACGTCTCCATTTACAACAATCGTTGAGTTCAATGATAAATGAACTGAACATGTATTTAGGAAATTATTCAAAATTAATACTACAATTATTAATGCCCAACAAGCAATCACAAGTTTAGTCACAATATTAATCTCTTCATAATCGTATGGCTGCTAAAAGACCAACAGAATAAGCGTTATTTATGATTACAGTAACACTTGATAAACACTTGATGTTTGTAATTAAATCATTATTACGTTCAAGTGTCCCATGTAAGACTTATCTACATCTAAAAACCCAACTCTCATCAACCTATTGGGTTTCAAGTTGAGTTGGATGGGCGTTTCGATGATTTGGGCGTGGGTATCGTAACAATTATCAGCGACGAGCTGGCGACACTTGACGATAATATTCTCACCTCCCACTTCCCGCTCACATCCCACAGGGGTGCGATAAAATTTTGTTGCCTAGTGTAATGCTTAACGATTGTGTTCATTGACTGTCTAACGATTTTGTTGAGTAGGCTAATGTGCCAGCCTCGCATTCAGTGAGCCTCTGAAATGAATGTTTTGTGTGTGTGTCGATTGAGTATGCCAAAGTACATGTGTGTCGGATAGTGTGTGTGGGACAGTGTATGGGTAAGTGCGTAACATGCTTAGCGAGCAGTATTCGAGAGAGCAACAATCGTACATTCAATCGACATGATTCAAAGTCACGAATTGACAAGCATTTGTTCTATTTTCGATCCAAATAAAGTTCTCCTTTATTTGTAACTATTTTTAAGAGTTTGTAGGTAATATAAATATGCTTAATAGAGAAAGAAAATGTCTATTAAAAGTACATCAATTAAAGTCTGTAATCATATTCATAACTATTTTAAAATATAAAATAAAATATAAAATAATTGACATAAAATTAAATACATACACGTTTTGTAAAAATATTATATAAATAGTTAGCTATTGTTAGATTTAATTCAAATGTTCGTATTGTTTAAGGGTATTGCTAAAAGGAAAGGAAAATTAATAATAATTTAATTTAATCCGATGAGTATTTTTGATGTTTGTCTTTTCTGGGAATATTCACAGACTTGACCCTTAGATTGTGCTTTATTTTGGTGTTGTCTCATTACCCAAAAATACCCATTGTTTCTATGCGTCGAGTTATCAGACAGGGGGGAATTCCAATAAGTAAGTGTGTGTGTGGTGTTTTTATTATCAATAATGTTTGCTATAAATACGCAGCTGGTCCCGAGTCCATAATTTAGTATTAAATAAGAATAAAGACTGAGAACAACATAAATTGCGGGGAAAATGCCAAACATAGCTGCCTTAAAGCTGGGACCTGGAATACATTTTGAAGACCTGGATTATTCAAAGAGCAGCCTCCTGGTGCTGGATCATTTGGCACTGCAGCAACAAATCAATGCAAATTTCATCTTACATGCGATTACGAACTATAAAAAATCACCGCTCGAACGCAAGACTCTGAATTTTATTGACAAAAAGTGGCAGAGCCTGCATTTACTGTGGTATGAGTTCCGGTGCCGGGATAAGCAAATACGACGTGACTACAAGAACACGGAGCCGCAGCACGGATACTTTCAGCAGGAACTGTACGCGCTCGTCCATGAGAAATATATGGCGGCCCGTGGTCGCATAAGCCGCGACAAAAGGAATCTGCTCAAGTGCACAGCTTCCCAGGCGGAACATGTTTACTCAGGCCAAGAAGGCGGATGGGAAGGTCAAACAGCGGAACAGAGTTCAAGTGTTCGATAAGTGCTCAACTAAAATATACCCTAAGTCACAGTTGTAATTAGTAAACTCTGCTAATAGATACATTTGTATAACATGTATGTAAGTTAAGTTATAAGCTAAACTGTAGTTTATAGTTTAACAAATGTTTTGAATATTTAATTTAGTATTTATTTTTATCTGACAGATCTATTTGAATTTGTCATTAATTTCTATACATTATACGTAAAAAAAAGAAAAATAACAAATCCTGTTAAAAATATTTCAATGCTCAACTAAAACACCTTTTCACATTTTGATTGTAGGGTATAAAATGTGTAAGAACTGTCGAGCATATATGCCAATACACATACGTATTCGTATGACGGATATCTGTGAGTATACTGCAGATATTGTTTAAATATATCAAGAGCAGCCACGTCTCAATGAAATGTGTGCCATTCTTTGTACGAAAAAAGAAATCATTTGACCTTTTGATATAATTGAGTTTCATATTTGAAATGCAACTTTAATCCATCAATTTGACGATTATAAAAATTGATTGATGACTCTGTTATTTACAGATTTACAATTTTAAAGTAGAATTGTCTTATCATACTCTTCATACTGACTGTGCTATATTAAGAGCATAACATAAATACTTTGTTACCTCAGTCCTTTTACTCTAGGTCTTACTCTTCTGCTTATACGATACATGACACAGACCTTGACTTCGACGAGACCACTTTTGCATTGTCATTCTGTTATTTTGTGGTCATCGCAAAAGAAAAGTGATTGAAAAATAATTATTAATACAATTATTATTGAACATGATTGTTGTTTAAGTACAAAGGTTTTTTTTTTAAATATATAATTAAACCAACGGTAAAGTTAAATAGTGAAATAGATCATATATTGTACATATATAACTAGAAGGATGATGAATCTCAATATCCAATAATATATTTTTCCGACCCCTCCTAGTCTTCATACGATCCAAGTCTTAAGTCTGTAGTCAATATAAATCTAAAAATAAATAAAATAGGAAGGTCACACTTTGCACAATACTCAATACGCCATAACTTATAATTTCTTAATTAGTAAGCACGTAGTAATTGGGGAATACCTAAAATCACTTCAGACAGAGTATACTACTTTTGGGCTCTTTTGTAGTTTAAGACTCATGGTGATAAGATTAAGCACCTGCCTATTGCTGACAATTTTGTCCAACCGGTAATGCTTTCTGGGAAAATCCCCTTATCGGTTATACGGGGCTTATCAAAGTGCTGATGAATACCTGAAAAGTTCAGAAGCACCGAATTTATTTCTTTATTAACTTACAAGTGAGTTGTCCATTTAACAGTCAATTAATTTTTGTTTTCATATTTCTTGTTTGTTATGGAGCGACAATACAAATGGCTTAGCCAAATAATGTGCTAAACAGCTAATAAAAGTGACCACAAAACAAACTAATTTCATCATTTATTTTGGGCAAGAAGTAATCGCTAAGTTTAGGTTTTGTTTGTTCTTGTCTACTGTCCACAGTTCTGTTGTTTTTGTGTTAAGTTTCAACCTGGCTTATTTCATAAAAAGGCAGCGAAATTAAAAGAGAGAAGAAAGAAACTGAATAAGCACAACCAACTTATGTGGGGGCAGAGCGAATAGGGGTAAATAGATAAATTGATAGATAGGTAGATAGATAGATACAAAGCTGATTAAGATAGATAGTTGAATATATTGCACTTATTTAATAAACTTTTGAGTTACATAATTCAGTTGTTTCTAATCTCACTTAACATATTAATTTCGTAATATAATTTACTAGTGTGTAATTTCTACTTTACATTTTTGTATGGCTATAAAAGGAAATATATACCCTAGAAATTTTATTATTTGAAAATATCTACAATTATTGCATAGGAACTATAACATACTCTTAGGCTATTTATTAAATAAAATTATGTTCCCAAACTTAGTTTACGAATATTAGTCATATACTTATATACATATGTAGTTTAGAAAAACAGAAACTCATCATAGGTCTGATCATAGAAATATGTCCATCATCGTACGTCGTATAAAGGAAAACATCCATTTCTTAGATTTATCGAGACAAAATGTAAGTTCAAAATAGGAAATAAATTTAGCTAAAGCTGAACCAAGGTACGCAATCCGAATCAAGCTGCTGTGTTACTTTTTGTCATGCTGAAAGAAGGCGAAATATATAATAAGGAGGAGGAAAGGGCATTTTTTAAAACGAACTTTAATAAGATTTATTAAGTCGCGGAAGCGAGACTCTCACCGATATCCATAGACCCAAGCTTTGGTGGCTCCTTGGCAGTGCCTTACCAAATGGCAAATATGCAGAAGCCACACAACAGATTGGGGGAAAGTGAGAGGATTGGGAATGGGTTTTGGCCAAAAAAAGTAAGGCGTTTGTCTGTGCTGCGTTGTAAATATTTGTTACTTAACTCTTGCCGCTTTTGTTTGCCTATTGTGCTGTTTGTTGTCTGTTTATTTTTGTGTTTTCTTTATTGCCTATCTATCTTTCTATCTTCCTTTCACTCTTTATCTACCTCTCTCTACTTCGCCTTTTTACTGTTTACTTTGCAGCTAATAAAAAGTTGACGTACTTTCACTACCTGACAATGAACTTATGCAGGTGTAAGCCAAAAAAGTTGAAGTTTAAAGTCGACTTTAATTATTAGCATGTATTTAAATTTATATTAGAAAAAAGTTTAAGTAGAGACTTTAACTAATTTGATTAAAGTAAAAATGAAGAAAAAAATAAGAAAAGTATGAAGCATAATAGATAATTTTATATTAAACCTTTATTAAATAGATTTTAAATGAATTGGGTGCCACATAATGTATTTTATTCTATTATGTGCACATATATCGAAAATATTTGAGAGGATTATGAAAAGGGTACCAGAGAATATGACATATTTATATTATTTTTCGTGAATGAAGTTTGAAAAATATTCTGATGAAATCATATTTGTGTTAAAATTCTCGGTTTTTTTCCAATTATTTTGGCTTTTTCTAAGCGAAGTTTATGATAAAGAAACTAAAGTTTCTAAAAAATCGGAAATAACCTGAATAGCGTCAGTGCTTAATAAAGGACATTGACTGCAAACAATTGCCAACACTTTGGCAACGTTTTGTTAGCGTTTTGTTTTTGTATGTCATAAAAAGCAAATTTAATAAATATTTTTGGCTTACAGTAGGAGTTGAATGGGGGAACAGCAGCAGCCTCGCTGTCGGTTTCCACGGAACTCCATTCTCCATTGAATCGACCCAACGAGCGTCATATAAAATTGATGTTCTGTCGTCTGGTCCCGAGCCGGGACGGCCCTGAACCTAACCAGCAGGCCAGGGGAGTCACCTGGCCAACAAAAGTCCCAGATCGCCTGGCCATCGTTTCCCTCTGTCCCCAACCAATCCTCCCTACTTCCCCTCATCGACCGACTTTCTGCGCTGCTTTGTACACAGTAAATAATGTAATAATCTGCCCGGGTCGTGGTCTCCCTGCGTCCCATAAACTGAAATTTATGCACAAAATTCAATTATGC
Organism: Drosophila neotestacea; assembly: GCA_035044365.1. Classification (NCBI taxonomy): domain Eukaryota; kingdom Metazoa; phylum Arthropoda; class Insecta; order Diptera; family Drosophilidae; genus Drosophila; species Drosophila neotestacea. Next base: position 102,278 of record JAWNMD010000052.1, on the reverse strand, counting down.
TTAAAATGTGGTTAATAGGCCGACTGGAGGGGTGGCTGACTGCCAACAATGGCCACCCCGGGGAGGAATCAGCTGTCGAAACTGCTCTGTTATCCACCCACACATGATACCGAGCTCTATAGAATATTATTCATCATATGTAGGCGACGTGCTTCTCTCAAAAATTAGATATTGTTATGTTGTTATTTAATAACAACTTAATAGGCCGTCATTCTCGTTGTTATTGGCATGTTTTTATGACTTATGAGCTGATAAAAAGTGGAGCAATAAAAACTCTTTTTAAATTTTTTATAGGGATTGACACTATGTCTACGTAATATGAGAGTCGTAAGTTTAAAGACATCTTTCTGGTGTTGTCCCTTTATATACTTTTTTATGTGCCAAAATGCATAAGGGACACCAAAATATAACAATTTATTTATTTATAGTATACTAAGTAATAGCAATCTATTTTAACCTAAATTCACATTTTATTTCAATTTTTATAAAATATACTTAATTGATAGAAAATCCTGATTATTATTATTAATCAAAATGTTATACGGTAAAAGCTTTTAGGAAGTACATATACAATAAGCCAATAATAATAAAAGAATATTTTCACATTTAAAGCTGATAATCCCGATAATCCCGATATACATAAACCCTAGATTTCTGCAATGCAAACGTCAAAGCTTCTTTCACTTAAACACTTGACATTCCTTTTCTTTTCATCAATATCCCTTCCCCCACTTCCAGTGCTTTCTCTCGTTTCCTATTGCAGCACGACGATGATAAGGAAACAAATCCGTGTACATGATGCGAACACATGAAAACAAATACAAGAAATTGTTGTAGAAAGAAAGCAAGAGCAAAACGACGAAAGGGAAACTCAGCTAAAAACTTGCAAAATGATTTTAAATGGCAGACGAATCCAAGGCACACTTACAAGGACACTACTATTAGTACTTGACTTTGAAAATTCATAGCTTTGGCTTGATCTTGTTAAGATAAAGTCGCCGTCAACTACTAACAACAGAAATATATGGAAACAAGAAAAAATTTACTTCCGAAAGCCTTGTGATATTCCTCCTAGATACATAGTGTAGTACAGAAGAAATGGATGTTTTACTAACTAAAACATTTTATTTGATTTAATAACCACTTAGATTCACATGAATTTTGAAATAATTATTTATAAACTAATATTTGAATTTAAGCTGAAAATGAAGATCGAAGTGAAATGAAAATAAATGAAATGAAGATACGGTTTAGGTTCTTACTCGTATTGGATTTGTAAAGATGTGAAATTGTTTTCGAAATCAAATTGTAAGAGTTGTGTAAACAATCTCATGACGAAAAATCAAATGATATCAAAATCAAGATTCTCGTGAATTTGTATTTATTTAATGAATGGTTATTGGTAAATCAAATCATATTGTTTAACGATAACCAATTCATTTATTCTTATCACATACTTGATTTCACATATAAATCTTGATCAAATAAAAGAAGCAGAAATAACCAGATTCTCGATTGATTCTCTTTTAGGTTTACTACCATGTTTGTTATTTTCCCATTTACTATCGCAAAGTTCTTTATTAGAAATATCAGTTTCTTATTTCTGACAGAAGCATAATCTTTATGCAAGTGTTTAGATTACTTATACAAGTGTATAGATTACTTATGATCGTTGACGCTTTGAAGTGGCATCAAATGAAGTAACAAGTTCGCAACCATCTTACACTGAGAGTTTTAAAGTATATACAACAAAACATGGCAAAAATTTAGACGAATCGCCCGCAGGTTGTCTGGGCGGCAACATTCCTTGACGATGTATGTATGTGTAGCCTTGGCTGGCACCTTACTGTGTCCCCCGATCCTAAGACTCTTCCTATTTGTTCCCGAGAAGAGAGAGACAGAGAAAGCAGCCATGCTGTGCCTTTATTATAAGGACAACGTGCGTCATTTTCTTGCTTTGTGTTGCTCCATTTTCTAGCTGTGCTTTTCTTATTTTCTTCCTTTTTTTAATCTAGTCGGAGATATATTTTTCTTTCAATGCTGTTGGGGGAGTCTTGTTGCCTTCGTTGTCAGGCTGTGTTGTGTGTTTCGCCCGCTTTTCTATTTGTCACCCAGATAAGTGTTTTGTAGTTTTTCCTTTGATATGCTCAGCCAGCGAGCTGGCAAAACCAAATCCAAATCTTAACTGCAATGCGCTACGTGCCTCGTGGCCGTGGCCCCAACATCCACAACCCGAGGAGGAACCAACCAAGTAACCAACTGTCATGTCATGTGTGTGTGTGCCCTGTCTTCCATATGAGTTCCCTTTTCCCTTCGATTCTGTCACTCCAAGTAGCATGTTGCTTGCCCCGTTTGGAAGTCAGTTCCATTCAACTGGCAACTAGCAACTTGCAACTTGCAGCTTGCAACTGGCAACTGTCTTTAAGTCCTCAGCTCTGCACATATCCAACGTCCTTCGAGTTAAGTGAGTTGAGACGCCGGCGAACAACTTCAAATCTGCAGTAATAGATATCAACAACTTTGAGCAGCACAAGCACTCCAACTCCTATTCGTACTCCTACAACAACTTAAAAGACTAAAAGGACTAGACGGATACCCATTGAGTCCTTTGCTGTGCTGCGGGTTCACTTCTGTAGATTGTTCCATTCCCCATTTTTTGTGCGTTAAATTAAAAATGAACTTTGGCAGCTCAAATTCATGGTCATGTTCACTTTTTGCCACAATTTCTTTTCTGGTCAGCTCAACTGGTCGTCGTTTGTCTTTCCATTGTACTACCAACTCCCTCAAGTTCCTCCAATCGCTCTCCTTGGCCATGTCTCACATATGCTTGTCCAATGTCTTGTGGCAAGTTATTCTGTGGCTTTGTTAGTTAGTTGATAAGATAAAGCCACATATTCCGTGTGCACAGATTGCCGTTGTCCCTAAGAGATTTACACAGAAGCGAGTCTAGATAACCATGTGAGTGACATTAACTTTGAACAGACCCAATAGATTACAGTCTATCGAGGACAATAGAAGTTTTTATAATTATCAGCAAAAAAAATGTATAAATAATTGTATTAAGTTATTTTTTAAAATCTTTTCATTTTTAAATAATAGTTATTGCTGTTACTTAATCACTATGAAATTAATATTAATTAATAATATTAATATTGTAATATATTTCATTTCTATGCTTTAATAAATTTACAGATCAAATCATGATCAAAACGACATTCCATATTAAAACTCGGTTACGTCTTGAAAGAGGTATTGCAGGTTTGAATCTGGTAGTTCTTTGGTCTGGCAACTTTATAAATATATGTTTGTATTATTTTTGGCATGATACGATTCAATAAATAGAGATCGAATTTAAAGTGCTGTTTTATACTAGTTTGGGCACCTGGAGTTAATTAAACGTGAAAGCTCAAGATTTAAAAATTTCAACATTTCTTTTTAAAACAATCCAAAAGGTACCTCTTTGTCTACATACTTTATGTATATTCAAAAATGTGTGAAAAAAATAATTTTAGAAGACGAACTATGTATTTTTAAATGTAGAATTAGTATGTAGATCAAATTATGATTAAAGTGACATTCCCCAATATCTAATCGAAGCGAAATCTTTAATTTTTCAATCGTGCTCAGACCAATAATATATTGTTCACCTGCGGTTTTTTTTATTTATAGTAATTATATGTATGAATCTTTGAGTAAACAACACAAAACACGCGTCACATCAGCTGTAATCAGAAGCAATGAGACAATTTATGAGCCTGCGAGCTGTCCGATCGATGGTGTTTGATTTACAGCCTGATAAGCATTAGCTACCATTTATCGATGGTATAAAAAGCAACGGTGTCCAATGGAGAGCAGTTAGTTAATGACAAGAAAATGAATCGCCTTATTCTCTGCTTCATTGGGGTCCTTGCGTGCAGCGCCATTGGACATGGTCGTCCCGACACGGAATTTCCGTTCGGCCGCATTGTGAACGGCGAGCCAACCACAATTGAGGCTCATCCCTACCAGGTATCCATTCAGACCACCAAGGGCTCCCATTTCTGTGGTGGCAGTTTGATCAATGAGGACACCGTTGTGACTGCTGCCCACTGCATGCAATCCTACAAGGCCTCCGAGATGCAGGTCCGTCTCGGTGCCACCGAACGCAACCAGGGCGGTGAGGTTGTCAGCGTTAAGGATTTCAAGTTCCACGAGGGCTATAACAGCAAGCTGATGATCAACGATGTGGCTGTGATCAAACTGAGCTCTCCTGTAAACTTTTCTGCCAGAATTCAGGCCGTTAAGTTGGCCGCAGAGACTCCTGAATCTGGCGTTGACGCTGTTGTGACTGGCTGGGGAACCACCTGCTTCATGTGGTGCTCCTCGCCCAACACCCTCCAGGAGGTGACTGTTCAGCTGTTGCAGAAAGACGACTGTGCCTCTGATGAATACTCTTACGGTGCCCAGATTCTAGAAACTATGGTCTGTGCTGCTGCCGAGAAGAAGGATGCCTGCCAAGGTGACTCTGGTGGCCCATTGGTTGCTGAGGGAAAACTGGTCGGTATTGTGTCTTGGGGCAATGGCTGCGCCAAGGATTCATATCCTGGTGTCTATTGTGATGTTGCTTCAGTTAGATCTTGGATCGAGAAAACGGCTGCTGAGTTGTAAAGAGTCTAAATAAAATTTATGAGAATCGAAAATTTGAATCATGTTTAATTTCTTGTTAATTATTCAATGAACTAGTCTCATTCTTATTGTTCTTATTATGTATTGATCGACTTTTTTACACCCGACAACTATACTGAGTATTTTAATTCCAAGCACTCTCACGAAGACTTTATATATATCTTTATCTTTTTTAGTTTCGACTCAAGTTTTTTGACAATCTTATTCCCGGTAGCTTCTGAAAATGTTACTAATTTGATTGCAGCATATTTATTTCTTTCAGTACTCCCCCATAGTTTAGTTCCATTTCAAGTTTCTTCTTTAAATGCTCGACTTTTTGTTTCAGCTGTTTTGTCTTAGCCACGCCCACAGTGACGACAGGAATTGTGCAGAACTCAACGGGGTAACTCCCAACCGGAATTTTGATTAAAAATGTTTTTAGATAAAAGATAACATTTAGCCATAGTCGACTTTCCGACAAACACACACACACATACACACACGTGCGCGACTCTGGTTTTGTCTTCGTCTTCGTCTCCATCTCCGGATCCGGTTTTTGTGTCCGCCTTAACTATTTTATTGCTTTTCTAGTCGCCGGTCTTGAGGGCGTGGCTGTTTGTTATTTCCTATAAAGCTGTTAAATACTTAAGTGTAATTTATGGCATGCGATATTATTCGGTTGTGTTGTCATGTTTACTAAAAGTTTTACATATGCCAAGCCATTGCACCGAGAGTAAAAACTATAACCTAAAACTTAAACGACAAAACACCCCGTTGAGGCAAAAACTGGGATTGTATCTGCAAGATACTCGGCAAGCCGTTGTCCCCAAACAAACTGAATGTCTTTTGCAGCAAGACACATACGAGTATATGAAATTGTTGTAGACAACTCTCGACCCGACCAGGTCAGGCAGTTAGTCAACTTGTCGTCGCAATTTTCCTTCTTCCCCATCAAGAGTTCCACACTCACTTCTAATAATTCTTTGCATATTTTCAGTTGGTTTTAGTGGCTTGTTATGTGGTTTCAGCTGTGGGTTAAAGTATGCATATACACAAGTCTATTAGATCTTAATAAATGAGCAAGTTATAGACAAGTTGTGTTACGCCTTGGGTGCTGTCATCTCTGACAGGCTGATGCTATGGTAATGTTGATAGATTAGTATTAAGGGCATAAGGGTTAAGTCACATTAAGAGTATCTCAAGCTTAGCAATAAAATTCTCATTTGTGTTCAAATGAAAATGAAAAAGAAAATGAATTGAGGTTAAAGTTTGAGCTTCTACAAAGTTTAAGTACAAATATATTCAGTGGATAGCTTTGTAGTTAATATTGATGCATAAGAAATGAAAATCGACTACCTACAAACTACATGTCAAAATAGAATACTCAAATAAGCAATTGTTAAACTAAAAGAAATGTTGTATGCAGTCCAATGCTATAAATTTTTTGATTATTTTGTAATCAAGTATTTGTAATTCAATTCAATTTAACATAATATGTTTTTACATAATAATTCTAAAACATAGTATTTGTTTGCTTGACCATTTTCAATGAGCACAAGTTTAAAAAACCTACAAAATTGTTGTCATTTGTTCCCTGCAACGTTTGTTTAGTAATCAACTTTAAAAGTTCTTTTAGAGTTCACAGACTCCATAACAGAATGATTTAGTATCATATTTGCCCTAACAACCGCCAACGAAAAATGCTTTAAAAAATATCCAACATTTTGGCCCGGCTCAAATGGACAGCAATTGACCCGGCAACGGTTAGAACAACTTCCCCCCGCTTGGCAACTAAAATGATTTCCAATGTTTAAGAGGTGCCTGGCAAGTCGCAAAATAGAAGCAGCAGGTGCAGCTTCGGTGTCCTGATATCCTGGCATCCACGTATCCGGGCATCGACGTCCTCGTTCAGGCAGGTGTAAAATTATATGCCAGACGCGTGGCATAGTTGAAATAGTTGATGTCCTGCATGGATTTCCGTTACAACGTCACATGGTTACAGTTCTTGGTTGGACACGGCAAGTGCTTCAATTTCAAAAGATAACAATTTTAATTACAACATTTTGCGCAGTATTGCCAACCACAGCGCAGACTGCTATACGGTAGAATAAAATATTTTAAATATTTGGATAAATACGATAGCGAACATATCAACCATGCTTCAAATATCGTTTATATTTAAAACCCTATGGTTTATAATACAAATACTAACATTTTCCTTGGATTTTTTCCTTTCAATAAAATTAAAGTTGGTATTTTCATTTGCATTAAATATTCAATGCAAGCTAAATATCTCAATTAAATATTCAATGGAAGTGAAAGTGTGATGTTTCACTAGCAGTAAATATTTAATTATAGCTTTTCACTACTAGTACATATTTAGTTGAGAATTTACTGTCAATATGATAAACCACAAATAATTATGTAATCATGTGAAAAATCCCAAGTCCCAAAAAATATTTAAGAGCAAGCGAAATCCTAAACTTTTTTTATTAGTATTGGAATTTACACAAGTACTTGTAACAATTTACGTTAAATAGGATTTTACATTTAGTTCCAATTGCCTTTAAAAAAAATTAACAAATGGATATAAAATGTAAAAAGAAAAAATATTCCTAGCTCTACTTTTAAAATAAAGAATCCTTTTGAATAATATTAAGAGTGCTAAGTATAAGGATGAAATTAATTTTGGAAGACTTCCTTCGTATTTCTTGAATAACCCTACATTTAGATTTTTTTTTGTAACCCGTTTTTATCAATTTATTAAATCAACTGATACCTACAAATAATCAGTTCAGCAAATAGTCTTTATAGTACAATAAATTTCTGTTTTTGTAACATTATCTTATCTTTTGTTTTCAGTGAAACTTTGGTAGACACTCTCAGTTATGGTCTAGCTTAATTTGTTGTAACCAATGTAAACTGATTTGTGCCGATTTATTTTTTTAGGAAACTAGAACATTATTTAGATATAATATCTATACTTATTTTTGAACCATGTCATCGAGCATCTTCCAACGATTTGGATTATTGATAGGAAATTTTAACTTTGTCCAGATATAGTGTATTTTTTAGACCATTGTACTTTTGTACTTTTTTTTATGGGTAAGACAGACATTTTTAATATATTAGAGCATTATTTAAAACTTCGATTTTTGACATATTATATATTTGAGGGGATATGTGATTGATATGTTACTCTCAAACTTACGTGTATATACAGAAACTCGGAAGCAGAAAGGGCAACCTCTCACCTCTTACCCACAGCTCATTATCAATACATTTACGTGCTTTTGCCGTTTTGACGATAATGATATGGGACGTGGTGACTGGCGTCGAAACTACAAAAACAACAGCAAAAATGAAGTGGCCGGTAAATTCGTTCTCTTGGCATTGATGTACAGACACGCTGGGGTTATTATGTGTGCCCAGTTTTTAAGTATAAACAGCTCTCTCATATGTTTATGACATAATGACAGCCGACTTTTCCGCACAGCCCCAGCACATTACACATACGCCATGTTGCCATCATTGGCAGGCATCAGACCTTAACGGGGTGTGGTAGAAGGGGGCAGCATCTCAGCTGTGGAACTTTCTGACAGTTATGACTGAGACTCAAATGTAATCAACAATTTTTAACTCGCTTTTTAGCTTTAACATCGACTTGAACTTCATTGCGGAAAAGGTTTATTATCTCAATCTCCTGGCTTGCTCAGCAATCAAGTGTCAGATTTTGGGTTAGTCACATAAAAATTCATCCATGACGGCTCTAGCTTTTTTGCATAACATAATAATAATTTATATCCGTCTGGATAGAAATATTCTGGGGTATTTCAAAATGCCAAGTCAAGTGGGTAACTGTGTCAATTTAATGGATGAGTGTTTGCAAATAAGCGAGGAGTTTAAAATGTGTTTGAGAACTAAAGTGAGACACTAGAATTTATATCGATTTATTATGTAAGGATATTGATTTTGAATTGAATAGAACTCTGTATTGTTTCTAATAAAAAAGAAGTTTTTAAAGGTTAAAGTTATTTTCAGTTTACTTGTCAAACTCATCTCGCTGTTAATGCTGTATGTGAGTGATAATCAATCTCGTTTAAATCAATTAGTTCGATAATATGTGAAGGTATCGGATTTTCATTGATTTGAACTGCAAACGAAACATTTTTAAGCTTATCATCATAATGAGATGAGAGAGAGAGTGAGTCAACTCAACGAAACGCATATTTAATTAATTAGTTCAGACTACAGAAATCCTTGACTTCCACACACACACGTGCAGTCATTCATAAGCATTTAAAAGTTGCTCAAGTGCATGTCAAACTTTTAAAGTGCAAGCAATAACTAATTAAAAATATAGCGCAAGCTAACTTTGGCGCGCCAAAGTTTGGATACCCTTGCAGTGCCCTGTGTAAGCCGTCAGATTTTTTACAAAATTTGTTGATTTTGAACCGATCGTTCCTATGGCAGCTATATGATATAGTAGTCCGATTTACACCAAATTTGGTTAGCCTGTTTAAAACTTAATCAAACACACAATGTGTTATTTGGTTGAGATATCTTGAGAAACAAAAAAGTTTTTCATACTAAATGTTGTTTTCGAACCGATCGTTCCTATGGCAGCTATATGATATAGTAATCCGATTTACACCAAATTTGGTCAGCTTGTTTAAAACTTAATCAAACACACAATGTGTATATTTGGTTGAGATATCTTGAGAAACAAAAAGTTTTTCATACTAAATGTTGTTTTCGAACCGATCGTTCCTATGGCAGCTATATGATATAGTAGTCCGATTTACACCAAATTTGGTCAGCCTGTTTAAAACTTAATCAAACACACAATGTGTATATTTGGTGGATATATCTTGAGAAACAAAAAGTTTTTCATACTAAATGTTTATTTCCAACCGATCGTTCCTATGGCAGCTATATGATATAGTTATCCGATCCGGCCGGCTCCGACATATGTGCTGCGTGCAGCAAAAAGACGGATCTGTACCAAGTTTCATCAAGATAGCTTCAAAACTGAGAGACTAGTTTGCATAGAAACAGACGGACACACGGACAGACGGACAGACGGACAGACGGACAGACAGACGGACATGGCTATATCGACTCAGCTCGTCGCCCTGATCAAGAATATATATACTTTATGGGGTCTGTGAGGCTTCCTTCAATGCGTTACACATTTCGTGACAAAATTATAATACCCTCTGCAAGGGTATAAAAATATAATACCCTCTGCAAGGGTATAAAATGCTTTCAATTTGCAGTGACTGTGTAACAACGTTTCCAACCAGTTTTCAATGTTAAAGTGACTGAAAGTATGTACTACAAAAATTCATTTAATTTTCCTCATATAATAAAGCTGAGTCCTCTAAAGCCTGTGGATTGACATTTTGCACAGCAAATGAAGGAATATCTGCTGCAAGCACCGCATATTTTTAAATGGATTTTATAAATCCTTTTAAATTTAATTAAGAGCATTGATCTTCACTGGGTGATAAATATTGATCTCTTCCAATCACGCTCTTCAATAACATTCCGTCGGGCTTTAATTTAAACTGTTCGTAATAAATTGTTTAAATTCATTTTTTTGCAGGTTATTAGTAATTTTTTGTTAACCAAGTAAAACTTTTCTCTTCAGTTACTGTCTCCAATAATGAGAAATAACCTACACGTATGGCTAATAACTTTATTTGGATTCCAACTTATTTCTGTTTCTAAAAAACTGGATCAAGCGCGACTAATCAAAATGTCCTTGAATTCTCTCTTATTTAATTTTGTTTTTATATCGAATCCATTTTAAATAACAACATCAAAGTAGTGTAAAATATAACTATATATAAAAATAAATAACTTTATTATTATTGATATTAATCGATTTAATAACTTAGCCAATTTGTATTCATTCCACATTGGATATTAAAGTTGTTTCAAATAGTTGCTCGTTTTTTTTTGCTCTTTGCACTTTGATTATGGTTTTTGGTCAGAGTTAAAATTTGGCTTGAACTGAACATTTGCCTGGCTGAGGCTGGCCATAATGTCAACCAGCCAGGCCACTCATTACTCATTTGCCATGAACTTTCGTTGACTTTTCATATTTTCTAAAATGCAGTGTACTCTTACACATACATACACACACAAATTGGATACATACATATACAGAGAAGAGTCTTTCTCTTTCTATTGATTTTGCCGAACCATTAAGAACAAATTGTGGGCTACCAAAGGGAGGAGGAATAGCAGGCAGTAGGATCAAGGAAGAAGGTCTGAAAAACCGGCCAGACAACAAATCGCCAGCTATAAATTCTGCACTTAAAAAGTTTGCACAGTTTGTGGTCGTTGTTGTTGCTATCGTTGATTTTGTTATTGTTGTTGCTATTATTGTCAAGTTTTTGTACCATAATTTTTTGAGAGTAGGCTTTTTGGCTTTCCTAAGCTTTCCCCTACCATACCCTCATCCCAATCTTTGCTTGTCATTGAATTGTTATTTTTTTATTTTAAATTTCTGTCTGCACAGCTTCTTCACTTGACTTACATTCCAAAGGCAGTGGGCGTGGCTGATACTACATGAAGTCCCTCTATCCACCAACAAGTGGCTGGACTTGGTCTTTTACTGCAGGCCACCAATTGCTTTGACTGTTAACTTTGCAATTTGTACAATGTAAAGCGGCCAGAAGTGGCACAAAGAGCCTGATTGGGGTTAGTGGTTAACGTTGTTACCAAATTGCTTGTTCAGCTGAAAGTTGTTGTACTTGTATTTGTGTTCACAAGGTAATGTGCAATTGCAAATTACCCACAAAAGGATTTCTGTTTTCGAGTCGATTTATAATCAGGCCTTTTCCAGTTTTAAATTATATTTTACGAATTGCAAACAGAAATATTTAAACATATTTTCCCTTAAATTTCCTTCGGCTTTCTTACCAAATTTCCCTCATCCAATTGGAACTTATTGCTATAAAAATAATGTTTTTGGGATAAATCTGAGCTGACATTAATTCTAATATGATTATCGAATCTTCCATCTGCACTCACTGAATTTAATTCAAATTTTTGTCATTGATTATAATCAATCAATCAATAATTATCGATTCTTTCATCTCCAATTTCTGAATTTAACTCGAACTTTTGTAATTTAATAGTTAGTTTATGCAGGCGGCAGTCAATTCTACAAGTTCTTTAAACATCGTAGTGTTTGTTTTGTACAACTTTTCTTACAGAAATAATGACTGAAGGTGAATTTATTTAACGAAATTTAAATGCTATTACCACCTAATTTGCTGCGAATTTCAGAAAACTCGACTTGTGAAAGTTTCAGTGAATTATTAAAAAGAAACAAACAAGACCTGGGTACTCAGTACGGCACTCTGCTAAAGAGTGAGTGCACTTTTCGTACTCGAAGAGGTATTACACAGTGTGTGGAATAAAAACTTTAAAGGGCACAGAGTCGACAACGAAAGCAACAAATGCAATTTCCAGCAACACCCACAATCAAGTGACGCTGATGTCGACAGCAACGGTGGCTCTGTGGCACAACTGTGTGGCTGCTACTTGCAACATGCCACAGAATGCTCGACACACAACAGCTGCTTGGCTGATGCGTAAAAAATTATTTGCTTGATTTTGTTGCACATTCAATAAGGTTGAAAGCAGGGCTGCAACATATTCCATAATTGTGAAGCGCATTATATCTTCTTATTAAATGGGAAAAAATAAGTAATAAATAAACTTAATTTTCTGAAATCTACAACTAAGTTCAGATATAAATAATTTAACATTATTTTAAATTCTAGGTGCTTTGCTAATTGGTTGAGTTTTAATTTTTAAGAGTCAAGTTTAAAAACCTTTGCACTGTAATGCAGCTCCTGTCGACTTGAATGAAATAGAAAGAATCTAGCTACAAAAGCATTCAGGAGAAAATATACACGCATGACTAAAGCATGAGATAGATGTTAAAATGGAGCTAAGTACAGAAGGGAACTGAACCTGTCGTAAACAAAGTTTTAAGAATATGTAAGAGAACACTATATGCTCGTATGTTTCATCTTAACTGTAAAGTTTTTCTTACATTTTACAGCAGACAAATTTTTGTTGTTGTTGTTGTTGTTGTTGGCGTTTACACCTCATCAACGCGTTTCAAGTTTCGGCTTTCAGGTTTTTGCAATTGTTGAAATTTTGGACGCTTAAGTGATTTTTTGTGTAGCATACTTCAGGCGCATGTCTGAGCAGGATTTAAAAGCACGGTCAAAATTGCCCTGCATCGGTGTGATTTCCTCTCCCAAACTCCCTTTTTTTGGGCCTGTATTCATATGGCTCTTCCCTTTAAATTTTCCTTCTCTTTCTGGCGTTAAATTGTAGGCGTTTAGAGTGGTAACAAAAAGGATATGAGTACTTTAATTGCTGCTCGTTTTATTTTTAATATTGTTTTTCTTGTGAAACCTAACTTTTAAGTTATGCACGGACAGAAAAATGTATTTTTAACTCGCTTATTGATTTACCAAGCTTCTTCTTTTATTGAAGTACAAATATATAAAGATATTCATGACAGCTCTGCCAATTTTATGTCTCACATATTACCAACAGCTCATTAGTCTGTCAAGTGAGTCTCGTTGTGTTTCTATTAATTGTTGCTCAAATTTCAGGTAAAATGGTGACTTTTCATACCGGAATTACTTTTGGAGTCGAACAGCTTCCGCTCCATGAAACTTCCCTTAGTACAGTTCTGTGTACCCGTTCTCGTCAATTTTGTTAGACCCTGAATGGGACCCAGACATCCCAAGCTCCAAAAGCATCGCTTTCGCTTTCGCTTTTGCTTTTCTCTGCTCGTTTTGGCTTATTAAACATTTATTGTGTTTGCTGAGTTTCCGCTACAATTTGTTTTAGGCTTCCTGTTGTATTTTGGCTTTTTTTATGGCTATAGCTTTAGCTATAGCTCTCCTCTCCCGCCACCCGCCACCCGTCACCCAATACCCGTCTCTCGTCTGCATTTGTTCTGTTCACTCACGCCTACTTATTTTAAATCCGAAACCGTTTACACATCAACAACTTGGCACTCTCTTATCTCGACTGCATTTGATGTGTCCCATGTGTGTGGCCCTGATGCTGACTCCACGTTCCTCCCTCCATCATCACCACTTACACAAAGAGCCGTGTCTGATAAGAGGATGAGGAAATGAGCTTCACAATGAAACTCAGACTCGGTCTTAGTCTCAGTCTGAGCCTCGGCCTTGGCATGTTTTACTGAGCCTTTGTCTGGCGAGGGACATTGAATTATCTGTCGCACGCTATTTTTGCAGTTCACTTAAAGGTCTTTTTATTAATAGTGTTTTATCCAATTTCATGTTGGAATTTTCCATAAAGAAATACCATAAGTGTTCCACAGTAATTACTTGATTAAACCCGCCATTTTAATCATTGTTAAATATCATATTTTGTGCAGTAAATTCTTCCTTTTATATTTCTGTATACTTTTGTTAGAAATCATTTATCCAACAATGTCATACTATGTGAACGCGAGTAATTTTCTTAACTTGTAGGGAAAGCTTACAGTAAAATTGCTTTTCCCTACCATATCAGAGGCAACTTTAGCTTTGACAACAAATATGTAAAGCACTCAGAACTAGGAACAAATATTTTGTTTCTTAAATTCTATCCAGTTCTTACTCACATTAAGAATTGAGCACACTTTTTAAAAATGCTTATCTGCTTATACTATTATACTCTGTGTATACTATTTTAGCTAAAGTGCTGATTTTTCCTTTTACCAACCTTAAAGCACACTTAATAGATGTTAAATTATTAATTAAGATAAATTAAAGAATTCTATTTTACACTTTTTTTGTTTAGGTCTTAAATTTCAATTCTTTGTAGGGTATGGAATTGTCATTATCCAATGGTTAGCCTATACTTTCTTATTATTTTCTTTTTGGCTCTCTGCGACGTAGCACTTTATAAATTATGATTTGCCTGTCTTGGGTGCTCCTCAAGTGTGTTGCCAACAAGTTGTTGTCTCGTTATTGTTGTTGGAGCTGTTGCTTTAGCTGCCTCATTTGGTTTATAAATGGGTAAAAAAGGCACATCGTATCTTGCGAAAATATCAATTACAATTAAATAGATTAAACCTTATCATGCAACAACTGTCGCACAAGTGTCCTGACAGCGAGGACGACAACGACAACAACGACTTAGACGACAACGACAACGACAAAAGCGGCGCAGCAATATCAACAACAGGCAAACAAACTGCCTCACACACACACACACACACATGCATAGAGTTACGAGACAGCTACACACATACAAACATAGATAGACCCATTCAGTTACACCAACACAGGCGCAACAGTGAAAACGCTCTACAAGATTAATGAACGTACAAAAGTTTAGAGACAATGACGACGACGACGATGATGACGACAGTGGCAACAACGAAGACAACAACATGACACGCGGCTGGGGCTGGCATAAAATACAAAACGAATACAAGGAAGAACAAAAAAGAAAACAAAATAGCAGAGTTTTTTGTTGATTTAGCAACTATAGAATACTCTTGTGTTGAGATGCATTTTCTTGCATTTCCATATATTCGTAATTTACACTTCGAATTAGAAATTAATATTCTTATAGTGATTATGAATTCAATAAATGAAATTAAATATAAAACGAATACAAGAAAAACAGAAATGATTACTAAATGGAATAGTTTTTTTTTTGGTTTGTTAACTATTGAATACATTGAGATGAAATCTATTAAAACAGAGAGTTGAAGAATTCACACAATCTTATTTACGTATCTTTCTATTTTAATATTCAATAAAGGAATAGTTATGGAGAAAAGCTTAAAGATTTCTTAAAACAATAATAAAATAAAGCAAGTACAATAAAATACAAAACGAATACAAGAAAATAAAAAGAAAATGGAAGAGCTTTCTTTGGTTTAGCAACTATTGAATACTCTATCAGAGAATATAGAGCAAGAATTCTAATAATATTCTTTAAATAATTTCGTATTCCACACTTTGATTCTGGAATAATTTGAATCACTTATACAAATACATGAGTTAAACTCATATAATTTGTAGAATACAATCAATCTAAACTCTATTTGAATTAAAACTTTCAAAATAATGTTGTTTGTAATTTTTTTACAATTTACTCGAATTATGTAAATAAAATGGATTTAAAATAATGTTTAATAAAAACACTTCCAAACAATATGAGGACTGGCTGTTCCATTAGTCTGATTTGATGTTTTCTTTTCAAAAATGTAAATTGCCGTTAAGTATTCTACACAATACTCAATACAATAAACAATACAATTCATAACTCTGCGCCTAGGCCATATTAACTAAATGATCTCATTAATTGAATCTTCTTATGTACATTTCTTTTCATCTTTTACAAATTGAATAAAAAACTTTATCAGACCTTTTGATAGTGTATAAAAATATATGGCACACACTTAGGCGCGCCAAGTCCGTAAGTTGTGCAAATTTATTTTGGCGTAAATTTCATTTCACTAATCGAATCGATTCTAATGCGTTTCATTTGATTTCAGCTGTCTGACTTTTTCGATTCACGCGTTCAAATAATTTCTTGTCCTCGTCGTTGTTTACTGACCATCATTTTTTGTCTGCCTTTTCTGTATAAGAGACAGAGCAGAAAGTGTTAGGATAGGTCAGTTTAGTTCGATAAGGAATTGATGGGTAATTTTTTGCCGAAACTTGAGAAATCATACAAATTTGGCAAATTAAAATGGATTAGTTTGTTTATACTATTAAATAGAACAAATAGAACAAAATTTTCTGCAAAATGTTGATGTTTTAATTTAATAATTTCATATTTAAGTTAAACTTTATAAGGCACTATTCGCAGTCATTAATTTCATTAATCAATCAGCACTGCTATAATAATACTTACACATTAGGTATTAATATACGAAAACTATATCTTTATGAATATCACATTTATTACAATTTTAATTTGTTTTAAGAAAACTAGCACTTAAGTTTTCTTAGTCTTGTAATGAAGCCCAGAACCAGATTGAATGTTGGTAGACGAACACTTTGAACATTATTGAAATTTGTAAATTGAAAGGCGTTGAAACAAGCTCATAAGCGAGTTCCATGTCTTATCAAAAATCACTTGATATAAATTGTTGTTGTTTTTGTTGCTGCCTATATTGACGCCTTGTCTCTCATCCTGTAAATCGACATTGACTCCCTGCGTCTTTTCACTTTTGTTTATATTGCTTCATTTTCGATTATCGCACATTGCACTTATCGCTGGTTGCGCCTTCAACGTTGTCAACGTCTTCGATCTTTGTCTGTCTGTTAGATGAGGAAGAAACTGGGAAGTAACTGGAGAAATAACTAAGGGGAATAACTGGGAGAATTACTGGGGAGGGAGCTGGTTAGTAAAAGAGCTCAATCACAGTTCTGTTTCCTTTCTTTTTGTCTTTTTTATATATATATTTTTTTTTGTTCTTTTCTGCCGTCGTCATCGTTGCTGGTAATTGTTGCTTGTTGATTTCAGTTGGCAGGCAGTCCGAAGTACCAAGCACTTGTCGAGTCTTGTGCCTGATTCTGTTTTTTTTTATTCTTTCTTTCCTTTTTTTTTGTTCTCCCTCAGACATTTATTATGGCGCTGCTTTTTCATACATAACACGCGAAGTCAGCTCAAACAGCTCGTCTAGGCTCAATCCCCATTCCCTTCTCGCATCCCTCAAGTGGCAGCTGCCTAGTTGACCAAGCTACCAACCGAATGTCCTTCCTCCCTGTCGAAAATGCAGTCAGTTTTAGGGTGTCAAGTACAGTGAAGCTAGCTGGTAAATGAAGTGATGATTGCAGTTAGTCAAGTGGTTGCTTTGGCAGAAGTAATAACGACAAAAGAATGCAATAAAGAGATGAATTGCGAGATAGTGAGAGAGACGAGGATAGAGATAGAAGAGAGAAATAAGAGAAATATGTGAATCAAAGGTTCTCGAGAACTTTTATGAAAGCTGTATTAAATTCTTAATAGATACATAATAGTACATAATTCTTTAAGATACAATAAAATACAAATGCAATAGGTAGTTAGAGAAGAGGAGGCAGGTATGGAGCAAAAAAAGCTAAGGAGAAAGACGATTGGAGAGTGGAAGATTAGAAATAAATCCTAAAATTCTGTTCAAAGTTAAAATACATAAGTGGTCAGAAGTATTTACACAAAGTGCAAGGGCAAAGCAGTTCAATTTTAATTAATTTTGTGTAAAAACTTTTGACTACCTCTGTAAATACTAAAAAGTTGAACTTAATGAATGAACTAAAGAATTAATAAATAAGAAAGGAGATAGATAAGAAAAGAATACGATATTTTACGTAAGAAAGTAAACCTGAAGGGGAGAAGTAA
The DNA here is from genome assembly GCA_035044365.1 of Drosophila neotestacea. NCBI lineage: Eukaryota > Metazoa > Arthropoda > Insecta > Diptera > Drosophilidae > Drosophila > Drosophila neotestacea. The sequence goes on along the minus strand of JAWNMD010000052.1, from coordinate 84,236 downwards.
AGTACAGTTAAAATATAATTTGCATACATTTTGGAACTTTTAATAAGGTTTCCTTCATACATGAAAGTATTAAGATATATGTACATTTAAAGATTTAAAAATGTATGTAAAAGAGCAGAGATGCAGATGGAGCTGAGAGAAATTGAAAATAAATCTTAATTAAAATTGTTCAGAAAAAAATAAACTATTTATGTAAACATCTGTATATCGAACACTTTAATAATTTTACAGAAATTTAAAATTTAAATAATTATTTATTTTACTGGAATGAACAAATATTAATTTCTAAGTTTCTTTGCTCAAGCATCTGTATATATTGGTAACACTTTGGCAAGTACCACTGTACTCAGCAGCATTAGGGAAAACCAACAAAGTCCCACTAAAATCCAACTGGGTTTTAGACCCCAGGCGATTCTCGTATTGGACCCACCAATGCGTTTTGGCTGAAGCGCGCTGGAAACTTAACCTAACCCAATGCAAAACAACGTGTGCCATTTGCCATTTTCAATTCCAAAATGCTAGCAACAACAAAAGCAACAATATGGGGGGTAACAACAAAAATAACAAACAAACATTCGAAGGGTTCTGAAATACGGCGACTTGGCTTTGCCGAAAGTTTTTGGCGCACAAACGACAAATGCCAGAAGTGCCAGAGCTCGAAACTGGCCTAAACAGAGCTGGCACTCTGCTGACTGTGTCTCTGTGCTACCAATTCCCAGACCCCTGTGCACCTTCCCTCCTCTAGCACATCCCATGTTGTATTTTTCCTCCTCCACCACCTTCAATTGGTCTGACTGGCCTTTTGTTTTAGTCAGGTCGTGCGCCATTTTCCAGCAATTTTTACTTTTTAATTGACATTTGTTTGTTTACATGTGTATGTGTGCGTGTCTGTGTGTGAGAGTGTGCATTTGACTGTGTGTGCGTGTGTGTGTAATTGTAAGTATTCGTGTGTGTTTATTGGTGGGCACTTTACGACCGGCGGCAGACATTTTTGTAATTATAGCACAAAATTGATTTGATTTTTGATTCTAATAAGTATTGACAGTATTTTTAATGAATGAGGCGGTACAGTCTGACTAGCCACGCCCACACAGCATCGATCTACATACATATAAGTGAATGTATATACATAGGTATAAGTTTAAATGTAAACGTGCTCGAGTGTGTATTCCGCCCAAAAATGTTTAAACATTGGAATGTAATTGAATATTTATTGTAGAACTCTCGTAAGGTCATTGCTTTTTGGCCAGCACTGTTGATGGTCAGTAAGCCGAAACCACAAATTTATAAATTTAGTTAAAAATTTTAAAATTAATTGAAAAAGCATACTCATCGAGTCGATAACTTATTGCGATATATACCAAACATAATTGAACAGAACGTGAACTGATTCTGAGAAATGTGTACATTTGTTATGCATTCCATAATTAAAACTAAATCAATTTAACTTTAATTAGTTAGCATAGTCTATATTATTTAACACATTTATTAATAATTTTAGCCAATTAAGTCAGCATCATTTACATACTAAGTAAGCTTACCACTGAAATATTAATTGCAGTCTATCCTTGGCATCCTTCAATTTGACCTTTCTTGAGACAAAACTTTCTACACTACACTACAAGCTATGCATAAAGTAGAAATTTTATTCTTAGTTTTCTGATATTTGTGCAGAAAACAATATATATCTCATCTCTATATATTGTAAGTTACAGTATAATTTAATATGAAACTGTAAACTTCTTTAAATTCAACATTTTAATTTTTATTATCTTATTTCAACTGTACTTCAAATAAATTGTATAAATAAAATAATTGTTAAACTCTCATTTATTGAATTAAACTTTGCGTTGAAATGATTTATTTTATAAATAACTGTAATTACCAATTTCATTTTTTTACGTTGTTGGGTTTGTGGTTAAATTAATTTACAATATTCATTTGATTCACTGATTTAAATAGATTCATTTGTACTTATCTTTCTGAAGTAGAGGCCGATAAAATAAGTCCTCTACTCTAAAGTAAGTGCATCTACTAGACGAATTGCTTTTTTTTGGTAATGCAGCATTACGAGTTGCATATATAATTTTGTTTAATTTGATTTTAAAGATCAATTTGAGCTCGGTTGACACTTTTTGACTCTGACGCCAGGGCATGGCGACCGAACTCTGATGCTACTGTGGTTCCAGACTGGACAGGATGCCCAGGGGGCAGAGAATGTCATAAATTTGCAAATCGACAAATATGTCATGCTCAATACAATGCACAAATACATGTAGCGTTTGTATGTGTGTGTGTGTGTGTTTTTGCTTGTGTGTATGCATTTATGTAGGTGTGTTTTTGATGGACAATGTTTGCTTATCGCTATACTGTCGTACCGTTCACTCCCTCCGCACGTGACTGACGCCTTAGATTGGCAGTACCCAATCCCAAATTCTAGTCCCCAATCCCAGTCCAGTTCCTAGTTACCAGTCCCTTGTTCCTGTCCCTATGCCTGTGCTAGTCCCTGCTGGTCCTTGTGCGCCTAAACATATGCAAGATAGCATCTGTTTTCGTCGTGTTACCGACTTACACATGTAAGTCACTCATATTGCCATGTATGTGTCTCCGTCTGTGTGTCTCTCTCTGTCGTTGTGTGTGTGTGTGTGTGTGACTAAGCGCCTACATTCATTACACATGTATGCGTATTAGGCGCAAATATTGAGGCTTTACTTAAACAGCATTAAGTCGAAATTAACATGTCTGAACAGCAGGCTGAGCAGCATAAGACTCTAAGCTTCGCCGAAAGATACATGGATTCAAAGATACAAAGATAGTATAAGCAGATACTTGTTGTAAACCCTAAAAAAAGGAAAAATGAAAGAAATATACAGAAAAATGTCCGGAATGAAACTGAGGCGGTCTTATCTTTCAATTTCAACAAAATTCAATCTATCAAATGCAAGTGCATGTGCTGTAATAAAAAGTAAAACCTGCAAACAAAAAGTAAACCAAACTTCGTTTTACCCCAACAACAACCAAAAAACTGCAAGCTTTGCATCAAACAACAACAACAAAATTTATAAAAATAAAAAAAGACGTAAGAAACCCCAAAAACACTCGATAAATAAATAAAATTTCACGTGCCACACACACAAATACACACACAAACACACCTTGACATGTGTGAAAGTTGTGTACTAAATGATCCAAAAACTCAGTCCTTAACGAAGGGCTTTTAGTCTCAGCTTTGACTTCGGCTTTCGTCCCGATTCGTCTTCGTTTTTGCTCTGACCGCCGAGTGAAGCCGAAAAGCTTTCTCTCGTTGAGTGAGCTTTAAGTCTCAGTGAGAGAAAATTTTATCACAAGGACAGCTCTCTTAAGTGGTGAATATATTTTTATATCTGAGTATATACTATACGCAACTCTTGAGTGCGTGAGCGTGTGAATAAGAGAGTCCTTTGAATAAGTTGAATGTAGAGTGTTTTACCAATTTAAGTGATACAAAATTAAAACTTGCACTCAGTTTATAGTAAAGAGCACTTAGCTTTGAGTGGACAAGAAATAAGAGAAACTACCCAGTTTGGAACTTCTACAGTTTGAGTTTTATTTCGAGTCCATATTTCACATTGAGTGTATTCCTAAAGTTATGATTGAGTATCCTGTTTTGTTATGGCTTCCGGCAACTCGTCAGAGAGTGAGCGTATTCTTTGTGGGTTTAACCATTCTGAAGCAGTTCAAGGAAAACTGTAGTTCAAGTTACAAATTGAGTGTATTCACAATGATAAAAATTATTTTCAAAGAATTTACACATTTATTATTATTTAATCTTTGAACCTTGATTCTTGATAAATTGAATTATTATAATTTTATATGTTGATGTTTCCAAAGAAACACTTGCACTTGTCTAAAGTTAATATTTATTAACTATGAATAATCCTCAAAAGAGTTTTCGTATTGATAGAGTAGCCATTTCCACAGGATATGCAGCAATCGAACGTCATCACAAATGAAGAACACCAAGGATCTCAAATTCTTGGCTATAATCTGATTAGCTGCAGTTAAGCACTCCACCGGATACATGATCAACTGAGAAACTATAATTTTGATTAGTTTGCCGTATATCCAACTAATTCAGTTATTTCTCTTCTAGTCTCTGGGAACTTAAGCGTCAAATAAGCCCAGCTGCATGGGAACCAGTTGTATTTATAGGAAATTATCAACTTAATAGGTCATGCACGAGTAGTTCATAAATTTTAACGAGCAGCTGTCCCCAAAACAAATCATCTACTAATATGATTTGAGCAACTTGAACGATATTTATGTATTTGTCGAACAAATTGGCTCAGTGACCGCAACTTGTATTATAATTTTTGCATTTAATAGCTTTAAGTTGCCACATTTTGCTATCGATTACGTATTCCCATTCAGATTTCGGTCTCATTGTCGAAATGCCAAATGCTACAAATTCTTAGAATTTCTGCGGTTATAGGCCTCTCTCTTTCTCTCTCTCTCTCTCTCTGTTTCTCTCCCTCTGATAAATTGATAGAGATAATAATATGTACAATAAATATAGATTTGGGGCCGGGGGCGAGTGGATTTTGCACAAAGTCATTAATAATTCATAAAATAAATTTTACAATAAAATTCAATTGATTGTGTAAATATTTTCCTTTACCACAGACTGTTGGCGAGTGGAAAGATTGAAAAACAAAAAGTGCAAAGCGAGTTATCAAACGAGAAATAAGAAAACCACACACTCTCACTTCTGATATCCTTTGACGGCACTTTGATAAATGTCCTCTGCGTATGTGTGTGAGCTCTGTCACAGATTAAAATCAACACTCAGCTTGCCCTGCAGATGTACATTGGTATGCATATGTATATGTATGTGGAGTTTCAGAAATTATAAAAAAATATACTCGTAAGCCATGTCAACTTGCCTTTTTTACCAACCCGTTGTGTCATTCTTCCACATTAATCAAAATTGCAATTGAAAATATATTTCAAGACAATGAGAATTAAAGGTAAAAGAGAATGGTATTTTGATAAAGAAAATAAAGCAAAGTTATGCTGCCATGAGGTATTTATTCCAGATCAAAAGATGGGATAAATCCAAAAGACAACTAGATAATTTTTAACTAGTTCCTTCATTCCTTCATTATTCACAATTATTATTTTTCTTTTATTTGCTTAAATATTAATGCATCCATTTTTGAGGCAATTGTGAACTCAACTTACAATGAATTAAAAAAAAAGAGAATGTGTTGTGTGTACCCCTCCTAAAAGATTTAAATTTTTAATAAAGCTAAGAAAAGTCTGGAATCTTTGAGAAACTTTTAAACTCCACAAACTTTGTAGAGTAAAAAATGTCTAAGGGTATAAGGATATAAAACGTAATTTATTTCAACAATCAATTTCATAGATTCCTAACGCTACAGTATTGCTAATTTTATATAATTTCGTTAGTCACATTGATTAAATTAAGCTTATGTTAAAGGTATTTTTATTGCTTAGTCTAATACAAATTTTTCATCTAATCAAATCTTCGTATGTTAGTCGTAATTTATTTCATGTTAGTATATTATAAATTAATATGTGCTTTAATAAGAATTATACAGAACTTATGGATAAAATTCTAAAACATAATCCATCAATAAATGTTTTAGTTTGAACTGATTATTATCAAGTTTGTAGTGCCCTTCGCTATAAGCATCGACAATTTAAAAATATAAATAATAAATGCTATACTTATAAAAACAGGAAAATATATTTCTGTTTTATTTTTTAAAAATCAAAATATTTTAATTTTAAAATTTATATTTCGTAGCCTATTTTCCTAATACGTAGTAGCGTTCGTTTAGTACAACAATTGAGTGTTAGGGGCAAGGATGTCCAAAGATCAGAAATTATACAATTTCCATCGAAATGTATAAAGTTTTTTTCTCTCGAAAGATTGTTGTTACATTTGGGGCTATACTTTTAATGAAATTTTTCACAATACACATATGTGAGCTACTTTCAAGTTGACTTTCAATACACTGCTAACCGAAATGGAACTGAAAAGCAGTAAGGCGTAGGCGAGTGTTATTGCTATAATGTGTAGTGGGAAATAGCCAGTGGCAATATTTTGCTGGCTTCCTGCCTCAAAATGTATCTCTGCCACATCTATCTTGGCGCACTTGGCAGCATTCACTTGTGCAATTTTAATTAACCACAAAATGAACAAATATCCAAGGAGAATATAAAGCAGCCAAGGCAACCAGCAACAACAACAACACAAGGGAAGGGGGCAAAAAAATAACAACAAAATGTACATTGTACATAAGACAACAACTTGTAAAAACAAAGCTGGCAACGAACAACAACAGCAACAACAATAAAAACACATTCTACAACCTACAACTCATGAAAAAGAATCTGAGTGTGAGTCTCAGTTCTGAGCCTAGCCTCAGGTTAAATGTATGCAAATATAAACAGCGTGTGAATGTTGAGCCTGGGTTCAGAATTTCTATCGGGATAAAAAGAGGGAACAGGAACGAGATGGAGATCCATTTGTTATCGCCGGGAGCGCTACTTATGCGAATGTTTTGGATCTATATGGAGTTTACTCTCTATCTCACGAATGTTTGCCTGAAGTGGCCACACTTCATTGTTACACTTGTTACTTGGCTGCCTGCCTGTCAAAATGGCCTAAAGTGATTCTTGGCCCAGGAATTTTGATTGCCTGCCACCTGAACAACATATGCTGCGGGGGCGGAGGGGGAACAGATGCCATGTGGCAGGTGGTAGGTGGCAACCAATCAAGCAAGTAGCGCAAAAAATTAAAGAACAACATAAACAAATAACGTCGCGTTCAAAGATTCGGAAGCAAGAGTAATTCAATTGGTATGCATGACTTATTGCCTCAACGATTTTTGCCAAATTTAATTAGCGTTAAATACTTAACGAAAAGTTATACCAGTTATTTCCAGTAAAGGGTCAAAGGGTCGTTTATGAATCGTCAACTTTTGGGTCACATTTCAAGTAAATGCCTTGGCAAGTAAGCCCGATCGACCTGCATAGCAAATAACAGACGATTCTGGGAAAGTTTTCACTTTAATCGTATAGATAAGTCAAAAAGGGAATGTTTTTGAGTCAACAAACAAAGAAATTCGTAAATGAGAAATCAATTAAAGGTCTAACAAAGGAGTTGGACACTTTGAAACGGACAAGAAAATTAAATTTATGACATCACAAAAACATAATTAAAGCCTATTGCGATATGTAATTATTTAATTATGAATGATTATCTTGAGCTTTCAAACAATTAAAACAAAAATGTTGCAAAACAATTCATTGAGAAGGATGTTTTACAATTTATAGTATAACAATATTCAATACTCTAATATTATTAATCTTAAAATATATTAAGGATATGTACAACTGACAGAGCTGTTTGTTTTACAACAAATATCCATTGTCATATTTATTTTGTACATTAAATCCTTTCAAAACTCACCAAGGATAATTTTTATGATCCATTATTTGACCAAAGATAGAGTATTTTAATTTGCGTATTTAAAAGTTCGCCTTTTTTATTTGAGTTCAGTAATTATTGCCTCAAAAGTATTTTAACTTTTACGTTAAATTGATATTTTATTAGATTTGACTTGACTGAATTTAAGCCCCATTGCAACCAACGAAATTAAATTAAATTTCGAAATTAAATTGTGACAAAAATATTAACAAAATAAAAGACAATCAATTCTTTTCAGTTGAAATGTATTTACCAACTTTTTGCTGAGACAAAAAGCTAATAATATAAGAAAATTAATTTATTTGAAACACAATTCAATTTGACTGCAGAGCGGATTGACTTTTTGCTGGCATTTTTAGGTCATTAATCAAGAAAAGACTCGGAATACCTTGAATTAAGCATTTGAAACAGAGTGACATTTAGCTCTGAAAAAAGTGAGGAGGAAAATTCATTCATTTGCATAAATTGACCATAAAACAAAACCGAAAAGCAAATCTCGAAAACCTTAAAAAAATAACGCTGATCACTTCATTTATCAAGCCAAAATTTAGACCTGACTAATGATAAATTATGTTGGTCAAGAGGAAGGGGAGCTGGAGGAGGTCATGTGTCCGGGGCTGGACCACATGTCGTATGATTGACGTGTGCGCTAAATGCCTGAAGTTTGCCCTCTCGCAACTATACCTAAAATCTCAGTATACTATTTATAATATTTTAAGTGTTCCTCCGCCCTCCCGCTAGCCCCACCATTCCATTTATCATATTAGTTATGCAGGCGGCTGCGTTGATGAGAAAATGCAAATTAGTTGGCAGACAAACTACGAACTTTGCCACTGCCACTGCCACTGAGCTGAGGAGTAAATAAAAAAACTTCATTGCAGTTAGCGGCATTTTCGGGTGAGGGGTTAGTGGCGGAAGGGGGGTTTGGGGAAATTTGTTGCATCACCTGCGCTTCATCAGTGTCAACCGAAAAGTATGCAAACATTTTTCGCACTTTATAATTAAACAAGTGGCGCAAAAATGGCAAAAGACAAAGACGACTTAAGGGCACTGCCGACGAATCCCCATTCCTCATTTCCCCTCGCTGCCTTTACAGCCCCTTCTCACACCCTCAACGACAATCTTGCAACATTTGCACTGTAATGAACTTTTGCAATAAACTGCGCCGCAATTTTTCGCTGACAAACTTTTTCCCTTTTTCCTCCCATTTCCACGCCCTTATCCAACTCACTACTGAAAGAGGAGAGAGAGAGCCGGGGATGACGACTGGCAAAACGAAGACGGGCCATACTTATTTGTTTTGTTGCGTCTCTCATTTCCGGCTAGCTGCGCATTTTTATTGCACTCCAAAAGCAGATGCAAGTTCAAATGTCAAACTACTTAAAAACTTATTGTTAGCAAAAGTGCGCAAGCATCAAGAAAACAACAACAATAAGTACGTTAGATTTAAGATACATTTTCATATATCCTTTCTTGAGATACTCTAGTCAATTCGGGGCTCTCCCAGTAAATTTGACAATTAATCTATAAATCTATAGAAGGAGACCTTCGAATTAAAATTTACACTTTTCACACTTAAATTTACTTGTATTTATTTGTATTTTAACATTCAACAAACATTTTTTTTAGAAAGTTCGTAAAAAAGAGAATATTTTTCTACGTCGAGCTTTTAGTCGTTTTTAATACACTAAATATAAAGTTTACTTTTTAGCATAAAAATATACAAATAATATTGGACTTAAATTTAAAATTGAAATACTTAATTAAAATTTATTTAAGCTATATATCTCTAGTTATATCTAAAAAGAAAGTATGATAAATAATAGCTCCATTAATGTCAAACGAGACGGTAGTGTTCACCGCTTATATGTGTATGTATATACATCAGAGTTCATTGCATTTTCCAGCTGTATATCATTTCCACTTGGATAAATTATTTTACATTTTCTTCTGTTGCTGAAAACGAAATTGTCTTTTGTTGTAAGTAAATGAACATTTCAAGAGCCTGAAAATAAAATGAACTTTTAATATAAAACATACTTATAAATATATATATCACATACCATAATCATATTAAATTGCAGTCCAATTTTTTTAAATTTTTATAGCAATGATATACAAATACAATTTTGAAAAATTTATCATATAATAAAGTCGAATTGGAAAACCTATAAATGTTGAATAAATCTATCTATAAACAACATTTTGAAAGATACATAAACTCTAAACTACGCAACAGACTCCATTTATCTATGCACATTTTCGTATAATTGATATACTTTATGAAGTGCTATTTAAAACGAAGAGTGCATCAGTTTCTTCAAGCATTCCTGCTTGTTTTTGTTTGGCTCATTGATGCCTGTTTTTGGCTACAAAGCAGGCACAAAAATCTAAGGATGCCCATCTGGACAAGGAGTATTGAGGGTACAACAAGACTTCACAATATACAAGGCAAAAGCAAACGGAGCGCCAAAGTTTTGGGCAACTAAAGTCAAACATTTTCAATAAAACTGCAAAAATTATTTGTCATTTGCAGGGGGTCTGGTATAGTGGGGCCAACTAGTTGAAATGTTCATGTTTACAACCGGCGACAATGAGCGGGACAGGGATGTCGTTAGAAAGAGGGAGTGTGGGTTTGGGTAACCACACCACGTATCAGACTGCGATGTCTGTGCACGTTTTGAAATTTTCGCCTTAACTGCAAATCAAAATGTATTTAAATGCATTTGGTTGGCAATATCAACACTTGGTCCTTGCCACCTTCATGGAGTCTCTCTTGGACTCGTCAGGCAATGCACCTTTTTGGTGGCACAAATAGACATTGTTGACTTTGCATAATAATTGAGTTTAACTACTGCCAGAAACGGGAAGCTTTGAGGCGGGGGCAAAGACGGAGACGGAGACGGAGGCAACTCGACTCGAAGGGCAACCCTCTGACTTTAACTGCTTGGTTGCTTTTTGTTTGTGGTGAGTAGTCAAGCCAAGTACAGGACATGCATCCTACTCTTCTACTCTCCTTCCACCTACTGTATCTTATTCATATGTGTGTGTGTGAGTGTGTATGTGTTTACGTTCTGCATTCGAATTTTTGGCAATTTCCATACACGAAACCGAAGAGATTCAAGCAACACACACATGGACAGCCTCACATCCTTGTATAGACAGCTGCTAAACAAACTTGGGTAGAATCCTCACGCACCATCACCACTCCTGTCATGTCAGTAGAACGTTGCCACACAGTCTCCTGTCTAAAGCAGTGCATGGTACCGAAAATATCTGTAGATGCTTTCAGATACCGAGTACCATGTACTCTGACTGCAATTAGATATGTGGTAACGTCTACAAAAGATTTCGATTGGCAAACAGTTCACTTTTCGGGCATTTCAAATTTGGTCGAAAGCCTCATCTATGTAGGATCTCTCATAATTATGTGCATGCATATACACACAGATTCCTAAGAGAAGATAAGTGCTTGAAATGATTTCAAATATTACTCAACCTTTATTAATTGGGATTCGTAAAGAGTTCAACAGAAAATTAAAGGGAGTATACAAAATAATATTCTATATACTGTTTCCCAGCGCAGACATAATATCTAAGATTTCTGAGCTTTTAAAGAAATCGTTTATTTAACCATATTTGGATATGTCTGTTATTCAAATAAAACAATTCATAATTTTCTTCTGATGAAAATGCGACTAAGAAATACCCAGTAACTTTATTCTTCCAAGTTTACAGATCCATAAAAAGATAAGAGAGTAAAAAGTTTATGCTAATCAAGAATAAAATTTACAAACTTTCAAAAAAAAAACAGATATAGTTTTTACTTCAAAAGGTGTATTTGTATAATTTATTGTTGATAATATTAACTTCATTTTAGGGCACAGCCATTTTTTAATATTGTAGACTTAGGGTATATAACAGGATAATTAAGTAATGCATACATTTTTAGATTATTCTCGAAGAACGATTCGCTTAGATTGAGTTTGAGCCTTTCCTCATTATTCTAAAAGCATTCTTTTAATATGTAGACTCTTTACAAGTTTCCAAATTAAACAAAACATTTTACAGTTTAGCAGAACAGTGCACGAAAACATTTGGAGTAGCCTGTAGGCAGTATAAACTAAATGTAAGGCACAGTGAGTCCAATGTAATGTAAATCAGAGTATGTCTCTGTATCGGTGAAGGTGTATATATATGTATATGTGGGTCTGTGTGCGTTTGTGTCCAGTAAGGAGTTGTCAACAAAAACATAGAGACGCACTTATACGCAAATGTTGTTGCTTGCTGCGAGAGTTGCCAAGAGCTGTAGAACCAGAAGACAAAACAAAAAGTACAGACAACCTGCTGCTGCCTGGTAGAGGTTCTGCTTTTGCTTCTGGTGCTGGTCCTGGTCCTGGTCCTGGTCTTTGTACCTAGTCCCTAGTCCTTGTCCCAGTTGAGAAGGAGCCTTTTGCTTTGCTTTTGCCGCTCTTCAAGCTATCTCAGTGTTTGTGTGTGTGTGTTTGCCAACTTTATTAGCAAAATTGTGTTAGTCCCGAAATATCCATTAGCCCAATTACGTGTACTTTTGTATCTACAGCCTGGCCAGAAGCTCTATGTGTGTGTGTGTGTGTGTGCCTCGACTCAGTCCAGTGTACAGGTCCAAAAACTGATAAACAAAGTGCAAGCAAATGCGATGACAGTAGTCGACGATGGCGACAACAATACCAAGGGCAACTGACCAGAAAACTCCTCGTCCCAATATTATTTCTACAGATAATACAAAATGTAAAACAATTTTACCGAGTCTATGTTTGCCATCATCGAATATTAAATGCACTGTAAATAAAATTATGAATTAATTTCATGACATGTCTTAAATATTCTGAAAGAAAATTATATCATAAGATTTTGATTTCAACAAGTAAAATTTAGGTTATAAATAAATGTTTTTATTTCGTAAATTAGTTATTACTAAAAAGCACTAAAGAATTCTGCAAGTGTAGATTCGGAATATTAATTAACGTTTTTCATTTATTAAATCTGTTCATATAATTAATCCGATTAGGTGCTTAAACTCATAACTTCACATTTTAAGAACTGAAAGAATTTTGAATAAAAATATTATTAACGACTGGAATTAAGCCAAGTGAAAATTTGGTATATAGATTTACAATTTTAATTATTAAAATCTGGTTTTTATCTTATTCTGATTTGCTGTGTAATTTCATTACTACAAAGTTTTTCATTTTTAAGAGCTGAAGGATTTCTCTTAACTATATATACTAATATACTAATACGTACTATATATATGTATATACGACTATATATACTAATATAGCTATCTTTCTTTCAGAAGCCCAATTTGAAGTATGTTTTGTAATTCACATTCTGTAGAGTATACAAAATAACTATCTTTCCCATCTGGGCCAAATATGAGATGTGGATTATGGTTTCAGGTGTTGTGTGCAATTCCGATTGCCAAAATTAAGATATATGCGTATCGAGTCCATTTGATTATTATTAAGTGCCTATTGTTGTATTGTGTCCAAATGTGTGTGCAGTATAGAAATGAAGTTGTGCGGAAATTGAAAAATATAACCAAATAAACTCTGCTAACATTATGAATTTAGGTTGGCAAAACCTGACCGAAATACTGTGTTATTCTATTAGATTCAATGGCTTGCACAAGCCACAAGAATAATAATTTTTATATCCTGTATACTTGATATTGTCGAATAAGGAAGGAACGGCATTATTCGATAAAGCAATGCTTACGGGCCCGGCCTCATATTTTTGTCCCACATAAAGGGTATCTACTAGTCGAGTAGTTGAAGCTTGAACAAGTTTAGTTTCTTATGATTTCGGCATTGACATATCAAAATATTCTTTGTGGTTGAAAAGTTGCATTCTATTTGTGTTAAACTGTTTGACTTGTGGCACAAATAGAAAATAAAACCAATATCCTTCTCTGCTCAAGTTTATGTTTTTAGACTTTCTGTTAAGAAATCAATTTCAAAAAGGTCAATTTGGATTGACTCTTACTTTACATTCAAAAATACAAAACTTGAATAAACAAAATCGTTTTGAAATGACAGCATTTTGTTTCATCAATCAAACTAAACTAAAAATAAAATTAACTAGAATGGAATTTAATTCATTTCTTACTTTTGTAAGTATTCCACTTAAAATATTTAATGAAAATCTCTCCCATTCATTTAAATTTTGTTACATGAATTTTTCTATCGATTTTAATTAGATCTACTGTCAATCCTTATAACGTGCTACCTGATTAACTCCAAAAATGTACAAATTGTAAAGGATAATCTAGAAAATATCTGGAGGATACAACTTTGCTGCCTTTTTAAATAATACGTTGATTTATAATTAGGTAACAATAAGTAAAGCATTAATGCAGAAAATATTTTGGTCTTTCCTGAAAAAGGTAGTAAACAAGTGGCGAAACTTTTCTCACCATTTTCCCATAGCACAAAGGACACAAAAACCTGAGCAAAAGAATAAAATGGAATGCCTAAAAAAGCCTTGGATAAGGCCTGCGGGAAAGTGGAAAAGCGCTTAAGTATTATGAATAAATTTACACAATTTCCCTTTTACGTGTATATCTGCAACTCTTTCTTTACCATTTTCCCAAACTGTTGGCATATTTTCCCAACCCACTCGGATGAAAGCAGTAGCTCCTCTCCCACCCCGGGAATAGTTGTTCCTTTTATATCTCCAGCTATGTCGTAAATAGCGGAAAATTCAATTAAAAAGCTTCAGCCACTAGAAAAATATCGTCGCCATGGCTATGACTATGACATAGGTACTGTCCAGGACACACTTCACTGCCCACTCTCCACTCTTCGCTCTCTACTTCCCCTCTCAACACTTTGTCCTGCCGTGAGTATAGAGCCAGTGAATAAGCGCACATAACTGACTTCAGAAGGGATGGGGAAAGGGATCCTGTAAAAGAGGGGAAGCGGGGAAAGCGCGGGTGTCATTATTGCTGGCCATCGTCGGCCTAACAGAATGCCAAGCGGTTGGTCTGACTCCATCCCGGTTGCGGCTCTCCAGCAAAGCTTCAGTTGAGCAATCACGTGACAGGTTTGTCAGGTTCTTCTAAAAAACAAACCGAGCCTGCCAACTTCTTGTCCTCGTCCTTGTTCTCGATGTCCTCGAAGTCGTCGCCATCGTCCAAATCGTCTACATCGCCGAAATCGTTGACTATGCTTGAAAAAAATCGTGAAAAATTGTCTCGTACGTTTGTCTTTTCTTCCTTTTCCATGATTTTTCATTTCCGTTTCGGATTTTGCTTTCATTGTCCTTTCCACAGTCATTGCTACCCGCTGTTACACAGGACATTGGTAGCAAATATGTCCAGCGCTGCACTGTTATCTCTGCACGGGGTTCAACAGAGCTCAAGTTTATTAAACTAAAATATGTGATCTGAAAATCTATTTAGGAAAAAAAATATTATTTCGATACACACGAATTAAATATCAATTGAAATGCTGACGTTTTTGATTTTGATGTATTTGGTCATCTAACAACTTCCTAGAAACTGCTACAACGAGTTCAAAAAGAACCTGAATAACGAATAGTAGAAACTGCAGTAACAGGCATATAAATCTAAAGTCCTGCCACGGTCAACTCAGCCTAAATCAACTCCTTTGGTTTCCAACTCGAGCCTGGAACCACTTCAGATGAGAATCTTTCCGACTCCAAATCGACTGTTTGTTTGTTTGCTCTGTTTTGCCGGTATCTACAACTGTGTGATAGACATGCTTTTGCGCTTTTCTTACTTGTAATTGACAGATTTTTCCAGCGTAATGGCAGACAAAATGGTAACGACCTGACCAACCTCTCCTCTCCTCTCACTTTCCTCATCTCTTTTCCTGGCATAGGTTCGAACTACCGATCCACCAGACACGTCCAGGCAAACTAACAGCGTCAGCTTTGGCCGAGCGTAAACAATGAACTGGATTTGATTGAATGCTCTGACAGAGGTTATTGTGACTAAGGTATTTAGTTTGGCAAATAAATTAAATTATCAATTTAACATATGTTTTTAATAAACTTTTTATCGATATAGGAAATTGAATTTAATTAATAATGTTTAAATATTTAATATTTACCTAATTAAACTGCTTATTTTTCTATAATCTTTAATTACATTACTGATTTATATTAAAATTTATAATCCTTTTTTTTATGTAAGAAACTTTTTCTATAAAAGAAACTTTTTTTCTAAATTTTTGGTCAGAATAGTTGAATTTTTGGATTTTTGTACTATATTTTAATATTATTAATAAAATAAAAACTTAGTAGTTAAACCTTAAGAAAAGAAATACACAAGATAGAAGATTTATCAACATTTTAAGATAGATCTGGTAGCATATAAAACATGCACAGACATTTAAATGTAGTTTATCACTAACATAAGACTATTTTCCATACATACATATTTGTGTTAACTAGCTATTCTCAATATCCTTGTAAAATCCCAAAGTGCATCTCCAGTTCGTACATTTCAATAAAAGTTCTTGCTTTGCTTTTAACATTGTTTTTGTGTTGCCAGACGCCGTCTGCATTTGATTTGTTGGCACCGACTAGCCCCGATATATGAATATTAATAGACACCTCAGCCTGAGGTCTCCGTCTCTCGTACAATTCTCGGTTTTAGTCTCAGTCTCCGACACATTCTCTAGCTTAAACTCAGTCTTAACCAAGTGCAGTATGAAGTAGAATAATGGCAATATTTATTTTCCATTTTCCAACTTTGATTTTATACTAAGGCAGATATACACACACACAATCAGTCATACATACATATACATATACATATACATATACACACACATATATGTACATACGTGGTCCTATGTCGCCTTCTCTGCTCGCTGTCTTTTGCTGGCCAATTTTTCACTTTAGTGCATAAATATTTATTGCAACTCAATTTTGCAGGCAATAGAAATGCCATTTGCACCATTAATTCAATGCAACACCTGCCAGCGACGACTTGGCTCTGACTTTTCAACGCTCTTTTTCACACTTTATCCTCCTAGGGAGAAATAAAAAGTGGATGGAAACATATAAGATTTGGCTTTTGGCAAGGGGTTTCGAGTTTGGAATCTGAAATATGAAAAATGAAGTCGTCCTCAAATTTTTGTGTGTTTATAAACATTCCAATAGCTTTATTCCCACCTAAGTATATATGCATACATATTTAGTAGGGAAATTAGGGGGATGGTTGACGCTTGGCTTATGGCCATCGTTGGGTCTCTGTTGGCTTTCGTTGTTGTTGCCCGTATTCCCATTCATGGTCTTTATCGTTTGTGGCAACAGCTGTTGCCTGAATTATGCTAAATTTACGCCGCAGCCACCATCATCAAGAGCCGGTAACATAATCATCATTATCATCATCTACAGTCCTTTCTGATGCCATCATCATTGGCTTCATCATCATCATCAACATCATCATCATCATCGCGGTTGCTGCTCTGCAGTTATTTTGGTTATTTTTAAGTGATTTTTAATAAAGTTCTCTCTGGTTAGGTGGCAACAAAAAACTAACCAAACCCAAACTCAACCCAAATCAAGCCGCAAGTGTGAAATGTGCGATGGCAAGTTTTACGACTATGACAAAGTTGAATCATAGAGCACGTCTTTTACGGAGTACGAATATATTGAAACTGGCAAAATGTTGTTGGCATTTATTATGCAAATTTCGAGGTTAAGTTTAATTACATTCATTTGACGCTTCACTAACCAAATGTGTTCAATCTTTATGTGAGAGTGACTTTTTATTTGCTGTCAATATGGGTGTTGAGCTTTTCCATTTGCAGTTAGTGGTTTATCTATGATTACTATTATAGATTAATATAAATGGCGCATTGCAATGAATGTTGAACCAATCTTATTACGTTTTTATTTTGTTTTTAAAATACCACCATTTTTAGATTTTATTTTAAAATGTAATGGTTTTATAATTTCCGTTTGGTCACCTGTTTATAGTTTGACAATAAATAAATTTAAAATGAAACATTTTGACACTTATTGATTAATACAACCTCTCCAAAGAGAACTCAAAGTAATTTCAATACATTTTTATCTCAATGCTTAAGCATCTGTATATCTTAATTGTGGCTTCGAAATTTGTAGTAAATAAATCAAATATGCAATAATAATTTAACAAACTTAAATATAGATCATCAACAATAGCACTATTTTCTAAAACGGTCATTATTTTTGTAAATTTGTGTTATCCATTATAATGGACAAAATTAAACTAAATGATTTTGTATTTTAAACAATTAATAGAAAAAAACAAAGTCAAAAATAATGATGATTTATTGTAACTTACAGTGTCAAAATATTATTGCGTTGTTATAAAAATAAAGGCAACAAAAACTTATCAATTGCGTAGTCCACATACCACTCAAATGGAATCGAATATATTATATAGAAAATGTATGGCGAATAGCAGCACTTCAACAATTTCAGCCAATAAGATTTGTGATTGCCTCTAAGTTAATACAACAACAATAACATATTTATGTATATTTTACTGATAGCGTCCAATATGCTTATGTGCTAGTATGTTTCACTCAATCTGCAATCTGAAATTTGTTTACTGTACATTATAATCTCAAAATAGTAAAGAAAACATGTGCGCAAGGAATGTTCTTTATTAAAATAAATGAAAATAAACAGAAATGTTTTCTTAATTCGGAGAAGTGAAATCATAATTTTTTTAAATGTATTGATATTTTAGGAAACAATTTTGAAAATTACATATCAATAAATTCTTAAAACGACGTTGTTGATACAGTATTATCTTCTACTTTAACAACAACCTCTTTTAAGTTATCGTCATCGTGTTTTGTTTGATGTGGTAAGGTAAATAACAGTTTATTCCAAAACATGAAGGTGTCACGCTCTATGCATGTGCACAGTTCCAAAAAGCTCTTCATTTCCTTGCCAAAGTCTAAAATGTTTCCCACATCTGGATATATGATAACAATCATTTGCTTAAACCGATCCATTGAGGTTGCCTGCATGGCCAAATAGAAGTTCATGCGACAGAGCTCCGACTTGAGATAGTCTCTGGTCATTAGAATAATGATTTCCTTTGATGCGACCATTGAATTTAAAGTGCTTTCCTGACTATCTTCAGTGCTCCAGTAGCAAAATTTAAATTTTCGCCTACCATTTTCTAATTCCCTAACGTATTCCCAAATAAGACTCGGTTCATTGGGTGAATACAGGACGAATGCATCGTAATCCTTGGCACTGTCATATGGTCTACTTGGAATACATAGCAGACAAAGTCCATGTGCATATAGCCAAACCATAATTGGCTTCCTGTATTTATGACAAATTACAGATATCAATAATAATCCTAATATTGATATATATATTAGCATATTTTCGTCGAACAATTTATAATCATCACTCCAATTGGTTATAAAAGATTTATCTTCAGTTTGAACAATCTGTTGGTTGTCGTCTTTTGCATTATCACACTTTAATAACATTAAATATTTGACACATTTATAGATTTGACATCCGAAAATTCCATACGGAAAATCGAAAGTTGCGAAAACACAACTTCTGTATATTGTCAAGAACATCAAGAATTTTAATAAATTGTTATTCATTTTATTACGATTCCGTAGTGTTTCAGCTGTTGAAGCGAACTTTCCTTTGACTTGGTTGAACTCAAACTAATGTTGAAAATAATTGTAGGATTCAGAACAGCTCAATTCAGATTAAACTCCCCAATCGTATTCCCAAAGCTCTTTCAAAAACCATGCCCTCTATACATATAAGTATGTTCACACATAGAGAAAACACATTTCAGATTTCATTATATGTGTGCTTCGAAATCCAGAAGCAAACCAAAATAATAAAGAAAATAATGAAGCTTATATAGAAATAAATAATCGAAATAATTTCTTATTGCTTGTGCAGGTTAGTATATTTAACTGAATTAAGAGAATTATTTTCTCATAAACTTATTGTCAGTATAAGAAATATTTGCATCGCAATTGGTACTCAGCTGCCCCCTCTTCCGGTCAAAATTATTTGTAATGAGTCATATGTTTTTGTTTTTTCTATTCAACTATATGTATATACATTTAAAAAATATACAAAATTTACCCAGTCCAATATAGATTCATTATCATAGCACGACTATTCATTTTTTCTATTAGTTAAGCTTTTGCTTTTTCTTTTCAATAATACATACATTTAAAATATATAAAAAATTTACCCCATCCAATATTCATACATTCATTATCATAGCACGACTATTGCTTTCTCTATTGGATTGCATTTGCGTTCTTTCACCTGTGTATCTGTTTCTTCCTTAACTATTATCGCTGATATGATTTTGAGAATTACTTACTTAAGTATCTTACTTTCGGGGGAACTGGGTGAAATTTTTTATTATATTTCTCACAGCCAATATCGCAAAATAGTTAATCAAGCTTTTGATTCTTTTAACTTTCACTTCTATAAATCTATATAATGCAAGGGTGTTACATAAGTCTTCGTCATTCTGATGCAGAATTTTTATTCTTTAGCGCTAAAGTTATGCTGATAAGGCATGGGGAAAATCCACATTGATAAGCCTTAATGTTCCAAGTATTTCGTTTGATTTGATTTATGTATTGAAATTATCTACAGCGACCTGTGACGCGTTTTCGTTTCCTTGATTTTATTACTTCAAACAGTTCCTTAACGTTGCAAAAGTTATACAAGAATGTGTTATTACTTAGTAGGAATGGTAAGGCATGTTCTATAAAACTCTAGCAACCCAAATGCATCTCCAAAGCAATTTTTGGTGATTCTCAAAATATGCAACCATTGCTTTCAAACGTAAATAAAAATTGTTAGAACATTTGATATATATTAAAATTAAGTGAATTTAATTTAAATAATTTATAAATTTAATGAAAAGAATAAAAACCATGTTGAGTGTAGAGTGTAAAAACTCGAAATAAATAATTAACAGTCGACTTTCTAACTTAGAAAAACTGTCCGAAGAGAATCACTTACATTTAAGGAACACCAACGTTCAAAAACGCTCAAAAATTGTCTAGAACTTTGTTTAACACCCCTGAACAAAACGATTTCTCTCAACGGAGAAATGTTTTTCTCCAAACTTTGTAGACTTTTTGCAGGGGTAGCTTTTGGAGAAAAAGTAAGATTTATAGGTTGGAAGAAATTTAAACATGTGTGTCTAGGCTAAAACGTTTTTTACACATTATAAATACTATTTATATTTAACAATTTTCAGAAATAGTTGTTATATTCATATAAGCACACAGTATAAAAGTCGGTCAAGAAATGTTTTATCACAATTTTTTCAGTCTAACATTTGAGCAGTTATATATGTCTTAAAGGTATAATAATCTAACAGATAACAGTTATACTTCTTAGTATAAGATGCACTTTATACTTTTATAAAAATATGTCTATCAGCAAAACATATAGTATAAGTGCGCAGCATAACAATATTTTATGCAAATTTATTCAACAGTTACATTTGTGATATAAACATAGCAGTCTAACTGTCCACAGTTATACTTCTCAGTATAAGATGTCCTTTATACTTTTATAACAATATAACTATAAGTATCACATATTTGTTATAAAAGTCTAACAGTATAAGATACTTTTATAAGAGCATGTCAGAGTATACCCGTATACCACTTCTAAGATTTTATACCAATTTATTCAACAGTTATATGTGTGACATAAGTATAACATATAACAGTTCCCTTTTATACAAATAAATATGTTCAATGTCACATAGAACAGTATCAAAAATAGCAGAGTCACACTCGATTGAGGCGCAAAATTGGTCGAAAATATAAAGCTGGAAATGTGTCCAAAGCTTGGAAAGTCTACAATAGCTTTCAAGTCCAATTTATTTTGCATCCTAAATTCTATGTTATTTAATATTTCAAGCATAGTATCTTTATGTTCTTTATAGCACATTCTGTTACCATATAAAAGAACCTCAATTCCAATTAATGTACATTAATAAATAAATTAAATTATTTTATATTTTATACGACAAAAAAAAATTCTTCCAAAGCCTGTAAAAACATATATGTATGTACAAAATCGAACAATTTAATTGAATTTAAAGACACTGAAACATTAACTTTAACAAATATTGCAACGGACTTGACTTGGTATTAATACTCGTTTAACACAACCAAAACCAAAGTTAAACATTTCAATTAAATACAAGTAGGAAATAAATAAATCATCGATTTGACTAAACGATACCACCGAATTCTCAATTAAAATGAATGTGGAATGCACATCATGAAATTAAATCAATGCTTGATAAATGGCCACCAAAAAAGACTATTGTTTACACAAAAGAAAGATATTGGAGAAAGAGAAGAAAAAGTGAATGTTAAAAAAAAGTATGTGTATTTCTGACTTTTAAAATCTGCTCAAATTTAATTTAAAAACTGGCACACACAACACAAATAAACCTCAATCAATTGAGCACAGACAAATAAGCCTCGGATGCAACATCAACAACAACAACAAAAACAACATAGATACAAAAAATGTATAAAAACAAAACTAGGTCTATAAAAACGACAACGAAATAACAAATAAACAAATGTTGAATGCTTGTTGTGAACAGAAAAAGGTTTCAAAATAACCAAAATATGCGAGGCATCGTTGGGAATGCAATATACCATGCTCCCAAAAACTGTTGGTTTATAAATTTTACAATTCATCAAATAACTGAATAATGTTCTTTTGGCATATTTGGTAGCCATTTCATTTACTTAATTTTACTACAAATGGTTTTCAGTGAATTTACAGAAAAAGTTGTTAGTAAATGAAATATATAACGTATCCATATTTATATGTGTTTATTATTTATAATTTTTCAGTAAGTCACAAACATATCATATAATCGCATCCAATACATGAGAACATTTTGTGCATCCTTAACAATATTCAAGAGTACTTTAAAGAGAACTTTTCTACAAGACTTGCATTCTACAAAATTAAAGCATACTTTTAGGGTGATGTAGGGTGATTGTTAAGCACGCCTGATGTCAGAACGGAGTGCAAATACAGGGTATAAATCATACGGCTCTGCTATTTATTGAGAACAATATTGTTCGCTTTGCTTTCTTTAAATCGAATCATACTCTGGTAAATATATATGTGTGTACGTGTTAACACTAACACACACACACAGAGTCGATGAACATTTTTTTTGTGAAGTTTTATGATGCGTTTGTTGCTGTTCTTTTTATGAGTTAAAAACTAAACGAAATTTTACGCTTAAGCACACAGGCCGCGACGTTGGCCAACAAAAATGAAAATATGTGTTTTGGATAACATTGGGGCAAGGTATTTGAGAACCTCGACAGTTTACAAGCAGCCCCTGGCTGCGGCAGCTACAATAAGACCAGAAGCATGTGGACAAGGGGTGGTTCCGGTATATAAGGGAGAAAAGAAAATCTGCACAAAATTCAACGTAAATGAAATGTGTTTGCGTGTCGCAGCTGCAGACTTGTGTGTTTGAGTGTGTATGTGTGCTTGTGTGTGTGTATGTGTTAGTGTGTCAACTACAAAAACCGCACGTCCACACACACACACACACACACACACACACACACACACGGAGTAACTGAGGCACATGCCAAAGCTTGCACAACAACAGCGTGTGACAAGAAAAAGGAATGAATTCTACCAAACTGAAGCTTAAATACTCTTTGCCAAATGTCAATTTAGATTTGGTAGGTTAGTTAGTAGTTGATAGGTCAATAAATTAAAAATAATTGTATTTAAGAACAATTCATTAACTTATATACAGTAATATTAATAGTATACCTGTATTTGTATTCTCTGTTTAAACCAATTTAATAGAATAATGTGAAGGCCTTTCCAAACTGTAATGGAAAAATACTATTCAGTTAACAACTTATTTCAGAAACTTTCTCGAAATCTTTAAAAATTGCAAGTATGTTCATAACTTTAAAAGTCATTTATTTATTTATAAGTAATGCAATTCAAATATTAATTTAAATTTTGGACATTTTATTTCTAATTTCTTCAAATTGTTACTAATTTCATCTCTAAGTATTAAATTTCGTGCCTTAAAAAGGGTTTATGCACTTTCGAAATTGTAATTGAGGAGAAAGAAGTTTGTTAATTTCTCATCACGCTTTAATGATTATTTAGGAATTATCAATTATTTAATTATCAACATCACCCGCTGTTCTGTTACCACTTGCATTATTAAGTTGGCATGCCCAAGGTGTGGGCATAAAAATGTCAAATGCAACAATTTCCTGAGCGCATTTTAAAGACGCTTTTTATGCGCCGCCATTTTGTGAGTGAGTGCCAACGAGTGCATGTGTGAGTAGATGTTTTTTCATTTCATGTGTGTGTATGAGAGTGTGCAAAATTTTATTTGACTTGCGTGTAATGTTGCCTCGCACGCACACACACACTCACATTCATGAACACATACTCAAACATATACACAAACTTGTGCCTATGCGAATGCCTTTAACTACGCCAATGTGAACATTTTCAAGGATTATGAAAAGCAAGTCAATGACAAAGGGGCTCCGCGATGCGGGGCATGACAGGAAAGGAAGCTTTGAGTAAATTGCAAATTAAATGAACACCAAATGCCAAAAATAAAGCAGGCAACATTGCTCGGTAAACGCAACAGAAACAGCAGCAACCGCCGCAAGGACGAGTTATCCTGTACAACAGCAATTGCATGCACTTGACATGCCATCCAGTATTACGCACTCTGAGAATTAAGAAAATAACTTGCAGCGACTGCTCCTCTGGCAAATGTAATATCTGCATTTGTATGTTCCTCTGCTTTAGCTGTCATGCATTTTGTATAAATTCGCAAGTTAAAATGCTTTCATCATGTTGGGATTATAATTTGGATCAGAGTCTGTTCGTAAAGATCGTAATTTCTCTCAACTGTCGAGCCACCAGGTCAGTAAGTCAGGCTTAGAGCTAATTAATAATAGTTGGGGAAATAATTTTTAGATTTTAGAACATGAAGAAGTAGAAAATGGCAGAAAAACCAATTTTATTGAGTAAATTATGAAATAAAATCAAATTAATAAAAGGTTTTCTTATTACAAACTTTATGTAACTTAAACTGTTGCATTTAAGTTCCTCTGCATTTGTGGCGTTTTTGATAAAATTTAATTTGATCAAATTATAAATCGGAACACTTTAAATATTTATTAATCTCATATATAATGTAAAGTTTATTTTAATTCAATCCAAAAACAAATAAGCAGCTTAATTAAATTGCTTCATAAAATTCATTTTATTTTTAAATTAAATAGAAAGGCAATAAATGCATTACCTTATATTACTTATTATTACTTATTTATTGTATTTATTGCCAAAAAATAAATTTTTGATTGATTTGTTTGTTCAGTGGAATTAAAATAAATGCTGATTTTGCCAATTTTAAATTTCTAAATTATTTCTTGGAATATCTGAAATAAATAAACGCTGATTACTTTATATATTTTAATAGGAAATTAAGCGACTGCGCTCTCATTAAATTTGTAGTGTATCAAACGTACTTAGTTTAAGCCTCTATTATGAGCATCCACCTTTGACTCACGGCTAAGCCTCATTAACGCAAGTTGTTTCAATTAATTTACGCTAATTCAACTATCAGTGCAATTGTTTTGAAAGCTGCAACATACGAACAACAACAATACAATAAAGTCAGCCCAATTAAGCCTAATAGTTTATAGTGTTGTACGGTAAGAGAGTGATAGGTTTGGAGAGGGGGCATAAAACCACAAACGGCTTAAAAGCCCATTAAACTTAATGACGTGAGGCGCCCAGAGGAAACCGGAAGGTGAGTGCTGGCAAATGTGAAAAGGAAACATTTTGTAATACAATGCAAACACGGAGAAACGCTACAGTGTCAACTGACTACGATGACAGTTGGAGTTAGAAAGGGGGTCAGCTTGTTGATGACCTATTTGGAAATAACATTTCAATGTACTCATATCACGTATGCGCCGCGTAATCTGTGCTAGCAGAGACAAAAGCTGAAAACTACAATGAAACCAAAAACACGAAGCAAAAACCTTTACAAAGTATTGTTATAAGCCCCATCCCTCCACCCGAATACAGTCTGGCTCGCCTAATGTGCACCACACAGACATTTGCATAGAACTGGGAGCGACGAACGGCCGACATTGTAGTTGCTCCATTGATCCTAATGAACACTTGGAAAACAGGACTGTAACTTCTACTCCTCCAACCCTTTCTTACTATAAACACTTTGTTGCGTCCGTTGCTCTAAGCATGAAAATGATAGTGAAACTGCTTTTTTTTTGTGCCACCATCAAGGGAGGCACTCAGACAAAGCATGAAGACAGACAGTCAAGCAGTCCAACAAAAAAAATAAGCCACCGACTGAGTACAGCACACACACTCACACACACAGCTGGTCACACTTGCAAGGCACTACTACTAATAGCTGCTATACGCACACCTGTATATATGTGCCACAGACTCGACATGGTCACAG
The DNA here is from genome assembly GCA_035044365.1 of Drosophila neotestacea. Lineage (NCBI taxonomy): Eukaryota > Metazoa > Arthropoda > Insecta > Diptera > Drosophilidae > Drosophila > Drosophila neotestacea. The sequence goes on along the minus strand of JAWNMD010000052.1, from coordinate 58,167 downwards.
AACTGAGATTGCAGGTAAGCGAATGGAATAACACAGTCGTTGGGCAATGGGGCTGCTTTAAGAGCGCCTAAGTGGCACACTCATTTCATTTTTTTCTCTCTTTTTTGTCAGACTAAACTGAAGAAGAAAGATCTCATTTTGCAACATACATTGAATGTGGCTTAATTAATTTTCAACACCATTTATCATGGCATGAACAAATGTTAAATACCTTGGGTTTGGAAACAAACAATCTATCTCAGGTGTGATCGAATAAACTATCTCTACAGGTTCTGATGAGAATTGCTTTTGAAAACAACCTTTCGAAATGTCAGCTTGGTCATAAACATCGGCTGCCATTAATGGTATTTCAATTTTGAACTGAACTTTTAATATCTTTTAAATTTAAATAACAGCTGGGAAGAAGCGCGGAAAGCACATCTTAGGCTATAAATGAGAGGCCTTAGATTAATTTAATTTTTTATAAGTTAAAGTCTTAAAGTGCTGAATCTATTAAATTTTAATATTGCCTAGTAAAATGATGTGTCCTATTTGCTTGTATGCAGTCATAGTGGGACAGTATCGTAAAAATAATAAAATAAATACTGGCCCACTTGGAGAACTTCTACAAACACCTCACGCCCAACACTCAAATATAATCAGAGCCACAACCTGACAACCTGTAGTGAAGTGTGTGAAAGGGGGGGAGAGAAAGCAGCAGGCTGATGCAGGCTGTGATTCAACCGGTGGCAAGTTGCAAGCGGATTTCTGGCCGGGATTGGGGACGCACGGAAAGCAATTAAATTCAAATAAATGAACTTAATTGAAGCAGATTAACCCAACAACCGACAGCCGACAGCAGTGCCAGCACCAGACGATGCACAATACCACAGCCAGGTTGCTGAGTGTGTGAGTGTGTGTGTGTGTAAGTGAGAGTGTGTGTGTGTATTTGTTTGAGTGGATTCAATGCCCTTGTCAACTAGGACTCGACGAAGTGCCCTGCTTTCACTTCCGCTGTTTTATCCGCACCCTTTCATCGTTATTTAACTGTCAAGTGCTGTTCGTTTGTGTTTTCAGTTTACTTTTTGTTATTATTATTTTTTATAAAAGTTATTTAATAAATTTGTATTTCCTTCCTGGAAGGCAGAGTATGAAATGAAGGTACTGTGCGTGTCTAAATTGAGGTTACTAGCATGTGCTAGCTGTCCCACATCCTGACCATTTTAAATACTTTCAAGTTTCGTCAGTTTATGGGTTGTGATTTAAAAACAAATAAAACAACTATAGTCACCTACATCATTTTCAACAATAATAAATTTGCAAAGTACTAAACAAATACATATTATACCAGAACATAGGTTTTTATACACACCTTCTTGAGCATACGTGCTAAAATATGTACCCTGCATTTGTGAAACAATGTAGTATCATAAACTTATATAAAATATTTGATTGACGTTCTTACATATTAACTGTCAAGTTTCAAATTCTTTTGAAAGAATACAGACACATAAAGTAATCTTTTAAAGAGCACAATTAATGCAAGTAATTTCTTACAGTCGAGTAATAATTATTGCAGTTCATAGAATAATAAGTTAAATCATGAGTAAAGGGTATTTACACGTCGAAATGTCATGTCCATAGCTCACATATTATAATGTAAGAAAAATTGCTCATGTATTAATTAAATATTTCTGCTGTAGCACACAAATCGAGCATAAATTTGCATACTCCAAGCACACACAAATACACATTCAACCACACACACACACACATATACACAATATGTGTGTATGTGCTTCACACATTTATGCATTCAGGCATCAACGGCAACATGCATTCTTGATGGATTAATTGATGGCATGCAAGTGGAATTAATTTACCCAGTTTATCAGCTATATGGAAATAAATGAAACCTTTTTTATATTATGTATATAATGCTGTAATTTTGCATAATTTTTATAATGGTTGGTTTAAAGTTGAAAGTCTGTAGAATGAGTCAATGGATTTGTCTCAAATAGACGCAATAAAATGCAATATTCAACAAAATTAATTTAAAAATAATTAATTGTTGTCACTGTTAATGTCATTATTTTTAATAAATATATTTATTTATTCAACATATCCATACCTATATGTTTTAAGAATTTAGTACAGGGTATCTAGAAGTAAACTACCAGCAATCTTTCGACTTAAGCCGTCGTACTCATTTACACTATTAAAGCCTTGCAAAGTAAAAAAGCCCTCAAAGCTAAGAACTGCACAATTTTAAAAAGCTTACTTTCAATCCTTTTCAGCAACCTCCAAAACTTAAAAGCTATAAAGCCTTAAGTTAAACTTAAGAATGTTCGAGTAGCTTAATTATTGGGATTTTTTAAAATCCTATTTGTCGGAGATTTGATACATTTTTGAAGTGTAGAAAAGCTTAGCTGTGACTCAAACATTAACAAAGTCGAATAAAGCTTTCTGGAAAAATATTCTACTTCTCCCTAAGAGATTATGAAAGACTTATCATCAATAAGAATTTAAAGTCAGACTAGTACACTATTGGAAGTATCTTTAATCTTATGTTTGATTAGATTTTGTGACCTCAGTGTGAAGAATTTTAAAGACAACTTATTTATTTGATTTTGATAAGACGAATATCAACCCACAATTGATACAACACCAAAGCAATTTTACTTTTTAATAAACTGCTGAGCAAATGTATTCTAAAAGTTCTATAATGTTCCTTTCATCACCTCTTTCAATGATTCCAGGGTAAAGGATGTAAAGGATGTCAAATTAAATTCCAATGTTCAAATATGAAAAATCATCAAGTGGAAGCGGCACTTTTCCTGCCCTTTGGGGAGCAATAAAAACTACAAACAACCAGAACGACAAAAACAACATCGATCGAGTAAAATGCAAAAGTTGCTGCAGCTGTAACTCTTTTATTATTGGGGCAAGCCAAAAATGTAGCACTTTCAGTTGGATTGAAGCGAAAGGAGCGGCAAGAGAAAAGCTCTCCCAACACGAAAAGTGAAACTGACAATAGCAAAAAAAGTTTTATAGAGTTGTTGTTCTGGTTGTTGTTGCTGCTGTTGTCGACATTTATGCGCGACGCAGTGGCGACATCGAGTTCAAGGTCGACTCGACTCAAAGGGTTATATGTAGCTGTAAATTGTGGTATTGAGGGACCCATAATTAGCTCCGGCTCAATCTTACCGAAAATGTCAGTGACCTTACCACGATGTGCTTCTAATCTCGAACACGGGTTAGAAATGTGATTAGCATCCGTCAAATAAGTGTCAACTTCAGCAGCTACTCCAAGAAATCCCATGATTAAAAGTTCAGACAACAGGCCGCATCTTGCGGCACAGTTCACAATTGACGTCATGCCCCGTCCCGTTCTTAAATTCGCATTCGCCGTTTTTTAATGAGAGCTGACAGGTGTTGTCGTCAAAAGGCACTCAGCTCAAGGCTGAAAAGATTTCAACTAACCACAAAACTCCCATTCGGCTCAAATTTGCTTTGCCAATGTCTGTTCGTTCTGTTCTGTACGAAATTGGGATCAGATTGAGGTTTAACCTTTTGAATTGAGAGTAATTAGACTAAGCATGCTTTATTTCCTTCCTTTTAAAATCGAAACAGCTGTGATTTAAGTTAAAGAGAGTCGTGATTACATTATAAAACTCATCAGTAACGACTGAATTAAATATGTGTTGTAATATAAATATTTACTATATATTAACTCTTCTTACCTTTATTATAAACCCAAGTAAAATATGAAAATGTATTGATAAAATTCACTTTAATTCCCAAATGTATGTTAACTCGCACAATTTTATAATATTCTAAAATATGTACGTCTATGTTATTAAAGATACTATTTGTATATGAGTTTTACTCTCATTCACAAACTTTAATGTTTAAACATACATATATATTAACAGAGTTAGATATTCAATAAATTTACTTCAAAGTCGAGTTTTTAATTAGACAATGACGATTTTCTTTCCTTCTGTATATATATCTGAACAGTTTGTTTTCTCTTAGTTTAAAGAACGACTCAGGTCGTCAGTGATTCAGTCAACCTAGTATGATGCGAAACTAGAAAATTAAAATAGTCCCAATATCAGCAGCAAATGATAAATTGTAATAATATTTAATATATGTGAAGAGTGCTTAAACTTTCGACTAACATTTTACTATTATATAAATTCCCATTTGGCCTAAAGGAGTTTTATGGCAATGCAAAGTTTGTGCATAATATTTAGCTGGTTTTTCTATACGCTCAAGGATTCAAGTGAAATGTAATGCATCCACTTGACTTGTCTCAATTGCCTTTCAATCATCATAAACTAAGACAGATGGCCTCCAGTTCTCTCCACCGTGTCACTTTCAAAGGAGCTCATCATGATGCTGATTATACCATGAGATCTTGTAGAGGGTGGCGGGTCTGGGGAGCATTCCGTGGTTCCTTTATGTCCATATTATTAACCCGAAATGTATGCATTATGTTATTGTATGTGAGTGTATGGGTATGTGTATGTGTGTGTGTGTGTGTGTGCTTGTGTATGGGAGTATGTGTGTGTATTTTCATTACCACCACGCGTGCAATTATTAATATTTTATGCGCTCTCCCTACTCCGATGGAGATGGGGACAAAGAGGGCGATGGACAAGGACAGGCAACAACATTGACTCGACATCAGAACACAATGGAGCACAGTCAGACGGGAAGCAAGCGACAGAGGCTGTGGGCCTAAACAAGGCTCCCTCCGTCTTTTCTCCCATCCTCTCTCCGTGGATGGCATCAATGTTTTGCTTCAGGTGGGAGACACGGGCAAAAGAGACGTTAAATACGGGAAAATAAAACAAAAAGCCGGTGTGGAAATTGCGAGAGACGTGCAAGAAATTATTACAAGTAACATTTATTTTTATTAAAGCACCGTGCAGGACGCCTTTAGCAGGACACATACAAAGATGCAGGCTACAAGTAGAGGTAGAGGTAGAGGTACAGGTGGAAACATAGGTAGTGGTACAGTTAGAGGCACAGCTTGGCTTCCTCCCGTCAGCCAGCACGTCATACAAACTGATCTCATAATCATGCTCTGTACGTTTGGCTTGGCTTGAACGCCAAACAAGGAGCATAATTTTTATAAAGACTCCTCAACTCATTTCATCTTACATACGGCCTCAGTTCGTCCTTCGTCCTGTATCTTGGCTGAAACTTTGTGAGCGGAGGGGGAAAAATTGTTGCTGTTAACTTTAAGCGCGTGTCTGTGTGCAGATTAAATGTTTGTCGTATGCCTTGGGAAGCAGCATTGTCAGACTCCTCCCGGAGGAGGTGGATATGGGAAAGGGGGGTAGTCAAGGTGGAAATATGAAAACAAACGCCAAAATGTTGCAGACAGCGAGAGGATGCCAGTTTATTACGGTTTATTAGCGACTGTGGCGGCATTTCTTTTCATGTACTAGTTGGCCTTACCTCTCTTTATCTACCTCTCTGTTTTTCTCTATTCGTCTCTGTCTCTCTTGCTGTCTCTTACTCTTTGGCTCAGAGTTCTGTGCGACATGTTCAGGCAGGTGTAAAAAAATGTCATTGACTAGTCTTGGCAGCCTGCCAAATACACTGCTATTCTCATATAGTCTATAAGTCCAGTCCTTTGAGATGTTGCCGTGTATAAGTGTGTGTGGTATGTGTATAGTGTTTGATAGTAAAATCATTCTACTAAAATATACTTACTACTTTTTTACATAGCTAAAATTATATTAAAATCCTTGAGGGCATTTAGCAGGTAGTTCCGTTAACCAATCATGATACGAAATTTCTGTTTCTTACCTTTCGAAGAAATTGCTCAACAATCAAAAACACAACATTTTGGACTCTATACAACTATCCGCTACATGTCTATATCGACTAAAAGTACAGGGTCTAAAAATGTATTGTAAAAAGCATCCAAGCATCGATTTTTCACACACCCTATTTCTATTACAGACCTTTCTTTAAACAAATTTAAAATTAAAATTTATTTTTGTGTATTTTATTGCATAACCGATTTTAAACAGTTTTTACATTTTTTATATCTATTCATTTTTATAGCTATCCATTTATGAACTTAAAAAATTTTGATATATTTTGGCTTTCTTACTTTCACACTGAACTAATTTACATGAATGCATTAAAAACTATAAAATAGTTGGATCTTAATTACTAATCCCTTTATAACATGAAATATGAAAGGTATTGAAGCATCGATTAAGAAAATTTTTCAATAAAGTTCAAAAGATTTTCAATTAACCTTTTCTTTTTGATTTTTAAAAATATAATAGCAGTACTAAATCTCTTATGTGCCATATTAAAATAATAATATAACACTTTTAATTGTATTAAATTTTTAAAATAAGATTAGCTTTGTAACATTGAAAAGAATTTTAAAAATTTATAACTATTTAAATTAAACATTTTTTTTAATAATATCAAACCTTTTTACAATACTTTCAATTGGTTCCTCTACAAACTCTCTTATACCTTCCTCTTGGAATTAAATATTAACAGATATTACAATGTTTACATAAAGCAAATATTAATTTTATGGTCAACAATACGTCTGAAAACGGGAAGATTCTTTAAGTTTCACTATCATTTTAAAGTGTTTACTACATCTTATACTTATATTAAATGAACATTAAATTTACATTTAGCTCTTGTTCAGTTGTTCAGAATCTGTGCGTCTGGTTTAATAATTGCATCAACATTGAAAGCCACGTTTAGGCTATTATGCTGGTTGGTAGAAGCTTAAGTAATTAGAAGTCGATTAAAGGCCAAGGAGGAGTTTCCTACGCGGCTGGCCTTAAGTAGGAGGGGAAAGAGGGGACGAGGCAACTTGCCAACAAGTCGAAAAACATTTCATGGGCATTCAAATGCAAAGGACCAAAAATAATACTCTGGCTTCTCTTCTTTTGGCTTCTGGCTAAGAGGCACACTAAACTGAACTGCACTGTGTACAGTGCCAGCTGCCTGGCTGTTGACTGTTCCAAGTTAAGTTCATGCAAAATGTAAAATCCAGAATGCGCAAATCCTGGCAATTAGAAAAAACAAGCTATGAAAAAAAGCGGTGTGAGTCGGCAAGTAAAATGGAAAAACCCGTTGACAGCTGGCAGTAGGAAGGTGCACACACAATGACCGCAATGTTGCCGCGGGTGTTGCAACAATTAGCCAACCCTCCCTGTCCGCTTAACCAACCATCAAACGATCCAACCAACTTACACACATGTGGGTCTAAGTGTGTGTGTGTGAGTGTGTGTTTGTTTCGTTTAGGCCACGACAAATTGCACACAATTTGTGCCTCATTTTTAGCCAACAATTGTGTTGTTCTTTTACACATTTTAAGCATTTTCTTTTTTTGTTACAGCTTTAAACTTGCTTCAAAGTTCAACAAATTTCGACATGCCCAAAGGTTACGAGTTTACTTTGCTTAATGAAACGTACACCATCTCTACAAAATAATAATCATAATGGAGTAGTTTTTCAGTTGGACACGTTTTACATATTTCCAACACGACACGCATGAAAATATTTATTCATTGTTCTTATGTCTCTCGAATGTTTATTATTTTCTCTATTTCTAGAAATAAAAGAACAATTTTTACTACAATTAAATGTGTGATGTGAATTTTTAAAAATATATACCCTGTAGAATATCATTAAGCCATAGTGTAAGTATCCTGCCATGTAGGGCAAATTGCTCATCTTAAGTTAATAATAATTTGAAATTACATTTAGATATCAGAACTATTTAGAAACCAATCCGTGCAAACCAATCCGGTTGGGCTACTCGAAAATCAATCAGAAAAATGTTAAAAATTCTAAGAAAATGCCTTAAGGCAAGTCTTCCACAAAATTGAATGGGTTCCATGCAAAAGCTTTTATCAAAAACGCAAGCCAATCAAGTAAATAGACAAACAAACCTGAACACTAAATAAATTTAACTTTTTGGAAAAAAAAAAATATAAAAAAACAAAAACAACAAGAATTTCAGCAACAAAAGCAAGGAAACTAAATCGAGAAAATAGCTAAAATATCCCAGGGCGTTTGCCAATAGAGAAAAAGGTCGAATTCAAAACTTGCACCGAATATTTGTTGATTCAAGGCAAATAGCACAAAGAAGTTTACAACAGGAATGAGAGTATTTGTAAGACTTCTAGGCGTCATTGACCTTTGACCAAGTTTTCAATTAATTTTATTAAAACTACGAGTCGGAAATAACGTAAATAAATAGGCTATTGGAAATCGGAAACGGAACTCTATTCCTCTGTATTGAATATGTTGAAAGTGTTGAAAATTCAATTGCAACATCATTACCGCAAATAAAAAACTGTCTGTCAGGTCTGGCTCACCTGTCAAGTCCCTTATCCTTCCTGTAGCTGTCTTTGGCAGCAACTTGCTTTAAATTGACAAATGTCATTCAATCTGAGGACACAAACTTCCTGAACTGTAACCGTGACTCTGCCTTCTACCTGTGGCGAACCGACAGACAATCAGAGTATCAATATCACACACATGCGACATTTTCATGAAAATGCAAAACACAAATTGCATTCACAACAATGAAATTTACAAGCAGAGTACATTAAAGATGCAGATTAAATACAGTGCGTAACAAAAGTTGAAAAACGTAAAAATATTTGAATAGTTAAGGGTTTTAAATATACTTAAAATAATTTAAATGAGCTAGACTCTACAGAGAAGATTTATAAATTTTACCTCTTTTTAATTATTATTTCTCAGAAACCAAAGTGTATTAACTTAACATAAGTTAAAAAATATAAAATAAGAAGATTGCTTGTATTTGAAATTAAAACTATAAGAGCTATACTTAATTTAATATAGTTTAATGACTAATTATTATTTAAACAGTTTTCATATAAAATACTAACTAGAGAAATCTCTTTATAGTTGTGTGATTGATTCAAAGCTTTATCGTGATGGACTTCAACTTAAACCAGAAATATTTAATCTTTTAATCAATATTGGAATGAAATGAATTTATAATTACAAAGCAAACATTTTTAAATTTACAAGAAATATGTATATCGGAAAGACACATTCCCCCAACCAAGCTTTTGTTCATCCATGGACATGAGATTAACGTGGTCAATAAACAACAGACAATTGGTAAGCGAAAACGCACAGAACCAGAAGTTGACGCCCTTTTAAGTGGCCACAACAACACCAGAGGTAAGAGAGGGAATAATGAGAGGATGGAATGAGGCTAACCTACCGCGGCGTTCGCTCTTTGACCCGTTTAATTTATGCGGGCTAGCTTGGCTAGAACCGAGTGGCTTAGAGACGTCCACGGCGACAACGACAACGACGGCGACTCGATAATACATAATACCAAAGGCGATTACACTAATGGTGATTGGCTTTGTGCTTTACGAGTAGAACCTGCTCCATACACTTAACGGTGGCAACTTTGCCTAACTGTTGATCATCAAGCCCAGCCAAGCCAAGCCAAGTTTGTTTGGGTATCTCCTCTGTCTGTCACCAAAATGCGTTCCCGCCATCCGCGCACAAATCTTTTTTGGCTACTTTGAGGCAAACTACTTATAAAGTCGTGACAAAGTCATTGACTGTTTGCGGCTCGGTTGGCATTTGCATAGAAATGCAATTTTCGGCCAACTCACGAGAGGGGCAAAATATTTTCCTCTCCTCAATGTTTACTACAACTGAAACTGGAACTGAAGCGACAGTCGCCAAGTTTCCTTCTCTCTGCTTACTGCACATAATTTTCGGCTTAGAAAGTTGTAGAACACACAAATTGCTTCGTCACTTCCCCCCGGTCTGCCTCTCTACTCTGGTTAAGGTCCAAGCCGAAATCGATTTTGGCTTCTAAAGCCAAAACGTGAAACGCGAAACCATTTAACAGTTTATCCTCAGCTGACAATTGGGTATTGGTATCAGTATCGCTATCTCTGGCCAATAGTCGTAATAGCGACAACTTGTTTAATCATAAATTCCATAATCCATAAGCCATGTCACACTTTGTAGTCCTTAAGAGGGCAACGTCTTTGTGTGCGATTCATAGGGAACTAAAGACTGTACCAGCTACAAATTGAAGCTTAGCTTAGTAATGTTGTAGACAGTTTAATAACTAAGTCCGAGAAATTTTGTTTTAATGTACGACATAATTTCGAAAACTATGCGCTAAAGTATATCAATTACATTTAGGATGATATATTAAGATTATGGTTAAACTAATACACAAACAATCATTTAATTCTGACCAATGCATATTGTTGTAGAGCAAGGAAAAAAATTATAGCTAAAAGAAAATCGAAATATAGATCGATCTCATAATTTGAATAAATAAATAATTAGATCAGATCAAATAAGAAATGTATTATTAGGTACTTTTATTATTAATATCTTACAACAACTCCCTTTTGCTATCAAACACTTGCATTTAGTGTTCTTACCCTCTTTTTAAGGGTTTTCTGACCAGAGTCTGAATTAAGCACTTTCGACTTGTAAAAAATAAATGTTAATATGTTAATGTCATTGTTAATGCCGACTTATGGACATTGCTGAGAACTTTGTCTCTAAAGATACCTTCATGTAATACATATACATTTATTAAGTTTCTTAAAAAACCATCCGCAAAGTTTAAACAACTTCAGATATTTGAATTAATGCCAAGAACATTTGTTGCTATAAAAACGCAGTATAGTTTATGTTATTTTACATTGTATCGTACAAGCACTCCATGACAAGTGGAAATTCCACAAGCATTACCAATTGAATAATATATTTAAACAAACTCACAAGAGAGAAAAAAGAACTTATGAAATATTATAGGGAAATATTGCAACAACCAGCCAACAAGCGTAACGACCAAAATAAAAACTTTTAACATAAAAAATTTCAATGACAAAACTGCAGTTTCACAAAATTTGCGCGCCATTTCGGAAACACTTAAAAGTTTTAGTTTTTAGTGCAATCGTCGACAACTCGACCGGCAGACAACAGACGACAGACGACACTGAGGCGGATATTTTAAATGGCGCCGCAATCAAATGTAATCAAGTTATGGAAATACAGATATTCAATGAAAATACATTAACTATAAAAAGCGAATTATATCGAACAATATGTCCCTGACTTTAAAGACTAGTCCATCTTTATTAAAACATTAGACTTTACTTTTATCATTATTACAGCGGTACAAAGAATTTCCTATAAATTAGTGCAAATTTCAAATCTATTTCAATCTAGCAACGAATAGAAATTCCTACGCCTGGAAAAATAAAATAGGGCCAACCATTATAATCACGCATTATATTTCCAGTAGTTCCTTCATAAGGAACCAACTAACACTAACTTAACACTTAAAGTTGTTAGTATACAAGCGAATACAAAATATTACACATTTCTTTGTATATCTGATATAGTTTTGTCTCTCAATTTGAGCGAAAGATATTGCACAACTGCTTTTAATTGAATACGAATATATTCAATGCTCTACATTTAATTTGAGAATTTCATCGCGATCCGAAAATAAACACAAAAGTTTTTTAAGGAAATGGTTTTTAAATTGTTGTCGTTGCACTCAGGGTATTTCATTAAGTCTCACAATTCAGTTGAATTCCAAAGCGTGCGATATGAACAATATTTACATTGTCAACTATCCATGGAACAGATATATAGATCATCTATTATCTATAGCATATCCCGTAACGTCGCATGCCCTCAATTCCAATGGGGAAACTGTGGAAAGTCGATGCAACTTGACAGTTGTTAAATGTACAGCTATAAATGTCTCTATTTTATTGTTATCTCATTGCTCCTTCTGATGTTGATGTTGATGTTGTTGCGGTCAGTTGCAGCTGCAACACACGGGAATTTGATACGGTTGCAACCATTAGTTGGAATACGAGAGTCGAATCCGTCTGATAATTTGTTATATGTACGGGGTCTGAATGCGGGTCCGACGTAATCTCATAGCGACAATGTGACAGACACAGCAAGTAGTGAGTAGTCTGTTGTTGTCTGTGAAAAGTGACACAGAGTTACGTTACAGATTTTGGTCGATTGAATGAGACGGGGCAGACGGACGGACGACCAGACAGAATGATTCTGATTCCGGCAAACATTCATTATTTCCACAATGTTACGCGTCGTGTGCCCCGGCGGAGGCAACCAACCACAGATCGTTTCCATAGCAGACCTGGGGACCAAACACCAGCCAAACAATTTGGTTTTAAAATTTTACAGGCTGAAAACTTTTCCCAATGGACGCGAACTGCACTCGACATTTGACTTTTCAAATGGCGGGTTGGACAGGCAGACAGAAGGGAAGGAAGTGTGGCATCCTTATAGCCCTACGGCGTTAAAACTTGGCCAACCCCAGCCCTAGTTAACCCCATCAAATTTTCCACTTTGACACATTGGGGCCAGCAGGAGCAAAGAGCAGAGAGAATAGAGGACTGAGAGATGCAATCCAGTTTTTAACAATTGAATTTTTAATAGTTTTAAAAAGTGCAAAGCATACCTGCTATTATATCTCCAATTCCTTTTCCAAACCTTCCACCACTACTTGATTTAACTCAGTTATCGATTGATTTTGATTCCGACTTCCATACAATTTTATTTGCTTTTCAAATGTAGCTGTCTATCAATAAAATATGCAAATCACTTCGATTTGTTGCAATTTTTGGGCCATAATGAAAATGCAAGCTTAAACATATATTCTCATAAACAAAGCAAAAGATAGAACTAACTTTTTGTAAAAAGCCTTTCTCTGTCTTCTAAAAAATTATTAAAATTAAAATGACTATCGAACTGACACAGGGTATTAAAACACCAAGTTACACATACATGAGGTAATATTCAGATTCGATTGCTAAAACCTAGTACCACTCTTGCTGTCAGTTGTTTAGCATGCACTAAGTTTGTTGTTATTCTATCTTTTTAATTAAAAAATAAAAATATTTGCAACTATTATTTTTATGTAAAATAAGATGACATGTGCATTTTGGTTAGAACCATTTTGAATTAAATGGAATTTAATTTAAAACAATTGTTTATTAATTCAAGATGGTAAATGAAGATACAATTAATTGTACTCTTTTATTTTATGAAATATTCTCATAGATATGTTTAGAAAAACTTGTCGAATTAATTTTAACTAGTTACTTATCAAAGCAAGATAGTCAATGATGATAAATTGAATGATAATCTTTTTTCCTCAAGAAATGCAAACATCTTTTCAGAAGTATAAATATACCCTTTCAAAGGGTATTATCTTTTGTTTTTAATTGAACACTGTGAAATTTTAAACTAAGTTTAAAACAGAATACGAAATTTTAATTGAATTTAGTATCCAATAATGCAAGATTCTGTTTGATGATCAAATAAATTATATTGTTGTTTATTTAAAATTAAGAATTATATAAATCTTTTCCACAAGCACTATTTTTTACTGAACTAAATAGATTGAGCATACGACATATATTTAAAAACAATTGGTGAAGTTTAATTTGAAACAGAAACAGAAATAAAAGCAAATTAATTGACTATGGTGAATGATGGTGAAATTATTGAAATGATCATCTGCCTTAAATTATATCGACATACTCTGCTATTAGTAATCTCCCATACCCTATTCAATAGTAGCTTTACATTGGTACTACAAGTGTTCAAATTTACCTTCGAAAAAGAACACGCAAGAACATTGTTTTGGTTTAAACGCAATTCCCGACGGTGGCAAAAAAATATCCCAACCATACACCCAACCACCACAAAGTCGACATAACTTAATGACGTCGTTTTGTGTTTCACTTTGGCGGTGAAAGCAATAAATTCACTTGGTTCAGGAGCCTCCCCTTGTGGCATGCAACTCAACGCAACGCAATGCAACTCTTTTCCTTTTTCCTTTTTGCTTTTATTTGTTTTTTGCCCTTGTCTACCCTGGAGTAATGCGAATGCCAGGAATGCAATGCAGTTGTAGGAGCTGAGCTCAGTCCTTGATGAAAGGAGAAAGTGAAATTTCTGGGCCACAAAAGCACGTGCCTGGGCAAATATTTCATATGTGAGAATAGGAGAGAACGTAGAGGGAGTTGTCATGAGGCCTGCTACTACTGAACATTGTTGTGCGTCTGATTTGTTGTCATATTTGCGCAAACGATTTAGCTTTTGAATTTGAATTGAACGTCACGGCGAGGATGTAACAGCTTAAAGTTGAGCCTTAAACAAAAATGTAAATTTAAGAATTATCTACTTAAATGTGACATAGCTAACGGTTATTTATAATATTTATGTTATTTAATTTAATATAATATTCAAACGATTAAATATTCTTTATACCTCAGCACCTACTTATATACTTTGTTTCTGTCCAAACAATGCCTGAAGTCTGATTCAAAATCAAAAAAATAACACGGAAATTTATGCAGTAAGCCAAGTCTTTAAGGTAAAGTGGCTAACACACAACCTGCTCGAGGATACCGCCGACACATGCGTCGCCTACAAACAAATCTGGTAAAATTATCCTGACAACTTTTTACGTGTGTCTAAAGGAAGCAATCAATATGACTGTGGTGAAGTGAGGACAACGGGATGAAGCTTTGATTTATAAGCTTTATTGAAGGCCATCAGCGACTTTGTTGTCATCTCCACCTACAACTCATTAAAGTTGATTGCACGCATAGAAAAAGAAACCTCCCATTTTTCCGGATACTGATACCAAAGTACAAATATAGGTGCTATCTGAATTGTTCATATTAAACATAATTACAAGCAACGATAAATTAGAGCTACTTATGTACATGTTATTTAGCCTAAATAAAACTGAGGTACTTTATTTTTGTAATTGATATATATTTTTAGGACATTAACTGTATAGGTGTGCTAAAAAAGCATTCATTGAACAACTCCTAGGACAGAAAGATGATATATACTTTAAACAAAAACTTTGTCTTTATCTTAAAAAAATATTCAACTTAAATTTCGTTTTCTTCGATATAGGAAGGTACAAGTTATTTAGCGAGATTGTAAGGCTTTACCTGAGAAAGACGTGGTTTATGACCTGAATATTTTCTTCGTTTTAATAAAATAATTTTATTACTTATGCTTTTACATATAATAAAATACAATTTGGAAACATATGGATGAAATGACATTTTTTGATTAATTTACGCAATGGATTCCAGCGCAAGAAGTAAGATCTAAACAGTATGCAAAACAGGTTGAGAAGTGCTTAATATTTTAAGCATTTTAGTAGGAAAGTTGCACGTGAACTCCACAACCTTAACTTTTCCCCATCAAGTTGATCTGATAAACTTTTGTTTGTGTAAAAAATGAAAACGATAAATATAAACTAAGAGGGAAACTTATTAAATTGAAATGAGCAGATCCTCATCGACGCAAAAAACAGTTGGTTTCCCTTATCCGGTCCCATTCACATCAACCTGCTCAAAATCGTTGCTGTCAGTTGCATTTACAAAAATTATGAAAATTTTCTTTTAAAATGCCGTTGACACTTTTACTGAAATGCAAAATTCGCCTGTGGCTGTGTCTCTGATATGCAGGCAGACAGATAGACAAAAGTGGAGATACACAGACTGGGGAAAATTCACAAGTACAGGTAGAAAATTACACACCTTTATACAAGTGATTGGTAAAGAGGTTAAATGGGTTGAAGGTACGACAGGAAGGTAAGTGTGTGAGAGTTTTATTTTTTGGAAATACTCGTACCCATTTCCGTTTCATCCTCTCAGCTTACTTATGAGCTTTTGGATTTGCGCAGAGTTTTCCAGAGAATCTAGGTTTAAGTAGAATGATTACCATTGATAAACTAGCTAAGCATAAAGTGTTTGTCATAGAATTTTGCCCAGAAAACCCTATAATTTATATAGAGTTCAGCTTACGCATAAGGCTTTCTTCTTTGAAATTTCAAGAGCTATAACTAATCAATATATTTCCCTAGAATTTCTCAGTTTTTCCAGTTACTCAGTTTTCCTTTAGTACATATCATATCGTACTTTTGCGCAATTCCATTGACAGATTTTTATAATTAAAATCAAATAAAAGCAACATATCAGTTTGTATTTGATTTACTCAAAAAAAAATACTCGATGAAATATTTACAGTTGCTCATTTGTTTAAGTTTAATGATTTGTTTTCTTGGGTTTCAAATATTTAATAATTTACTCTGTCAACGAAGACATTCCCAAAAAAAGAAAATCAACAAAATTGCATTAATTATTTATATATTTAATAGCAACAAGAGAAATGACAAGCATATGGAAAATGGAGAGCGGGATTATCCCAAACCAAACTGTTCAGTTTTGTCTCGAATTGTTTATTCTTATGGCTTAGGGGGCAATTAGCGATGTCTTGTATAATTGTAAAGTTGTACTTTCGAGTGTTGACCCAAATGGACATGGCTTAATGACAAACTTTATTTGAACTAATGACAAACTGATGTGCTTGTGGCTTCTCTAAAGTGAACAAGATGCTCTTAAATGTATATATAATAAATATGCGTTTCTTCAATTAGGAGCAAGTCTGTGAGAGGTCAATGAACAAAACGGCAATTGCCTACATAAATTAAAAATAAATTAGTAAATTGATGATGATAAATGTTATAATAAGAAGTACGAACGATTATTATAAATAGAGCAATTCCCAATTATCTGGATTTTATTGTAAAAAAAGTAATATATTATTCTCAGGCTTTAGTAAATCAATTTAACACAAATTCGTAATACCTATTATACCTTAACATTTTGCCTTTAAGGAAGTCAAGGAAGTTATTGTAATCTACTCATAAAGATGGTTAAACTTATCCAAAGGCAGTCGAGCATAAATATTCGTAAATTTTTTGGTCTCGTGCTCAACTAGCCATAAACGTTTCGGCCTGTCGCATTCAGGTAATTGATAATTTCTTTTGTTATTAACATATTGTTTCAGGCATGCGGAAAGTCATAGCCGTTGTTTTTCCCCCATTTTGCCGAGACACATTCCACTACTAAGTAGCTTATTTTACGCCTAAACGCAGGCAGCGCATATACAGAAAGTCCTGTTTTCTTTAAGCAGTCAGGACACGTACGAGATGGCAAGTAACGAGACAAAAAACAAGCAAAAATAATCGACTGCTTTTCTTTTTCTTTTTGCTTTTCTTTTCTTTTTATTTGTTCTCTGTCCTTTTTTTTCGGTTCACGAAGGTCGCTGCTCCTGTCATTTTATGTGATGATGCAGTGTAAACAAGACTGTTTTGTGAATGAGTATGAACTTGGGCGGTGGTTTGATGGGGGAGGAGACTCTTTGGAGAACTATGCCTCCAACAGCATTCAGAGCGCTTCTTTTTTCCTGGGCACATCATTATGACTGAACAAAGAACTTGAAACTAAATTGCACTTTAAGCAGCCATTAAACATGGAGCATGGAGCATACGCGGCGTATGTGAAATGTCGCCTGCACTATGTGCTAATTACTTATTTATGTCGCTCACAAAAACACACACCAAGACACACACACACTCAGCCATCAAATGCATTGCATACTTTGCGGCAACCCAGCGGCAAATCTCTCAAGTACATGTGCAGCACTCGTGGCTCGGTCGACAGTCTTTGCCAGTTAGTTACCAAATTGCAATTGCCAGCTTTCAGTTTATGGTTAGTCGCTCACAGTTTTTTTTGTTTTTCAACATTCAGTATTTTGGTTGCATTCTTATTGAATTTTTACCTGCTCTGACAGCCATCGATCTGCATTTGGTCACGACGCTCTTGCGTTTACCCCAGAGCACAAACTCAATCAGTTCCCAATTGACCGTGTAATGTGGTCTTCTTTTCACATTTTCATGTGAATCCCAATACAATTTGAGTCTTCAATTTTATGACAGTTATATGAGCTCTTGGCTTGAGTGTTACGTTAAATTTAATGAAACTGCAGTATAAATAGAACTACATATATTGAAAAATTGTCAATTAAAATATCTTTCGACAAATTAAGTTATATTTAGTTGCGATCAAAACATTGTAATGAAACGAACAGATATTTGAGTGCTGGGATGACTTACTATAGTTATTATTTAATTTTGATGGTGTTTAATAAATTTCATTGAGTGTACTCTAAATTATCATAATTAACTATCTTAATAAAATATATATAAAAAGCAAATTATTTAACGTAACCGTTAATGAAATGATTTTAGTTTTTTGGAAATCTAGCTAAGAATCTGTACTTGAAAACGTATCTTAGAGCTATAAATGAAATCGCTCTCCTCATCGACAGACGCTTTCACTTTGGGTTAAATAATATTGTTAAATGTCTGTTAATTAAAGCCGATTGAATGCTCCCAATCCCTCAGTTTTAATAAGCGATAATTTTTTACTGATGCACACAGCCAGACGAGATACTCGAAAGCATCTCGCTGAAATGTGCCCAAAAATGCATACGAAAATCAGACAAGGACATCAGTGACTGAATTGATGCGAATGCACAAGTGAGTGTGAATGTGAATGTGAGTGCGAGTGTGAATTCCGAACGGTTGGCAGTTGTTCGGATATATGCGAGAGTGGCTCATCGATGAAACGTGAAAAACAGAACCGGATGTATGGCATCGACGACGAAACAACCTTTCAGGACTATTCAATCATGCAATTAACATTAACGATAATTTTTCTGGCCGCTCGGCTTCAACGTCTCCTTCATCGGCCACATGGCGTATACTTCATTTGCCAATGTAAAGTATATTAAAAGCCTTTCATGGTGGATCTCCCAAAAATATTTTGCATCAGGCATGTACAAAAGTATCGCTGCTGATTTCCCCACAGGCTTTTGCTGAGTAATTAATGCGACTGTCACAGAGTACATATGAATGTGTTTGTGAAAATGAATACCAATATGAATATGAATCTGAATATGATTATAGGTATAAATGCCATGAGCTATTGAAATCCATGAATGTAGCACGAAAGAAGTAGTCAGGACAGGAACGTATAGAATTCTCAATTCAATGTAAGTATTTCAGCTTTTAATTAGGAATTGTTACACCAGGGAAAATAGGCAAGAGACGATTTGCTATTTGGTTTTAGATGAAGTCGTTTGTTATTCATCATTTGCTTTCTATCGAACAGCATAGAAAGTAATTTCTTCTGTACTTTTATCACTCCTTATTGCTAGCATAATATTTCTTATTTAACAAAGCTAGAGAAAATATATAAATTAAATACTTCTCCTTCTGAAATTTTAATTACTTCTTTGGCAATCTCTATCTAAATTAAATATTCCTTAAAATCAAAAATTGTATTTGGTATACATCGCTTCAATTTACTAAAACGAATTCAGTCGTTATAGAACAAACTAATTTGTAAATCATTTAAAAGATAATTTTGCAAATATTTAAGTTCATTCGCAAATGAAAATGTACTTCTAATTTCACTATTTGCCTACATTTATTTTTTATCAAATATTTGGTAGCGTTTTTAACACCTCAAAAGAATATTTGATAAATCTCACCTAACATTTCATATACATATTTTTACTTTATTTTTGATTTTATTTGTGTGTGCCGCGCTTTTGGTTTCGCTTTTGGTTTGTTAGCTTCAAAGTCAATTAGTGTAATTAATTCGACTTCACGCGACCCTCGACACACACACACACACACACACACACACACACACACACACACACACACACACACACAGAGCCCATTTTTCAGTTAGTGAAAAAGTGTGGACACAAAAAATAAGAGGAAATGTCAATCCTTTACATTTTTTTTCGGTGTGTGTTTTCTCTGTGTGGAGCAAACTTCAAAAGCCACTAAAATGTTGGCACTCCTCCTCCACTGATTGCATAGTCCTTGTGGATGATTTGTTAGGTTGGGGTTTTTTTTTTGATATGTGAAAACTGTATGTGTCTGTGATTTCCATCAAACGTATGCAAAAGTGCACAAAAATGTTGAATTCAGTTACTCGAATTTTTCAGGCAATTTAATTCAATTCATTCACTCAGCCGTTGCGCATACGCCTCGTTTTACAAAGTACTCTTTAAGATGCTGGCTGGCATTTGAAGCTCTTCAATTGATTCACTTGCTCTTCAGGTGCTGGCACTATTTTGAGCTACTGTCAACCAAGCACCAATAAGTGGATTAGCTTTTAAGTTGAATGGCTTATGGACGGGTTGCAAAGTGTCTGAAAGAGAGGAGAGAAGAGAGAGGGAGCGTGAGGTAAGAACATTCAACACACCGCATGCGGTAAATAAGCCAAAGACGAACCCAACGCCAACGGCAACGGCTACGGCAAACAGCACGCATTGTGTGTCAGCTAACGGAAGTTGTCCACGGTGTGGCACAGTGTGGCATGGTGTGGCATGGTGTGGCATGGTGTGGCAGAAGGAGGGGGCAAGGGGCGAGGCTCGGGGGCGGATTCGTATTCGCACTCGTTAAGCCCTGTTAAGCGTCAAATGTGTCGCGGCTAATGTGTGTTTATTGGATTTATTGTTTCACGCCAACTTTGTGCAGAGAAAGTCGAAAGCAAAACAGCCGCCGTCTAACCAGAAAGTTCCACTTAGTAAAGTGTTTTGCTCTGACTGTAGTTTGTTTTTATATTTTTTTTTAATTTCCTTATTAAAACGAGGCAGACAGACAGACTCCAGGCAGACAGACAATTGCCGGGCAGCTGAAAGAAGTTGTGTCCCGTCTGTAGTTGAATTGCTTCCTGTTTTTTGGTTCTTTGTGTTTTGTTCTTGTTTGATTTGCTCAATAATTTATGCAAATTTGTTAAAGTCAGCTTGATTTGCTGCTTTATATAGCTCAAATATTCAAAACTGACTGATTAAGTCGACAGCCGACAGATGAATCCAACAAGTCCACAAGTGGAGTGCTTATTTGAAGCAATTAAAGCGGGCAATATGAAAGACTTTAATAAGGAAATTCATTTATAAAGTTGAAATGCGAAATTTGCATGTTGAGTTTGTGTATTTGATTTGTAAAAACAACTGTAAAGAATAACATTCCTTGGCAGCTACCTAGAACCAGCTACTTCACCTCTAATCAAAAATGAATCCACAAACCTAAGGATCCATACAGAGCTCAAATCATCCTTCACTTGATTTATCCCACATCATTTACAACAAAAAATTTGTAGTTTAAACTTTAAAATGAAAAAAAAACTAAATTTTTAAATTTATAACTAAATGTAAATATTTACAGAATAATTAAAATGTAGAAAGTGGTTTATCAGACAGGGAATGAAAGTTACAAGTTATTCGGGAAATTCCGTTGGAAATTATTTATTTAATGAGCTTAGTTACAATTTTACTTAATTAAACAGTAGAGACTACTTAACCCAACAATTGTTTATGAATAAAAATAATTCCAACCATGATTCAATGGGAAGAAACAAAGTAATAAGTAACAAAAGTAATAATAATATCACAGACAAAAAGTGTTACTGACATATTTAAAGTTCTCTTTAATATGCTGAACATATTTTCTTCAAGTCTCAGAATTATCAGTAATCCAACTCTTCGATGACCTAAAAAATGCTCTATTCGATACACATTGCCCATAGTCTAATTGCATCAGAGAATAAATCCAAATTGGCACAAGCATAAATACTTAAAACGAAAAGTAAGCCAACCATTCTGTAAGTCTCTGACTCCCCTTTACTACTCTTGCTCCCCAATGATTCTGTTCCAAGTTGAATGCCTGCCAAACGAGGCAAAGCCCAACAAAAAATTAAGCATCTTAAAAATTTCATAATTTGTCTTGTCATTAAGCGAACTGAGCTAAGTTGGCAGCTCCCAAATTGAGGGGAGAGACCCAAATTCGGGGAAAACTGGCAACTGGATGTGGCAAGTGGAAACTGCATGCTGCTGAGACAATTTCTGTCACTCGTAAATTTTCATGGCGGCAACGAGCCGCCGTCGCATCCTTATTCCTTGATATGTTGCCAAGTGGCAGTCATTGGCTTCAGAGTTCGGAGTTGGCCTTTGGATTTAGCTTAACAATTCGCAGATTTACTGCGAATAACCGAAAACCAGAAACCGCGTCTCACAATTTATGCATGTCGCCGAATTGAACTTTTCCTCCTCATTTCTACTTCTTATTTTCTGTCCTGGTCCGTGTGGCGCCACCAAAAATGACACCAATGACGCAATTTCTGAGTGACACAATTGACACTGCAAATTAAAAAGCTTATCATTAAACAGCCAAATTTGACTATAAACTAAAATATACATAACGACTAGTAACAAAAGAAAAATATTTATTCAAGTAACTATTTGAGAGGATGAAATAAACTTTAATTGACGAGAAAATTAATTGGTATTTATCAACTGATATCTAATAAAATGCACAGCATCCTGGAGGATATTTAAAGATAACTCGATATTCTTTAGTAAGAGACAAGAATATAGAAAATATACAACATTAAACATTTTTTATTACTAAAGTATTTTTCTCTCTGAATAAATAAATAAATAACAACATTCTGATTAAATTATGTTAATATATTTTTACGTAAAGTAAATATGTTTAAATATAAATCAAGTCATTATCAGTGATCTCAATATAAATATGTCAGAAAACTCGGAATCCCAAACATAATTTTTAAATACTTATGTATATATTGCAAACAAACAACATTTGCAAATGATTCTGAATAATTTAGGAAATTTTAAATGAAAACCAATTGAATATTCCTTTAATAATCGCATTCAATTTCAAATAGTATCAAGTACAGTCTGTTCTAATTTTTGCTCCTAATAATACCAATATACTGTCATAATAACAATCTGTTTAATATTTCGAAAACAGTTTATAACCATTTAATAAATTCCAATGGGTAAATTTGTTAATAAATTACCAAATCGAGTTATTAACAGAAGCTTATATTGTGGAAAATTAGATTGTTTTCTAATTAGAACTCCTAGGCAGTTATTATTGATTGACCCCCAGTTTGGGGCAGAGCCTGAATAACCAGTAGAAGCATCCAAGCGTTATGTTGTTTTATGTACAATGCGCTTTCTAATAATTTAGTAGCCAAGACCAGAGGGTAAAATGAGTGCTTTCATCATGTTTTAAATGCGCTGATGGACTGAGCTCAACATTTTCCGACTGCCGCTTAAATTATGCAAGTTAATTTGCAGCTGGCTGGAAAATGATGACAAGAAATTCCTACACACACAACTGAAGGCAACTGGCCTCCTCCTTTTCCTCCACTCTTCTCCTCTCTGTATCGCCTTGCCTTGCCATCCTCAATCGTGACTCCTGGCCAATGGCAGTCCAACAAGAGTTATTTCCCGCAGACCGGAAGTGAAGTCGACATAAATTGCAGCTAGAACTGACGCCTGCTTTCCCGTTCCCCTCACCATCCCTCAACCGACCACAACTCCGCCTGTGGGACAAGCTTAGTTGCTTTGGCAGCTGAACCCTGGTTTATTTAATACAAACAGCAGCCTTCGAGCAGAGTGCGGAAGTTGCAGGCAACTTGGAGGTGGCTGAAAAGCTGCGGGTGGAAAACCTCTTCTGCATTTTCCTACAGCAACTCAGATTGTTTAGCTGTCGACAAGTCAACCTCGTGTTTGTTTTTTTTTTCCATTGCCTCAATGCGCACTTCAAGGGGGTAAGTCGGAGCCAACGTTGTCGTTATGGCCTCAATAGATTAACGCATTTATTTACGAGCAACACTGAGTGACAAGTATATGTGTACATGTACTAGTAAATGTTGAAGTCATCGAAAGGAGTAATTACTTTAACTATGTGAACCGTGAAGTAATTAATATAAACTATAAGAGTTTGATAAATGAAAAGTTTATGTTTATCAGTCTGATTTTCAAATAAAAAAACTTCTATATTTTAAAGTAATTTAAATGTAATTAATTCCAATTTACTGAAATAATTAGTATATCATGTTTTATTTAAATATTATTTTAAACCTTTTAAATCATTATAATTTTAAGTTCCAATTTTATAATATGAAGTGTCATTTTATTAATTTAAATAAATTATATAACAGAAATATACCAATTTAAATGAAATATGTAGTTGTTTGTTCTATTGGAAATTATATTACTTTTATGTTGTAATAAAATGTTTCATCTAAATAGGAAATCTTTCAATATTTGCAGACTTATTGAGTGCTTTTTTTAACATCTATGCTGCTTTTTACTGTCATTGTTACTCGTATAAAAACCACACCAGAAAGAGAGTTGCCGCAACAAAGAAAAACCACTAAAGTCATCTAGGAAAATTGACTGCTGACTAAAAGCACACCTGATGATGCCTGTATGTCTTGAATAAGAGTCACAAATTGATTTAAGTAAACAACACACATTTTTTAATTTAGGTGTATTTTACTATTAGCTGTTAGTCATTAATTTTTCTTTGATTATTTTATATTTTGTTTTAATTTACGAAAGCTGACATGTTCCTTTGTTAAGAACTTATAAAGAAAATCCTATGCAGAAACTGTCAATTTTAAACTGGTTGCCAGCTGAACAAAGAACTAAAGCTCTACAGAAATGAATTAATTTTTTCTGTGTCGATTTTTATTTGTATTTATTTGTATATGTTTTTGATAATGAAATGGCCAACTCCAAGGATTTCGAGTGGTTTTCGCTTTCTCTGGCAGAACTGGAATATAAAACCAAACAGAGAGCAGAACTTGCAGCTTGTTGTCATGTTTTGTTATTTGTTTGTGGTCGTTTTCATTTCATTTACAGTTACAGTTGAAGTGGCAACAACAGAGACCGACACCGACAAAAGCTTCTACTCGTAGCTAGAATGAGGCCTGCATGAGAACTGCTTGATTTCCCCAGGTGCTCAAATGGGTAACCGTATAGAGTATAGAGTAGTATACACGCCCACATCCCGCCCACATGAGCCCGTATTTTGTATTTTCATATTTTTGCCTGACCATTTGCCACTGTCTTTGGGGCCTGACAAGTGGTAAAACCATTGCCAGAGTCACGAGCCAAAGTCAGAGTTGCGAGTCCGTATTTATGTTCATAAAATGCATGTGGCTGATTTGGATGGGTCTTGGGCTTATTTGTGGTTGCCCAGATGCAGATACAGATACAGATACGAGTTTGTACTGGCTCGTGTTTTTGATATACTTATTGTTTGCATTTCTTGTAGTTGTTTGCCACTGCAACTGCAGAGCAATTCCTTTTTTAACCACATTTATGACCATCGAGATTTGTTTATTGCATGAACACTTTATGAATAATTCCCACACTGTGAGAGAAAATGTGAAAAGGAAGTATGCGATTTCCAATAGCATATTGCATATTGCCTGAACAATTTACCATTTGCCACAGAATGTTGCATAATAAGAGGCAGTGGGCAGTGAGGGACACAGAATTCCAAATATTTACCTATTGAGCTCTCTCACTTTAACTAATAACATACATTTATTAGTTGCTATCGAAACTTGCTATTGAAATTTAAATTTTAGTTTCATATTTTAACCCCTTTTGATGTCTTTAAACTGCCATCTCCGCTCCTCATTGCCGACGACATCATTTCATTTTTTAATTAAATTGCCGACCTGAGAAAGAGACAAACAGAGAGGAAGGGAGAAATGTGGAGAGAGCGTGGAGACATGAGAACATTGTGGAGCCTTCGTGGACTTTGTGGTTAAATTTACTATGTAATTTCCGGCTTTTTGCAACCAGCCCAGAGAAGAGAGAATGAAAAAGGCGACAGCGACTTATTTGCGAAGCCGCAACACACTTGAATTTTAATAGAAGATGCAGAAACCCCAAAATTGTGTGTCCTCTCATTAGGTCATAACTCATGGTTGCTGTTGCAGGTTGCAGTCCTCGTTTTGACCAGACTTAAAAAATAATCAACCTGAAAATAGCCAAAATAAAAATGAAAAGAGAAGAGAAGAAAGAGGAGTAGAGTCTAGCATAAAATCTGGCATGCGCCATGAAACGCTCTCAACAAGTTACAAATCTCACGGCTACGTGCCCAAAAGTCTGGGCCAGGCTCATTGTTATTTTTGTCGCGTAGATCTGATCAATGACCTACGTGCTGCTCGGAACAGTTCCACGGGCTATTGAGCTGTGCCATTAGCTTTCAATAGGGCGATGGGAAATGGAAATGGAAATGGAAGGTGGGGAGTTGTGTTCTTTTAGCGGAAATTGTGGCAAATTGATTGAACTAAATGGCAAATATCACTCGCCAAATTGGCTGTGACAATGAGCATGGCCTTCTTCAAAATGGCTAGAACTGCCTTTGGTCTATCTGTATGTGTGTCTGGGTGTCTGGGTATCTGGGTGTGGCAGCTTGTTAGCATGTGGCAACAAAACGCACTTGCAACGAGACATGTTCTATATGTCAGTCTCAAGTGCCGCAGCCAGACGACAGCAGCATATGTTGAAGGCACTCGAGCTCTATTACCTTTTGTTGTTGTTTCTCCGTGTTCTGGCTTAAAGCTCTGACACATCCAGAGAATTGTCAGCACAGCTTCAATATGCAAAAAAAAAACAATCCAAAAAAATAATAAAAGAAAAGCAAAGCATGAAGCACTGCAGGCGACAGCTATTGCCTGCCAATGTCAGTCCAAGAAACAAAAACCAGTCTCATAAATATGGCCAAAATGAAGCCCAATGGAATTGAGGGCAAAAAGAAAAGAGGAAATTCAGTTCTTTCCACCCTCTATCAGAAAATAAGCGTGATAAGTCGAAAGTACTGCGAACGAAGATTGATTCGAGTTGTGGACAGCTTTGTCCACTTTTGAATGCATTTCCTCTTGGCCAATTAATCAAAGTGCAAAATATACTCGTCCTATTCTGGCTATTGATTAATTGGCTCTAGTGCCAATTGCAATTAGTGGTTAATAAATTAGTTGAGAAAAAGTTAACCACAGCTAAAAGTCTAAAGAATGCCAAAACCACAATTGAACGATAATGAGATGCTCTGGCTCAAATTTCAACAGAAAGAAGAGTTTTGCTTTTAGTCAGCTTCTACTTGAATATTCAATAGAAAACGGCAATAAAGCCAAGTTAAGGATTTATTAATAGAGCACGTTAAAGAGGATGCCACATAAACCTGACAAGTATCTTCTATGCAGATTTTACTTAAATATTTATAAGATTTTGGAAAAGAATTTAACACAAACCATTTTACTCTTCGTTAAACTTGATAGATGTGTGTATACTATACTTAGGTTATTATAATCGATAAGGTACGAGTTTTCTCCAACTCTAACAATATCTAAACCAAAGATCAGATGCACATATATTTACAATAAGTAATACGCTACACATTTTTAAATATGTTATAAATAATGATTTTTAGCATAAATTTTAAGACCTAAATATAGGGGAAACTTCCGAATATACTACACTATAACATCTATAACTAGTTTGAAAGATTTGACCGTAGGAAATTATACAATTAAAAAAAAGCAAAAAAAAAACAGATGGTGTAACATAAAATATGTGACTAAAATCACTTCTCTCACGTCTCTAAGTTTGAATTGCTTTTGCTTTATAAAAGAAAATGTTAATCTGAATATGATAGAGAGGAAGAGTGCCTACAGGGTCTAAAAATCATAAGATTTAAAAGCATAATCAAACAATTCGCGATCGGTACACGAAATAGGCAAATCCTCTACAAGCCAATCAAAATCACACTTAATTAATTAAGGAGCACTCAAAGACCCTAAAGTTTGATTCCGCAAAAAAAAAAATACAAAAGACAAGGGCAAGACAAGTCAATCAAAAGGGGGTCAGTTGTCCGGGTTAAGGGTGAAGGTTCAGGAGGTAGAACCATTCGTAGGTAACTTACGATAACTCAGTTGCTTCTCTTTCTTTGTTGCGGTCTCTGTTCAACTTATTGAGGTCCCTCGATAGTAATAGGCCCATCTTGGCTGGCGGCAAACTCTTTTTGTTTTTGGCATTTGCCTTTGGGCTTGTCAAGTGTTTTCCTTTTTGATTCTGGCTCGATTGCTTGGTTGTTTTTTGTATACACTTTTCACTTCTTTGGGCCTGCCTCAAGTGGATTTATTGTTTCGACTGGCAAATACAAATATCGTATAGTTCGTCTTCCCCCTTTTGCAGTTCACGGGTCACATCAATTCAGACTTTTTGCCACAGCCTGTCATGTACAATATTCGCCGCCTGTTAACAATAGTCGTCAATGTTGCGGGGTCCTCGTACGAGAACGCCAAGGACCATACACACTTCATCACTTCAATTTCGATGGGCCGACATATTTGTTATTGTTGGCATTAATGTTGTGCTGACACGGGCACATACATACAGATACATATAACAATATCGTACTCATACACGAATGAATGCCGGGACTAGAAAACCGAAACTGTGCCACATATTTGGTCCTTACTTCTATTTTCCATCCCAAGCTATTGACACAACTTGTGGCACACCAAAGGACAATGTACGACAAGGCTTTTGTCTTTAAGTTGGTCGCCTTCTGGTTTCCTTTTTCATTTATTTACTCGATCCCTGACTTGAAACAATTTCCAATCGCTTGCTGTGAGGTGTACTTTGTAAATGGAACAACAGATGAACAAATATTTCTCTCAAGTACTTAAAATTCTTGATATAAGCATGTAGCATATGCAAATTGAACGCCATTAGAGGTAAAACGCTGATTTTAAACGAACTTCACGTGTACTCTCCAATATAATAAACCATATAGAAATAATATTAAAACCATCTTGATTTTGCTGATATTTTCCATAAACAAATTTTAATCATATTTAGTGAGTTTAACTTAAATATGCTCCCAGTTTTAATTCCAGCTTACTGCATAGGAACTGATAATGTGAACTTTAATAGTTTTCTCCCTTTTTTTATTAATGCTAGTACAAGCTTTAAGGAGAAAAGTTTAATTGAGTATTTTTCAATTTAAGCAAATCAATGAAAAATTCTGAAGTATTAAACAGTTCTTAAGTTTTTCAAAATTCAACCCCATTTCATTATCATTTTACAGTTAAAGGATACTACCTATTTAACCTATTAAAGCGTTTTCAATCAAAAGATAATAAAAGGCTTATCTAAATCCATTTTTAAATTTCAAATTATGTCTGATTTGTTTCTTAATTGTGAGGATTAAGAGAAGTATATAAGGGAACTGAAATGAAAGGGAAACTTTTTCTTTCCTAATTGGATGACAGAACAGAATGTTGTGTGACGTGTCAGAAATGCGCAGCGAGCATGAGAATGTGTCGGAAAATCGCGTGACACTTCCGGGAAAGTGGGAAAAATAACAGTGGACGTTGGCACATGGGTTTTTATGGGTCTTTAAGTACTAACCAAATGACCCAGACGATGGCTAACATGCGATTCATCTGCTGCAAGTGACCGGCAAAACACTTTGGTCATCTACACTATCCACCGACCCGTCCCGTCCCGTCCCGTCCCGTCCCGTCCCGTCCCGTTTCCAACATGGATCCCATCGTCATCATGTTTTTAAGTGCTCCATAAAAAATGGTGGAAGAAAATGTTCGGACAACGTTGACAACTTCTACATGCGTTTAGTGCGTCCGGACTTGTTATGTAATTAAGCATTTTTTTTAGTGATTTATAATGAGCATTTGATCACGGCTTGAGCAGGCGCCGCATAATCAATATACATTATCAACACCGTCCGTTTTATGACTGCCCCAACTGGTCGAGTGGCCTGAAGTGGTTCTCTTCTATTTAGTGTCACTTTTATGGTTCGAATGGCATGGAAATACTTACAGATATGTGTAAAAGTCTCTTCACACTGCTTTAAATATACCCAGTGTAGAAAAGAATTGTGTAAGGGGAATGCCAGCAGAGTAACTTACACTTTAAACCTATCAGCATCAGCTTCAACAAGAAGTTGAGGTAGTCACTAGATTCTAATAAGATCATCTAGGTTTAATTTATACTTAATTATTTGTTATCTAATGTAATTTTTATTACTTTTTAAATATTATTTTCTATTTGAAATTATTGCTAACTCATTAAATTAAAAGATAAAGTAAATTACCTTTAATTTATTTATTTATTTGCTCATATCCTAGAGCGACAAGGTAAACTTGTATTTAAAGCACCAGTCACAATAACAGTTGGTATAAAATAGGACATTTTATAATTACGAGTACAGGGTGTTCTCTATTCTATCATAGCTCCACTTGAATTTGTCGATATCAAAAGATGCCCAAAACAAATTATTCCATTAGCTACTATATAAGAATTATTGAGAAGGAATTTGTTTAACATTATTTAAAGTGTTTTTCTGCCAAAGATCTTAGTTACATATCATTTGAATTTTTAAGTTGTAGCAGCTAGTCATAAACATTCTCCAAAAAAAATATATTTTTCAGTTAGGTCCTTACTTTTTTAGAAGTTAATGTAGAAATACTATGAAAGTATTTTCATTACATATTCTCTAGAAACAATAAAACATTAAACGAGTATACCGCCCCTTTTAACACCTCGTAAAAATTGAACTCTGGCCATTTATGTAAAATATATTTATTGAATATATACATGTAGCACAAATTGTTTAACTGCTCATGATATTCGATACCAATATGTGCAACCATTAAAAACTTTAACCACTTGAAAGAAACTTCATAACAATTTCCATAAAAAAAATACCTTAAAACAAAATGAAGCAAATATATTCACGCCACTTTGATAAACATTTTCAGGCAATAAATACATAGTTGCATTTTACAACTTTATTATGGACCACACGGACAACAGAGAGCAGAGAGCATAGCAACGACCAACCCACAATGAAAAAATGAAAAATAATAATGAACCAAAAAAGAAAAATTAAAAATGAATTTCTCGAAAAAAAGAGAATAAATCCAACACGGCGTATGCGCAATGTTTAACTTTTTATGACTTTACCTTAGTGTGCTGCATTTTTTGGATGCTGGCTAACTTGTTGTTGTTGTTGTTGTCGTTGTTCTTGTGGTGTTTGTTGCTGTTGTTGTTTCACTACTTTCACTGAACTTTGTTTTACCTTTTATGGGCTCATTTCAGTCTGGATAATTTTATTGTTATGGCCATTATCATTCTTATTTTAATGACTAAGCCAAGCCCTGGACAACTGCTGTTGGCCCAATTAATGTAGGCAATTAAAAATTTGCAGTCACGTGTTAATAATGTCGCGACACACCTGCCAAGCCCAAGTTATGTTTTTGCTACCCTTTGCCTCCACTTATGCCATTCTAATTGTCTATTTTTTATTCCCTCATCCCTCTTGGCCCTTGTCCTTCCACTATTGTCAGCTATTATCCTTACTGTTATTGAATTAAAAGTCGAACCTTACTACGACTCTTGTTGTTGCTATAAATACTATTGCTGGGTAATTAGACATGATGGGCGTTGCCTAACAGAACTTGGGGCGTGGCAGCTTGACACTTCAATTTGAATTATATACTTGTCAATTTTGTGTTTATAAATTGCAACCTCTGGCAACTTTCCCATTTGACACTGAAATCTCAATTTCGGTTTCATTTTCGCACATTCATCGCGTGTCTCAGCTGACTTTGTTGCTGTTCCAGCTACTTCACAGACACATATGAGGTCACATTAATTGCACATCGCTATCTCACATACACATACTTGCCACATGCCACATAGAAGGAAGGACATGTGAAAGTATTAAGAATATCTCAAGACGTTGCAGGATGAACTCAACTTGTCGGGAAGGTGCTTCAACAAATACCGATACGATGTAAGACAAAACTCAAACTTGTTGTTGTTGTGGTTGTTGTTTAGGGGATGGGGGCGGTATGTCCATCGACATGTGGGCGTGGCCACACTTGGGCATAAAGTGTTGCGTATACAAAAGTAAAAGTAGTTCTCAAGTGTTTCACACTTCCCCTTGCAATGCGACAAAGTGTAAAAAGACAACAACAACAACGTCAACAAAAACACCAACAACAGCTATGGGAATTTGCAGGCAAAAACAAAAAAGTTGCAAGTCACAAACAAAGTAGAACAGACACTCAACAAAAAAGTTCGCTCGATTTGCAATAGCAGCGATGTCAGTGTATATTTGGTGTACGAACATTTCTTTTTGGGTATCTAAGCCCAAAACTCAGCTGCTGCCTTCAATAGGTAGGATAAGGATACGAATACACACACTTATGCATACTTATACTTACAAATACATGTGTATATAAGTGTATAGATGTGCATGTGTGTATAAACAGCAGACTTCAAGAGAGCATACAAAAGCAAAAATTAATATAAAATAAAATAGAGAATATTTATGTACATATTAAGATATACTAGTATGGATGTAAGTGCATCGAGCAGCGACAGTCATACAACGATATAACGAACTTTAACAACTGTAACTTTAGCACTAAGTTTTGGTTTATGTTTTGCCAATGAAAATAATTATAACATTTTGGGAAATCTTCAACCCATATTTCTTGAATCTACAATACTTTTTCCTGTAACGTAAAGTTCTCTGCGTTTGTCACCCGAATTATAGAAATTAATAAGGAATATTATTATATCAAGACTTTATTAATAATAATATATTATGTGGAGAAAAATTATTGATATTAAAAAATAAGATTAGTGGAATACATTCCTTACGCCTGTAGATCAGGAACGTATCTCTCAGAACAGATTTACAACAAAATCCTTTGGTGTCTCGAGACAACGTAAATTTTAATCATTAAAATAATGACACACCTAATATAGAAAATTACAAAAATCAGTAAACATTTTAGGAAATACTTATTAAATCTAATATAGTAAAAAAATAAATATATAAATTAAAGTACAAAATAATAAAATCAAATAAACTATTTAGTGAAATAATTGTTTTAAGCTATTTATCCTTGATATTATCATACGCTATTCTAATCAAAATAAGAACATTAAAGTAACACCACTGTAGAGTTAGGAATTTGTAAGATAAATAAAAAATAATAATACCAACTATTCACTTTAAGCAGTTTTCACTGTATATGCAAGCATGTTCTCGAATAAGTATATGAATTTGTGGCAAGGACATAACTTGGTCGTCAACATTCACACTGATATGCAAGTTTGCTCGTTGGCAGCCACTTGCAGTTGACAAATGTCATGCTTACACAGATACGAATACACACACATTCACTCCCATACGCATAGATACGCACACACACATACACATATGCATAGTTCCACTTAGAAGCAGGCAGCACTTGCAGCTTGATCCTTGAGTTTTCATATAAATCTTTGAATAGTGCACTGCTGCCGTTTGGAACCAATAAAATATCTAAAGTCATGCGACACACACACACACACATACACATGCACAGATAGCAGCTTTTGTCTGTTTTTAAACACATACATATAAGTACAAATACAATCTCTTACACAAGTATGTATGCTTTTATCTGGACAAACTTAGCGGCATTTTATAGTTGAATGGCCGCGATTCATCTCTATTTCCGTATAGCAATGATCTGTCTATGTACTTACATTGTTTATGTACTTATGTGAATATGTATTTAATCCGCTTAATTGAAAATAGTACTGAACATTACACTACAAAGAAAGCGCAGCTTTTAAGAAACTAAAGTTCTTAATGCACAAGTTTGCTGCAATAAAATTAAAGTAATTCAGAATAATCAACTTTTATTAAAACTGTGTATCTTGAAATTTATTATGAATATCTTTCAAATAACAATTAATTTTACGTCTTAACAAATCATGTTCATGAAGATAATTTAAAATGCTAATAATAAATCATACAATATATTGACTTCTTTTGATTTATTATTTCCTGCATTGAATAGTTTCCTTAGTTTCAAAAGTTTTTTATAATAAGCACAACATTTTGGTACAAAACTAAAGCATTTCGTATTTCATTAGATAAAATCTTAATTGATGTTTACGAATCCATGAAATTGGAAAAGTAGGTCCAAGTGTCCAAGTGTCATAAGTTGAAAACTTTTGTAAATCAATTAGATTGATCGGAATTCAATAACTCACTTTAACAGGTAAAAATATTGCTGCAGGTTTTATTAAAATTATTAAAAAGTGAAGTTCATACACGAGTTCACTGAGTTGAGTGCATTTAATCGAACTCAGGTCCAATCGCCCGCAGTAAAATTGCCAATCATAATTTAAATGAAAAATATATCGCACATAAACAACAACTGAAACCAGTCAGAAGTTATAATTTTAATTTCATCAACAACTGGAAAAGTTTTGCAGCACTTTGGTGACTTTTGGCCAGCAAATAATTAAATAACAAAATATAATAAAAATAGAGAGAGATAGAGAGGGTGGGAGAGAGAGTTTGCCAAGGGAGTTTCAAGTAGAAGTTTAGGGCAAGAAAAAGCCAAAAACCCAAAAACTAAATGCCAAACGGGTCTCAAGTGTATCGCGACAAACAAGAAATCCCCAGTAAGAACTGCAATTGCAGCTGCAACTTCAACGGCAACTGCTTGCTACTGCAACTGCAACTTTGCAACAATTTCATATGCATTTGTATCCTTTTGTTGCTCTGACTGCAATTGCTTCTCTCCTGGCTGCTTGTGGGCCACTTTTGGCAAATCTGACCATTGGCATCAGTGGAGCATCCACAAAGTTTTTCAATTAAATTTGTTTAGAATTAAACTTGGCGCTCGCCAATTGGACCCGGCAACTTCAAGTGGCCCCAAAAAGGAACTTCAGCCAAAGTTCACTTAACTGTAAATGCAATGGCATAGTTGACTTTCTCTTCTTGCAACAATCAAGTGTACATATGACTATAAACTATATTAATTGAACTAATAAGTATATTCGATTATTATTAAACTTTTCCTATTTCCTTGCTTTGCACTACATTACAATATCATAGGTAAAATTAACAACTGTATTTATTACTACATTTTGTAATACAATTTTAATATTTCTTGCAGGAGTATTCTAAGTTAAGAAGAATCTCCCTATATCATATAAAAGTCAGACAAAATGAATAGATTGATCGAATTTGATTATTATAGGTATCCAAGTGAAATCTAATAATTTGGCTACCATAAAAATGACACGTTTTTAAAATGTAATTATTATAGAAATGAAAAGTAATGTTTAATTAATTAATTAAACTTACAAACTGTTGTCGAATGTGCAATTAAAAACTGAAAGAATGTTAAACTATACGTGAGTTGCCTAACAATGAGTTTGTCAATTTCAAAATATTCGTGTGCATAAGTTTTGAGGGTCTTTTGTGCATTTTGAATGCCCTACATCCCCTACAACATATGTTCATACAATATACATAAGTATATGTATATTGTACTCAGTCAAGTCTGTTATTGTTCTGCAGACAATGTGACTGTTGTTTGCCTGAGATCTGAGATTCAGCCTTCCTGGATTCATTGTTCATTCAAAAATCAACTTGTTGTTGTCACAGTTGTTTGTCATGTTTGTCTGATGTTTGCTCGGGCTTCTTGTACTGTATAGTAGATGGTACTTTTAATTAGTTGCTCAATATGCTGCCAGTCGGTTGTACAAGTCTACAAAGTACATATGTTAACGCTCTTGTTGTATTTACCGTCCCACCCATCCACTTCGACCTCCCCAAAATATCCCTTATGGGTTATACTACATGTCCTGCATGTTCAGATGCCTGTCATGAACCAGTCGAATGTCTCTTTGGTCGGCTTTATCGGTGGCATCGTTGGAATTGGTGGCATTGGTGGCATCATTGGCGTTAAATCCTCTTTACATGCTTCATGCAACAAATTGTGTTGCACACTGCATTAATAAATTATCTACAATATGAAAACACATCCATAACATACTGTTTGTTTATATATACATACTATACATGTTAATGTATGCATGTGAATGTAATATGTATAAGTATGCGTATGAGGGCCATTAACAATTCCAATTGAATTTTCATTTTACACTCGTTGCACTAACAAACATTCATATACATATCATACATACATATACATATAAGAACATGCTGCCACAATGCAAAAATTAAAATTTAATTACTAAATAAATTAAAGTTAATTAGTAATAATGCAATTAATAAGTTTAAAGCTCTCTACGATTGAGCAATTTAAGTGCATTGTTATTAAGGTGTCACGGAATTACGCTTCACACCAGTTTCAATCACGTTTATACCCTGTACAAATGCGTAAAATGAGAGCATATTTGTCTCACATAAAAAACTACTGCAATGTAACTTTATACTTATACATTCAATAAGCCAACCAATTATATTTGGAAAGGGTATGATAATTCAATTGTCAATTTAAAAAATAAAAAATATATTGTATATTTGGTTACATTTTAAAATCCGACAGTAATTACAAGTTTAAATTGAAAAAGTTTCAATGAAATTAAATCATACTTCATTTAGGCCAACTTGTATTGGTTTTTTTTAAAAAATAAAGTTTGCAATTGTTTTAAAGCCTTTTATTCAATTACATATTTATCTAATGGTAACTAAATAAATACATATTTATTTAAAAATAAAGAAGATAATAGCAATACGTGAGCCTAAATAAAAAAGTTGACAACAAAAGCTTTTTTTCAGCCTTATTTGCTGAAAACAATAAAGACCTAAAAATATATAAACATAAAAAAAATGCAATAATAATGCGTATTTAATGTATATTTTACTTTAATAAGTATTTAGTATGATTTAATAAAAACAAAGGTAAATATGTCCATTTAAGATTGAATGTAATGAAATTTATAATATCAAATATGTAAATTTAACTGATGAATTTTTTTTAAATGACAACAAATTTGTAACATAGAAGAGTTGAAAGTTTCAAGTACTAAAGATCTTTTTCATGCTCTACACAAATATGAAGGACAAATTAGAGAGTGCGGCACCGAAAAATTAAAAAAGACTAATACCTTAAACAGTTACCATCGTAAAGTTTAAAAAACAACCATTTGGACAATAACAAGAACAACGTTAACAAGTCGAATACAACACCCAAGAAATTACAAATACAATGTAAAAGGACAGCAAAAAAGCGAGAAACGATGCCGCAAAAAGTTGCGAATGAAAAATACGAAGCGAAAGAAAAAGAAAAAAAACTTTATGCTAATTTCACTTTTCTCGAACGACGCATAACCCAAATTTATATATATATATCTTCACTTCTTTTCCCCTCGACCCACTCAGTGGCAAATAAATGGCGCCAGGACAACAACCTGCTGGAGAGGGAAAGGGAAAGACGGGAGGGAGGTGTGCGGGACAAAAAATGATAATTTTAAAGTGAAATGAAGGCCACGTAGATGAAGTCCAAAAACGAACATGGCATAACAAATAAAAGAAACCAGTCAGCATTCAGTCAGCATTCGAGTTAAAAAATTGGCTGCTTGTTGGTTGCTTTCGGTTTGCCGACTAAAATTATGTATGAATAACTAATTAAAGATAAAGGCGACGACTACGCGTACCTAAAACAAATGCGGCTAATTAACAGGTCCTCTGCCCTTCCATAGCAGCTCATCAGTCAGCGTCAACAGGGACAGGGACAGGGACAGTCACAGAGTCTGGCAATATTCAAAGTTGGAAACATACTGGAAAGCATCATTATGGAAAATAATACAAACTGTGCATTATTCGAATTTAAACTCACATTTTTTTTTTTTTATTTTGCTGCTTTGCAAATATGTAGAACAATTTCTATATTATCTCTCTAACATAGAATCACAGTAGTTATTTTTAAAAAAATATGAATAATATGTGATTAGATCTTCGCAATACTTACAAAATATTATAATTATTATAGTTTGCTTACAATTTTGGCTGCGTTGCAAATATGAAAAGCAATTTTTTTTTATCTCGCTAACATAAAATCGCATTAGTTATTTAAGTATACAAATAATAGAAATATAATGTCACTAGATGTTTAAAATACTTAAAAATAATTTTAATGATAATAATAATTTGTTTACAATTTTAATGCATTGCGAAAATCACAATAGTTTTTGAAGTATCTGGGGTATTTTTTACGTTTTCTTTGTTCGTCCTTTTTAAAAACAGACAATAATTTTAACAAAACTTAGCCCAGCTTCTAGATAATTTTATTTAATACAACAATTTAGAAATTTAAATTAAAAATTAAAGATTAAATTGGTGCCAGCAATCCGCTTACACCAAATATGCAAAGAATTTTTTTGTAAAAGTAAAATTGATTAATAATGAAAATATATTAGAGGGAGAGATTCTTTCTGACAAACTAAGAGGAGAGCCGAGGAATATCTAGATAGTGTTATATTGGAGTATTTTAGGCAAGATTTCAGGGCTGTATTTGACTGACAATATTGAATATACAATTAAATTTTAGACATTTCCGGTCACAAAATCTTGCAATTACACAAAATCTTGCAACTATGTATATGTCAACTTAAAAATATATTGGTCTTGTCTAGTTTAGCTTCTACTCATATTATAATAAAATATTATTTTATAAAATGATAAAAATTGTTACAGTAATATTAATAGCAAGACAAAGGATTTGGTTCGAGTATTGTACTGATAGAATTTTGAAAATTTAATATGCGTCTTTATACAACATCGAACAGCTATGTTTCAATCCAGTTCTACTTATTACGACCTTATAACTGCAGATTTTCATCATAGGAAAAGAAAATCCAATGTTCCCTTTGAAATTCACATTTGAATTTCAACTGTCAGCTAAGGAAAGAACCATCTTTATCATTATCTAGACACAATATGTTCTATATTGTTCTTTATTTTGTAAATAGAACTCAACTGACTTCGTGTCAGCTTCGGCATTGAGTTCGTTTTGCTTTGCGCAGAGGCCACGAAGTTGCCCGAAGTGCTTAGCAACATTACTTAGCTGCTTGCATGTTGCCGAAACATACTCCAGTCAGGTTCGAGTGAATTTGTTACAACATGTTGCAGTTCAAAGGTTATAATCAAACCGATGTTGAACAGTTTCAAAGCCATTGAGTGGTGAGATTCAAAAATCGCATACATGTTGCTGGCAACATTGTCGAACCTGGTTTGAGTGAGTTCGTTCTCAGGTTACCAAATGATTTTGACCAAATTGGAAATTCTTTTAAACGCAATGCGGCCCAACTCACTGACTCACTGACAAATACTTTTTGTTATGACCTCAGCAAAGTTTTCATTTTTAATGCGCTTAACATCTTAAGATTTTTTTCCCGTAGTCTGACACCATTGGAGGTCTAGATCTTCGAAGGGGTAACCACTTTTTGTCAACGCTTTCTTTTCGGTGGCACATTAAAGTCAATATCTTTACATATTTTTGGCATCCATTTAAGCTATTTCTGTGGTTTAATCCTATTAACGCCAACACTGGGTCAAAATGGGTCTGTTCAGTACTCTGAGACTCAAAAAAGGTTGTGAAAATTTTGGAGGAATGCTAGCAATAAACAATTATTATCAACATAAGAAACATTAAACATACTATTAATGAAATAATTATCCATAGAATTGTTAATTTATTCAGGATTATGTTTGGGAACAATGTAGTATTATTGAGTATTGTTTTCTGGGATGCCAACTTTCAAAATATTGGGGAAGGTTTCAAAACACAAGATTTATTTTAAATTTCTTAAATGTTTTCCACTTTTAACTATTTCTAAGGGACCTTAATTGATTAGGTATTAAATTTGGAAATATTAAATTTAGTATTTTGATATAATTCCTTTTATCAATGAAATAAAACTCCCCACATCAATTCGAATTCAATGGGAAATTACGTATATGTGATAAGGTTTTAATTTAACAGTACTTTCCATATGATTTACAAAATCAAATTCACTCTATTTCTAATCGCATTTAACCCCATGATAACTGAATACGCACATATATTTAGGGAAAATTGTGACCAACTAAAATTCAATTGTGATAATAATGCAAACAAATTTAGATAAAATGTTGGCACAGTTTGTGGCAATGGAAATGGCTGAATACTCTGGGCATAATTAAAACGTCATTGTTGTCTATACAATTCACATACACGCACACACACACACGCACACACATCTACCTCTCGTTTCTCTCGAACAAATGCACACACGACCAGCGTAGGCGGCATAAATTAAATGAGGCGTGGCAGTTTTCAGTTTATATCAACAACGATGAAATTTTGCATATGCCACACGACTGTCGTTTCGAATGCTTAAATAATTATAATACTTAATTATCATTAAAATGTGCTGCCAAAAAACTTTCGATCTACGCCAAAATGACCTCCAGCGATTTTGACTGTGTGACATTTTGACTGTGTGACATATAACTTATTTTTTTAAAATATTGCAATTATTTATTACTATATATAATATTATTATTATTGAATTAGCTTAAGCCACTTCCTATAGATAAGTTTTGAAACTATTAATTGAAGCGTAGAAATATCAAAAAAATGTGTTTAAAAATATAATAAAGTACTAGGTATATAATCTCTTAGCTTTGCAAATTAATATAAAAATGCTAATACAGCCGATATTTATGTAAGTATTATATTGATATAATCCTAGCGTCAAATAACGTTTCTGATATTTTTGAAAAGAAATATTTTGATGAAAATCCTGTCTAGGTAAACTCAAGAAATATTATATTAGTTATTTTGAAATATTAGATTTTTTAAATTTTTTTTTTACATGTGGAGTATTTTATTATAATCGAAAAACATTATACATTACATTATATCATATCATATACGATAACTCCAGTTAATCAGTCGCTTTTAGTCTGATCAAATAATAGCAATAGTTATAGATATACTTAATTGTATTGTAGAACAACTTTTTGATTCGCTGCTTTATGCTTTATGCGAGTGTATTAACGATTCGGCTTGGCGCATTAACTACTAGATTTGCCCATTTTTTAAGTCTCTTCTTTTCAGTGTTGCGATTCAATTTCATGGCTCTGTGCGTAGGCCATTTCGTGCACTGTGCAAGTGCTAAATAGTTGACTGAATTATACACACAGCCACACACACACAAACACTCAAACAGCTCGCACACAAACACAGACACAGACACACACAGTTACAGATACACTCTGCACTCTGCAAATGAATGAACTGAAGCGTAGATAGTTCCTGCTCCTGCTTCAGATCCTTCCCCACAACTCAAATGCTCCCCTGCTCTGATTGTGAGAAGAGAGAGAGACTGAGTATGTTCTGAACATAATGAAAACTTTTCGATCGAATGCACTTTTACTGCCCATCGAAATCGACGGCTGCTGTTGCTGCTTTTGCTGCTGCAATGCAAACACATAATTGTTCATATGGTCAGGATATGTAGATGCAACAGCAACAACAACAACAACAACAGCAGCAGAAACAGCAGCAGCAGCAGCAACTGCCTCAACAACAACAACAAGTTCAATTCGAGGCACAGGCATTTTACAAATGTGTGGCAATTGCATTTTAAAGTTGATACCACGTCGATATGTCGGCTCAAACAGAGCGAGATAGAAACGGAATGAGAAGGAAAATACAAACTTCTCTACTATTTTTATTGCCATTAACATTTGCCATACACTCTGTGTGTGTGTGGAAGTGTGGGAGTGTGCGAGTGTTGTGCATATCTTCTGATGCATTCGGTTGACTGCCCCGCATGATTATGTAATTTCATTTCCAGACTTTTTTACTGTTCTTTTTCTGTTGGTATTGAAATGGTTAGGTGAGTAAAAGGATTTATACGCTCAAATTATATAGCCTTGTTCTCTACTTAATAATGGGTTATGGGTATTGTAACTTATTGCATAAGTTTAAGGCACAACTTAATATTTTAAATAATATTTTTAGGTATTCTTAATCCAATTAGTCTTTTTACATCTTCGTTACTTTCACTTTCTCTCGACATTTATGGAATTCTGTATTCCAATATCTGAATAAGTATTCTAGTGAGTACTGCAAAGTCTACACTTAATATCTATGTTCTTCAATTAAGTAGTCTTTCAATAATCACCACCGAATTGAGTAATCTGACTATAAGATAATCCATAAATCTTATCGGTCACCCACACGCATTAAAAAACAACGGAGAACCCTTTTAAAAATATAAAGTAAATGTAAACAAAATGCTAGCGAAGCAATCAAAATGCTCTCCACCTTCTTCAACAACTATATTTCGAAAGTAATCACTTCACATATACCCTGTAGTCCAAATCTGTCTATATCATAAAGAGCCTACAATCACTGACTTACTTATTCGTAAGTTGACAAATGGGAATATTAATTCAGATTTGTATACCTTTTATCTATACATTATATGTGCCATAAATACTATAAAATAAAAAAATAATATGTCAATTTTCTTTAATAACTTCTTATATGTTTATGGTTCAGTTTCTTAATTACATTTGTACAGCTATCTATAGTATATTATACCTGAATATGTTCCTTACTAAGTTAAAGGGTATTCCAAATATATTTCGATTATGATGAGTAGCCAGAAATTATCATATAACTTTT
The DNA here is from genome assembly GCA_035044365.1 of Drosophila neotestacea. NCBI lineage: Eukaryota > Metazoa > Arthropoda > Insecta > Diptera > Drosophilidae > Drosophila > Drosophila neotestacea. The sequence goes on along the minus strand of JAWNMD010000052.1, from coordinate 15,781 downwards.
CGTTATGGGGCACATTTCATTATGCATATAAGAACCGCATCAAATCTAATGCCATTGAGGGAGAACCCATTGAATACAAATCTAAGCATGACCAATTAAAATTTTCTACCTGACCGCAGAGCACTATGTAATGTTATGGATATGCGATAAAGCCAACACTTGAGTTCAACTCCTCAAGGAGTTGTTGAAGACCGCACACCGTCTTCAACTTTGTCTCATTCTCCTTGTGTGTCTGGCTTTTCAATTGGAGGATAGTCTCTTGATAGATGAAAACATATTGCCTTTATCACCTGCAGACACACTTGGCGCTGACCCTTTAACAATTAGTAAGAAGTTATCCTTTTACTTTGACCAAAAGAAAACCCAAACAATTAAGATTTAGATACGCACGCACGAATGGTGTTGAAAGGTCAGACGGATATCAAACCGGGGTCAAAAGACGGTCAGAAACCGGTTCAGCTTGGGATGGTCTACAAATGAAATTAAACAAATACTCAGTATGCTCGAATGATGCATATTTTTTTTCTAAAGGCCCACAAAAATTTGACTAATTGGCTTAAAATGTTGACCAGTATTCGTAGTTAGCTGCTAAATTCGATGTCAGTTTTCAGTTAAAAACTTCCGACCTGCATTAAAATGCAAGCGGCTAACAAGAAAACTGCATTAGCCCGTCATTCAACTGGCCTAGAGAAGGCAAGCGCGTGTTGCCCTTTTCAACCTGAAAATCAATGTAAAATGATAATTTGTAGCAGCAACATCAACAGGGGCAACAACAGAGGCAACAAAAAGCGGCAGTTAAACAAATTCGAAGACATCTTCCGGGAATCCTCCAACAAGAGAAGACTTTACTTTTGTTTGAAAATTCTCAATTTATGGTAATAGGAGAAATATTCTATTAATTTGACTAATTCAGAAACTCAAGCATGTTTTTTATAATCTAATCTATTTACTTGTTTTGATTAGAAACACGAAATGTGCCTCAATCAGCTTAATATCAACTATGTATGCATTTTTACAGACAAGCTAAAAACTCTGCAAGTAAAAGAAGTCATTTTGATGGTAAAGTAGTATCAGAATAAATAAAATATGCTACAAACTTGTAGGCCACATTTTCTATACGATTATTATAGCTTTTCTTACTTAATAAACTGATGTATGTATGAAGACGAGAGTATAAAGTGCTTTAACTCAGTTACTGCTCCATAAAATTGTCGTAAGACTATATAATAAGTTCGAGTAAGCAATGATTTGTTTACGCACATTTATGGCCAAAGACATAAGAAACACTTTTAACTTCCAGTTCAGTACGGTACAACATTGCAGGGCATCCCCAGTAGACCCAGATTTGGCCTGTGCCTCAACACTTATACAAATTGCCTACTAAACAATTCATCTCAATTTTCCGAAAAACATTCCCACAAACACACACATTCGAACACAGAGGACGGAGAAAAATCAATTCGGAATTGTCCCCATAGCAGGACAAAACTGAAAGCATCCTCGACAGGGCATCGAGATCATTTGGGCCAATGTCCGCTGTAATCAAATATAATTTTTAACTATTTACGAGTACATTGCCATGCATTTGCCATATACATTATTAACATTAATGCCTCACACGAGCTGCCCAGAAAGTCAATGGTGGGCGTGGCAGCTTCGATTCTGTTGGCCATGTCAGTGTGTGCTGGGCATATTGATGCCAATTTAGGCATCAGCAACAATACGCATAAATAATAGGCCCAAATAAATGAAATGGTAATGGAAATGGTAAATGCTAAATGCACATAGACTCGCATTTGCTTTAGTTTTTTTTTTTGCTTTAACTTTTTGTTTTTGTTGCTTTTGCCACGCCCACTGTTTGTCAGGCTGCGGCAACACACATAATTGAGTGATCATAAATATGTGAACATGGCCAGAAAGCGCAGAAAAACCTTTCGAGTCCAAATAGATTAGCTCTTGCCTAATGGGCTGCAACTTAACGGATGGAGGTAGTACCTATGTGGGTGCCACATTATTATTTATATACATAGCTTTTGACGCTCTGTGGGAAATTTTCCAAGCCCAGGCCAAAAGACAAAATCAACACTTGGTTATTAATAAAAGATACGGATAAATTGTACAAGCTTTCCATAGAATAAGATAGCTATTAGAAAGTTTATTTGCCATTTGTACTTAACCAAGCGAAAAGACTTTTTAATAATAAAAAGTTTAAATGAAAATAAAAGTGTACACATCATATGTGAAAAACTTAGCGGGATCTAAATATAATGCATACAACTTATGGCAGCCCATTATTATAAAATTGTTACTTATTTATATTTTATTGCAAGTTATTAAGAATAAAATAGATTTATAAGTTTGTGCAAATAAAAAAAAGCTGCTATACTCTCGATTAAACTGTGCTCATTCCTAATTCAGTAAAGAGTTCTTTAAAACTGTTTGGAATCATATATTAAAATGCAATCTTACCTAAAGTAAACCTTATAAATTTATTATTATTATGTTACTCTGACTTTACAACAAGTGTAAAGACTCCTCAGAATCGAATTTAAAGTTTTGTTTAATACTAATTGGCAGCAGGACTTTTCGTTTACCTTATACCTGAAATAAATAAACCAAAAGAGAAAGTTGAAGAAAAAGCAACATATGCACAAACACATCAAATGAATGAAATTGATGTCGAATACATATATGCTAATAATTTAGAATATTCTTACAGGGACTCATCACATAAAATTTGAATGGCTTGATTGTTAACTAAAAACTGTTACTATGCTGCTTGGCCATCATCGAATACTCGCATGTTGCAATTTCAAACTTTGGCACTTGACTTGAACAATTGATGCTTGCCCAAAAACACAGACACACACACAGACACAAACATTCACACACTCTTTGTCTAAGTTTTGAAGTTGCAGAAATGGATACACACTTGGATAGATAGACACTCGTAGATACATAGATAGATGGGTGCATGCCAACAAAATTGAAAATAGTGCAGCACAAGAAGCTTGAAGATTAAAAAGAAACTTGCGATGGCAGCCAACAGCAGCAAAGGAGTTCATGAAATTTTCAAAAGGCGACGATAGACGCAATGGGATCGAAAAATGCCATCCAGTTTTCCCTTTTCCCAGTGAAAAGAATCCAAGGTTTCACCATGTGTAGCTCAAGCCAAAGCGCAAGACAAGTTTTCATGCTGAAAAACAGCTCTTCAAATATTCAAAAGTCATTCCATTACTAAAATGACTTGAAAACGTTAGCAACGTTAGTGGAAACAAGAGAGTAGATAGCGTTAAATTCTCCTCTTGCCGTCTTGTTTCTGTTGCCGATTCCATTGCATTTGGTGTACAAATTCAATGACATTTCCTTTGTTCCACTCAACTGTTGTTGCCATTTTAATACCCTGTACACAGAATATTAAAACGGTTAGGCAAAAGTCAGATCAAGCAAAGTGCTTGTTGTATTAAGGTAGGAATATATTTGCCATGCATTACATTTTATATATTTAGAGATTTATGGAAATGTATGTAAATGAAAAAAATTAACTTAAATTATTTCACTGTATTTTAAATGATTTAATTTACTAATTTCACCTAATATTCAAAAACAAATTCATCACATAATTTAAATTTATAAAAATTAGATAAATATGGTAATTAACTCTCATAGAATTAAATTTGGTAGATTTTGAAACCTGTGTATAAATTTAAAACATTAAATTCGAATCGTACAATCATTTTGTATTAAATTGCTCTTCTTTTTTTCTAGTACAAAATCTAAATATTGTAATTTAGTTTGTTTGCTTAAAAAAATTAATTCAAATATGTGTATTATTATATGTATTTACATAATTGACATTATTTCTAATTATAATCAACGTTTAAATCTGTTGTAAATTAGTAGATATGCTTTTTTCAATTACAAGTCATTAAATGAATAGATAGAATAAATAAATTATACAGGCATGTTCTACAAAACTCTAGCAACCCAAAAGCAACTCCAAAGCAATTTTTGGTGTTCCTCAAAACAAGCAAGCATTGCTTTCAAATGTCGTAAAAATTGTTGTGACAAGTAATAAATCTTTTATTTTATTAAATTAACTTTATTTATTTTTTAAATATATTAAAAAGGCATAGAATACATTTTAAACAAATTAATAAACTTTAGAAAATACAGCAATAATAAATAGTTTTGTAAAAACTCAAATAAAATTAGCAGCAGCAGATTTTCTTCCTTCGAAAAACTGCACGGAAAAATAAAATCTCCGACATTTTAGGAACACTAACATTTTTATTGTTGTTTTCAAAAGCAACTGTCGGCAAAAGATCTAGAGCTTTGTGGAACACCCCGGATAAGCTTGATTTTTAAATACTATTTAACTAACAATATTGACGGAATAATATTAAAATAATTGATATTTTCCGAAATAATAAAGAAAGTTTTGACCTCGTGCAATTTTACTTTGTTTTTATTAGGACATCTGGTAGTCGCTCATTCTTAATTTTCAGCCATCCGTATTATTGTTGCTGCTTTTCTTGCCACTGTTACGATTTCAATACATGAACATTTGGCTGCTTGACCCGCTTTTGGCAGCCTGACAGTCTGGCTGGCCCTGGTGCATTGAATTCCCGCTGGCAGTTGAGATTGTTTCTGCCCAAAGGCGCCACTTGGACGCCAAGAGAATCGAAATGCAGGCCAAGAGAATTTAATGTTTTAGTTTCAGATGTACAGATGCATAATGGTAGGAATCAAATTTGACTTTTATCACCAATAGATGGAAGAGAAAAGAACTCTATGTAAAGAATAGTTTGCATGCTCATAATGAAATTTTAATCTAGAAAATGGAATTTGTTTTACTTATCAGAGGCAAAGTTCTCAAATTTATTGATTGTAAAATTGCGATCCAATAATTGACAAACAATTTCTAGATCCCGCTTCAGCTCCACCTTCAGTTCTGTCTTTAGTTTGCGACGTTGCCTATTTGGAAAACACTTGAATCATTAGCAGAGAGCTCTCAGGTGACTGTTGTTACGGGCACTTTACTTAGTAAACAACTACAGCAACATCAACAACACGGACAAGAACGAGAACAGGAGGAAAGGGTTGGCACAAGTTTTACGCCCTGAAAGTGCGGTAATTGATGTCAAAATGTCAATTACCCGAAATGTGCTTAAAACACTTGCAACAGCTGCAGGTGAAGAGGTCTGTAAGGATCTCAGGAAGCAGCTTCTCCTGACAGGACCCAAGCTTACGAAAAGAGGGAAACGGAAAATCGATTGGGCAAGTGTTTAATTGGCTTTGTGAAAGACACAAAACCCAAACACAATTTTATGTAAATGTTACAGTAGATTTTTAGTTTAACCGAAAGTCTTGCCTTAAATTTATATAAGTCTGTAATTTCTTAAAAATGAAAAACGACAGGAGAACAATTCCTTAGCTGCTGCACAGTAAAAAGGGATATGCAAACAAGAAATGGAAAGAAAAGCCAAGCAAAGGAAATTCCTGAGATGGTCTGGCAGCACTCTCTTTCAATTTCGTTTCTACTGAATTCATTAGACGTAATTACGCAATCACAAAAGGACCCAAAACTCGGAACTGAATGAATCTTAAGCAACCTCCTCCAATCTCTTCCCCATTTGTATGTCCATGCCGAAAAGGAATTCATTTGACTTGGGCTTTGCTGTCCGTTGAAATCGGAATATTTAATTGATTAGAAATGAGTTACGCTTCGCTGGGGTTTGATTGGTATTGATTTGGATTGATAACAAAGTGTAGCAGTTCTACAAAGTGTGGTACTTTCTAACTTATGCTAGTAGAAATATCTTTAGGTTAAATATATAATCACAGTTTATCTTAGTTTCTGTCTATCCTAAAAGACTTTCATATTCATTATTTACCAGTCTTATTTCTAAGCCAAATTTCGAACATACTATACAAACTTACATCTAATCGAAATGAAGCTCATATAAAAATAGAATATTTACCTTAACAAAAATTATGTAAAGCAAGACTATGTGTCAATATTTCAATATCTATGTACATAGAATCTCATATGAGGATCGATGATCGAATAAATCAATCAGATAAAATTAAATAAATAACTATGACAAAGCAAACCTTGTAGAATCTTTCCCAAGGATATAAAGGAAATATTTTGTTATCAAATTCTGTAATTGTAAATGTGTCACAATAGCACTCACTTATAATATTGCCGATAATATTACATGGTACATACATTTTAAGATCAGATCATATATGATCAGATGAGAAAACGATTTATATCGCTGGTTTTGGCTTAAATATTTTACTAAATCAACGCGTGGGAGCCTAGAACTTTATTTCAATATAAAGCTTTAAATTGGAACTTTAGATGGTTTCCACATTGAGTTCTATATATGAGGAAAAATTCTGCAGGCATAAAATGAATTTAGGTGAAATGCCAAATGCTCACTTGAAAGTTTCTGTTGTTGTTGCTTGTGTTACATTTTTTATGTTGTTGTTTAAAGTTGTCGTTTTAGTTGTTGTTGTTGTTTTAGTTGTAAGTATAAAGTAAACAAACATGAGCCCCCACTTTGGAGGCTTTACTTCCTTCTTGCAACGAGACTGAGGAAAACCCATACATGTGTGTGTTGTTGTTGTTGATGTTTAAGCGCTGTTTGCACAAAGTTTTCTAGTTGTTTTACAAGTTTTTTAGTATTTGTTTTTTACTGTTTTCCGTGAGAGAGTTTTACTTCAACTGCTGAGGCTATTCAATTAATTGTTGTTTTTTTTAAGTTTGTTTAATTCGATGGTCAATTTCAGTTAAATATATATATTTAACACAACTTATAAAGTTTTATGAAACGAACCCACATAGCTGTCACTTGGCCAATCCAACAAGATTCGCTTGATAAATCAGCTGTGACCCTGTGACCCCAAATCAATTTATTTACATTACAGAAAGCCTTACAACACGCCCAGATCCCCAAAGACCAGGCCAAAAGAGGCTACAGATCGAATGATCGCCTCAAACTTCAACAAAGTTAACAAGGCAGAGCCGAAGGCGTCAACGCTGTACCACAAACTTGATTTATCTCCCGGCCTGCCCCACACGAAGACAAACTCTTTATGGAACTGTGTTCCAAACTCAAACTGAGACTGAGTCTCTTAATCTGCCTCTGAGTCAGACTGAGACTCTGCCTATATGACCAGTAAAGTTGCTGCTTTTGGTTGTGGGAGGCATTGCAACAGTTGTAAAGTTGCCCCCTGGCCAAATCATAATTGCCCCTCATGATCACTAAAGTTCCACTGTATCGATCTTTGCATTGAGATCTCTCTTAACGATGTATACTCTTTGGATTATTGAAATTACCTTTAATAATAGGCCTTAACAATGCCTAGATTATGTATAAAACAAATATTAAAGACGCAGTTGTGTTTGGCGTTAAGATACCCTGTGCCCAGCTGCAAATTAACCTATCATATACATAAGTTTACATCTCAGAGCTCTTTTAGTAAATGTGAATAAAAGAAAAATATCTCTTTCTGTTATCAAAGCTTGCGAGAAAAGATATTAGATTTAATATATGAACTTTTGTAAAATATATTTATAATTTAGCAGAACGCGTAAAGTTGTTTTTAAGTAACAATTAAAGGACCTACACACTTTTCCGCAATGTGCCGAATACCAAATTCATATTTTAATTTAAAATTAGACCGTTAGATGGTGTTTAAACAACCTGTACTGTTCCACATCTGAAACATACTTGTAGTTTCTTTAAACGTTCCAATTTTATTATTCGATTATATAAAACTTTCCCACAAATATGTTTTTCATTTTATTTGTTCGGTCTATGATAAAAATGTATAATAACTAAGTATATACTTATCATAAGAGCTATTCAAGTATGTATTTCTCTTGTAACACTTAGTACAAGGAGCTGTAAAGTAAGTCCACAAATTGTAGCTTATACTTAAAAGCAGCCCCTTACCACCCTAACTCTATGTTTATTTATAATATTGTGATACTGACGATGCCCTCGACACAAATCATTTCTCAATCACGTCGCGGCAACAGCTCAACAATTTGCAACGCCTCCTCCTCTTGCCCCCTTTGGCTGTGTTTTCTTCTCTTTTTTTGTGCTTTTCATTACATTTATATTTCATGTTTATTTATATTCGTATTTGCAACCACCACGAACCACCTCTAGTCCTGCATAGAGACACCTCCCCAAGCTCAGCTCCCACTATGGTCATACATACTTAATGTGGATTTAAAATGCGTGCTCGTGCAATTTCTCACACAAATCCTTTTATTGCACATTTGGCTTATGTCGGGTTTACGTACCAATTTTGCACGCCACCACGCCCCTCCTTCCATACCTCCTCTCACGCCCTCGTTTCGACCAATGTCCTGGGCAAGGGCCAGTGTTATTTGTGCTTGGCCTGCGGGCCAACTGCCGCCTACTTTATTGGTCACATAACAAAAGATTACAGCAACAACGGGGCAACAAATTCGTTTGGTCCCAACCGAAAATAGCTGCTACTTCCCATGTTCCCAGTTCCCGGTTCCCAATTCCCGATACCCCGTCTCCCATTGCCCAGATGCCCTCAGAAGTGTAACGATACGAATCTTTATGCCTACGTGGTTATAAAAATATGATGAGCATTTCATATATTTCTATAATTTTTTTGTGGCCTTTTTGTCCCGTTGACGGTCGACTGTTGATTGTTGATTTTATTGAGCCAAAAGCATTGCAGCAAATGTCACAATTTCATCTTAAATCTTTGCAGGAGAAATTCAACCTGAGAGGTATATCGATAAGATAACGAGACCTCGATGAGCCCTTAAAAACAAAGGGAAAATTAGCCTTTAAAAACTCACTTATGCGTAACGTCCACTGGGTAATAGTATATTGCATATATTTAATAGATTAATTCACAAAGAAACAGTTTTTAATGTAGGCGATGAGGTTATGAGGGTAGTGTAGTTTAGTAGGTAGGAAGTCTAAAGATTGAATATTATATAATATATTATATAATACATTTTATTAAAATTACAATGCTGTGAAATATTTGGAAATCCATATTAATCGTATGCTTAATTAAGAAGTTTGGAAACTATTGACTAACTTAGCTCTGGAATATTCTTCTATTATTTGCCCACTCAACACTTTCTCCCTTCTCAGTAACAAGCACTATTCCCAAATAGCACTCCAGCGTCATTTGCAGCTTAAGTCTAAGCCAATTGTTAAATATTGGGTAAACTGAAACCCCATGACGTCATTATTTGAACATGAAAAGGGATTTATTGGCTCAGGTGACAATCAAACTGGCAGGCATATAAATTCACGCCTCTGGCAAAGTTGCGTGTCAACTGCAGAGTTTATGGGCCATGGGAACTTTGAGAACTGAGAGAGAAAGAGAGATAAAGAGAGAGAGAGAGATATAGAGGGAGAGAAATCCGTTAACAATCATTCATTGCGTCAATCAAAGTGTATAAAGCGAGAGTTCGGGTTAGTTTCACCTCAGCTGCAGTTGCCTCAGTTGCAGCACATCTCATTCTGGTTCTCGTTCTCATTCTCGTTTGCTTCTCAATTTGAATTAAAAACTTTGCTGGAACTTTAAATACAGCTATCGGAGGGAAAGAGAATGGGAAGAGCTCAGCAAGCTGCACTTAGCACCGCTCCAGAGCTCAGTTAAAATCCAACGCTTCGTTGGCTGGGAAAGATGGCGTAAGTAAGCGCAATGGATTCCAGTAGTAAGTTAGCCCTTAAATTCAACAAACTTTTTGTTTTCCCCATATATGTAAGTATGTGAAGTGGGTGCATAAGAGTTCATATGGCAGTTGTTAAACTCAACTGTATTTGTTATAAATTTAAAACAATTTGTTGACCACAAAACAGAGCAGCTGAGAAATCAATTTGGCAGGCTGACTTTCACTTTGATTTCATTAACAAAAGGCTATCCAAAAAATGCCAGACACGTTTTTCAAAACTGACCAGCAACAAACAGAGATCCAAATTTCTCTCTTTTTGGGTCCTTTGTCCTGTCAGACGATTGTTTGTGTGTGCGTAAAAAGTTTTTCAGCATAGAAATTGTCTCTGGTTTTTGGTTGAAATAACAAACGAAATAGACATTTCAAATAAAACAATCAATACACACATCAACTTTAAATTTAGCTTATTTTAAAAGGTTTTATGACCTGGTTATTTAACTGGGAAAAGTGCAGAATAATATTTATACGTTGCAAAATCTCAATATATTCACAACTTTGTTTAATTAAATTTTGGGTTGAATCTTTGAATCTTTTTAATGTCAAAGGCAGCTGAAAAAATCACATCGTAAAGTGTCATTTAAGTCAATAATTAACTTAAGAACCACATGAATTAAAAGCACTTGGCTAAGTGAAAAAGACGCGAGTGCGTAGGAAAGACAAAAGCGGAAATTAATACCACACACACACACTTACAGTGTGTAAGTTTCACATGCTGTGCTAGAAACTGAATAAATTAAATGATATTAGTCGCTACTTTGTATGTGTATTCATGTGGTTTTGTTGATGTTACGCATACGCCGCGTGTGACAGCAAAAGCGTCAGCTTTCAGTACAAAGCGAAAGCGACTTGTCAATGCTGTCAGAGCATCAACTCAATCGCTTCTTCCCTCTAAAATTAAGTGCGAAAATGTGCAAATTAGATTTTGCGGTTGATGCGAAGACACCAACACACACACCTTTAATTACAGGCCATCAACGTTGCGTATACGCAACATATATAGAAGGCAACAACAACTTTTGACACCATGCATATGAATTAATTAGCAATTGAGTCAGTCAGGCTGACGTACCGAGTATTTACAAGCCTCTGACAATCACACACACATGCAAATATATATACGTACTCATATTTATATATGAGGCTCATGTTCACACAAAGAAGAAACAACGAAGTTTGACTACCCTTCCGAGTAGTGATGTAAAAATTTTGTTGTTTTTTTTTTTGCTAACTGTAACGACTTTTATCAAATGTACACGTACTAAATAGAAGGAGGACCATTTTGAATAAGCTAGTATGCTTTATAGTTTAGTTATTATACACTTAAAAAGTTCTTAAATTAGTTCTTTTTTATTTATCATGATTTAAAGTTTTATATTTAAGGAGAGAACAAATAGATAAGCTACATTTTTAATTTCAAGCTCTAATAAAATAAAAATTTTTTATTATATCTCCTTACTGAAATTTTGTTTTTAAGTGAAAACTGTATTTTTATCTAATTGATTGAATTTATTACAAACCTTGCATAACTTTGACTCAAGGAAAGCTTGAATTAAATTCGATGGTCTAATCTACTTCCATTTAAAGTCGATTATTTAAATAAGTATTATACATTTCTGGCTTTCAAAGCGACAGTTTTATTATACCCTAAGGAAGAGAACTACAATTTTGCCTGACAATGCGTGTTAATTTCGATTCTTGATAGGGTTGTGGGTTAACAGAGAGCAGAGTCTATTAGTTATATGAACATTAGGGATGTTTTGAAGGTTTGCCCCCAATTGATTTAATAAAATAAATATTGTACAAACTAGTTGCACGTGTGAATAGCGCATTGGAAAAGCGTCCAAGTCTTTGACTGGGGTTTGAATACAATTATAAAGCCATTAATAACGGACGGAATGACAGACGGACAGGACACACAAAAACATATTGTCCACCCACAGACAGGGAGTAGTTGCAGTTGTAGAGCATTATAATTGATTACACTAGGGGCCAGCTTCATTTTGACATGGCCAAGAGGCCAAGTTTGACCAACCCCCAAAAACACTGCTGTCATTTCGAGCATTTAAAAATTGCTTTCCGGTTTATTGTTCAATTTCAGAGAGTTGGGCGTGTTGCTGGGGCCAATAATTTGTGTATTTGTTGTGCTGCAACTGTCAATTTAATATGTCACAATAAGAAATAAGCTCTCTCTCACACACTCAACAGCACACATGTGTCCCATGCACAACACACAGAAATTCTGAAATAAATGTTAATTGTTATGAAATCAATTTAGTGAATGGCCATCGCTCCAATGGCCGAGCAGCTTTTAAGTGTTTTATGAATTGTTTTATATTGTCCCGACACTTGAATATTCGTTGGCTGCCAACATAATTGCTTAATGAAGAGCAGCCAGACTGGTAGCAGGAGAATTGGGGTGTTCAATATTGGAAGCAATTTATTTCTACCATCGTCGTTTTAATATTTTCATTTTGCACAAATTCCGTTTGACCACGATTCTGTTATATATTTAATTCGTCTCATAAAATAGTAGTTTTTAAACATTAGAAAAATGATTGAATAAATCTGTAGGGGAAGATTATGGTTCGAACCACGAACCTCTGGTTTCAAAATATTTTATTCCCCATTTTTTTTGCATTTTAATTTTTTTAGTTAATAAAATTTGTAAAGTTCAATTTAGTAGTTTTTGAATACTTTCAAATTTTCAAAATTAAATGAGTTATAGGGGTTGTAACGTAGGTATTCATTTGCATATATTTGTTGAATCCGAAATCCATACTAAATTTTTCTACAGATGAATCAACTATCCTGGGCATCTATTCTCGAGCGCTTGCATTCTCTGATTAATTCACTCTTAATTGGCAAGATGTGAGCACTCAAATGTCGGAAAACTTATAGTAGTGCTTTCATTTAGTTAAGCGACACATTTCATTCACATTTTCAGCGGGTACATAAATTATGCAGTGATTGGACGACATAAATGTCATATTTGCTGACTATGAATCTCATATTAGTGTAGTTGGTCCTTGGTCCTTTATGGCCCACAATTTCAGTCAGTAATCGGTAAACGGTGACGACGAGCAAGCCAACTTAATGCCAAGCAATTTGTCAACAATACTTATTATCAGATTTTTGATTGAAATTTTTGTAATTTTTTGTACTTGTACTTGTAGTTGCGCTGAGTGAAGATTGATTTGCTAAAACAACAACAAGAATAACATCAACGATTGGAACGAGAATGAGAACAACAAGAGAAAGAATTGTGTGCGATGAATGTTGAAGCACAGTGTGCAGTTGAAGATGAAAATGATTGATTTGCCATAATGCCAGAGGCAAAGGCAAATGCTGAGAGTAAGAGAGAAATTTGAGAGGGAGGAGTGGATGGAGAATTCTCTCAGAGTTTCTATTTGTGTTTTAGCCAGTTTTAAAGTGGAACAGAAACGAAGTCGGGCTAATCATCAATCAATCATATACTGCCCTGCAATTGCTGTGCCATGCATAAAACAAAAGGCAAACGCTTAAAGTTTTCTGCCCAACAATGTATGCAATGTTTTTGTTTGAGCTGCAAAGTATGCGATGGTTTGCCTTTATATTTGCTTTGTGCTATTGCGTCCCGACTTATCGGATCTGGCTCAGACTCAGACACAGTCTCAGCCATAGCCAAAGCTTCATTCAGCGTCAAAGTCGCAGTCACAGCTTCAGTCAGATTCGCAGTCCGTCTTTATCTCTGTTTGCAAATTTAATTTAAGCTGTCAATCAGCATTCATTACAAGCCTTGCTGGCTTGCTCGCTTTAAAACCGCATTTTAAGCGACGCCAAAGAAAATTGCGCATACGCAGCGTAAGCCGAAACGAAACGAAACGAACAGGTAAGAACAGCCACACATACCCTCACACACATATACACACATTCACATTTAAAAGCTGCCGCCAAATTGATTGTAATTGACACTTATTGGACAGCAGACGCTGACAGAGTTTCGTTGCATGGATTGTGGACCTTTGTCCTTTTAGCTGTACTCTCTCTCGCAGTCAAAAAATCTGTCGGTGTAAATAAATCAATAACCGAGAGGCGTTCAAAAGTAAGGTGGGCAGAAGAACTCAATAGCAATGTATCACAGATTAAAATGTATCAAATATGAGCATTATACACATTTATTAGTCTGCCGAATTCTATAAACTAAGACCCATCTAACAAAATGAAGGCATCAACTGAATAACACTAGTAGTCTACCTTTAAATAATAATTTAATCAAAATTAAATCAAATAAATATAATTTAGACAATCCTTGTATATGCTTTAATTAGCAAAATACATATATAAATAAAATATATAAGCATTTACGTAAGAAGTGTGTCAACAAATTCTCTTTGATCAAAACAGTACTTGATTTTTCACTCAAACATTAATTTAACCTACCTGTGTAAATACTTATATTATTTACTTCAGTATAACCCCATCATTGAAACCTTCTGGACCTAAAATATCAAAATAATTCTTTTTGAAACTTCTACATTTTCTAAGTAAAGTATGAAATAGAGTTTGAAAATTTAAATAAATTGTAGCAATACCTTTTCTTTACAGCTCATACCAAATCACCATGTGCAGTTATCCTTGCTATCCTGCTGCCTGTATTGGATCCTGTGGTGGTTGTGGTCCTAGTGGATTCTATGATCCCAGTTTTGGTCCATTTAATGGCCCATTTAACAGCTGGTGTGGTCCATGTGGGCCAGGATACTGCGGAGGACGATGGTGTTAGATATTAACAAGCCTATGATTTTTTCCTTGCTCGTCCTGGGAAACAATAACTCCCTTTTCTGTTTACGGTTGGAGGCAGAGCAAAATCTTCAAGGTGGAAAACAACACACGCAATGTGTTGAACCGGTGTAAACATATCGCTTACAGAAGAAATCTAGGAAGAATTGTATAGTTTTTGGTAAAGTTTGAACAATTTAAACTGGTTCTGACAAAATTATATACTTTGTATACGAAAACTGGGCAATATTCAATAAAAATTATTCTCCATTTTACTAAATATTCGAATTTTTAGTACCAGAAGTTGCAACAGAAATGGTCTAAATAAAAATAAATAATATAGATTAAAGCTCAAATACAAGTTTTGTTACTTTGTTACTTCACTTTATTCATGTTTCAATTTCAGCATTGCCAGAAAAATCTTTAAAAGATCTGCCCCTAAGCCGAAGAACTAATCAATATTTAATCTTTGCGAAAGATAATCCACGAGCCGGCAAAGCTTGTGCTTAGTCTGGTAATTTTAAATAGGCCCAGCATGCCATGACTTTTAAATTACTTTCACAAATAACACCTTAAAATTTAGATTTTACACTTTATTCAGTTTCACACCGACATTGGAACCATTTAGATCCAAATTCTCTATATAAATAATATTGAAATTTGGCTTTTTTATTTTTCCTATTTTCGTGTAACTCAAGCAATGTATAATACATAACCAAAAAACAATATCGATTTATAATATTAAATTCAACAATTTATTTTCAGTTTATACCAAATCACCATGTGCATGTATACTTGCTATCCTGGGGCCTGTATTGGAATGTGTGGTGGAGCTGCTCCTAGTGGATTTTACGATCCCTGCTTTGGACCTTTTAATGGACCCTTTAACAGCTGGTGTGGTCCATCCGGTCCCGGATTCTGGGGAGGTCGCTGGTGTTAGATTAAATGCTTGCAATTTATTTTGTGATCGGCTTGGTAAGTGTTTATAATTTACTATTATCTCATTACTTATTTTTAATTGACAGATACTTGAATTGAAAGTTTGGCATTTATTATTGGTCGATGCGGTAGCAAGATCTTGGTTACAGAAGAATTCCAGGAAGATTTGTTCAGTGGCCAGCTTTCAAGGTTATTTATAAGAAGGAACGTTTAGTAATTCAACAGCTACTTACTAACAACATACTTCAACATGCTTAAATTTCCATATTTATAAACAAAATAACTTTTCAAAAGCAACAAATAAGCTTGTCAATTATTTTATCCGATTTT